>OZ007560.1:165853342-167213649 GCA_963931875.1 Pollenia griseotomentosa | reverse complement strand
ATTAAATTGGACACCTGATAGGATAAAAATTCAGTGATGATTTTTTCAAATAATTTAGGTATAATACTAAGTTTAGCTATTCCACGGTAGTTTTCCACTTCAGATTTTTTTCCTGATTTATACAAAGGCACTAAGAAAGAATTTTTCCAAACATCCGGAAAATAACCATATTTATTGATGCATTGAATATAATTTCTAAAGGGATGGCAATAGCATCGGCACATTTAATTAAAATATTGCTTGGAATTTTATCCGGTCCATAGTTGTACGAAAATTTAAGGTTTTTTAGTTCCACCGATATCGTAGAAATGTCAAGAGAAGGTATATTTATTGTTTGCTTTGCTGTTATTTCGAATGGATAATTAACAGAATCATCATAAGTAGAATCTGAATATGTTGTTGAGAAAAAATCCGCAAATAAGTTGCTTATAGTTGCATGATCACTGGATTCATTCTGTCTAAACTTCATAGAAGAAGGGTAGCCTGTTGCTCTTTTCTTAGAATTAACAAACTTGTAAAACGATTTTGGATTACGTTTTAAATTATATTTCATTGTATTAATATAGTTATCATAAAATAATTTGTTTAATGATGTGTATTCTGCTCGGCTAATAGAATACATTCGATAGTGAACAGCAGATCCAGACAGTTTAAATCTTTTATAACATTTATATTTTTTATTCTTGGCATGCGTTAACTGTTTATTACTCCATGGTGGACCAGACAATGGTTTAGATATTTTTTTCGGAATACTTAAATCCAAAAAAGAATAAACTTTATCGTAAAATACTTTACACATTAGATTTACGTCCGCATAGCACGATAATAAAGCGTACCAATTCGTGTCGGTGAAAAATTTATTTAACGTGTTGTAGTCAGTACGTTCAAAAGAAAAAACTTTCTCATGATTAATCGGCGATTTACTTGCAGTTTTAGATGGAATAGAAGAAACTAATTCAATTGTAGGATGATAGCAGTCTTCAGGCAATGTAATCGGTGATGAACGCTTAATAAAACAATCGGCCACATCATTGACAAATATTAAGTCTAATATTTTATCATACTTGTTAAGAACGCCATTAATTTGAAAGAGACATGTGTCATACAAAATATTGAAAAATTCGTCGAAACTGGAACACTGTTTGGTTTGAATAAAATATTTATCTTCTGGTAAATATTTCCAGGCTATTGACGGTAAGTTAAAATCGCCAAAGACATAAACGGAATCGCCATTACATGCAGAACGAGTAACTGATGCGATAGCTTCGGCATGTTCAGTGTATATATTTTGCGGAGAAGATGGTGGAATGTACGAACATGTGACAAATATGCGTTTCCCATTAAGTTTTATTAACACGGCTATAAATTCAATATTAGATGAAGAATCAACTTCCATAAGTTCAGATGCAAAATTACAAGAAACCGAAATAAGGACTCCTCCACCAGCAGTTCTATTACCTCGATCTCGTCGATAAATATTAAACTTGTCGCATAAAATTTCAGCATTTAAAAAATTATCATTTAACCATGTTTCAGTAAATACAAGGACATGATGATCCATGTTGAAGCTTTCAATATATAAAGTTGATAGTTTAGTTCTTAAGCCACGAACATTTTGGTAGATGATTGAAATGTTGTCATCAGCCAACTTTAGTTTTTTGAAGCAGAAAATTCAAGTTGTGGAAGAATACCGATATTCTGTGATCTTGCCCTGTATATATATTCTCGAACTAGAGTATTCTTTGGCCAGAAGCTTGGATCGAGAAGTGTTGCGAAGAAATCAGCAGAAACCGAAATTTTAAAAGAAGATATAGATCTTGGTTGAGAAAAATTAAACTTTTGAATTGAAATATCAGCATTTTTGCCAATTTTATTCTTAATAAAAAAGTTAATCGCATCAGTTGTAGTATCACTTGTTAAACGGGAAACGAAAATAGTTTTTTTTGGAGGTACAGCCCGTAGCGGATTATGTAGTATGTCATTAGTATCGGAGTGTGACGGATTATTATTCATTGGAAGATTTTCATCAACATTTGAATTGGTACTGTTCGTTTCAAAATCCATTTCATTAGAAGACTCAATATTACAATTATCAGATGCATAGTTAGGAGCTGGGTTATGTGTGGTGACAGAAGTAGTAGGGCAATTATTACGTTTTTCTTTATTATTTCTTTATTACATGCATAGCAATTCAATGGATTGTGACCTTCGCCAGGATTAGTCCAAGTCATTGGGATACCGAATGGCATACTTTCACGTCTTCTATTTTTCCAATCCATTAGACGGTTGTAGCAGCTTTTACACACTATATTTGGTACCCAATTTTCGTTCACTATAACATTTTGGTTGAAGTACATCTCGTATGTTTGAACAAAATCAGTACTGAAATTTCCCCTTTTTTTATGTGTTGAGACATATTGACCACAGCAGTAGCAAAAGCTATTTATATCTGCCTTGCACAGTTTCATATTCTGTTCTCTTTTGTTCACTTTTAAATAACTGGAGAAAAATCACTTTTACTGTTCGCGTTCGTCGGCACTTGTTGAATGACAAAAATCACAGAACCAGTGTGAGAAAGAGAAGAAGTATAATGACAATGCATGTTTTATGTGAACATTACAGAACCAGTGTTGCCACATCAATATTTCTCTTTTAGTACAGTAGAAAAATATGAGAGAGTTCGGCTTGTGAGTGTCAATGTTTTCTCCAAATAATGTTGTGCATATCTGGAGCAAATTTTTGAAATTCATACATTTACCTAATTGTGAATAAATGAGAAAAGCGTGCATCGATTTTCATGATCTATGCCTTTTTTTGCTCATGAGTTATGTGACTTTACGCGAAAGTAATTAGTTTTGGCACTTTTTTCCATTTGGGATTTTTTATGAATTTAAAAAAAAAAAAATATTTAAATTTTTAGGCAAAAAATACTTTTTTCCCTTCATACATTCATTTTTAACTTCGAAAGTGTTGCACATATAGGAAAACGGTATAGAAACAGATTAGAGAAATTGTAATTATTAATTTTTCTAAATTTGTTTCATCAAAATCGGACAAGTGGTTCTCGAGTTATGTTAAACTACGTTTTTGCCAAAATGTTACAACTAAGCGAAAAAACATCAAGATAAGGAAAAAATTTAAAAGGTCATAAAAAAAACTGACACATACGAACGCCAAACCCTTTGAGGGTTTTAATATACTGACCTAGTACCATCACCCTGACTTGGAATTTCTCACCCCCCAGACAATAATCCCAAAAATGTTCCATAGTGTTATAAGACCACCTTTTAATTTCAATTGTTTATCACAAAAGGAGCAAAAAGAAGCATATTGGTTAATAAAATATTTTCATCATCTTAAGTGGAATACAGGAGGAGTATCATTTAAGAGTGTTTGTAATTTTTTAAAAGATAATTTAAAAAATTCTAAAATATTTGTAGAAGGAACAGAAAAAAGCCGATGGTTGGAAAAAATGCTGCAGCAAAAAGTTTTTAATATAGAGGATTTTGGTTGTATAATTTATAAGGAACTTAATAAAAGGTCTCCAGAAAACACATATTGCAGTTATCACATCTATGGAGTTTGAGCTTTAAAAATGCTAATTTACTTGAAAGTGAAAATCTAATTTGAAATAAGAACAACTACTTTTTAATTTTTAAATTTTATTTTTTAACTTTTTTGTTATTTGTTTTTCTTTAAAGATAATTAATATTATTATTGATTTAAATACAGTTACATAAACATTATTTTTAAGAAACTAAAGCTTCGTACAGACGATGGTCAGATCTTACAATATTGGTAAGCAGCGTTGCTTAAATTGTATTAAAATTGGCTTAAATGTCTTACAACTGTGTGAACTTTGTAAGCTCATTTGTATTTGCAGAAGTGCAAAATTAATGCATATGACAATCGCACCATTGTCAGAAAAATTTTGCTGTTGGCAACGCCTGCTTACAATATTGTAAGAACTGACCATCGTCTGTACGAAGCTTAATTAATAAATGAATATATTTTAATGGTTATTGTATTAGAATAAATGTATTAAGATGTAATCTAATCTTTATATAAATCGACTAAGGCAAACCCGTTAAGAACACTTTCCTCCCCTGTTTGTCCACCGAATTGAACAAAATATACACCATTTGAGAGGCATTTACACACAGAAGTGCACAATATATATTTTATTCAAATCTGTTCAATAATTTCAGAGTTATAAGTGTTTAAATTTGCTACTAACACATATGCAGAACACATAAATAAAAAAATTTTTTTTTTCAATTATCAATCGATTATTCGACACTTTTCAGAAACCGGTTTTCGAATATTTCGACGATATAAATCGGCACAGGCAAAACAAATAAGAACGCTTTCTTCCTTTGTTTGTCAAATAAACCTTTTTATTATATCACTGTCCTCAGTGATATATATATAAGTTCCCGTAGTTCCTATAAGGAGCATAGGGCCATAACAAAACTATTCCATTCCGATTTGTCCGATACAAGTGTTTTTATTTCGTTCCAGCTCTTGTCTTGTTTAGCCGCTTCAATTTCGACTTGACGGCGCCAGTTGTGTGATGGTCTTCCTTTTCTGCGGCTTCCATTCAATAGCCTGTCTTGTGATATCGTCAACGGGTTTTCGTAGCGTATGCGCTATTTGCGACATTTAAGGGGATTTTCAAGGTTTGGACCCATAGCCTTTCATTGCATATCGTAACTGGCCAGAATATTTTTAAAATTCTGCGCAGGCAGCGATTTATGAAAACTTGTAGCAAGATGACATCCTTCTGCGCTGAATTCCACGATTTACATCCATAGAGAAGATATGATTTTATACAGGAGTTAAATATGTTTGTCTTGGTTCTTTTCGAGATATGTGCTGATCTCCATATGGGGCTAAGAATGCCAAAGGAGTACTTACCAGTTTTTATTCGGTTTCTTACGTCGTCTGCAGAACCACCTGTTATTGTCAGAAGACTTCCGAGATAGCAGAACGTAGATACATCTTCAAGATTCTTTTCGTCGCTTGCGAATGCTCTTTTGTTAGAAGCAATAATTCTCATTGCCTTAGTTTTGGCAATAATTATTTTCATACCTGCCTTAGCTGCTTCTGTTAGTACTGCGTTGATCATTAAAGTTGTGGGATAGTAGACAAATGTCGTCGGCATAGTCGAGATATTCTAGCCTTCTGTTGAATCCCCAAGTTATTCCCCTCGGTTTACATGTGGCTCTTCTCATTATGTTGTCCAGGACGATATTAAAAAGTAGGGGCGACAGAACACAACCATGTCTCACTACAGTTTTAATTGGGGATGAGTCACTAATACAGCCATCATGAAGAATTCGGCAGTCTGCGTTGTGATATAGGGCTTAAACCAAACAATTATTTTTGTTGAGATACCTTTGCATGCTAACGTACTCCATATGGATGAATGGGAGAGCGTATCGAATACTTTCTCAAAATCGTACTAAAAAGATTGCTCAATTATAATCCGTAAGCTGTTGACATGGTCAATGCATGATTTGCGGGGGCGGAAGCCAGCCTGCTCATTGCATAGAAGCGGATCGAATGCGACTGATAGCCTTTAGTGGATAAATTGAGAGATTATCTTGTTTGCGATGTTGATAAGGGTTATGCCACGCCAATTTTTGAATTGTTGTAAGTCTCCTTTTTTGGTATATTAACTATAAGGCCTTCCTTTAAGTCATCGCACAGTGAGTTTGTTACCCAAAGATTCTTTACAACGTGGTGGATAAACTTGGACACTGTGGCATCCATTGTTTCGGGAGTTTCTGGGCAGTCTGTGGGTATATCATCCCGAGCATTGTGTTTAATGCAATAACATAGGTTGTGGCCAGTGTTCAATGTGTTCGCTAACATCGAGGAGTAGTGCTCTTCCCATACATCCATCTGGTCTCTTTTGGATGTGATTAAATCTCCATTTTTAGTTTTAAGTGGGTTTTTAGTAGCAAACGATTTCTGTGATAATTTCTTAGCAAATCTGTATAAATCTTTCGTTCTATTGGTTGCGGCGGCTGTTTCGGCATCTTTAGCCAGATCGTCAATCCATTTACGCTTATCTTGGCGGGCACTTGTTTTGACACTCTTGTCCAGCGTAAAATATATTGAGCGCAGATGTGCCTTTTCGCTACGAGTGCTAGCGATATTCAATAAGCCTTTGTGTCTCTGCTTTCGGATATGAGGTTCCAAGTATTGTCAGAGATCCATTGCTTTCTTTTATTTTCTTTATAGCCTATATGTTCGTCGGCTGCGTTTTTGGTGGCTGGGTTCTTTAATTTATCGACGTTATACTTTCTTTGGGCTTAATCTACTTTTCTGATGGCTGCTACTTTTAAACGAATTGTACCAATTAAAAGGTGATGGTTACTGCCGCAGTCCGCAGCGCGTTTGTTACGGACATCTAGCAACGACCCTCTCCAATTTCGGCTAATGGCAATATGGTCGATTTGATTTTCAGTGACGTTATGGGGAGAGATCCAAGTCACCTTGTGCACCTTTTTGTGAGGGAATAACGTTCCAGCAATGACCAAGTTGTTGTTCATGCATGTTTCCAGGAAGAGCTCGCCGTTTTCGGTCATTCTACCAAGACCGTGTCGAACCATTGTTCTTTCAAGGCCAGTATTCACAAGAGCTACTTTGGCGTTCAAGTCGCCTGTCAAAAGCATGATGTCTCCGCGGTTTATAGATGCAGTAACCCTTGTTAAGAGGCCATAGAAATACTCTTTTACCAGCGGTTCTGCAACATCGGTTGGTGCATAGCAGTGCTCACAAGTTACGTTTCTGGCTCGGGTTCAAAAAGGGCAGTGATAATCCTATCAGAGTGTGGTTTCCATTCGATGAGGGCATCTTTTGCCTCTCTTGATAAGAGAATGCCTACCACACTAATTTTCGGTTGATCGGATGGTCGGCCGGAGTATAAGAGGGTTAGACCATGTGATGTGGCGGATTCTCCACATTCAGGCCATCTGGTTTCGCAAAGGCCCATAAAGAGCAAATTATATTTTTTAAATTCTTTACACACTTGTGCAAGACGAGTGGTATCCAAAAGCGTAGGGACATTCCAGGTTCCAAATCGTGTCAATTTTTTTAAGATGAAAGTCGTCATCGTTTTAATCTGTTGGTTATTATTCTCATTTGTTGTGGTTTCTGTAATCTTCAAAATTTAAGATGAGAAGCTGATTGAGCTAAAGCATCCGATCCTGGAGCTGGGGCTGCCAGCATCGCCTCCAGGCAGACAGTGGAATTGGATTAAATCACCATACCACGATGCAGTCATACTTCAGTAAATATTCATGATTATTTACCTACTTGCCTGAGACGTTAAGATGTACTGTAACCATTCAGGCTACATGACTGAGCGCCTTCTCACATTAGCTAGCTATCAGAGGAATCTGAAAAGCCATTGCCCGGAAAAAACTTAGTCTAAGACCGGAAGTCAGACAAAGGAATCGTTTCTGGTCACTGCCAAGTGAATGACATTCAGAAAACTTTCCGCACTAAGTGCACCTTTGTAGAAAACCCAAAAAGCCCCTGTCCTCAGTGATAACACATTTCAAAAGCCCAACGTGGAAATTTACAATCGCCACAGAACAATAACAACAATAAAACGCTCAACGTGGGAAATCACACACATCACGGAACAACAACAAAAAACTCGACGTGGTATTTCGCGCTTACGGAACAACAACAATTAAACGCCCAATGTGGTAAATCACACTCACCACGGAACAACAATAACCAAACACTCAACGTGGCAAATCACACTCTTACTTCCTAAAATAAACAAATTCATTCATTATATAAATAACATAACATTTAATAAAACAATAGTTTCTCTAATCTACAAATTTTCGCCATCACTATCAGATGAAACTGATATGTTGATGGTTGATTATCGTGAATTAAATAAAATAACGGTACGCGAGGTGTTTCCGATGGCAAATATTGAAGAAAGTATTAATCAGTTACGGTATAACAAGCTTTTTATTGCGCTCGATATGATGAAAGGTTATCACCAAGTACCAATAAAGAAATCATGTAGACATTTAACTGGATTTTTGACTTCTAGTTCGCATTATCAATATAAAAGAATGCCACTTGGGTTAACAAACGCGCGTGCGGTATTTATGAGGCCAGTTGATCTTTTAATAAGAAGTACTGCAAATAAACATATTATAGCTTATATGGATGATATTGTTTTATATGGAAAAAACTTTGGTGAACTGCTAAATTTATTTGAATCATATTTAGGTGTCTGTCAAAAAATGAAAATAACTTTTAAATTAATGAAATGTGAATTTTTTGTAAATAATATTACGTATCTCGGACATGTGATTACAGATAAGGGAGTATATCCTGGCGAAGCGAAAACACAGGCACTAATAAATTATCGCAGACCTAAAACGGTTCGAGAAATTAAACAATTTTCGGGGCTTACTGGCTATTTTAGGAAATTTGTTTAAAATTGTGCTGTAATTGCTTTTCCACCAAATCAATTACTTAAAATTAATACGGAATTTGTATGCGGTGTACAGGCGGAAAATGCATTCAATGTTTTAAAACGAATAATGTCTGAAAAGCCAGTTTTAGTTATTTATAATCCCGATCAAGATCATGAGTTATATGCTGGTGCATGTCAAACTGGTTTAGCTGGTGTTTTAATACAGTTATGTCCTTTGGGTCGTAAACAACCAGTAGCATATTTTAGTGGACAAAGCAGTAGTCTTGAAGAAAAATTTCGCTGTTATGAATTAGAAACACTTGCTGTGGTTGAAAGCATGGCACGATTTCGTTTCTCTTTACTGGGAAAACATTTTAAAGATTTAACGGATTGTAATTCACCTAGGGAAACGGCCAACAACCAAAATATAATTTCTCGAATTGCAAGATGGTGGCTCAGAATACCGGAGTTTGATTTCGAATGTATTTATAGACCAGGTATTCAGATGACACACGTCAACGCTTTAAGTCGGAATCCTTATGAGGGAGCTTGTGAAGTGCGATATGATAATAATCGGTATGAAAATGACAATACTAGAAAAGGAGTATGTTCTTAAGAAGAATAGATTGTACAAGAAAACTGAAGGTGGAATACGTTTTGTTGTGGGGTAATAAAGTCCTCGCACGATGATGTTGGACATAGTGGACTTGAAAGAAATTTAACAAGAGTGAAGAAAATGAATTGGTTTCCAAAGATGAGAAGGGTCATATATAAATATAAAAGCTATTGTTCAAACACTTGTGGACATATGTCAATTTTTTGTCATTCCATCTCAAATAATAAGTGATCGTGGTTCATCATTTACATCTAAAATTTTTGAAGCGTTTTGTGAGGAAAATGGCATAAAACATATCTTTACAGCTTACAGCTTACAGCTGTTAGAACTCCCAGGGCAAATGGACAAATCGAGCTTTATTTTCGAACGGTTAATGTGGCGTTGGGCAGTATGACGGAAAATAATGATTGTAGAGATTGGGATCAGCACGAGTTGCCAATTCAGTGGTTAATAGCAGGGCTGCGGAGTCGGAGTTGAGGTTGTTTTGCCGGAGTCAGAGTCGTAATAACCACAAAAACTCGCGACTCCGACTCCAAAGTTTTTCGGCATAAAAAATTAAAAAATTTTTTTTCAAAATAAAAATTATTTGAAATGGACGATGCAATATTTCAAATATCGATTTGAAATTTTTAAGAATCATTTTTATGCTATATTTAATAATTTAAAAGCTAATGCGCTAAAAAAGTTAGAGTGCTATATTCGGATGTTCCGAATCTTTGAAACCCTCCACCGACACACAGTGTGACTTTTGTTACTTTTAGGATGGCAAAAGAAAAAAAAAATTTTCTCTGATTTTAATAATGTTATCCTATGTAATAGTAAAATGTAAAACTTTTACTAATATGTACTCAAAACAAAACAAAAAAACAACAATTAACATGACAACAGTTATCAAACTTGTGTCACTGTGACAAGTGTAGTAAATCTGTTTATAGTTTTCATTTTTTGTTAAACTTTGCGGTGGCATTACTTTTGTTGGGCAAAATATTTTTAGAAGACTTTTTGCTTTAATTAAGTTGGAACATTTTCTATAAAGACTGGTAAGTTTCTGAAGCTTTAACGTCATTATTTTAATCTTTAATCAATGAAAATATGCGATCACTAAAAATTTATTCATTTCCAAAAATGTTTGTTTTTCGATAGAGAAAAACTTGCATGATTCTGTTGAATTCTATTAAGTGATTATATGGAGATTGAAGGTTTATATATCTAGTTTCAGATTCAACAATAAGTTTTTGCTCGTTTTTGCTCCTTTCTGCGATATTTTGATATTTTTGCTTAAAAAAATGGCAGTTCCACGAAATGAGCTCTTTGATGTTTGGCTCAGAAGCAAGAAAAAATACAAAAATGATGCCGTATACTATCACATTTGCAGTATAATTGGAAAAGATGTGGACCACCAGAAATTAAAAAAGTTTGATAAGGAGAAGATGAAAAAGAAAAAAGAATATATCCAAAATTGATTCAGATAGGAAGTTGGGTTTTTAATTGATATGCCAAAACAAAAAGCTGGCAATACTAATGACGGTAACACGGCGAGAAGATTTGTTGGAGATCCTGAAATAACGTCCGACATAACAGGAATAAATATAAATCTGTTGAAAAGGTTTCACACTATACTTTCCTGCATAGGTTGTGGACTTCAAATTAATTCTGTAGCTTTTGACCGCTTTGTCACAGATACCAGAGAACTGTACTTATCAGAATATGCATGGTACAACATGCCAGTGAGTGTGCATAAAATTCTTTTTCATGGCAAGGATATAATAGCGTCTTCCATTCTTCCTATTGGTCAACTTTCTGAAGAGGCTCAAGAGTCCAGAAACAAAGATGCAAGAAATTATCGAGAACTCTTTACCCGAAAAACATCTAGAATTGAAAGTAATTTGGATTTGTTGCACAGATTACTCATATCGTCAGACCCTTTTATATGACGCTTGCGGAAAGCTACTAAGACAAAGCGACGAACATTACCAAAATAAGTTATTGGCTTATTATCCGTACCGGAATATGGAAACGATATTGACTCGGAGTAATTATTTTTATTTCCAGATTGCTTTTTATACCCACACCACAATAGTGGAGAGGGTATTATGCATTTGTGCTGATGTGTGTAACGCCTTAAAATAGTGGTCTAGACCCACCTTAAAGTATACCGATCTACTCAGAATCACTTTCTGAGTCGAACTAACGATGTCCGTCCGGCTGGCTGGCTGTCCATGTAACCTTGTGCGCAAAGGACAGGTCGTAATTTTGGAGATAACTTGATAAAATTTGGGTCATTGGCACAAGGACCAAGCCTATTGAAAATGGGCCAAATCGTAGGACCACGAGGGAAGATAGGGGGAAATTTCTTCCTCTCAGAAACTATCAAACCGATTTTAATGAAATTTAAAACATGGATAGATCCATATCTATATGGACACATAAGCTATACAGTTTTAAAAAATATAGGACTACAAGGGGAGAAAGGGGCAATGTTTGCCTTTCAAACTGATTTTAATGAAATTTAAAACATAGGTAGATCCATATCTATATGGACACATAAGCTATACAGTTTTTCAAAAATAGGACCACAAGGGGATGTAGGGATGCCTCTCACAAACTTTCAAACCGATTTTAATGAAGTTTTTAAAGGCTCCGTGCAATAACTCCCAGGTGCAATAAGTCCCAAGAAAAAAATGAAATTAGACCCAAAAATTTTTCATACAAATGTGGGAGTAATTTCATTATGAAATAGCTCCCAGCTCTCTTGGTTTTATTTAATTTTTTTGGAAGTTATTTCATTTTTTGCCTGGGAGTTATTTCATAATGAAACAAAATCCAAATGAAATAAGTCCCCGAAAAAATAAACGTGGGAGTTATTTCATTTTATTTTGAGCTTCGGTGTTATTTCATTTGCTGTGGGAGTTATTTCATTTTTTGTGGGAGTTATTTCATTTTCAATTATTTGCAATTTCTTAATATTGTTTAACATTTTAAACATTTTATGTAAATATTCAAGTAAAACGAATACATATATAATACATTTCTTTGGAAGTTGTTTCATTTTTTTTGGGTCTTATTTCATTTCTTTTCGATGGGCTGTTTTTAGAAGTTATTTCATTATGAAATAACTCCCAAAAGTTGGGGTTTGTTTCATTTAAGACTTGGAAATTATTTCATTTTTTTTTGGGATTTATTTCTTTTTTCCAGTTTGGGACTTATTTCATTTATTTTGGGATTTAATTCATTGGGAGTTATTGCACTGGGACTTATTGCACCTGGGAGTTATTGCACGGAGCCGTTTTTAAACATAGAGAAATCCATATTTGTATGGACACATAAGCATGATGTGTTTTTAATTACTGTGGTGCTGGGTATCATATGATCGGGCTTGGCCGACTATACTTTCCTACTTGTTTTAATATGAAGTTTAAATTTGTTTTCAAAAATATATATTAATCATCTCAAAACAACTACTAATTGAAGGCATTTGTGTGTATCTAAAAATTTAGTGAAATTAAAATTATTTATATTTCTTTCCGCCATAATAAGTACTATTAAATTAGAAATTATGGTATTTTGAAAGTACACCTTATATGGGGGGTGACCAAAAACGTAGGCGGACCACGCCCATTTTTTGTATCCAATGCTATATCGATCTCATCATTATTATTGCTAAATTTCATTGCCATATCTACTTTTATTTGACTGTTACGACTTTTGGCATCCTAAAAGTAACAAAAGTCACACTGTGCGGCAGTTAGAATATATGAGAGCTATTAATTATTAAATAATCTTTATAAAACGGACGTCTGTATAAAAATTGGTTTCGGTTCAAACCAATTGTACGACAATCAGAAAGTGTTATGCTTTTATTTCTAGCAATTTCAACTAACTTGAATAATATATCATGATTCGTAACAGTTTATACTGAACTAAAATGATTTTCAGGAGGGACATTTACATTATCCCAGGTCAGCCTTGCCATTTTGAGATGCAAAAAAGTTTTAAATTTAAATAAAGTTTTTTCAAGTTTTTTATAAGAACATTATTTAAAATTTTCAGTATATTGGATACAAATATTAAGTGATGTTTTCATCTTATTAAATGGTCTTATATTTTCTCTGTTCTTTATTATTTTAATTGTGTTTACTTCTTCGTAAAGATCCCAATTTTTTTTTTTTAGATTCTGAAATATCTTTAGCACTAGATTCATATAAGTTGTCTGAAGTTGATGTAATAGTCCTCAGAGTTTATTCTTTAAAGTTTTATGTTGCACTTTTTAATGGTCTGTTAAAAAAGTTCGGTTTTGATAACGACTTTCTTAAACCGTCAAAGATCTTGCACCTTTTTATGTAATAAGAGGTTACCAATTGAGTATTTCTCAACTATGTGCTATTGTGACAAATTTAGTCTATTTGAGTGATATTGAAGAAGTAAATAATAAAAAATTTGAGCTGTAAATTTTAGGAATATAATTATTAGAAAGAGCAAAATATTGAAAATTTTCGCAAGGTCGTATTCAAAATAAAAACATTTTTAGATTTAATTTTTATATATTTTTAAATAAAATGAATTCTATATAAATACATACTTTTTTTCATTTAATTATTTAACAGTAATATAAAAAGCCTTACAACACGTTTTTGTTTTTTCTTTTAAAAATGTTGGCACTTTTGTAAAAAAAGTTTTTTTTCAGAAATAAGAGGTTTTTTTAAAAAAATTAATTATGTACTGATCATCACGAAATTCTGTATAGTGATTTCCGTTATTAAAAATCTAACTGGAACACATTTCAATACAGTATTGAAATTTGTTTTCGCGCTTAAAGTGCTTTTCAGAAAGCTGCTTAATATGGGATCTAAGGTAAATATGGACAGATAATCAGAAAATTGCATGGTATAATTTCTAGCCATATGAACCAAAATTGGACCAAATTTTACAATATATATAGCTGCTACGGTTTTAGGTGTATTTAAATAATTTCCTAGAGTTAGTACTATATTTGGCATTATATAGAAAACTATGCACTGATCTTCTAGAAATTTTATAGCGTGCATTACAATAGCATTAGTTGTTACGTTTTTTTACGTACTAAACTGTTTTCCCAGGGTAGGTTTTATATAGGGGCTAGGGTAACTTGTGGACCGCTATTCACGAAATTTTCCAACGTCTTAAAAAACTGTGACGTACCAAATTTTATTATGATAGCGATATTTATTACGTTTTTATGCCCACTAAACTGTTTTCCGGGAGTAGGCTTTATATTGGGCCTATGGTAAATTATAGGCCAATCTTTACGAAAGCACATTTAAATATGATAGCAATATTTATTACGGTTTTAGAAGTACATTAAGGCACCTTTTACGTAAGTTTTTGTAACAAAATTATCAATTTTGTTGGTTCTACTGTCGGATTTTACTGGATCTCACTCCCAAACTGCTTAGGAAAACTAGAAGCAATTTTACACCAAGATTTAACTTTTGTTTTCGAAAGTGAGCGTATTTTCAACAGAAAGACAGACGGGAATGGCTAAATCGACTTAGAATTACTCAAGAAACCAGGGGTATTAGATGCATAATAAAAAAGTTTCACATGGAATGGCAAACTTATTATACCCTCATTCACCAATAGTGGTGGAGTGTATAAAAAGAGTTTATAGTCAAATTAGGACCAGTCTAATATACATTCAGCATCAAGATTATTGTAGGAGTCGGAGTTGGAGTTAGTACTTTTTTCGGACGACTCCGCAGCCCTGATTAATAGTATTGAATATAATGTTACTCGAGAAACACCTCAGCGGTTGCTTTTTTCTTTTACACCACGAAAGTATTTAGGAAAGCAGTTAAGTATAGATCTCCATGAGGAGATTAAAGATGAAGAAGACGATATACCTTTGAACCAATTAAAAGAAATCGTAAGAAATCGCATTATTGATGAGGGAAACAAGGTAAACTATGAGAGTTTTTGGTATAGTATAGCCCGGTTAATTACCCCACGCTTAAATGCCTTTCACGCTTATTTACCTTGAGTTTTAAGTCCCCGTTTTTTTCTTCCATTTTGCAAACATAAATCCACGTTTAATTGCCATACGATTAATTACCCAATTCGGGTAATTGCCTTAAAAATTAAATGCCCAAAACAAAATATCACCTAAAGTTCATTCGTTTAATTGCCTGAGTGACAACAACCCAGCAAGTAATGCAACCAAGTTTACATAAAAAATATGCCCAAAAATAAAATATGGCTTATTTGAAAGCATAACATTCCACAATTTAATATTTGCATTAAAATAAACTTTATTCTGGTGAGCCTATAAGAGGTTTTTGTGCTGATTATTATCTTGATACACCAAATATAGAAGATATTTTGTCTTAAAGGGATTAAAGGAAAATTTCGCAAAATTTTTATTTATATTTACATTTAAAAGGAGAAAATAGCTTAAATATTTTAGGGATTGATATTTTAAATTTTATCTTAATACGAATATGATTAAATGGTTTATGGACATAAAGAAAAAAGTTTTTATGGAGACTATGTGATATTATAGACCAATTCTCACAATTTACAAAGGTTTCGTTCTTATGACAATTAAAACGTATTTACTAAATTTTATCAAATTATCTTAAAACTTTTTAATATTTTTAATTAGGCTTAAGTTCATCAAATTTAATTTTCATTAAATTATTTTTATAAAGAAAGGAATTTCACAAGATGAAAATTAATTAAAATTGTTATTGATAATCTTTCATTCTGAAAGATAATTAAAATTATATTGGATGAACTTAAGCATAATTAAAAATATTTAAAATTTGGATTAAATAACCACAATACTAATTATTGTTCAAGCTAAGGCATGAGCTCTATGTGTTCATTTGTCCTTCAAGTTGTGCTGAAAAAGGTCAAAAAGAAAAAGAAGGACAAAAATGAAAAAACAAAAAATGTACTTTGGACTTCAGGAAGAATTCTTGACAAAAGTACGAAGAAACAGAAGTAAAGAAAAACATGTAAAATCTATTAAAATGGATAATCATTCAAAAAAGCAAATTTCGATCTACCAAAGGTTAAAATACAATTTGGTTTAAGGATTGATGTTTGACTATTGACGTCAGCAGTCGTCGATGGCTGCGAGTGTAAAACGGCAAATCCATCTGAGGAGATCGAGTGGTTGCGATCGAAACATGTCATGGTAACCTGCCGGCCGCGGTTCGAGACCCGGCCACGGTCAAGAATGAAAGGTTATCAATAACAATTTTAATTAATTTTCATGTTGTAAAATTCCTTTCTTCATAAAAATAATTTAATGAAAATTAAATTTGATGAACTTAAGCCTAATTAAAAATATTAAAAATTTGGATTAAAACCCATAAATAGTTCAACAAAATAACCACAATACTAATTATCTTAAAACTTCTAATTTTACTTTCCGCACAAGTTTTACATGGACACACAACCAGCCAGATGGACGAAAAGATCACATTCAAAAGTGTTTCTGATTCGATCGGTTTACTAAACGATGCATCCAGATTTCTATGTATCAGCACATATTGATGTAATTGCTGTTTCCTTAATTTTTGCATATACATATATAAAACTTTACAGTTTGGAATAACATTTATCTTTAACGAAAAATTGCTTTGGCTTTTGTAGAGTGAAAATTAATGTAGATGTGGAAATTTAAGCCACAGTAAAATCATCTGTTAGCCAGAATTTTAAGCAATTTTTTAATTTGCTGAACATCTTTAAATATGTTTCAAAAACGTGAAAAATGTGTGCAAACACATACAAACAAATCGGTACCAAAATTCATAAATAGCGCTCAAACGTATAAATATATTGCTTCTGCCTTCATTGTTCACACAAAAAAAACTATGCAATTGCATATTTACGGTTTCTCTGATCATAATTTTGTATATATGAGTACGCTTTTGTTAGTAGAATATGACAGGACATCTCAAAATCATTACAGATGAAATTCAAGACAGCAAATCCCATTGTTTTGTATTACTATCTCTTTAGATTTAGCTGATACATGTAAAAATTCCTAAGTCTTAGCTTTTTTTTATACATCAAAGTTAAGGTATCTTGTAAATAAATATGTTTAATTACCTCACTGAGGTATTTAAACGTATTCGCTTAATTATCTCAATGAGGTAGTTAAGCGTATTCGTTAAAATGCTTTTCCCGCATAATTACCCAAAAATATTGGCATTTTTGGCGAGGTAATTATCCGTGGAATACTGTATGTTTGTTTCATGCGACTTGTGAAATTATTGTTGTTTCGTGGTAAGTGTGATTTCCCACGTTGAGCGTTTGGCTGTTGTTGTTCCGTGGTAAGTGGGATTTCCCACGTTGCACGTTTGGTTATTGTTGTTCCGTTGTGAGTGTGATTTCTGAGGTTGAGTGTTTAATTGTTGTTGTTCCGTGGTGAGTACGAAATCCCATGTCAAGCGTTTAGTTGTTGTTCCGTGGTGAGTGAGATTCCCCACGTTGAGCGTTTAATTGTTGTTCCGTGGTGAGTGTTATTTCTCACGTTGAGCGTTTTATGGTTGTTGTTCCCTGGTGAGTGTGATTTCCCACGTTGAGCGTTTTATTGTTGTTGTTCTGTGGCGAGGGTAATTTTCTACGTTGAGCTTTTGAAATGTGCTATCACTGAGGACAGTGATGCAACAGGATGGCCGAGTTGTTAGATTGCACTTGTTACGGAAATACTTTAATATGGATCCCGTCTCAGTATGCTATGGTTCTGACTTACTATGTAGCTTACTATGTAGCTTGTCTGGTTGTCGTTGATTGCTGTGTCACCTCGTTCAATAGATAACATCGGGCGGGTTGGCAAGTTATTCCAAACTGTAAAGCTTTATTTATATGCAAAAATAAAGAAAAAAACAGTTATATAAATTTGTGCTGCTACATTTTCTAGAATCTAGAAACATCGTTTAGTAAACCGATCGAATCAGAAACACTTTTTAAAGTGATATTTTCGTGTCCGTCCGTCCATCTGGCTGGTTGTCTGTCCATGTAAACCTTGTGCGTAAAGTAAAAGAAGCAGTTTTTAGATAATTTGATAAAGTTTGGTAAATACGTTTTAAATGTTATAAGAACGAAACCTGTGTAGAATGTGAGAATCGGGCTATAATATCACATAGTTCCCACGCAAACTTTTTTCTTTATGTCCATAAACCAGTTAATCATGTTCGCATTAAGATTAAATTTGGCCCGAAATATCTTACTGCAAATTAAATTTGGTTGAATCGGTTCAGATTTAAACATACAGCTTCCATTCAAATTTCAATCCCTAAAATATTCAAGCCATTTTATCCTTTTAAATGTTAATGTTCTTTAAAATTTAGAGACCTTTACTTTAATCCCTTTAAGACAAAATATATCATATATTTGATGTATCACAAATAACTCTTATATGATGAGAATAGAATAAAGTTTATTTTAATGCAAATATGAAATTGTGGAATATTTTGCTTTCAAATAAGCCATATTTTGTTTTTTTTTGCATATTTTTTTTTTTAAATTTTTAGTGTAAATTTTCAAATTATTAACATGTTAACTTGGCTGCATTACTTGCAGTGTTGTTGTCAAATAGTACTTAGGGAATTAAACGAATGAAATTAAGATTTAGTTTTTTTGGGGAGTTTAATTTTTAAGGCAATTATCCGAATTGGGGTATTAATTGTAATGCAATTAAACGTGGATTTTTGTTTGAAAAATGGTAGAAAGAAACGGGGATTTAAAACTCAAGGTAAATAAGCGTGAAAGGCATTTAAGCGTCAGGTAATTAACAGGGTTATACTGTAACACTCTCAGACAACTTTTTTCAAATACAAAAAGTAGAATTGGCGACATGGATAAATCAAATCTTGTCTACAAAATAAAATGCATGGGGGACAACACTGGCATATGCAACCAAGTATATGTTGGGACTATAAAAAACAAGCTTAAAACTAGATTAGCAGGTCACAGATCGGATATAAGATGTAGGTATAATTCATCAACACAAAAAACAGCACTTGCGGCCCATTGTGCAATGAGAGGACATATACCAGATTTTGACAACGTACAAATTTTGCAACGAGAGGAAATTTATAAACGAAGATTTACATTGGAAATGTTACACATCAACAAAGTCGAACAAGAAGAGAGAATGAAGTACCGAACCGATATAGAAAACTTGTCAAAGAGGTCTATTTACATAATACATAAAACAAAATAAATAATTTAGCGCAATATTAAATGTCTAACGTTAAAGTTCTAATTTTTAATTATTGTTACTCATTGTTTTGTAAGTTTTTTGTTTTTTTCGTGTATATTCTGTCACAATAATAAAATAAATTTATTTGTATTATTTCTATTTTGTGTATAGATTTTCCCGGGGATGCTTACCGATAGTAAGCGAAATATTGGAAAAGAAATAAATAAAATAATTGATTATACAGTAGTTTTGACTTAACTGCCTTTTGTTTACGTGCACCTTTGACTTAACTGCACAAAATTGATAATTTTTGGAATTATTCTTTATAATTCAATACAAATTCCTTTTTTAAGTGCACTTTCTATACCTGCACATTTAAGATAAATGCACAAAATTTTAGGCATTTTAAAATTATTTTCATATATTATATATGCACACATACATGTAAAAAATTATCTGTTATTTCCCAGCTAGCATAGGCTGTTTGTTAGACGATTATGTTTAATATACAACTCCTAAAAGAATCTTCTGATGATTATCTGACGAGTAACAAAAACAAAAACATCTAAATCTTTTTTTATTTATTTTTTGACACACTCGTCTTTAAATCTTGGAATGAACCTTTTGGGACTCTCTGTAAGAGTTGTATAACAATTATTGAGCTACCTTAATTAGACCGTTTTGAAGTTTGTTATTGCCAATACAATTTTAATGAAACAAACCGGCCTAAGGATCTGTAAAAAAGGATTTCCGACAAGATGGTGTTGATTGCGCGACCTTATGGTTTGTTTTATAGAGATTGTATGAAAAAGTTATGGCATGAAAAATACGCTTGAATGCTTATTTAGGTAGCTCAGTTATACGGCTGAACATTTTACGAGTTGTAAAATAATCACTACCTGAGTCTTATACGACTCTTGGCATGCCTGCACAAAAAATCGTGCAAAAGAAATTGTGCAGCTAAGTCAAAAATACTGTATTTTGTTGGCATGTACCTACATTTATGCAAATGATTTGTGGTTACAGCAACTTTACCACGATTGTATGAAAGGAATAGCAAATCTTAGTACTGGAACAGAATAAAGTAGCACAAAGTTCAAAATTTCGATTTATTTATTCAATAAATTTATCACGAAATTTAATGTAAAAAAAATCCCAAAATTACCACAGCTAGGAAAGAAAAAAAGGAAATGACTATATTTGATATCACGCGGAGTGATAAATGGGCCCGCTGGTTGCCATATAGGTGTATACTTGTCCCTTCCCACCCTACGACAGGTGAAATACCCTAAATTCCCTAACCTGTCTCGTTTACAAAAAAAAAAAATCGTTACATTATAATGTACTTACGCTGCGTGATTCCGCTTAGCATCCTTTTACAAAAAAAATTACATAGACATTTTAATTTCAATTTTAATTAAAATAGTCATTTAGTTGGGTTACTGGTTCTTTTATTATTTTCATTTGTTTCATTTGTGGGTTTTAATTACAATGATTTAGTTTTTAAGTTAAAGCTCTTTAATAACTATGTTGACAATATCTGGGTTAATCTTATTTGCAATTAGGTATTTCTAAGGGATATTCAGACCTAACTAATATATTTGATGGCAAAATCGCGAAAGACGTGATCGGAAAATTGATTGGACTTTTGTTTTACTTCGAACAATTATATCAAACTTTACTCAAACTACCATTTGATTTACTTTTAAACGTAACTCCAAAATAAAGGATTTTTGGTTTTCCTTTTTCTATTGTTTTCTTTTGGTTCGAATGCAAAATAAGTGGTCACATGTATGACATAAAATATTTGGTAAGTGTGAACATTATATTTTTAGCTTTATATTTTTTTCCTAATTTCTTTATTTTTATTTATAATTTTTTTTTTTCTTTACCTATTGCGATTTATAGTTTTTTGTCTTATTTTTCTTACATATCTTTAATTTAAAAAAATTTCATTTTTCTTCTTTTGAATAGGGAGGTTTCTTAGACAATGAATTTAAAGGGGTACAAGAATTTGGAAGATCATAGACTTAAATAAATATGCAGATAACTAACTGTTGATGATGCTGGTTCGCCGGTGTATTTGCTTGGCGTCTTCGTAAGGTTATAGCTGTTGTTGTTTTGCCGTATTTTGATATTCCTAGTGTTCTTTATAACGCCTATTAGACTTCACATTTATAATTTAAGTAGTTGGTTCTGTAATTTAACATTTTTTTTTAAATTTTTATTTTGTAGGTGTGTAGTGCTTCAATGATTTATTATTAAGTTTGACTAATTTTATTTGTTTTTTTTTCTGTTACAAAGATTTCTTTTGTTTACACAAGGTTTTTCCTATTTATGGGGTTTCTTTTCCTAAATAAAACATTTTATTTTGTGAGATTTTGTAGATTATTTAAACTGTAGCATTTTTTTTTCCATAATTTCCTGCCGATATTGTTGGCGACAGGAATCTTTATTAATTTTCTTAAGCTTATAGCTGGACGATTGTTTAAAATATAGTGAATTTTCTCACGTGTTTATTTAGGAATTACTGAACTTTCACAATTATAGACACTTTTCTAATTTTTTTAGTGATCACTTCAGAAAAAAATTTATTTCCTTTTGCGATCTAGTATTTAAACTCAACTACAATTGTTTGCACTTTATATCATTCTTTTTACCGGCCGCTAAAACATAACTCGACACTTTTAAATCAACTGCCCAATTCAACTATCCAAAATCAACTGCCAAATGCACGCGTAATTCTTTATTTTAATACGCATTTCATTAAAAAAAACTGTTTCATTCTCTTTCCTCATTTGTCATTCTATCGTTCATCACTTGTTATTGTTGTCGCGGGAGAGATAATACACACATCAAGGCGAATTTACACCAGGTGAACTTATCTTGCTACGTAAGCAACAGCTGATAACTAACCTTGTGTCAAAATGGTATATCGTCCTAGTGGTTCTGGGGAATCTTTATTAAATTCTATAATTTTCGGTCAAAAAATATGAAATTTAAAACTTTTTTAACTTATTACATTTCAAAACACACAATTTAAAATTGAAAACAAAATAAGATATTTGCCTGAATTTTTGACACAACGTTAAAATATTTTACAGTGTTGTAAATCGTTTTCAAAATAAGACCACCTTGTATGAATTCGCCTTGACACACATATAGGCGTATGTATGAATTCGTACACAGCAAATGTGATGGAACAAAAAAAACTCTACATTAGTGTTAGTCATTTTTGTATAAGTTATATACGCTGTGCAGGTTGCGAGAATGTATATTTTTCAGAGCGAAGAAATAACGAAAAAAATCGAATCATGCGCAATGACAACCAAGGTTACATTTTCTCAAAACAGATTTTCTCCACTTGCTGTAGGTGCCTCATTTGTTCTGTTGTACAAAAACTTACAGCGAGATGAGCGTTGTTACCAACTAAAAGGCAATTATGGGTACCGTAAGCGTAAATACGCGAATAGGTGAAAGAATGCAAATATGTACATAATATGTAAAATACATGTTAGCCGCATAATGATGCGCAATTAAAGGGTACAGTTGCGTGGTTTAATATATTAGGTAAGGGGAAAAATTCGTGGCGTGAACATACAAAAGAACTATCTAACAAACCCAATTAAAGAGTATGGTTGCATGGCCTGATATGTAAAAGTCATATTTATTAAGATGAAAAAAAATACATTTTCTAAGATCCGTAACAAACCTGCTTCAAATCAATATTTGTGACAATTGGTTTGAACAGGCAAGGCTTAGGCGCGATCAGGATCACAAAAAAACGCGTGATGACCAACGTGTGGCTCGACCCACGAAGCCGGGCATTAGTAAGCAAAAGAAAATATATATGTAAGTAAACGTGTGGCACGACCCACGAAGCCGGGCAGTACCTCACTGATTATAACTATCAGACACTATGCCTATGCACGAATATCGGAGGCGTGATATTTTCCGATATCATTGCGCTTTAGGTCTTCAAGATCATATAGCGCATTTTCTATTTTCGCACTTATTCTACACTTAAAAAATTTGGGGTAAAACTTGGCGTTAATACCCTTTTTAAAATCGCTTTGGGAATGATTTTTGCGGAAAACCTCCTGGCCTATTACAAAATTTACGAGTCTAGATCTGGTGTTATAGGTTCTACAAGCCTTTTCATGCGCAATATCCAGATTACGACTAACCTTTTCACGTATGTCATGAAGCTTAGCTTAGCATTGAATTGCCGCATGAAAATCGCTACGTTATACTGTCAGTATTTTATGAATATTTCTTTCCCATTTCGTGTGGTCAGGGCCATCCCTAAGAAAATATCATATTTTAGAAATGATTTCCCTATTCGCGCGCTCTGAAGCATTCGCCTGTGGAGAATAGAAACCGGTGGTAATATGCGTGATGCCATAACCATGGAAGAATTCTTTTATTTTTTTTGACGTAAATTGTTTCGCGTTGTGCCTATGGATATACTGCGGCACGCCATAAGTGCAAAAAATCTCATTTTGAAAAAATTCTATTATTACTTGACATTGCGGATCGTGAAGGCTTCAACAACAAAAATTTCGTGAGATGGTCAATCAGTATGAATAACTGACAATTTTTCGACTTTGTGCATAGATAAGGACCCAAGCAATCGCAGTATAGTCTTTAAGAAGATCGATTTGTTAGGGTTTGTTTTCCCATAGGTGAGCGTAACACATGATTAGGTGGTTTTATCATTTTACAATCATCGCAGTTACTAACAAATAACCTTACGTGCCATTTTCGGCCAAAAATACTTCTGCCTGAGTCGACATAATGTTTAAAAGAACCCTCCATGACAACCTTCGCCGTGAGCCGATTTTATTACCTCATCTGCCAAAGTTCTAGGTAACCACAATCTCCAGAGGTCATCCCCTGTATCATTTCCGTTTCGAAATATAACTCGCTTGTATATGTGGTTTTCCGAGATGTGCAGGTCTGGCAACAGGTCTAGATTTTTACCTATCTCTTCCCTAATTTTGTTATACTCAGGACCACTGAATTCGGGTGATTTAAGGTCTGTTTCTGGAGAAGAAGGAAAAATTTGAATTTCGCCAACGTCAAATCGGGATGGGGTATCCGGTACCACGTTGAGTGAACCCTTCCGGTGTTCAGTGGTAAAGACAAAATTTTGAATCTTAAGGCTCCACCGAGCTAGTCTACCATGTAAGTTCTTCTGACTCATGAGCCAGCGTAGACTCGAGTGGTCCGTGATAATCTTAAAAGAAAGCCCCTCAACATACTGCCTAAACCTTTTCACGCAAACTACGGCCGCCAAGCATTCCAGCTCTGTCACCGTGTAATTCCGCTGGGCCGTATTCAGTTTCTGGGACACGAACGCGATCGGGTGTTCCCTGCCCTCGTCATCTAGATAGTACAAAACGCCGCCTACACCTATATGTGATGCGTCACACTGAATGACGAATTCCCTGTTATAATCTGGCTGGGCCAATATAGAGGCACTTGAAAGGACATGTTTCAGTTTATCAAAAGATTCAACAGCTTCAGGACTGAGATGAAAGGGTTTATTTGATTGGCGTAAGCAATCTGTAAGGGGTCCTGCAAGGTCTGAAAAATTTTTAATGAACGAGCGGTACCAGTTTGCCATACCTATGAAACGCCTAACTTGCCGTGGGGTTTTCGGTAAAGGAACGTTAACCATTGCTTCCACCTTTTCAGGGTCAACCTTTAGTTCGCAAACTCCAATACGCGTTGGCAAAATTTACTTTTCCCTACGTTAATGGTAAGACCGATGATTTGAGACACTGTGCAACTTCACCTAATAAACGCATATGACTGTAGAAGCCCTAGCTAAATATATCTAAATATATAAAAACGTTGTCACGGGAAGACTGTCCATCAGGCGGCCTATATTGATATAAAGTCTTACCTGGCACGGCAAAAGCGGTCTTTTCCTTAGAACTCTCAGACAACTTGATCTGGTGAAACGCGTCTTTTAAATCTATACCGCTAATGTAGTGGGTATCCTTTAGTCGACTTAACATCGCATTAGTATGGGGTAGCGGATAAGAATCTTTCTTGGTCAGTTCGTTTAATTTCCGGCGGTCTAAACACAGTCTTATTTTACCCGGCTTACGAACAGCATACGCCCTCCAAAAGTCTAAACCTAGGTAGGCTACTTAGAACAAAGTTAGCACTATTAAAAAACGATTGATTTAGTAACCCCTTTAAAAGTTACTGGAAGTGTGCAGTTACCTAAAACTGGGTTTTTTGATACATTTGCCGTGGATATGCATGAACGAAATTTATCAAATGTTGTAATTTCCCAGAAATTCCAAACTTCCCTTCCCCAAGACTGTAACATTGGCCCCTAAGTCCAAAAGACATGCTAATTCGGTGTCAAAAATCTTAATTCGAGCATATGGTGTTCCATCATCAGTGGTTTCTAATATTTTTCTATATGTTTTTTTAATGGCGTACCGCTTACGACATTTTAGAATTTGTTTTGAAATGGCAGGTAAAAAAATGGTTGAAACACAGTCTTATTTTACCCGGCTTACGAACAGCATACGCCCTCCAAAAGTCTAAACCTAGGTAGGCTACTTAGAACAAAGTTGGCACTATTAAAAAACGATTGATTTAGTAACCCCTTTAAAAGTTATTGGAAGTGTGCAGTGACCTAAAACTGGGTTTTTTGATACATTTGCCGTGGATATGCATGAACGAAATTTATCAAATGTTGTAATTTCCCAGAAATTCCAAACTTCCCTTCCCCAAGACTGTAACATTGGCCCCTAAGTCCAAAAGACATGCTAATTCGGTGTCAAAAATCTTAATTCAAGCATATGGTGTTCCATCATCAGTGGTTTCTAATATTTTTCTATATGTTTTTTTAATGGCGTACCGCTTACGACATTTTAGAATTTGTTTTGAAATGGCAGGTAAAAAAATGGTTGAAAGTCTGGTGGTTTTGGTGGACCGGAGAGTAAAGTCTTTTGTAAAGGTTTACTCTCAATATCCAAATTCAACTCGGGTTTTATTTCGAGGAACGAGCATCCCCGGTCGTCCACTCGCTCCTGTTTCCCTGGTGTGGATTTTTACACTCTGGTGTAGTAATACCCCTTTGTCCACATTTGAAACATAAAAGGGATAGAGTCTTTTCTTGACAATAAATATAGCTATGGCCCGAATTTAAACAGTTCCAACAAATAATTCGGGAATAATGCCCCTTGACATAAGGTCTACCTATATTTAAAGCCTTTACCTGCGGGCCAAATTCGTCCTTAGAATAGTCATCGCGTACGGAATCAGTCGAATCAATGGAAACTTCATCCACTTGACGGGGTCGATTAATCGGATATTTTTAAGTGTTATTTGCCCTCAAAGATTTTTCAGCCTCCCTGAGCAAATCACGATACGAATCCAAATCATCGGGTCTTGAAACAAAAGTCATATTTAATAATTCGGGTCTAACATTTTTCCTTATTATTTTTATAAGGGCATCATCGTCCATATTGTTTCCCAGTTTCAAATTTAACTTAACTATGGTGGAATGGAAATCATCATAGCTTTCTTTCGGAAGCTGTTTTCGGGACGAAATTTTCATCAGGATGTCCAAGTCACTTTCCAACGCACCGAATTGTCTAGTTATTGCCCTTTTCAATAACGGATATGTTGTCTCTCACGTAATTAATTAGAACGTCCATGTTACCCGTGTATGACGACTGAGCACCCTTCTCATGCGAGGGTGGAAGAGCTGAACTATCCCTTGTGGCCATAATCAAATGTTCGTTTAAAATGGGCAGGTTGTCGATAAAATTGGATGTACCAAATTTCACAAATT
Organism: Pollenia griseotomentosa; assembly: GCA_963931875.1. Taxonomy (NCBI): domain Eukaryota; kingdom Metazoa; phylum Arthropoda; class Insecta; order Diptera; family Polleniidae; genus Pollenia; species Pollenia griseotomentosa. The sequence goes on along the minus strand of OZ007560.1, from coordinate 167,186,558 downwards.
TTCCGTAGTCAAATCAGAGAGATCTCTCGAGTATCTCGCAGCTCGAAACTTCCCTGTCGTTTAGACTTCTGTCCGATTGAGCACTAGAATTTAGTGATCTCGGAACCGAAGATGTCCTTATCGCTCTTATACTTGTGTCCGACCGCGAAGTCCCTAAACTGACTGTACTACTCGACCTCTGACCTATCGACGTTCGACCGCGACCTCTAACTACTGTAGCGGGCTTAATATTCCGCGCTCCCACAGAAGTCCTACCTCTCACACTAGATTATACCTGATTGGGGTTGGTATTTCGCGCAACCGATTTATTTTTATCTGTGCCGGAACGCGTACTATATTTGTGCATAATGCACCAATCGACTATGGGACTGAAGTCACGGCTACTTAGCAAGGTTGATCAAATTAATTTGAATCTAGCAAAAAATTTCAATTAAGGCTAATAATCACAATATTCGAGGACGCGAGTGGAATGAGCAAATGAGGAAAAAACTGTTCAGATTGAAAGTAAAATGCTTAAAAGTGCAAAAAATTTTTAAAATTTAAAAAAGGTATTATCGAACAAATATTCGTAACCAAAGGGTTGGTTAACGAATTCAAAAGAAATGGGTTGTTCTTTTCTTTCCTTACAAGTAAAGGGAACAAAATTTTCTTGGGCAGCAAAAAAATGTTCAAATTGTGAAAAAATTGAAAAATGTGCAAAAAGTGTTTTAAAGTAAAAATTGCAAAATGTACTACTTTGTAAAAGTTTAATTTTTTCATATTTTTTCTTAAAAAACATTTTCTATAAATTCAAATTTTAGTGTAAAACAATTTTTATTAATTGTACTTTTAATATTAAAAAAAAAAATTTTAAATTTCTTGAATTCTATTAAAATTTTTCTTTAAGTTTCTTTATAAAATTTTTGGTTTATAAAGATGTATTTATATTTTCGTAGTTTTAAGTTTATCTAAAGGTACGTTCAGACAAATGAAATATTTGACGAACATATTTGTTCTGATACTTGCTTCAAACTATGTGAAACAAAAGAATATTTTGTTTAATGTTCAAACTAAGCTCAAATATTTGACAATTTTTGTTTGTTAAAACAGTTGGCAAATAGTGTCAAATAAAATAAATTAATTAATGTTTGCCATGCGTTCAGACTAAATTAAATATTTGCATCAAATAATTATTTAATGAAAGTGTCCAAAAATAAAAATATATTTCCCAAATAATAAAAATGAGCGCCGAAGCTATTTTATTTGTTTTATTCTGGAGCAGCATCTCTTATAGTGTGTAAAGTGTACCCTTAATGTCACTTTTATATTTCAATTAATTTTTCACTGTGTAACACCACCACACGCCGCACACAAATAAATTATGAATAATGCTTAATAAACAAATAAAGGGCAATATACTCAGCGACAAAACATAAATGAAATACCTTTTTTTAATTATTATTATTCTTTTTGGGTGTCATGTGTATAATGCATGGCCTTGAAAAAAATGCAATCAAAGCATAAATGGTTTTTCAAGAGTTTATTGATTTCAGAAATTGTTTTAGAACTATTAATTTTAGTATTAGATCAAATTACAACTTTTGTAAATAAAAGAAATATATAAAAGCAGAGCATAAGCGCTGGATCAAGATCAATCAATTTGAGCAAGGTCTAGCAGCTATTTGCAGACAACACAAATAAAAATTTATAAAAAATGGAAAAGTCTTTATTTTTATTTTTTAAGAGGAAAACTCACTGTACACAAAAACCAGGAGGCAGGTATGCTCTGGGACTCTAACAGGTCTTTGTACAGTTCGAGTAAGGCGGAATAATTTCCATCCCATTCAAACTACACATTTTCATAAACTTTATATGGCGATCCTAGGCCAGTCGAACTACAAAAATTAGATGTCCAGGAATAAACAAAAACTTATACATCGAAGAGTATAAAGTAGGCCCACAACCACTACAACGAGAGGAGCTACTAAGAAGACAGGAAGCGAATAGGGACACTTTCCGTGTCGTCATCCCAGAACAAAAACTGTTACTGAAAACCCGAGGTGGAAACAAGCGGAAGTTAAAAATCAAATTGGCGTTCTTCAAAAACATCATCAAAAGACACATCAGTGAAAAGATCACCTATAACCAGTGGTATTTTGCTGAATACCTATATGTATCAGAAATAGTTGACTTTATAAAATCAGAGTTGAACCGAGGAAATATTGGTCAAAGAATTTGGGACGCAATCAATCAGGCAGAAGAGACCATTGAAAAGAACAAAGCCTTAGTAAAAGCGGCCAAACAACAAGCTCAACTAGAAGCAGAAAAAAGAACCCAAGAAAACACTAATATTCAACAAAGTTGGGACTAAAATGGGTTGGTGGAGTTCTGAAGAAATAATCGTGAATCAAGCTGCAAATGGAGCAAAAATAGATCAGCCCAGAACAGTGACAAAAATTTCAACAGATGTAGTAATCATCGTACTCTTCATTGCGGCCATATATTTCCTCATCTACAAGCTAGATAGACATTATAAAAATTATGTGCACAAGCACGTCAGCAGGAGTATGGAAATATGTAGTTTAAAAATAATTAATTGCAAAAATTTAAAATAAATATAATTTAAATTTTATTTCTCACAATTTCAAATAGTCTGAAATGATTAATTACAAAAATTCAAAATAAATTTTAAATTGTATCTCTCAAATTGCAATAAAATTAAACAATTAAAAATATATAAAAATTAAACAAAATTTAATGGAAAAATTTATAGAAATTTTAGATAGTATTTCTGTTTTATCAGAAAATTTAAAGAAACTAGGACAAAAAACATATAAATTAGAAACCATTGATAAAAAGCTCAATGAAATTAAAGAATTTAAAGAAAAACTAGGAGTTTTGGAAAAGACAGAGGCAAATATCGATTATATCAAATTAGGCGAAATAAAATCAAAATTCAATGCTTTATTTTACACTACAAACTCAAGATTGACGGAATTGAGAAACGAAATAATACAAAACACAAAAGACCTGAACGAACAGACTAGTTCTCAAAATACTGAAGAAAACAAAGAAACAAAAATAACAAAAATGGCAGAGTTTGACATAAACACTTCACTCAAGGTAGTACCCGAATTTTCTGGCAACTACAAAGAATTGGCATCATTTCTTAAAATAATAGAATTGATAAACCAAAGTCTTAGTACTGAAGCCAAAAAGACATTCATAGAATTTGTTAGAGAAGTAAAACTCTCGAACAAAATTAAAACTCATTTAGGAGTCTTAGAACCAATTACGACGTTTGAAATACTAAAAAGCGAACTGAGTAAAATATACAAGAGTGCTATGACCATACCGGACATATACAGTAAGCTAAATTCATTTACTCAAAGAAACCAAAACGTCACAAGTTACAGTGACACAAATTTAAGCCTAACAGCTGAACTAAGTTCCCTCAGAATCTCAGAATTAGAAGGCATTATAACTACTGAAAGGAGAAATGACGTCATAACAAATGATCAAAAATACGCACTAACAATTTTTAAAAACAACCTGAACGACATTTTCAGACAGCCAATATGTGTGGCACAACCAAAAACACTCGCGGACGCTATAAACCTAGCTAAGGAACTTGAGAGATCAACACCATCTCAAGGTCAAGTTATGTTTTATAACAGAGGTCGATATAACAACAATAGAGGCCACTACAACAACAGCAAACAAAATTATAATTACTCACGAACAAATCGTCAAAACACAAACACACATAACAATAATTACAATAATAATAATTACAATCGTGGTAACAATTCTAACGTGTATCGTGGGAACAATGCTCACGGTAATTACAACAATAATTTCAATCGCACACAGACACAGGACGTTAGGAACAACAGCAGTAATATGCAAATGCAAAATAATTCATACAGAGGCCAAAGTAATCGGCATAATAATTTTAACAGAAGCCGACATGGCAATAATAGAAACTCGACGCGCGGCAACAGAATAAATGTAATAAATGAGGAAAACTGCTCAGACCCGGAGGAAGGCGAGGTACAGCATTAGAACCCATCCCCCGGGATAACAAATTAAATATTTTCAGAATATCAGGTAATTCGACAAATCTGGTTAGTTCAAGAAGTAGCGACGCAACAAGCAATTTAACTTTTATCGTAGACACAGGCGCCGACGTATCAGTCATTAAAACTGAAAACTTAAAAAATAATTTGTATCACGACTATAATATAAAATGTAAACTGACAGGCATAACAGACAATGTAATACACTCACAAGGAGTAGTACATATAAATTTGGACATAGGGGAGAAAGTAATAAATCATAATTTCAACATAGTGGATGAAAAATTTCCAATTCAAACTGACGGGATATTAGGGCAAGATTTTTTAAAAAAAAATACCTATGCAAAATAGACCTTGAAACTTGTCTTATAACATTCGTAGTAGAAAATGAAGAGGTCACACTACCAATACATTCAAAAATAGAAGAAGCATCAAACATAATAATACCAGGGAGATCTGAAATATTGCACAGAGTAAAACTAAAATTAACAGAGGACAGTGTAGTATTCAACTAAGAAATACTAAATGGAGTATTTGTGGGGAATTCGATAGTACCTAAAGAAGGTTATGCGCACATACGAATTTTAAACGCAAACAATAAAGGGGTTAGAGTAAAAAACTTAAATTTGGAAACAGAACCTTTAAGTAATTATCACGTAATATCACAAAACAAGAAAAATTTAGGAAACAAACGCTTTCAAGAACTAATGAAAGTACTGAATATAGATTCCAAAGATACATTAGCCAATGACGCACTATTTGAAATTTTCAAAGAATATCAAGATATTTTTCATCTTGAGGGCGAATCACTCTCAACAAATAATTTTTATACGCAACATTTGAATGTCAGTGATACAAATCCCGTGTATATAAAAAATTACCGACTACCACAGACCCTTAGTTTCACTTTTTACGCACAAGAACCCATCGTCTAAAATGACTAGAATACGCTTAGACCTATCAGACTACGATTTTGATATTATATTTAAACAGGGGAAAATAAATACGAACGCAGATGCATTATCTAGAATAAAATTAGACTCGGACATACTCAAGAGTATGATACCGAAAAATCAAGAAGACTCCAAAAATATGTTTGCAATAACAAGGGGAATGTCTGCCAAAAAATAGCAGACAAGGAGAACTGTAGATCTCAAGAGAAGCCTGATCATCTTCACATTTGGGACTGCACGTCCATGAATGACGTCAAAAATATAAAAAAGCTTAAAATTTTAAATGAATATATAACTGGTACCAGAATTGAAATAAATAAAAATTGGGTAATAGTCAGGTGTAGCGACAATCCTGCGAAATACGTTTCAGCCATGGAGAAGCTATCATCTAGAATGACTAAAGAAAAAATTAATACACTAGGCCTAGAATATGGAAATTACGCATGGAGAGGCATGCATATTGAGAAATTTAAAAAAATATTTAATAAAATGCAAACTGAAAGAGCTGAGAACAACTTAACACCCTTGAAAATAATACTCTATACAAACCCAAAACAAATAACAGATAAGATAGAAATGCAAAAACTGATTGAAGAATACCATAAGACCCCATTAGGTGGTCACCTAGGAGTCAGAAAGACCTTACTTAAACTTAAACAGCGATATGTATGGAAAAATATGCGAAAATTAATAAAAAATCATATATCAAATTGCAAAAGTTGCACACAAAACAAACAAACTAAATATAACAAAGAAAAAATGAATATAACAGACACTCCAAATACTTCTTTTGAAACTGTGTCAATCGACACTGTTGGACCATTAAGAATATCCAATGGCTATAGATATGTGGCACCCTGTCACTACCAGTTACCAAATTCTTTGATAACCAGTTTTACAACTAAAGAAAAATGCACATGTTAGTATGACAGATAAAGAAAGAAAAAGAAGTCTGCCTGTTTCCTGTCGACTTCGGTGCATTAAAGACGTACATAATTAAACAAATAATTGTTCCTTAATTAATTTAAATTTAAATAAATATAGTCTTTAGAAATTAAAAGGACAAGCGTTTTTATTAATTCTAATTGGATAAAACACAAGAGGTAAACCCCAAATTGGTGACCACGACAAAAGAATAATGGCAACCAAAGATTTGTCTACGGCAAGCACTATACGCGTGCAAAACAGCGACGACGATGAAGCAGCAGTTTTTCACAACGCCAACAATAGCAACGCTGCTACGGCAACTGGTCAGAATGTTTCAGCAATTTACGCTCGATTGCCATTTCCAGAAATGTGCAACTCAAACATTGAAGCTTGGTTCATTTCCATGGACTTTTGGTTCAGTGCGTCGGGCATAACGTCTGACAAACAGAAGGCCGCCACTGTGTTTGCAGCATTAAAGCCCGAAACAATCGCCCAACTAACAGACGTCATAGCATCGATGCCAGCGTCTGACCGCTTTGAATACGTCAAACAACGAATTATTGACCATTTCGCTGACAGCGAACAACGACGACTCAACCGGCTCTTATCGGAGATGGCCCTAGGCGACAAGAAACCCTCAGAGCTATTCTATGAAATGAGACGAGTAGCAGGTAATTCTTTAGGGGAAGCAGCGCTTAAGGGTCTATGGACAAAGCGACTTCCAACATTTGCTCAGCCTGTAGTGGCAGCGTCAACGGGTACAGCAGCAGAGTTCACAACAATTGCCGACTCAATAGTAGATGCTGTATCCCCATCTGTAGTATGTAAGGTTAGTAAAGAGCCTGTGAGTGAAATAAAGGAACTACGAGCAGCAATAATGGAGTTAAGCAAGAGGTTTGAGCAGTTTTCTACACGGTCGCGTTCTCGATCCCGCAGACCTACTGTTACCCGACATCGTTCTCAGCATCGTCAATCGTCAAGCGACGGAGACAGGAACACGAATTTCGAAGAATGCTGGTACCACAAAAAGTACGGTCGTAATGCACGTAAGTGTCGCAGCCCGTGTAAACACAAACAACAACAACAACAGGTGCATTCTATTACAACTCAGTCTTCAAATTGACTTTTAAGGCCGGTGGAGCGTCCCAGCGAAAAATGCTCCACTGAATGCCAAATTTTTCGCCTCCAAGTGACTGATATAAATACTCAGCAACAATTTTTAGTTGATAGTGGTGCCGACGTCTCGGTGCTTCCTCTTAGTGCTGAAACTCAAGAGATCCGTCGTACGGCAGTAGAGTTATTTGCTGCAAACAATACGTCAATTAAGGTAATTGGTGAGTGCCAAATTAATTTAGACCTTGGGTTGAAACGAAACTTTTCCTGGCCATTTGTTATTGCCGATGTGAAGATGCCAATAATAGGTTCCGATTTCATCAAACATTATGATTTGTTAATCGACTTGCGACGAAACCGGCTAATTGACAACGTCACTGGTCACGCTTCGCAGCTTACGTTACCACTGAACGCAAAAATTGACGCTATTAAGTCGAATAGTTCTCATGACCCGTTTGCAGACCTTTTACAAGAATTTAACGACATTACGATACTCTCGCCCTATGGTTCAAGAACACAGTCAACAATTTTTCATCGAATTGAAACAACTGGACAACCTACATTTTGCCGGCCGCGTCGATTACCGCCGGAGAAACTTGCTGCAGCCAAAGCGGAATTTTCCTTTTTAATTAAAGCTGGAATATGCCAGCCCTCAAAAAGCAATTGGTGCAGCCCATTACACATGGTTAAAAAGAGCGATGGAAAGTGGAGACCCTGCGGCGACTACCGAGCGTTAAACGCACAAACCTTACCGGATCGGTACCCCTTGCCTTATTTAACGGATTTTACGAACAATTTGCAGGGTAAGAAAATATTTTCAAAAATCGATCTACAAAAAGCATTTCACCAGGTTCCCATACACGCCGACGATATTCCAAAAACGGCCATAAGTACTCCTTTTGGGTTGTACGAATTTAACATCATGACTTTCGGTTTACGCAACGCTGCACAGACTTTTCAGCGACTCATCAATGAAGTGTTCAGAGGGGTTGATTGCGTGTTCCCGTACATTGACGACATTTTTATTGCCTCCGCTTCGTTAGATCAACATCGCCAAGACCTTCACTTAGTTTTTCAAAGACTTCGTGAAAACCGACTCGCTATAAACGTTAATAAATGTGAGTTTGGCAAATCCGAGATTTAATTTTTGGGACATCTCGTCACGCCCGAAGGCATTCGTCCATCTCCTGAGAAAGTTGCTGCAATAAAGAACTACCAGAGACCGGGTGACGCTCAGGGACTCAAAAGATTTATCGGTATGATGAATTTCTATAGAAAATTTTTGCCCAACACTATAGCATACCAAGGAGTCCTACAAAATATGATCGCAGGTAACAAAAAGAACGACGCAACTCCTTTAGTTTGGACGCCAGACTCCGAAGACGCGTTTAATCGTTGCAAAACCGAATTAGCCACTGCCACTTTACTCACTCATCCAGTACATGGTGCAGAATTAGCGCTCTACGTTGACGCGTCCGACACTGCTGTAGGAGCAGCACTGCATCAGAAAATTGACGGTCATATGCAGCCTTTAGCTTTTTATTCTAAAAAGCTGACAGCAACGCAACAGAAATATTCAACGTACGACCGAGAGTTAGCTGCCGTCTACCAGGCTGTCTGTCATTTTCGGTACGCAATAGAGGGTCCTTCCTGCTATATAATCACGGACCACCGCCCATTAATTTTCGCCTTCAATCAAAAAATGGAGAAAGCGTCACCACGCAGGTTAAGACAACTCGATTTTATCAGCCAGTTTACAACTGATATACGTCACACCCCTGGAAAACAAAATATAACAGCTGACGCACTCTCTCGAATAATGACATTGTCCAATAACAACGAATCTGCCTTACAAAAAATTAATTTAAACGATGTAGCAGTGGCACAGAAGGGTGACAAGGAGCTACAAGATTTTCTACGTAAACAAGGTACGTCTACCAATTCACTAGTATTAAAACCTTTAATTGTTATAGGATGTGATGAAGAAATTGTGTGCGATACATCTACTTCACGAATTCGACCTTTCGTCCCAAAAGAATTTCGACACAAAATTTTAAACTCGTTACACAACTTAGCTCATCCTGGCATACGCGCCACAACGATACTAGTGACTTCAAGATTTTGCTGGCCGGGTATGAAAAGGGACGTTGCAAATTTTGTCAAAACGTGCTTAGCCTGTCAACGTTCAAAAACGCACCGCCACACTAAAACAAACCCCGACATGTACGAGCAGCCTCACGAACGTTTTTCCCATATTAATATAGATATAGTCGGGCCATTTCCTTTATGTGAAGGACAGCGATACTGTCTTACCTTTATCGACAGATTTACTCGTTGGCCCGAGGCTGTTCCGATACCCGACATGTCAGCCGAAACGGTAGCCAAAGCCCTGGTCACCCATTGGATTGCTCGGTTTGGTGTCCCTCAGCGTATTACGTCTGATAAAGGCAGGCAGTTTGAGTCTTCAGTTTTCTGCGAACTTATGCAAACAATTGGAGCCACTCATTTACGGACCACACCATATCACCCTCAAGGTAATGGCCTCATAGAGAGATGGCATCGGACATTAAAGTCTGCTATATTATGTCACGATTCATCAAGATGGACATACCATTTACCGATAATTCTACTTGGTCTTCGCGTAGTGTTTAAACCCGATATAAACGCATCGCCTGCAGAACTCGTGTACGGTACCACCTTAAGAATCCCAGGAGAATTTTTCTTTAAAGGAAAAAGTACAGAACCATCTTGCGATTTTTTAAACGCTTTTCGAAACTCAATGGCAAATATTCAGCCAACTCAAACCTCACATCACTGTTCTAATCCAACATTTATCTCTAATGATCTACAGACATCAACACACGTTTTTGTTCGAAACGACTCGATACGTCCCTCGCTAACACATCCGTACGACGGCCCGTACATAGTTTTAAAACGTTTTGCGAAATATTTTACAATAATTAGGCACGGTCGAAAAACCAATATAAGTGTTGATCGTTTGAAACCTTGTTTCCTTCCAGCGTCTGAGTTTTTAAACCAAATAGAAACAACGACAATGTTACCTGCGTCAAATGTTTTCAATTCTAACTCGCCAAATGTTACCGAAGATATTCACAGTAATAGTCCAACTTCAGAACTAGCAACTCAATATGATCTCAGCTGTACCACTCCTTCGACCCGACCACCAATCATCAAATTACCTGAAGCAGTACCTAAAACAACTAGTGGTAGGCGTGTAAAGCTCCCGGTTCGATTTAGATGACCTTTTTCCAGCGAGGGGAGTAATGTGGCACCCTGTCACTACCAGTTACCAAATTCTTTGATAACCAGTTTTACAACTAAAGAAAAATGCACATGTTAGTATGACAGATAAAGAAAGAAAAAGAAGTCTGCCTGTTTCCTGTCGACTTCGGTGCATTAAAGACGTACATAATTAAACAAATAATTGTTCCTTAATTAATTTAAATTTAAATAAATATAGTCTTTAGAAATTAAAAGGACAAGCGTTTTTATTAATTCTAATTGGATAAAACACAAGAGGTAAACCCCAAAGATATATACTAACTATACAATGTGAACTAACTAAATATGTCGTACTGCATCCCATAGAAACCAAAGAAGCTATAAATATAGCAAGAACATTAGTCGAACAATTTATTTTAAGATATGGATTTTTCAAAATTTTAAAATCAGACAGGGGTTCCGAATTTGCCAACGAGCTTATGAAAAACATATGTAAAATAATGAAAATTGAACAAAAATTCTCAGCACCGTATCAACACCAATCGATAGGTGCACTAGAACGAAACCATCGTGTACTCAACGAATTTTTGCTCAATTTCGTAGAAGACAACGAATGGCCAAAATGGATTAATTACTTTGCATTCGCATACAATACAGTAACAAATGACTCAACTCATTTCTCACCGTATGATTTCGGAAAACTACCATTGTAGTAATTGTATTTTAGACTTATTTCTTTTGCAAGTTTATCTTGAAGACAAGATTATAACTTGGAAGTAAAAAACGATTTCTGTTTTGTTTTGTCAAAACTATAACCATTTATTAATTAATTCTTATTCTAAATTTACAATTCTTATATACTAATTTTTTAGAGTTATTTTGAGTGACAAAAATCACTCAATGCTTATTCCTACTCAATTTTAAAAATATTGGAATAACTTACTTCTTATGTTTGTGTGAAGTCCAAGTGCAACAATATGCTGACTATTTTTAATAAGCAAAAATGGTTTTCACACGAACATACATGAATTAAATAAAAAAGAAAAGAATGCAGTTAAAAACAAAGTATGTTGACACACGTAGAATCATATTTCTTTAACAATTTAATTTTAACAATTTAATTTTATGTGTGTCAACAACTTTATGCGCTACTTAATTATGGTAGGTATACTTAATTATGGTAGGTATACTACACCCTTACCCTTTAAAAAAATTTTACAATTGAAATTGGAGAATTTTTTTTTTGTTAAAATACATTATATTGTTACGAAAGTAACTTTAGTTAAGAATTAGTTGTAATTATTAGTTAATAATTAGTTGAATTTATTAGTTATCTTGTATTTATTAGTTAACTTGTATTCATAAGTAATTTTATTAGTTTACATCGTTTTTGTTATAATTTAGTACACTTCAGTCCCAATGTGCAGAAAGCCCTAGAAATGACCGTTAAAAAAGCTTCTTCAGTATAAGAGGTAAAATTATGTAAACATAAGTGCTACCATAAATCAAAGTGTGGTGAATAAAAAAAGCCTCGAATCTTCGAAAAACATTTCGAATATTCTAGACAACCAAATTGCAGTATAAATACTAGCGGCGAGTAGCAGAACAAGATCATTCTTAGTTCAGACTTTGTCAATAACGCATAACGCTGAGAAAATTATAGTTGGTTGTGAATAAAAGCTATAAATTACGGTTGTTAAAAAGACTTAGTACTAAATAGAGTTGAATAAATTGTAAATAGTGTTTAAAGTGTTTGTGTTTTATTTATTTTATTAAAGTTGCAATAAAGAACTCGAAACGGTTTATTATAAAGGAAATAAACCAAAACGTTATTGAAAGGCAGTAACGTAACAATATGTTTATCTTCTTTTTTTTTTTTATATAAAGTTTATGTATAGCTTAGAATTACTTAATTACTTAAAGTTAGTATAAAATTTTTGTTTTGCTTTAGGTTTTGTGTAGGTCAGTAAAATTTTTGTTACTGTATTCACTATTTATTGTATTTTTTTAATAAATTTTTATGGTAAGATTTTATGTTATTATTAATCTTAACTGATACGTTTAAATCATCTATATCTATTATAGTGTATGGACCTCTGTATGGTGGTTCATTCTTTTTTCTATTTTCTACTTTCACTAATACTAAATCTCCTATTTTTAAATCTATTCTATGTAGTTTTTTGTTAGAATCTAATTGTCTCTTTGTTTTTACTTTTTCTATCATGGTTCTAGCATTATCTAAAGAATATTTTAATCTTGTTTTTATTTCATTTGCATAATTTTCGAAATTGTAAATTTTGGGATGATTCATTACTTCATCTCCAGGTAAATGTGGAAGTTTTCCAAAAATTAGTTCAAAAGGTGAGTATTCAGTATCTATGTGAGGAGTTATATTGTACGCAAAAGTATAATATGGGATCCATTCTTCCCATCTGTCATTTTCGACAAAAGATAAGAAATACTCGTTTAGGACTCTATGGTTTCTTTCAACAGTTCCTAAAGTCTCATGGTGGTATGGAGTCGAGAATTTTTGTTCTATCTTTAGTAGTTCGCATATTTCCTTCATTAGTTCGTTTGCAAATTCTGTTCCTCTGTCTGATTTGAGTATGCTAAATAATCCGTATTTTAAGATTAAATTTTCCATTAATGCCTTAGCTATTGACTTTGCTTCTTTGGTCTCAATTGGACAAGCAATTATATATTTAGTCAGTTCGCATTGCATTGTTAATATATATCTAAAGTTATTTGTTGGGCGTAGTGGACCAACAGTATCAATTACGATAGTGTCAAAACTGTTTATTGGAGTATCTGTTATTTTTAGCTGTTCTTTTGTATGTCTAACCTGTTTATTTCTTTGGCATAAATCACATTTTGATACATATTCCTTTACGGATTTGTTTATTCCCTTCCATATATATTTTTGTTTCAATTTTAATATTGTTTTATGTATTCCAAAGTGTCCTCCTTGGGGCGTATCATGATATAGTTTTATAAGTTTTTGTTTTTCTTCATCATCTGTTATTCTCTTGGGTTTTTCATATAATAATATAGTTATGTCATCATTATTTTGCTTACATGCTTTATTGTATCTGGCCTTAAATTCATCTGCAGGAAATATATTAAATATTGCATCATTTTTGTCGATTGCAAATACCTTATTTTTAGTTAATTTTAAATGAGATGAAAGCTTCTCCAAAAGTGTACCTAAGTGCTTTGGATTATCGCTACATCTAACACGTGTTTCATTAATATCTCTATACGTTTCTAACGTATCTTCATAACATTTTTCTATAACTTCTATCGGCCGTTTCTCTAATATAAACTTTAATTTAGTTGCGCGCTTTATATCATTTATCGAAGTGCAGTCCCACATATGGAGTTGATCAGGCTCTTTTTGAGATCCGCTAATGATATTATTTTCTGATGATTTTTTCTTCATACCCCTTGTTACTACTAATGCTCTCTTTGCATGTTTATCATTTTCTAAAGGTATCATGTTTTTTAAAGTTTTGGAATCAATATGTATCCGTGATAATGCATCCGCGTTTGTATTATTTGCTCCTTTTTTATATACTATGTCAAATTCGTATTCGGAGAGTTCTAGTCTTATACGTGTTAATTTAGAACTTGGATTTCTATGTGTAAAAAGTGAAACTAATGGTCTATGGTCTGTAACAACTGTGAATTTCCTTCCGTATAAGTAAGGTCGGAAAAACTGTATTCCCCAATATATACCTAGTAATTCTTTTTCAATTACTGGCTTGTTCTTTTCATGTTTATTGAGTGATCTACTTGCATATGATATTGGAAGATCTTCTCCTATTGAACCTTGTGACAAAACTGCACCTAGTGCAAAATCTGATGCATCGGTTGTTAGAACGAATGTTTTGTCAAAATCTGGATATTGCAAAATGGGTGGACTGATTAATTTTTCTTTTAATGTTTCAAATGCTGTTTGGCATTCTTTGGACCATTCAAATTTTGTATTTTTCTTTAAAAGTTTATTTAGGCAGTTTGCGATATCTGCAAAATTTTTGATAAACCTTCTATAATAATTGCAAAATGCTACAAATCTTCTAACGTCATCAGCGTTTCTAGGAATTGGATATTTTGAAATTGTTTCATATTTTGCAGGGTCTGGTTTAATTCCACTTGATGTTATTAAGTGACCTAAATATACAGCTTCTGGTCTTAAAAAACAACATTTGCTTGCATTTAGTTTTAAATTATATTTTGATAATCTATCAAAAACTTTTATTAAGTTGTTGTTATGATGTTTTAAGCTACATCCAAAAACTATGATGTCATCCACGTATAAAAATGCTTCCGTTTCCAATCCTGATAGTGCTATAGTTAACATTCTTTGAAAACTATTAGAAGATATTTTTAGTCCGAAAGGTAATCTAGTAAATTGGTAATGACCATTTGTTGTAGAAAAGGCTGTGTATGGTCTTGATTCCTTGTCGAGTTCAATTTGATGGAATGAACTTGTCATGTCCAATGTGGAAAAATATTTTGCTCGTCCCAATTTGTCTAAAATATCATCCAGTCGTGTTAGTGGGAATTTATCATTGATTATTTTATCATTCAGCTTCCTAAAATCAACGACTAATCTCCATTTTTTTATGTTGTCTAACCCTTTCTTTGGAACTAATAAGAGAGGGGCATTGTATGGGCTTATAGATGGTTCTATTATTTTTTGTTTTAGTAAACTTTTTACCTGGGTGTTTATTTCCTCTGTGTGTGTTTGAGGTAAGCGATAGTTCTTTATATAAACGGGGTTTCTATCATTTAGTTGGATGGTTTGGTTATAGAAGTTATTAGTTGTTAAGCTTTCTCCATCTAAATGAAATATTGATTGATATTTTTCAAAAATTTTTGATAATTCTTTTGTTTCATAGCTGTCATTGTCCTCTAGTTTGAGGTCATCTAGCAATTTTTTAAATCTTTCTTTGTTGTTTATTTCTGTTGTTTTATCACTGCTAGTTCTATATATATTATAATTTCTTAGTGGTGTAGTTTCAACTTTTAAGTTCTCTATTACTGTAGTCTCATCTAGAGTGTTTAATAATTTGATATGTTTATTTCCGTTTTTTGGAATTATTGTGTTTGCTAAATATACACCTTTACTAATTTCACGATTGCATACTACTCCGTCTTCATCTATATTTATTTGAAAAGGAATGATTACTTCACTTCTTGGTGGGATTCTAATTGTGTTTATTTTTAGTGTATTAGTCTGTATTGGTAATATTAGTATTTCTTGTCTATAATTAATGGTAAGTATAAATTTATCGTAATCTATATTGCAGTTGTATTTCACTAAAAAATCTCTTCCGAGTATACCATCTGTGTAGATTGGAAAATCATGTTTTACTAATTGTATTTTGTGTTTTAGTATTGCTTCGTCGATTTTTATTATAATGTTGGTAGAACCTAATGATTTGATTTTTTCTTTTGTAATTCCTGTTAAATGACAGTAATCGTCTGCATCTTCATCATATTTGTATAAAAGATCTTCTTTGCACAGAGAGACATCGGCTCCTGTGTCTATCATAAATGTAAGTGCACGATGGGTGTCTTTTATATTTAGTTCTACATAATTTTTAAGATTGGATGATATGCTATAAATTTTGTTTGTATTTGTTATGTTTTCTGTTTTTACTGATCTTGTTCCGGAGATCTCTGGAGGCCTAAAACCTCCGGAATCTGGGAGTTTCCCTGGTTATTCATATGGTTTATGGTTCTGTTACTGTTGTTGGAATAGCGATGATTATTGTTATTGTTATTTCGGTTGTTATTGTTGTTATTGTAGTTGGAGTCGTAATAACTCCTATTACTGTTTCTATAGTTGTTTCTCATTCTATTATTGTAATTATTTCTATTGTTGTTATTTTTGTTGAAATTATTATTGTTATTGTACCTATTAGTTCTATTGCCATTATCGTTGTTGTTTCTAATGGAATGGTTATTCTGATTGCGATTACAGTTATTTCCGCTTAATTGAGTTTCTAAAAATGCACGACTTTTGACGCAATTAAACGGGAACTCAATTAAGCAGTACTCGGTTAATTGAATCGCCGACGCAATTAAAACGAAAATCGCTTAATTGAGCAAGATGTGCGATAAAGCGAAACACCCATGTGTAGATAGAAAATAAAACTCATTGCTTATATAAATATTAAGTTAAAAAATGGTTTAGGTTTTTTAAAACAAAATAAAAATCAGGTACCGTTCATCGTACAATCTTTCTTGCCGCAAAAAATTTTTTTTACGTTTGTGGAGCAAAAACACATTAAGTAGACAGAAACAATTAACCGAAACATTTGCTATTGTTTTTCGCAATGCGGTCTTATTTTGCGAAATAATTAAGCGGGTGACGCAATTAAACGGAACTCAACTAAACGGGTATTTTAACATAGACAGTTATACTGAATGATTTCGTTCCCTGATTTTTAGCGCAATTAAACGGGAAACTCAATTAAGCGGGGCTCAATTAACCGAAAACAACTGTATTTATATTGTAGTTGTTGGAATTATTCCAGTTGTTTCTAAAATTACTTCTTGTTTGACTTGTCTGGAACAGTATCTGATTTTGTCTGATATCTGTTGCTGTTTCCATTGCTATATCGATGGCTTCACTGAGTTTCTTTACTCTGCTAGCTTCTATTGTTCTGGTTATGTCTTTATTTTTAAGTCCATTTTTAAAAGAGTTGAAAGCTAATGCTGCATTGGTTTTGCTAATTATGTCTCTATGTTCTTCTCCTAGGGTGCTTATTTGGATTTCATTTAATTCCAATGTTAATGATTCTATTTTATCTGCAAATTTTCTTATACTATCTGTTTGTATTGCTCTGCTTAATTCGTTAATGACGATGTTGGGTGATTTTTTTATCTTATATGCCTCTTTTAAATTCGAAATTAGTGTGTCAATGTTGGTTGGAATCTGGTTTTGTCTTAATCTATTTTGGACCTTTGTAGTTAATTTTGTTTTGTAGACGAAATTGAAGAATGAAGTGCGTTTATTTTCTGGAATTGTATTACTTATTATTTCTAGATTTGCTATGAACGGGTTAAGTTCTTCTTTTGTTCCTGTAAATATGCTTATTAGTTTTGACACTGATGCCAGTTCTGTGGCATTAAGGTTTTCTTCAGCCATGTTGCACGAGTTTACTGTGTTTGGTGTTTCTGTTTCTATTTTTTTTGTTTGTATTACTGTTTCTATATTTATCCTTTCTTGGATGGTGTTATGTTATTAAGTTAAGTTATATCCCATTGTACATACTTAGTTACATTTATATTATTACTTAGGGATATATTTATATTATATGGCAACACTGAAATATTTAATAAAGATGATTGCTTTTTCATAAGCTCATTCCTTAAAAGATAAAACATGGTGTCAGAAGTGAAGCTAAAAGTAAAGTTTGTTTAAAAAAAAAAGAGAAAAGGACTAGAAAAATTTTAAATTGAAATAAAAATTAAATAATCAAAGTCAAGAAGAAGGAATCGGAAAAAAAAGAAAATATTAACAACCAATTATAAGTAAAATACAACCAATTTATAAGTAAAATAGAAATCAAAATTATAAAAGAAAAGGAAGAAATAAAATGGCGACAAATCAAACAAATATAAAAAATGAAGCGGGTGGTCAACAATTTACGGCCACATTACAGCAAATAAATTTAAAAGCAACAAATATGGCCAGAGAGTGGAGGATGTGGCACACTCAGTTTAAAATTTTTATAAGAGCCTCTAATCTGGAAGATGCTTCGGATCAACGTAAGGTGGCCCTGTTGCTTCACCACCTTGGTAGCGGAGCCTTAGATATTTTTTATTCCTTCAACATGGACGTTGATACGGTAAAATATGGGGATCTCGTATCCAAATTTGACTCATACTTCATTCCAAAGGTTAATATAGCCATGGAAAGACACAAATTTTTTATGTGCCAACAGCAACCAGAACAAAATATTGAAGAATATGTTACACTTTTGAAAAATCTAAGTTTAAGTTGTGAGTTCGGTGCTTTACGTGAAAGTTTGGTAAAAGATGTCTTCATATGTGGCTTATCAGCTAAAATGGGAAATATACGAGAAAGATTATTGTCTGAAGGTGGTATTGAGCTTGACAAAGCTATTGATATTGCAAAAAACATGGCGACGGCTAAGGAAAATGCAAAATCGTTTCAACAAATAGAAGAACCAGAGTCTTTTATTAATTACATCAAAAGAAGTGAAAATAAGATGAAGCAGACAAATAGAAACAGCAATTGTACAAAATGCGGCCAAATACATCGAAACAAGTGCCCGGCAATAGGAGCTAAATGCTACAATTGCGGGAAACCCGGCCATTTTGAGAAAATGTGTTTCTTAAAGAAAAAATTCGTTAAGTGTGTATATGCGGGTGAAGAAGCAGAAGAAGAACATGAAAAAGAAGAGGAAGAGGACTTATTTATTGGCGCACTTTCTAGAAAAACTACAACAGCAGCTGAATGGGCTATAGAGGTAATAATAAACAACAACAAAATATTTTGCCAAGTGGACACGGGCGCACAAGCTAATGTAATTTCTTTAGAAACTTTGAAAAATTTAAAAGCTAATCACTTAATGGAAAAAACTAGTGTTAAGATATTTACATTCAGCGGTGAGCAAATAAAAGTTGTAGGTTTTGTTAATTTATTAGTGGGTTTCGATAACCGCATTTATAACATAAAATTTTATATTGTTGAGATTAATTGTAAGAATATAATTGGTCTTGAAAATGCTATTAATCTAAATTTGGTAAAAAATGTTAATTTATTATCAGTGAATAAATTAGTTGAAAAATATATGGATGTTTTTAATGGTCTTGGTCTGTTGCAATCTAAATGTAATTTAAAAATACGCGAGAATGTTTCACCTGTTATAGATCCACCTCGCAAAATTCCGTTTAGGTTACACGATAAACTGAAAGGCGAATTAAAGAGAATGTCGGATTTAAATGTAATCAAACAGGTTAGTGAGCCAACGGAGTGGGTGAGTTCTATAGTTTTAGTATCAAAACCTAACGGTAGTCTTAGACTTTGTTTAGACCCCAGGAATTTAAACAAAGCCATATTGCGTCCTCATTTCCCGTTTCCGAACATTGAGGATTGCAAGGCTCGGTTAAACGGTTCAAAATATTTTTCATCACTGGATGCAAACAGTGGCTTCTGGATGATTCCACTAGATGATAAATCCTCTAGACTGTGTACATTTAACACGCCATTTGGTCGCTATCGATTCCTGAGGCTGCCATTTGGTATAAATGCGGCACCAGAAATTTTTCACGCTGAGTTGGTAAAATTATTTGGTGATATTTCAGGTCTTATTATATATATCGATGATTTTTTAATATATTCTTCTACAAGAGAAGAGCATTTTCAAATATTGGAAAAAGTTTTTCAAAGAGCCAAGGAGGTCGGGCTAAAATTTAATAAATCCAAATGCAAATTACTGCAAACTGAGATCAAATTTTTAGGCCATGTTTTTGATAAATCTGGTGTAAGACCAGATGTTGAAAAGGTTCAATCAATTGTCGACATGCCAAAACCAAATAATGTTAGGGAATTACAACGTTTTCTTGGTATGATTACATACCTAGGTTCATTTATAGAAAATTTATCCTCGAAGAATAAAAATTTGAGGGAACTCTTAAAAAAGGAAATTCAGTGGCATTGGTCGTCCAGCCACGAAAAAGAGTTTGAAAATCTTAAACAGGAGATAACTAAATCTCCAGTCCTAACATATTTTGATCCTAGCAAGGAAATGACATTGTCTGTAGATGCATCGAAATTCGCACTAGGTGCTACAATCTTACAGGATAAACATCCCATTGCATACGCTTCAGTATCTTTGACGGATGCTCAACAGAAATATGCTCAAATAGAAAAAGAATTATTTGCTATACTGTTTGGTTGCACAAAATTCCATCAATTTGTTTATGGCTCAAGGGTTCTAGTGGAAACTGACCATAAACCTCTAGTTAGCTTGTTTAACAAACCTTTATTTAAGATTCCGGCCAGACTGCAAAGGTTCATGTTACGCCTACAAAGTTATAATATATCTGTTATGTACAAACCCGGCAAATATTTACAAATTGCTGATACTTTGTCAAGAGCTCCATTAGTGGGAACAAGATTTACCGAGATGGATAAGGAAATCTCGTTACATTGTAATTTTATAGCTTCTCATTTGGAAACGCCTTTTTCTGAAATTAGTGAAATAAAGGAACATTCTAAAACGGATGTTACCTTTATGAAAATATATGAATATGTGAAACATGGTTGGCCAAACAACAAGAAAGATGTTGACCAAGACGTAATGCCTTATTTTAAAATTAAGGACGATATATCTGTTTTAGACGGTATCCTTTTAAAGAATCATCAACTTTTAATACCAAGGGGCTTACGCAAGTCAATTTTAAGTAAAATTCATGAAGGGCATTTAGGAATTCAACGCTGCAAAGATTTGGCACGTCAATCAATTTATTGGCCTAATATATACAATGACATTGAAAACATTGTCACAAATTGCGAAACCTGTATGAGACATCAAAATTCTAACCCTAAACCTGAAATTTCACCACATGAGATTATTGACTTACAGTGGTCTAAATTAGGATGTGATCTGTTTGAATTTAACAAAAACATGTATCTTTTGGTTGTTGATTATTATTCAAAATATATTGAAATTGAATTATTAAGTTCTGGGTATAACAGTTCTCAGGTCATATTAAAATTAAAATCGATTTTTTCTAGACATGGAATTCCGCATATTTTAATATCAGATAACGGCCCTCCATTCAATTCTCAAGAGCTTAAAGATTTTTGCAAAAATTGGCAAATTGATCATAGGACGTCTAGTCCATATTTACCAAGATCTAATGGCTTGGCAGAGCGCTCTATTCAAACAATTAAGAAATTGTTTTTAAAGTCTTATGAAAGTAAATCGGACCCTTATGTGGCACTACTGCATTACAGGACTTCACCTAAGGGTACTTTGCCTAGCCCTGCACAGTTACTCATGTCGAGGTCTTTAAGGACAAAAGTTCCATCAATTACCACAAACCTTCAGCCAAAAGTGGTTGATCGGGGAATATACAATAAAAAACTGAATGCGAATATTCAAAAATATTCAAACCATTATAATAAAATGGCGAAACAAGTTAAACCCGTTAGAAAAGGAGATAAGGTTATGTTTAAGAAAACACCTACAAGCTGTTGGCTCCCGGGACAGGTAATAGACCATTGCAAAGAACCAAGATCATTCCTAATAAAAGATAATAATGAAATATTGTACAGAAGAAATCAACAACATATAAGAAAATCCTTAGAAAATAAAATAGTTGAAACCCCCAATGATGAATTGTTCAAAACCGATGACACAAGTGTCAAGGTGTTGAATGATGCAGACCGTACAGATGTTGAAGTTCCTAGTGAACTAAATGTACAAATTCCAGAAACAAATGTTAATAAACATGAAAATATTAAAGGAAATAATTATGTAACAAAAAGTGGTAGGATAATAAAAGAACCAAAAAAATTAAATTTATAATTGTAAAAAAAAACTATAGTTATTAATACCTTACTACAAATTATGATCTTATTTTTATTAAATGTTAATCTTAAATGAAATAATTATTATTATAATTTAATTTATGAAAAGGGAGATGTTATGTTATTAAGTTAAGTTATATCCCATTGTACATACTTAGTTACATTTATATTATTACTTAGGGATATATTTATATTATATGGCAACACTGAAATATTTAATAAAGATGATTGCTTTTTCATAAGCTCATTCCTTAAAAGATAAAACAGATGGTTTCCGGTATTTTAATGTCAATATTTTTCTTTGTCGCTATCTGTATTACTTTATCCCTAGTGTCATGAAAGAAGGCTTCTGCTGCTATCTTATGAGATGAGGTGAGTCTTTCGTAATTCACGTTGAGTATAGTCCTTATTTCTTCTAAGCACTGTAAAATGATCTTTATGTGTTTATCTATTGTATTTTGGCCTATCTGCCTATCTATATTCAAGCATTTATAGGATCTGTCAAAATCTTCTTTTATTGCTCTACAGCGATCTAAAATTTTCTGCCATGTCATTGCATTCAGATTGTGTTAAGGTCGTTTGCCCTGCTTTGATATCTTTTCTTAAGGTTCCTTCTATGCATTTGGTAAATGCGAATTATAAAATTTATTAATAAGACTAGTGTTATTATTAGTAAAGAGAGTTCTATCGGCAGTAAGTTTATTTTATTTTCCTTAACGTCAATTTCATTTATAACGTTGGCGTTAGGACGATCAAAGTCTGTCTGTGATTTACACATGATAAAAAAAATATTGATATAAATTGTCTTGATAGTATTTATTTGTAAGTGTTATTATTATTTTTACCTAAATTTTCTTAACATTAGTCTAGTTTTATATTTTTCTTAGTTTCTACAGCTTCATTCTATTCCAATCATTTCTCAATTATCTGCTAAAATTTGTAATTTCTAAACTAAAAAAAATTTTTTTTTTTTTTATACATATATTCTATTCTTAGTTTTGATTATTTATTCTGACATCTTTTGTTTTTTTTTTATTTTTTTTTCTTTTTTAAAATTTTTTATTAAGGTTTTTGTTTCTAATATTTTTGAATTTAAAAAATCTATTGTCTTTTTGCAAGTGGTATATTTTAATTCCGACTTTAGTACGTTTAGTTCTATTTTCTTCCTGCTAACAAAATCCCTTCTATTGTTTTTTGTTTTTATATTGACTTTTGGGATTTGTATTTCTATTTCTTTTTTTTGTTTTATTTTTCTTGGCCTAGGGCCTATATTTAGTATTATTGGTTTCTCTATTACTGAATTTTTTTGCTCAATTAGAAGTTTCGCCCATCTTTTCTCGGCTTCTTCTAATTCTGACAAAATTTCTGCTAGTGTTTCTTTCATCTAGCTCAATAGTCATATACGAATAAAAAAAGATTTGCACTCTACAGATATGCCAATGCACTTTCTGTATTGTGTTTATGTGTATATTATTATTAAATTTTTTTTTTGTTTCTTTATGATGTCTTCTGGTGTTGTTGGCGTGTTGTCATCTTGGTGTAATTGTCATCTTGGTGTTGTTGTCATCTTGGTGTTTGTTGTCATCCAATTTGACTAGTTCATGGCTTTGAACTGTCCTTCCAATCCCAGGCTTGGATTAGGGGCCTCTTCTTTTGCAGGATTTTTTTTTTTTTTTTTTGTTTTATCCTTTCAAAGTTGGCAGGATCGCCATGTAGTAATTGTATTTTAGACTTATTTCTTTTGCAAGTTTATCTTGAAGACAAGATTATAACTTGGAAGTAAAAAACGATTTCTGTTTTGTTTTGTCAAAACTATAACCATTTATTAATTAATTCTTATTCTAAATTTACAATTCTTATATACTAATTTTTTAGAGTTATTTTGAGTGACAAAAATCACTCAATGCTTATTCCTACTCAATTTTAAAAATATTGGAATAACTTACTTCTTATGTTTGTGTGAAGTCCAAGTGCAAAAATATGCTGACTATTTTTAATAAGCAAAAATGGTTTTCACACGAACATACATGAATTAAATAAAAAAGAAAAGAATGCAGTTAAAAACAAAGTATGTTGACACACGTAGAATCATATTTCTTTAACAATTTAATTTTAACAATTTAATTTTATGTGTGTCAACAACTTTATGCGCTACTTAATTATGGTAGGTATACTACACCATACTTACCAACAGACATTGTTAAAGACAGTACACCAATTTACAATCTCGACAACTATGCCAACGAGCTAAAAATCCGACTCAAACATTCAATCACAAAAGCAAAAGAACAACTACAAATAACCAAACAAAAAACTAAAACACACTATGACAAACATACTAATATAGAAAACTTAGAAGTAGGTGATTTAGTTTTTATAAGACTACAAAGTAGGAAAAAGAGCCAAAGTTCTTATCACGGACCATATAAAATTATAGAACGCAAAGGAATAAATTCATTACTAGACGTTAGAGGCAAACCAAAAATTTATCATAATAATAGCCTTAAGAAATATAAACAAAATTAAAAAAAAATAATTTTTACTACAAAATATTATAAGACATAATAATATATATATATATATATATATATTGGTTCCTTTAGTTCCTATAAGGAGCATAGGGCCTCAAGACATAATAATGATACTATAAAAATAATAATAATATAATCTAATTTTCATTCATAAAAAAAAAAAAAAAAAAAATATCATATTCAAATATAAAATAATAAATATACATATAATTATATATAAATATACCATATCAATATTGTACAATAAGAAAATTCTCCTATAATCTGAAAATCATTAAATTCTTAAAAATTCATAAAATTTTCTCAACTTAATAATTTTCACTCTTAAAGGTCGGTGGTGTAAAGTGTACACTTAATGTCACTTTTATATTTCAATTAATTTTTCACTGTGAAACACCACCACACGCCGCACACAAATAAATTATGAATAATGCTTAATAAACAAATAAAGGGCAATATACTCAGCGACAAAACATAAATGAAATACCTTTTTTTAATTATTATTATTCTTTTTGGGTGTCATGTGTATAATGCATGGCCTTGAAAAAAATGCAATCAAAGCATAAATGGTTTTTCAAGAGTTTATTGATTTCAGAAATTGTTTTAGAACTATTAATTTTAGTATTAGATCAAATTACAACTTTTGTAAATAAAAGAAATATATAAAAGCAGAGCATAAGCGCTGGATCAAGATCAATCAATTTGAGCAAGGTCTAGCAGCTATTTGCAGACAACACAAATAAAAATTTATAAAAAAGGGAAAAGTCTTTATTTTTATTTTGTAAGAGGAAAACTCACTGTACACAAAAACCAGGAGGCAGGTATGCTCTGGGACTCTAACAGGTCTTTGTACAGTTCGAGTAAGGCGGAATAATTTCTATCCCATTCAAACTACACATTTTCATAAACTTTATAAGTGTAAGAACAGGAGAATGTAAAAGGAAAAAAAACTTGAAGACAATGGGTTACGGGAACATGGCTAAAATTTGCGAAAAATTGCAAACTTGAAAACAAAGCCTAAAATATATTTGAAATCGCTAAATCGGTTAAAAAACAAAATGTCGGGAAATAAGAAAAAAATTTTTGCAAATATAGCGAAAATTCGCGAAAAATTTAGATATTTCAAACCAGCCATAAAACTTATAAAAAGCGCCTAAAACTGTAAGGAATGGCAAAAATTTGATAAAAATTGCTAAATTAGCGGATATTCGCAAAAATTTGCTAATAGCAGCATGATAGCAAATCCTAATAATTATTAAAAATCTTGAAATGTATAGAATTCGAAAACTTACAGGAAAAATTGCTTCTATCGGGAAAATGACTAAAATTATTTGTCGTTGTTTGCTCTTACAATTTTTTTGTAATATCAAATAAATGTTTGCTCAAAAATAACTAAAATATTTGATATATTGTGTTCACACTTTGTTCACATTGGACAAATATTTGTTTGCCGGCAAATACTTTTATTTGTTCAGAATCAGCTTTTATTTTATTTGACACTCAAAAATATTTTGTGTTCAGACTACGTAAATGAAATATTTGATGTTTGCTTTCAAATCTTTCATCAGTCTGAACGTACCTTAAGTTCTCATAAAATTTTGGATGCTAAGAAGAACTGGCAGTGGTACATAGAACGATTGTTTTGTAAAATAATAAAAAAAAACCGTAATCGTAATAAAAGGGAAATATGCGTAAAAAGGCTATGATACCATCAGTATCCTGTCTCTCTCTACTTCGTCGACCATCAAATCTGTTTCTGAGCAATTCCATATGAAAGCGATCACCTTTTGGACGACTCCCCTCCGATTTTAAAATAAATAGTCTCAATCGATTGCCAAGCAAAAAATAATGTACCTACATTTTTTTTTTATAGTGACTGGTTTAGTGGTGGTGTACACCACTGTCATGTGACAAAATTGAAGAATTCTTCATAAGGGACCTCATTGAAAGTTGTTTTAAAAAAACTACTAAAGCGATCGCAACGAGTGATAGCTCGTTGGAAAGGTATTGAATCAGGCTTTAATTGAAAAATAAAATTTTCCTAATTTTTCTTAGAAATTTACCTTTAAATTTTCCCATGAAAATTAAATTTTCCGATTTTCCACAGAAGCTCCTAAATTTTCCGGCAAATTTTTTTTTTTGGATTCCTCATAATTTTTGCTTTAAGAATCAGCAATAAAAAAATGGGCCCGACCCCTTGTTTGGACAGGAGAAGAGCATTTAAGAGACCACCTTGTTAAAAATACATTTTAAAAATGATTTTACAGTTAAAAATACATTTATGAAGAAAAAATCAATTTTTTTTTTAAGAGCCCCAAGTTGATTGTGTAGTGAATATGGTCTGCCTGCCTTCACAAGATCGGCCATAAATCCATGGATAATAGCAGCAGTGGCATGTAATGGCACAGTAAATCCGACTGAGGCTACAGGTCATAAAATGTTTTGTAAATTTTTTAAATTACCAGGTAATAAATATTTCGCCTAAAATGACACGTGCAGAAACAAGTCATAAAACACGGATTTTCCATAAATATGGCGAAATATTTATTACCTGGTAATTTAAAAAATTTGCAAAACATTTTATGACCTGTGGTCGGCTTATTGGCAGTAATCAATTAAGTCCCTCTTTAAAAAACATTTTATGACCAGTAGTTCACGCAAATTTTCCTATTAAAGAAAAGCAAATATCGCTTATTTTTTTTTACCTATTTTTTACCAAAAAATAAATATAAAATACTTCACACACTCTGAGTCAAATTTCAGTTGAATACTAAACGTGAAAGTGTTAAAGTGTTTTTTATGTAAAGTAAAGAGTGAAGCTGTAAAGACAATTTAAAGTAAAATGAATAAATTTTGCTGCAATCCGTTTAACAAGAGTGGACATCGTTCGAAAAAGATAAAACTATTAAAATTAACTGGTGTTTCGAAGCGATACATGAATGAATTAAATATACAATACGGTGAAGAAGCAGAATTCATTTGCCCCAAGTGTAAAATCGATTTGTCTCAACAAGCAAATGCATTGAAACAAATGCAGCCACAATCCGAGAGTGAAATGACAAGTGAACAAAATGTTTCATCTGATAGTGAGGCAGACATTCCGATGGTCAATATGTCTTTGAGTCCTTTGAATGAGGCTATTACCACTTTAGGTGAAACGCCTATTAGAAAAAGAAAGTTGCGAAGTGAAACATACAGGAAAGAGAAAAAAGGCAAGGTTATGAGTGCAATCGCGACAATATTTGATGAAGGCTCTGATAACGAATGCAGTCAAGCAGATGACGTTGATGACGGCAAACAAATGATTGAGCAGTTGAAAAGAAAATTCAATTTAGCGACCACTTTTCCGGAGAAATATCTCATTTTATCTGTGCTGCCTCAATCATGGTCTATACGCAAGATTTCTGAACCGTTTCAAACATCTTTTTACATCGCGAGAAGAAGCAAAGAATTAGTTTATATTGGCGACTCCCACCAAGAAATTTGGCTCAAGGACCCCCAGCGAAGCAACGGTGAAATTGATTCAAGATTTTTACTGCAATGATGACAACAGCCGCGCCTGCCCAGGTACACGTGACTATGTTATCACACGTGAAGATGGAGAAAAAGTACACAAGCAGCGCAGATTATTATTATGTAATCTATCCGAAGCATACCATCAGTTCAATGAGAAATACCCAGCAGAAAAAGTGGGATTTTCTAAGTTTGCCATCCTACGACCAAAAGAATGCGTGCTGGCATTAGACAGGCACGGAACGCATTCAGTCTGCGTTTGCATGTTTCATCAAAACATCAAATTAATTTTCTTTCCATGCAAGAAATTGAAAGTATTTCACGGCGAAATTGAAACATATAGGGACCTCCTGTCGAAGTCGTTGTGCGCATACCCCACGGAAAATTGTCATCCGTCCAAATGCGACAATTGTCCGAAGATTGATGAGCTAGAGAAATATTTGGCGGAAAAGTTTGAACAGCTGTTAATTCAGGAGGTGCATTTCAAACAGTGGATAATTAGCAGCGGCAGATGTTCCCTTGAGACCGTGGTAAAGCAGATTCCGGAATTCATCGAGGAATTCGGATTCAAGTTGAATGAACTGAAGGCGCACCATTTCATATCCGAGATGCAATCGAAATTTCTGAAGGAAAGTAAGGAGAAATTAGCCCAAAATGAATTCATTGTGATAAGCGACTTTGCCGAGAATTACACTTTTCTCGTTCAGGATGAAATTCAGGCTTATCACTGGGCAAACGACCAGTGCACGGTGCATCCTTTTTGCATTTATTTCAAAAACGAAGATAACGAACTACAGCCCGTAAGCCTTGTTGTTGTCGCGGAGAGTTTAGCTCATAATTATGTGTCCGTTTATTTATTTCAAATGAAACTGTTTGAATTCTTAAGATCAAAATTCGATGCAATCGACAAAGTAACTTTTTTCTCAGACGGCGCGGCTTCTCAGTACAAGAATAAAAAAAATTTTTACAATCTTTGCATAATTGAAGAAGAACAAAACTGCAAGGTCGAGTGGCACTTTTTCGCGACGTCCCACGGTAAGGGCCCATGCAATGCGTTAGGGGGAACCCTAAAACGCATGGCGACTAAGGCAAGTTTGCAAAGGCCATATACTGACCAGATCTTAAATGTACAACATTTGTTTTCGTGGATTCAAAGCAAGGAAATTGCCATTAACACAGTTTAATGCACTCAAAAAGAACACGATGCCATGGAGCGACGATTTCAAAACAGCAAAAGTTTCATTGCTTCATACCAAATATTTCTGATATGTCAATTAATGTAAAGCGGTACTCTTCGTCTGCCGATGTGCTAAATTTAAAGTTACTTTAATTTTATAATGATGCCAAGACAATTGAAATTTTTAATAAATATTGTAATTAAGTATAAGCAGCAAAATAAGAAAGATTTTTTCTTCATAAATGTATTTTTAACTATAAAATAATTTTTAAAATGTATTTTTAACAAGGTGGTCTCTTAAATGCTCTTCTCCTGTCCAAACAAGGAGTCGGGGCCCATTTTTTTATTGCTGATTCTTAATGCAAAAATTATGAGGAATCCAAAAAAAAAAAATTTGCCGGAAAATTTAGGAGCTTCTGTGGAAAATCGGAAAATTTAATTTTCATGGGAAAATTTAAAGGTAAATTTCTAAGAAAAATTAGGAAAATTTTATTTTTCAATTAAAGCCTGATTCAATACCTTTCCAACGAGCTATCACTCGTTGCGATCGCTTTAGTAGTTTTTTTAAAACAACTTTCAATGAGGTCCCTTATGAAGAATTCTTCAATTTTGTCACATGACAGTGGTGTACACCACCACTAAACCAGTCACTATAAAAAAAAAAAAAAAATATGTAGGTACATTATTTTTTGCTGGGCAATCGATTGAGACTATTTATTTTAAAATCGGAGAGGGGTTGTCCAAAAATTTGCCAATTTTGATCGTTTTCATATGGAATTGCTCTTCTATGACAGAATATAATGTATGTGAGGCTTTTTTAACGACAAGTTTCCAAGTATTGTTTTTACTTTTGATTTTGTTCACACATAAGCATTGAAAACTTGGTTTCTTTAATCATTTGAAAATTTGAATTTGAATTAAACATTTCAATAATTTTGATTTGTGCTTTACATATGTACATACGTACATAATAATAAGTCAAATTTCATATGTACCATTTATCCCGCGCATTATAAAATTTTGGATTTTTAATTTTCTGCACGAGTCGTTTTGATTATTTGGTAAGAATCGTGTATTTTACTAAAAATTTAGTTGTACAATAGATTTTTTTTGTTAAGTTGATTATTTGGATTTAGCACAAGGAGCTGAATTGGATCTAAATTGGGAAGCGAAGATTTGGAGAAAGTGCAAAAATCTTAAATATCTACATTCTGGCAATCTATACATTAATTTTTTTTAACTGAAGGCCATTCATTTTACAAATTTTTAGTAATATTTTTTTTTTTGTTTTGGTTCATTATTGCGGCTTAAAATATCTAAATTGAGTCCGTGGGCACTTAAAAATAATTTCCAATTCAGATTGTATCTTGTTCACTCTAATTTGTGTATCAGTAAACAAATCATAAAACAAATCAAATCATTTAAAGCCTTATCGTCACTTTAAGCATAAAAATTATGTCTAACTAACCGGATTTACATTAGTTTATTTAAAAATAATTTTATTTCTTTCCGTCAAACTTACTTCCGTTTATTTTTTTTTGTTTTATTTGTTTAATTTTATATGATGTTATTTAACATTTGTCAATTTGCATGTATTTAAATTCTTTCTGTTATTTTTTTTTATAATATAAATTACTGTTTAGAGATGACCTCTACCAACAACGACGACCCTGCCTGCTAACAACTTGTAATATTTTATTTTTCTTTATTCTTCATATTCATATTCATTTGTATACATGATTATGTTAAATTGTTGTTAAATTTGCACTCAGTATATCCCGTTATATTTAGTACAAAACTTCTTTTATATTTTGTGACCCTTTTTGTATATTTGTAAAGAAAATTTCAACACAAATGTATTTGTACTATAATTTTCTTAACGTGTATTCAATGTCTTATCGTCTTATGGCTCCTGGTGGCAAGCCTTCAACTCATATGATTTTGACATAAGAATCTTAGTAATAAGCAATAATTAAAAAAACACATGAATTGTATTTTTGTACCCTAAAAACAAATAGGTATAAGAAAAGAAAAAAGTGAAATAAAGGCTTTAAATGTTGTTTCTCAACATTCCAGAAACGCAATTACGTCTTTATTTAAATAAATAATTCTCATATTACAAAACAACATTTTTGCGAATATTTGATTTTACAATAACATGGAAAAACTAAAGTTTGAGTTTATTGTAAAGGCGTTGCAAAGTGACAATAAAACAAATGTTATAACCATAACCTCAATTGAAAACGACAAAAATGAGATTTTTATTATGCCAAATGAATTCCAAAATATTGCGCTCCATGAAAAGTTGAAAATCACAGCTACATTTCAAAAAGTTAAGACAACATTAACAAAAAGAGGCAATACGAGAAAGGTTTGGATTTCTTTAGATGCAGATACATTGAAGGAATACAAAGATGATGATGGAAACATGCATTTTAAGAATTACTTATTAGAAGAACAACAAAATATTAGCGAGAAAACGGTAAATGGTATTTCAACAGATGCTTTGCAGCAAATTTTAGAAAAATTTACCACAAAAAATCAAGATAAACCCGAAATACACAGTCTAAAACACATATCAGAAAAACTTCTCATAGAAAAATTTTCCGGAAAAAATGCAAATGTTTTACAATGGATAGATATTTTTGAAAGTGAATGCTTAAGACTGGAAGTAAATACAGACATACATAAAATTGAAATATTAAGATTGTTTCTTGAAGGATCTTGCATTGATTGGTACAATTCAATGCTTATCAAATATACGATAAATTCTGAATGGAGCCAATGGAAAAAAGTTTTTTGCGATAGTTTTGCAGACAAAGGATGGACTCCAGTGAGATATGCTATTGAATATAAATACATAAACGGTTGTTTACTAGATTATGCCCTTAAAAAAGAAAGAATGTTATTGGAGGTAAATAAATCACTAGGAAAACAAATTCTAATAGATTTAATTGCAGTTGGGCTTCCTAACTACGTATGTGATAAAATAGATAGAAAACATTTAAAAGATACTGAAGATTTATTCAATGAATTAAGAGGTTTAGAACATTTAGTAAAGAAAACATTTGAAAAGAAAGAAAAGGTATCTCAGGAGAGAAAATCAAAAATTGTTGAAATAAAGAAGCCATACAAAATATGTAAAGAAGAGAAAAGAGGCGAACGTTACCACCCTGAATCGAATTGTTGGTTTCGACAAAAAAATTCTGTAAAAACTGTCAATAATTCAGAATTAGAAATAGAATTAAACGAAGAAGATACAAAAAACTGATTGTGCCACCATTAATAAAAATCAAGTTACGTTTAAACGACACTTTAGATGTTACAGCAATTTATGACTCGGGGTCAAATGTGTCTTTAATCAACGCTAATCTACTGAAAATCAAACCTAGCAAATCAAATGATGTTCAAACGCGCAACTTGAGAACGATTAATGGTGTAGGAAAAACGAATGGCAGTGTGAAAATGCAAATAAAAATTTTCAATATTGAAAAACCCATGGATATTTTTGTTATAAATGATAAAAATTTTAGATACGACTTTTTAATAGGTCTAGATTGTATAAAAGAATTTAGATTAATTCAAAACGATGATCTAAGCATCACACAAAACGCTAGTTCAAAAGAGAACAAAAATGAGCATTATGACATTCCTTCGTCTCAAGACGAACAAAACAAATGTGAAGTAAATTTCAACCAACATATAAATACTGAGGATTTCAAACTAACGGTAAATCTCTTAGACTTTAATCAGCGGATGGAAATTGATAAATTAATAAAAAAATATAATTCGGTATTTGCAAAGGACAAATATGATATCGGTACTGTCAAAGACTATGAAGCTCATATAGAACTTATGGTGGATAAATATTTCTTTGAAGATAAAAGAGAAATAGAGAATCAATTAGCAAAGTTATTGAATAAAAATTTAATTGAAGAATCATATAGCCCTTTCGCAGCTCCAGTAACTCTAGCATATAAAAAAGAGGAAAATAAAAAATCAAGATTATGCATAGATTTTAGAGATTTAAATAAAATTATTATTCCTCAATCGCAGCCTTTTCCACTTATAGAGGATATTATGGTAAAAACTAGAAACTGCAAATATTTTTCAACTTTAGATATAAATTCTGCATTTTGGTCAATTCCCTTAAGAATACAAGATAGGAAAAAAACGGCATTCGTAACACAAGAAGGGCATTTCCAATGGACTTGTCTGCCATTTGGTTTGAAAACGGCTCCAGCAATTTTTCAGCGGATATTAAGTAATATCATAAGGAAGCACAAGCTTTCAGATTTCGCCGTTAATTATATAGACGATATCTTGGTTTTTTCAAACACATTTAGTGACCATATTAAACATCTTTCAAAATTACTAGAAGCAATATTAACGGAAGGCTTTAGACTTAAATTCGCCAAGTGCACCTTTGCCGCACCTTCAGTAAAATATTTGGGACATATAATAGAAAATAATTCAATCAAACCACTTAACGATAATTTAAAAGCCGTTAAAGAGTTTCCAGTTCCGGAATCAAGAAAAAGCGTTCGTCAATTCCTTGGGAAAATAAATTATTACCATAAATTTGTTCCACACATAGCTGTAATATTGGATCCATTACATAACCTCCTAAGAAAAAACGTAAAATTCACCTGGTCAGAAGAATGTGAACAGTCATTTAAAAAAATAAAAATGTTACTTTGCTCTGAACCTATATTAAAAATTTTCGACCCAGATTTACCGATTAAAATATATACTGATGCGAGCATAAAAGGGGTAGGAGCTGTATTAAAACAAGATGATGAAAATGGAAATTGTAAACCAGTCGCATATTTTTCAAAAAAATTAAACGAAGCTCAAAAGAAAAAGAAAGCGATATATCTCGAATGTTTAGCAATAAAAGAAGCGGCAAGATACTGGCAGCATTGGCTCATTGGGAAAGAGTTCACAGTTTACACAGATCACAGACCTTTGGAAAATATGAACATAAAAGCTAGAACGGACGAAGAACTAGGAGATCTTACCTACTATTTATCCCAATACAATTTTAACGTAAAGTATAATCCAGGAAAATTAAATCAAGAAGCAGACTGTTTAAGCAGAAATCCAGTTTTGAAATCTTCCGAAAATGCAGAAGAAATAATAAAAGTTGTAAATTTTATAAGTCTTCAAGATATAAAAAAGGACCAAAGTACAAATACAGATCTGCAGAACAACAAAAATAAATTTAAATTAAAGGATGAAATATTTTATAAAACTTTCAAGAAAAAAAATAAGATTGTTTTGACAGAAGGTCTCAGTAAATTATTAATAGAAAATGTACACAATACCTATTGCCATATTGGAAGAACACAAATGGTAAATAAAATAACACCATTTTATACAGGAGTTAACTTAATTAAAAACATTAAAAGCATCTGTGACAATTGCGAAATCTGTATAAAAAACAAATCAAGAAAATCGTCTAAATATGGCTTATTATCACAGTTGGGTCCAGCAACACGGCCCTTTGAAATTGTATCCATTGATACCATTGGAGGCTTTGGTGGGTCGCGTTCTACAAAAAAATATTTGCATCTTTTAATAGATCATTTCTCGAGGTATGCGTATATTTCAACATCGAAGTATCAAAATGCTAAAGATTTTATAAAACTAACTAAAAACGTAACACAAGACTATAAAATAGATATGATACTTACAGATCAATACCCTGGGATAAATTCAGAAGAATTTAAGGACTTCTTAAGAACACAGAATATACAATTGATTTTCACTGCGGTTAATGCCCCGTTTTCAAATGGTCTTAATGAAAGAATGAATCAAACACTGGTTAATAAAATAAGATGTGCGATAAATGAAAGTGAAAAGAAGACATCATGGACAACCAT
The DNA here is from genome assembly GCA_963931875.1 of Pollenia griseotomentosa. NCBI lineage: Eukaryota > Metazoa > Arthropoda > Insecta > Diptera > Polleniidae > Pollenia > Pollenia griseotomentosa. The sequence goes on along the minus strand of OZ007560.1, from coordinate 167,151,580 downwards.
TGCAAGGAACTGTGTCGGAAAATATAACGAAACGGAACATACAATAACAAAATTTGCACCAAAATATTTGCTAGAAGGAGAATGTGTAAACATTTTACCACACGAGTTAAAACCAAAATGTACAGCTGAAGATCTAATAAGAGATAGAAGATTAGCTCTAGAGAACACAGAGAAATCTCATAATTATAATAAATTACGATTTGATCAAGGTAGAAGAGAAATTACATACGACGTAGGAGATTTGGTTTATGTAGAGAACGGTAACCGCTTAAATAGGAAAAAACTCGATGAAATAAGAATTGGACCATATAAAATAATCAAAAAAATTTCTAATTCGTTATACGAAGTTAACACAGGTCACAAAAAAGCGGAATCAAATCTTTTTCACGTTACAAAACTTACTCCAGTGCTGCATAATAACTAATAAAAAAAAATTAAGTTTAACATCCAGTCAATTTTTTGTCTCCCAAGGGGGGGAGATGTAAAGAAAATTTCAACACAAATGTATTTGTACTATAATTTTCTTAACGTGTATTCAATGTCTTATCGTCTTATGGCTCCTGGTGGCAAGCCTTCAACTCATATGATTTTGACATAAGAATCTTAGTAATAAGCAATAATTAAAAAAACACATGAATTGTATTTTTGTACCCTAAAAACAAATAGGTATAAGAAAAGAAAAGAGTGAAATAAAGGCTTTAAATGTTTTTCTCAACATTCCAGAAACGCAATTACGTCTTTATTTAAATAAATAATTCTCATATTACATATTAAAAAACAATTCAAGGTCAGTCGATTAGTAAACATTAAACAGTGAACAACAAACAGTAAAAATACAAAAACAAAACATAAATTGTGAAATAAAAATACAAAAACAAAAACGTATGTAAAATAAATAAACAAACAAATAACAAACAAAAAGAAACAAACTGTAATTAAAACTAAACAAATTAAAACATTGAAATTAAATTAAATAAATATAAATTGTTAAATTATTAAAATCTAAAAGTGAACCGTGTTTTATTTAAGACCCACTCTTAAACATTTTTGGTCCTAACGAACCGGATAGTTTTTTTTACAAAAAAGTTTACAAAGTTTTACAAAAAAAATTGTGTTTTTGTGACTCTAATAAAAAAAAAAACTATATATTCCGTATTTAAAAAACTTAATTTGAGTGTGACCCTGAAATTAAAAAAAATATTGTTAACAAAAAACAACAAAGAACACACACACAAAATTAACCCCCAAACATTTGGTCTTTTTGAACCAAAACATAAAGTTTTTATTAAAAAATATTTTGGAATAAAAGACTCTGTGACATAAGTGAAAAATAAAAAAGAATTTACATATTTGCCAAATTTCTTAAAAGAATTTATAACGGCAATATAAAAAATAATCCAGAATATTCCAGACTCTGTTGACTCAAATGCATGCAGTTAAGCAGAGAATCAAACTCTGTCGGCGCAGACGCAAGCAGTTAAGCAAAGAAGCTGTTAGTTACAACAACAATACGCACGTAAGGCAGAATCATCAAGTAAGTACCAATAAGATAGTGCAGAGGAAAATAAAACAAAAAGGAAAAATTTAAATTTTACCATCGAAGTTAACGAAATTTAGCTACACTTTAACATTATTAGTGTATAACCCTGAACGTTTTATTTTTTTTTGCTGCGCACTTCATTTTAAACAAAGTTGCCATCACACTATAAATTATTCAAATATCTGGGGAAACAGTTTTTTTCTAAAAATAAAATTTGTGTTGCAAGCAAAGTACTTCAAATCCTTTTATCACTAGCTGGACTTTTACTTAGACTCTCATATTTTTTTTTGACCCATTATATTTCAAATTTACGTAACACGTGTACATAATGTCTCTCATCCAATTTATCAATCGCGTGAAAGACCTTTTGCATTTTGATGCTCTACACGCAGAAACACAAGCAGAAGATAATGTCCATGCCTTAGAAGTTTTACGAGCTGAGTTAAATACTTTATGGAAAAAAGTTAGAAGGTCATACGAGTCATGTATGGATGATGATAGTCTAATAGATACGGATAAGAAGCCAGTAAATAAGGATGATATTAGAAGGAAATACTCCTTATCTTTGCAGGTTTATAAGAGGTGCATGGGGTCAATTTATGCAGAAATAGAAGCGCTCAAGGAGCCATCTCAAGCAGTGGAAAGACTTTTTCAAGCCCAAAGCCCTAATCAAACCCTTGATACCAATCCTGGCATAAGGTTACCACCCTACGATATAGACACGTTTTATGGGGATTATAGTACTTGGCCCACATTCCGGGATTTATTTACAGCCCTTTATATAAAAAGCCCCAAGTTAAGTAAGGTCGAAAAACTCTTTCATTTGACTCAAAAAACAGGAGGTGAAGCCCGAGAAATTATTACTCATGTCCCTTTAACAAATGATGGATTCGACATAGCCTGGAAAAATCTTACGGATCGCTATGAAAATTTAAGAATGCAGGTTAATGAACAACTTAAAGTTCTATTTGATCTCCCACAAGCTACAAACGATTCTGGAGCTTCTATCAAAAAACTACAGCGTACCATTAATGTTTGTATTCAAACTCTAGAGAAGTTAAACATTAGTACCCAAGGTTGGGACCCGATTTTGACCTATTTATGTTCAACCAAGCTTCCTAGAAACTTTTTAGAAGAATTTGAAAACACATTGAACGATTGCGCATCAGTGCCTACTTGGAAAGAATTTGATAATTTTTTGACTCATAAATTCAAAACATTAGAATCTGTCGGAAATATCAAAACAGCAGTGGCGAAACCGACCCATTTCAAGCAGGACCCTAACCTCAAACAATCTAAAGGAAAAAATGTACACGCTCTTCAAACCAATACCTCATTTATTGAAAACAGGTCACAAGTAAAAAATACCACAAAATCTGCTAGAGGCAATCGTAATGACTCATTCTTTACCTGCCAGAACTGTAAAGAGTCTCATCCACTACGATTGTGTCCCACATTTCTGGCAAAAAATGTAAGCGATAGGATTCATTTAGTCAGAGTAACGAACTCATGTTATAACTGCCTTTCAATCGAGCACAGTGTGACAGATTGTCAAAGTAAATTCAGTTGTAGAATTTGCAAGCAAAAACACAACACTTTGTTACACAAGGCAACGACAACTCAGCCTACAGGCTTGCCACAAAATAACGCTGAGCAGCAATCCAGCACAAGTGCCGCAGCACAATCACGTTTCTGGATTGAATCAAAACGTATCAGAAATTTCAACAAAAGCTTGCTTGTTTAATCTTTGTTCCCGAGTGGACCCTAGTTTTAAATTAGAAGTTTGGGCACCAGTCCTCAAGACCCTTCCTCCTAATTTACCACCGCAAACTTTAGACTCGAAGCATCTAAGCAAAACTGCCAACCTACAATTAGCAGACCCTTACTTCACAACAAGTCGTCCAATAGACTTACTAATCGGTCTCGATTTAGGCCCATCCATTTATTGCTTAGACATTCCCATGAAATCTATTGGATCCCTTTTGGCACAAAAAACAGTATTTGGCTGGATTGTGGGGGGACCAATTAAACAAACGATTCAATCCACATCTTCAGTATCACTATGCAATACGGTATCAACAGACGAAATCCTCACACGCTTTTGGGAGGTGGAGGATACCCCAAAATCAATTTTGCGGTCTAACGAAGATATCTATTGCGAAAACCACTACAGCAAAACCACAACCAGAAACTCAACAGGGAGGTATATAGTTACCCTACCCTTAAAAATTGAAAACGAGATAGGTACTTCTAGAAATATTGCGATGGCTCAGTTTCTACGTATGGAGAAAATGCTCTGCACCAGACCTGACATAAAGACGCAATATGACCAAACAATTCTAGAATACCTTGAGTTGGGACACATGAGAAAACTCTCTTCCCAAGAAATCGAAAAAACTCCAAATAATTACCTGCCGCACCATGCAGTAATAAAACCAGACAGGCTCACCACAAAACTAAGAGTAGTTTTTAACGCCTCTTGTCCAACATCAAACAAGAAAAGTTTGAACGACATCTTGTATTCAGGACCCGTTCTCCAATAGGACCTAGTGCTCCTTATACTCAAGTGGAGATTCTTCCGGTTCGTATTTAATGCAGATATCACAAAAATGTACCGTCAAATACTCGTGCACCCATCTGTAACCCGTTATCAAAGAATATTGTTTCGAAAATCGCTAAATGAGCCTATTGACATTTGGAGTAAATTGTGCACCATTCCTGGCAATAAGGATACTAATTCAACTAGCCAACGATGTCAAACCACTTTTTCCAATGGTATCAAAAATTCTTCAGGAAAACATGTATGTGGACGACGTACTTGCAGGTGGTCATACCATAGACGACACTATCAAATCTAGAAAGGAGTTATCACTTGCCCTTGAATCAGCAGGATTTAAGTTAATGAAATGGACATCAAATGACCCACAAGTAATTCAAGATATGCCGAAAGAAACCCTTTTACCACTAGACTGGCTAAACTTATCAGAAAATGCAGCAGCAAAAACCCTTGGAATAAAGTGGAATATTTCTTCAGACTCTTTCACTTTCACTGCCCCTGAAGTTGAAACCAAAAAAGTGTATACCAAACGTGAGGTTTTGTCTACTATCGCCAAATTCTTTGACCCTTGCGGCTGGTTGTCACCAATTATTGTCAAAGCAAAAATTATAATGCAAACTATCTGGTTAGAAAAAATAGAATGGGACGACTTTTTAAAGCCACAAACATGCCTCAGGTGGCAGAAATTCGTAAAAAATTGCCCATATATTGACTCGCTCAAAATACCTCGTTGGATAAAATATACTCCTACCGGTTACCGGTTTGATCGAAATACATGGTTTTAGTGACGCATCAGAAAAAGCTTATTCTGCAGTACTTTACGCCCGAATCGAAATTGAATACAACCTTGTATACAACTTTCTCCTTACCTCAAAGACACGTGTCGCACCTCTTAAAAAATTGACTTTGGCAAAACTTGAATTATGCGGATCGGTCTTATTAGCAAACTTAGCCGCGGGAATCTTACCAATTCTTTATAACTACAAGTTAAAAGCTTATTTCTGACAGACTCAACAATAGTGTTGTCGTGGCTAAAAAGGCCTCCAAATTGCTGGAACACATTTGTAGGAAACCGCGTATCTGAGATTTCACAAAAAGTCGGAACTCAAAACTGGCAACATCTGGACTCTAAAGAAAACCCAGCTGATGTCGCTAGCAGAGGATGTTCACCGGAAGACTTGAAAAACAATAATTTGTGGTGGTATGGACCCACGTGGCTAAAATTACCAAAACATCAATGGCCTATGCCAAAATCTTCTAATGACACAACGTTAGAAACAAAACCCATAAAAGTATTTACAACTACGACATATGAAGACCCATTAAATCGTTTCTCATCATTGTCACGTGCATATCGAGTTATAGCTTACATCTTACGATGGAGAAAAAACTCTGGTCAAAACAAAAGTGACTTTAATTTTTCCTCAACAGAAATCACATCCACTGAAGTTCAAGACGTTAACGAACGACTAATCATACTGACCCAAAAGATGCAGTATTCAGAGGAATACAAAAAGTTACAACTTAAAGATAAACTTTCACCTAAAAGTAGTCTTCTAACCCTAAATCCTTTCTTAGACCTCAAAGGAATTATGCGAGCAAATGGTAGACTAACTTTATCACCATCTTTAAACTATAATGAACGCTTTTCAATTATACTGCCATATAATTGTCAACTATCGAGACTCATCGCAGAATTCACTCACAAAATAACTTTACATGGTGGAAACCAACTTATGATTCGAAGTATAAGAACAGAATTTTGGATTTGTAAATTAAAAACTCTAGTAAAAATCGTTATTCGTAACTGCAAAACTTGCATTTTACACAAAAAACGGACTCAAGAACAAATTATGGTGTCATTACCTCCAGAACGCACGACACTCTCCAGACCCTTTACAATCACTGGCGTAGACTATGCTGGACCCTTCAACATAAGAAATTTCACAGGTCGAGCATGCCTTATTACAAAAGGCTATGTGTGTATTTTTGTCTGCTTTGCCACCAAAGCAATACACTTGGAAGCAGTAAGCGACCTTTCAACTCAGGCTTTTCTAGCTGCTTTTGCCAAATTTATTGGAAGACGGGGATGTCCATCTAAAATTTATTCCGACAATGGAACAAACTTCGTTGGAGCTGCAGAACTTATAAGAAAGGATCGACTCGAATTTGTAAAAAATCTTCAACAACAAATAATTCATCACTACAGTCATCAGAACGTGGAATGGAAATTTATACCCCCTGGCACTCCACACATGGGAGGACTATGGGAAGCCGGTGTTAAATCCTTCAAGACCCATTTACGTAAAATGTCTCCAAACATGAAGTTTACATTTGAAGAGTTTTCTACAATTTTGACCCCTGTTAGTGATGACCCAACTGATCTATTACCGCTAACTCCTGCACACTTTCTTATTGGTACTTCATTCATGACCCCACCAGATAAAAATTCGAGCAACGAAAACTTGACCCTCGCCAACCGATGGAGACGTCTAAAAATTATTTACCATACTTTCTGCGAAAGATGGAAATCAGAATATTTAAGTGAGCTGCATCGTCGATATAAATGGAAATATCAACACCAAAATCTCAAAGTTGACGATTTAGTTGTCATCAAAGACAGTAATCTGCCACCTAATGAATGGAAATTAGGTCGAATTACCAAAACCTACCTCGGACCCGACAAAAATATCAGAGTAGTTGATATTCGAACTACAAATGAAATTATTACGAGACCCATAACGAAACTCGTTCAATTATTTAATAATTAAATACACATTTCTAAAAAATTATTTTGTATAATTTCAGTAAAAGTCACGCAAGAAAAACACAAATATCTTTTGTGGCATTGGTCGTATGGTCTCATCTCAGTTTACTATTTTTCAACAACACCACGTCTAAAACTATGGCACACAGTTCACCCCCTGGTAACAACATCTTTACTCCAGCATTCTATGTGATGAAAACCAAAAACAAGGTGCTATAATGTGGCTGTTTATTTTCCGGACCCCTTGAAGAACTTGAGCCCAGTTGAATATTTCTCCATATCATGGGGGGCGGAATGTTTAGAGATGACCCCTACCAACAACGACGACCCTGCCTGCTAACAACTTGTAATATTTTATTTTTCTTTATTCTTCATATTCATATTCATTTGTATACATGATTATGTTAAATTGTTGTTAAATTTGCACTCAGTATATCCCGTTATATTTAGTACAAAACTTCTTTTATATTTTGTGACCCTTTTTGTATATTAAAAAACAATTTAAGGTCAGTCGATTAGTAAACATTAAACAGTGAACAACAAACAGTAAAAATACAAAAACAAAACATAAATTGTGAAATAAAAATACAAAAACAAAAACGTATGTAAAATAAATAAACAAACAAAAAGAAACAAACTGTAATTAAAACTAAAGAAATTAAAACATGGAATTTAAATTAAATAAATATAAATTGTTAAATTATTAAAATCTAAAAGTGAACCGTGTTTTATTTAGGACCCACTCTTAAACAATTACCATACACATTTTTTCCCCTACACAACAAAATTGAGTGAATATTTACTTTAATTTCTAACGATCAAAGAACTCAAAATTCCGAGAGACAGCAGGCCTGTAACCAGGTTACGGAATCCCAGAATTCACGACTTTTACAACCGAAAGCACTAAGTCAAATGTTTACAAAAAAAAAAAAATTCCGAATCATTAAAAAAATATAGCCATTTTTCCACCCTACGGGTGGCTTAAACGTTGTGCGCCATATATGTTACGCGCCGTTACAAACCATTTAAAAAAAATCAAATAATGATCCAAAAGATCGCTTAAGGGGGTATAAAAGCTAGCACGGGTTTTGACACGTAAGCATATAACATACTTCACACCATTGGAAGTATGTTTATAAATACAGTATAACCCGGTTAATTACCCCACGCTTAAATGCCTTTCACGCTTATTTACCTTGAGTTTTAAATCCCCGTTTTTTTTCCATTTTTCAATCCAAAATCCACGTTTAATTGCCTTACGATTAATTACCCAGTTCAAGTAATTGCCTTAAAAATTAATATCCCAAAACAAAATTGCACCTGCATTTTATTCGTTTAATTGCCTCAGTACCATTTGACAATAACACAGCAAATAATGCTGTGTTAATAATTCGAAAATATGCACTAAAAATTAAAAAAAAAAATATGCCCAAAAAAAACAAAATATGGCTTATTTGAAAGCAAAATATTCCACAATTCCATATTTGCATTAAAATAAACTTTATTCTATTCTCATCATATAAGAGTTATTTGTGATACATCAAATATATGATATATTTTGTCTTAAAGGGATTAAAGTAAAGGTCTCTAAATTTTAAAGAACATTAACATTTAAAAGGATAAAATGGCTTGAATATTTTAGGGATTGAAATTTGAATGGAAGCTGTATGTTTAAATCTGAACCGATTCAACCAAATTTAATTTGCAGTAAGATATTTCGGGCCAAATTTAATCTTAATACGAACATGATTAAATGGTTTATGGACATAAAGAAAAAAGTTTGCGTGGGAACTATGTGATATTATAGCCCGATTCTCACATTCTACACAGGTTTCGTTCTTATAACATTTAAAACGTATTTACCAAACTTTATCAAATTATCTAAAAACTGCTTCTTTTACTTTACGCACAAGGTTTACATGGACAGACAACCAGCCAGATGGACGGACGGACACGAAAATATCACTTTAAAAAGTGTTTCTGATTCGATCGGTTTACTTAACTATGCTTCCAGATTTCTATGTATCAGCACAAATTTATATAATGGCTTTTTTCTTAATTTTTGCATTAATAAAAACGTTACAGTTTGGAATAACATTAATCTTCATGGAAAACTTGCTTTGGCTTACAATTGTAGAGTGAAAATTAAATGTAGATGGCGAAATTAAAGCAACAGAAAATTCATCTGTTATGCAAATTATTTTAAGCATTTTTTTATTTGCTAAACATGTTTTAAAATACGCTTAAAAAATGTAAAATACGTGTTCAAAAAATGCAGCAATAGCTAAAATATACAAATTATTCACAAACAACTCGATACTAAAACTTAATAAAAGTTTTAAAACGGATAAATATATTGTTTCTGCATTCATTTATCGCACAAGAAAAACTATGCAATTGCATATTTACGGTTTCCTGATCATAAGTTTTTACATTAGGGCTATAACCAAATTTTTGGCATAGTACCACGGAGTGGCCAAGAATGTTTTAGTAATGAAAACAAATTTCTAAAACCTTCCAAGAAATTTTAAGCCACGATGAATGAAATGAAACCGTAAGCAGTGGATAAATTCCAAAATAGCATTAAAGTGATACGCATAGGAATATATACAAATATCAGTTGTATATTTTCTAAAATTTCCGTGAGATAAAAATGGTTGTTTTCAAACTTCAACCCGATCCCTGCGTGAACATTTTTAACAATCCGAAAAAATTGTTATATTTTTTATTAATAACTTTTAAGGTTCTACACGACTATACTATGCCGTTTTGATATTCGCAAAAAGTGTGAAAAAGTTATAGTCCTATTATACATATGTATGAGTACGCTCTTGTTAGTAGGATATGACAGAACATCTTAAAAAGCATTACAAATAAAATTTAAGACAGCAAATACCGTTTCTTTATTGCTATCTCTTTAGATTTAGCTGATACATGTAAAAATTCCTTTTTTTCATACATCAAAGTTAAGGTATCTTGTAAATAAATACGTTTGATTACCTTACTGAGGTATTTAAACGTATTCGCTCAATGAAGTAGTTAAAGGTATTCTTTTAATTACCTCAACGAGGTAGTTAAGCGTATTCGTTTAAATGCCTACCCCGCATAATAACCCAAAAATATTGGCATTTTTGGCAAGGTAATTATCCGTGAAATTGTATCACGAAATTAAAAAAAATTCCAAAATTACCACAGCTAGGAAAAAAAAGAGGAAATTACTATATTTGATATCACGCGGAGTGATAAATGGGCCCGCTGGTTGCCATATAGGTGTACACTTGTCCCATCCCCAACCTACGACAGGTGAAATGCCCTAAATTCCCTAACCTGTCTCGTTTACAAAAAAAAAAATCGTTACATTATAATGTACTTACGCTGCGTGATTCCGCTTAGCATCCTTTTACAAAAAAAATTACATAGACATTTTAATTTCAATTTTAATTAAAATAGTCATTTAGTTGGGTTACTGGTTCTTTTATTATTTTCATTTGTTTCATTTGTGGGTTTTAATTACAATGATTTAGTTTTTAAGTTAAAGCTCTTTAATAACTATGTTGACAATATCTGGGTTAATCTTATTTGCAATTAGGTATTTCTAAGGGATATTCAGACCTAACTAATATATTTGATGGCAAAATCGCGAAAGACGTGATTGGAAAATTGATTGGACTTTTGTTTTACTTCGAACAATTATATCAAACTTTACTCAAACTACCATTTGATTTACTTTTAAACGTAACTCCAAAATAAAGGATTTTTGGTTTTCCTTTTTCTATTGTTTTCTTTTGGTTCGAATGCAAAATAAGTGGTCACATGTATGACATAAAATATTTGGTAAGTGTGAACATTGCTTAGCTTTATATTTTTTTCCTAATTTCTTTATTTTTATTTATAATTTTTTTTTTTCTTTACCTATTGCGATTTATAGTTTTTTGTCTTATTTTTCTTACATATCTTTAATTTAAAAAAATTTAATTTTTCTTCTTTTGAATAGGGGGGTTTTTTAGACAATGAAATTAAAGGGGTACAAGAATTTGGAAGATCATAGACTTTAATAAATATGCAGATAACTCACTGTTGATGATGCTGGTTCGCCGGTGTATTTGCTTGGCGTCTTCGTAAGGTTATAGCTGTTGTTGTTTTGCCGTACAGATGATACAGTGTTGTGGAATTGTTGGTTGTTATTACGGCTGTTGTGCAACTACCTTGTTAGCGTTCTTATTTCCTTTTGTTCCTTTTTTTTAATACCCTGTTTATGGCTTAGGGCTGGTGAGTAACTTAGTGTTGAATAAAAAGTGTTCTTTATAATGCCTATTAGACTTCACATTTATAATTTAAGTAGTTCGTTCTGTAATTTAACATTTTTTTTTAAATTTTTATTTTGTAGGTGTGTAGTGCTTCAATGATTTATTATTAAGTTTGACTAATTTTATTTATTTCTTTTTCTGTTACAAAGATTTCTTTTGTTTACACAAGGTTTTTCTTATTTATGGGGTTTCTTTTCCTAAATAAAACATTTTATTTTGTGAGATTTTGTAGATTATTTAAACTGTAGCATTTTTTTTTTGTCCATAATTTCCTGCCGATATTGTTGGCAACAGGAATCTTTATTAATTTTCTTAAGCTTATAGCTGAACGATTGTTTAAAATATAGTGAATTTTCTCACGTGTTTATTTAGGAATTAAAAAAACAAAAAAAAAAATTTTTCAAAAGATTGATCAAATACCTATCGAAGTTACTTGGGACAAATTTTGCTAACACCAATAGGTAATAAGTTCCATGGATAAGAAAGAACACCTGTATGGCCAAAATGTCAAACTTTGACCCCCTCTAACTCAGAAACTTTTTGACCGATCTTGTTGAAAATTTGTGCCTAAGCTATTATCCAATAGGACTTACCTTGGTACTTACCTTGGTACTTACCTTCCAAATCGGAAGACATCGATTTAAAAATTGGGTCACTTGACATGAAATCCCCCATATGTATTATTTTCTTTAAGTTTTGTATTTATTTTTTGTCAAAGCTTTAGTATACATATTCGAATAATATGAATTGTTTTATACTAAGTTTTTTCTTCTATTTTAATGACAATAACGCGTAGGGATTTTTGTAGGGAAAATCTTTTCAACGTGTAGGGAAAAGTCGGATTTTTCTTAGCATGTGTCTACTAGCAATACTGCTGCCAAGAGAAGAAATGAAATTTGAAAAACATTATTGTAAATTATTTGAAACAGATTTAAATTTTATTTAAAGAAGTATTGAATAAATTGGAAATATTTTAATTTTTTAAAAACAGTTACAAATTGTAAATACTTCATTTTGAGCCTATACTATATATACATAAAAATGACAAATTAATTTATTTTATAACAATAAATTCATTACATGTTAACTATTTCAACTATTTCCAACTATTGCCCTATAAATTTGCGATGTGTTAACTTTGGCAACTCTAATTAGGTACATCGTTAACAAAACAACACAAATGGAGGCAAGCAAAATGAAATCACCAAATTTAATTAAATTAATAAATTTATATCGTTCATACTCAATTTTCTGGGATATGAATAATATACCATACAGGCGAAAAGATCTCTAGTTTTTTTACATTTACATTATCCCGTATTTCAGATGACGATATGTCGCCTACAAAAAAAAATTGAAAACACACACACGCTTTGGCTGGGAAAGGCAACTAAAAATATTTTTCAAAAACAAAATACACACACAGGTATTTCGTCATGCAAACTGCCGAGCAACAGCAAAAATACTAGTGAGGAGCGTTACTAAAATTTTTTCTTTCCTCATTCTTTATAAGTGAAAAAAGGCAAACATTTTTTATCCATCACCCTCATGAATGAATGCGAAAAATTAACAATTCATTCATGATTGTGAGAAAAGTTACACATTTTAAATTTCTCATTCATGCAGAAATTCATGAATGGTAAAACATGAGCGATCTTACATATATGAATTTTCCTGCACTCTGATGCACATTTAGTCTGTTAAAAGCCTTTTTGAATTAAAAAAAAAGCTAAAAAAGCCACGAAGCTAAAACAAAAATTAATAGACTAAATGATAAATAAAGAGCCTGAATTTAACCTCACAAAGGCTTAACTATCAACACTGTGCATTAGATCAAATGAAAAGAAGCGCGGAGTAGTAGTTTTGCCTGGCACGGTTTTAGATCTTTAATACTTCAGAATGAGATGTGATTTTTATTTGTGAGTTCGAATTATAAAAATCAAATAAATTGTTACCATAAAATTTCTTAATATTCTCGAATTAAAAATTAAAAGTTTTTAATAATTTTTAATGAAAAACATATATGTAATTTATAATATTTTTTTCAGGAATTATGCAAATATATGCGAGGTGAACTTAATGCAGAGCGAGAGCTTCAAGCAATTCAGTATATAATAGCACTAGGAATAGAGCGGGAAGAGCTACGTGACGAAATTTTTATACAGTGTATTAGACAAACAACAAAAAATCCAAACTTAGAATGGACAGATCGTTTATGGTTGTTGTTGTGCTTGATAATCGTAGCTTTTCAGCCAAGTAAACTTCTGTTTAGGTACGTATATATATAATTGTTGTGTTTTTATAGTATTAAAATAATGCGGTAATACAGTGTACAACGAAAAAGGTAATGGTAAAAGGATTCCAAAACCGATTTTGGAACGACTTTTTTTAATCTGATCTTAAAAATCGATTAACTGCACCTCAACAACGATTTTTAAATCGGCTTAAAAATCGTTTAGTATATACTTGCAAAGTTTTAAACGCAACCAATTTTGTTCATAAAAAAATTAAGTAAACATTAAATTATATAAAGAAATTCTGTATTTTAGCAAAATTTTTTTTTAATTATTTTATTATTTATTTATTGAATCTTCATATATTAAATATGAACTAATAACTATAATAACTATAACTATAATTTGTATTCTTCTTTATTTATTTGTTATTTTTCTAAAAACATTACAAAAGTTCATCTTAATTGTACAAATAAACAAAGAAATTTTACAGCTTGGTTTTATAAAAAAAAAAACCGTCAGCTGGAAGATGTAGTGATTTTTTCTTTTTCCTCTTTTTTTCTCTTTTCAAAAATTGAATTCTTCTATCAACATTTTCCTATATTTTAAAGCAACTCTTACATAGTTATAAAGGTTTGACCAACTAGCAACTTCATCATCATTTAGAATATTAATCATTTGTTCTTCTGTTAAAAAAGTATTACAGAAGTACCGCCATCTTATTTCCTTTAACATGCACAACGTCCCAAAAAGTGTTGTACAGTTTCCTTCTCTTTAAGGTTGCACAAGGAACAATGACAATCATCACCTACGCGGTAAGATGTTCCGTTTAGCCACAAAACACCTCCCCTGACTTTCGTAATGAATGATATTTGGAATTGGTTAAAAAACTCATCACAATTCGTTAAACCTTTTGTGAGGTCTAAACAACGATATATTCTATCTTGACTTTGGCGTGCTTCATTGACGTGTGCATGGTATGCGTCGTTTTTCATTTCGTCCATCAAAAGTATGTTGGCATTGTTTCATAGCATTTTGTTCTGTTCAATGTTGTTGTGTTCTACGTTGTGCTGTATTAGCCAGGTTTTAAAATATTTGTACCAATATATATTTTTCATTATTACTTTTGTGGATAACAGGTGGGGTAATCTATGATTTTCATAATCGAAAATAGTTTTTGAAATATATTTTAAGTGCAGAGCAAGCGTCTTGATTTGTGTCTAAAGCGATTACGTAATTTGGTGTGTTGTCTGGTAGTTTAAGGACTCTTTTCGTAAAATATCTGCTCAACTTATTTACACCATCAGAGTTTGAGTATCCCCAAATTTGTGCCCCGTAAGAATGAATTGACCAACATACTGCGAGAAACATTTTCCATTTTGCTTTAATTGAGACATCTTTTTTGCCTGTAAAATTTTTCCAGGTTACATTTAGACATGATTTTGCATCATCTGTTTTTTGATTTATGTGCTTTGTGAACGACATTGTTGGTGTGAGCAACATTCCAAGATATTTATACTCATTTACTATTCTTACATCTTCTCCTTTAAACGTCCACTTTTCACTTGAACCAAGTCTACCTGCTTTTCTGAAAACCATTATTTCCGATTTCGTTAGATTTACTTCAATTGCCCACATATGACAGAATTGTTCTAATTTATTAATCATTTTTTGTAAAACACTCACTTCTTCGGCAATCAAAACTATATCGTCTGCATACATTAAAACTCTTAAATTGATTTCGTCTATAAATAAACCACCACCAAGAAACTCATGCAACCTTGTTTGACGCCTGAATATGTTTCAAACGAAGTAGACATCTCAGTACCTGTAAATACAGCTGCCTTTGTATTTTGGTATACTTTCTCAATCAAATTTATAATTTTAGTTGACAGTCCACATTGGTGAAGCTTGTATAATAACATTTTTCTTGGTATTCTATCAAAAGCGGCACTAAAATCTACAAAAAAAGCTTACACTTTTTTGTTCTCAGTGAATTTTATATTAACTATTGCAGATAAATTGTATAAATTGTCAATAGTTGAGTAGCCTTTGCGGAACCCAGCTTGGTACTCGTTTAAAATGTGATATCTATTCACCAATTCTGATATTCTATCATTTATTGAGCACATCATAATTTTCGCTATAGAATTCATAAATGATATTCCTCTATAATTACTAACTTGGTTTATGTCACCTTTTTAATGTATAGGGAAATAATACTTTTTCTAAAAGCTTCGTAATCGTTGCAGCCTTCTAAAATTTGGGTAAATACATCTGCTAGTGCTTTTAAATATTGTTCGCTTGCATTTTTGAAAAATTCGTATGGAATACGGTCTTCTCCAGGAGCCTTATTTACTTTAGCTTTTATAAGTTGTTGCTTAATTTCCTGAAGTGTAAATTCTCTGTCTAGATTTTCATCTGTCACAAAGTTTGGCGCATAGAAAATTTCAGCTAATTTCAACTAATAATAATTAATCAAATTCTATTCTAATACGTTATTTTATGTCCTGCCAGTTTCTTCACCACGGATTCTGTTCAAATATATAGGTGTTTATTGCTCATTTAAATGGGTAAGTGCTGCAGTGTCTCTTCTTCTTAAGCGAGTGTGGCCACTATCATTTAAAATATTTCGAGCTAGTGGGTTCGGATGCAATTCGAGACTTTTTAAGTATGTAACTGCATATTTCGTAATAATAGTTTAAACTTATAGTACATTGAGATCCTTGTGAATATTTGAGTTTTTGACTAACCAAGGGGCAGCTGCGATTATTCGAAGAAGTTTATTTTAGCGCCTTTGAATTTTTTCGAAATTAGAGGCCGAGGCAGAATACCATAGCACCAGATTGGTTTTAAGATGGAGTTGTAAAGTAGAAGTTTACAGTCGAGACGAAGGACAGAGTTTCTTCCAATAAGCCAATGAATTTGGATGGCTTTTAGTTTCATTTGAGTTAATTTTGCCTCTATATGGCTTTTCCACGTTAAACGGCAATCTAAAAGTGTACCGAGAATTTTACGTGCGAATTTTGAGGTATTATTTGATTATTGATTTTAACAGGGGGCCATGATTCCCGACGCAAGGTGAATGTTATATGTACGCATTTTTGCTCATTGACCTTTATCGTACATTGTTTTAACCACAGCTCTAGTTGAAATATATGATCCTGTAACTAACGTGATGCTTCATGACTGTTTTCGTGCACGCTTAGAAAAGCTGTATCATCTGCAAATGTTAAAATTTGGGTGTAGTTGTATGTTGGCATACCCGAAGTTGCTTCCCTGAGGGACTCTAGCGTCAATTGGCTGAGAAGAACTTAAAAATTCTCCTTCTTTAATCATAAACTTTTGACCTACTACGTAGCTTTCTGACTGCTTGTGTGTGTTTGCTGGTACGTTTAGCTTAAATTTATGTACTAAGCCTTCATGCCAGACTATCAAAAGCTTGAGAAACATCGATGAAGAGAGCGGAACAATATTTTCTTTCTTGAAAGGCTTTTCTTATGCCGCTTACTATTCGATGGGTTTGTTCAATTGTGCTGTATTCTGCTTAAGCCGAATTAGTGGTTAGGAATACATCTATTTTCATTAAAAATTGGGGTTAATTTTTTCTTCCCTTTTAAGGTAATAATTTAAAAGAAAGTTTTTGCAATGCATTTGCTCATTTATGCACCCTACATTTAATTTTTCGTAATGTTATAGTGTAAAGTTATAGTCATGGTTTTTGACGAAGTTATGAAGAAACCACCAAAAAAGGCCGGCAGACCTGCTTTTTGGCAAAAATTCGACTTGAGCGACCTCTAAACCTCTTCCGAAAAATCTGCAAAATATCTCGAAAATTGTTTACCCTATAAGCTCTTAAATTATGCTTGAGCACCCATGAAAATAAAAAAAAAATGTTGTTTTTTTTTTGGGACACACTAACCCCCATATGACTTAATTTTTGTGCGATCCTTTCCTGGCTTAGTTATCATGGTAACTAAGGAAGCTTTCCATTTTTGAGGGTAGTATTCAAGGCAAAAAATAACATTACAAATTAAAAGAATAATTTTCTTTGCTATCCTGGGTAGCTACAAAAGCATTTTGTTACTGATCTTATCAAAACCAGGTGCTTTAAATTACAAATCGCCTTTTCTATTTCTGTTATCTCAAATAATAGGGAAACAACTGCTCTAACAGCAACAGGTAGTAGCTCGACCGCAATATCGTGAGATATATTTGGGGTAAATACGTTTTTCAAATGATTAACAAACAGATTTTCTTTCCATTCTTCCTTTCAAGTTTCTTAATGGTGGTTTAGAGATAACTGGCCTTTTGAGATTTCTAGCTGCCCGCTATAATAAGTAGTCTGATTGCGGAGTTGCATCAAGTTCCTTAAGATATTTTTCCAGAGAAGTCGTTTTCTGAGTCTGCAGTAATTTTCTTAGCCTTTTTGTACACTCTTTTAGTAAGTTCTTAAGTTGAGGTTATCTGTGCAATTGCCATTCTTTTTTAGCTCTCCTTTTTTCAGACAAGGGACGCTCGATATTTGTAGAATATATTTTATTATTTTTGATTTTTTTGAGGGTTATGCGGGAATAGTGAACAGCTAGTTTAATATAACTGTCAAAATTAACAATAGAGAGATCCCCATTCTCCGGTGTACTAAGCCCAATAAAATATTTTATCATTTTGCGAAGCACTAATGGTACATTAAAAAAAACAAGCGCTTAATTATGCGCTACGCAATAAGTCATACAGTCAAGTAAGTGAACGATTTCTTAACAAGTTTTATAAAAAAAATTAAATTTCATGTGCCAAGGCATTCCCTTGCTATAAAGCAGGTTTGTAAGGGAGAATACTAAAAAATAACTTTAAAAAACATTCAGTGGGTAAATCTATAAGCTACACTCACTAGTGCTGGGATACTATCGATATTTTTTACTATCGATAGTTGAGATTTCACTACCGATATTACTATCGACATGTACGCACGTTATTTTAGATGACAGTTTTTGAAAAATTGTGCTGCTGAAAAGCACCTTTCTGAAGGAACCGAAGTAGCAGGGACTATAAGATATTTTTTTGCAACTTAAGACAGCTTTCTAAATTGGTTTTGATTCTCAACCCAAAAGGTAATCAATCTAGCGGACTTATCCTCTAATGGTCGTTCATTGCTTCGTCCCATGCTCGCAATTGCATTTGCTTTTTTTTACATAACAAAAAAATTTGACATTCCAGTCCCTATATAAACATATACAATTTTCGATATAAAGGCATTTAATTAGCAGTAAAAAATCACAACTAAGCAATTCATACCACCTGCCATTCTTGTTGCTTGTATTCATTGCTGTAATTCAGCGCGCATTAATAATGGCAAGTAAAAACTTGCAGCAAAAAACTGTGTGTGTATAGCTGCTGTTACATGTCTTCATAGCTGTATTAAAAAAATAATAATATCGATATTGATATGAGTTCGGTTCGTGCTTTGTTGTGATACAGACGTGTATTCTTAACTCCGCATACAATTTGAATTTTTAATTAATCACATTTGATTTTGTTATATAAACAGCGAATGGACGCTTGAAAATAAATGATATATTTTGTTATTTTAATCATTTAACATAAAAGTGAACAATTAATACGAAAAAATTATTAAATAAAGAAAAATAGTAAAAATATATTGTACGTACTAATGTTCATACATGTGTATGTATACATACATATTCTGAGCAAAAAAATAATAGAGTAAAGTTCTTATTTTTTTGTTGTTGTAAAATACAATAAATAACAAAAATATTAAAAGCACAGTTAAACGGTGAAAATCAAAAACAATTTATTGCATGAATAAAAACAATGAAACAACAATAAAATTAAATGAGAGAAATGTTTATGTGACAGTGCATGCTAACGAAGACAATGCTGTAATAAATAAAACAAAAGAAAACAATAGTAACTACCGAACGGCTAAAGGCCCAAACATAATGTGCTTAGGTTGGCTTAAGCAAATGTGCGAATACATGTTAATTATATGAGGCAAACCATATTGAACTTAAGGAAACTTTTTGCTAAGTTTAATGAAACTGTCATTTGCTTAAGCAAGGTGCGAATCTAATCGCACATTCCGTACGGAATCAAATGTTTTTTTATTTTGTTTTTGTTTTTTTAAATACATTTGAGAGACTTTTTGTTCATTTTTGACAGTAGGTTAAGCAAGGCTATGCATATTATGGTTAGGCCTTAAACCAATTGTTCGAACACGATCCCTTTCGCCCTCTCTTTTTACAAAGACGGTTGATGGTGATACGTTAAAAAATATAAACCTCTCACTTGCAAGTGTTGCCACAACGGCAAACACAATCTTATTAACAAATGGTACCATGAACTCTAACACAGATGCAAAGCAAACATCTCAAGTAAAAAGTGCTCAAAAGCCTCAAGTACAAGTTGGTACGGACAGGTACATAACAGTGCTTAAACGGGGTCGCAGCCCTACCTCTGCAGCAGTTGCTTCGGCTTCAAAAATACCATCTTTTGATAAAATAAACTCTTAAAATCGTTTTGCAATTCTGGAGGATGAATCCTCGGAAGCACCAAACGTTAAAAAATCTTCTAAGCCACCACCGATATATCTAAGGGAGCAAAACTCAAGTGAGTTAATAAAGAGCGTGATCTCGGTAATAGATGAAAATTCGTTTTACGTAGCTGCAATCAAGCGTGGAAATATAAACGAGACAAAAATACAGGTAAATCATGAGAATGATTTTCGTAAATTAACTAACAAATTCGAAGCCCTTAAAAAAAGCTTTTACACATATCAACTAAAGAGCAGCAAAGGTCTTCAGGTAGTGATCAAGGGCATAGACTCATGCGTGGACCCAGATGAAATTAAAACTTTTTTTGGAAGAGAATTAAAATAAAAAAACGTTACAAATATTAAAAACAGGGAAAAAATCCCTAACCATTATTTTGGGTAGAATTAGAACCTGGCGACATTACGCTTAAAAAAAAACGAAACGCATCCCATCTATCATTTAAAATACATTTTGTACAGAAAAATAACTATAGAGGAGCCGCACAAAAGAGGTGGTCCCGTTCAATGTCTGAACTGCCAAGAATTTGGCCAAACTAAGGCTTACTAGTACTTACCCCCTGTTTGTGTAGTATGTGGTGAATAACATGGTACAGTTCTTTGCGATAAGTCTAAAACCGACCCCATCGTAAAAAAATGTAGCAACTGTGGCGTTAATTACACTGCCAATTATAGGGGATGTCCTGTATATAAAATCGTTAAGCAGTCGGTTGGGCCGAAAACTAATCCCCCTCAAATGCAGGTAACAAATCAAGTAAACACTAATGACATTCAGGCTCCGCAGCCTTGTAATAACAGAACGTCTTATACAAACGACCTAAAATCAAACCATGTGCCAATGCCTTGTAATTACAGAACGTCTTATGCAAACGACCTTAAATCAAACCATGTACCAATGCAAGGCGCTTCGTCAAGTAATGTCGAAACTCCAGTTTCTAATCTTAGTCGTCTAGAAAAAACCATGGAAACATTAGTGCAAACAGTAAATAATTTTACGAACACAATGGGTAATATGATGCAGGAAATTCTTAGAATGCAATCGATCTTATTGCAAGCTGTACTTAACAAGCCATGAACTGTGTAAAAATTTGCTTTTGGAACGCTAACGGCATCCGCCAACATAAAAATAAATTAGAATACTCTCTTAAAAATAAACAAATTGATGTCATGATGGTTTCTGAAACTCATTTGACCTCAAGAAATACGTTTAAAATCAATGGTTATACACTATATGATAGCAAGGGCCCTCGAGGTAGAGCTTGTAGAGGTTCTGCCATTTTAATAAAAAACCGAATTAAACACTACCCAATGTGTGATCATCGTGAAGATTATCTCCAAGCAACGGACATTTGTGTTGAAGAGCTAAATCGCAACATAGTATTTTCATCCTTATATTCACCACCTAGATTTGCAATATCAGAAAAGCAATATTACACATATTATAAGTCATTAGGGCCCTGAATCCTGGCTGCTGGCGATTATAACGCTAAACATACCTTCTGGGGGTCACGACTAATAACACCAAAGGGTCGTGTTTTATTTAACACAATTTCTAAAATGGATTTAAATGTGGTAGCGAGCGGACAACCAACATATTGGCCTACTGATCATCAAAAAATTCCAGATGTTATCGATTTCGGCGTGGTTAAAAACATCCCCATAGAAACGATTCATGTTGAAGCTGAAGATGAGAAGATGAAGAAGTAAATGCCAGCAAAAAATTTAAAGACACATTAACTTTAAACTCATTAAGCTCGGGTTTGGTTTCAGTGCAATCGGAGCTGAAAGATTTGAAAACATCAATACTGAATTTAAATAACACGATCAATGTAAATAATGCACAAAATTCGAGCATAATAGACGAGCTTAAAAACTCCATTAAAGTCATGGCATCGTCAGTAGCAACACTATCCAGCCAAATAAGCGACATATATGAAAGAGAAGTTAAGCAAGACAAAAAAATTTATGAGATGGATACAAAAATTAATAAAATGGATCAATTGTTATTAAAGAATAATATCGAAATAAAAAATGTTTCTGACCCGGATATGAGTGCAAATGATATTATATCAATGATTGCAGCGAAATTAGATATAGAAATCAACAACCAAGACATTAATAATGCTTACCGCGTCAAAAAAGCTGCAAATAAAACAATCATCGAGTTTACAACCCTGAACAAGAAAAAAGAATTCATGAACAAAATACAAAGACACAGAATTGATGCAAGTATTTTAAACAAGGACAACAATATTAATAGGTTCATATATATTAATGATCAGCTCACTGCATATAATCGTAGATTATTATGGAACGCCAAAACCAAAGCTAAACAATGTGGTTGGAAATTCGTTTGGGTTAGAAATGGAACTATATGTGCAAAAAGAAATGAAACGTCATCGCTAATAATGATTAACAATAACGCCGATATTGAATTTATAAACATGATTTAACTAATAATAAAAATAAATAAATAAATAAATAAATAAATAATAAAGAAAGTCAAGAAAATAAATAATAAACAAACATAAATATTATCACAATAATGAATACCCCTAGAAATTTAATTTTAAACTCGTTTAATGATCTCAATAATAAAATTCTAAGTTATCCCTTTTCAATAATATGCTTAAATATACGCTCTCTGAGAAAACATTTTCATACCTTTTTATCGACCATAAATAGCATTATAGATAAAATATGTTTCATCGTGCTTGTTGAAACAAATATCACTAATGAAGAAGTTCGTTTCTATAACATCCGTGGTTTTAATTCTACATTCCTAAACAGGGAAAAACGCAAAGGTGGTGGTATAGTTGTATATGCAAGAGAAAGTATTAATTACACACAGCTCTACCCAAACATAACTTCATTTGAAATGATACAACTAGAACTTGAAATAAATAATAAGCCCCTCTCCCTTATGGCGATCTACCGACCACCAAATAACAATAGCAATATATTTATAAAAGAACTGGAACAAACCTTTAAACATATTAAAACAAAACAAAACATAGTAATCGTGGGTGATATGAATATAAATATACTTACAGAAAATAATGTTGTATCAAGCTATAACGACATGCTGATGTCAAATGGGTTGCAAAGCTTAATAAACGAACCAACACGTATTGATATCAACAAAAGCACACAAACATGTATAGATCACTGCATCGTTAAAATAGTAGGAGCTAATACTTCAGTTACAGCTGCTGTAATAAAAACTACAATCTCTGACCACTTCGCAACCATCTGTTGCATCGAACATGTTGCAGCGAACAATGATAACAATCATCAGAGGTCCCCAGCATGTTTCCAGGAAGACACATATATAAGTACAGGTAAAGTAAACAGGCTCATACAGGAGACAAATTGGAACAATTTAATCGTCCAAAATAACATTAACAATACCTATAACAATATATTAAAAAAATTTAGTGAAATATATGAAAAATCTGAAATGAAGAAAAAACTGTCAAAAAAACGATCTACAAATCCATGGATTAATGACGATATAGTTAAGTGTTGTGAACAAAGGGATAAACTTTTTAAAAAATGGTCAAAAAACAAGAGAAACATTTGAACATGAATACAAGAAATTTAGAAATTTTACAAATAAAAGAATAATATTTCCTTCCAATAATTTCTCAAGCTCAATTATTGGAAGGAAATAATATTCAGAAGGTCGAAGAAATTAAGCTAAATAAAAGAATAATATATGAGAAAAATAAATATTACAGGCAAAAATTTTTTGAAAATCGTAACAATCCACGCGTAACTTGGCAACTAATAAATGAAATCAACGGCAAGACATTAAATAATATAGACGATATAATATTAAAAAATTTCAAGAATCAAGATATTGATAACATATTAGCAAATTTTGCAATTAATTTTAATCAAAATGTGTTAAAAATAACTCACGCATGTGACATAAAAACAATCAACCACCCAGAAATAACAGTGCCAAATTCGATGTACATTGAGCAAACAAATGAAGAAGAAGTATTCAATATTCTGATAAATCTAAACAAAAACAAAGGCCCAGGTATTGACGGAATCAGACCCAAAGATGTAAGAAATAACGCTCTAATATTTACACCAGTAATAACAAATATGATAAATCAAAGCATAAATTTTACAACCATACCAAAATTATTAAAAACATCAGTGGTTAGGCCCGTGTACAAGAGCGGAAAAAAAGATAATGTAAACAATTATAGACCAATATCTATATTATCCGTGATAGAAAAAGTGTTAGAGGAAATTGTTGTGAAAAGACTGATGATATTTTTAAAAAAGTATAAAATAATACACCCAAGCCAATTCGGGTTTCAAAAAGAAAAAAACATTAATCAGCTACTTGGTAAATTTTCTGATGAAATCAATGGAGCTCTCAGTAACGGCGAACAATGTCTAGTTTTATTTATCGATTTTAGTAAGGCATTTGACACCTTATCACATGTAAAACTTCTTTCGATATTGGAAAGAAATGGAATAAGAGGAAATGTTCTGTCCTGGTTTGCAGACTACCTAAAACTCCGAAAATATTGTGTTAAAATTATGAAAAAATATAGTGACGAAGTCGAATCAAAACACGGAGTTCCACAAGGATCCAAACTAGGTCCTCTATTATATCTAATATATGCAAACGATTTGCTAAACACCCTCGAAAACTGTAACACATATGCATATGCTGATGATACGGCAATCGTAGTGAAAAACAAAAACATTGAAACAGCCACAAAAATCGTGCAAAATCAACTGGATAACGCATCGAAATGGTGCCACGATAACGGTCTAGTCATCAACGCATCAAAAACAAAACTAATGCACATTAGACAACCACATCTTAAGCAAATTAGCATTAAAATCAAATACCACAACATAAATTGCATACACCACAAAACAAACAATAATAACGACCAATGCAACACAACTATTGAATTAGTAAACACGTATAAATACTTAGGTGTTTATGTGGATTACACGTTTAAATGGAAAGTCCATATACAAGAGCTACGAATGAAACTTCGGAAAGCTGCTTTCTCTTTATACCACCTAAGCTACGCGGCAACAAGTACAGTACTGCGCCAAGTATACTTCTCACTTGCTGAATCTTACATACGTCACGGCATAGCGGCCTGGGGAAATTCTTCCCACTGTAAGAGTCTCCAGCAGTCTCAAAACAAATTGCTAAAAATACTATACAAAAACCAAGAAAATACAATCAGCAACCCCAACCACTCTGTCAACAGATATAGCAACGATCAGCACCAATTAAATCTATTAAATAATAATGTAATTAACCGCACAAGTACTCGCAACATTCAAAACTCATACACACACAATAATAATAACAACTCGGCAATCAGAAGCAACAATATATCAAAAAACCTACCACGCCTACTTAATGTGCTTAATGTCAAAAATATATATCGACTAACAATACTGACTGATTTAAACGACTCCCGGCTTCTACAAACTATAAACCATCGATACAATACTCGACTTCGTTCTGATAATAGATTCAAAATTGAAAAAACGAGAAACAGCTATGGTGACAGAACCTTGAAAGTTATACTTCCTTCCATCTATAATGAAATGCCAACACAACTATTTAATACAACGGATAAGTCGAAGGCCAAGAAACTGTATAAAAAATTTTTTATAACGTCCCAATAATCCCATTAATATTATTTATGAATATTTAATTAATTATTATTCAACTTATCCATATAAATACTTAAACATTAAACATTAAATATGAAATGAAATCTCTTAGAATATTATCTACCTGCAGACAAGCCACAAGGCTTCGCGGGTGTTTAGTTAAATTAAGAATGAATGTTTCTAACTTTAAGAATGAATATAATAATAAATAATAAAAAATAATAATAATAATGTGTTTGTATATACTTTAATAGATGTTTAACTTTACGTTTTATGTTTTTTTAACTTTGTTGTATTTTCTCACAAGTTCATTACTTGGCATCAGCCTTCTATTTCAATATCTAGAAAATTTAGAGTTGATAGCATGGACTCACAAGTTTTTACTTTTAACCTGTTGGATAAGCTGTTTTTCATTAATTCTAATTTAAAAAAAAATCAGCACACGCACTGTTAGGCGGTAGAGTTAATACATGTGCTGCTTATTTGTCTAAATAAAGGTACAATGGTTAATTAAAAGCAAGTTTTGAGCATCCTACTGTATGCCAAAAATGGTTAGCATTTGTAATTTTAAAAATGTAATTAATTAAAGCCTGTGTCAATAGCGGTTTAAAAGTTGGTCTTAAAACGCTTTAAATAATAATGCCGATCATCCTAGTTTGACATGAAAATGAACACGATACAAAACAAGGCATATACAATACAGTTCAGTAGATGAAGTTGTCTGGATGCAAAATAAACACCTGATCAATCGAATGAGGTATATCTTGGGGAATGTTTAAAACAAAATTGATATTTTTAAGGGAAAATATGTGAAATTATGCAGTGTAAAACAAGTATTTCACTAACAAAAAAGGGGCAAAAAGTTGCAAAATTAGACGATTTTGAAAAAGGCGCACAAAGAGTGTCAGAGCGTCAAAAAGGTTGCAAATTGCAACTTAAGTCGCACAACGATAACGCTGTTGACGCCTGAGACTCGTGAGCTTGTGAGTTCGATTCTAGATCAGTGATGCTCATCAGTCATGCCAACTTAGTGCTTTTAGCACTATTTATGGTGCTTTTTGATGCCTAAAAAATCCCAAAATTTTTTCCTTAGTGCCAAACTAAGAAAAAGCACTAACTTGGTGCTTTTTCAAATTTTCGTAGTGCCGTTAGTGCTTTCTACAATTTTTATTTTTTTTTCGACCATTTTTTAAAACATCGATTATATAGAGAATGTAAGGATTTTAAGATTTGAAATGATGAAAAAAGTGAAAAATGAAAGTTGCATTCGTTTTACCAAAAACTATATTTACCAGGTTAGAGCTAGGCTTTCTAGCAATTTGGAAATTTTACAAAACGTTGCACTTTTTAGCGTTGACATCATATATAGTAATCGTAATAAAAACGACGTATTTGTTTTTGGTAAACATTTTTTAAAGATGTAGACACTGTTTTAAAAATAGAAAATGGCTTTGAACATATTAGGATTTGTGAAAGGAAAAATAAACAACGAATTTAAGTCATGTAGAAAAAAAGTCGGAAACCGCGCAAAACCAAAAAAAAATAGCCGTAGCTTGGTATAAGCAAAGTGTTAAATAAATTAAAATCAGCTGACAGAAAATGCTTTTATACGAGCGTTGTGTAGCCTGCCAATTTTTATGCGCTTTAGTTTTCAAACGCAGTACAAATAGCCGCGTGTTGTATACTTCTACCTCAAGTGATATTACAAAAACGTTTGACTTAAGCACACACTTGTCAAATATTTGACGAAAAAAACGTGACCTACAAGCAAACTAATATATAAATTTCTTTAATTCCAATATTTATTTTGATTATAACACCACATCTTGCAAAAAACAGTTTTTGTTATGTCTAGCGGTATAATTAGTTTTATTTTGTGTTATTAAGACTTTGTTAAATCTGGCTTACTATTAACAAAAGTAGTGGTTATGCTTACTTGGTCAAATGTTTAATAAGTGTGACCGTAGCTTAAGTATCAGAATACAAAAATTCAGGTTTTTTCTATTTTAAACCTTATGAGTGTTCTTTATTCAGGACCGTGCATAGGTTAAAATAATTGGATAATATCATTGCATGATACGCCAATTGTTTTATTAAGCTTTGCACGATTTTAATTTAGATTTATTTAAACGATAAAATATAAGCTTTTTTTTATTAAAATATGCGCTGTCATTAAGTTTAATAAACAATTGTCGGTCATTGCAACAGGCCGGATTTTTTCGAGTTACGAAAATCGAGCTCGCACTGTATTACTTTAAAACTGTTTTATCGCCAATTCATACTCAGCTGATGATTATCCAAATGATTTGGATGATATTATTTTTTTTTTTTTTTTGAAAATAGTAATAATACATTTAAAAACTAAAAAGATTTTGTTATTCGTGCTTAATTCCCAGTTTTTATCTATCTATATATATAAAAGAGACGTGTTTGTTTGTAATCGCTAAACTCAAAAACTACTGCACCGACTTTGACCAAAATTTGTGTGTTTGATGCATGAGGCATGAGGAGTGTTTCTGTGAAGTTTCGTATTTATCCGATAGATGGCACCACGTTTTTATATTTTTGTCATTTTCGTCGTAATCGCCAAACATAATGTTTTAAAATTTACCCGGGGTCTCCACCTAACATAAAATGACTAACTTTAACACTAACTGCAAGTTAGTGTTAAGTGGAGACTGCTCCAGTTAAAGTTTTAACTTGATTGTTATAACATTTCTTTTAAAAGTTCTTTTATAACATAAATTGACGTTTAAGTTTGACAGTACGCTATTTTGTAGTTGTTGTTCGACATCTTTAATTAATTTGTTAAAAGCGTTGTAAACTACACATAATAAACTTTGCTTTTTGTGAAAAATATAATACAAACAAACATTTAAGTATAAAATAACTTTAATTATTTTCCACAAACACACTGTAGCTACATACTTTACGCGTCAACGAACTGAAAATATTGAAAAGTTTTAACTCTAACTTCACTACGTGTACGCCACCATAAACATATAACCATTTTAACAGCAAGTCTTAACTTCATGTTTTAACTGCATTTTATGTTAGGTGGAGACTGGGTGTTAGATGCATGGTATGTCACTAAATCTTTATCAATATACATTTATCAATTCAGCGGTAATTCACTAAAATACGCTAAAATCACCAAAATGAAAAAACAAAATTTATCTTCTTCTATCTATCTATCTTCTTATCTATATATATATATATATATATATATATAAAAGAGACGTGTTTGTTTGTAATCGCTAAACTCAAAAACTACTGCACCGACCATGGTCCAATTAGTAGGTCTGCTTGAAACGCCTGCTGATTTTATGCAGAGTTGTGTTTCTTACGTGCAATTGTTTTTGACATTTCCACCATTTTTTACACAAACAATTGCCTTTGTTCTTGACATCTTTATCATTTTTTACACAAACAAAATGCGTGTTGTTTTTTCTATTGTTGGATTGTTGTAGTTGCGCGCAGACCTACTAATTGGGCCATGGCACCGACTTTGACCAAAATGTGTGTGTTTGATGTATGAGGCATGAGGAGTGTTTCTGTGGAGTTTCGTATTTATCCGATAGATGGCACCACGTTTTTATATTTTTGTCATTTTCGTCGTAATCGCTAAACATAATGTTTTAAAATTTAGATGCATGGTATGTCACTAAATCTTTATCAATATACATTTATCAATTCAGCGGTAATTCACTAAAATACGCTAAAATCACCAAAATAAAAAAAAAATTTTATATGGTTTAATAGCCAGTTTTATTCCAAACATTTATGTTAATTTTAGTTTACCAAAGTCTATTTTCACTTCCATAAATCTTTTTAAAATACGCGGTTAGGGTATCCAATAATTTTAAACAAACATGAAGAATCTAATTGCATTGGCTGGTAAGTAAAACATTTATTATTTCATTTTTTTTAATATTGTTTTGAAAATCAATACGTTCATATTTTATAAAATTTTAAATCTTTACTAAGGGCCAGCAAAGCGGACCGGGTCCAGCTAGTATATATATAAAAAGAAGTGTACATTTTGATGTCACCACTAACTGCCAAAACGGGTGGACTGATATCAACCAACATTTAAGGGTACGTTAGGGAAAGTCTGTAGATGGTTTATGTGAAGTTTGCACAAAATCGGCGCAGTGGTTTCGGAGATATGGCATTTAGATTTTCCTATATATTATTCACATACAAATATCAACAAAATGCCCTCCATTTAGGACTCCTCCGAAACGGCTTGACTGATTTTTATGAAATTTTGTATGTGTATAGGTTAGGTATAGGTATAGGTCGTAAAGTATATTTTATATCGCTAGAGGGCGCAAAATAGGGCATAAGCTCCCCCTCCCTATATCTTCTTAGCTAATCAACAGGTGTTCTTAAAAGTTGGCATGCAGACACTGTTACATTTGAAAGAAAATAGGGAATAGGGCGTGAAATAGGGCAAGAGGGGCAAAAGCTCCCCCTCCCTAAATCTGCTTAACAAATCGACCGATTTTCTTGAAATTTTGCAGGAAAATAGTGCAACATCTGTAAAGAACTATTATTTAGGGCGTGAAATAGGGCAATAGGGGTAAAAGCTCCCCCTCCCCATTCTTTTAAACTAATCAACCGGGTTTCTTAAAATTTGGTATGCAGACACTGTAACATTTGAAAAAAAGAGAATAGGGCGTGAGATAGGGCAATAGCGGTAAAAGCTCCCCTTCCCTATATCTTTTAAAGTAATGAACGGGGTTTCTTAAAATTTGGCATGCATACACTGTAACATCTGAAAGGAAATAGGGAGTGGGATGTGAAATAGTGCAAAAAGGGTAAAAGCTCCCCCTCACAATATCTTCTTTACTAATCGACCGATTTTTCGGAATTCGCAGGCAAATAGTGTTACAGCTGAAAAGAACTATAGCCTATAGTTCTTATTATTTAGGGCGTGAAATAGAGCAAGAGGGTTAAAAGCTCCCCTTCCTATATCTGCTTAACTAATCAACCGGTTTTCTTAAAATTCGGCATGCAGACACTGTAATATCTAAAAGAGAACAGGGCATGAAATAGGGCAAGAGGAGTAAAAGCTCCCCCTTGCTATATCTTCTTAACTAATCAACTGATTTTCTTGAAATTTGACAGCCAAATTGTGTAACATCTGGAAAGAACTATAGACTGTAATTTTTATTATCTTCTTAATTAATCAACCGGTTTTCTTAAAATTTGGCACGCAGACACTGTAACATCTGAAAGAAAAAAGTTATATGGCAAAACAACGTTTGCCGGGTCAGCTAGTTCTTGATAAAAACACCTGAAATTTATTGTTGATGGGATAAGCTATTCCTATGCGCATTTCACTGGTTGCTTAGGCCAGATCGTCAGGAAACTTCATCCACAAAGATTTTAGAAAAACTAAAGATATAAAACCAAATAAAACTGTTAAGCGTATAAGAATCATAAGCAACAGTTCTACTTGTAACAATATCAAAGTTTAAACAAAAACATCAACGTTTATGTGAGTTTATCTCTTCTTACATTCCCCACTACAATTGATTGGAATTCTTCCAACATTAATTGTAGTTGTAAGTAGGCTAAGAAAAAACAAAATGCTAAAAAAACAACTTGCAAAAACATGTTGCCAGGTAGTTTTTTCAGGACGTGCACTTGCCAGTTTATTATCAGAAGTAATTTTTGGGAATACAAAATTTTAATTTAAATTTATTAATTTAAAAATGTTTATATACAAATGTAAATACATATATTTATTATTTAATCTCAAATGAAAATGGTCCCCCATCAACGCCGTCGACTTTTTTAAAGTTTGGAGGTATATATATAATGTTTGGCACAGCCGAATGCAACTTGTTTTGTGTTTAATTAAATTGTAAAAATGGCATAGTGCTTTTTTACGCTTTTCTTTGCTTGAAATAGTGCTTTTTAGTGCTTTTTTAAATTTAAAAGGGCTTTTTGTTCTCAAAAAGTTGGCATCACTGATGCTCATTCAAGCAAACAATTGTTTAGAAGCCCCACCCCTTTGTTTTTTACGCTCGTCAGATAGCGACGAATGCTCATGTATGGAAACTATGTATATCTTGTTTTAAATACAATGTGTAAAAAAAGTAATACAATTTAAAAAATATTTGAATGCTATTACGAAACTGTTATAAAAGCATAAATGCAGAAGATTTTAGTGGAGTTTTCTTTAGATATAATTCCCAATTTTAATTTCCAAATATGCTCGCAGGTCACACTGAATTTTTTTTAATGGTAATATTAGAAAATTTCCAATTTTTACTGTTTTTAAAAATTTTTTAAAGTTAAAATTTTAAAAGTCAATTTAAAAAATAGAAAATGTAGTTTGGACTGTATTATTATAAATGTTTTACAACCAAGAATTTCTATCTATTAAATTTAAATGAAATTTGTACGCTTAAGGAGCATATGTATAGACTACATGTTTTTTACATCTGACTTGTCAACTTTGCAAGTCACATGGAATTGTGCATGTCTGTAAAAACTGCTGTTTTACATTAGGTTTATAATATTCGTTCACAAACGTACATGTAATTTGCTTTTGACATTGTCTCATAGTTAGCATAGCATAATTATTGCAGAAACCAAAGTAGTTCTCAGTTTCAAAATAGCGTGCGGTCGCCACAAAAATTTTTGTTTGCGCCGAAAAGAGTTCAGCCATCTTAAAATTTCTTTCTTTAAATTCGAAAATACCAATTTAGGATATTATAATAAAAGGTTTTTTCTATATCTATGTACATAATTTCTATAAAATGGTGAAATGATCATGCATATATCGGTATTGTAAAATATTAACTTCAGCCGGCTAATTATTCCGTCAATACTGAAACGCCGCTGCCGGTTTTTTCCGGCATAGATTTCTGAGACAGCTGAGTCAGATGGTTTTTCAGAAGAAAATAGAACGTGCGCCAACATAGCAACGAAAGTTAGCAACGGCGGAAATTCAAAATCAGGGGATTTAGTGGCAACGCCGAAAATGAAAATGAAGGGATCTTTAGGATACGATTTTAGAAATATTTATATAGATATAGATTAAAAAACATCAACCGTGCAAAAAATCGTCCGAGCTTTTCCAGAGAAAAGTGGGTTCAACCAAAATGGTCAGTAAAAATCGTTGCTGATTTATGCCAGCCAAAGTAGGCAGTGCCAAGGCATAAGCTCAATGGAATATGGAAAAATACCACGTAAAGATTAAAAACATCCATCTTTAAAAAAATCGCCCGAACCGTTTCCATATTCCATTTTTTTTTTTAATTCCCTAAGCTGGCATAAATCAGCAACGATTTTTACTGACCATTTTGCATGAACCCACTTTTCCCTGGAACGGCTCGGGCGATTTTTTTAAAAATTGATTTTGATTGAAATTGATTTTTTTAATCTTAAAGGGGTTTTTTTCCATATTCCATTGAGGTTATGGCTTGGCACTGCCTAGTTTGGCTGGTATAAATCAGCAACGATTTTTACTGACCATTTTGGTTGAACCCACTTTTCTCTGGAAAAGCTCGGACGATTTTTTGCATGGTTGATGTTTTTTAATCTATATCTATATAAATATTTCTAAAATCGTATCCTAAAGATCCCTTCATTTTCATTTCCGGCGTTGCCACTAAATCCCCTAATTTTTAATTTCCGCCATTGCTAACTTTCTTTGCTTTCTTGGCGCTCGTGAAAATAGAGCGCGCTCTAATTGAAATTTTGTCAGATGACTTTGCATCTGACTTTTACAGAAGCAATGTTATAAAGGTAACACACGACATGTACGTATTTGGCAGTGGGAAATTTAACAAGTCAGATGTAAAAAAACATGTCGTGTACATGCTACTTTAGTTTTGCGTATCTCTGTATTTTTTAATTTTTCTATGTCCTAAAAAACGATTTTAAATTATAAAGCTTTTTGATATTTTCATTTTATTGCCAATGACACCGTATTTTATTTCATTTCGGCAAGCATCACTTACGTCCAGCTCATATGCCCAATGAGCAAGCTTTTACAAAAGAACTTTAGTGCTTTCACACCGACGAGAGCACAACAGCCAATCAAATCGCGGTGACAACAATGGTTACTGCTTACTTTCCAAAGAAAGACCAACAAATTGTAAGTACTTTGCAAAGAAACAATAATAAATTGCAAGAGCTTTGAAAGCTGTTTATCGAAAATTCAAATATCATAGTATGTGTGTTTGGACGCAACCCAGTTGGCAAAATGGTCCTAGACGCAAATGTCGTCTACGATGTCCTCAGGACAATTTAGAATTTGTCTCCTATATAACATTAATGACGACAACTTAAGTAACAAAACGTGTATTTTGTCGTGCTTAAAACCGTTTTTGCTTTGAATAATACTTTAATGAGGACAAGATGACCGACAATTGCATGCATTTTGTCGTGTTTTTAACCACATTGACGACCAAATACATGCAATTGTCGGTCATCTTGTCTTCAATAAGACTTGTTTGAGGACAACATAAGCGACCACTTCATGCATGTTGTCGTGTTTCAAACCACATTGACGACAAAATGCATGCAATTGTCGGTCATCTTGTCTTCAATAAGACTTGTTTGAGGACAACATAAGCGACCACTTCATGCATGTTGTCGTGTTTCAAACCACATTGACGACAAAATGCATGCAATTGTCGGTCATCTTGTCTTCAATAAGACTTGTTTGAGGACAACATAAGCGACATAAGCGAAAAATAAAAGATGAAAGATAATACCTAAAATTTGCTTCAAATATTTCTTAAAAATAACGGGGCAATAACGACAAAAGAAAAAAATCACAAACAAAAAAACATGTAAAATTATTTAGTTGAATTTTTAAAGTGTGTGGTAAAGGTTATACCTAGTTTTGCTCTGTTATTTTTTAAGAATTGTGATTTGCTTTTTCGTTTAGTATTGTTAATTAATTTGGTAAGTACATATAACTAAAATGTCACAATCACGTCATTTGCGTAGAGAAATAGCACGCACAAAGTTAGATTTTTTGCATCGTAACAGCGTGAAGTACATAAGCTTTGCTCAATACTTATTTTTTCTGATGACCGTCTGTAGGCGGTCTTGGGTGTTTAAGGGTTAATTTTTCTAGTTAAACATTGCTAACCGTTATTTTATATTTATTAAATAAAACATATACTGTATAATGAACTAATTTCCTGCAACATTTAATAAAGAAATTAAATATTTTTTTTCAGTTTTTCTATATTTAACTTAAATTATTTATCATCCAAGTTGGCCATGTCTTGAAGACATCCTTGACGACGCGTGTATGACCATAAAAATCCTTGAGGACGCGAAGGCGACCGTCGAAGCAAATCGTCGACGACTTTTTCAAACAAATGTCTGTCAAATCGTTCACGACTAATGAGCGACATTATTGCTCATATGTCGTTGACGATCATATGGACGACGCTGTCGTTGACGATCATATGGGCGACGCTGTCGTTGACGATATATGAGCGGCAATATCACTTCTTATGTCGTCGACGACCCTATGGGCGACTATATCGCTCATTAGTCGTGAACGACTTGCCGGACATTTGTTTGAAAAAGTCGTCGACGATTTGCTTCGACGGTCGCCTACGCGTCCCCTAGGATTTTATATGGTCATACACGAGTCGTCAAGGATGTATTCAAGACATGGCCAACTGGGAACTGATTAACATACATACATAAAATAGTTTTAAGTAATTTAATTAAATCCGTACGTATTGTAAAAACATACCCAATAAAAAATTGAGCTTCCAACGAAGCAGGAGAAACATAAAAGTTTCGCTAATCATTGCGCTTACGGAAGACATGAATTTTGTATAAAGGACATTATTTAGCACATATAAAAATTGTTGGATGTAACGATCAGCTTTACACACTGAATGTGTTGATATAGTTATTTTTTAGTATTCTCCCTTACAAACCTGCTTCGTAGTTGTGAAGAGGGTATACAAAGTTTGTCATTACCTGTGAAACTTTTTATTATTCATCTCAGACCCCATAAAGTCGATTTAGCCATTTCCGTCTGTCCGTCTGTTGAAAACACGATCACGAAAAACTCAAAAGATATAAACAAACAGGGTGTCAAATTGCTTGTAGTTATCCTATGCAGTTTGGGATTGAAATCTAGCAAAATCGGTCCAGTAGGATCAGAGCTATGAATCAAAATGTGGAACCACCACTTTAAAAAATTGATAATTTTGTTACAAACACTAACATAAATGCTGGAACAATGCTCGGAATGATATGAGATTTCGCGAGTGTTCGTTTTATTCAACTGAAAATCATACTGTGAAATTTCATGAAGATCGGTCCATAATTTGCCCTAGGCCCCATATAAAACAGTTTAGTGCACCTAAAACCGTTATTAATAACGCTCTCATAACAAAATTTGGCACGTCACAGTTTTTTAGGACTAGAAATATATATAAGGAGCATAGGGCCTCGAATTAAAAAGGCTATCATAATATAATATAATTTGGCGCTTCACAGTTTTATAGGACTAGAAATAGTAAATTTATTAAAAACGCCTAAAATCGTAGCAGATATATTTATTGTGGTAAAATTTCTTCTAAATTAGTTTCATATGGCCAGAAAAAATGTCATGCAATTTTGTGATATTAATTTATTTATTGGTATTCCTATAAAACAGGACTTAAAGTCTTATAATTATGTTACAGGATAAACAGTTCGTAGCAATTTCTTATTTTTTGTTTTTTGGTTGTGTTGATTACGTGATTAAGAGACAATTAAATTTGTTTACATAATTCTATTTTTGGTCAAAAATGTAATATTTTTCCTCTTCGATTTATCTTTTTATGTTGCGATGACGTTTCACGAATTTTCATCCAGCAGTATTTACCCATCATGGACTGATCCCAATGGCGCTGATAACGCTTTTCCATTACTGCAAGACCTTGGTTAAATCTTTTAGCTTGATAATCACAATGAAACAAGTCCAAAAAGTGTTAAAGAAAACGAATTTTCAATGACGTGTGTGCTCCTGTAATTACAGGAATAAGATGACTATTTTTGGCTCCTGTTTTTTCCTAAAAACCACTTAATACTTTCTGAAAAGAATTTCATATATCTTGAAGCATCTCTCTTTTAAACATGAAGCGAGTAATTTCGGGTTCTCTTTTGACAAGTTTAAGAATTAAAACTCAGATCCAAATCTTCTTCTTCATTATCTGATGTTACTTTTAATGCTGGAGGTTAATTAACGCTTTCGGAATGGAGATAATCCCGATTTCGTACTTGAAATAATCCGAAAATGCGATTGATTTAAGTAAAACTTAGATTAAATCAATCTCAAAAAGCGCTTGATTAAAGTATTATAAAGTAGATTTTATCCCGAATTCGTGCTTGAAACAAACCAAAAAAGAAATTAGAAGGAAAAAGTTCAGGGGTGTCATAGAAACCAATTTTATTGGTATTGGATTTGAAACCGACAAAAAAAAATACGTTGGTGTCATGAAATCCAATGTTGTCGGGTTTTTGTTCAAACTAAAATTAGTGTCGGTTTTAGGTGTCACAGAAACCAATATTATCGGTTTTGTATTGAAAACAAACCATGCAGCTTACAGCTCGTGTTTTTATTTTTTTCATGTCTCCGGCAAAAACCTTCCTATCACTTTTTCAGCAAATATGCAACAACAGCAATTTATTATTATATAAAATTTATGGCTTGTTTGAAATATTAAAAATTTTCGCAAACTTTTATATGCTTTTTTCTGATATTTTGTTTTTTTAAACCCATTTCGCGATTTCAAATAAATTTTAGGCTTTGTTTCCAATTTTACAAGTTTTGGCGAATTTTAGCCATGTTCGTTTTTTTCCTCTTATATTTCTGGTTCTTTACAGCTTTAACGATTATTAATAAATTTTAAACGTTGCTATCATGCTGATGTTAGCAAATTTCCGCTAATTTAACAATTTGTACCGAATTTTATGGTTTGTGTGAAATATTAAAAATTTTTTGCGAATTTTTGCGATTTTTTCAAACTTTTCCGAATTTTTGCTCAGATTTGCTGCTCTTTCGTCGCAAACTATATAAATAATATTTTTTTGTACTCTTTAAAAATTCGCTTTATGTTTTAACAAAAATAAAATTACACAAATGTAAACAACAAATGAAAAAAATTAACGATGGCATTAATTTCATATGTTTACTCTATTACAATTCTTATTTTATTTTCTATAATTTTCTTTTTACTAAAAACAAACAAAAGTTGCACTTAAAGCAGTAAACACATGCTCCAAAACATTAAATAGATAGTTCGAATATCGGTTTTATTTGTATTCGAAAATAACAAAACCGACTCGTTTTCATGACACCAAATGAAACCAATATTGGTTTACAAAACCGACAAACAGCAAAACCGACTTGGATTCTATGACACCCCTGATTATGATTGATTTACTTACCCGTACTAAACATTACAGAATGATAAAACACCAAAATCATGCTCGATATGGTTTTTACTTTAGAAATCTTATGCACATATTTAACCAAAAATATAATCTAAATGAGAATCAAGAGTTCAAATTTACTTTTGGTACACATGAGTATGACCAGACCTTTTATTAATGTGTATAGAAAATCAAATCATGCGTAAGCCGGAGGGTTAAACACAACGAAAAGTTTAATCTTTTTTTTACTTGACTTAAGGATTTTATACTTATTTCAATAAATTCAATAATTTTCGAAAGAAATCCCATTTAGGATTGTTTAGTGTTATTCGTACTTGAATTTTTAAGTACGGCTCGTACTAAAAGTAATCATAAAAAACTTGATTTATCCCGAGTGTTTTTCTTTCAGTGTAAGCCGATGTTATATTAGATTAAAACTCAAAACAAACGATTAATCGCAGTATCCCTTGATACCCTAGATATCATCGGGATCTTACGCCTCATTACCCTCGCCATGCATTGTACTAGTGACGTTTGTAATATTATTGTACTAGAACCCCTAAATAAGATCCACGGGATTCTGCATTCGCTACATGATCAATAAGAAAGCCACGAAAATGTTTGATTTACCAATTCACTTTTGAATAAAACATAGATAGTTTATTTAATTCATATTAATTTTTTCATTGTCATGAAACAAAATTACATTTCAGTTTAACATTGGCACATACGTTAAAGTTAAAATACAAAAAAGTTTTATAAAAAATATACTAGATATTTAGCAATGCATTTTGAAAAAAAAAACTTGCACGATTATAGTAAGGCAGATAATGAGTTCATTTTAATTCAAAAGATAATTTTATAATTATTTCATTTTTAAACTGCAGATATGAAATACCTAAGAAATAAACTAAAGTCAAACAAGTGCTACGATGGATTATTTTCTTTTTGTTTTCTGTATTTAAGTAAACAAACAAATCTAATTAGAATTTCAATTTATGTACCTACAATTAGTTTCTTATTTTTTTGTAGTTGGACATTTTTTGTTTTGTTTTTTTTTCTTCTTTGTACACAAACAACGATGACAAGTTTACAAGTTTTACTCGTTAGTAATTTTATATTCTTCTTTTGCTTGATGATTTATTTTGTTGGTGTTGTTTGTAAAAAAAATAAACAGAACAAAATTAAAGTACAGTAGTTCCCGCTTAAATGCAGCCCGCTTAAATGATTACCCCTCTTAAATGAGCATGGGTCTTCAGCATATCCGAATGGTCATTTAAAAAATTACGTCTCTGGAAGGCATATATGCTAAGTTTGCTATTGACTTTCATCAAGCTAGGCTGGTTGCTTAGCTGGCAGCCGCAGCGCCAGCCTAGGAGAGCTATAGGCCAATCACTTTTTCTCCCCAAAGTTAAAATGGCTACTGAAACCTGTAGCTCGTTTCTGTATTTCTCGCATCGTAAAATTTCTTACATGAAGTGTGAAACAAAAAATTCCATCGTTTCTCGATTTATGAGATAAAAGTGTTTCTGTATTTGAATGCGAAAACAGACGCAACAAATTCTGTTTATACTGGAATATTTCCAGGAATTAAGTGTCAAATAAAAGCGAAACGTCAACAAAAGAAATAAATATAATAAAAACAGGGCTGCCAGATTTGACGAGCTATCGTCATCTTGACGATTTTTTGTTCCAATATTAACAAAGTGACGTTTTGATGATTTTTTCTAAAAAAGTGACGAAAGCAAAAACAAAATCAAACATATTTTATAATTTTGTTGTTACTTTCTATAGAAATTCATCTTGAATTTTTTAATTTCAAACACTTCTATTTTATGGTTGAAAATTGAAAAAAAAAATAATATGAATGTCTGTAGAAAGCAACAACAAATTTATAAAATATTTTTGATTTTATTTTTGCTTTTAATGAAATTGTTGGCGTTGCGTTTTACACTATAAGCCCCTTAGTCTTCGAAATAAGATAATTGTAAATATTTTTATATGTTTGTTTATTAGAAAAAAAGATATCGTTAGAAACAAGGCTGCTTAAATTTTTATATATAGGGATAACTATTGTGAAAATTGTCCTCGAAATTGTTTGTTTCTTCCCTAAAAAATGTATCGGCAAAAGCAAAATTTCGAGGGAAAGTAATGGACCGACTTGGCTTACTTTGAACATTTAAAATTTCTTATATACATATACAAAATATGATTGATATTTGATATTCTTATCTTATATGTACACTTTTGTGCCAAAACCATTATTCCGGCAAGAAAGAAATTTGTTTGTCTCCCAGTAAAAACTTTTTCAAAATGGATAGCTTCTTTCACTCGTTATTAAGTAGCTTTCTTCCATAAGAACTCCAATAACTACTTTTTTCTGGATGTATTAAGATAAAAAAAATGACTTACTTTTGAATTTGTTCTTTTTGGCACAACCCTTGTAAAATTCATTAGTTTTTCAGTAGAATTGTATGTAGTGCTTTTATGTGTTTCTGATTACTTAACATATTATTTTGTAGGCGAAGATTTTACTGGGTCTTTAACCCGTTTATTTATGAACCGATATTTTAAATTTTAACTACAAGGTATTCTACTAAGTCTATTTCAGGTAAAAAAGAAAAAGATTATAGGCATAGGTAAATTAAAGATTTATATCTCAATTATTAAATAATAATTATTAAATACCCATGAACTTTAACTACACTCACAATATTATTACAGTAACGGACTGTAGTTTATTTAAGAAATATTCCGTTCAGTCATTTTTAAATAAATTAACATTTAAAATTCCAAGCAAATTTCTTTTTAACTGATTCTAACAGTTATTCAAAAAACTAAGTGCATATTAATACGGATTTTCAGTTGCAGTTAATATTGTCCGTTGATTGAGTTAAATTCTTCTTTATGTTAAAGTAAATAAAAATGTAATTTAGAGCAACGAAAAGTTCATTTAATTTTTACTGTCAAAAATTCAACCGCGAATTCCGTAAAAACAAATCAATATTCAGTTATCTTATATAAATTAATTGTCAAAAAATTAATTACATATTCCGTAAAA
The DNA here is from genome assembly GCA_963931875.1 of Pollenia griseotomentosa. Taxonomy (NCBI): domain Eukaryota; kingdom Metazoa; phylum Arthropoda; class Insecta; order Diptera; family Polleniidae; genus Pollenia; species Pollenia griseotomentosa. The sequence continues at coordinate 167,110,450 of OZ007560.1, read as the reverse complement.
ACAAATAAATATGCAGTTATTTTATAAAATTTTACTGTCAAAAATTCAACACCATATTCAGTAAAAACAATTAAATATTCAGTTATTTTATATAATTTTACTACCAAAAAATAATTTTTACTTATCTATAAAAAATGAATTGCTTGTTTTGTGTAAGCAATTTCCATTTTCTATTTGTTAAAAAAATTTAGTTAAATACATCAAATTTTAAAAGTAAAATAATTGCGAAGCCATATCGGTCATGCTGCTGGTGTCTTATAATTGAGAGTTCTTCTGTAAACAACGTGTACAGTACAACAAAAGTAAAACAAACGTGTGTAACTGCGTAAGTAAATAAAAATATTCTCCTTCTCTCGCTTATAAGAAAAACAAGCGGATAGGTGTCTGTCTGGTATTTTTTAGAAATTCGGCTCTTTTGTGGAGTAAATGAAAATTTAATAAAATAACTGAATATTTAATTGTTTTTACTGATTATGGGGTCAATTTTTTGACAGTAAAATTTTAATAAATAACTGAATATTTAATCGTTTTTACTGAATATGGTGTTGAATTTTTGACAGTAAAATTTTACAAAATAACTGAATATTTATTTGATTTTACGGAATATGGTGTTGAATTTTCGACAGAAAAATTAAATGAACTTTTTGTTAAAAATAAATGAAAAATAGGTAGACCGGTTTTTAAATGAACTTTCATTTATTTTATATTACAATTTCAGTTAATTTTGCGTACAGAATATTGTGAGTGTATGTTTTTGTTTGATTATTTTTTAATAAAAGTCGAAACAAATTTGTTTAAAATTCATTTTAAATTGCACGATTTTTAAAACAAAAAAGAATCTTTTTTATTTTTTTCTCAGGAAATTGACGATTTTGACACAAATTTATCTGGCAGCACTGATTAAAACCAAAACAAGAAAAGGCTAACAAAAATTTAAACTAACAAAATAAAACAATTGTTTTTTGTTTATTTTCATCATATAAATTATGCATTTATCATTTATATTCCTTCTATTTTTTTTATTATTTAAAAAAAATAGTATATAAACATATTTTAAATTCAAAATATCTACATTTTGTTTTTCTCGCCACCAATTTCAAATGTGACTTATTTTGACAGTTCCTGAAAGAAACTTTTCGCAAAATATTGTTATAGAAACACTTTTTCTCGCATCCTTCCAATAATTGCTGGAAAATTATTTAAATGACAGATAATTCTCGCAAAAAAAAGATACAGAAACACTTGCGTGAGAAAAACCATTTTCTGTTTCATTTCACACTAATTTTGTTGCAATTCACACGCTTCATGCGAAGAGTTTTACGATGTGAGATATACAGAAACGGGCTACTGGCGGCCCTTTGTTCCACAGGGAATTAGAGGATTACATATAAATACGAAAAATGTGCTGGTTAGCAACATTTTTACATAATTACATGAACAATATCGCGCTTAAATGACCTCGCTTAAACGCGTTCCCCGGTTTAATGATTCATTATATTTGTCCGAAATTACATAAATTTGAACAAAATTAATCGCTTAAATGCGTAACAAAAACTTGCGTTTTTTTTAAATATCTGGCAAAGCATTTATAAAGTTAGTAAGTGGCGGTTTACACTCTTCAAATTTTAGCCGTCAAGTCATGAGTTTTTCGGATAGAGGAAAGGAAATGGAATTCTCTTTTCCCTTCTCCCTAAAAGCTCAAGACTTGACGGCTTAAACTTGAAGAATGTGAACCAGCACTAGAAGTATATTTGTACTTATATGTCACACGACTTGAAAAAGCTTTTTGATATTACGAAGAAATTCAATGGCTGCACCAACGAAAAATCTGTGCCAGTTAGAAGCAAAAACGGAGAAATTATAACAAATACACGAGCTCAGCTCTGCAGATGGAAAAAACACTTTCTGGAAACGATGAACATACAGCGTTCCGGAATTGCAGCAACACATGACGAACACGTCGAACCACTCCCCATACAAACGAACCCCCCTACTAAATCAGAATATATGTTTAATAACATCCCAGCAGAAGTTTTTAAAACTGATCCCTATATGTTCTCTGAAATGTTTTACCCACTTTTTAGTGAAATATGGGAGATGGAACGCTACCCTATGGATATGATGAAGGGAATTATAATTAAACTTCCAAAGAAAGGCGATAGGACAAGATGTGACAACTGGCGAGGTATAACGGTTCTTCCAGCTGTGATGAAAATACTCATGAAAATAATATTAGACCGAATGATGACCCATATAAATAACAAGTTAAGACCTGAGCAAGATGGCTTAAGACCTGCTATGTCCTGTACGGACCAAATTAACACGCTTCGAATAATTATAGAACAATCTCTGGAAATGCAGTCACGCCTATACATACTGTTTGTTGATTATGAAAAAAAAATTCAATAAACAGAAACTGTATTTGGGCTGAGTTAGCCAATTTTGGCGTACCGGGTAAAATAATACGAATGATACGAACGAGTTACAATTATTTTGAATGCACCGTGATACATAATGGTGAAACGTCTACCCAATTTTGAACAACGTCTGGGGTTAGACAAGGGTGTTTATTATCACCGCTGCTGTTCCTAGTTGTATTAGCTGCTGTTGTTAAACGCTCAACTACAAATAGACCGAGGGGAATTTTATGGGATCCCTTAAAACCGCAGATTCGATTAGAGTCGCTGGAATACGCAGACGATAAGTGTGAGCTTTCCCTCAGACGTGCTGATATACAAGCAAAAATTAATGATCTAACCAGAGATTCATAGAAGGTTGAGTTGAAAATTAACATCAATAAAACAAAAGAAATACGCATTAATGCAGAGTCAACTGAACCACTAACCATCGGCAATGACGTAATAGAAAGTGTAAGCGAGTTTCAATACCTAGGCAGTATGATAGATACAAATAGGGGTGCCCTTCTTGATGTCACGACAAGAATACGAAAAGCAAGAGGCGCTTTCGCAATCTTATCAAAAACTTGGAGGTCGAATGAATACAGCAAAAAGACGAAGTTAAATATATTTTCAGCATGTGGGCTGTCCGTCTTATTATATGGATGCGAAACATGGCTTGTAACTGAAGAAATCAAGGGCATAATGCAAGTTTTTACTAACAGATGCCTCCGTATAATACTTGGAATTTATTGGCCTAATACAATTACAAATGCTCAACTGCTCGCCATAACAAATATGAAGGACATTAACTGTGAAATCCAAGACGTAAACTTGGCTAGGGCACACACTTAGAAGAGAAGATGGCAACATATGCCAAAGAGCGCTAACATATCATCTTGAAGAAAAATTATGTTTATTTTGTAAAATATGTGATTGCCGTAGTGGCGATATCATAATATTACTGAGAAAATATTTTGATTAACTATTTTTTTTCAAAATGCTTGAAATTTATGATCAAATTGTTGTATAGTTGTTCTTTTATTTGTTATTTTTTATAAATACACAGACAATCCGCTATAAACATAACTTTTATTTGTCATTTTACTTGCTACAAGTGTCAAAAATTTACTTGCAAGCAAATTCTCTTGCAAGTTGGGCTGCAAGTACTAAAAATGTGATGGTGTTGGTAAAAATGTGTGAGTGTATTGAGTTTTTCGAACTTGCACTTGCAAGTGTAAACGCAAGATAAGCGTTGTGTTCGTCTACACAATCACTAAAAAAAATAGATATCGTTCTTGGGTGTGTGAGCCAAACGCTAAACAATGTACTGTTTATTTTCTGGCAAATTTAAACGCCGTTTTATATTCAATAAGAAATTACCGACTTTTTTAAACGCTGTTAATAAAAAAACATATTTATCAAGTATTAATAAATTGTCGAGCTTAACGTCGTTTTTTTAAAGCTTTAAATGTTTATTCGAACCAATATTTTGGCACTTTTTTGAGTGCCTTCTTCAGGGTTTTTTTTATTTTATAAATTTACAAATTGTAAGAAGTGCCAAAATATTGTTTCGAATAAACATTTAAAGTTTTTTAAAAAAAAGACCTAAGGCTCGACAATTTATTAATACTTGAAAATAATAATGGTCGAATAAAATACATGTGGTTGCTTTTAGCCCAAGGGTAGGTAGATAAATGAAAAACCTCATTCGTTTATTTTAATTCATTTATTCAATTCAATTCCCTTAAGTTAGGTAGATTTATTAAGATATCTTACACTAGGTTTAATTATTAATTATTTTATTATTATTTTCTTTAACTTACAAAAGACTAAGTTTATTTTAAGTTTCTGTTACATCTTGTTTTAATTCTTCACAACACTCTGCGGTTTAGCGACCGAATACTACTTCTAGGTATCTCACAACTCAAAACTCTAATACAGACTCCCTGTTTGAAACGTACGTGGGTTCGTTGTTTGTCTGCTGTCATTCCAGTGTATGTCATATGTGTTGTCAATGTAGCGTATATTGTTAGAGTCACCATCCCAGAACCGGCCGTCCTGACTAAACATTTGCCCTCGAATGTCCTTCCCACTGTTTCATCATATCCACCACCGTAGTAGTGTGCCTAGGTCCTTCACAGTTCCCAACCCGTTCGACTTCGTACTGACCATGGTTTAGCTTCCGTGTGATTCGATACGGTTCAAGAAATTTCGGCCTCAGCTTCATACCGGTTCCGAACTGCGTGCGCTTGATTGCGACCAACTCGTTGACATTGTACGTGGTCTCTGGGACTCTCTTGAAGTTGTATTCTTTAAGATTCTCCTGCTGTATCTTTAATATGTTCTCTCTAGCTTCTTGTCTTATACTCTCCCGCTCAGAGTTCAAAGTTTCTATTGTTAGTTCGGTTAGCATTTTTTGAATATCAGTATCTTCCTCATTTCTCATATCCAGGCCTGTCAATAATTTGTAAGGTGTAACTTTTGTGCTTCTAGGTGGAGTACTATTGAGAACTCGTTGGACTCGACCTACGTGCTTATACCAACTATCGGGTTTCCCTAGTCACAATTTAGTTAACATACCGATTATTGTGCTGTTCATTCTCTCAACTTGGCCATTTCCCCTGGGTACGCCTGTTGCTATAAGAAGAGGTTGCATGTTTCGTAATTTGCAGTATTCTTCAAAGTGGCCCGATGTAAATGCGCTACCTCTATCGGTTATCATTCTGCTCGGGTTTCCAAAAATAATCGCCTGTTTCGTCAATCGATCTACAACTTCGTTTGCGCCAGTAGTCTTAGTGGGGTATAGTATTGCTTGCGTGTGCATTCCATCGGTCCTACGTGACCTAGGTGATTTGTTAATAGAGGAATATCTGCCTTGTCGATTGGGCAGAGGAATCCTTCCTTGCGGCCTTTTTTCGCCTCCGAAACCAAACATTCTACACAGCTTCTAATTACGTGCTCAACTTTATCGGAAAGTTTGGGTATATAATATGACTTCTGTATAAATGCCTGTGTTTTGCGGGTAGCAAAATGTCCTTGCCTATGCACCATCTCGATTATTTCTCTTTCCATCGAGGTCGTTACTACTATTAGTTCGTTGTTAGGGTCTTTGTACAGAATATCAAATTTAATGAAGTAATCTTCGTATGAGTCCTTTTCTAGTATTTTCCGAACTGCCTTAATCCAATCGTCCTGCATTTGTGCTTGTTTTAATCGGTGACATAAGGAATCCTCGTTCATGAGACATGTTAAGCGACTAAGTGCGTCTACGTGCTTCATCCTTTTCCCCGGTCTATGCTCCATCTGATAATTGAAATCTTGTAAGAAAATAGCCCATCTCGAAACTCTAGTTGGCACGTCCTGTTTCCGCATTGTTAATGCAAATGCGTTGCAATCTGTTACAATTTTTACCGGAATTCCTAATACGAATATTCTCCATTTTTTGAGTGCTTCTATTACGGCTAAAACTTCTAGCTCGTATGAGTGGTACTGTTGTTCCGTTTGGGAAGTTTTCCTGCTCATATATTCAACTGGATGTAATTGCATATCCTCATCCTTCTGCAGTAACACCGCACCATAACCATATAAACTAGCATCTGTATGGATCTCGGTGTCTGACTTCGGGTCAAAAATTTTAAGTACCGGTGGATTTATCATCGAATTTGTTTGAATGCTAATACTTCTTCGTCTCCTATTTTAAATTTCACGTCCTTCCTCAAAAGATTTGATAGTGGTCTAGCTATAGATGCGTAGCCTGGTATAAATCGCCGTAAAAATGAGGTAAGCCCCACAAATCTCTGAAACGCTTTTTGCGTTTTGGTAGTGGAAAATTTACAACTGCCTTTGTTTTCTCAAGTGATGGGGAGATTGTCGAGTTCTCGAAAACGTATCCTAAAAAGTTTATCTTCCTCTGCAGGAATTGACATTTTGCCCATTTTATTCTAAGCCCGTTTGTTTCCGCGACTGTTAAAACTTTTTCCAACTTTTCTGCACCCTCCATTTTATCACTAACGTTCCATCATTAATCAGTTCACGGAAAACTGAAATTATGTATCTGCAAAAAACGGCAGGTAAATTCGATATACCGAAAGGTACAAACTTGAGCTCATATTGTCCACAATTGGTTACAAAAGATGTATATTTCTGTGAGTCTGGTTCAATTGGTACGTGAAAAAATCCGTTTCGCAAATCGAATGTCGTAAAAACTTTTGCTCCTTTCAATCTGTTAATGATGTCATCCATAATCGCCATTGGGAAGTTGTCTCATATAATCTTCTCGTTTAGTTTTCGGTAGTCGCAGCATAGACGTTTGGTTCCATCTTTTTTCTGCACTAACACAACTGGTGCTGAATATTCAGAAAAGCTGTGTTTAATAATTCCATCCTCCAACCATTCTTTCACCTGATTATCGGTTACTCGTTGCTCCGGATATGGTACTCGACGAGGTCTATGTGTCACAGGAATATCATCTTTAAGAACAATCCGCATCTTCACGTGGTAAGTATTTGTTCTTACCGGCCTATAGGTTTTAATTCTATCGTAGATCTTCTCTTGTGTTTCCTTGTTGAGATGTTCAAGCTTGAGTTCATCCTCTTTAAAATATCCGTTTGCCGCTGCATGCATTATTTCCGCAAAATCATTATTAAGTTCAGAGATTGGATTGATGTCTGGAGTTTCTCTATATTTTATATTGTTGATATATTGGCCGTATTGCCCTCCTTCGCTTTTTGAAATGCCCCATTTTGTGTTTTCTGACTAAATTTTGCCCCCTCGGCATCTATTATTAGATCCACTTGACTTAAAATATCGTTCCCTATTACCGCCGAATACAAAATGTCACTTTCTCTAGCTACGTGCACGCTAATTAATACTTCCGCTGAGTTTAATTTGATACGCGTTTCGAAGCTCCCTAATGTTGTTATAGTTTTACCCCCTATTCCTGTTAACAGCTTATAATTCGATTTTAGCTCTACATCGCTCTACATCGCTCAACATCGTTAATGTGTCGTATCGGACAACGCTTATGTCGCTTCCGGTATCTACTATTGCTGAGATTTTCTTTTTGTTGATTTCGTTTTCCGTAAAAATTCTTCTGGAAGTAGACACAACATCGTCAGCTGATGTATGCACATTATTATTTCCAGCTCTGTAGTTATTTAAACCTCTGTTGTTATTCCCACCTGTATTGTTATTTCCGCTTCTATTGTTAGTTCCAGTTCTGTTGTTATCCTCGTCCTCCCGCCTTTCATTGTTCCCACCACTCGTGCAATTAAACGATTTATGGCCAAACTGTTTGCATTTGAAACATTTCACCTCAGGCTTCTTACAATCGCTTGCGAAATTACCCTTGTCTCCACATTTAAAACAGCGTTTGTCGTTTTTCGTGTTCACAGCTTGCTTTGATTCGCCAGCGAACCCCTTCGAGTTTGATGACTCTCCGGCTGTCCTAATTTTTTCGTTCGTTTTAAGCTTCTCTTTAAGATCATCTATGTTTCGAGCCTGGTATAGAATTGAGTTGTTGATGGCTGAATCTTTGATTCCCTGTATAAAATAGTCGATAAGACTTTCGTCGTCGATCTTAATTGGTTAACCGATCTCTTGAAGGCTATATAAGTATTCGCGGAATGTCTCGTTGTGTTTTTTCCGCCTGTTTGACAGAAGCTTATGGATCTCCAATGCTGACAACTTTACCCCAAATTCTTTTGTTAGTGAACCTTTCAATGCTGACCAATTTGTTATGTCAGACTGGCTTCTGACGTAAATTTTCGCAGCTCCCTTCAGCAGCTGTTTCGCATAAATAAATTTTCGTAAACCATCCCAACCAACCGTGGTTGCCACGTCTTCGGGTTCCCGTAGCCAATGGTCAACATCGTGCAAACCATTCCCGGAAAAAGCTGAAACCGAATCCTGAATATCCCGCAATGTGAAAGTATTGCCGCGCCCTTCTGCTACGCGTCCCATCACTGCCGAAGCTTCCCCATACTCGGAGTCAGTCTCCTCCTCCTCTCGCTTAAGCCCTAAATGTCGGATCAACCGCTCCTGCAACTCAGCCTTATTACCGGCCCTAGGTGGATCCGCCTCCCCCAATTTCAACTTTAATTCCTCCACCGTCAACCCTAAAATATCGTCGATGCTCGTCATGCTGACCGTCGCCCAAAAATTCACCCCAGTGTGTAGTGTATGAAGTTATTCAAGAATGAGAACTCCAATAAAATCAACAAAAGGCAATAACCATTGAATTGAAACAATTCGGGAAGAAAAATAAAACTATCCTGCTGAATCTACTTTATCAAAATCTTGATTTACTTTAGTCAGACCAAAATTATTAAATACACCCCCTGTGAGGAGGACAAAAAGGAAAATAAAATTTTTCTTCCGACTTATTGTCTCCTTCAATGTCTCGTTATCCTTTTGTACTTCTACAAATTTTAATCAAAGTAATCTTCTTAACGTCTATATAATCATCAACATCCAAATCTTCAATAGAGGGAACTATTTTTTCTTCTTCTAATGATCATAAACTTCTAAATATCATATATGTGATCGACTTCAAAAACATCTAAATTTTCCAAGAAAAAATATGTCCCCTTTCTTCATCTGTCTAGGTTTTAATTTACATTTGCCTTATTTTAATCTTGATTTTTATCAGTGTTCCCATATACATACACAATATTATTAAAAAAAAAATTTTCAAACAACTTAAATAGTCTTGTTACACGATTTCAATTACTGTCCACGTAAAATTTAATGTATAAAATTGTTTGTTTTATTATAATTTTAATTTAAAGCAAAATTAGAAAAAAAAAAATTAGAATGAAATCCCAAACCTTGAAAAAGTTTACGATTGCGTATATGGTAACACTGTTTTTGTATAGTCAATAGTATATAAATTGCGATATATAACAATAATAAATAAATTGTCTACTTATCTAAACATATTATTAGTGTAAGTATGTTTTAATGTCTTCATTTACTGGGGCCAAATCACGGCATTCGATATCGATCGAAAATCCCATTTAAATTGTATTGTAATTTCGATCGATATCGAATGCCGTTATTTGGCCCCTGGTGTTTACTGCAACTCTTCTGCTGGTGTTTTTTCTGTCTTTGCTGCTGTTTATTTTCTACGCGCTGTCTCTGCTGTTGTTTATTTTTTCCCCGCTGTCTCTGCTGCTTCGGAGCAGAGCGACTCTTTTTCTCTTTGCGTTTTATTTACGTATGTACACAAACCTTCTTTAAATGATGTTGTTGTTGGTTTTGTTTAGCAAAACGCTTGATCAGTTTTCTGTTAATACTCTTCTTTCTTCTTTTTTTCCGTAAAGTTTCTTTTTTATTTTTAATATATTTAATTAGGCTTAAGTTCATTAAATTTAATTTTCATTAAATTATTTTTATGAAGAAAGGAATTTTACAACATGAAAATTAATTAAAATTCTTATTGATAATCTTTCATTATTGACCGTGGCCGGGGCTCGAACCCAGGCCGGCAGGTTACCATGACATGTTTCGATCGCAACCACTCGATCTCCTCAGATGGATTTGCCGTTTTACACTCGCAGCCATCGACGACTGCTGACGTCAATAGTCAAACATCAATCCTTAAACCAAATTGTATTCTAACCTTTGGTAGATGAACTTAAGCCTAATTAAAAATATTAAAAATTTGGATTAAAAACCATAAATAATTCAACAAAATAACCACAATACTAATTATTGTTTCTTTTTTATTTTTGAGTATAGGAACGGTTTTTTTTTTTAATACTTATGTACCGTTATTTTACTTTTAAAAAAAGTTTAATTTCAAAATGTTTGTTTTTGTGGGTACAGTTTTTATTTTATTTGCCAATTTTAAATTAGTTTTTACACAATTTAGTTTTTTTTCCACACACTTTTTAAGAAATTTCCTTGTTTAAAAATCATTAAAACTTTTACATATTTAATTAGCTTTTAAAATACTTTTAAAATACTTGTACATGTTTTGTTAACTTTGTACCACTTTGTAACTTTTATAAAATTTTCTTTTTAATCTGTATTGCTTTTATGAATTTTAAGTTGTTGTTGTTCTTAGCATTGATTGAGTTCCGTATGTTGGTTGATATTATTAAATTGGTTAATATTATCTAATTGGTTGAGCCCCCATTTGTGGTTCCTTTGAGCCCAAGGGTAGGTAGATAAATGAAAAACCTCATTCGTTTATTTTTAATTCATTTATTGAATTCAATTCACTTAAGTTAGGTAGATTTATTAATGGTGTTTTCTTTTCTACAAAAAAAATACCACATTTTAAAAGGTGCATTTATAAAATGTCTTGCCTTACATGTAATAATGCAATTTTTTATTTGACGAGAACAAAACACAAAATTGGATCGCCCTGTTTTTAACAGCTGACAAAAAGTTTGTTCTTCAATAAATCAAAAAGGATGTTCTTCAAAATATAAAAAAAAATACACATTAACCCAAATTTGTTAATATATTAATATTAAATAATTAAATAAATGAACAAAATGAATGACCAAATAATTTCTTTAGTTTGTTTTTCATAAAATATGTAAACAAGAAAATACCTTTGCCAGATTGCGATTTATTAACACCAAGTTTTTACGATTTCTTGATTTGACGTTTTTTTTTTTCAAAAACAATTTTTTAACACAATTTTTTATGTCACTGACAACATACCATTCATAATGTAATGCTTTTTTTTGTTTTTACTATAAAATAATAGGCAAAATTACTATTAAAACTTAAAAATTTTACTGTCCTGATTAGAGGCGATTTTTTCCCAACTTCGTCTGGTAACCCTATATATAAACAGAAGCCATCTTTTTACAGGGCATTTTCAACACTCTCGATTTATACGGGGCGTAAAGTGCAATGCCTTATGACATTTAAGGGTGAATTTTTTTAGAATAAAACACGCTGCCCTCTTAGAGAGCAAAGCATTTTTAAGAAACGAACACCAAATTGCATTTTTTTAAATAAAATGCGACATTTTTTGTAGAAAAGAAAACACCATAAGATAGCTTACACTAGGCTTAATTATTAATTATTTTATTATTCTTTTCTTTAATTTACAAAAGACTAAGTTTATTTTAAGTTTCTGTTACTTCTTGTTTTAATTCTTCACAACACTCTGCGGTTTAGCGACCGAATACTACTTCTAGGTATCTCACAACTCAAAACTCTAATACAGACTCCCTGTTTGAAACGTACGTGGGTTCGTTGTTTGTCTGCTGTCATTCCAGTGTATGTCATATGTGTTGTCAATGTAGCGTATATTGTTAGAGTCACCATCCCACATACATATGTATTATATATTAAACAAATTTATATGTTTAATAATTATGTATGTGCATATGTATGTATGTGTATTGTTAAAGAAAAGTCGTTGATTTAATATTGAAAGTAAATTTATTTTATTTAAATTCTATATAAAAATTCAACTTCAAAATTTTAGTGTATTTCAGTTGACTTCTTTAACAAAATAATTAAATTAAATAATAATCAAGTGAGTCAAGCCTGCAAGCTTTGAAACAGGTCTTGTGAAAACTCCGTCTTTTGTCTTTACTGACGCACTTCTTATACAACCATCTCTTCCTGTATGTAATGCAACTATTAAACCCAATGGCCAATTTACGAGGAAGGTTTGGATCTACAATAATAATAACATCATTTAAAGATTGGCTTTTTTGGTTTTCAAACCACTTTGTCCGCTTTGTAAGAGTTAAAAGGTATTCTTGCACCCAACGTTTCCTATATAAATTAGAAAAAAACTGAAGTTTTCGCCAATTTTTTTTTTAAGCATACAATCTGCTTCAACGAATTCTCCTAATGGTTTATATTCATTACACGATCCAAGAAGAAAATGGTTCGGAGTCAAAGCCTCATCGTATGAGGACTCCAGTTCAACATGAGCTAGAGGTCTGGAATTTATTACTCGTTCGCATTCAATTAAAACACTTGCTAATGTATGTTCACGAAACGAAAACTGGGGATATATTTTGTAGAGTACTTTTTTTACAGATCTTATTGATCTTTCCCAGCAACCACCCATGTGTGGTGAAGCAGGTGGATTAAATTTCCATGCTGTTTTGTTTGAAATCAATTCCATAATCACAATAAACTTCAAGAGGGGTTTCGCGTCTTGCTATAAAGTTTTGAATAACAATAATACAAGAGTCTGTGGTTAAGTGCCTTGCTACTTCAATGTGTATGTTTTTTTTTTATGACGACCGACAGTAACATATCGACCCCGTTGCGCGAAATTATCGTATGTGCCAATTTTTTTGAAATTGAGTTTTTGATGCAATCTTGTTCTACATTCAAAGAGACGTCACCTGAAAAAATATTGTAGGCGAATTCCACTTCGTTGCTCCAAAAGTTTATTGTATATTTTCATTTTGATATTGCAAAAGAACGCAGAGAAAAGTAGAAAAATGGCTGTCCTGTAAAATTTGGTTTTTGTAACATACAATAATTTCGCGCAAAGGGGTCGATATAATGGGCCAAAGAAATCAACGCCAACATAAGAGAATGGTCTCTGTTGGTAGACTAGCCATTTCAGGGATTACTGGTAAGGCGTTAAAATTCTTGCAATGTTGACATTTATTACCTATCTTTTAAACTTCTGATTTTAGGCGAGGAATGTAAAATTTCTGAAAAATTTTACTCATACAAGTTTTATGTTGAAAATGATGGTACTGCTCATGATAGTGTTAAATAATCAAGTGAGTGTCAATATGATTTCGAGGTCAAATGATTGGTCGCTTAGTTTCTTCGCTAATGTTAGCTAAATCAATGCGTCCACGTATACGCATCACAGAATTTTTATCAAGGTATGGAGAACATTTATAAAGAGGACTTGTTTTGTTAATACTAAATACACAAATTTCGTCTTTAAATATGTCATTTAGTATAAATCTATAAATTACGATTTCCGATTTTAACAGTATATCCGAGCAAGACACATATTGCTGTTTTAATTTGTAATAAAAGATGAACACATTATAAACAGTGTGCAACAGTTTTTTCCAACATGAAAATCTCGACATTTCTAAACATCGTGTATCTCGTATATTCAGCTCACCTGTATGTTAAAGTACTATATGTGGTCGTAAATCTTCTTTTGAGTTTTTAAAATATACTTTTCTGGCTAAAATTGTTCTTCTTTCTTAAAAATTATGGTCCCTGAAACCATCTATTTTGCAAATCAAAAACTAGTTCACCTTGCATCATCGGCAACATTTTCTTTAGAGGAAATGTATCGCCATTCATAGGCTTGAGTTTTCTCAAGAATCTCACCGACGCAAAACATAACAAACTGGTTATAATTTCGTGCTTCAGAGTTTATCCAGGAAAGAACGGTATTTGAATCGTTCTAAAAGCAACGTTTTTCTAATTGGATTTCATGAATATTACACATAAAAGTTGCTAAACGTACACCTTGCTCTGCTGCTAATAACTCTATTATTGGGATTGAAATAGGTTGTTTTGGGGTCTACCTTTGTCTTTGAACTAATAAGCTTACTACAGATATTATCATTGCATTCAATAAAATAGGCCACTGCTCCAAATGCTTGTTAACTAGCATCAACGAATTTATGAAGTTGTACTTTAGTGTATGATGTAAGGTTATACAATCTTGGTATTTTAATTTTTTCTGTTTTAGGCAAAAGTTGTATCCACACCACGTAAACCACTTTTTTAACAGGTGATCATTTATGGTGCTATGCTATCCTTCGGCTGTTATCCAAACCTCTTGAAGAAGAATTTTGAAATATACCACAAATGGGGAAAGAAATCCAAACGGAATAATTTTTTTTTTTTTTTTTTTAATTCCCTAAGCTAAACCCCGCGAAGCTCTGCGCTGCATCATATATTAATGTTTTATCCACACGATTTAGTTTAAGCAGGAAGGTAAATTCATCAGTTTCCGTTAACCACCACATACCAAGCACCTTTTCGGTTGATAACTCAATGTTGTGATTTTTCCTCACAGCATTATCTTCTTCTAAGTCTTTATGATTTTTGAGCACTTCTGAAGAGTTTGATTTAAAGCTTCTTATAAAACCGACCTCTTTATGAATACTTGCCACATCTCTAGCAAGTTGAATGAATTGCATCTTCGGGAGAATCTGCACAATCTAAAAGGTCATCAACATAATGATGATGATTAATAGAGTTAACTGCTTTTGGATGACTTTCTTTAAACTGCAATGCATTTTTATTTTTTACAAATTGTGCCGAACTTGGAGAACAAGCAGCTCCAAAAGTCATCACCTCCATAATAAATATATCAGGTTTTATAGAGTCACTATTTCTCCACAAAAACCGTTGTGCATTTTGATCTTCCTTGCGTATTCTCACCATATGAATCATTTCTTTGAAATCAGCTGATATTGCTATTCTTTTTATTCGAAATCCATAACAAAATTGAATTAAGAGAGGTTCCATTGACTTTAGCGGCCGCATCCCATACTAAACGTATTTTGTTTGGTTTGTTAGGATTTATTACTGTCAACATTGGCAAACACCATATTCTATTTGGTGACTCTGAGGCTTCATCTGCAGTTAATTTCCTAGCATATCCTTTATTGATTATATTTGTATGTGCATATGTATTTATGTAAGAATGTTTATTAAATTAGTTTTAGGCCCTAAATTTGTAAAACGCAAACGCAACGCCAAAAATTATATTGAAAGCAAAAACAAAATCTAAAATATTTCATAATTTTGTTGTTGTTTTCTATAGAAATGTATATTGAATTTTTAAATTTTAAACGCTGCATATCTGTGGCGTTGATAATCTTAAAACACAATATGTATTTCTGTAGAAAGCAACAACAAAATTTTGACAAATTTTTGAAATTGTTTTTGCTTTCAATGTTATTTTTGGCATTGCGTTGCGTTTTACAAATTTAGGGCCTTAGTTTTAATCATACATGTTAAGTAATGATTAGCTAATGCTAATGATTGCTAATTAACATTGTTTTGTGAAATTCTCTAATTGATCAAACAATTAGAATTAGTTCAACTAATTCCCATTAGCTAATTGAAATTTTTATTCTAATGGAAAACTAATTGCAATTAGTTGCCATTAGCAAAAAAAAATTGGTTAACCTTTACAATTAGAAATCTAATTGACTTCTGATAATGCAATTAGATATTCAATTATTAAATTCAATTGATTCTAATTCGAGCTAATTGAATATCTAATTGCATTATCAGAAGTCAATTAGATTTCTAATTGTAAAGGTTAACCAATTTTTTTTTGCTAATGGCAACTAATTGCAATTAGTTTTCCATTAGAATAAAAATTTCAATTAGCTAATGGGAATTAGTTGAACTTATTCTAATTGTTTAATCAATTAGAAAATATAAACTAATTGCATCAATTACTAATTCTAATTGGAATTTAACATGTATGGTTTTAATATTATATTTAATTTCGTATGAGAACTAGGTATAATACATTTTATTTTCCCTTATAACTAAAAAAGTACTTTTAAATGATTATTGAGATTTTTAACCGAGGTTTTTTTTTTAATGCGTTGATTGCGCATTTATCCGGGTTATCGGTTAAATTATTCCCCGTTTAAATGCATATAAAACTGAACAATTAAGCGGGAACTACTGTACATATATAATTTGTAACCTTAAAAACAAATGTTCAGTTACAACATGTTTGATACGGTTTACGATTTTGTTATGACTTTTGCGTTTTCTTACTAAAAACTGTCATATTTGTTTGTAAAATATTATTAATGCAAGAAGGCCTCCTCTGGAACTCGATGCAGGTTTCAGAGCTGGAATAAATATAGGTTAAAGGTTTGTTTGTTCTTGCATAGTAAAAAGATGATAATTGCCAATTATGGTTAGATATTAAACATCTGCATGAAACTTAATAATGATGTTCATGAAACCTTCATTATAATTTTGTGTTCGCTTCATTCGTATTCAGTAAGATGAAATACAATGAAATGAAAGCAATGAACACTCTATATTTAAAAGACGAATAAGATGAAATTAGTTTATTTGCTTATACAAGAGAATATGAACATTAACAACCATGAAACAGAACAACCATTGAACAAATCTCGAATAAGTTCATGAAAAAACAGTATGATTTAAATGTCAGTGTTGCCAGTTGTAGAAAAATAAAAACATAAGAAAGTTAAAAAAAAAAAAAAATAGAATTAACCATGAGGGGTAAATGCAACAAGTTTAAGAGATACATTAATATTGAAATAAAAACTCAAATTTATTTTTATTTTCAATATAAATTTTCAATAAAATTTAAAAAATGTTCGGCAATATTTTTGTCTTAAACAGAAAAAAGTAGATAGCTAATAAATTCAAAATGCTTAACAATCTACAGATATTATTATAATGAGAACTAAAAAATGAGATAATTCATGGTTAAAATAAAAGTGATAAATTCTAGGCAAAAAAGTGTCATATACATCATCCAGCACGATCAACATCCATCGTTTTCATATTATGATGTAAAAACATAATTTGTTCGACTGACGTTGTATTCCACCCAATGATGCAACGTTTTTCGCAAAGTAAATTTCTTGCTGACGAAAACACCCGTTCTGAAGAGGCACTGCTAGCTGGTGTGGCGAAAATTTTGCATCTTACCTGGTATAAAAGAGGAAATTTTGATTTATTTATTTTCCACCATAGTAACACATCAAAGCTATCATGAAATACTTCATGGAAAACAACCACGTGGTTAGACTCCTAAGACACTTACAAAACTAACAATTAAATTTCTCATAAACTCATTCCTCCTTTTGTTTTTCATCTTTCACCTAAAAATGTGTGTGTTTTTTATGAGTTCGTTTCATTTCAGGGTCATGTACAGTACATTACAAGACAATTAAATCTTGCCATGTTTCAAAGATTTGTATTATTCAAAAATGCAAATGACAAACAAAAAAAAACATATTTTGCATTTTATTTATTGTTTATATTCCAAATATGTATACTATACATATATGTGTATAGGTATATCTACATATTTGTTAAAATTTAAATTACACATGGGCAACGCATGCAAATAATTATATGAATTTACTGAAGTGGCAACATTGCTTTTGAGTATTAATAAAAATAAATGAGAGAGAATGAAAACTATGAAACAAAGCCCGTTTCATTGAACAACCTCTGTGTGTTTACGATATGAAACGAAATGTGTTCATAGCAGCATGAATAAAACAACAGTTTGTTCGGTAATCACAATTTTATTCGAACACGACTTTCAGTGAATAAGCATTTCAGTATGTTCATGAATGAAGTTGTTCATGCAGCCCTTTATTAGATATTTAACTTTTTAATTATACCTAGGTAGTTATTAACAGACATATGTATGTAGGCACGGTGTTTGTTACGTTTTTCGGTTTTGACCTTGGTGGTTGAATTTTACATTGTCATATGTTTTTTTCCAATTAGAATTTTTTTTTTTAATTTTTTTTGCTCGAATAGCAAATATTTAGTTGTTTTGTTATTTAATAACACTGTGTGTAATTTTTTAAGTCATGGAAAAATAACCATATACGGACAATAAATAACCATAAAGGACCAAAAAAGACCTGTGTCTCCCAGTTTTGCCCAAAGTCATGCAATTTTTTTTATGGGCCCTTAAAGATTTGGGGCCTAGGTGTCATTTTTGCAAAAAAGTGATCATTTTCTCAGGCTCATATCTTGCAAACCGTTCGGAATTTTGATTAACCCTTTGAGACAAAATTGTAGCTCTTGCCATGTGAACATATAAAATCAAAAAAACTTCATCTTCAAGATTAAAATCGCAAAAAACTTTAAAAAATTAGATTTTTTCCGCTGTTCAGGTCCATAGTTAGCAAACCGTTCAAAATTCAAGGAAACAATCAACTACAAAAATGTATCTAAGATCTCAATAAACAACTTTGTAGAGCATATGAACTTCCTAGGAATGATTCTAAGCACCGTTTAGGTAGCGCTTAGGTAGTGTGTTGCTCTGTGTTACTAATTATCGATGTGTTACTAATTAACAGATATGCAGGTTAATAAATAATAAAAACCGACTTTAAATCACTTTTGTTCAAATATAATTTAACATTTCACTTAATTGGACACGGTGTGTTTTCAAATTAGGGTAACCTTTTGTAAAACCAACACTTTTCTTTTATTTTTGTTGTCGGAAAATTATGAATGCCCAGAAGCTCTCATTTCTCAGTTTCTGAGGGCTGGGTTGTGTGAACCATAGTTGTAGAAATGGTGTGGCGGATAATGATTATATTAATATTAGTCCAATACCGGGTCACGTTTTTTGGTTATTTTGCTAACATAAATGTGCAGCAATACGGGAAATTAAAGGTGTAATTAACAATTACTTTATTTTCCTTTCCCTTTGTTTTCGGGCAGATAAATATGCTTGGGAATGGTGGTCGATTCTGTTCGCGCATGTGCATGTGCACAGAAAAATGTCCCAACATTGATCAGTTCGGGAGTAGGTAATAGGGTATTCATTTAATCGGGCTTTTGCTTTAATCGGTTAATCACTCGATTAATTAACCGAGGTTTTGGTTTAATCGGTTAATAATCGGTTAATTTTGTTTTTGATCGGTTAACCGATTAATAAAGTTTTTTTCATAAATTAGGAATTTTAAAAAAGTTATTAGTAAAACAATAGCATAACAAACATAACAATTCTTGAACTAAAAATGCTAATAAAAAATTAATTCATAAATATGTAATACATATCTGTGGCATTTTGACAAAACATCTTATCGAGATAAGATAGCAAAAAAGTTTTTAAAAAAACCTCGGTAAAAAAATATTTTTTATTGAATAATAAATTAAACCAAAATTAAAGAAAAATTTCGTTTATAATACAAAACTTCAAAAACGTAAACAAAAATGATTTTTGAATCAAAATTCAGATGATTAACAACACTTTTTTCAACTTTTTAAATTTGGCTTAAGGTGTTTTGTCAAAATGCCACAGATATCATTTGTTAGTAATATGAGATCATTTTATTAATTATTTCAGTAGTTAAAGGAGATCTTATAAAACAAATCTTTTGGTTGAAATGTTTAGGATTTAAGCGATTCTTTGCTTTAGTTTTGATAAAACTTGACTTGGAAATTTTTTTGTTCACTTATAGTAGATATCGAAGATATCTAATTTCTCAGTCCTTCTCCAGGATTACTCTGAACATATAAAATATTTCATTATAACATTAGAGTCCTGTTTTATTTTTTAAAAATTTTTAACACTTTTAATTGTTTGGGTAAATTCTGTTAAAAGACTGATATGAGAAGAAACAAATAACTAAACACATACATACATATAAAAAGTACGTGAAAAAAGGTGTTGGCAACAAACATTTATTTAACCCATTTTTCGCCACATTCCTCTTGATCGATGTTGAAGATAAAAAAACATTGAAAAAAAGAGTAAGGTGCTTGTAATTTTAGTCACCGGTCGGCAAAAAATAGGTTTAAATTAAGATCACCTTCTTTGTTTGTATGAAAAAAATATTTTCTTAACACATACCTTTTCTATATGAGACGAACCAAATAATTAAAAACACAAAAAAATATGTTATAATACCAAAGGGTAATTTTTATGAATTAAGTTTTTCGGGCTGGCAGCACTGGTTGGAAATTGTGTCCAAACTACATCTGTGAAAGTGAAAAGTGCTCAGTATATTCTGCCATTTCATCATGGAGAAACTTACAAACGAGCAAGGACTGCAAATCATTGAAATTTATTATCAAAATTCAGCTCGATGGAAATCCACTGTTTTATCGAAAAATTGTGTTCAGCGATGAGGCTCATTTCTGGCTAAATAGATATAAACAATCAAAACTGCCACATCTGGGGTGAAGAACAGCCACATACCGTACAAAAGTTACCGATGCATCCCGAAAAAACTTACAAAAACTTATATATTTTGTTACATCGGTTAATCGGTTAATCGACTGAAATTAACTGGTTTAATCGTTAATAGCTAATTTTAAATTAAGCGGTCAGTTAATCGGGTAGTAATTAACCGGTTAACCGATTGACGGTTAACCGAATGAATACCCTAGTAGGTAATCACGAGTCGTTTATAACTTCAAATGATTGTCCCGCCTGTTGAATTGTCGCGAAGACTAACCTATAAAGTTTTTTACTTGGTTTGTAAATTTCTTTCGCTATAGGTACGTATAATATCCGATTTGCTTTGTTCACATATATGAATAATAAATAAGGCTATTTTGGTCAAAAATAATAAGTTGATTGGTTTATTTTATTAAATTTATATTGATCGCACTTTTCGTTGGCATTTTAATATTTTTAGTGAATAGGGGTTTCCGCAATTGAATATTTATCGCAGGCTGATGAGTAGATATAGACAAGTTGTGGTTTTTCGTTCAAAAATAAAAGTTGTATATGGACTTTTTTGTTTTTAATTAAAAAAAAAAAAAACTCAGGGACTGAAAATAATTACTATTATTAATAATATATAATATTATAATATAATAGTCTGGTAGTGTATAAAAGTCATTCCTAAAAATTTAAGAAATAGAACTATTACAAAAAAGCTTTATAAAATACATAACTGAAATTTAGCTTATAGAATAAATTCGAAAAATAAAAAAAAATGTTGAATATAATATAAAGTAACCTACGAAAGGAAATAATTCCCAGTTTTTATTTGTTAAAATTGTTGAGTTAAATACATTCAATGTATAAAGTATCACTATCCAGTGTGACACAAAGAATGCTGACGAAGGCCGTAGCGGGCCAGAAAATGCATTACATTCTGCTGGTGTCTAATAATTGTAAATTTGTCTGTACATACAATATACTTCATTGCTATCCAAAGGATAGCTAAGGTAAAATGTAACAAGAAAATACAATATAATAGTCTGGTAGTGTATAAAAGTCATTCCTAAAAAATTTAAGGAATAGAACTATTACAAAAAAGCTTTATAAAATACATAGCTAAACTTTAGCTCATAGAATTAATTCGAAAAATAAAAAAAAAAAATGTTGAATATAATATAAAGTAACCTACGAAAGGAAATAATTCCCAGTTTTTATTAATAAGATTTCCGAATGACGTGCTAAATTCTCAATTTTTTCACATTTGATAAATACACTGAAATTTATTATTGCGGGAAAGCTAGCTTCTATGCGCATTTCACTGGTTTCTAAGGCCAGATCGTCAAGAAACCTTTTCGAAAGATTTTAGAAAAGCTACGGGCACATGCAATGGGATTACAAAATTCATTATTAATAACAACGTTTAGACAACTTTTCAAGAGTGTTCCTTATTTGGGACCCATGGTCAATCATGGACTCAGGAAAACAAATTATATTATAAAGTTAAGATTCAGGTCAATGTTCTTACCATTTGCCAAAGGCTTGATTCTTTGGACAATTAGAACCTATGTATCGAATTTCAGCATTTTATCTTCAAAATTGCGACTTGAACTTTTCGCACAAAGTTTAAATAGACAGCCAGCCGGACGGGTGGATATCTTTAGATCGATTCATCTTGTGCTTTAAGCACAATACAAACACTGCATATATGGAACAGATATAACCATTTTTCTAAATTAATAACAGTTGTCTCTTTGTAGTGTAAACAGTTACCAAAAATGGATAATTTAGAGGCAAAAAGTCGTCAAAATGCCTATAAATCGCTAAATATAGCAGGTATGAAAACAGCTTCTTTTATTTTTTTACAAAATCAAAGTACACGTGTTCAGTTCATTCAGACATTTTTTTTCAATAATTTGAAAACGACGAAGAAAACCCACCCTTTTAAATGCATCAAAGAATTTTTTACAAAAACAAAAATACCTATCATTACCGAACATTTAAAAAATGTTTGCCTTCAAAAAAAAAAAGCCAATAAGCACATTTTTACGATCAGCTTTGTTATTTTTTTACAAAAACAAGTACATGTGTTCAGTTCTTTCAGGATTTTTTTACAATAATTTTTGTCTACGTGGCACTTGAACAAAGAAAAAAAAACAAGAAGCACATTTTTACGACCAGTAGCTCGTTTCTGTATTTCTCGTATCGTAAAATTTCTTACATGAAGTGTGAAACAAAAAATTCCATCGTTTCTCGATTTATGAGATAAAAGTGTTTCTGTATTTGAATGCGAAAACAGACACAACAAATTCTGTTTATACTGGAATATTTCCAGTAATTAAGTGTCAAATAAAAGCGAAACGTCAACAAAAGAAATAAATATAATAAAAACAGAGCTGCCAGATTTGACGAGTTATCGTCATCTCGACGATTTTTTGTTCCGATATTAACAAAGTGACGTTTTGATGATTTTTTCTAAAAAAGTGACGAAAGCAAAAACAAAATCAAAAATATTTTATAATTTTGTTGTTACTTTCTATAGAAATTCATCTTAAATTTTTAAATTTCAAACACTTCTATTTTGTGGCGTTGAAAGTTGAAAAAAAAATAATAATATGAATGTCTGTAGAAAGCAACAACAAATTTATAAAATATTTGTATTATATACATATACAAAATATGATTGATATTTGATATTCTTATCTTATACATATGTACACTTTTGTGCCAAAACCATTATTCCTTTTAAAATGGATAGCTTCTTTCACTCGTTATTAAGTAGCTTTCTTCCATAAGAACTTCGATAACTACTTTTTTCTGGATGTATTAAGATAAAGAAATGACTTACTTTTGAATTTGTTCTTTTTGGCACAACCCTTGTAAAATTCATTAGTTTAGTAGAATTGTATGTAGTGCTTTTATGTGTTTCTGATTACTTAACATAATATTTTGTAGGCGAAGATTTTACTGGGTCTTTAACCCGTTTATTTATGAACCGATTTTTTTAATTTTAACTACAAGGTATTCTACTAAGTCTATTTCAGGTAAAAAAGAAAAAGATTATAGGAATAGGTAAATTAAAGATTTATATCTCAATTATTAAATAATAATTATTAAATACCCATGAACTTTAACTACACTCACAATATTATTACAGTAACGGACTGTAGTTTATTTAAGAAATATTCCGTTCAGTCATTTTTAAATAAATTAACATTTAAAATTCCAAGCAAATTTCTTTTTAACTGATTCTAACAGTTATTCAAAAAACTAAGTGCATATTAATACGGATTTTCAGTTGCAGTTAATATTGTCCGTTGATTGAGTTAAATTCTTCTTTATGTTAAAGTAAATAAAAATGTAATTTAGAGCAACGAAAAGTTCATTTAATTTTTACTGTCAAAAATTCAACCGCGAATTCCGTAAAAACAAATCAATATTCAGTTATCTTATATAAATTAATTGTCAAAAAATTAATTACATATTCCGTAAAAACAAATAAATATGCAGTTATTTTATAAAATTTTACTGTCAAAAATTCAACACCATATTCAGTAAAAACAATTAAATATTCAGTTATTTTATATAATTTTACTACCAAAAAATAATTTTTACTTATCTATAAAAAATGAATTGCTTGTTTTGTGTAAGCAATTTCCATTTTCTATTTGTTAAAAAAATTTAGTTAAATACATCAAATTTTAAAAGTAAAATAATTGCGAAGCCATATCGGTCATGCTGCTGGTGTCTTATAATTGAGAGTTCTTCTGTAAACAACGTGTACAGTACAACAAAAGTAAAACAAACGTGTGTAACTGCGTAAGTAAATAAAAATATTCTCCTTCTCTCGCTTATAAGAAAAACAAGCGGACAGGTGTCTGTCTGGTATTTTTTAGAAATTCGGCTCTTTTGTGGAGTAAATGAAAATTTAATAAAATAACTGAATATTTAATTGTTTTTACTGATTATGGGGTCAATTTTTTGACAGTAAAATTTTAATAAATAACTGAATATTTAATCGTTTTTACTGAATATGGTGTTGAATTTTTGACAGTAAAATTTTACAAAATAACTGAATATTTATTTGATTTTACGGAATATGGTGTTGAATTTTCGACAGAAAAATTAAATGAACTTTTTGTTAAAAATAAATGAAAAATAGGTAGACCGGTTTTTAAATGAACTTTCATTTATTTTATATTACAATTTCAGTTAATTTTGCGTACAGAATATTGTGAGTGTATGTTTTTGTTTGATTATTTTTTAATAAAAGTCGAAACAAATTTGTTTAAAATTCATTTTAAATTGCACGATTTTTAAAACAAAAAAGAATCTTTTTTATTTTTTTCTCAGGAAATTGACGATTTTGACACAAATTTATCTGGCAGCACTGATTAAAACCAAAACAAGAAAAGGCTAACAAAAATTTAAACTAACAAAATATAACAATTGTTTTTTGTTTATTTTCATCATATAAATTATGCATTTATCATTTATATTCCTTCTATTTTTTTATTTATTGAAAAAAATAGTATAAAAACATATTTTAAATTCAAAATATCTACATTTTGTTTTTCTCGCCACCAATTTCAAATGTGACTTATTTTGACAGTTCTTGAAAAAAACTTTTCGCAAAATATTGTTATAGAAACACTTTTTCTCGCATCCTTCCAATAATTGCTGGAAAATTATTTAAATGACAGATAATTCTCGCAAAAAAAAGATACAGAAACACTTGTGTGAGAAAAACCATTTTCTGTTTCATTTTTCACTGTTTCTGTCCCGATTCACTGGTTTCAGTCGGAAAATTTTATGATGCGAGATATACAGAAACGGGCTACAGTTTTGTTCTTGTAAACAGCGTTGCCACGACAAAAAAAAATGTAACCAAAATGTAAAAATAAAGTTACCAAAGGGAAAAAATGTAACCAAAATTATTTGGTATCAAAAGTGGTATTTTGTTTGCGCTTCAGTATAAAAATTGTGTGTTTAAAGAAAAAATAGTGTTTGTTTGTATCTTGTAGGCTAGGATCATAAACCGCTGGACCGATTTTTTTTTAAGTTTTGACAGGGGTGGAAAGAACAATAGACTATATAATTTTTTGAAATTTTTAGTGAAGGTGGCACATCCTACACAAAGTTAAAACTTATTGTTGTTAATTTTAAAAGCTTTTTGAGCTAGAGCTTTCAAACTTTTTTAAAAAGGGCTCTTACAAGTAAAACGTGCAAAGTCTTGCTGTACGTAATGGTATCAAAGTGCAAAATTGAGCTTTTATATATAAATGATTTTGCCCGGTGGAAAATATAATCATATTATATATACAGTTCAGTTTGTGCTTTGTTGTGAAACGGACGTGTATTTTCAACCCCGCATACGATTTTAATTAATTATTAATTAAATTTGATTTTGGAATATAAATATTAAGCGAATGGACGCTAGAAAATATATGATATTTTTTATTTAAATTATTTAACATAAAAGTGAACAATTAAAACGAAAAATTAAAAAAAGATAAATAAAAATAAAGTAAAAATATATACATATGTACGTATGAATGTTCATACATGTGTATGTATTAGGGCATTCATTCGGTTAACCGTCAATCGGTTAACCGGTTAATTTCTACCCGAATAACTGACCGGTTAATTTAAAATTAGCTATTTTCGATTAACGATTAAACCGGTTAATTTCAGTCGATTAACCGATTAACCGATGTAACAAAATATATAAGTTTTTGTAAGTTTTTTCGGGATGCATCGGTAACTTTTGTACGGTATTTGGCTGTTCTTCACCCCAGATGTGGCAGTTTTGATTGTTTATATCTATTTAGCCAGAAATGAGCCTCATCGCTGAACACAATTTTTCGATAAAACAGTGGATTTCCATCGAGCTGAATTTTGATAATAAATTTCAATGATTTGCAGTCCTTGCTCGTTTGTTAGTTTCTCCATGATGAAATGGCAGAATATACTGAGCACTTTTCACTTTCACAGATGTAGTTTGGACACACTTTCCAGCCAGTGCTGCCAGCCCGAAAAACTAAATTCATAAAAATTACCCTTTGGTATTATAACATATTTTTTTGTGTTTTTAATTATTTGGTTCGTCTCATATAGAAAAGGTATGTGTTAAGAAAATATTTTTTTCATACAAACAAAGAAGGTATTCAGTGATCTTAATTTTAACCCATTTTTTGCCGACCGGTGACTAAAATTACAAGCACCTTACTCTTTTTTCAATGTTTTTTTATCTTCAACATCGATCAAGAGGAATGTGGCAAAAATGGGTTAAATAAGTGTTTGTTGCCAACACCTTTTTTCACGTACTTTTTATATGTATGTGTTTAGTTATTTGTTTCTTCTCATATCAGTCTTTTAACAGAATTTACCCAAACAATTAAAAGTGTTAAAAATTTTTAAAAAATAAAACAGGACTCTAATGTTATAATGAAATATTTTATATGTTCAGAGTAATCCTGGAGAAGGACTGAGAAATTAGATATCTTCGATATCTACTATAAGTGAACAAAAAAATTTCCAAGTCAAGTTTTATCAAAACTAAAGCAAAGAATCGCTTAAATCCTAAACATTTCAACCAAAAGATTTGTTTTATAAGATCTCCTTTAACTACTGAAATAATTAATAAAATGATCTCATATTACTAACAAATGATATCTGTGGCATTTTGACAAAACACCTTAAGCCAAATTTAAAAAGTTGAAAAAAATGTTGTTAATCATCTGAATTTTGATTCAAAAATCATTTTTGTTTACGTTTTTAAAGTTTTGTATTATAAACGAAATTTTTCTTTAATTTTGGTTTAATTTATTATTCAATAAAAAATATTTTTTTACCGAGGTTTTTTTAAAAACTTTTTTGCTATCTTATCTCGATAAGATGTTTTGTCAAAATGCTACAGATATGTATTACATATTTATGAATTAATTTTTTATTAGCATTTTTAGTTCAAGAATTGTTATGTTTGTTATGTTATTGTTTTACTAATAACTTTTTTAAAATTCTTAATTTATGAAAAAAAACTTTATTAATCCGTTAACCGACCAAAAACAAAATTAACCGATTATTAACGGATTAAACCAAAACCTCGGTTAATTAATCGAGCGATTAACCGATTAAAGCAAAAGCCCGATTAAAAAATACCCTAGTATGTATACATTAGGGATATAACCATTTGCATTTTTTTGCAAATATCAAAAAGGACCTATCATAGTGAGATAGTGCATAAAAAAATATGAGGAAATGTGCCTTCCTTTTTTCGCGAGCGTTCAAAAAGGTTTGGCACCGATCGCGATGAAGTTTTAGCTTATAATTTTTTCAAGTTTTACAGGAAATCCATAATTCTAACGTTGAAATCCATGCTGGTCTTTGCATTTCGTGATTTTTTTTATGAAATGGCGATTCCTTGCATTCCAAAAAAAGAAACCAAAAAAACGGTACAAGGGAAGGATACCCACCATAAAAATTTATATTACAATTAAAAAAAAAAAATGTTTGGTGTTGTAGAAATTGCATTCGGTTCCGAAGGTTTTTGGACCGAAATGACCCCTGATATCGATTTTTAATATCAGTATAACATTGCCCATACCATAATGATAGGTTCTTATTTTGGTTATACCCCTAGTATACATATTCTGTGCACAAACATTTTGGTTTAAATTTCTTATTTTTGGCGTTGTTGTAAAATACAATAAATAATAAAAATATTAAAAGCACAGTAAA
Organism: Pollenia griseotomentosa; assembly: GCA_963931875.1. Lineage (NCBI taxonomy): Eukaryota > Metazoa > Arthropoda > Insecta > Diptera > Polleniidae > Pollenia > Pollenia griseotomentosa. The sequence goes on along the minus strand of OZ007560.1, from coordinate 167,082,454 downwards.
ACGGTGAAAAACAAAAACAATTTATTGCATGAGTAAAAACAATGAAACAACAATAAAACTAAATGATAGAAATGTTTATGTGACAGTGCATGCTAACGAAGACAATGCTGTAATAAATAAAACAAAAGAAAACAATAGCAACTACCTAACGGCTAAACCAATTTTTCGAACACGATCCCTTTCGCCCTCTCTTTTTACAAAGACGGTTGATGGTGATACGTTAAAAAATATAAACCTCTCACTTGCAAGTGTTGCCACAACGGGGTCGCAGCCCTACCTCCGCAGCAGTTGCTTCGGCCTCAAAAGTTCCATCTTTGGATAGAATAATTTCACAAAATCGTTTTGCAATTCTGGAGGATGAATCCTCAGAAGCACCAAACGTGATAAAGTCGTCCAAGCCTCCCCCGATATATCTTAGAGAGCAAAATTCAAATGAGCTTATAAAGAGTTTGATGTCGGTCATAGGTGAAAATTCGTTTTACGTAGCTGCTATCAACCGTGGTAGCATAAACGAAACAAAAATACAAGTTAATCATGAGAATGATTATCGCAAAATAATTAATAAATTTGAAGCATTAAAAAAAGCTTTTATACATACCAATTTAAGAGCAGTAAAGGTCTTCAGATAGTAATAAAGGGAACTGACTCATGTGTGGACCCACAGGATATAAAAACATTCCTAGAAGAAAAAGGCTTCAAAATAAAACATGTAGTAAATATTAAAAATAGGGAAAAATTCCCCAACCACTATTTCTAGATAAGTTAGAACCCGGCGACGTTAAGCTTAAAAAAAATTAAACGCATCCCATCTATAATTTAAAATACATTTTGTACAGAAAAATAACTATAGAGGAGCCGCACAAAAGAGGTGGTCCCGTTCAATGTCTGAACTGCCAAGAATTTGGTCATACCAAGGCATACTGCTATTTACCCCCTATTTGCGTAGTATGTGGTGAACTACACGGTACAGCTCTTTGCGATAAGTCTAAAACCGACCCCAACGTAAAAAAATGTAGCAACTGTGGCGGTTACCACACTGCCAATTATAAAAGATGCCATGTATATACTATCGTCAAGCAGTCGGCTGGACCAAAAACTAATCCCCCTCAAATTCAGGTACCAAATCAGTTAAACACTAATGACATTCAGGCTACGCAGGCTAATAATAACAGAACCTCTTATGCTAACGTCTTATACTCAAACCATGTACCAATGCAAGGCGCTTCGTCAAGTAATGTCAAAACTCCAGTTTCTAATCTAAGTCGTCTAGAAAAAACCATGGAAACATTAGTGCAAACAGTAAATAATTTTACGAACACAATGGGTAATATGTTACAGGAAATTCTAAGAATGCAATCGATGTTATTGCAAGCTGTACTTAACAAGCCATGAACTGTTTAAAAATTTGTTTTTGGAACGCAAACGGCATCCGCCAACATAAAAATGAATTAGAATACTTTCTTAAAAATAAACAAATTGATGTCATGATGGTTTCTGAAACTCATTTGACCTCAAGAAATACGTTTAAAATCAATGGTTATACACTATATGATACCAAGGACCCTCGAGATAGAGCTTGTGGAGGTTCTTCCATTTTAATAAAAAACCGAATTAAACACTACCCAATGTGTGATCATCGTGAAGATTATCTCCAAGCAACGGACATTTGTGTTGAAGAGCTAAATCGCAACATAGTATTTTCATCCTTATATTCACCACCTAGATCTGCAATATCAGAAAACCAATATTACAAATATTATAAGTCATTAGGGCCCTAAATCCTGGCTGCTGGCGAATATAACGCTAAACATACCTTCCGGGGGGTCACGACTAATAACACCAAAGGGTCGTGTTTTGTTTAATACAATCTCTAAAATGAATTTAAATGTTGTCGCGAGCGGCCAACCAACATATTGGCCTGCTGATCCGCAAAAAATTCCAGATGTCATCGATTTTGGCGTGGTTAAAAACATCCCCACAGAAACAATTTACGTTGAATCTGCCTTAGAATTATCCTCTGATCACACACCTACAATTGTTACCATAACAAACACCAATAGAATTGAATCTCCCTCTGGTTACATAGCGACGTCAGCTACACAAATAAATTGGTTAAAATATAAAAACTATCTCAGTACCCATTGCACAGAAAATATTCCGCTTAGCACACCGGAGTATATAGATCGCTCTATTGGCAATTTTGACAGTTTTCTGAAACTAGCTGTTCAACATTCCAGTATTGCCCCAAAAAAAACAAAAAATATTAAAATATTTTCCACAGATGTCGAGCGTCTCTTGTCTGAAAAAAGGAGAGCTCGTACAAAGTGGCAATTGCACAGATCTCCTCAACTTAAGAACTTACTAAAAGACTGTACAAAAAGGCCGAGAAAGTTACTGCAGACTCAGAAAACGGCTTCTCTGGAAAAATATTTTAAGGAACTTGATGCAACTCCGCTACTTATTATAGCGGGCAGCTAGAAATCTCAAAAGGCCAGTTGTCTCTAATCCACCATTAAGAAACTTGAATGGAAGTTGGGCAAGAAATGATGTTGCAGAAGGAAATCTGTTTGTTAATCATTTAAAAAACGTATTTACCCCAAACATATCGCACGATATTGCGGTCGAGTTACTACCTGTTGCTGCTAGAGCCGCTGTTCCCCTAAGATTTGAGATAAGAGAAATCGAAAAGGCTATTTGTGACCTAAACCCCAAGAAGGCTCCTGGTTTTGATAAGATCAGCAACAAAATGCTTTTGGAGCTACCCAGCAAAGCAAGGAGAATTATTCTTTTAATTTTTAATGCAATTTTACGCCTTCAATACTATCCTCAAAAGTAGAAGGTTTCCTTAGTCATCATGATACCTAAACCAGGAAAGGATCACACAAAAGTTGAGTCATATAGGCCTATAACCTTACTTTCAAATATATCAAAGCTGTTTGAGAAGGTGTTAGCGTCAAAATTAACCCCAATTCTAAATGTAAACAGATGTATTCCTAACCACCAATTCGGCTTTAGAAGAGAACACAGCACAATTGAACAAACCCATCGTATAGTAAACACAATAAGAAAAGCCTTTGGAGAATGACAATATTGTTCCGCTCTCTTCATTGATGTTTCTCAAGCTTTTGCTAACGTCTGGCATGAGGGCTTAGTACATAAATTGAAACAAAATTTACCAGCAAACACACTCAAGCTATTAGAAAGCTACTTAGTCGGTCGTCAATTTATTATTAAAGTAGGAAACTTCTTAAGTTCACCTCAGCCAATTGGCGCTGAAGTCCCACAAGGCAGCATTCTGGGCCCTCTATTATACTTAATTTATACTTCGGACATGCCTTTCTAAGCATGAAGCATCACGTTACTTACAGGATCATATATTTCAACTAGAAATTTGGTTAAAACAATGGATGATAAAAGTCAATGAACAAAAATGCGTACATATAACATTCACCCATACATGTTAAATTCCAATTAGAATTAGTAATTGATGCAATTAGTTTATATTTTCTAATTGATTAAACAATTAGAATAAGTTCAACTAATTCCCATTAGCTAATTGAAATTTTTATTCTAATGGAAAACTAATTGCAATTAGTTGCCATTAGCAAAAAAAAATTGGTTAACCTTTACAATTAGAAATCTAATTGACTTCTGATAATGCAATTAGATATTCAATTAGCTCGAATTAGAATCAATTGAATTTAATAATTGAATATCTAATTGCATTATCAGAAGTCAATTAGATTTCTAATTGTAAAGGTTAACCAATTTTTTTTTGCTAATGGCAACTAATTGCAATTAGTTTTCCATTAGAATAAAAATTTCAATTAGCTAATGGGAATTAGTTGAACTAATTCTAATTGTTTGATCAATTAGAGAATTTCACAAAACAATGTTAATTAGCAATCATTAGCATTAGCTAATCATTACTTAACATGTATGTATGAAATTCTCTAATTGATCAAACAATTAGAATTAGTTCAACTAATTCCCATTAGCTAATTGAAATTTTTATTCTAATGGAAAACTAATTGCAATTAGTTGCCATTAGCAAAAAAAAATTGGTTAACCTTTACAATTAGAAATCTAATTGACTTCTGATAATGCAATTAGATATTCAATTAGCTCGAATTAGAATCAATTGAATTTAATAATTGAATATCTAATTGCATTATCAGAAGTCAATTAGATTTCTAATTGTAAAGGTTAACCAGTTTTTTTTTGCTAATGGCAACTAATTGCAATTAGTTTTCCATTAGAATAAAAATTTCAATTAGCTAATGGGAATTAGTTGAACTAATTCTAATTGTTTGATCAATTAGAGAATTTCACAAAACAATGTTAATTAGCAATCATTAGCATTAGCTAATCATTACTTAACATGTATGCATTCACCTTGCGTCGGGAATCATGCCCCCTATTAAAATCAATAATCAAATAATACCTCAAAATTCGCATGTAAAATATCTTGGTATACATTTGGATCGCCGTTTAACGTGGAAAAGCCATATAGAGGCAAAATTAATTCAAATGAATCTAAAAGCCATCCAAATTCATTGGTTTATTGGAAGAAACTCTGTCCTTAGTATCGACTGGAAACTTCTACTTTACAACTCCATCTTAAAGCCAATCTGGTGCTATGGTATGCAGTTATGGGGCACTGCCTCGGACTCTAATATCGAAAAATTCAAAGGCACCAAAATAAACTACCTCGAATAATCAGAGCTGCCCCTTGGTATGTTAAAAACTCAAATATTCACAAGTATTTCAATGTTCCATTAGTTAAAACTATGATTACGAAATATGCAGTAAAATACTTAAAAAGGCTCGAATTGCATCCGAACCCACTTGCTTGAAACATTTTAAATGATAGCGATAAACACCTACATAAGTGAACAGAACCCGTGATAAAAAATTTTTTTTCTGGCACTGGCAGAAGTCAATTAGATTTCTAATTGTAAAGGTTAACCAATTTTTTTTTGCTAATGGCAACTAATTGCAATTAGTTTTCCATTAGAATAAAAATTTCAATTAGCTAATGGGAATTAGTTGAACTAATTCTAATTGTTTGATCAATTAGAGAATTTCACAAAACAATGTTAATTAGCAATCATTAGCATTAGCTAATCATTACTTAACATGTATGCATTCACCTTGCGTCGGGAATCATGCCCCCTATTAAAATCAATAATCAAATAATACCTCAAAATTCGCATGTAAAATATCTTGGTATACATTTGGATCGCCGTTTAACGTGGAAAAGCCATATAGAGGCAAAATTAATTCAAATGAATCTAAAAGCCATCCAAATTCATTGGTTTATTGGAAGAAACTCTGTCCTTAGTATCGACTGGAAACTTCTACTTTACAACTCCATCTTAAAGCCAATCTGGTGCTATGGTATGCAGTTATGGGGCACTGCCTCGGACTCTAATATCGAAAAATTCAAAGGCACCAAAATAAACTACCTCGAATAATCAGAGCTGCCCCTTGGTATGTTAAAAACTCAAATATTCACAAGTATCTCAATGTTCCATTAGTTAAAACTATGATTACGAAATATGCAGTAAAATACTTAAAAAGGCTCGAATTGCATCCGAACCCACTTGCTTGAAACATTTTAAATGATAGCGATAAACACCTACATAAGTGAACAGAACCCGTGATAAAAAATTTTTTTTCTGGCACTGGCAGGACATGAAATAAAGTATTAGGCTAAGATTTGATTTATTATTGTTAGTTCATATTAAATATATTTAGCAATATGCCAAAATCGACTTTTTGCGAAAAATAACTTTTTTATTGTTGAAAATGGTTCTTTAGGGTATCAGAAGCAACTTTTGTTCCGCGACTTTTTTATAATTCCGTTATTTACAAAATTACCGTTATTTTTAGGTTCTTGAAGAAAATCAAAATTTTGACCGTTAAATTTCCAGAATTCGACTAAATGTTGTTTGGCAACTTCGTACAAAATCATATGGCGAGTACTTTTGCAGAACATATGAACTCAAAATATTTGCAAATACAGGGTGTTTTGATGCATTTAAAAAAAAATTAATTTTACGCCATCTAGCGGCAATAATTTGTGCTAACAATATTCAACAATTAGAATGGTAATTTGAATACCTTTCCAACAAAAAAAAAATACTTGAAAATCTGATGAAAAATAACCGAATGAGAAAGAAAAGATCTATAAGATAATGAAATAGTATCAAATTTATATTAAAATATGTATGTAGGTAACTTTTATTAAATTGATCATTAAAGTTTACATTTTTAGTTTTGCGAAAAAATTTTATTTTATTTTTAATTAAATTTTTTTTTTATTTTTTTTTTTTTTTTTTTTAATTAAATTTTTTTTTTATTTTTTTTTTTTTTTTTTTTTTTAATTTAATTTTTTTTTTATTTTTTTTTTTATTTTTTCGTCTGTTTTTTATTTAATAAATCATTTGAGAACAGATAATAACCATAAATTTACGTTTTTTTAAAAATTCACCCTGTTTTTTTAATCAATCAATAAAATTTGTCGAAAATAGGCTGTACTGTTTGTAATACGGCACAAATTCGGCTGAATATTATGCCTTGGGAGACAACATAGTTGTTGATGACTAAAATATCTAAAATTCTGCGGTGGTGCTTGATGATAACATTTCTACTTCAAAAGTTATAAGTGAATGAAGGTCAAAAAACCCCATTTTTTTCATTTTTTTCGCCTTTTTTTTACATTTTCCTAATTTTCTTGTAAACGAAAAATACGATCGTCACGCACCACCGCAGAATTTTAGATTTTGATGTCATTAACTACTGTGTTGCATGGCAAGCCATAATATTCAGCCCAATTTGTGCCGCGCTAAATGTTAGAAGTAGTATTTTCTTACTCCCAAGTTTTGTTGTTGCCACTTTGTTTTTTTCAGTGTATTATTCCAACAAAAACCAAAAATGGAAGATTACTACCCAAACTAACTATTCAACACATAAAAACATTGATTTTGTAGCTATTAACATAAATAATGCGTTAAATTCATAAAAAGTCAAAAAATCCAAGTTTTAAGGGCCACCCTAAATATCTGTTTTAGGACAAGTGAGTGACTCTACCCCCGAAGTATTAAAAATCATTCGGCATTCATAGCTTGAAAATGAAAAAGTTAATTTTTTAGCATATTGCTAAATATATTAAGATTCAATGAATAAATAATGAAAAAAAAAAAAAATATTATATATACGAGATGGGATCGGAAGGGCTTTTTATCTTATTGTTTATCTAGAAAAGTGTTTTAGTTAGACCTATAAAACATTAAGAGTAGCAGATAAGGGCCATCTACACTTCAAAGTATATAGTATATATGTATACCTTATATGGTTAAAGTTGAAAGTCTTTTGAAAGTTCAAGCTTCTAAAAGAATAATTTTTAAGTATATAAAAAAAAGTATTGGTTTTAGATGCACAGATACCACACACAATTTTAAGGGTCAAAAAAGCGGAGCGGATAGCTCTTGTTCCAAAACAAAAAATTTGTTTTTTTGTGTTGTAAAATTAACCAAAATGGAAAAAAGTACAAAAGTACACATTGGAACAAAAGTAACCAATTTTGGTTAAAATTTACCAAAACGGAAACGCTGCTTGTAAAGTTTTTTTTGTTTGCCTTTTTTGCGCTCGAAACACATTACGCAAAAAATATTGAAAACAAAATAAATGATCATATGTATGTAATTTGAAATAATTGAAAATAACGGCATCGTACAATAAGTAACTTATTGTATTCCATTCCACTAGTATCTGCTTTTGCAAAACAGATATAAGCAGATATGATACTCTCTTTCGCTTTTTTATCAACTGACATCTACTCTTTTACAAATCATATCAATATCAACTAATATCAGAAACACAAGACCACTCATCCTTAAGCATCCACTTTAGAAAACACACAGAAACTTGTACAAACAGTGTACACGAGAAAGAAAAATAAGTTGTCTTTTCGATGTTCTTAAACAGACTAAAATAAAATTTATTGAAGAAGTTGTCAATTAACTAAAGCTATGACAATTATTTAAATATTATGTACAACAATAAAATAAGAAAAAGTAACTCTCATTTATTAAACAAAAAATATTAAAGGTATTTAATAGAAATATCATACGAGAATACCGTTAGTTTAAGCAAGAAATTTAAGAAAAAAAAAATAATAAATAAATAGAATTCAAAAATAAGAAGAAAACAAAAAGAATAATTTTAATTCAAGGTCATTCCATGACTTGTTAACATAAAGAAACTTAATAATGATGTAACACGATATAAACAAAGTTCATCAACATTTCCGCCAGCCTTGAACAACAGTAATGATGTTCAATCATCCTTGGGGAGGGGATAAAGTTTTGTTATTGGCCTCTGGAAAATTGAGCTGGCAGTCTTGATGGTTGCCACTCTTACTAGGCCATCAGAACCAGCATGGGTCTTCAGAACTCTTCCAAGTTTCCAACAAGCTGGAGGTAGATTTTTATCTCGTAACAAAACGACTTCATCTATTTGCAAGTTTGGTTTTTCTTTAAGCCATTTTGCCTTGGGTTGTAGGGATAAAAGATAATCCGTTGACCAACGTGACCAAAAATATTGTGTTCGTTGCTGAATATGGCTCCATTTGGAAAGATAGGAAGTCTTCAAATGCGTGACATCAGCTTCAGTCAATGCGTTAAGTGGTCTGCCAATTAAGAAATGGCCTGGTGTAATAAATGGTAGGTCATCTGAGTCAGCTTGAACTAATGGTCTTGAGTTAAGGATAGCTTCTATTCTGGATAATAGTGTAGTTAGTTGTTAATACTTTAATGTAGCGAGACCAATTGTCCTAAGAAGATGATACTTCATGCTTTTTACCGTTGACTCCCAAGCACCTCCGAAATGAGGGGCAGCAGTCGGGATAAAGTGCCATTGTACACCCTTAGTAGATAAAGAATTTCAAATATTATTATTGAATTCAAAAGTTTTTACCGATTTGTAGATTTCATCAAGTTTTTTTGCAGCTTCCTTGAAATTCGTGCCATTATCACTGCATATATGGCCGCACAAGCCTCTTCGTGCCACAAATCTATCGAGGGCTGCTAGAAAGGCATCTGAAGTTAAATAAGTGACGAGCTCTAAATGAACCGCTTTTGTGACCAGGCAAATAAACACCGCTACATATGCTTTGACAGTTGGGGCTCTACGACCGTTATGTAATTTGTACGATATAGGACCAGCATAGTCACAGCCTACTTGGTAAAATGGGTACGAAGCATTTACCCTAAATTTAGGTAGGTCACCCATCAGTTGGTCATTAGACTTAGCGCTGTAGCGTTGACAGACAATATATTTATCACAAACTCTTTTGGCCAATTCACGAGCTCCCACAATCCAATATCTTTGTCGCAGTGTGGCGATAAGATGAGTAATTCCTGCATGTAGATTCTTTAAATGTAATTCATGGGCAATTTTATAAGCGATAGGGCTGTTTTTATGCAAAATAATCTGGTGTTGGCTGTCATATGGTAGATCTGCTTTGTTAAGTCGACCTCCTACTCGTAAAATGCCGATTTCATCTAAGAATGGAGATAATCGTTTTAACTTCTTGTTGGTGATAGGAACCTTATTTTTAATATTAGATATGACGCACACTGGGTTGAAATACGCAGTTTCCGACGATTAATAAAAAATTTAATTTAAAGTATCGTCAAAACCGATTGCAGTTGCTTACAGCCTATAAAATTCTACATCACTAGCTGAAAAAATAAATATCTAAAGTGATCTAGTGTGTTTGCAGTTATAAATCAAAATTAAAGTTTTTTGCATTTTTTTTTGAAAAAAAGACAGAAAAACTAAAAACTTACTTTCTTAAAAATCTTATTTTTTTACAAAATTAATAAAGAAGTGACCAATTTAGCCATGGAACCATCAAGTTCAGGTAATTCTGCGAAAATCCTGGTAAAGTTTGTGTAACAAATTTGGTGTGGAAGTGTTTTTGTTTTTGTGATTTATATTGGAAGTCCATAAAAATTTTTAATTTTCATAGTTTAAGTGGACATATAGTTATTATTCGTGTACATTCGTGTCGAGATTTGTGGTTTATTTTACAAAATAAACATATATCTAATATGTTGCAAAAATTTATCCTGCATTTTTGTGCATTTTAGAAGTTATGCATTTGTTTATAAAAAGTGTCGTTGCGCTGATTTACTAACAAAATATATGGTCTGGCGATTGCTGCTGTTATTATTACTGTTTTTGTGTATTAATTGTTGTTGTTCATGTTTTTAATAATATTCTTTATATTGTTGTTGTTTTTTAATAATATTCTTAATGTTTTTAAATAATGATAGTGTTGTGAAGTTTGAAGTTATCGGTTAAAACGGATATTTTTTTTCTCTACGTATAGGAACAAGTTCAAACGTTTTTTTTTATACTCGTCGGAGCTTGTACGATATAATGATGAATTCAGGCTGTCAAATTTTGGATGAAAAGCTAAAATTTTTAATAGAAAAAAAGAAGAAACGCACAAACTGCTCAGAGTCTAGTATGTGCGATTTGAATGAGCGAGTTAATGCTTTCTTTTATGACTTCAAATCTAGATGGAATAAGGTGCATAGAGTAAATACACGGTTTATGGCTGCGAATAGGAACTGGTTGGAGTCCTCTATTGGGTTTTCTCGTGCTCAGACTGGAAAACGTGGTAGAAAAGAAATTTCTTTTACCGAGTCAAGTGAATCGAGTAAACATAAAAGAACAAAGGTTTTAAGGAATACCACAGCATTGCCAGTGTTAGCTCATGCTACACAGATTAAATTAAGAACATCAGGGTACATAGAAGAATCGAAGATGCTGCGTGGATTCACAAATGTGTCACTATCAAAAAATACACCATCAGCAGCGAGTTCGAAGCAACCACTAGCGTTTGAGAAAATGTCTAATGTAAAAGCATTGTCTGTTTTTGTAGAAGCTAATCTATCTCGACACCAATACAATATAATTAGACAGTCTGCACCTGAGAAGTTTCCCTCTTACAAAAATATTCAAAATGAAAAACAAAATTGTTATCCATTGCCAACGAGCCTTAAAATAAGCGAGACTTGCGTTCAAGTAAGTTTACAAGCTCTTCTTGATCACACAGCGGAGCGACTAATAAAACTTAAAGAAAATTTTATTGAGCATAAATCAAATATAATATTATATACAAAATGGGGTTTTGATGGAAGCTCTGGCCATAGTTCATATAAACAGGCCTTTCATGGCTCAGATGCTAGCGATTCATCGGTATTTTTAACCACAATTGTGCCACTTAGACTTATGCTAGAGGAAACGGTTATTTGGCAAAATCCTCGACCATCCTCCACTAGATTTTGTAGACCTTTGAAAATTGAGTTCATAAAGGAAACTTCACTTGTGTCAGTTAGTGAAAAAAATAGAGTGGAAGAAGAAATAGCAAATTTGAAATGCTCAACTGTCGCAATCGGTGATAAAGTTATGCATGTGAAGCACAATTTAATTTTGTCAATGATAGACGGAAAGGTTCTTAATGCTATAACTGGAACTATGTCAACACAAAAGTGTTACTTATGTGGCGCCACTAGCAAAAACTTCAATAATATAGATGCCATGATTAAAAGGCCTGTGAAAACAGAATATTTAAGATTCGGTATATCTGTTCTTCATGGCTGGATCAGATTCTTTGAAAGTCTTTTACATATTGCATATAAAATGCCTTTAAAAAAGTGGCAGGCTAGAAGTGATTTGGAAAAAAAAATCGTTGCTGAAACAAAATAAGAAATTCAGAAACAATTTAGAGAGGCTATGGGTTTAATCGTTGACAAACCTAAGCCTGGGTTCGGAAACACCAATGATGGCAATACGGCAAGACGTTTTTTCCAAAACGCAGAAAAATCAGCAGAAATAACAAAAATAGACTTGAACTTAATAAAAAGAATGCACATTTTGCTTATGGTAGTATCCAGCTGCAGCGGCAATGAAATCCAAAGTGAAAACTTTAAAATATTTGCACACAATACAGCCAGACTTTTTGTTGAAAAATATCCATGGTATAATATGCCACCCACTTTGCACAAGTACCTAATACACGGTGCCGAAATTATTAATAATGCTCCCTTACCCATTGGGCTATTATCGGAAGAAGCGCAAGAAGCTCGGAATAAAGATTTTAAGAAATATAGAGAGTTTCATTCACAAAAGTGCAGTCGGGAAAAATCCCATAAAGATGTTTTTAATTTATTCTTAATAAGCTCTGACCCAATTATTTCGAGCATGCAAAAGTTGCCTCCAAAGAAGGATCAAAGTTTGCCAGAGCAGGCAATGGATTTAATAATACCTCCAGTTCCAAGCAAAACCAATTTGTGGGATCAAAATGATGATAATGATAATGAGGATAATGATAATGAGGATAATGATAATAAGGATTATGATGATGATGATGATGATAATGATAATGATGACGATAATGATGATGATGATCAAGTAGATGGTGATCATGATCACGAAAATAATTATTTTTAGGTTCTCATACGTTATCAATATTTTAACTTAAATTCCCTTATTTGTAATAAAACTGCACTGAAATATACTTAAAAATGGTTTGTTTTATCAAATTGTATTGGTATTAGGTGAAATATAATGAAAAACTATCCTAACAGAGCTTCCCTGAATTGATCCTCAAAAACTATGTATTTCAACCCAGTGTGTGACGTCAGGAAACTCAGATCCTTGATAATATTTAAAAACCTCATTTTCAGCATCTCTAATTTCGGCTACTTGAAGTGGTGATTTATTTCGTAATTTATAACGAAAGTTGTTAAAAGCTCGATAATAGTAAGCAAGTGATCGAACCATACGTAGAAATTTAGAATTCCTGTCATTTAATATCGAAATAATGCCTTCAGAGACGGTTGCTGGAAGACAAACTTGTTGCTCAATACGTAACTCTTCCTTCGTTTTCACATCCTTTAAGGTTTCAGGCCACGCCGTTGGTTCCTTTAGTAAAAAAGGTGTACCGTAAAACCAAATCTGGTTATTTATTAGACAGCTTGATCTAATGCCTCTGCTTGGACAATCTGCCGGATTTAATTTGGTGGGTACATACCTCCACTTGACATCAGGAAGGGTTTCGTTAATAAACCCGGTCCTGTGACCTATGAACGTCTTCCATTTAGAGGGGTGTGATGAAAGCCTCGCCAACACAGTTTTGCTATCTGACCAGCACACAATGTCTCTTCTTTGGATATGCAGCACAGGAATCAAGTATTCAAAAATTTGCGCCAACAGATATGCAGCACACAGCTCCATCCTGGGAATTGATACCATGGTTATTGGAGCCACTCTCGTTTTAGCCATCACAAGGCTTGTAGAAATCTCACCATCTGCTGATATCATGCGACAGTATACTACAGCAGCATAGGTTGCACTAGAGGCATCACAAAACCCGTGGTAGGTAATGTTGGTTTCTGTGGAAAAGATAATTCTAGGAATGCTGATATTATTTAACTGGAAAAAATCTGAAAATAATTGTTCAGCAGTATTTTTTATTTCAATAGGAAGTGGCTCATCCCAATCCAGATGAATTAACCAGAGTTTCTGAATTATGATTTTTACTGCTATTATTACAGGCGAAACCCTTCCAAGAGGGTCAAAGATTTTCGAAATTTCAGATAAAAGTTTTCTCTTTGTATCGATACAATAAGTCTTAGCCTTCACATTATAAGTAAAACAATCAGCAACTGGATTCCATACCACACCAAGTAGACACACAGACATATCTGTAGGCATGTTCACAATGCTCTCAATTTTGTCGCTTTCAGGGATGTTAGTTAAAACACTGCTCTCGTTAGTTGCCCATTTTCTCAGTCGAAAGCCGCCAGCCATTAGCATCTCATTTAGTTGTTCTGCTAGCTTTTGGGCCTCCTCTATTGTGTTGGAGCCAGCCATGCAGTCATCTACATAAAAGCTAGTTTTCAAAGCCTTACTGGCTAATGGAAATCGTTCTTTCTCATCTTCACTCAACTGTAACAAGGTGCGTATAGATAAATACGGGGCAGGTGTAGTACCATATGTCACTGTAGTGAGCCTGTAGTGTTTTATTTCTTCATTCGGGTTAATTCTCCATAAAATTCGCTGAAAATCTCTATCACATTCTTGAACACCGATCATACGAAACATCTGTTTTATATCTGCTGCAAAACAGTATTTTTTGCACCTATATCGAAGTATAACTGCCATTAGATCTTGGTGTAAAACTGGACCTTTTAGTAGATTGTCATTAAGAGACTTCCCATTTCTTGATTTGCACGAACCATCAAATACTACTCGCAGTTTCGTAGTGATACTGTTATATTTCATCACAGCATGGTGAGGTAAGTAAAACACTTCGGCAGCAGGGCGACTTATTTCATTTTCAGGCACTAGTTCCATGTGTCCCATTAAACAATATTCACGCATAAATTCAGAATATTCTTCTCGTAACTTGTTATTAGAAGTAAACTTACGTTCCATTGCTTGTAGTCGTCTTAGGGCGCCAGTATAGGACTCTCCTAAATCAGGATTCTGTTTAAAAGGCAATCTAACGGAATATTTTTCAGTTCTGGTTGTTGTTGATTTAAATAGTTCTTCAGCGGCTTGGTCTTCAGTAGTTAAACATGGTTCAGATGGTTTCAAGCTCTTATATTCCCAAAATAAAAGTAAAGTTTTATTAAGATCCTCCTCAGTTACACTTTGACTTACATGACAGACAGTAATTGATTCATCCATCATGCAGCCACTACAGATAACCCAACCAAACGCTGTATTCTGTGCCAGTAAGTTGACGTCTTTCATTATTTTACCTTCTCTTATAAGGAAAAAGAAATAATCAAACCCAACTAAAATGTCAATATCCTTTGGGGTATTAAACTTATAATCCGCTAGAGGAAGATTTTTAATCTCATCCCAATAAATAATTGTTACTTGGGCACATGGCAACTTGGATGTCAGATTATAAAATATATGAGCATGCATAATGCATACTCACACTATCACTACTATGTACAGACTTTACCTGTAGTTCAACAGTACCCTTAGTTACACCAGCTTTGTTGTTGCCCAATCCACTCACATACATTTTGGTCTTCGTTGCAGTCCTAGCCTTTAAAAACACCTTTCTGATACTGAAGTGTTTTGACAGCCAGAATCTAAAAGAACATTACAGCTTTGATAATACCCCATATTATCTTTAACTAATACCCTGGCAGTTGGTAGCAACATATTTAGATTTCTCACCTCAGAAGATGCAGCTAAATTTACGGATGTATCACTGTTAACAGTAAAAGTTTCATTTAAATTACCTTTTGGTTCATCAGAAGGTTTATCTTGAGGTTTACTAGTATTCGCCGTGGTAGATACATTTGTTGACGGCTTTCGGTCCATATGTATTAGAGAATGGTGATGGGCACTACAAGTTTCACACACATGGTTTGAAGGACAGTCTTTGACTCTATGATTTAATTTCAGACAATTAAAGCATAAACGTTTCTCCTTTATAAACTCTATACGTTTCGGAACGTCCAATTTGTTGAAGGTAGGGCAATAAGACAGGTGGTGATTTTGTGGACAAGCAGCACAGGCCTTCTTCATCGCACCAGCATAGGCGCGAGCCGACTTTTGAGGAGGTTTTGGAGAGGGTTTGTTAATTCTTTCAGTAACTGGTGATGGCATACGCTCACATCGTTCGTTTATAAACGTAATAAAACTATTAAGGGAAGGAAAAGATACCTTACCGCAATGTTCAGCCCATGCCTGAAGAGTGTATCGATCAACTTTTTTACAAAGCAAGTGTATCAGCCATGGATCTCTTTTCTCAGCATCAGCGCCTTGGGCACGAAGGCCACGGATGACTTCATCGGCTACATTGGAGACATTACGTAAACCTTGTGGAGTTTCAGATTTTGGAATACATAAAAATGTCTCAATCAAGGAATCCACAACCAGCGAGGGTTTATCATATATGTGGTATGGCGCACCCTAGGTGTGAGTTATGGTACAATCCCATCAACATATTATTAAAGATGATCTGTCAAGTTACTAGTTATTGAGCGGATGTACATATGAAATGAAATAATAATAAATAACTTCACTTCTGATTCAACCACCAAACACGATACATTAAAGTGGCGACGAGGATTAAGAAAAAGAAAGTAATAACGGGCATAGCAAATACATTAAAGAAACAGTTATTTTTTCTTTACTTGTAAAAAAAAGAAGCACATTTGGTATTTAAATATCGTTTTTTTTATATAATAAATATTATATAGATAAGCAGATTTTCTGCATAAAAAAATCATTTTTGGGGGACTTATTATAAAGATGCCAGGTAATACAACAATAGCCCACAATGAAAGTGTTTTAACAACATCCGTTGCAACTGGTATAAGGGAGTTTCGGCCGGTTGGGGACAAGTGGTGTCATTGGCAAGAGGTGTTGGATTCTCATTTTGTGGAGGCGGCGGTAGAAGAAGACCGTATTAAAACGTCAACGCTATTGAAGGCCGTTGGTCTGGAAGCGTATGGCTTGTTGAGGGAATTAGGTTTTCCTGGTTTACCTGCCAAAAATAAGTATAAAGAGTTATGTGACATGCTAAACCAGCATTATTCACCCCCAGTGATAATTTTTCGAGAGCGTAGAAGTTTCTTTGAAGCGAAGAAAAGAGACGATGAGTCCGTATCAGTGTGGTATGCACGTCTAAAAAAATTGGCTATGGAGTGCAAATTAAGGGCACAGCTGGAAAAATTTGTGTTGAATAAATTTGTCACGGGATTGGAAGGCAAAGTTTTTGAAAGACTGTGCGAGGAAGATGAAACCCTAACGTTGGAAGCGGCATTAAGAAAAGCGTTAACTATTGAGGCAAAACTGTATGCTCAAACAGGTGCAAAGGAAGAGGTTAACTATGTACAAAGAAAATATGCGCGGGGGCAAAAAAAGAGTTACAACAACAACAACAAGGATGAACCAGCAAGTAGCAGTAAAAATCACAAACAATCAAATGTATATGAGAATAACGGCAGCAAGAAGACAAAGAAAAAATGTATTCATTGTGGATGGAAGAATCACACAAGCGATAAATGCAAGTACAAAAGCAGTGTATGTAACAAATGTCACAGGGTGGGACATTTAGCGAGTGTATGCAGCAGTAGTCAAGTTAATGTAGTTCAAGTATCAAATATGAATTAGCCTAGCAATAATGGTTGTGAGATAGTAGATAATTATAGTAATGATAATGCTTTTTCTGTTTACAGTGTAGCGGATGAGCGTTCGGCTGCTCCATTTACAGTGTCAATCGAAGTTAATGGGGTAATTGTGGATTTTGTTTTGGATACCGGTGCTGCTTGTTCGTTGATGTCAAGTGAAAATTTTGGTAATTTTTTTAAAAACGTGAAATTGAAGCCCTGTACTAGAAAATTATGTGCTTATGGAGGAGATGATATAAATGTTATTGGTGAGTTTTCAGCAACGATAAGATTTCGTGGCCAAACTAAAAAGTTAAGTTTGGTAGTTACAAATACGCGTAGCCCTCCTATATTAGGTCGTGATTTCATGACGGTATTCGGTATAGGACTCTCATGTGAGGGATATGAGTGAGGTGGTGCTAGGCCTTAGGGAACGTTTTGGGAACGTATTTAGAAAAGATTTAGGTTTATACACAGGAGGTACGGTTACGTTAAATTTGGTGGAAAACGTTAAACCAATTTTTTGTAAACCAAGACCAGTACCGTTGGCGTGGCGGTCAAAAATTGAAAGACAATTGCAGGATTTGGTAGAAATAGGCGTGTTAGCACACGTTGACAACTCTGAGTGGGGCAGCCCGTTGGTACCCATCATTAAGCCCGATGGGCAGATACGTATTTGCGGGGATTATAAATCAACCATTAACAAATACTTAGAAGACGTTAGATATCCCCTCCCGTTAATTGACGAATTATTTGCTTCTCTTCTAGGTGAGCTTTTTTCCAAAGTTAGACTTGTCTAACGCTTATAATCAGTTGCTGTTAGATGAGCGTTCGCAGTTGTTATGCGCTTGGAGTACCCACATGGGTATATTTAAAATGACCCGTTTACCGTTTGGGGTCAAGCCGGCAGCGGCTATTTTTCAGAAGACGATTGAGAATATTTTACGGGGTATTCCAAACGTAATAAATTATTTGGATGATATTATCATCACGGGTCGTAATTTTGAGGACCAAGTCAAAACTATTGAGTTGGTATTGACTAAGCTAGAGTCTGTCGGGTTGCGGCTTAATGATACTAAATGTGAATTTTTCAAGGATAAAGTATCGTATTTAGGATTCAATATCGACAGGGATGGGTTAAGTATGAACAAGGACCGTATTTATTCAGTTCTGGAAGCTCCAGTTCCTAAAAATGTGTCTGAGGTTAGGGCGTTTGTGGGAATGCTGAATTATTACTCCAAATTTATTCCAAATTTTGCCCATAAGATGGCACCCCTGTATGAACTTTTGCGGAAAGATGTGAAGTTTAAATGGTCTGAGTTGTGCCAGAGTGCTTTTCAGTCGTTAAAGGAGGAGGTGACATCAGATAGAATATTGGTTCATTTTAATAATTAATTACCTATATTGCTTTCAACGGATGCCTCTAATTACGCGGTAGCGGGTATTTTATGCCATACGTGTGCAGATGGGTCTAAAAAGCCCATAGCTTTCGTGTCACGTGCGCTTACTAGAACTGAGGAAAAGTATAGTACCATACAAAAGGAAGCGTTGGCTATTGTTTTTAGCGTAACAAAACTTAGGCAATATTTGCTTGGTAATCACTTTACCTTAGAGTCAGATCATAAACCGCTTTTAGCCATTTTTGGCGAAAATAAAGGATTGCCTGTTATGGCAGTGGCTGGTGTCCAAAGATGGGCTTTTATTTTATCTGGTTTCAATTATACCATGCGTTTTGTTAAAGGGTCAGAAAATTCAGCAGATCATTTATCTCGTTTTCCTCAGCGGAAGATCGTGGAAGCTAGTGAAGACTTTGGTTTTGTAAATTATATTAGCGGCGATAATAGGCTAAATCTAAATTTTAAGGATATTTCTAGGCGTGATCCTATTTTGTCGAAACTAAAAGAGGCCATTCAGGTGGGTAAGATTGGATCATTGAAGGGGGATGAATTTGTCCCGTTCGTTACTCGTAAAGAGGAGCTTTCTGTAGAATACGATTGTATTTTATGGGGTTTTAGGGTGGTAGTTCCACAAAAATTACGTGGCAAAGTTTTGCAGCAATTGCATTATTCACATTTTGGAATAGTAAAAACTAAATCCTTAGCTCGGTCGTATGTTTGGTGGCCCAGAATAGACCAACATATTGAAAATTTAGTTTCTAATTGTATGTTATGTAAGAAAAGTCAATCAAGTCCAGAAAAGGGTCCATTAATTCCATGGAGGCCCACAGATTCGGCTTGGTCTAGACTTCATGTTGATTTTGCGGGTCCTATTAAGGATTTTCACTTTCTTTTAATTATAGATTCGTATTCAAAGTGGGTCGAAGTGTTTAAGACAAAAAATATAACGTCAGGTTTTACTATCAGCAAATTGCGGAAAGTCTTTGGAAGATTTGGGTTAATAGATACTCTAGTGAGTGATAACGGGCGACAGTTCACGGCCGAAGATTTTCAAGTTTTCATGAAGGCAAATAATATAAAACATATTTTAACGGCACCTGGCCACCCGGCTACCAATGGTCAAGCCGAAAATTTTGTGAAAACTTTTAAAAAGGCTCTTTTAGCCAATTTACGTGATGGTGAAGATCTGGACGAGATTATAGATAAGTTCTTGTTTGATTACAGAACAACAAAACATTGTACTACGGGTGAAACCCCCGCTAAATTGTTAGTCGGTAAGGAGATTAAGACACGTTTTAGTATACTTAGTCCACCTCTAGTAAAAAACAAAGTTGTTGAGAGTCAGTTGTCTAACATCAAAAATCATAAAGGGGCACGAATTGTAAATTTTGATTCCGGTAAAAGTGTTTTTGTGCGAGACTATTCGAATCCAAATAAAGCGTCGTGGCAAGAAGCTACGATTAAAGAACGTTTAGGTCCACAATCCTATCGCTCTATTTTAACTCGAAATAACAGAATAATTAAAAGACACGTTAACCAAATGATTCGCGGTGCACAAAATGAAGGTGCGAAGGCTAATGTTAACGAACAAACAGTTCCAGGTACTTCCATTGGCACAGATCCATCGGGTCGTGCGGAATCAGCTTCTGGGGCGGATGGTGGACAGCTGAACGTTACTCCCGGTCAAGATGAGACTAGGTCTCATAATTTAAGGCGTTTACAACGTCCTAATTACAAGGAATAACTTGTTATAGGCTATTATAGTTTAAAATTATTTTTATATTCAAAGTTACTTAAAAGTGTTAGTAAATTATCATTGTATCTTAAAATTAGTATATCATTAAAAGCCATTTTTTTGTATTTCTTGTATATAAAACCAAATTTTAATGAATTATCTAAATTTAATTATTACTTAATATTAAACTTGAGATGGGAGTTGTGGTATGGCGCACCCTAGGTGTGAGTTATGGTACAATCCCGTCAACATATTATTAAAGATGATCTGTCAAGTTACTAGTTATTGAGCGAATGTACATATGAAATGAAATAATAACAAATGAAATAATAACAAATAACTTCACTTCTGATTCAACCACCAAACACGATACATTAAAATATCGTTCATGTAATTTCGTTAAGGCTTCTTCGTAGTTCTGATCCGAAACTGCTAGGTGGCGTATTAAATTGGCTGGTTCATCTTTTAACAGCCCCTTTAAGTATTGAAACTTTTGGGCAGCAGACAGAGCGTTGTTGTTATTTATGGAGCTATTGAATAAAACAAAAAACGATTTAAACTCTGAGTATTTACCATCAAAAATGGGAACATTCAGTTTCGGCAATCGCACATCCGCGGAGTGTGCTGATGTGTTAATTGTTTGAGACAGTGTAGCTGGGGACATTGACTGTGCTGGCAGTTGAAGTGCAGATAGTTTCTCCAAAAAAGCAGACTGAGTTTGCAAAAGCTTTTGAATGGCGTCTTGTTGCATTGTTGTTGAATTAAGCTGATCAAGTGGTGCAGAGTGTGTCCTGGCTACTATGAACTCGTTAAATTTGGTTTTCATACGAAAATACCTGTTTTCGAACTCCTCCATTTCTGTTTCACGTTGAGGAAAATTTTCTGGATTTGCAGACATTTCAATGTCCAGTGATTGGAACTGGTCATATATTTTCTCCAAACTTTCCAGCCGTTCACGGACTTCGAAAAGCGAGATTTCACTATTAACTTGGCTTATGAAGTTATCCAATCTTGTGGCAATACCTTTTAAATATGCCTTTTTGTTTTTCACGTTTTCAACGTTACTCATTTTTGATTATGATTCAAGAAAATTTATTTAGATTTTTAAAAAATTGTTTTTTTTTGCTAAAAAATTTTCCACAATCGACTTGATTTGCAGTTAAAGCACAACTTATTTTACATATATTCTTTTTCACTTTATGCAGCAACAGGCATATTTACGAAAGGTTCAAAATTGTTTTTATAGTTAAATAAATACAATAACAAAAAACTCTTTATTTGTGATTACGAAACTCCTTTCCCCGCAATCACGTTGGGGTCACTAAAATGTACACGAGAAAGAAAAAGAAGTTGTCTTTTCGATGTTCTTAAACAGACTAAAATAAAATTTATTGAAGAAGTTGTCAATTAACTAAAGCTATGACAATTATCTATTCAAATATTATGTACAACAATAAAATAAGAAAAAATAACTCTCATTTATTAAACAAAAAATATGAAAGGTATTTAATAGAAATATCATACGAGAATACCGTTAGTTTAAGCAAGAAATTTAAGGGGAAAAAAAAAATGAAAAAAAAAAATAATAAATAAATAGAATTCAAAAATAAGAAGAAAACAAAAAGAGTAATTTTAATTCAAGGTCATTCCATGACTTATTAACATAAAGAAATTTAATAATGATGTAACACGATATAAACAAAGTTCATCAACAAACAGATATATCTGTGCAGGTCTTTAGTTTGGACGGGACTCAAATATACGGTTTCACTTGTATGCACAATACACACACACACACTTCTAAAAACTGTTGTAAAGCAAACATATGGTATCGGTTCAGGGTTGTTCTATTATAAAAACTTTACATTTCTGGCAACTAGGTGGCGCTCTACCAACCGTTAAATTCAAACTTACAAACTATACCGATTTCCATATATTTTAAATTTATTATGAGTACATTAAACCAAACTACAAAAATAAACAAATAAAATAAAATGACTTCATATGTAAATCAAAACGAGACCCTGATTGTCACAACCTTAACACTTAACCCCGTCAATTGGTTTTGATTCGGTGATAATTTCGCTTCACGCTTTAAGAATAATTCGCTTGAAAAAGTCTCAATACCTAAGTATATATGTATACTCAAAATCTAGAGCAATCTTATTGATTATATCCAATTTATGAATACTCCTATAGGCATTTAGGCCAACGATATGTTTAGAATATTCGTGGTTATGTTTTTGAGTGGCCTAAAAAAATTAAGTTGACACATGTGACATGGATTTCAAAGTCACAAAAACAAAAAGTTGCGAGATTTCCTTAGATATAGTTGGTAGATTAAATAGAATAATAACGGAAGCAATTGTTACACAATTGGAGTCTCCCTTGGGAAATATGAGAACTTATTCTTCATGCCAGTATCGTCGTTTGAGTGTATAATAATTAAAATAATTTTGTTTACGAAACAATATTTTATTCATAATTGGTATTTAAGAGTAAAAAAGTATTTCTCAATAGTAATGATGTTAAATGTCGAAAAATTTATGGCACACTATCTGCCCACCCTAATGCACGTTCATACATATTGTGAATAAAAACATTTTTGGTTTTTTATTCTCGGTGTTTTTAAGAAGAGCACAATTAAATAAACAGTAAGTAAAAAAACTCTTATTTTCTTCTCAATATTTATTTATTGAATCTTCATATATTAAATATGAACTAACAATAATTAATTGAATCTTACCCTAATACAATATTTATGTCCAGCCAGTGCCAGACAAAATTTCGTCATCCCAGATGAATACCAAGATATTTTACATGGAAATGTTAAGGAATTATTTGATTATTGATTTTAATAAAGGGGCAAGATTCCCGGCACAAGGTGAAAGTTATAAGTACGCATTTTTGGTCATTAACCATTATCCTCCATTGTTTTAACCATATTTCTTGCTGAAATATATGAAACTGTAAGTAACGTGATGCTCCATGACGGTTTGCGTGCATGCTTAGAAATGCTGTTTCGTTTGCGAATGTTGAAGTATGGGTTGCTTGTTGGCATGTCCGAAATATAAATTAAATACAATAGAGGGTACACTTCACTTCTTGAGGGACTTTCCGTTTAATTTTTGAGTTATTTATTTATTCGTTTAAAATAAAACACATAACGGTTGGTAACATGACTGCATCTTGTTTCTTTATTTAAAAAAGTCATGATTTAAAGTATTAAATCCTTAATCGTAAAAACTCGTCATACGCGGCGACTTTGCAATAGATTTATTTCTATTTCATACGCCGACGAACGACGAACAAATCAGTACCAGGTGACCATGTTTGATTTTAGTTTTCAAGTATTTTAGTATATTAAGTTACTTTTTTACTTTATTAATTGTTTTTTATTATTTTATCGCATTTAAAATAATTATACAAAGTAGAAAACTATAAGAATAGTTTTTAATTGTGTTTTTTAATTAATTTTTTTTTTATATGGTCACACTTTTTCTCTCTCTTTGCACAAACAGCAAACAACTTTCTTAATTAGTAAAGCTGTTAATTATTCGTCGTTATTGTGTTTCATACGACGAATTTACTCAGCGAATATTTACTAAAAAATTCGTCGTGTAGGGCGAAATTCGTCGGTCGTCCCAGTTGTGTTATAAGTTATATGTAAGTGCTTAAGTTAAATGAACTTTAATAAATCAAACAATAAAGCAAACGCAGCAGATTAACGAAAAAAGAAAGAAAGAGAGAATATTCATAATTAACTTGAAAACTTATTTTGTGTTAACTTATATATAAAAATAATTGTTAAATCTTTAAAAAGTTAATATTTCATTTTTCTAAAAAAATAAAAAATTTCGTGTTTTTTCTGAAACTAGTCAAGTGCAAACTTTATATTAATTTTTAAAAATATGTGTCAAAGTAGATACAAAAAAGTTTTCTGTTTATCAAACAGTTAGAAAAGTCGATAACTTTTATAAGAAAAAAAATAAGTTTTGTAATAGTAATTTTCCTATTGCTAGAAAGTTTTCTTTGATTTACTCGAAATAAAAAATTAGTTTTTGAAATAAACGATTCAATTGTTACAATTACAATATCCACACCAAAAATAATCGTAATAATAGGAACTATAATAACAACATCAGTTATCGTAATAGCAATTACAACAACCGTAGTAGAAGTAGAAGAGTAAAGCATATGCAAGAAAAGGGAAACTCGCAGAATCCGGGGGTCATAACACAACAAAGATCCTCGGAACAAGAACAATAAACACAAAAACAATAAATGGACTAAGTCCCTAAGTACAATTGCTAAATTTTAATTTTCTCATTTATACCGATGATATATTTGAACGAGATTTTCTCTTAAGATACTAGATTATGATATATTCATATTGACAGTTATTACAAACCAAGAAATATTGACATGACCAATACACAATAATACATTCAAGATAAGTACGGAAAGAATTCAATTAAGAAGTGATGTGATTTTACCATTGGATTTAGCCATCGAAGAAGATGTCTAGTGGTATGCAATCGTAAAACTGAACAGGTTGTAATCTTAGCGAAGGCCATAATTCCGAGGAACGGCAACACGCAAAGCAGATCCAAGTTATGGGTTTATTAAAACATAAGATAATTAAACCATCAATAAGTCCATATAACGCTCCGCTCTTATTTGTTCCTAATAAGGGAAAAATTGATTTAAAAAATGGAGACAAGTTGTGGATTTCAGAAAATTAAATGAACACGCCAACATCGATGACGTCTGAAATTTTTTGCTAATCAGTAGGCCGACCTCACTGAAGTCCTGGAATTGAAGATTTAGGTGAGGAGTATAAAGATGAAATTACTAGGTTTCGATTTAGCTCTTCAACGCAAATATTCGTTGCTTGCAATAATCTTCACAATGATCACACATTAAGTAGTGTTTGATTATGGCTTTTATCAAAATCTTAGAACCTCCACAAACTATCTCCAATGTCCTTGGTTCAAATATTATATAAACATGAATTTTAAACGAGTTTGTTGAGGTCAAATGAGTTTCAGAAACCGTCTAAACATCAATTTGCTTATTAGCGTTTCAAAAGCAAATTTTTGACAGTTATGGCTTGTTAAGTACAGCTTCAAACAACATCCATTGCATTCTCAACATTTCCTGCATCATGTGAGTCATTGTTGGTAAATGTTTTACCGTTTGCACTTATGTTTCTATAGTTGTTTCTAGTTTATTAAAATTAAAAAACTGGCGTTTTATCAGTATATCGTAAAACACCCTGCACTGGCATATGCTTTGATTTAAAATATTAACGTAAGAGATTCTTTTATTACTAGACTGCGGCACCTGAACATTCTTTTGTTAAAACAAATATGTTTGCATCTTAAAGATTTTTATGTTTCATATTGAAAAAAACATTTGTGCAAAATTCGTACAATACAAATCCGTATGTTAAATTTTATCCAAAAATTTAAATATTTATAAACAAAGCTAAGTTGTATGCATAGAATTTTTGATTATTTCTTTAAAATTATAATTAATTTTTTCTAAATAATTGTTTTATAGATATTTTGTTTCGCATCTTAAAAAAAATATGGAGTTACTGGATGGAAAACTTCGTCAATATGCTCAATGGTGTTTCGACAACTGCAAATGCACTAAAGTATCTTCCAGATTGCTTCCTCCTTCAAGTGTTGAAGTCGCAGTAAGTATATATGTATTCTTAAAATTTTTTCTTAGATATTTTGCTTATGCAACCAGTGCCCGTCTTTGACAACTTGAAGCGATGTGCAATATTTGTAATTGCGCCCTCTTCAAACTAAGAAAAGTTTTTGAAATAAGTTCCATTTTAATAGAGTTGTTTCGCTCATCAACGACCTAGTTTAATTAAACTATTCAGTCAAATGAACAATATGATGTTGTTCAGTCTCATTGTTTTTTTTTTCTTGTCTTTTTGGTCATTTATGTGAGAAAAAAGATCTTCAATATTATTTTGGTCTAAAAATCTTTAAAAATAAGATAAAATCTTCATTCTGGCAACGCTGGTATGTACATATGTTTACACTGTTGTTATTATTATTACTTAATACTATAAAAAGTAACCATTATTGTATGCAATTGTGTTGACATATGCAATGGTATAAATTTGTAATCTTCAACACTCCTCCTCAACCCAAGTGCATATTAAACTAATAATAAAATAATATAAACATTCAATTCAAATTAACTTATAATACTATAATATTCATTTACGTTAAACACAAAAAAAAAAATAATTAACATACATACATACCTAAACCTAATTTATTAGCAAAGTTACAATGCTTAACTTTTACTAAATTCTTTGTCAAAATATCGCGACCATATTGTCAGTTGGAACGTACTTCACCTTCAACATTTTGTCCTTTACTACATCCCTTACAAAATTTTACTTAATATCTATTTGCTTTGTCCTCGAATAATAAGTATGATCCTTGGCCAATTGTTGCGAACTCAAATTATCCCCATACAAAACAATGGGTTCTTCACCCACTTTTAAACCTATTTCCTTCGCCAATCTTCTCAAATAAATTGCCTCCTTTGCCGCCGTTGATAGCGCATCATATTCGGCCTCTGTGCTACTCTGTGCAACCATTTGTTGTTTTCTAGATTTCCAAAAAAAATACACTACCAGCGATAAAGAATGCGTAGCCTGTATACGATCTCCTATAGAATGTGTTGCCTCCCCAATCAGAATCAACATATCCCACTATTGGCTTTCCGGTCTTTCTGTACGTAATCTTCAAGGCCTTGGTCGCAGACAAATACCTTAACACATGTTTCACACCACCCAAATGTTCCCTGTGCGGATCCGTATTACATTGAGCCAACTTTGACACCGAATGTAAAATATCCGGTCTTGTCGAAAGATCCAAATACATTAGAGAACCTATAAGCGATTGATCAAAATGCGTAACAATTTCATCCCTGACTTTCAGAATATCCCCTTGCGACTTAGACGCAATTATGATATCGTCGACATGCACGGCAATAAATATAATTATATTCTTGTCATTAAACTTATATAAACATCTTTCTCTTTCTAACGGAGTAAAATTCATCGAACGTAAAACTCCATCAAGTTTAATGTTCCACTCGCGATCTTCCTGTTTAAGTCCGCCTTATTCAACCTTAATACACGTTCGGGGTAGTTCCCATTCACAAAACCCTCCGGTTGTCTCATATACACAACATCGCTCAAATCACTATTTAAATAAGCCGAACAAACATCGATCTGATGTAAGTACAAGTCGTATTCAACCGACAATGCCAACAACATACGTATCGTGACATACCTAATTACCGGAGAAAATGTATCTTCATAATCTCTACCATACTCCTGCGAACAACCCTTTGCAACTAACCTAGCCTTAAATTTCTCAATAGGCCCCTCCTTGTCCTTCTTTAAACTAAAAACACACTTCGAACCTATGGCCTGCTGTCCGGCCGGCAAATCTTATAATGTCCATGTCCTGTTTTTCAATAGTGTATCATACTCTTTCTCCATAGCCCTTTTCCATTCATTCTTATACTTACAATTTAAATCCTCGAACTTTCTGTTGTTGTTGTTGTTCCTCTTCATCGTCTTGCAATTCATCAACGCTTTCATACTCGCTACTGCATCTTTCTTCAGGCTGCTCAATGTAATTTTTGTCAACCTCTACTGCTTCTGCTGTCGAAATTGCTTCTGCACCCAGTCAGAACTTGCTGACATCAATAATGTTGTTGTTTTCTTCAGACACACTAGAATGTTGTACGATGTTTTTTATTTCTTCAGACTCATCAAAACAGACATCACGCTTTTCTACCACATTTTTTGTTTCTGGATCAAACAAACGGTATGCCCAGGGTTGTTAGATGTGACGATTTTTGGTCATGGTGACGATTTTTTTTGAGAAAATACAGTAAAATGACGATTGACGATTTTTTTACTAAAAGTAATAGTGTTATGACGATTTTCTGGCATCAATTAAACACTTACAAGAAATATTTACAATTATATTGGGAACAGTTCAAAACGTAAAAATCAATTTTTCGAAATACAAAAATGATTGGAAATTAAACGAAAAAAATTCTTGCCCCATCAGGTGGCTTTCATTAGAAGCATTAGTAATTCGAATTCAACAATTATATAAAGGCCATCGATACTGCAAAAAATATACACTAGAGCCCAGATTTGCGTCGGTCCTATTTGGTCCGCTTTTTAAAAATTGGTTAAATCCGCTTTTCGTTTTTATGATTTCGATTTGCGTCGCTACATACGATTGCATTTTTTCGCTGTAGAAATAATCACATGTGAAGAATTTTTCTATTTTTATAGTTGCGATCTAGGAAGTTAGAAGTTGGTTCTTAATAAGAAATTTTTTAGAAAAATGAGTGCAGAGAAGAAAATGCATTAGTTTGGCACTAAAATTGGACGTAATATGAAAAACGTTGCAAGTCGGGTAAAAAGACTGTTGATATAGACAGAACCCTCGGTTAGCACCTTCAACAGTAAAAACAATTTGCAATAGTGATAGCGCTAAAAATTAATCATTTAAAGATATGTAGCTCGATATAATAGCAAATGAGATTTTATTTTTTATTTAATGTTTTTGTGAATATGGATAAATGAAATTAATACATTTTTGTTATGTTTTTTAAATACATATTTTTTCTTATGTATTTCTTTTCAAATGATAAATATACACATTTCAGCCCACTTGCTGAAATAAATAGAATAAAACTTAACCATAAAACTTTATCATAAATAGAATTTCTTTCTAAAAATTTATATTTTTGAACCACTCAGTGCAAAAAATTATCTCTAATTTGTAAAATTTAAATATTTGACGATGTGTTGACCATTTTGTTAAATGCTCGTGACGATTTTGACGAATTTTGCTAAAACTTTTGACGATTTTTGAAGAAAAAAGCCTAACAACCCTGGGTATGCCAACCATTTTATACAGTTTGCCTTTCGGTTGGAACTTCTTACGTTGTGGTTTGTCTAGAGCTACTGCAGTCGCACCAAATACCCTCATATGACTAACGAATGGTTTAAAACCAGTAAAGACTTCACACGGAGTTTTATCTTGTATCAGTTTTGTTGGTGCTCGATTTCTAATGTATGCTGCAGTTAATATAGCTTCTGCCCACATGTTCTCCTTCAGACCGCTGTGAACCAACATGCTTCTTGCCATTGCAACAAGTGTTCGGTTGGCACGCTCGGCCACACCATTTTGTTGCGGTGTGTATGGTACTTAGGGTTGCCAGACGGCCTGAATTGTCCAGTTTTTTTGGATGCTGTCCAGGTCCCAGCTAAAATGCAATTTGTCCAGTTAAAAAACTTTATTTAATTTTGAAAAAATAATTCTTTTATTAATTATATTTTGAAAAAAAGCAATCATATACTAAGAAAAAATTGTAGGGAAAAAATTTATAATTTGACGACAGACATTCCAATTAATGAGATAGAGAAAAAGATCCTGTTTTTCAAAAAGCGATAAAAATAACGTGCAAAACTTGTATAAATTGATCTCGTTTGTTAAACATGCCAACTAGAAATACTTAAGGTATTTCTGATAATCTTTATTCACAAGAATCCATTCATATGACCGAATAAAGACTCAAATTTTAATAAGACTAAATTTTGATGAATGTTGCAAAATGTTTCCAAGATTTTTGCTTACAACTAAAGTAATAGAGTTATTAAATTCTTAAAATAACAATACAGATAAAATATATATGTGGCTAAACAAAAAGTTATCGGCCATGTTCGGGAAATCTAACTCGAGTGAAATCAAAATCGAACAAACTTTAATAACGATCCAGTGTTTAAAGTTCATTAAATAATTTGGTTTTATATACTTCATACTATGAGTACAGCTTATCTTCATTAGAACTTATCCTAAAATAAAAAACGACGGTAATTTAAACAAAAATTTAACTGGAAGTTTCCATTGATTTCAATTTCACTCGATCCATAACATGGCTGTTTTTGTACTTTTTATTTGATTTAATTTAATATATACCAAGTTGAATTTATATATACGGTAGCAGCAATACTACAACAAAACAAAAACCACAGAAACAGCAGATGTTTACGGCTCGAAATGTTAACTATTTATAAATAAAATATTATGAAACCAAAACAAATTGGTTCGAACTGTCAAAGTCAGCGGGCTTTTCGCTGCCACTTGCAGAGAATTCGCCCTGATTATAATTTTGTAATATAATATAAGACAGAATTTTTTACGTTTCCTTGCTTTTAAAAATTTTTTTTATTGCAAAATAAAATCTGAAGTAAAATTTTATTTTTTTTATAGTTAAGTGCATTTTCAAATCCAGGTTAATGTTTTCTATTGTCCAGTTATTTGACTTTTGGTATCTGGCGACCCTTATGGTACTGTAAGTTGCTTCTTAATTCCGCAATTATTTAGGTGCTCATCAAACCTTTTGTCACTGCTTATACATTTTATTTTCCTTTCGGTTTGTCGTTCTACCATATGTTGAAACAACACAAATTTATCGTATGCCTCATCTTTTGTCTTCAGATAATATACGAATATGCGGCGTGAATAACCATCAATAAATGTAATGAAATAACGCGAACCACCAAGCGATTGAGTGTTAAAAGGGCCACATACATCTGTATGAATTAAGTTCAATATATTTTTTGATTTTATTTCGTTATTGCATTTAAACTGTTTTACATGAATTTCTGCTTTCATAAATGTAATACAAGTAGAATTATTTTTGAAACATACCCTACAAGAAGTGAATGAGCGAGCAGTCACTTTTTTCACGTTGGTGTTAAGAAAATGATAGAAAGAAATGACAGAAAACTGGATTTCGGTCATTTCATTCTATCACTTTCTTAACACCAACGTGAAAAAAGTGACAACTCGCTCATTCTCTTCTTGTAGGGCGTCTTTCAATCCTCGTACCAATTCTTTTCGTTGCAACTCTTGCAGACTTTCATAATTAAGATGTCCATACCTATTGTGCCATTTGGTGCGGTTTTCATTACTATTTGTTGTCTTTCTCTATCCCGAAAACAAACAAATTGTTTTATTTCTCAGCAACCAAAACCATGCTATTATTTTCATCAAAGAATTCTGCTTTCTCTTTTTCAAACTTCACTTTAAGGCCTCTGTCGACTGCTCTGCTCACAGACACAAAATTTCCTGCTAAATTTGGCACATACAAAACGTTGCAAAAGTATATCTCCATCTCTTGTTTTTATGTTGACATCTCCTCTGCCTTCTGCATTAATGTAGTTGTTACCTACGAGTGTAATTCGTTCTTTGTGCTCGCTGATCGTTGAAAAACATTATCGATCGCCAGACATGTGTGCGGTTGCGCCGCTGTCAACACACCAAGTGTTGATTTTCAATACGTTGGCTTCTGCTGCTGGCAAGACAGTAAACTGTACCTGCCTTTGCACATTTTTTTTTTGTTTCGAGTAACAGTTTACTGCAAAATGCCTGTTAAGAACATACATACATTAATTTCATTATTAACGTTAATTAATAAGAACACACATTCGTACATAGTCTAGTAACATAATTTAGTGCATTAACTTTTTTACACAATATTTCTTTTTTAAACTGCATACACCGCATTTTCATTTTCTGTAAGTAGTTTATTAATTTTGTGTTAAATAAACCATTATAATTAGGTCATTTGTTTATTAACTTGTTTATTAATTTTGTGTTAAATAAACCATTTATAATTAGGTCATTTGTTTTGTGCAACTTAAATATTCTTACTTCCTCATTCATTTATTATTATTTAAGCTAAGCATTTTATTATTAAGTCATTTTTATATAAAAGAACGTAAAAAATAAAGATGAATCAGTCGTGTTTTAGTAATTAAACGTGTGTTTTACTTTAATACGGCTTCCTTCAGGTTTCAAGTGCTTGTAAGGAAAATTGTTTTAAAGTTAAGGTCAATCGAGATTTATGTGTTTAGATTGAGTCACGTTAACGAAACAAACATAAACATTTGGTGACCCCGACGTGATCTAGGTTTCCCCCCACCAGCGGTAAGGGACTTAGATAGAAAATACGTAAGCTATCAAACATTTAAGGACAACAATCCATTCCACAGGCACCAAAACATTGGTGACTACAGCATTCAAGGACAAGAAGTCCAGTTACTAGGCACCAGAAAAAGTTTGGTGACCACTTCAGTCAGGACATCAGGTCCATCATCAAGACACCAAAGGCCAGTTTTGGTTAGGTCGGAATTAGAATCAAGGGTATCAAGACACCTTGAAGTATTCAATCTCCCCAGCAGTGACGCAGTTCTAGGCGCTTGAGTACGGTAACCCTCACAAGTGGTGAATCCTTGACAAATCAACTCAAGTTTAATCAGCTCAGAATGACAACGCTCCAGGATCTGATAGCGCAACAGGACGTGAGGGCCAGTAATATTGGAAAAATCATTTCTATTATTAAAAAGGCCCCACTTGACCGACGATCTGAGGAGTTTTATCAGAGCAAACGTAGTGAGCTCATTTCTATATGGCAGGCGTTCGAAAAAACAGAAAACAGAATTCGAAGCGATGCCACGTTATCGGAGCAAGATCCTTATATGGTTACGAACCTCTACAAGGCAATTGGCGAACAATATAGCTCCACAATGGAATACATTGAGACACAGATGAAGAATTTGAAGCCGTTAAGCAGCAAGTCAGTCCCAACAGCAAGAGAGAAGGTCATAGAGGAACCGATAACCACTCAGCATGACGCACAAGGGGAAGCATTGCAGGGACTAGCTAGACGGATTACTGCTCGGATGACAGCGCTAACTCGTCTGTTAAACGGGTTAGAGTCAATAGATGCTGATCAGCCAAGGCAGGTGTATCAACTCAAATCCGAGACTGTAAAAGGGCTATGGACTCAAATCCAAGAGTTATACGACAGCATGTGGCAACAGGCTGACGATCCATCAAGAATGGGACTACACCAAGGTCACTACGATGACTTGGAAGATTCAGTTCAACATCACCTTGTTAACCTGGCAATACCAGCAGACAAATGCCATGACAGCAGATCTATTGCGCCACAAGTCGGAAGCAACATGACAATACACAGTTCGCTGCCACTTCCGAAGGTCATCATTCTGCAATTTAACGGTGACTGTTTACAGTGGTGGCAATTCTATGAACTGTTCTTAGAAATGGTGGACAAGCAGTCTCTCCCAAACGTACAGAAGATGTGGTATCTCAAAACCAACTTATCGGGGGAGGCTGGCATACTAATAAGCCATCTAGCTCTAACAGAAGACAATTACAAAACGGCATGGACACTTCTTCAGGAGCGTTATAAAAACAAAAGGATTCTGGTAGCCACGCTTGTCGAAAGGATCCTGAACCAACCGAAGGGCACGTCATCAACTGCCTCACTTAAAGCTCTGCATGATACAACAAAAGAGTGCATGTTGGCACTCAACAATCTAAATATCGACACATCTACTTGGGATGCCATTCTCATTCAGGTACTCCTGAAAAAATTAGAGCACACTTTACAGTCGGTTCATGCAATCACTATTGAACCCTAAAGAGGTGCTGACCATCAAAGAACTTTTTGACTTGTTAGAGAGACAATTTGAATCGATGGAGTCTATTGGTAAAACATCAAGCACCCTTCAAAATTCAAGCAAGGCTGTTTTTTCCATAGCATCAGTTGAGAATAATAGCCACTGCACGTTATGTCACAATGGTAGACACCGCATTTATCATTGCAAGCAATTTCTGGCAATGACAGAATCTGAACGACTCAAATGGGTACAACAGCGGAACCTGTGTGTGAACTGCTTCAAGTTGGATCATCTAGCCAAATCTTGTACTTATGGCACCTACAAGAAGTGTAACAACAAGCACAACACGTTTCTACACATAGCAAGGAGGTCCGACGGTACCTCAACACCATCAAACAAATCGCCATCGAAGTCGCCTGTTCAAAAACACGATGGAGCTCCAACCAATACAACTGCAGCCTCGTCAGCTTCAGCAGCATCAGAACCAAACAAACAGCACTACGTGATGCTAGCAATCGCCAAGGTCATAGTCAAGGACCCAGAAGAGGACACACCGCCGTGTAAACCTGCAACTGATGTCCCGGAGTCATGACTGCTTGACCAACTTGGAGGCGTTTATATTACAAACCATAATCCCTGCACAGCCTAGTCGTATCATCGATGTCTCCACTTGGGACATCCCAAAGGACATTCACCTGGCAGACCCCAACTTCCACCTCCCGGAAAAAATAGACATCCTTCTTGGCGCTGAATTTTACTTTAGCCTGGTACGACCCGGAATTATAAAATTAAACAACAGCGGTCCTGTACTTCAAAATACGTAGTAAAGCAGCACACTGAACCTGGCCCATCCTCATCTTTAGCATGCGCAATCCTCAACAAGGAATCTTCACTGGAAGAAGCAATCGAACAGCTGTGGAAACCCGATGAAATAGACTCAACTGAAAGAACCATGTCTCCAGCCGAAAACCTTTGTGAGGCCCATTTCAATCAGTTTGTTCAGAGTGATCCCAGCGGCCGTTTCATTGTCAGGATTCCATTTAAGGAAAATCCTACTGCACTAGGACAATCGTATCAGACAACGTACAACAGGTTCATCAGTTTGGAGAAGCGACTTCAGAAAAATGAAAAAATGCGAGATGAGTACACCAAGTTCATGAGAGAATATGAACGATTGGGTCACATGGAAAAGGTCAATATCAGTGAGGTCCCTAACCCAAGGTACTTCATCCCGCATCATTGTGTTCTGAGGCCAGACAGCACCTCAACAAAACTTCGAGTAGTGTTTGAAGCATCATCAAAGACGTCATCAGGATATTCGCTAAATTACATAATGCATACCGGTCCAACTGTCCAAAGCGAATTATTTTCTATTACTACGTTTTCGACTGCCAAAATTTGTCTTCACCAACGACATCGAAAAAATGTACCGGCAAATATTAATTAATCCTGGCGACCACCAATATCAGCTAATCATCTGGAGAGAGGATCCTGCTTAACCAATTAACTACTACAAACTGAACACTGTGACGTACGGCACCCGATCAGCTCCATACTTGGCTACCAGATGCTTAAACCAGATAGCAAAAGAAAATAACGAAAGGTACCCTCTTGGAGCTAAAATGTAAAGACAAAATTTCTATGTCGATGATGGGCTGGGTGGTTCAGACAGTCTACACTTGGCCAGAGAAACACAGCGAGAGCTCAAACTTATCTTAGCAGCACGTGGATTTCCTTTAAAAAAATGGTGCTCAAATCATCCAAAACTTCTAGAAGACATACCACATGATGACCGAATCATAAATTTGGATCTCAGTGAAGGCACTCACAAACCAATAAAAACATTGGGATTACATTGGGTCCCTCAGACAGACAATTTCTGCATCAAGGTAAATCTCAATGAGCGCACAACAGCTTCGAAACGTACGGTAACTTCAGAGCTCGCAAAACTATTTGACCCTCTTAGTCTCTTAGCACCTGTCGTTGTCCAAGCAAAGATCTTCATTCAACAACTGAACAACAAGCAGAATACCTTAGACTGGGATGAACCATTGCCGCAGGAGCTTTGCATGAAGTGGAACGACTTCCGCAGTGGCTTGAAGACATTAGAAGATTTCAAAATAAAAAGACACATGTTTTATGATGAAATCCCCGACACAACGCAATTTCATGTGTTCGCAGACGCCTCCGAAAAGGCGTTCGACGCTGCGGCCTACATCCGTGCAACGCTAAAAGATGGAAGAGTGTGTGTCCGCTTGCTATGTATAAAATCACGAGTGGCTCCCCTAAAACAACAAATTCTACCTCGGTTAGAGCTATGTGCGGCAGTTGTCGCAGCGCAACTCGCCCATAAGGTCAATGTTGATCAGCCGACATTCTTATGGACTGACTCCGCAATTGTCCTATCTTTTATCAACTCACAGTCATCTTCATATAAAACATTTGTTGAAAACAGGGTGTCTACAATACAATCCCTTACACTAGCAGGACAGTGGCGTCACGTAAGGTCAAACGATAACCCAGCTGACATATTATCCCGCGGACTTTAGCCATCCAAGCTGCTGACAAACGCACTATGGGCCACTCGGGCCAATGTTTCTTCATGGAAGCGAGTCTTTGTGGCCATCATGCTTCTCACCTCAGCCTCACCCTGAACTAAAAAAGGTCGTTATGGCTGCAACCTCAACACAAAACTACGACCTCATATATACAATTAATCATAAAAATTCGTTTGGAAACTTTCAAAGAATTATGGCAAATGTTCTACGATTCGCAAGGAACTTGAGAATACCTGCCCGAGATAGACCAACGCATGTTTTATTTACACCGAAGGAGCTAGACGATTCTCTGCATCTGATTGTGCGCACAATCCAATTTTCGGACTTTGCAGAAGACATAAGGCAACTGCAAAGGAATCAGACAATTGATAAAAAAAAAGCCCACTTAAT
Organism: Pollenia griseotomentosa; assembly: GCA_963931875.1. Taxonomy (NCBI): domain Eukaryota; kingdom Metazoa; phylum Arthropoda; class Insecta; order Diptera; family Polleniidae; genus Pollenia; species Pollenia griseotomentosa. The sequence goes on along the minus strand of OZ007560.1, from coordinate 167,045,582 downwards.
AGTCTCTCACCAATCTTGGATAAGGAAGGTGTTGTTCGAGTAGGAGGACGATTAAAAAATTCGGAGTTATCACAGGACTCAATGCATCCCATTATCTTACCTTATAACGATTCCTTGGCAAGGCTACTATTTATCATGATACATAAAAACAATAAACACTGCGGCCCACAAGCTCTTTTAACCATAATGCGACAACGGTTTTGGCCAATCAAAGGGAAGATTACAGCGCGCACAGTGGTCCAAAAATGCGTCAGATGCACTCGACCGCGACCACAACTGCATCAACAAATCATGGGCAACTTACCACAACCTAGAATCGTGCCGTCCCGGCCCTTTATCAACTCCGGTGTAGACTACAACATCAGGGGCAAAAAGCCAACGAAGGCTTACATAGCCGTATTCTGCTGTTTTTCCACCAAAGCAGTTCATCTAGAATTGGTGTCTGATTTGTCAACAGAGTCATTCATCGGGGCTCTGAAACGCTTTATAGCTCGCCGCGATCACTGCCAAAATATCTTTTGTGACAATGCGACAAATTTCGTCGGTGCAAAAAACCTGCTGGAACTATCTGAAAATATATACTCAGAAAAAGCGCAAGAAGGCATCATCACTGCTTCAAGCGCTAAAGAAATACATTTTAGTTTCATCCCACCCAGAGCACCCCACTTCGGAGGCTTATCGGAAGCCGCCGTAAAGTCTGCAAAACATTTACTGGTACGCAGTGTGTCAACCGAATCACTAACTTACGAAGAGTTGGAAACCATCATCATATAAATTGAAGCCATATTAAATTCACGTCCGTTGATTCCACTATCAAACGACCCAACTTGTCTAGAAGCGCTTACTCCTGGCCATTTTCTAATCGTTGAAGCTCTTACCTCACAAGTGGATAACAGGCATATCGCATTGGAACCTGGTCTCCCAATTAAAACAGCAGTTTTGGAAAAGATGGTCCACGGAATACTTGAGCGAGCTTCAACATCGCTATAAATAGAAATGCAAGTCCAGCAATTTTAAAACAGGAGACATGGTGATTATTAAAGACGACAACCTACCAATCAAGAAATGGCCATTAGGAAGATTCCACAAAAACGAATCAAAACTCTAGACAAGCCGATAGTGCTTACTTTAGTACTATCACTTCTACTCATCCCTCCAGTCTTATGCAATAACATAGCGGTTACACAATTTCAGGACGATCCAGGACTGTACTTTGAAGGAATGGGAACAGTAAAACTCATCACGGCAGAATGGAAATTAATGGTTTACTATGATCTTACGCCGTTCATATCAGAAATAAACTCCTTGCGTCAGGTTTGCAGACGCTGCAGCAACTGTGTTCCACAATAAAAAGACATTCGATGTGCAATATGTTGTCAAATAACTTAGATCAAATCAAAAATGAATTACTCCAAGAAGAAGAACTAATCATAAAGAGACGCGTCAAAAGAGCTCCGTTTAACATTGTCGGAAATATTGCGCGATCACTATTTGGGGTGCTGGATTCCGAGTACGCCAATGAGATATCACAGACCATTAATAAAGCAAAACTAGAACACGTTCATCTGGCAAGTCTCTTGAGGAACCAAACATCGATAATTGATTCAACCATCAACATAATCAAACTAGATGAGATTAACACGCAGCAGAGGCTAACTGAAATCACACAAATGATCGAGCAAAACCAGAATGAACTCTTTAAAGAATCCGCTGAAATTAGCAACTCACAACTTGTTGGATTGCTGCCAACCAATCTTCCGTTAACAGCAATAACTTTGCAAAAAATAGAGACGGAAATCATAACTGTTCTTACGGATGTTCATAATGGAAAAATAAGCCCGATATTGCGCTCACCATAACAATTAAAAAATTAAATTATGACAATTAAGGCCCATCTCCCAATGTCATACATGCTTCCAACAGAAGACGAGAACTGGATTGCACTATACCAACTCATGAACGCAAAAGGAGCTGTTACAAAAAATGAGGTAATATTTGAAGTAACAATACCCCTTGGAGCTTTTCAATATAGTGCCAATTCCAACGGTAAAAAACAAATCTCTAATTACTATCAATCCATACGAAGCATATCTCGTAACCAACTCACATAGAGATGAATACGTACTGTTTACGCCAGATGGCATGTCTAGTTGCATAAAAGCGAAGGATGACGAATACCTGTGCCCAAATCAACAATCGAAACTTCGACGAAATGATAACAACAATCCTTGTGAGATCAGTATGTTCAATAACCAATCAACCACAAATTGCAATGTCCACAAAATACCAACTCCGATGTTTTACACCCAACTGAAGCATAAAAATAAATGGATCTTCTCCACTACTTCTGAAATCGAGACGTCAACGGTATGCGGCACGGAGACCACACTCATCACACTCATAGGTACCGGATTGATGGAAATTGACCCAAACTGTGTATTAAAAAACAGTTTAATGACCATGCAAGGACATTTTGGCATGTCAACCAGCATCCATACCTCACTCATAAGACAAAAACACCTCAAGTCAATCAGTAAGCCACTGGAACCAGACGGTCTGCCCACTCATGCAACGCACCTCCAACACCTAATGCAATTAGAACAACTAACAGCCCTACAACAACAATTGAATGAATCCACCCTAAATAACCTACCTCAATTAATCAACTCAAACAGTCAACATCATTATGCTGTCAGCTACACCGCATTAATTCTGTGCACTTTGGTCATCTTGACCCTGCTAGTTTGGAAATTCCGCTCAAGACATGTTAAACCAATTCCTACACTAGCAGTCAGATCCCAGCTGTCCACAATCAACATTCCTGAACCTGATTCAAGCCCCCAATCACTTTTCGAACTGTGTTCAACGTGGCGGAGAATGTTAAGAACATACATGCATTAATTTCATTATTTACGTTAATCAATAAGAACACACATTCGTACATAGTCTAGTAACATAATTTAGTGCATTAACTTTTTTACACAATATTTCTTTTATAAACTGCATACACCGCATTTTCATTTTCTGTTAAATAAACCATTATAATTAGGTCATTTGTTCGGCGGGGATGGTGGCAATCGATCGCGGTCTCCGTGGTATCTCTCCAACTAGCACCACGTCGAGCCTGGCACCTTCCCAAACCTCTCCTAGTAATTGGATAGCCTGCCTTAAGAGTAGCGCTGAGCGCTCATCTGCGCAAGCCATCAGCTTCACGTGACCCTGGTACCAGCCAGCGTCATCGCATTGAGGGGGTGGCCCTGGATTCTCCCTGAGGATCGTCCAGAACACACCCATAAGTTTCTGTTGTACCAGATCCCACTTGGTATGAGAAATGGCACCGTTATCAACACTATTGTCGATGATGGCACGCACCAGGTGACCTTTGGCCACCTCGCTAAAAGATTTGTTCATCGGTTTCGATGAAATTTTGGGACGTTTCGTCCCCGGTTGCTGTTTCACGGCTGCAGCTTCCTCCTCCGAACGTTGCCGTTTAGGCATTGTCACCTTTCCAGGGACAGGAGGGGTAGCACTTGGCAGCCCAGCTATGTGGGCTTTTGCCCATGCCAATGAAGCTTTTTGCTCATTGGTGAGATCTTCCGCTTTCTTGGAGCCGAGAAGATCGATGAAACGCAAGGCAGCACGCCTTGTGTTTGATGCCCTCTTTCTAGGGGGTTTTGTGCCAGGGGACTTTCTACGGTCGCCGCATTTGGCGGGGGGAGGTGCAACTTTGGGATTGGATGTCTTCATCGCCATCCCTTCTTGCACAATGGACACATGGGAGGCTGCATTGTTAGGCGACTTAGTCATACCCAACTTTGCAGCACCCGAAGCAGGGGTTTTATCCGTTCCAATGACGGAAAGGGCTTGTGCGGCTTTTGAGGTACTTGGAGCGAAGTTCAGGGGTACCTCGCCGCAGTTTTTGGAGCAGCCGCCTTCTGGTCGAGCTGCCTTACCACTTCCGATCAGCCTGGGCCGATCTATATTGGTTGCCTGGGCTGTTACAGCCCCTGGCTTTTTCGTTGTTCTGTCAATCGTTGTCCTTATTCTTGCCTGTCCGTCATCAGTTTCCGTCAATTGTTTTTGTTGTGTTTGTTGTTGTTTGGAGTTGGAGTTCATTTTGATTTTGGTCCCACGAGTGTAGGGGAATTGAGAGGTCCACCACGTCATAGCCCCCATTAACGCGGTAAGGGCGTGGTCTATTTGCTGAGGTGCCCAGGTATCAGCAAAGCTCCGTGATAATACAGTCGGTAACCCCTGACTGCAAACCAACCGATAGGCACGGGTCGCATAACACCTCGGTTTAGGGGTGGATAACTTTTCGTCGCCAAGGCCTTTAAGTTCACTGCCTTCACCTCGGGAGTCGTCAGTTGCTGGCGGAATACCCGGGCCAAGACACGAACCACAGCCAAGACTTAAGCCACCACATCGCTTCAAGATTGTTATCCATAATAGTGGTGGTAGGTTATTTGCACAATAATTGTTTGAAAACAAAACGAAATCCATCAAAAAAAAACAACAAAAACCAGTTTCAACGAAAAAAAAACACATACGCACACACTTTGGCTGGCAAAAACAGCAAACATGTGTATATATTAATGCACGTTGATTTTTGCTCTCTTCAGTTCTCTAAGTGAGAACAACAAACCAACAACAAATTGCCTTTGCAAAATTTGTGAGCGAAATTATATGAGACCGGGGCGTAATGATAAACCCCGCCATAAGAAATTTTGCTTCTACATGATGCGCATTCTATATGATTTATATTCTTTGGTTTTACTTTAATACGGCTTCCTTCAGGTTTCAAGTGCTTGTAAGGAAAATTGTTATAAAGTTAACGTCAATCTAGATTTATGTGTTAAGATTGAGTCACGTTAACGACACAAACATAAACAATGCCCTTGCTTACCGCAAATAAAACAGCTTGTGTATTTCTTTTTGCTTTGTTGCTGGAATCTTTTTTTATAATTCTGTTTTTTCTTGCGATCGCCATATTGAGTTTTTGCTGCGAACGCAGACCGTGTTTTTCAATTTCTTTTTGTGATTTTCTCTCGAACTCTTCTAACAATTTTACCTTTAAGTTCTGCAGAGATGGTAAATTTTCACGCGTTTCCATGGCCACAACTGGACAAAAGTATGATGGTTACTAACTCTTCATTCATATCAATTCCGATTTCTGCTAATTTGTCCGCAATACTGCTAAAATTACTGATATGTTCCGACATTTATTCATCTTCCGTCATACGCGCGTTTAATAACTGCTTATACAGGTACACCTTCTTCACAGGGCCACGTGGACGAAATACTTTCTGTAACGTATTCCATGCCTCTGTTGATGACTTACAATTGTGTTGCCATACGCAATGGTATAAATGTGTAATCTTCAACAACAAAATCTTGTTTACTGTCAAATTTTGGCATCTCTCGTCTCGATTCAACTTTCGTCTATATTAAACCTTCTCTTGATTTTCAAGAACTTAAAAGTCGTAAGAATGTTGTTATATTTAAAATTTATAGAAACAACTTGTGACCTTTAACGTGTGTCATTCACCACATTACTGCGTCAAATAAGTTTTTCCTTTGCAGGTGAATTTCATCTCATTAATCTATTTAGCTTTTTGTTTGTTTTTTTTATAGGTTTTTGCCTGGTTTTTGAAAGCAAAATAAAAATTTGTTAAAAGAATTTTGCACGAATATTAATTTTTACAGGCATGTGCTATATATTTCCAGTTTTTTGTATGCAGTTTTTTTTAATTAAACCAATATTATAATGTCCATTATTGCAAACATACAATAAGAAAAACAACCCATACTCATCAATTTGCCTTTAAAGAAATTGTTTTTACAAATGCATTTTTTGTCTCTACTCTAATGTTTACAATCAAACAAAACTATGTGTTTCAGTTTCTAAATAACGCTGTTACGCACGGCTAACATCTGTTAATAATAAAAATTGTCTTACCAAAAATTGAAAATAATGGTTAAGGGTATGAACAAGATTTTCCCGCTAGCTCTTTGACAGAAGTAGTTCTTTACCCGAATTCCAATCGCGTAATCATATAAAAATAAATATTTCATGCCAAATAAAATACCAGAGTGTGTATAAAAAACAACAAGGAAATTGAATTAAAAAAAAAGATATAAAATTTACAAACACGAATTTATGGCTAGTTGACTTGCCATAGGGAACAATTATCCCACCCAATAACACCGTGACAGAAAGATAACCCCGAATTATAAATCTGTCCCTAGATATATGACCTTGTCTTAACTATAGTTACATTTTGTTTTGGCTATCCTTCCCATTAAAAAAAGAAATTAATGATTCATTTTACAATAAAAATTCATTCATAATTTTATTTCAGAAAATAACAAAAGAAATATGAAATATAAACAAAACCAAAATAAAAAAATGTATATGTAGTAACACTCTTATGAATATTCATTAATAAAATTGTTATGCTTAAAAAAAATATTCTTTCTTAAAGAGTAATTTTAAAGTGTAAGAGAAAACAAAAAAAAAATACTGTATATGATTAGGACAAAATAGAAAGTGGACTGACAGACGAAAATTAAATGGCAAGAGAGAAATATATAGAAAAGTATATTTAAAATAATAAAAAGGAATAATGGAAAAGATACTTAAATACACCAATGGAAAAATGGTCGTTAATTTAAATATCATGAAAATAGTAATTATGTTATGATAAGAAAATTAGGATTTCAAAAAAAAACACGAAAAAATTAAGTTATTTAAACAAACAAAAAAAAAAAAAAAAAGAAACAAAGTAAATTATTTTAATTTCATATTTGATTTTTTTTTAGTTATTAATATCAAATTTTTTTTTTTTTTATTTTTAAAATAAGATGAAGTTATATACTAGGATATATTTTTTTTATCGGAAAATAATTAGGTGTAATATTCTTTAATAAGAGAAATATGATATATTAATTTGAGGAAATGGTTAGAATTAAGTTTTTTGTAAAACCGGTGTAAGTTAATTAGTTTTATTGAAAGTGTGCAATATAATTTAAAGGATTTAGCAACTAATTTTGTAAATCGTTTAGACAGGTTTATCATAAAAAAGAAATATAAGATTGTTAAAAGTTAATTTAATTAATTAGTTTTTAAGGAATTACGCCAATTTAAGGTAATTTTCAGGTATATATTCAATTATTGAACCTTTTGATACCAGAATATTCAGTTTATACATATGTTTATATGAAATTATATAATTATACTTAGCACGATATCTATAAACATTTCATTGAAGGTTAAAGACGAATCCACATCTTGTTTATAGTGATGGCTTCAGACTTCTTCAAAAAAATCATTGATCTTGACCTTGACCTTAGTTGTATATCCCTTTTTGGTGGACTTAACAAAATGGAGCCTATCCTTTGCGCAGCAGTTCTGAGCAACTTTAAAATGGCTTCTTCCTCGCTCGGCATGATCTTAAAAAGCCTTTTTAGGCCACGGTCAAAAACAAAACCACACTTAGCAAACGTATTCTCTTTTGAAACGTCACTGTCTTCACAGAATAATACCACATCAATTAAAATATTTTAGCTGATTTTACTTAAATTTCCACGTGGACAAATTTTAATTTACACTTTTGCCGATTCAATCTGTCGAACATCATACAATGACCACTTTCAAGTATAGAATGAATTTTGTGTTTCAAGAAAATGGGTAACAAAACTAAATTGCGTAAGCCCAGAATTAAATAACTGCGTAATTACTTTCCAATGAGAGGTTTATACTATTGAATTTGCAATTACATGAACATAAGGAAAAAATGACAAAAATATTTTTAAGCAAAAGGCTCCGTAATTGAGATCAATTCAATCGTACAAGCAACTATATAGATATATTGTTAAGTGAGAGACAATGCAGGTTGCAATGCAAAAGATAAAACTCTATCATGCTAGAAACTAACATAATTATGAGGGAAGGGGAACCTAACCTTTGGTAGATCGAAGTTTGCTTTTTTGAATGATTATCCATTTTAATTGATTTTACATGTTCTTACTTACATGTTCTTCCTTACTTGTAAAATCAATTAAAATGGATAATCATTTAAAAGAGCAAACTTCGATCTACCAAAGTTTAAAATACAATTTGGTTTAAGGATTGATGTTTGACTATTGACGTCATCAGTCGTCGATGGCTGCGAGTGTAAAACGGCAAATCAATTTGAGAAGATCGAGTGGTTGCGATCGAAACATGTCATGGTAACCTGCCGGCCGCGGTTCGTATCCCGGCCACGGTCAAGAATGAAAGATTGTCAATAACAATTTTCATGTTGTAAAATTCCTTTCTTCATAAATATAATTTAATGAAAATTAAATTTAATGAACTTAAGCCTAATTAAAAATATTAAAAAAAAATTTGGATTAGAAACCATAAATAGTTTAACAAAATAACCACAATACTAATTAATTATTATTCTTAATATTAGCAACAACGTGTGGCAAGACCCACGAGTTGCCGGGCAAAGGTTTGATATTTATATGAAATATCGAAAATATTTTCTTTACCTTTTCAAATCTTTTGCGTGGTACTTCCCAATATGTTTGCCCTTTCCATCCTCAATTTCATACAAGCTATTGCCAATCTTTTTCCTAATTCGGCATTTTATATATTTTTGGTAAAAACTTTCGGTTTATGTGTTTTGACATATCGCTAAGTACATGGTTTTTCTATATACCGTTTCACCCTTTTTAAATAGTATATCCCGGCTTCTAAGTTTATACGTTTTTGCTGCCCTAATATGCGCAGTGTTCAAATTTTCACGTGTATTTTCCCTAATTTTAACCAATTTACCTGCATGCTCTACTATATTAAAATCTTCACCAGTCTTGTTATTAAGACGATCTATAATTTTGTATGTTGATCCATGCTGAATCATGTTTTGACCGAATACGGCAAAATAGGGAGAATAATTAATGGTGGTGTAAAAATCACTCCTTAATACACTCAAAATTTGTGGTATAAATTTATCCCAGTTCTTATGATCCTTTTGTTTCTGCAAAAAAAAAAATCTTATTGTCGTTATAATTTTCCGATTAGTGCGTTCAGATGCATTTGATTGAGGTGTATGAATACATTCCTTTAAATATTATTTAGGCCCCTATTACGGTTCACAACTCAACTCAGTTGAGTTGTCAATCAGACAACTGGTTGTGTTGAATTGTAATTTTTTGATGTTTTTGTTCGCCGCAATATAGCAAAGTTGTAAGCCATAACACAAAAATTAAAAAATTACAACTCAATTGAGTTGAGTTGTGAACCGTAATAGGGGCCTTACTTGCATACCCTAAATAGCAGCTTAAAAGGTACTACACCCAAACGCATGGGAAATATTTACAAACTTAAAATTAAAATCATATTGCAATAATTTTCCCATGCTTTAGTTTAAGTTATTTTAATTTACACGTAAGAATAGGCTAAGAATTATTTTCATAGTTAGAATATAAGTTAGAATAAATTGTAAATAAAAACAATCATAATTAAAAAGCTGACGAGTGCACTAGTTGCACCGTCTAAAAATAAAATCGCATTTTAATAATTACATGGCGATCCTGCCAGTCCTCTTTTAAGGAGTGCTAAAAACTTTAAGCACCCTTAAAAAAGTAGGTAGAGGAGTGCTTGCTTTAAAAAGCACACAGAAAACAAGGGAAGTGCTCAAAAGTACCTGTGCATACTAAAGAGGGAAAAATCCCTTTTGTTACGAGAAATCAACAGGAGCCCTCCACCCAACTGGGAGGATGCCACTAAAATGTGGACTAGGATTAACACCATAGAAAGATTAATGGAGCAACACTCCAAACAAAAAAAAAATAAAAAAAATATATAACATAGAATTTTTAAAAGAAGTGAATTTAAAGTGCACTCTTTGGGTCAGCCGGCGTAAAACGCCATTGACACAAATATCCTTTTTTTTTTAAATATAATAAGCAAAAAAAAATAAAAAAAAATATACTACAAGTCAATAAAATTATCTACAATACTATGTAAATTAAGTGAATAATTTTAATATTAATTTAAAATTTTTATGAAAATATTACAATTAAATATGGGAGGAGAAGAATCAAAATTAGATAAACCTAACGCTAACGTCGTTAATAACGTAGAGATTGTTGACCACACCTCTGAAATTAAGTCGCTATGGACACTTAACTTAGTCCTTATAATAATTGCAGCAATTAATCTATTACTAAAAATATATTTAATACACAAAAGGTCACTAAAAAAAGGTATGCCAGTAGAGCAAACGATTTAGACAGAGTTTAAATTATTTTTTTATTTTTGTTTTCTCGTTTTATGGATTGGAAAAGCATTTTGGAAAGGTGTAGAAATATTAAAGCAAAATTTGACAGATCTTACAAATGTCTCAATATAGACCGCCCAAATAAGGACGAAACCACTTAAAAACATTTAAAAATTCTTATATATTGCTTAGAAGATATAAGAGTTCTTCTAAACGTTAACAACGCAAGATTAACTGCAGCTCATAAAGCAGCAGCTGAAGCGTTTTACCAAGACGTTAGAAATAAACTATTAAATATAACAAATAGAAAAGCTTTCAATATAAAATTACCAATTTCTCTTCACGAGAGGATTGAAGTTGATAAATATTTTTCAAAAGTAGAAAGCACCAACATGGCACAAACCATTGTCGAATTTTTGAATACAGCCTCAAAGTTAATCACAGACTTTGACAGGAAATCGGAAAATTTAAGGTCATTCATAGACTCATTAACTTTAGTTGATACAATTAAGGGTTCTCATGAATCATCAGCGGTAGCTTTAATAAAAACAAAAATTAAAGGTAACGCAAGGAATTTAAATAGTACCTCTGTCGAAGTACTAATAGCTAAAATATTAAATATAAAACAGCAGACTAATACAGCAAACACATATTGCAACGAAATAGAACTACTTACAAAGTCACTAGAAAATGCATATATTTCAGACGGAGTGACTAGCGAACTAGCCACTAAACACTCCACACAAGTAGCAGTAAAAGCACTAACTAAAAACTTTAGTATAGATAAGGTTAAACTCATCATGGAGGAAGGCCAATTTAATAACATGATTGAAGCAATAAGCAAATTCGTCAGCAGTTGCACAGAAGCAACTGAACAACAAAACGCAATACTTCATTATAGACATCGACCAAATCCTAATTACTTTCGTGGAACATTTAATAGAAATAATAACTTAAATTTTTAATATTATTTTTAATTAGGCTTAAGTTTATTAAATTTAATGTTCATTAAATTATTTTTATGAAGAAAGGAAATTTACAACATGAAAATTAATTAAAATTGTTATTGATAATCTTTCATTCTTTTCAGCACAACTTGAAGGACAAATGAACACAAATGAACTTAAGCCTATTTAAAAAAAATATTAAAAATTTGGATTAAAACCCATAAATAGTTCAACAAAATAACCACAAAACTAATTATTGTTCAAGCTAAGGCACGAGCTCTATGTATTCATTTGTCCTTCAAGTTGTGCTGAAAAAGGTCAACAAGAAAAAGAAAGATAAAAAAGAAAAAACAAAAAATGTACTTTGGACTTCAAGAAGAATTCTTGACAAAAAGTACGAAAAAACACAAGTAAGGAAAAAACATGTAAAATCAATTAAAATGGATAATCATTCAAAAAAGCAAATTTCGATCTACCAAAGGTTAAAATGCAATTTGGTTTAAGGATTGATGTTTGACTATTGACGTCAGCAGTCGTCGATGGCTGCGAGTGTAAAACGGCAAATCCATTTGAGGAGATCGAGTGGTTGCGATCGAAACATGTCAAGGTAACCTGCCGGCCGCGGTTCGAATCCCGGCCACGGCCAAGAATGAAAGATTATCAATAACAATTTTAATTAATTTTCATGTTGTAAATTTCCTTTCTTCATAAAAATAATTTAATGAAAATTAAATTTAATGAACTTAAGCCTAAGTAAAAAAAATATTAAAAATTTGGATTAAAAATCATAAATAGTTCAACAAAATAACCACAATACTAATTATTAGAAATAATAACAAAAATAATTATTCACGTAACAGAAATAACAACATCAGCTACAAAAATTACAGAACTACCAATAGCGCCAATAACAACTACAATAACAGAAACCAACAAAGATATAATAATTATGGTAGAAATAGGAACTACGTACTTAACATGACCAACGAAGAAGGAGATCCGGAAAACTCCATTCCTAAGATCAGATCAATAAAAAGAAAAGTGTATAATCTTAACCTTAACTATAGTTGTTCAATAGATATTTACATTCACAATACTAACACTCCAATAAGATTATTAGTAGACACAGGCGCAGACATTTCAATAGGTAAAGCAAAATATTTTAATATCAAACAAATCAATACTAACAAAACCACAACATTAAGTGGAATAGGACAAGGGAAAATTGAATCAATTGGTAGCATATTCTTTGATTTAAAATTTAAAACTTATTTAATACCACATAATTTTCAAATAGTGGACAATGATTTTCTAATAACTTATAATGGAATCGTTGGTAAGGATTTCATCAAGAAACATAATTGTATTGTAGATTTTAATCAAGATTATGATTACCTTGTCTTACGACCATCCAACATACCACAATCAATAGAAATACCGGTTTCGAATAACTGTAACAATATTATTTTGCCACTAAGAGCTGAAGTAATTCGTCAAATCAATTTTAGTAATTGTGATGATGAAATACTTATTCCAAATTAAGAACTTGAACCAGGTGTTTTTATTGCAAACTCTTTAGTAAAGTCAAATAAAGCATTTATCCGTATACTTAATACTAATTAAACTGTAACAACAGTTAATAAAAGTAAAATAAAAACCGAAATCTCTCTGAATATGACATAATAGAAGCAAATCAAATCAAAAACAAACAAAGAAAATCAGAAGTATTAAAAATTTTCAAGAAAAATTTTCCCGAAAAATTTAAAGATACTTTGAGTAACCTTTGCGATTCATATAGCGATATCCTTGGTTTAGACTCAGAAGCTATAACAACCAACAACTTCTATGAACAAAAGAAAAGATAATTACGTCGCGGACGCTTTATCCCGTATTACATTAAATGACTTAAAAGACATGAAACAACACATTTTAAGAATCACGACTGAATCAATGATCAATAAAGGACAAATACAAGAACCTAGTAATCAGCAGATAATTAATAAAAATATAAATAAAAATCCCAGTGTATATGTACCATTAAATAACACTGACGTCAGAAAATATCATAAACTAAAGATTTCCCCCGAAAAATGTTACATAAAACGAGGAAAATCTTTAGTAGCATATGTACAAATTAAAGATTTGTTTACTAATGGGAATTTTGACTTGGGACAATTTTACCCTAGGCTCGAAAAAGTGGCCGGTGAACATAAAATTGAAAAATTACAAGTGGCACCTAATGAGAAAATTTTCGAATTTATCTCTTTAAATAATTTTAAAACTATGGGCAACAGAGTAGGTATTGAAGAAAATAGAAGTAGTGCTACTTAATAAGGTGACCCAAGTTGAAAATAAGAATGCCAAGGCAATTCTAGATATCTTGCTGACATATCACAATGATCCAATAGAAGGAGTACACTGTGGTAAATATAGGACAATAGAAAAAATTAAAAGATATTTTTTTTTTTTTTTTTTTTTCTTTATTTTTGGCCACTTTCTTTTATTTGTATTAATATATATTTTTATTATATATATTTAGCTGGTGAGGCCTAACTCCATTTGTGAAAATAAAAATGCAAAATTTTTTATTTCATTTTTCCCGACGTTTCGTGAATTTTATGTTCACTTCTTCAGGGGATTCGTAGTGAAAAGAAACAAATTTGTATTACATTAAACATTAATATATTTTTTTTAAAAACATAAAAGCCAACACTAGTGGTGTCATCTACTGTTTTTAAAACAACTCTATAACTCTATATATTGGAAAAATATGTCCAAAGACATATCGAAATATGTTAAATCATGCCACAAATGTCAAATAGCTAAAAGTACCAAAAATATTAAATGTCCAATGACTATAACAGAAACTCCTAATAAACCATTTGATATAGAATACGTAGACACAGTGGGACCATTTCCTAGATCCATTCAAGGTAATGAATATGCTATCACCTTAATATGTGATTTAACTAAATATTTGGTTACTATACCTATTAAAGACAAAAATGCTAAGACAATTGCTAAAGCAATATTTCAAAATTTCGTACTTTCCTATGGACCGATGAAGACGTTCATCTCAGACATGGAAACGGAATATAAAAACTCGATATTACAAGAACTCTGTAATCTCTTAAAAATTAAAAAAACTAACTTCTACAGGCCATCACCACCAAACCTTGGGAACAATTGAAAGAAGTCATAGAAGTTTTAATGAATACGTACGTTCTTATATTTCAGTGGACAAAACAGACTGGGACGAATGGTTAAAATATTTCACATACTGCTTTAATACTACACCGTCTACAGTGCATAGTTACTGTGCATACGAATAAGTTTTTTGGAAAATTCCAAATGCTTTCCATCAATTTAATACAGTAGATAGAATAACACCCTTATATAATTTAGAAGATTACAGTAAAGAAGCAAAATTTAGGTTAGAAATAGCATATAAAAGAGCTAAATTACTATTAGAGAACCTTAAACATAAGCAAAAGTTAAACTATGATAGGAATATAATGGATTATAACTTAAAACTAGGAGATTTAGTACTACTCACAAATAATACAGGTCACAAGTTAGAACAAAAATATAATAGACCTTTTAAAATTATAAAGATAGATTTGAGAAATAATATAACAATAATTAATATGAAAACTAATAAAACACAAATAGTGCATAAGAATAGACTTAAGATTTACCATAAAAAATAAATTCATGGGCCCAGGAATTTTGTAAACTCTTTTAATTATTACCAGGAATTTTGTAAACTCTTTTAATTATTACCAGGAATTTTGGTACAATCATAATAAAAAAGCTGACGAGTGCACTAGTTGCACCGTCAAAAAATAAAATCGCATTTAAATAATTACAATAGAACCCTGTGATATAGTTTATTTCGTATAATTTAAAAAACTCCTTCTTCTCTTTTGAGATAAATTGTTTACCATTATCACTATGAATGCAACGCGGAAGTCCAAACGTGGGAAATAGCTCTGACTGAAAAAATAAAATTACATTTGACGATGTTGCTGATTTCATGGGCTTTAAGAAAACTAATTTGCTAAAATGATCAAGACAAATGAATAAAACAGAATTGTTAACTTTAGAAAAGGAATATGGCCCAAGAAAATCGCAGTATAGTCTCTCAAATGGCCTGTAAGACAAAAATTGGCTAGCCATAACTGGTCTATTATTTTGGTTTGAACACTTTCTGGTTTTGCAAATATCGCAGTTTGACCTAATGTCATTTACCGTAGAGGGCCGAAAGTATTTCGAGCGTGACACGGTTTTATAAAAGCCACCATGGCAAGAAGAATCAGAATTATGAGACATTTGTATGATATTTTGTGTAAGAGTTTTTGGCACCTGTTTTGCCTTAATATTTTTTAAGGTATTTTATTTTGAATAAAATAAAATTATTGTTTTTAGGGTTGTTTAAAAAATTACTTCAAATAAATCAAACACTCGAACTACCGGTTGCTTTCATTAACAATTTAGAATTAAAATTTATTTAAAAATGGTTCTTTACAATTACATGACAGTATAACAGTTGGGAAACAATTTCCCAAGCTGCTTGACGTAAGAATTAAGATTTTAAAGTTTTCAGTTATTTAACATAATAAATTCATTAAAAAAATTCAAAATTCGAACAAAAATTAAATAAATAATAAAAATAATAAAAAAATGAAAAATAAAATTAGAAAAGTTGCTCTGGCGAAACACCGGCCCCATTGAAGGACCTAGGGTCTGCAATCTACTGGAAGTAGCGCCAACTTATGAATCGCCCTCTTCAGAACCCCGTCTGCGCCTGGGGTTACCTCCTGAACTCGGCCAGTCAGCCACTGCATGGGTGGCATGTTGTCCTTGTGAAAAACGACGAGCTTGCCGACGGCGAGATCTTGGTTTTGGCTTGCAGGCTGCGGACGTAGTCTTTCTCCCAAGACTGCCAAAACGTCTGCTTGAGAGCGCAGATAAACCGCCATCTCTTGCAGGACCTCAGCCTGTCCACTTCTTCTCGAGGCAATTCTAGCGGCAGCGCTAGCAGGCTCTCGCCGATTAACAGATGCCCCGTAGTTAACGCTTCGCCGTCGTTCGGATCGTTGCTGACTGGAGCGGTTGGCCTGGAGTTCAATACTGCCTCTACTTGAACCAGGACTGTCTGCATCTCTTCTTGGCTCAGTACCACCGTGCTCACGGTTTTGACGAGCAGCCCTTTGGCAGATTTGACGGCTGCTTCCCATAGGCCGCAGAAATGTGGAGCCCGCGGCGGAATGAATATGAAATTGACCCCTCTGTTGGCAGCATACGTTTGTAGCTCTCCGGCATTGGTGCCCATCGCCTCTCGTAGCTGCTGAGGCTCTCTGCTGGCACCGACAAAGTTGGTTGCGTTGTCGCAATAAACGCGCTCTGGGAGCCCACGTCTGCCGATGAGCCTTTGAAGACAGAGAATAAAAGAATTGGAAGAGAGATCAGAAACCAGTTCAATATGTACAGCTTTTGACGTAAAACACACAAATATAGCTATATACATTTTAACGGGTGGACGGCCACGAATTTTAAACGTTATATTAACTGGGCCGCAAAAATCAACACCACCCACTTTGAATGGGCGTAGGGCTCTCACCCTGCCGGCGGGCAAATTTCCCATTATCTGACTCATTAATTGTGGTTTATATCAGAAGCAATGAAGGCACTTGCGAACTACTTTTGAACACTCTTCACGGGCATTTATTAGCCAAATTCTGTCTTGCAAAATGGCTACTAGTGCTTTAGCACCAGCATGACAGTTTTCTAAATCCAAGTGTCGCAAATAAAGTGCCATAAAATTAGATTTTCTTTTCATTAAAAAGCGAAATTTTGCATCATATGAAATTGGTGCATTTAGCAACCGCCCGGCGACCCTTAGTAGTGACAATGAGCGATGTTCGTCTTTTAATTGATGGACAAATGGACTCAATTTTCGTAAATTTGAAGGCAAAACTTGTGATTTACTTAACTTTCTCAGCTCTTCGGTATATTCCAATTTTTGGTAAAATTCAAATAGCTGAAGGAAAGTCCAATTAATTTATTTCGCTGTAAGTATAACGAAATTGCGGCATTTATTTCCACGAGCAATATCAAGAAAACGAAAAACATAAGTGAATACTCGAATCATTTTAGTATATGATGAGTATTTTTTAATCACTTTTAATATATAGTTGTTTTCATTTTCCCCTACAGCAAAAAACACGTTCGTTTTCCTTTTCTCAAGCGATTCTTTTACGATTGACAATTCGAAAGGTTTGTTAACGGGTTACTTGTCACTTTCAGTAAGTAAAAATCTTGGGCCCTCCAACCAAATAGAATCAACTAACTCATCAACATTACAACCTCTAGAAACTATATCAGCTGGATTTTCCTTAGTTGGAACATGACGCCAAGGGATATTTGTAGATAGATCTTGAATTTCCGACACTCGATTTGATACAAATGTCGCTGGAATCGATGTATGAGTTTGAATCCAGTGCAATGTTATTTCCGAGTCTGTCCAAAATGTTATATTTTCTATCTCAAACGAAATCATAGGTTTTAATTTCGACCATAACTTAACCAGTAAATGAGCTGCGCATAATTCTAGTCTTGGAAGTGACTTTGTCTTCAGAGGAGCAACTTTCGATTTAGCCATTAGCAATCGGCATGAAATTTTAGCAGAAGCTCTACTCCGGATGTAAATGCAACAGCAATACGCGCGCATAGCAGCATCAGAAAACCCATGACTTTGACATTTAGTTTTAGTATTGGTTAGAACATATCTCGGGATCTCTAAAGTATCAATTTTCATTTAATTGGACTTGAAATTCAACCAAGAAGTATCAAGACGTGCAGGGATTGATTCATCCCAATCTAGCTTTATTAACTACAGTTCTTGCAGAAGAGCCTTCGCCTTAATAACCAATGGGCACAAAAGTCCGAGCGGATCAAATAGCCTTGCTGAAACGGACAACATATTCCGTTTTGTTGCCCTCAAATTCAGAAATGAATCATCCAAGTGGTATTTTAATACATCACTCTTCGGACGCCAATAAGTGCCTAATATCTTCGTGAGATCCGGATCTATTTGAACAGATTTGTCTGTCATTGCGTGATCGGTTTGACCAAAATGATTTGAAAACCACTTAGTTAAATTAAAACCTGCCGATTGTAATATTTCAGTGACTTGAGATCTAATTATATCAAGCTCTTCTATTGAATCGGCTCCAGTTAACAAATCATCGACGTACTTTAGACCCGATAGGTAATGTTTTTTCAAACAACTCACTTAAATACGAAAGGCATCGTATTGCCAAAAACGGAGCTGATGAGGTGCCATAAGTCACTGTGTTTAATTAATATATTTAAATATTTTCTGTTTGACTCTCTCGCCATAATATTAATTAAAATTTTCTGTCAGCCTCGTCAATTATTACTTGACGGAACATCTTTTCAATGTCTGCCGTCATGGCGTATTTATGCATTCGAAAACGAATTAGCGTAGAATATTGTAGGGCCGATCATTAGTAGATCATTAAGAGAAATTTGAGTTGACGTTTTACAATAAGCATCAAACACTACCCTTAATTTAGTAGTAAAACTCTGTCGACGTAATACACATTGATGATAATGTGGCGTATTGGAGATTTTGTTATCTGCAATAGACATATGTCCCAAGTTAATGTATTGCTTCATAAAGGAGTTATACATCTCTTTTATTTGTGGTTCTTTCGACAGTCGACGTTCTAATGATAAGAATCGTCTTTTTGCTGTTTCAAACGAAAGACCCAAAGTATTCGAATTCGCCTTGAAAGGTAAAGCCACTTTAAATCTTCCCAAGGGTAGTCTTTGAATAGAATTCAAAAAACTTTCCTCGCATGTTTGGTGCTCTAACGAAAGAATATTTGCCTCTTTAGGCATTTCTTCTAACTCCCAAAATCTACCAACAACTAAGTCAAGTGAATTTTCCTCGTTTTTTTTCAGTGTACAAGTGGAAGACTCAGAAGGATAACGTTAAAGTCAACGATTCGGTAGTCATCAAAAACAACAACTTGCCGCCCAACGAATGGCAAATGGGATCGTTACCAGACCCATTACAAAAATTGTGGATTAGTTTTAAAATATAGTATACATTTTTTACACTAATTCCTACCAACAGGTATGGCATCCCACCTGTACCAAGTCATGGGGGCCGGAATGTTTACTGATGACTCGTTTCAAACCAAACACCCTGTAAAATATCAACGGACCTTAAATTGTTATTTATTTACTAAATTTAACTTGCAAGATCATTTTTTGAATCATTAAAACTCAGTCTAGTTTTGATCGTTAAAGTGCAAGCATCAAAAGAAAATAAGTAAAAACAAACATTGTGACTCTCTTGTGTTAAAATATATAGGGTGTTTTTTTTACAGGTTTGTTTTTCGAATAGAGATAAAACTGGCATTTTGTGGTCAAATCTGGCAACTCTAATGTCATTTATGTTCAGTTTGGTTTGCCATTTCATCATGAACAGGTTGACAAAAGAACAACGCTTGGTGTATGGGCCGAAAATGAGATTGATCTCGATGCTGATTTTCATCGCAAAATTTTGTTCAGTGATGAGGCTCATTTTTGGTTGAATGGATACGTCAACAAGCAAAATTGCCGCATTTGGAGTGAAGAGAATCCACATGAGACCCTTGAGACGCCATTACATCCACAAAAACTGACTGTTTGGTGTGCTCTATGGGCTGGTGGAGTCATTGGGCCATACTTCTTCCGAAATAATGCTGGAGAGGCAGTTACCGTTAATGGAGACCGGTATAGACCCATGATAACCGACTATTTTGTTCCCGAATTGGATGGCATGAATGTGGATGAGTTGTGGTTCCAACAAGACGGCGCTACATGCCACACAGCGCACGCCACAATCGATTTATTGAAGGAAACATTCGATGAGCGCATAATTTCGCGGAATGGACCTGTCAATTGGCCACCAAGATCGTGTGATTTGACACCATTGGATTATTTTCTTTGGGGATATGTGAAGTCGCTCGTCTACGCCAACAAACCAGAAACGTTAGGGGAATTGGAAGCCAACATTCGTGGCGTTATTGCCGACATACGGCCCCATATGCTCGAAAAAGTGGTTGAAAATTGGACCTGTAGAATTGGCTTTATTCGAGCCAGCCGCGGCGGCCACATGCCTGAAATCATATTTAAACATTAATGGCATAAAATTATCCTTCCAATAAAGCCAAATTGATGGTCATTAAAACTATTTTCTTGTGTTTTATTTCAATTCGAAGTTCTATACCACTGAAAAAAACACCCTATAAAAACAAATTGTAGTGACCCTTAACAAAAAAGACAAAGCCAACAAACAATTTAAAATTCAATTATAAAATCTCAATACCTTGTGAACTCAGAATTAAATAAAACTTAATATTTAAATTAAAAACATAAAATTCAAAACCTTTTTATTTACAAATTTAAAGTTCGACGCCTAACAGACATTATAAGTTCTAAAAACAGGCAGTAAAAGATTTTAAGTATTTTTTACTTTTAAGTTTTTTACTTCTAATTTTTATAAAAAAAAAATTAAATTCATGAAAAAATAACACATAAATAATAATTGCATCTGCTATTTGTTCATTCTTTTTTTAATATGCTTTTGATAGCTTAAAGTTTGTGCAATCGCTGTTATTTTTATTTTTTTGTTTATTTTTCAATTTTGTTATAGTTTCAATTTTTGAAAAATTGGGCTTAATATTTGCTGTAGATAGTTAACGACATATTGAAAAACTTCGGGCTTATCACAACGTCTTACTTTTAATAAGCCCTCGCAAAAAATGTTGTTCTTTCTCTTTAATTAAAGTTACCTAAGCATATAGAAAATGAGAACACCAAACAAGTATTAAAATCGCCACGTTTAGCGAGAAATCACTACATATGGCAGCCCAGATTGTACTATAACATTTTTAAAACAATGTGGCAAATTGCAACTGGCAATGTGTTATACCATGTTCACACGGACAGCAATATTCGTGTTTCGCTCTCTTATTCCTGTTTCGCGCATCAAATATGACTGAAACGACTTGTTTCCCCATACAAAATTTTGAGAGCGAAACCGGTCGTCATCTCCAATTTTGATAACATTTATCGTTAGTTTATCTGAACTAGCTCTCAAAAAAAATCAAAACAAAGAAAAAAACAAAATAGAAATTGATGTTTAATAAAATAAAGTGATAATCATACAATAATAATATTAATAAAAGTACTTTTTTATCTATTTTAAATAAAATCACACTAACAACACACAAAAAAATGTCAAAATGAAACAAGAATCATTCGTATGAACAGCATGTTTGGCAAACTAGTTTCAGAGAGCGAAACGAGTGGTTTATATCGTCGTATCAAAATAGCATTAAAAGAAACAACCCTACAAGAAGACTACCGGTCAATTTACTAGTTATTTGACTATAGAAAAGTATACATCATGCAGTTGTTGGCAGCACTGCATGTTAATTTCTTATAACATGGTCCATACTACAGTACATTGGACCATGTTGTAAGTAGTCCATTTAAGCCACAATGGACCACGTAGTCCAATATTATCTGTAGGGTAGTTTATTAAGGGCAAAATGAAAAAACTAACCGAAACTCTTGTGTACATGTGATTTTGCCTCTCTCTTTAACTAATTAATTCCTCTCGTCTACGGAATATATATCTGTACTGCTTACTCTACTGCTTTTTATTAGTCAATGATAACCTAAATAATGGTTAATGCTAACTAGTTAGTCATAACGTAAATATTGGTTAGCACTAACTAGTTATTCATAACGTAAAAATTGGTTAATACTAACCTTTATAAAAAAAATTATATTTTTTTAATTTTCATTTTAAATAAAAATTTTTTTATTGAAAAAAATTATAATCCAATTAATAGTCAGGAAATTAGGCTTCAGAAAAGTATCGTTATTTCTGTGACTGCTTTATGACGTTCCACTTCGTGCATGGGTCTGGAAATGGAGGTAAGCGTACGTGTGACCAATTAATTGTCACCAAGAAATCAAAAACATACTTGAAAAGTTATCGAGATTTTTATTTGTTCCTTTATTGCCACTGGCAAATCTTAAACGATTATCCTGGTCAAATCCACCACCCGCATGGCAGCTACCTGTTAAACGACCACTCGTTTCAAAACTACCGCTTTGTACATGACCTCTGTTGTTTCCAGACAATCCACCACCACGTCCTCTGAAGCCTCCATCAGTAAACCTTCCTTTACTACTATCATTCTGATTACAGTTATAGCAATTTTTTATCTCAAAACTTAAGTTACAAATTATATAATAAATTTAATTGATTTAAGAAATTCACAAATTTTTACACCCGTATGACAAAAATATATTAAAAAATTGGCATTATTTGGGAAATGTTAGTCATACCATTCTAACATACTTATGTTAGAGTGGAACAACTAATGTAAAATTGTTGCAAGTGTGTAAGTAATTTTTTTAGTTTTGGTTATGCATTTCTTGTAGGGAAGTATAGTATACTGGTATAACATAAAACTATAATAGTATTGTTTCTTGTCAATCAGTTGTTTGGTAAGTGCCCATTTACAATGTGGCAAGTGAAAGGCAGAAAGACAAAAGTTTGTTGGCGAGGGGTTGTAAAGGTAGAGTGGACATTTTTTGACATTTTTTTGCTTATCTTCTACACTTTTCGGCATTTTCATGTTGTTGCTTCATATCATTTTTCTCACACCAATGTAATTTTAGTATCAATGCCTGTTAAATGTTCATCTCCGTCAACAGCGAAAAAGAACGTAAAAAGGAAAACAATAATTTCTGTCTAATTTCTAGGACTAAACGAAAAAACAACTGCGAATTTGGTTTGCGTTTATTGTGTTCTATTCTTGGGTACACACAAAAAGTTTTACAGTAACTGAGTGTAATTTACAAAAATCATTTTCTGTAAAGTTAAAAATTAATGAAAATTTTTTTTATTTTTTTCCAAAAACAAATATGTTTAGTTATTTTTTATCAGAGTACCGAAACGTTCACTCATTTTTCAGTCATGAGCGAGCGTGAAATATTAAAAATTTTACTGCTTTTTCATCCTCATGAGGAAAAAAACTAATTTGAATTCCCTCATTCATGAAAAATGAGCAAACAAAAAAATTCATAAGTGAATTTGTCAGATATAAAAAATTTAAAAAAATTCACAATCAAATTCCTCATAATGAAAAAAACGCAACCATTAACAGCGGGAAAATGAAGTAGTAAAGAGGCCTTATAGAAGGCCTTTTTGCCGATATAAAGTTTTCTAATTTATACAGTGTGTTATTGGAGACCAAAACCCTGGCTTCTTGTATCTACGTTAAAGGCCTTCTTAAAATAATTAAGAATAAAGCTTTATTCCAGTGTATTTGTATTTGCTAATAATGCGAAGTGAATAAATTAATAATTAAACTTGGTACACACTCCAACATAACTACTAATAAAACGATTTTGATAGGCCTTATCTTAGAATAGAAAATTTAAATTTGTAAAATATTTTATAAAAACCCTTCTAAAAGAACTTTTAAAATAAGGCAGAGTGAAAAAGTAAAAGTTTATTAAAAATACAGCTGTAAACCTTCTTTAAGGCCTAAAAAGTGAAAGCGCTGGCAATTTTTCCCGCTGGACAACACGATAGCATGTGTGTGTATTTGTTTGTGTAAAATATTTTTGGTAAAGGCAAACAGCCAAAGTGTCTGTTGGATTTTTTGAAGGAAACAATTATTGAAAAAAAAATTAAAAGAACTGCACATATCGTCATCTTAAATGCAGAATAATGTAACATCACATTAATAAGTTTACATGCAAGGCATAAAACTTTGTAATAAGTTAATTATTTGAAATTTAAAAGAATTTTAAATATTTAAGCTCAAAATGCGATAACCGATATATTTTTGAGGAAAAAATATTATATATATTGTTATTTTTGAAGTTGTGTGTGTTACGTTATATTAATTTGTAATTTTCAGAAATAAAAAGACGTATCATCAAAAAATGTATATAAGTATTAAGTGAAACAAACATTTAAAATAATTAAATATTTTTTGTTAAATTACCGGAAAAATAAAATATATATATGATAACCACACGAATATTTATATTATTATTGTTGGGGTATAAATGGGGCTGGTTACCTGTGTCTTGGGCACGGCTGGCGGTATACGGGCCAGAATCAACTTGTTGAGGCAGGTCAGGAACACGACGAGAAAACAAAAAAAACCACCCTTATTGTGTGGCTAGTCAGCACTTCGGTTTGGTTGCTCTTTAAAGCGGAATGAAACACTTCTCCGTTTTTTTTGTGTTGTCCTTAACACCAACTTTTTATTTCGTTTTATTTAAGTTTTATTTCTTTAGGTTTTAGTATTTTTAGTTTTATTTACAAATTTACAATTTGACCGGCGTCTGGCTGGTTAGAAGTTTTATATTACAAGTAAAAAGGCAAACTCACTCTACAGGTGACGTTAACAGCCCAGCTGGGCTACATACCACATGAGGTGTTGCCAGATGCCACCACCACCTGTAGTCCCGTTGCACACAATCAAAATAGTGGGAAACATAATGCCCGGTTTACACCAGCCAGACGCCAACATACTCCCCGCCTTGCAACGGTGGTGCAACATACTAAATACTAATAAAAAAAAGAATGGAAATTAAATTAATATAAAATAGTAATATAAATAGAAAAATTGAAATAAAAAGGAATAAAAACTCAAAAAAAAATCAAAGTTAAAATTAACAAAAACTAAAGTTAGCAAATCAAAAAAAAAAGGAAAAATTAATTCAAATAAAATTAAAAAAAAACTTAACAATAAAAATGATAATAAAAAATAGCAAAATATTCGCCCTCGAAGGCAACAAAAAAACGGACTGCTTTACGTCTTCAGCAACACTCCCTCTCCCAAGGACACGAACTCAAAACACGGTGTCTGGCACGTGGATCGTCCCAGGCTTCCTCATTGCTGGCCTTATCAAAATGATGTCGTAGGTTGTGCTATAGCGCCACCAAAGAAGATACCGTTTATTAGAGAGGGTAACAGTTAGAACGAGGGATTTTAAGTGTCGTATTTAGGCAGAGCTACTAATTTGTGAACCGGCCGAGTGATTACGCCATTTTGCGTTTTTAAGTCGGCTACTCGCACCTTGGCGTTACAACCGCGATAGACTCGAACAATACGACCCCGCCACCACTCAGTTAAACAGCCTGGTTCACTTTTTAGAGCCACAAGGTCGTCTTCTTTTAAGTTTAGCTGAGGTTGTTGCCACTTGTTGCGTTTATTCAGTTCTTTGAGGTACTCCTGCTTCCACCGGCGACAGAACTCTTGCTGTAGGGCTTTTAACTTACGCCAACGATTTACAATACTTAAGGGTAAAGATAACTCTTCGGGCTCAGCCGGGGTAAGCATCGGTGTCCCTATCAGAAAATGGCCTGGTGTAAGAGCAGACAAATCTTCAGCGTTCTCTGACATAGGGCCAAGAGGGCGTGAGTTGAGACACGCCTCGATTTTTGCCAGAATAGTTGAGAACTCCTCAAACGTGAATTTCAGTTGATCAGCTGACTTTTTTAGGTGAATTTTTGCGCTTTTTACCCCAGCTTCCCATAGTCCTCCCATGTGAGGGGCCGCAGCAGGAATAAAGTTCCACGACAAGTGTTGGTGACCATAATTCTCTACAGCCGTGTCACGAAGCTCTTTCACGTGCTTGGCGAAGTTTGCGTCGATTACTCGAGCGGCGCCAACAAAGTTTCTGCCATTGTCGGAATACATGCAGCTTGGGCAACCACGACGGGCAACGAAGTGGGCCAAGGCTGCTAGAAAGGAAGGGGTGGATAAGTCGCTAACCGCTTCATGGTGAATCGCCTTCGTAGCGAAACAGACAAAGAGACACACATAGCCTTTGGAGATTCTACAATATCTACCAGTGAAACTTTTTATCTCGAACGGGCAAGCAAAATCAACGCCAGTATTCGTAAAAGGGCGGCAAAGGGTAGTTCTTACTTGGGGCAAAGCAGCCAATATTTGATTTTGCAGCTGTTTTCGGTAGAGGACACAGATTTTGCAATTACGAACCACTGTCTTTATTAGATTTTTTGCCCGAATGATCCAGCACTCTTGCCGGACTACATTAAGGACTAGACGAGGGCCTCCGTGCAGGACTAGGGTGTGAACGAATTCTACATACAGCCGAGCCAACCTACTGCCATATGCCAAGATGATTGGGTGCCTTTCGTTGTAGGACAGGCAAGTACTAGAGCTAAGACGACTATTAGAACGAATAATATTGTTTTTGCCAACAAATGGGGTAAGTGTCAACAGGGGGCTACGTGCATCAATTTTCTTACTCGCTTTAAGACAGGTGGACTCTCCTGGGAAGTAAATTTGTTGAGAAAGGTAAAATAAGCGATTTCTCACGAACTTCAACTCATTAGCCGAAATCTTTAACGAACCATAGTCGACCTTTTCGCGCCTTTTTTTACTCGCCAGGGCAACAAATCGAAACATATAAGCGATTACGTGATACGCTCTAGATAAACTAGAAAACCTGTCTAGAATATCTTCTTTATCAGCAGATCTAGCAACAAAAACTTGAGTTATTTTTGACTCTTCTGCCGTCTCGAACTCTGTCGCTCCTACGGGCCACGAAGACTGCTCCAAGTTAAGCCACTCAGGTCTGTGCCACCAGAGATTATTTTCTATTAAATCCGCAGGGATCAGCCCCCGGGTTGCTAGATCGGCAGGATTATCACCTGAAGCCACGTGATACCAATTTTTATTCCCAACTTTTTCTAATATGGTAGCCACTTCTCAACCAGGCTAAAACAATTGTGGAATCGGACCAGAAATAAAGGGGGAATTTGCCCACGTTAAAAGTAGTTACCACGCTGTCTACCAAATTTGCCAAAAGAACTGCTCCACATAACTCCAAACGAGGCAAAGACGGCTTCTTTGTTGAGCCACTTTCGTTTTACATGTGAGCAAACTTGACAAAACTTTATTTTCGAGCTGTACCCTTATATACACCGTAGCTGCATACGCCAACTCAGACGAGTCACAGAACCCGTGAAATTGAATCGTACAGCCAGGCGAATATTGAACCCACCGTGGCAATTTAATTTTTTCCATATCCGCATAATTTGCAACAAAATTCTGCCATTTTTGCAGAGCCACTGGTTTGATAGCCTCGTCCCACTCGATCTTATAAAGCCACATTTGCTGCATTATAATTTTTGCTGCAACTACCACCGGAGCCAACCAACCTGCAGGATCGTATAGCCGAGCAATGGTAGAAAGAACCTCTCTTTTGGTGTAAGAGGTTTTTAGTGTTATCTTTTCACCAACAAAGAAAAACACATCTTCAGCCGCATTCCAGCAAATCCCTAACGTTTTTGTTGTGCTTTTATCATCGAGCGACAAAAATTATGAATTTAATAAATGGTCTGGGGGCAAATTTTTCAAAATCTCTTCTGAATTGGAGGTCCATTTTCTTAGCTCAAATCCCCCCATGTCCAGAATACCAATTAATTGCTCTCGTGCCACCAATGCATCAGCAATTGAATGAGCACCAACTAGGGCATCGTCCACATACATATTCTCTCGCAATATTCTAGCACCTATCGGAAAACGTCGCTCTTCATCATTAGCCAACTGTAGAATGGTCCTAAGGGCCAAATATGGGGCACAATTTACACCAAAAGTCACCGTTTTCAGTTGGTAGTCCGCAAGTTCTGCACTATCACAGCTACGAAACACTATCTTCTGGAATGGCCTATGTGTGGGAGTCACAAAAATTTTCCGATACATTTTTGAAATGTCCGCATTAAATACAAACTGAAAAAATCGCAATCTCAGAATTAGATTTACTATTTCAGCTTGCAGAATAGGGCCAGTGTACAACAAATCATCTAAACATTTGCCATTTGCGGAAGGGCTTGAGGCATTAAATACCACTCGCAATTTAGGCGTTGTACTCTCAGGCTTAAAAACGCCATGATGGGGTAAATAATAACCCGGGCCACCTCTAGCATTTTCTGCTTTTTCCATGTGCCCTAGAGCTATATATTCTTTTAGAACCTCATCGTACTGGGCCTTACGCTCAGCGTTGCGCATTAAAGACTTCTCATTTCTTAGAAATTGACAAACAGCTATA
Organism: Pollenia griseotomentosa; assembly: GCA_963931875.1. Classification (NCBI taxonomy): domain Eukaryota; kingdom Metazoa; phylum Arthropoda; class Insecta; order Diptera; family Polleniidae; genus Pollenia; species Pollenia griseotomentosa. Next base: position 167,017,162 of record OZ007560.1, on the reverse strand, counting down.
TGCCTATTGGGGCCAAGCGACAGCAAACTATTTTTAAAGGGCAGACTAACAGTATATCTCCCTTCAGAGTTTCTCGTGGTAGTAGAACTATAAATCTCCTCACATTTTTTGTCGTCTTCTGATAAAACACGCCTATGAGAAACTTCTTCTAACTCCCAAAACTTCGACAATTGGTCATCAATCGCTACTTTTGTCATATGAGACACTCTTAGTATTAGAGGGGAAACTCTAGCAGGCGTTGGACCTGTAACTATCCAACCAAAAATGGTTTCTTGAGCCACTAATGATTCAAAAACACCATGCCTTACTCCGCCACGAAGAATAGAAGGATACAAGTCACCTCCTAACAACAAATCTATCTCACTGCTTTCATAAAACTTCGGATCAGCAAAACACAATTTGGGCAGCTCAATCTCTTTTTGAGGCAAAAATGAATGTGTTGGAATACTACCCGTTACTCGAGGGACAACTAGGGCCTGTATATTAAGAGACATGTTCTGATCGAAAAGAGAAACAATAGTAAAAACTGTCATTTTAGAAGACGTACTAATTATATCTCCGCCTAAACCTGAAACTTCTGCAGAAACTGGATTAGTTGGCAACTTCAATAATTTTTGTATCTTTTCTGAAACAAAACTTTCATTTGAACATGGATCTATCAGGGCCCGAACCCTGTAGCAGGAACCAAAACTTATAATGTTAACCCAGGCTGTGGCTAACATAACCTTTTTTGCAACAGAGGTATGATGCGATTGAACTACACCAGAAGGGCCGGCAACATTAGTGGACTGTATTCGACTTTGAGTATTTTGACTCTGAGCTTGAGCATTAGTGCTTGACTGGTTTTGATTACTATTATTGTTTCTTACTATTTCTCTATGTATTAAAGTATGGTGCTTTTTATTGCACTTAGAACAACTATTAGGACTACTGCAATCTCCATACAAATGCCCCATAGTAAGACAATTAAAACAAAAACGAAACCTTTTCAAAGTTGAGACACGGTTCTTGTAGTCCATGCTCAAAAATTTATTGCAAACACTAATCTTATGCCTTTCTTTACACAATTTTCATGAGCTCGAGTCAACTTTTGTGTGATGTGCCTTAAACTGCTTAACTTTTGTAGAAATATTGTCATTATTTGAAGGGCCTGCTTGGGAACCACTGGCAGCTACATTGTTCGCTACTATAATGTCAGAAACACTTTCAAGGGCATGAAATCTATCGGTCAGAAAACTATTTAATTCTTCCCATTTGGGAACCTCTGTTTTATTTTTTACCGATTGCTCCCACAGATGCAAAGCATTTTCTGAGAGCCGAGACGAACATTGAAAAACAAAAATTGGGTCCCATGAGGCATTATACAATTTCAGCACCGAAATACAATTATTAATCTCCCTTTGGAGCCTTTTTATTTCTGAAGCCGTTTCCCGTAGACATGGAGCCAAATTAAACAATGTCTTAAGCTGATTTTTTATTAAAACCCGTTTATTCTCATACTGGGATTTTAAATTACCACACGCAATTTCAAAATTTTCTGCCGCGAGGGCAATATTTCTATTTATATCCCGGGCCTCACTATCCGTTTTTTGAAATAAATAAAACAATTTTTCTACAGGGCTAAGTCTCGAATTATTTATGTAGATTGCCGTAAACATGTCCCTGAAGGTGGGCCACGATACGTAATCCCCACGAAAAACGCCAGTATCACAAGGAGGTACAGGTATTGAACAAAGATTGGGAACCACTGCTTCCTTACTTTTTTGTTTCTCACCGTCTAATACCTGTTTTGCATTTGCCAGAATGTTTGTGCATCGCACGTAGGTTTTTCGAACCTGTGGATGCTTTGTCTGAACTGTCACCAACTCTTTTTTAATTTTTATCGTGGCTGCGGAACACTCTTCATAAACTCTTTTATATCTCCCCCAAATCTCTTCTAAGTCACTCCTCTCAAAATCTATCGCATCTTTAGTGTATGCGGAAAAGTCCTCCTTTTTAAGCATAACCTCAAAGTTGGTTAACTCGTCTGCCGCACGAATAAACTTTTCAAAAGTCGACATATTTTATTTTTTAATTGAAATTCGAGTTACAAAAAATGCGAATTATTTTAAGAGCACCAAAATAAAAATTCCCAGCAAAAATTATTTTTTAAAAAAAATTTACGCGCTGGCAACACTTTTCCTTTTATTTATAATATAAAACAAATTCAGGCAAACTTGTATTGGACTTTTCCTTTTATGTAAAAATTACAACAACTTAAGGCAGATTTTTATTGGGCTTAAAAAACCAACAATTCGACTAGTAACGGGTAGACTAGCGAGTAAAAAATATGGCTCTAAAAATTTTGCGGCTTAAAATTGGCGCAACGTAACCTCACTTTTTCGACACAATATAATGCATGCGGTATACGGGCCAGAATCTACTTGTTGAGGCAGGTCAGGAACACGACGAGAAAACAAAAAAAAACCACCCTTATTGTGTGGCTAGTCAGCACTTCGGTTTGGTTTCTCTTTAAAGCGGAATGAAACACTTCTCCGTTTTTTTTTTGTGTTGTCTTTAACACCAACTTTTTATTTCGTTTTATTTAAGTTTTATTTCTTTAGGTTTTAGTATTTTTAGTTTTATTTACAAATTTACAATTTGACCGGCGTCTGGCTGGTTAGAAGTTTTATATTACAAGTAAAAAAGCAAACTCACTCTACAGAAGACGTTAACAGCCCAGCTGGGCTACATACCACATGAGGTGTTGCCAGATGCCACCCCCACCTGTAGTCCCGTTGCACACAATCAAAATAGTGGGAAACATAATGCCCGGTTTACACCAGCCAGTCGCCAACAATTATAGATATTATGATGTACCTATTATGTATAATTTTTTTATTGATTTTAATTACTAATAAGTAGTGGTTTAAAAAAAAATTAAACTAAAAAATTGTACTTTATTAAATTTAGCTATGAATTGATTAAAAAAGCATTCTTTTTTATTCTAATTCAAAAGTATTTTAATCTCCTTAAAATGATTTTTTTTTTACAACGAACAAATTTTGCAAATTAATATTTGATTCATATTCATATATACTCTGCATCGCATACTTACAAAGATCCACTTGGAAGAATGCAATCCTTACAAAAAAAACAGATTATTTTAAATAAACTAATAAAAAATATTTCTTTTGTATTATAAACTTTTTATATGATGAAGAAATTTTGTGGTCCCATACAGATTCATTATAGGGAAGTTCGACTGTATTTAAATTTATTAAAAAGGATATACATACATATATTAACTCAAAACTCTAAGGACCTGCAGATGTTGCCATTTATTCTTCGAAATTCTTAGCGTTTGAGAGTGCGATGAGGTAGGCTGCAAAATTTCAAAATTACTAACGGTTCGGTTCTTTTAATTGTAAAGCACTTTTTTATTTTTTCTTATGCAATACTGAAAATTATTATTATAAATCATTATCTGTTCACTTATTTCACTAACACCGTAGTGACAGTTATAAAACAGATTACCCAGTTTTGATGTTTAAAAATATTAATGTGCTCTTATAAAAATAATTAAAAACTCTGCTAATTTTTTTCTTGAGTGTGACTATACACTATGTTGTTAAAAAAATTATACGTAATTTTTTATTTTGTAAATAACTTGGCTATTTTTTAAGATAGAAGTTTCAAATTTTATAAAAATATGTAACGTGAATCGTAATCAACAAAAAAGTCAACTTCAAATGTTCCAATAATATCTACATTGTTTTGCATTTATGCTAACGATATGTGTTTTGTTTGTAAAAAACAATTCGTTGATGCCTTTAAAAGGTCCCTGTTTCTTTCGTCAAAAAGACGTACCTAAAGGCAGCAATTATTAAGAAAAAAAATAGCCACAAGAATTTGTTGGTATTTTGTGCTTGTAAAAATATTTTGGTTTCTGTACCAATCGCGTCGGTGGTTTTTTTTTTTTCTTTAAAAAAACTTTTCTTAAGTAAGTAAAAATATTTGAAAAAAAAAATTAAAAAGGTCTGTTTTTGCTACAATTTATGTGCAAGTAACCAATATACATAAAAGCAAATGTGACAATGGTAGAATTTTTGGGAAAGAAGATGTGTTGCATTATTTTCTAAACACTTTTTATTAGTTTAGTTGAAACTATGCGTTACGTAGATATGTACATACATATTATATGCTTTAAATTTCTAACACATAATATATTTTTTATTGTAAAGGACCATTTGCTCAAAACATATGAAGCCATGCAAAAAATTGGAAATAATATAAATGATCAGGAAGTTTTAACCAATTCAAATTTGATGAACTGCAGTTTCCATAGGCTTGCCAGACGTACTGTTTTCAGAAGTACGCGTACTTTTTTTACCATTTGTACTGCTTACTGCATAACCATTAAAGAAGTACGCAATTGTACCTTTTTTTAGCTTTTGTACTTCATTTTGTACTTTTTTTGCACAAAATAAAACATGTTTTGTGCATATTGTATTAAAAGTGCAAAAAACCAAATTTCGACAAACTTTCGAACTAAAAACACTGCAAACCTGAAAGAAATGTTTAAGTTTTGCGATTTGAAATGGTTTGAAATGCTGCGTCATGTACCAACTCAATGTTGCCTGCAGTTAAAAGATTTAAAAAAAACCATCCAGCCGTAAAAGCTTACTTGTTGTCCCAAAACTGTTTCGTATTTTTTATTTGTATTTTTACTTCCTCATTCAAACAACTGAAAAAAATTTTCTTTTTGGAGAAAAGAGCGAAGTGAATTAATAATAAAAACTTATTTTAAATAAATAAAAAATGGCATTGTTAACGAAGAACAAAAAAAGTGATAAATATTTGTAATTAAATAATTAATTAATTCTTAAATTAGAATAATTAAATTGTAAAATTAGAATAATTAAATTGTTTAACAAACACGTAACATTAAATTGAAAATTAATATTTTTATAAAAATAAACAAAGCGTTTTTGTTTTAAACATTTAATTTGAAACATCTGACAAATTTAAAGATGTCACTGCATAAGTATATTAAATACTTATGGCCTTATTCGTTAAAAATAAAACAGGTTTTTAAAAGGTTTATTTAACAAATTTTCATAGTAAATTCGTTTCATAAACCTCTTATAAACCTGTTTTATTTTTTATGAATAAGGGGTTTAATATTAAAAAAAAAGATTTCTTATTTTGTGCTCTTTGCTATGCATTGAATTTTATATTTTTTGTTTATAGTTACATTAACTGCCTGTTTTTCAAAATAAATTTAAAATTTTCGCTTGGGAATTTATATTGAAACAGGAAGAACTCAAAATTGTTTTTGATGTACTGAATTTTAAGTTAATAAAATAAAAAAAAAATTGTACTTCTTTTTACATTAATGTACTGCCGTTTTTTTTCCCGATGTACTGTTTTTATGGATTTCATATCTGGCAAGCCTAAGTTTCCAGGACGACGCTAACGCAACGGGGAATGCTTATGATAAGCTAGATCTTCATATCCAAATCAGCTCAAACAACCTATCTGCACAAAACCATACTTCAACCATTAAGCAGAAGCTAAACAGACTATGCGATGGAGAGAGAGTGCATTTAGGAACCAATGTTCTTGATTATTGGCGCATATCATGTGGCCCGGATAAGGAGGTGGCACAACTTGTGGAGACTGTACTAGCTGTTCCAGCCACTAAAGTATCAGTAGAGCGTTGCTTTAGTGCCTTATCTACTATATTAACGAAACTAAGGTCTAAATTTTCGAAAAAGTCTCTTTCCAATTTACTCATAGCAAAGCTAAATTATAACCTCTTAAATTTTTCGAATTTCGATGTTGATAATATCATAGCACGTGACCTTACTTCTAGAATAAATGTATAAGATATACATTCATGTATGTAGACATTCATAGATATGTACTTATATATATTTAGTCCCCATTAAAACAATTTATAAGAAATACGTGAAGTACCCTTTTGCTTTTTCTAATGAAATAAAAATACAAATAAACTTATTATAACATAAATACCTAGGGTTTTAATTTTGGGATTACTAGCTGGACAAAACTTTATCTATAAAAGCGTTTGTACTCGTACGTGTTACTAAAATTCAAGAACCGCTGGACCGATTGACACCAAATAAATAAGTTTAGTCTGGAACTAGTTTAAACATAGAGGTTATTATATTTTAAGTTAAAAATTTAAAATTCATTTCCAGTAGAGTATCCAATAATTTGTCTTTTGGTTTTGTTCGAGTAAGGAATTAATCGATTTTTGAATTTTAAAATTGCTCGATTAATCGAGTAAGGGTTTGAAATTGTTCGAATTACTCAAATAAGTCAAATAATTTTATTCAATGGGAAAAACATAAATCTCTACATGAATTGATACTTTATTTTATTAAAAAAAAAACCATAAAACAAACATGAAGATTAACAATAAACAATAAAATAATTCATATGCTATGTAGATAGTTCTAAAACTTTTAAATTAAGTTAATAATTAAAAAAATCATTAAACCCGGCTGCAAAAAATACAGTTTTTATAGGTACATTAAAAAGACCGAAACAAGATTAAGGAAAACTAAATTAAAACAAACTTGTATAAACAATGTTTACACTACTTCGGTTTAACAGATAATAAAATGATTTGAAAGCCAAAGTTTAGTAAAGTTATGCTTTGTAGCAGGCGGGAACCATTAATTTTTTTCGGTTTATAATTTGCAATTGTGTCCCGCCTGTTTAACTTAATGCGAGTATTTAATATAGACTTTAGCTTATATTTTTAAAAAGTATTATTATATTTTTGTCTTTTTAGTCCCGGTACTTTTTGTGAGAGGTGTTAGCCAGTTATGAGAAACTATTAAAACCAATTTAATATTCCTACAAATCGAGTGAAATTGAAGTCGTTGAATATTTTAAAAAACAAATATATTTATATTAAAAAAGTAGAACTTTTAAAGATATTAATAAGGTTAACTCTTTGGGTTCGGTTATATAATTGTAGCATAAAAAAGTAAGCAATAAATTTAGTGCGAAACAATAACGTTTAATTAATACATCAATCCTGTCACATTTGCTTTTATGTATATTGGTTACTTACTTAATTTGTAGCAAAACAAGAACTTTTTATATTTTTTTTCAAATATTTTTACTTACTTAAGAAAAGTGTTTTAAAAGAAAAAAAAAACAGAAACCAAAATATTTTTACAAGCACAAAATACCAACAAATTCTTGTGGCTATTTTTTTTTTCTTAATAATTGCTGCCTTTAGGTACGTCTTTTTGACGAAAGAAACAGGGACCTTTTAAAGGCATCAACGAATTTTTTTTTTTTTTTGCAAAACAATGTAGATATAATATAGGAACATTTGAAGTTGACTTTTTTGTTGATTACGATTCACGTTACATATTTTTATAAAATTTGAAACTTCTATCTTAAAAAATAGCCAAGTTATTTACAAAATAAAAAATTTCGTATAATTTTTTTAACAACATAGTGTATAGTCACACTCAAGAAAAAAATTAGCAGAGTTTTTAATTATTTTTATAAGAGCACATTAATATTTTTAAACATCAAAACTGGGTAATCTGTTTTATAACTGTCACTACGGTGTTAGTGAAATAAGTGAACAGATAATGATTTAGGTATAATAATAATTTTCAGTATTGCATAAGAAAAAATAAAAAAGTGCTTTACAATTAAAAGAACCGAACCGTTAGTAATTTTGAAATTTTGCAGCCTACCTCATCGCACTCCCAAACGCTAAGAATTTCGAAGAATAAATGGCAACATCTGCAGGTCCTTAGATTTTTGAGTTAATATATGTATGTATGTCCTTTTTAATAAATTTAAATGCAGTCGAACTTCCCTATAATGAATCTGTATTGGACCACAAAATTTCTTCATCATATAAAAAGTTTATAATACAAAAGAAATATTTTTATTAGTTTATTTAAAATAATCTGTTTTTTTGTAAGGATTGCATTCTTCCAAGTGGATATTTGTAAGTATGCGATGCAGAGTTCATTTGAAATAATTCGTTATATGGAGACAAATAGGTATGTATGAATATGAGTCAAATATTTATTTGCAAAATTTGTTCGTTGTAAAAAAAAAATCATTTTTAGGAGATCAAAATACTTTTAAATTAGAATGAAAAAGATAGCTTGTTAAATCAATTCATAGCTTAATTTAATGAAGTACAATTTTTAGTTTAAACCACTACTTATTAGTAATTTAAATCAATAAAAAATTATACATAATAGGTACATCATAATAAATATAATAATATAATTAATATTCTTGTGGTTATCATATATATATACTATTTTCCCGGTAATTTAACAAAAAATATTTAATTATTTTAAATGTTTGTTTCACTTAATACTTATATACATTTTTTGATGATACGTCTTTTTATACCCTTCACCACAATTAGTTGTGAAGAGGGTATACTAAGTTTGTCATTCCGTGTGAAACATTTTTATTATTCATCTCAGACCCCATAAAGTATATATATTCTGGCTGCTTGAGTAATTCTAAGTCGATTTAGTCATGCCCGTCTGTCTGTCCGTCTGTCCGTCTGTTGAAAACACGCTCACTTTCGAAAAACTCAAAAGAAATAAACAAACTAGGTGTCAAATTGCTTGTAGTTATCCTAAGCAGTTTGGGATTGAATTTCAGCAAAATCGGTTCAGTAGGACCAGAGCTATGAATCAAAATGTGGAACCACCACCTTCAAAAACTTGATAATTTTGTTACAAAAACTAACATAAATGATGCAAAAATGCACTGAATGACATAAGATTTTGCACAAGTCCGTTTTATTCGACTAGAAATGACATTGTAAAATTTCGTGAAGATCGGTACATAATTTACCCTAGGCCCCATATATGCCCTACTCCCGGAAAACAGTTTAGTCTCCTAAAACCATAATTAATAACAAATCGTCACAGTTTAAGATAATAATAATAAAAAGACATCATACAGATATTACTCCTTAAACATTCGAACTGTCGGTGGAGGGTATCAAAGATTCGGCACAGCCGAATATAGCACTCTAACTTGTTATTTCTGAAAATTACAAATTAATATAACGTAACACACACAACTTCAAAAATAACAATATATATAATATTTTTTCCTCAAATATATCGGTTATCGCATTTTGAGCTTAAATATTTAAAATTCTTTTAAATTTCAAATAATTAACATATTACAAAGTTTTATGCCTTGCATGTAAACTTATTAATGTGATGTTACATTATTCTGCATTTAAGATGACGATATGTGCAGTTCTTTTAATTTTTTTTCAATAATTGTTTCCTACTTTACCAAAAATATTTTACACAAACAAAAACACACAGGCATTTCGAGCTGTGGTCATGTAAACTGTCGAGCAACAACAATATTACTAGTGAGGATCGTTTCTAAAACTATTTTTTTCCTCATTCCTCATGACTGAAGAAAGGCAAAAATGTATTTTTCCTCAAAAACATAAATGAATTTGGCGAAATATTAACAATTCAGTTATGACTGTGAAAAAAGTTACATATTTCACATTTTTCATTTATGAAAAAATTCAAGAATGGTTGAATATGAACGATCACATATGAATTTCTCTGAACTCTGTTTTTTATGCATAAAATAAAACTGAAATACTTAAGGCTACTTTTCACTATCTCACAAGTATTACGTGTTCCATGACAGTTAACATGACAGTTTGTGTTCACACCATCACACAAAGTATCAACACTCACACATGAAATAAATTGCAACCCTGGTCCAATGAAAAGTATTATTGTTTAGAAATTTTTTCAAAAAACGATGAAGTCGTATTGGATGTCAAACTTTTTTTATAATACTTGTCATATTCGTGACACATTGCATTCACACTATCTTGTCATATTCGTGACACATTGCATTCACACTATCACACTTTGTCATATTATTTGAGAATAATAGTGTAAACTAGCCTTTAACTGCATAGTTATCTTAAATCATTTTATTATATGCACATAAATAAAAAAACAAAAATGTTTCGATGATTTGTGAGGTAATAATGACAGGTAAAAATTCTGTTTTAGCTGGCTTATGGCCATTTTCTCAATGTACCGACAAAGAGTCTGTTACTTAATATCTACATAAACTTATTAGACCGATAAACTGTCTGTTAACAATTTTCGGTTTCGGAATATACCGACAAAAAACATTGTTTTCATGGGAGTCAGCTGATTGAATTTATCTGTACGGCAAAGAAAAGGAAAAACAATAATTGGCAGAGGAGTGCTGGTTAGTTTTGCGACAGAATAGAAGCAAATGAGACATTGAGAAAACCAAATTTCTTTAATGTGCAGTTTTTCGTAGGGAAAAAAAGATAATCATGTAATGAGAAAACGGCCATGAACAAAACCTTTGAATGTATTTTCTGTAGTTTGTATATTTTCAATTTAACATAACAGAAAAAATCATTCATTTTTGAAGAAATCTCCGTTTTAAAATTAACATTCAAAAATAGCCGTAAATTCCTATATTTTAAATGAAATGATCCGTTTTCTAATTCAATTTTCAGTTATTCAAACTTAATATTCTTTTGAATTTACCTACACAATATTTTGAGTGTAACATCACACAAGTATGCTATACTTGTTTCTTTTATCACATTGCCGTATTTAATAAATTGTTTTTTTTTTTTTCTTTTTCTCATTATTTTTTATTGAATCTTCATATTTTAAATATGAACTAACAATAATTAATCAAATCCTAACCTAATACGTTATTTTACGTCCTGCCAGTGCCAGACAAAAATTTTCTTCATCACGGGTTCTGTTCACTTATATAGGTGTTTATCGCTCATCTAATTGGGTAAGTGCTGCAGTGTCTCTTCTTCTTAAGCGAGTGTGGCCGCCATGGTTTAAAATATTTCGAGCTAGTGGATTTGGGTGTTGTTCAAGCCTTTTTAAATATTTTACTGCATATTTTGTAATCATAGTTTTTACTAAAGGAACATTGAGATCCTTGTGAATATTTGAGTTTTTAACATACCAAGGGGCAGCTGTGATTATTCGAAGAAGTTTATTTTGGCGCCTTTGAATTTTTTCGATATTAGAGGCCGAGGCAGTGCCCCATAGTTGAATACCGTAGCACCAGATTGGCTTTAAGATGGAGTTGTAAAGTAAAAGTTTGCAGTCGAGACTTAGGACAGAGTTTCTTCCAATAAGCCAATGAATTTGGATGGCTTTTAGTTTCATTTGAGATAATTTTGCCTCTATATGGCGTTTCCACGTTAAACGGCGATCTAGATGAATACCGAGGTATTTTACATGCGAATTTTGAGGCACTAAATGATTATTGATTTTAATAGGGGGGCATGTTTCCCGACGCAAGGTAAATGTTACATGTACGCATTTTTGCTCATTGACCTTTATCCTCCATTGCTTCAGCCACAGTTCGAGTTGAAATATATGATCCTGTAGGTATTGAGATGCTTCTTGACTGTTTTCGTGCACGCTTAGAAAAGCTGTGTCATCAGCAAATGTTGAAGTTTGGGTGTAGTTATTTATTGGCATATCCGAAGTATATATTAAGTATAAAAGTGGGCCTAGGATGCTTCCCTGAGGGACTCCAGCTTCAATTGGTTGAGGAGAGCTTAAATAATCACCTTCTTTAATAATAAACTTTCGACCGACTAAGTAGCTTTCTAACAGCTTGTGTGTGTTTACTGGTAAGTTTAGCTTCAATTTATGTAATAAGCCTTCATGCCAGACTTTGTCAAAAGCTTGAGAAACATCGATGAAGAGAGCGGAACAATATTTTCTTTCTTCAAAGGCTTTTCTTATTGCGTTTACTATACGATGGGCTTGCTCAATTGTGCTGTGTTCTCTTCTAAAGCCGAATTGGTGGTTAGGAATACATCTGTTTTCATTTAGAATTGGGGTTAATTTTGACGCTAACAGCTTCTCAAACAGCTTTGATATATTTGAAAGTAAACTTATAGGCCTATATGACTCAACTTTTGTGTGATCCTTTCCTGGCTTAGGTATCATGATGACTAAGGAAACCTTCCACTTTTGAGGATAGTATTCCAGGCGTAAAATAGCATTAAAAATTAAAAGAATAATTCTCCTTGCTATGCTGGGTAGCTCCAAAAGCATTTTGTTGCTGATCTTATCAAAACCAGGAGCCTTCTTGGGGTTTAAATCACAAATAGCCTTTTCGATTTCTCTTATCTCAAATCTTAGGGGAACAGCTGCTCTAGCAGCAACAGGTGGTAACTCGACCGCCATATCGTGAGATATGTTAGGGGTAAATACGTGTTTTAAATGATTAACAAACAGATTTCCTTTTTCAACATCATTTCTTGCCCAACTTCCATTTAATAAATTGTCAATGAATAAAAGAAACCCACAAAAGGCCGACTGACACAAAAGATAAACTGAGCCAAAAGATGAACTGACCCAAAAGACCAAGTGACCTGAAATGAACGACAGAACGAACTCGTTCATTGTTTTGAATTGAACGATAATGACCGGTCACCTAACGATTAAGACTAATAGTCAAACATCAATCTTTAAACCAAATTGTATTTAACCTTTGGTAAATCGAAATTTGCCTTGAATGATTATTTATTTTAATTGATTTTACATGTTCTTCCTAACTTCTGCTTTTTTGTACTTTTTGTCAAGAATTCTTCTTGAAGTCCAAAGTACATTTTTTTATTTATTATTTTTTTTTTCTTTTTCTTGTTGACCTTTCTCAGCACAACTTGAAGGACAATTGTAAACATAGAGCTCGTGCCTTAGCTTTAACAATAATTATTATTGTGGTTATTTTATTGAACTCTTTATGGTTTTTAATCCAAGTTTTGATATTTTAATTAGGCTAAAGTCCATCAAATTTAATTTTCATTAAATTATTTTTATGAAGAAGGAATTTTACAACATGAAAATTAATTAAAATTTATGGATAATTTTTCATTCTTAACTGCTGTTCGAACCACAAAGCATACATATATGAAAAAAGTGACGTATGAAAAATGCCTAAATCATTTGCGAGGGCAGCTTTCGAAGAAAGAGAAAGAACAATGTGTAAAAACAGGCCGCTTCTATCAACACGAATTACGTAATCAAACCCAAACATGCAAAAAGGGCAGCTTTCGAAGAAAAATACACAAAAAAACACAATATTTTCTGTCTCGTGACGCCTCTGAGTGCTCGAACCCAGGCTTTTTACGGACAGGTTACCCTTACATGTTTCGATTGCAACCACTCAATCTCTTCAGAGGAGTTTGCCGTTTAACACTCGCAGCCATCGACGACTGCTGGCAGTCAATAGTCAAACATCAATCTTTAAACCAAATTGTATTTAACCTTTGGTAGATCGAAATTTGCTTTGAATATTTATCTATTTTAATTGATTTTACATGTTCTTCCTTACTTTTGCTTTTTCGTACTTTTTGGCAAGAATTCTTCTTGAAGTCCAAAGTACAAATACCACCACCAATTATAGTAGTTTCTTCATCTAGTATACCCAACGTTATATCCATTACAAACAATTTCGGTATTTAAAATTTTTTTATATAACTAGGTTTCAGTTAAAACTATAATATGATTGTCAAAATTAAAGCTTTCGATAAACAGATTGGAAAGTTCTTTATGACACTTTTACAGTATGTTGCTGATGGTCAAAAAGGATCTAAAGGCCTTACATTTATTTAAAATTTCAAGTGCGCGTCCCACCTTCTTGGTTTTCAATACACAACATCTAACAAATGTGGGTGGGATAAGAAAAGCTAGATTTATTTATATCTAAAGAACGATATTTGGGTTCAGATAGCTGGGCTATCAATACAAAACCTCTTTAAATAAAAATACCTATACAAAGATATTCAGATTTCTGTATATCTGCAAAAAAGCAAAAGCTTAATAAGCTTACATATCTTGGTTATCAATACAATAGATACATCTGTCAAAAAGTTGGTGAGAGTGGATAAGTGGACGTGGCACCTACTATACAAAGGCAAAAGAGATTTTTGTATAAATAGAGAACGGTAACAACAAAAGTTTCGAAATTTGGAACAAAAAAAAAAAAAAAATGCGTTGGCGCGGCACAAAATATAACTCTGTAAATCCAAATATTGATACAAATCAGAGATGGAATTTGAAAATATTAATTTTGTGCCAAAATTGTAATGAAAACGGGCCTAATTGACTGAATAGTTGAACTTTTGCATTTTTAATGAATATTTATTATAGTTTGTAATAACACTATGTGACAGTTTTTTGACCAAATGTATTTGACACCTAAAGATTAAACAATATTAACTCTCAAATACCTGAAATTTAAATATGTAGTTTGAAATTTATTTGTCTTTTCGAATCAAAATTTAGACTAGAATCGTTCCTTCTTCCACACTATCTCAATCATTCAATTCATTTGGTACCGTTATACTGAGAATTGTATACTCATTTAAATTTTTTGCATCGTAGCAGCGTGAAATAAATAGGTTTTCTTCAATACTTATTTATTCTGATGACCGTCTGTAGGCGTTTGAGGGTTAAAGATTATCTTTTTAAAAATATTCATAAACGTCCTCCGGTAAGAAGATCTACATAAATATCCATAACATATATTAATTCAGACATAATACAAAAAAAGATATGAATCTAAATGTAGATAAACGAACAATTGTTAATAAACTACATAGGCAAGCGAGAAACAATTTTAAAAGAAGGCGAGTTGTTGTAAAAGGAATAGATGGTTTATGGCAAGCGGATTTAATAGAAATGGGAATTTATGCAACATATAAAATTGAATATCGTTATATTTTAACCGTAATAGATACATTTTCGAAAAAAGCCTGGGCTGCTGCAGTAAAAAATTAAAGGGATAAAGGCTTTATAAAATATATTTAATAATAATCATAGAAAACCGAAAACCCTACAAACAGATGACGGTAAAGAATTCTTCAATAATCGATTTCATCGATTGATGCAATAAAACCATATTAAACACTATTCAACATATAGCATTTTAAAAGCTTCCACAATTGAACAATTTAATAGAACATTAAAAAGACTAATGTGGAAAGAATTTAGTTATCAAGGAACATATAAATGGATACACATTTATCAAGAACTTGTTAATAAATATAATAATACTTATCACAGAACAATAAAAATGACACCAAATCAAGTAAATTTATCAAATGAAAAATCCCTATTGGATACAGTCTTCAACAATTTAAAAGTGTTTAAAAGATCAAAGTTTAAAGTTGGTGATAATGTTCGAATAAGTAAATATAAACATGTGTTTGAAAAATTTAATACACCAAACTGGACTACAGAAATCTTTATAGTTAAAACCGTAATGCATTAAACATATTCACCACAGCAGGCTACACGAACACAATACTACAGATGCTGCTGGCTGAAATTTTAGTCGTGTAGTCAGCTACTGAATAATGTTGAAGACGGCAGCTACAATTGAAAAAATACAAACAGCTGTTTTTGTTTACTATGTCTTTATATTTCAGTGGTGCCACTATCATTTTTTTTTTCTTTTATAAAATGGAAAAACATGCATAATTGCAGACTCTTATTCAAACTTAATTTAAGATTATCAACAAATGAATTTATTAAAAAAAATTAAAATATTTTAATTTTGTTGTTTTTGTAACTAATAAACAATATAATTTTAACTGCAGATTAAACAAAAAAAAAAATATAAAATGCTTTTAAAATAAGAAAATTTGTTCTTTCAACACACGTGGTATAGTTCGTAAAAGTTTCAGAACACTTTGGGTGCGTACGTAAATGCATAAAAACTATGTATCACTGCTGCAGTGATGTAAAATGTTGTTGCTGATGCGTGATTACCAGTTGCAGTTGTGTTGCTGATACTTTGCACAACAGCTGTACAAAGTTTGAATTTTTGAAATTTCAAAAGTTTAATAAGCAAACATTAAATAATAATAAAAATGCTTTTTACAATAAAGATGACAAATTTAATTGAAAATATTGAACCAAAAAGTAACAGTTTTCTTATAAATGACAAGAAAATTAAACGATTTCTTTTTTGCCAAAAGTTATTGCTTCAGAAAATTAACTGAAGCAATAATTGCCAAAGTTTGCTGCAGAGCTACGGCATTACTGCATAAAAACTTTTGACATATGAGAGTGATGCCAAGTTTCTTACAAGTGATGCTTTTACAAACTTTAAACTTTTCTTCTGCGCAAGTGATACCCAACAACTGCATTTACGAACGTACCCTTTATCAATAACTTGTTAGGTTAAAACTGGATCTAAGAAGTAGTGGTATTATTAGAAACTACTTCGAAATGGCTTTCACTTGATCTTTAAAAAATTCCGATTTATTAGCCTATAAAGGGCCAATTTTAAAACTTTTTAAGATTTTTCTACAAAACTTAAAATTTTGTCAATATACATATTTATTAAA
Organism: Pollenia griseotomentosa; assembly: GCA_963931875.1. NCBI lineage: Eukaryota > Metazoa > Arthropoda > Insecta > Diptera > Polleniidae > Pollenia > Pollenia griseotomentosa. Next base: position 167,000,715 of record OZ007560.1, on the reverse strand, counting down.
ACACAATATCTTTAGGGAAGAACACTTCAATCTTTTATATACCATATTATTAGTAACTTCATCATATAAAATTTTAAATTTATTAAGCTTTAAAAAATTTTATTTTGGAAAATTAGTCAATTTATTTAAAAGTTTGATTAAAAATATATATCTGGTAATAATTTATGTACTTCTTACATATTCATCCCAATTATGAATAAAAATTCCCCGTGAGTTTTCTCCCTTCTCTCATTTTTCCTATGTTAATTCAATTGTAAAAGTAGGAAAAGGGAAAAAACTCCCGGGGAATTATTAATCATGATTTGGCTGATAGAGTTATTGTAATATGTACATAAATAATAAGTGTTCTGCAACGCCGAAAAACCGCCATTCAAAAAAACTTTATTAAGCAAATATCTTAGAGTTTAATAATTATTGTTATTTCGACATGATTTAAAGATAAAGCCAATTTTGTAAAAAAAGTCAGCCACTTAGTATAAATATATAAAATTGGCTCTTAATTGGCTAACCGGTATGACATAAACGGCATGTGGAACACACTTTAAAGAATTTTCCAATGATTCCCATATTTTATAGATTCATTTTATACCTAAAGAGATATGGATAAAGTATTTTGAAACTTTTACGACCTATAACTCCTGAACTAGAAGCGTTGGCGCGAAAAACATCTTCCTATAGAACTTCTTTCAAGGGTATAAAAAAAATTATATAAATAACAATTTGGTGTTGAGCCGAGTTAATATTCTTGTTTCATGCCGATTCTTTTCTGTTGAGCAAAAAAAAAAAAAAAAAAAAATTTAAGCACTTATTTTTTAAATATTTTCTTATATTAGCAGCACTTTTTCTGTTTTGTAGTGGACAAAAATAGAAATTAGTTTAATTTGACTACAACGACAAATTAAGCACAGACAACAACCTGCAGCCATGTATCCGTGTCGTCGTGAAAATAATCATTTCCATATGCACACATGTATTCTAGTTTTGACATATTGAAGTCGGTAGCTTGCTGTCTCGAATGTGTTTAAAGCATAAGAAACACAAATACTAACACTTATATACTAAAAGATTATAAATGGCATGATATTAAAGGTGGTTTTTATATTTTGAACTAATGAAAACGCAACCTATATAAATAGCACATCTGCACATACCCCTCATCTGTTTTCGCTTGTTGTCAGTACAGGCTTTAAAATAACAGACACACGGTTTAATGTTATATGTATATTTACCCGTTAACACTAAAAGTATAAGCACTTTAGTTTTAAAAGTAATCGATCAAGACGGAAATTTAATAATTTTTCGTGAGGAGAAAATATTTATACGGTAACATATAAAACCAGTATAAAAGAATGATTATAGGACTCATCATCTCTCACACATTCACGTGCAAAAGAGCTAGAAGCTGAAAAAACTGAAAGACATAGTCTAAGCAAGAATAATCAAGATTTTTAAAAAAACTTGGGATTTCGATTAAAATATTCAAAAAATAAATTAATTTAATGGATGTTTTACAAAAACCTTAATTCGACAATTCAATCATCAAAAAGGAGTATCATAGCTTCTCATCATATTTACAATCGTTTAAGAATACTGATCAAATTCGTATAGCCATTCAAAATCAGGATTTGTACGTATTACCACATAAAAGTCTCTTATATGTTGAAGGGTTAGTATCAAAGGAAGATTCAACAATCTCTTGAAATATACGGCTCTTAAATAATTGTATAGCACATTTGTTTGATGAAATTCGATATCAAATAAACGGTGTAGAGATTGATCGTACACAACATTTGGGTATTGCAACAGAAATTGCCCGTTGAATCCGAATATGAAGTCAGAATGCTCAAAAGTAGAACAGTTTTCGAGATTCTAAAATAACCGTTATTTGTGTTTTTAAAAAGATGATGTCACTTAAATGCGGATATTTTCAAAAATATTAAACGGATTATGTATTTCTTTTTTTTTAATAAAATATAATAAAATTACTAAAATAGTGGTTAAGAAATGACAGAGTTACAAGGGACAAAAGTTTAAACTTCATTGAAAATTTTATGAGTTTTTGCAATTTTGCTCTTTTCAAGTTATTTTTTTATACCAAACAATTAAAAATTGTAACGTTTTATTGTATGAGGCATCAGCTTATTTCAATACGAACATTTTTCGCCTGAAGAAATAGATTGCTGCAAAAATGATAAAGCAGAAAAAGATTTAGTGAGTTAACCAACATAGTAATTTAACAGTTTTAGGCTTTTTTTTAATATAATTTGTTACTAAACATTTCGCTATGTGTATTTACTTGGTGTGTTTTTTTTTTGTGATTTGGTAAAAATTGAAAAGTGGGATATTCCAAATAATCTTTTGTAACCTTGTCATTTTTTTACCGATTTGGATCGATCATACTGGGCAAATAATGTGTATATAGAAATAAGCTAACATCGTAAGTGATAAAACTTAAGAAATTGTATTGTTAAAAAGACCAAAATTGCAAAAAATCATTGCAATTTTTGTGAAATTTGAACTTAAGTCTAATGTAACTTAATCATTTCTTGAAAAATTTCTACGAACGACCTTTGGTTGTTTTAGTAATTTCATTATCTTTGAGAGGAATAAAAAATCCGTCGAATATTTTCGAAGATACTTTTATTAAAGTGACATAATTTTTAAAAAAAAAAGCCAATAACGCTTATTTTGTAATATCTCGAAAACTGTTCTAGCGGACAATTTCACAGATTAGATGTCAGATTCATTTGGTCACGACTTAGTTGAAAATTTGTGACACAGTGTAATAAGATGCTTTTAAGGTAAAAATGAATTTAACACTAAAAATAAGAAAAAGATCAGGTTTAAGTTTTGATTGTCAGTCACCGACTAGCACTCAAAGCGTACGGTTGTTTTCTTTTGCAGTTTTCTTACTCACACACATAGTATAACGGATCGTAAATATTTTAACATTTAACTCGCACGTGTGTATTTTTCTTTTCCCCTTTGGAATTTTTTTAAAAAACAAGTGAAAAAAAAAATAAAAGAAAAAAGCAAATATATTGAAACTTAATCATGGCTCCGGGCCCCCCGGATAAATTTTCAAACAACAGATACCATCTGTTGGGAGATCTTACTGACAACCCGAAAAAAAGCAAAGACCAAATGATTTTCCCGATTTACCTCCACAAAAAAAATAACCACTTCAACAACCCAAAATATGTACTGATCTCCTCAGATGATCCCAAAATATCATTTACAAGCCTTAGCCCATTTGCTGTTAAAAAAGGTATCGAAAGTATAAGCACCGAGATCAATTCAATTACTTCATTACGTGATGGTAACCTACTCACACTCACCAAAAACCAACGTGTAGCTGATAAATTTCTGAAAACTCGCGCATTATCAAATTTATGTAAAACTTCACGACTCATTGAACTCTGTAAAAGGAGTTATATACGCACCTTGTCTAATAGACGTTAAGGAAACAGAAATAGTAGAAGAAATGAAAATACAAGCAGTAACTGAAGTTTACAAATTTACTAAGCTTAACGAAGATATGAAAACTAGATCAGCAACCGGAAAAATGGTACTAACCTTCGACCTTTATCGGCTTCCTTCTATTGAAGATGTAGCCTTTTATAAGTGTAAAGTTGACCACTACATTCCTAATCCAATGATGAGCAAAAACTGTCAACGCCTGGGACATACGAATAAACGCTGTAAAGGGGAAGCCACGTGCCCTCAATACAGCCTGCCCCCACACTATAAAGAAAAATGCACTCGCACACTGTGCACCAACTGCTGCGGCGACCACTCCTCGACGGATAAAAGTTGCCCACGCTACATTCAAATGAAGGAAATTTTGAAAATTAAGACAAAAGACTACTGCAGCTTAGGTGAAGCTCGTCGCAAATATAAAGAAACCAATCCTATACTTTTAACTACCGCTAACAACTCATATGCTTCCATAGCCAACGAATCTCCTACAAAACGCAAAGAAAATATAAATAATCAAGCAACAACACCAAATACCGCATTAAACATTCAACCATCTACCTCAAAACAGCAACAACAAAACAATAACTCAAAAGAACAAACAACTTTAAATGCAACACAAACAACAACAAAAAATTTAGAAACTACTCCAAAACAAGGCAAATTCAACACTACTACAACAGAAATAACAAAAAATCAAACTGTAAATTATACAGCAGAAATAACAAAAGCAAATAACCCAACAGAAAATACCACTTCAAAAACAAACACAAATTATTTAATGTCTCCATTATCTAACATAACACAAAATTTAATAAAGAACAACAAATATTACGTGCCATTGGATCCTCATGATGAGGACACAATGGATTTAACATCACCTTAGTCACTTAAATTTACACCACAACGTTCAAATTTTCCTCAAAACTAAACATTTATCTACATCTTTTAATAACAAATATACAATAACTATAATGGACTTTGTTATTTTGCAATGGAATATCAAAGGCTTTAAAAACAATTACTGCGATCTTCAATTATTAATGAGGGAAATTGATCCGTGCTTCATCTCACTACAGGAAACTCACTGCCCACACAACTTTACACTAATTCCTCCAAAAAACTACAGTGGATACTTCTTTAACTCAACACTAAATACTACCGCAAAACAAGGTGTCGGTGTACTTGTGAAATCCAATATACCACACAAACAACTTCACGTAAATTCAGACTACCAGATCATAGCTATTGAAATTAATGTTAATATAAAATTTACCATTTTATCATTTTACATTCCTCCTAGCACAGACATTTCAGTCCGTGAATTATCTGATATAATCACTTCTTTTACTACCCCGCTGCTTGTTATTGGAGATTTCAACTGCTGGAACACAATCTGGGGATCCACATCTAACAATAGTCGCGGACTTCTAGTCGAGAAAATAATTAATGATGCGGATTTATGCATTCTCAATGATGGCTGCCCAACACACTTCTCCACCCATAGATATTTTACTCACTTAGATCTCTCCTTCTGCTCCTTACCATTACTCCCTTTAACACAATGGTCCGTACTCGATGATCTGCATAACAGCGATCATTTTCCGGTTAAGATATCCATTAACCTGTCAGACCGCAACATTTCAACCGGGAAGTCAAGTAGGTTTTTAGTTCAACTAGCTGACTTGTCAAAATATTCCCTTAAAGCAGAGCAAGAAATTTACAGTCGAAAATGATCGGATTCCAGTAACAGAAATGCAGCCTTAATAACAAAATCTATACGCACTGCAGCCAACGTACACATTCCACAAACAAAAAACAGGCAGAATAAAATAAGGAGAATTAAGGTCCCATGGTGGAACCAATCTCTCTCAAACTTACGTTTAGAGAAAATGAACCTATGGCAGGATTTTAAATCTAACCCCACACAGGAAAACCTTATAGCCTACAAGAAAACAAACGCTAAATTCCGCAAGGAACTAAAAATAGCAAAAAATGTCAGCTTTGAAAATTTCACAAAAACAATAAATAGGAATACACCAATTTCTGATATATGGAACAGAATTAACAGATTAACACAAAAGAGCAATTCTTCAACCATTAAAGCAATTAACGCTCAGAATGAAACTCTTATTGATCCAAAAAAAAAAATAGCTAACTTTTTTGGAAGGGAATGGGCTGAATATTCTTCAGACCAAAACTTCCCTCAATCATTCATCTCAACCAAAAATACAACAAATTCATCATCACTGACCTTTACGACTGACAAAATTGCTTATTCAATGGAAGAACCAATCACAGCACTGGGGCTTAGCAGCTGTTTAAATCAAGTGAAGGGCACAACCCCTGGACTAGACCGCATATCTTATCAGATGATTAAACCTCTCTCCCACAATACAAAACTTAAGCTACTAGAGCTGTATAATACAATATTTCAACGCGGGGAGATACCTCATTCATGGAAACTCGCCATAGTAGTGCCAATTCCCAAAAACAAAAACTCATCATCCGTCGAATCATTTCGTCCCATATCACTACTACCTTGCCTTTCAATAATTATTGAACGAACTATCGCTACAAGGCTATCATGGTTTATAGAAAGGAAAAAACTTATTGCAAAAGAACAAGTTGCCTTTAAAGCGAATAGGGGCTGCGACGATGCACTCCTGCACTTAGACAGTTATATATCCAAATCTCTATCTGCTAGAAATCACGTAGTTTTATTTCAAATAGCTTTTAATGAAATTAGCAAAATTCTGTATAATAACCCCTCTCTCGGACACTGTTTATACGCAGATGACTTATATATCCTATGTAAGAGAATTAACAATAATGAGACTACCAGAGTTTTAGAACAAAAACTTAATGAAATAAGTAATTGGACCGAATACTCTGGCGCCAAAATCTCATTACAAAAAACAAACAAAATTCATATTTGTAGAAAACACAATTGTGACTCAGATAGCCATGTGATACAAACAAACGGCTCTTCAATTCAAAACGTTAAAAAGCTAAAAGTTCTGGGTGTAATTATTTCACACAGATATAACTTTATAGATCATTGCATTCAACTTAAAAACTCATTATTAGCAAGAGCCAATATAATACGTTATTTATCGTGAAAAAGCTTTGTGCACATAAACACACTCACATACCTCACAAAAACTCTTGTACTAAGCAAATTAGATTACGGCATGTTCCTTTACAGAAATAGCTGTAAATCAACAATAAACATCATTAAATCTGCTTATCACAAAGCTGCTGGAGCCTCAGTCTACGCATACAGAAGAACCCCAATAAACAACATACTCAATGAAAGTGGACTTCCCTCCATATAAAACAGAATTTACGAAATTAATGGTAGGATCCTACCAAAGCTACTCACCAGTACTAACTCAATAATAGACACCGATATCTCGTAATTTATGAAAGCCAAAAGAAAAAGGCGCATTCAATCTGCAATAGAAAAATCATTAGAGCTTGATTTGGAAATGAAATCCCGCTAACAAACTATAAAAAGACTATTAACAAACCACCGTGGAATTTCAACAAAATGTCCGTAGATCTTTCTCTATCAAAGCTTAAAAAGAACGAAACATCTAAAAGCCAATTTTTAAGCCTTTGTGCCGAAAAAAAATTATCCTTAAAGAACAGTTGCTGGCGCTTTATATACACAGATGGGACTAAATCACAATATAACCTTCCAGCCTACGCTGCGGTAGACGACTTTGGCAGGCCCCTTATTCTCAACACTTTAAACCAACAATCATCGATCTTTACAGCTGAATCATGCGCCATTTATCGAGCTGTTCGATTGGCAATTAGTGATAAAAAGAAAACTATTATCTTTACCGACAGCCTCTCCGTCCTAAAAGCGATATCAAATCCTTTTAACAACAAATGGAACACAGTAATAAAAATTAGAGATGCCCTCATTGGCAACGAGGATAAAATCCGAATATACTGGATCCCTAGTCATAAAGGCATAGCAGGTAATGAAAAAGCCGATATTGCAGCAAAACACGCTGCCTACGCCCCAGTTTTACTAGATGCAACTTTTGAAAAAATTGACATTCGTCGCCATATAACAAACTACATTAGAATTAAAGTCAAAAACAATCAGGTACACCATCACCACTATCACAACATTAATCCAAACTACAAACCTCCTATCTATCCAACATCAATTGATAAGAACAAAATAAGAATCTTTTCTAGACTTCGCCTTGGGCATACAATCTTTTCTCACGAATACAGGATTAAAAAAACTACTACACCAACCTGTCCTAATTGTAATAACAACCTCTCCATCAAACACGTTCTCAGCGAGTGTCCAACATTAAGCAGCCTTAGAAGAACACACTTTAGTAATGAACCAGCTTTCAGCCTTCTACAAGTCCCCTCCATATCAAACATTAGCAAAATCTATATCTACATAAAACAAACTAAACTAAGAATTTAAACAAAAAACCCAATATAAATATATCTTTGTAAATAATACAAGTATTTTTTCGAGCTGATAGCCTTGGCAGCTAGTGCTCCTTTAATTTTTTTTAGTCTTAGAATTTATTCATAAGATTAAACCAATAAATAAATAATAAATAAATAAATAATAAGTTTTGATTGTGCATTTTTTTGTCAATTTTAAAATTTATAAAAAGTATTTCCACATTATTAAATCAAATACATACTTGCATATAACGAGTTGTAAATTTGTATTATATATGTATGGTTGTATATTTTTTAATAACATAATTGATGTATTTGCTTTAAATTCGGGCTTGATAAAATTGACGATAAATTGATTTAACAACAATTACACTGTGCAACATTTTTGAAGTAACATGTGCAAACCCTTTCTGTTGTAGAATTTTTCGAAGTATGTACTTAACGGAACTATCAAAATCCTATTTGGATTTTGCTAGTTAGCTGCCGTCGAGTTTTATTGCCACATGAACATCTTGGCTTAAACTTCATTTATCCGAAAACATGTAATTTGGCCGCCTTCTCCAAACATGAACCAGTGTGCGGCGTGTTCCACTATGCTCCGCTCCCGTGATAATCCTATTTATGAAAAAAATACATAGCTTATATATATATATATATATATATGATTTCCTTTATCTCCTACTGGAGCATAGGGCGTCAAAATCCAATCGTAGTCATTATACCATAGCCAAAAGTCGTCATCAGTTGTTTTCGGTTTCGTTTACATTTCTTGGACGATTCGTTAGCAATTTTAAATTTGGTCGCGTAGGTTGCTAGTCTTCACTTCCTAGTTTGGTGATAGGGCTGCTATCTAAGCACCCAAACGTGCTGTTTTTCGGAGCCAGCGTTTCAGAGATATCTGTGTTCGCATATCTCCTAGTTCCTGAGACGCACAGTGGCCATTCAGGGTTGACTGACACTCCTAATGTGGCAGCAGAATTTCCTCCGTGCTGATGTGAAGGTTATACCGCCTAAGATCGGTCGACAGAGCCTCGTTTGTAATTTAAAACAGGGGACACCAAGTCCTTTCTGGACAGAGGGTGAGGTTGTCATTTGAAAAGGATTGGCTATGTTAACAAAAAGATAAACTGTTTGCTTACGCATCACTTTCCCATTATATGTCTATCTAAAAAAGGTTATGTATACAGTAGTTTTGACGTAAATGCCTTTTATTTACGTGCACTTTTGACTTAACTGCACAAAATTGATAATTTTTGGCATCACTCTTTACAATCCCATACAAATTCCTTTTTTGAGTGAACTTTCTTTACCTTCACATTTAACTTATCTTAAAAAATTTTTGACATTTTAAAATTATTTTCATACAAAAAATTCAAGTTAGCTGCACTTTGACTTAACTGCCCAAAATACATATTTTCTGTAATTATTCTTCAAAATCCCTGTTTACGTGCATTTTGTTTACCTGCACATTTTTCATATTTTTGGGCAGCTTTAAAATATTTTAATATAAAACATAAAAGTTAGCTGCACACATGACAAAATGTGGTGGCCACTTTTTCACATATATATCAAATTTTAGCTGTTTATAAAAACAAAAATCGCAAACAAGTCAAGTTGGTATCATTATAATTAATTTATTTCGTTTGCATGTATGTACCTACATTTATGCATATGGGTTGTGGTTACAGCAACTTTACCACGATTATATTAAAGGAATAGCAAATCTTAGATCTGGAACAGAATAAAGTACATAGTTGTAGTAGTATTTGAAGCTGACGAATGCTCTGTAGCACAACAAAGTTCTAAATTTCGAATTTTGTGCTTAAACGACAACGACTACTATAACTATGTAATCTGTTGACACTACTTTGAAACTGGAGTTTTTAACTTTTGACAGCTTGCAGCGCTATACTTTCCATTTTACCACAGTGACTATTTTGTTCTCCACCTTATTATTACCGATTTGGCTATCTTGTTCTTTTTACAAATGCATAACGGCTGACTACAGGTTGTTTGAACGTCATTGTGATTATCAATTTATAAATAAAAACGTTGTTACTCCTCTTTCAAACACTTTACTTTAGCTGCACTTTTATGCAGGTAATCACAATTGCGTACATGCACATTAAGGCAGCTAAATACATTAAAGATAGCTGCATTTTTGATTTACCTTCACAAAAAATCGTGCAAAGGAAATTGTGCAGCTAAGTCAAAATTACTGTATCTACATATCATTACTATTGGTTATATTGTATAGGAGAGGCAGAAATTGGCCGCTCGCTACCTCCCCTTGTGGTACCATTTTTTTAAATGCATAGCTAATGTGTCCATATTAAAAGGGATCCTGTAAATAAAACATTTAACTTTTCTGTTTTAACTCTTACGAGCAACTACTTCTTTATTTATTATTATTTCTTAAACTACCCTAGCTTAAACCAAACTTAATCACTAATACAATCTTAAGCAAATATAGAAAGCGTCACGTGTATAATGCGACCATCGTATCATGGGAATCACTTACTACGCAGTTTTACCTGTCTTGGTAACAGTACTGTGGGAAAGGAATGTAGACGTATAAAGTTACGTCTAGCATTAATAATATGAGACATTATTGTTGTTCCCGTGGGAATGTTTTAACACGTAACTATATTAGTTATGGCAGAACATTATACACGCTACACCTTCCCTTTCCGGAAAAAGAACGATCAAAACACTGTTGATCGTTCTTTTTATATATTTATATATTTTTTATATGTAAATAAAACATTTAAACTAAAGCATAAAATTATGTTAGTATTGAGGGTTAGTTCAGGCGTCCCATTCCTCCCTTTTTGTTTTAAAATATTTTTTTTTTTTTAATTATTATTTTGTTTTCTAACTCTGTCCAAATGTACAGTGACTGTCCTGTCGTTAATTTCGTCTTTTAATAAGCAATTGTTTTTATCATCTAAGTTTATTATCTTATATGGGATTTCTCTATATAGCGTATCTAACTTATGTCCTATATTCTTTAAATAAACTACATCGCCTATTTTTACTTTTATGCTCTTACTATTCCTATCATAAAAAATTTTATTATTTAACTTATTCCTATCTATAAGTTGCTTAGCTCTTTTGTGAGCCACCTGCAACCTGTATTTGATTTCCTTCTCATAGGAGTCCACATTGTACAGTGGATCGATCTCTTCAGTGGATAGAAAATCATATTTATTTGGAATTTTTCCAAATACCAACTCATATGGGCAATAATCATGCACCATTGATGGAATTGTGTTATAGCAAAATGTAAAATACTTCATCCACTTATCCCAGTCGGTTTTATTAACTGAAATGTAGGACCTAACATACTCATTAAACGTTCTGTGGCTTCTTTCCACCGTTCCTAACGTCTGATGATGGTATGCTGTTGAAGTCACATTTTCTATGTTCAACAATTTGCAAATTTCACTGAAAACCTGATTTTTGTATTCAGTACCCATGTCGGTAACTATCTTACGCATGGGACCGTAAATTAAAATGCAATGCTCAAAAATTGCTTTCGCGATTGTCGTCGCGCTTTTGTCAATAACCGGTATTGAGATAAGATACTTTGTTAGGTCACATATAACTGTGACAGCATACACATAGCCCTTTTCCGATTTAGGCAATGGTCCGATGGTATCTATCTGTACAATCTCAAACGCGCTGACTGGCGTCTGAGTTAGTATCATTTCTTCTTTTGTGTTTTTCTGTGTCTTATTAAGTTGACACTTTTCACAATTTTTGACATATTTTGTCACATCTCTTGTAATGTTTTTCCAAGAGTACTTTCTTTTTATTTTATTTAAAGTCCGTGTGATTCCTGGGTGGCCACCCCAAATTGGATCATCATGGTATTTTTTTATAATAGACATTTTCTCGTCGTTATCGGTAATTTTTGTAACTATCGGCGTCAGTTGTATTTCAATTCGCTCGAGCATTTCATTTCCTATTTCTTTATATTCTTGGATCCGGATCCTTTTAAATATATTGTCACTTTGTGACTGCTCCAGCTTACTGAGTCTGTTATCAACTGCTAATTTTTCAAGCATTGGGAATAATTGTCTTAACTCAATTTTCCCATTATTGATAATTGTGATCACTTTATTATCTCTATTGCCGGCTCTTCTCGTACTTATATATATACAGTCACCAGTTATTGATAGCTTGGCGCTATTTTTATTGCTTTTTGAACTGAACGCATCATAAATTTTGACTTTGTTTGTCAATTTTTCATTACTGGTAGGTATTGTTGCCCTTTTTCCAGTGATATTTTTGCTTTGCTGCCTCGTTGTTACCTTAATCTCAGAGAAATCTAATCGTGACAATGCGTCGGCAGCATGATTGTCCTTTCCCCTTAGGTACTCTACGGTAAAATCATATTCTTCCAAATCTAGCCTCATTCGAGTCAATTTAGAAGAGGGGTTTTTCATCGCAAATAAATAAGATAATGGTCGATGATCACTTCTGACCAGGAATTTTGTGCCATATATGTATGGTCGAAAATAAGTTATTGCCCAGTGTATTGCTGCCAATTCCTGTTCAATAGTTGATTTATTGCTCTCGCCGTTCGTAAAAGACCGGGAGGCATAAGCAACGGGGAATTGCGTTTCATTATACTTTTGACTAAGTACTGCGCCGCATGCATATTTACTTGCGTCAGTAGTTATACAGAATTGTTTCTGAAAATCTGGGTATTTCAGTATTTGCGGGCTCATTAATGCATTTTTCAGATATCTGAATGCTTTTTCGCAGTTAGTGGTCCACTCAAATTTTGTATTCTTTTTGCATAATCTCGTTAAGAGTCTAGAATGTTCTGCAAAATTTGGAACAAAACGTCTATAATAGTTGCAAAATGCAACAAAACGCTTAGTTTCGTCGGCATTTTTGGGTACAGGATAGTCTTGAATTATCTTAAATTTGCTATCATCTGGAAGAATGCCCTTATCTGTACATTTATGTCCTAAATATATCACTTCGTGACAAAAAAATGAACACTTTTCTGGATGAAGTTTTAGGTTATATTTTCGGCACGTCTCGAACACATCTGTTAAATTTTTTAACATGTGCTGTTCTGAACGACCCAATACAACTAAATCATCCATGTACAAGAATGCTTGTGCTGGTGAGAGTCCAGCAAATGCAATCGTCATCATTCTTTGGAATGAATTTGGAGCTATTTTTAGTCCATAAGGTAAACGATTGAAACGGAATGAGCCTTTGTCGGTTGAAAATGAAGTAATATCCCTTGAGTCTTCATCTAATTCAATTTGATGAAAGCCTGACGTTAAGTCTAGGCATGAAAAATATTTTGCCCTACCTAATTGGTCAAGAATATCGTCTATTCTTGGTAGAGGGAATTTGTCCGCAATTAATTTTTTATTAATTCCTCTATAGTCGACCACTAATCTTCACCGTTTTTGATTTATTCCTGGTAATGATTTTTTTGGGACCAAAAGTAATGGACTATTGTACTCTGATGCTGATGGTTCTATTATATTGTCATCTAATAGTTTCTTTACTTGTCTTGTAATTTCCTCCTTGTGCGTATGTGGTATTCTGTAGTTTTTTATGTATGTTGGCTCTTTGTCCTTTAGACGAAGTTTTTGCCTATAAAAGTTATTTACCGAAATTCTCTCCGTTTCCAATGCAAATATGTCAATATAATTCTCACAAAGTCTCGTTAGGTCAGGCTTTACAAATTCTGGAAATTTACTAGACAACATTTGCAATTTTATGTCATTATTTTGCTTGCCTTGAGACGTTAATGACTCATAGTTTTGTAGACTTTCAGTCACAATGTTGACATTTTCTAGGATCACATTTTTGGACGTGGTATTAATTATCCTGACAAATGCTTTTGTGCTCTTTGCAATTGTATTTGCAACAAAAATTCCTTCTTGAAGTTTCTGGTTTGGAATTAGCACTTCTCTTTCCGAACTTTGGATATTAATTTGCCTAATGACCTCTGCTCTCGCAGGTATGGATATTGAATTAATACTTGGAGAATTAAGCATTGGTATAGGTATGTCCTCAGGATAATTTTTTGGTCTCAAAATTAGCCAATCTTGACCTTCCTGATAATCTAAAATGCAATGGTATTTTTTTACAAAGTCCAAGCCGAGTATTCCATCAGATGGAATAGGAAAATTATCATGAACTACATGAAAGCTGTGTTTTATTAACAGATTTTTATGTTTTAAATCTGTTTCAACTTTTCCCAGTGTGTACGTTATTCCTTTTCCAATACCATGTATGCTAGTTTTCCTGTCAGAGTCAATGTGTATGTTACGAACCTGACTGCTCTTAATTACAGAAATATCCGCACCTGTGTCAATCAAAAATATTGATGGTTTCTGATTCAACGATGTTCCTATGGAAATATACGATGTTAAATTCAAATTCATACTAAAAATTTTACCGTCTTCTATACTTTTACTTATTGAGTACCCGGGGCCTGGTTGTTTTCCATACCCTCGTGTGTTAGTCGGACGTTGCGTCCTCTATTAACATTATTGTAACGTTGGTTGTTATTTCCGTTATCGTTACTATTATTATAGTTATTAAAATTATTGTAATTGCGACCATATCTACGATTATTACCTCTGTTATTGTAACCTCCTTCATAACCACGATTATTACTACGATTGTTGCCCCTGCGACCGCGTCCGCGGCCATAGTTCTTTGTTCTGTAGTGGAAAATGTTAGAGCTCGAAGCGCTTGTATCCGTACAGGAATTTACGAACTTTGCAACTGCATCGTTCATTGTGGCAAAATTACCAGCTTCCATGACCAGCTTAACTTTTTCCTGTGACGCATTTTTTGTCATAGCCTTAACTGCTATTTGCGTCGAATACTTTTCAGCTGTCGAAGGTGGCAATCCGTCAGCGATGTAAGCACTTGACAAAGCCTTTGTCAACTCTTCTATATCCGCTGTAAACTCATTGGCCGATCGATTATTCTGCTTTACGTTTAGCAGTTTTGCAGTGAGTACTTCGGTTGATTCACCTTTAATCGTACTGCTCAATTTGTCAATGATCTGCTGAATTGTTGTTTCAGTTGAAATTAATGCTCTAGAAGAGCCTTTTAATTTTGTTTTTATTAAATTTACAGCTACCGTTTCATGATCTTCTTTTAGTGAATTCACTAAATTCAAAGCATCAATGAAGGATTGCATATTTTGTGGTTTGCCATCGAAATCTGGAAGGATTCTCGATGCCAATCCTAGGAATTCTGTTATTGTCTGAGGCATTTTTGTAATTTCTCGTGGATTTTCCTCAAAAAATTTGTTTTGAGTTTCAGGCGTATTTGGTTTTGGAATATATTTTAACTCCCCACGTATCGTTTCGGGAATTTTTATTTCCAAACCTTTTCTCAAGCAAATGCGTGTGAGTTTATCTCGAATGTCCGCGAACAATTTATCGGCCGCTGTCTTATGATGCTGAGTTAAGCGGGAGTAGTTAACGTTCAATATGACCCTAATCTGTTCGAAACGGTCCAATAAAATTTCGAGGTGTTTCTCCACTGTTTCGTCTTTTGTGGGCCTATCTACGTTTAAACACTTATAGGACCTATCAAAACTTTCCCTAATTTGTCTTAATTTTTCAACAATCTGTTGCCAGTCCATAACAAGGTAACCGATTCATGACAAAATAGATTTGATTTTTTTTTTTTTTTTTTAAATTTTATTTTTAATATTTTTATTTTAACATTACATACATATAGTTATCTTGTAGCTTCAAATTTTAAAATAAACATTGTGAAGGGGAAAAAAAAAGATATTATATTTTTTGCAGGCCATTTTCAATTGAGGCCGCCCGTGCGTAATTTTTTCGTAACGACCTTTTGTGCAATTGGTATAAGGTCGTTAGTAATTGTAGCGCAAGGATCACTATAATTATTATTAAATATATTACTGGGAATACCACTTCTACTTTTACCTCATTAATTACATTGGCGTTTGGGTTTTCTAATTTAGATTCATTGCCACCCATTTTCTATAGTTATTTTATTTCCTTCCTTCACGATATTTATCTTAAAATTAGTAAATGGGGTTTTTTTTTTTTTTTTTTTTTTTAATATTTTTATTTTAAGATTTTCTATGTTCTTTTTTCTTTTTTTTTTTTTTAATTTATAGTTTTACATCTGTTATGTTCACAAAAAAAATTCTTAAAAATAACTTACTATTATTTGGTTCTTGTGTTCATGTAGATGACCTGTACTGCAGCTGCTATTGATGCTGTTTATGTTGATAAGAATGTTGTACATGGCTTTTTGCTTGTTGTGATAATATTCCTTCATGATGCATATTATAGTTGCTTTCGTTGTTTTAACATAATGATTGCTTTTTTTTTTTTTTAAATAATTGTTTTTATAAAATCCTTCTGCTTTGTGTTTTTTTTTTTTGTAACACAGTAGTTTTTCTATTTTTAACGTTTTGTTATTTAATTTTATTGTATTCTTTTTTTTTGGGTTTTCAAACTTTGTACAATATTTTATTTTAGAAACACAAAATTTTGTTGTTGGTGTTGTATTTTATTTATTTACTTTAATTTTGTTTTATGTATTTATTTATTTTATATACAATTTTTTTTTTATTCGCTTTTTTTTTTTTGGCACACTCAAATATTTATTTGCTGTATGTACGAAAACTTTTTGTTGATGTTGTTGTTGTTTTAGCTTAATTTAAACTTTAAGTTTAAAATAAATAAAAACTCTTTTTATTTTGTTTGTTTTGCAATTTCCGTTCAAGACACAAAAAATGCACATAAATTTAGCACTCAACACAAATTTTGTAAATATTTTTTATTTAAATTTTTTTTTCAAACTTTTAATTAATTTTTTTTCTCAATCCAAATTTTTCAGGTTTTTGATTTAATTTAATAAATGGCAGGATCGCCATGTAAATAAAACATTTAACTTTTCTGTTTTAACTCTTACGAGCAACTACTTCTTTATTTATTATTATTTCTTAAACTACCCTAGCTTAAACCAAACTTAATCACTAATACAATCTTAAGCAAATATAGAAAGCGTCACGTGTATAATGCGACCATCGTATCATGGGAATCACTTACTACGCAGTTTTACCTGTCTTGGTAACAGTACTGTGGGAAAGGAATGTAGACGTATAAAGTTACGTCTAGCATTAATAATATGAGACATTATTGTTGTTCCCGTGGGAATGTTTTAACACGTAACTATATTAGTTATGGCAGAACATTATACACGCTACAATCCTCACCTCGCGGGTTAGAAAATGCTTATGTTTCCATCCAAATAAGAATCTATCTATCTTTAAAGTTCTATTAAAACCAGTTTGATGGTTTCGAAGGGAGAAATTACACCATACCTCCCCTCATAGTTCTAGTTTTGGAAAATAGAGCTTATGTGTCTATCTATATAGGGATCTTTTAATTTTTTACATTTCATTAAAATCGGTAAGATTGTTTCGCTTAGGCAGAAATTGCCCCCTACCTCATCTCATGATCTTAGTTTTGAAAAAATATATAGCCCAAAACCAGCTTTACAAAATTGCATTTTTAATGAAATATGTTTGGAGCACATCGGTTGGATGGTTTCAGAGTCTATAACGGATACTTACATACATTGTAGGTAGAAATGTTTTTTTTATTTTTTTAACCCAGCTAGCATTTTGTATAATAATTGAATCTTTTAGGAATCAGCTTTAAGAGCCAAATAACCGCATATGAGCTCATTTTTTGATCATAAATGTTACTCTCGTTGTGAGAAAATGGTATCCTGCCGATGAATCACCTCAATGAACCGTTTGTGATACAATTTTCTGATTCCTTTTTGAGCATATTTTCAATCTCTCAAGTGATAAATCACTCTTTAATCATCAAAAGTGATCTAAAGAATAATTTAAGTGGTTTTTACAAAAATTATTACCCAAATGCTAGCTGGGTAAATGCTAAACGTTTATTAAGGAAAAAAATAAAACGTTGTGGCTTTTTAAAGTAGTATTTCACAATATTGTATCTTAAGTATTTTTTGACAAAACTAATCAACAAAAATATATGCGAATCTAAAAAAGTCCAAAAAAGAAACGAAGGTGCCATAGGACCAAACAACATTCAATAGTGCCAAAAATGGTCCATGTGTGCAATAAATCCCATCACTGGTACAAATAGGGTCGTGTCACCTTCTTTAGTCTGTGTTCATACGGCTCATGTTTTAATGACATGATTGCTACTTTATAGGCGAGAGGGACGAGGGAAAAAGAAACGAGTACACAGATGCATGTACCATCAGTACGCTTTGCTTTTTCATTCGTTGTTTTATTTTGTTTTTGTTTTCAATATCAAAAAAGCACACATGCATACGCACGACTAAACAAAATAAAAAACATGTTGTAAAAATGGCATGGACCATTTGAACGGCATTTCATGTTCAAAGAAGAAAAAGGAAGAATCATGTCAATAGGACATGGAGCCGTATGAACTCAGACTTACGAAGACAATTTATATTTCTTCGCGCGAATAATTATTCGAGGTAAAAATTTAATCGAACAATTTAATTAATTTTATTTGGTTAATCGAAAAAGACCAAAAATTTATATATGTTAACATAAAAATTTTAATTTCAAAAGATTTTGTTATTCGTGCTTAATTCCCAGTTTTTACCAAAAATTGAAATTACTTTTTGATAATTAACATAAAAATTTTATTACAAAAGTAACAACAATTTAACAAAAGGAACTTCATGTAATAAAAGAGGAAAACTTTAAAATAAAAATTAGCATCAAAATTTAAGCTGATCTTCTAAAATAATCTTCCAAAAAGAGTTAAAATGTTTATATTTCAAACGATTTCTTTCTTTTGTTTTGATAAAACTTGATTTAGAAAAGATTCTTTCGCCAATTGTTGACGTTGAAGAGATTGAAAGGAAAGCGTTGTAAAGCATATCTAACTTATTTGTTCTTTTTCTTGTCTTTTCTAAATATTGGTAGTCTTTCATTATACACTTTAGTATCTTTTTGATTTTTTAACAATTTTTAAAAGAAAAAAATAAATAAAACAAAATTTTCGATTAATCGACATAAATTATTCGAGTTATTCGTTAATTCAAAATACGCAACTTTAAAATATTCGAACAGCAAATCGCCCAAAATTATTCGATTAATTGAACAATGGCTATTTGCTTGTATACCCTACTGTATATCAAGAGAATGGTAACAGCTAAAGTTTCTAAACTTGGAGCAAATAGTTTGGTTATCAATTCACAGCACCAATATAAAAGTCTGTAAAGTGCTATAAATCTTAAGAATGAGAGGTGTAAAGCTTTCCAAAAGGGCTATTAATACACATCATCTGTAGAACGGGGCGTTGTACCACGCGTTGTACCAAGTTCTGTATATCTAGAAAACGGCAATAGCTTCAATTAACAAATGTGCTAAAAGTAGGTTGGTTATAAATACAACAAAAGTTGTTTTATGACATTAACATTTTCATTTGCATCGCAGTGATGCATTAACGAATATTAATTAACAAATATTTTTACACAATTTAATTTAAATTTTTAATATTTTTAATTAGGGTTAAGTTCATCAAATTTAATTTTCATTAAATTATTTTTATGAAGAGAGGAATTTTACAACATGAACATTAATTAAAATTGTTATTGATAATCTTTCATTCTTGACCGTGGTCGGGGCTCGAACCCTGGCCGGCAGGTTACCATGACATGTTTCGATCGCAACCACTTGATCTCCTCAGATGGATTTGCCGTCTTACACTCACATTTGATTTGATGAACTTAAGCCTAATTAAAAATATTCAAAATTTGGTTTAAAAACCATAAATAGTTCAATAAAATAACCACAATACTAATTATAATTTAATTTTTTAATATTTTTTTTAATATTTCAATTACAGGCTATGCGGCGGCTGGGAACCATTGTTTGTCGATTTTTTTTCTTAGATGGCCGTACAAAGGCAATTGATGTTCATCCTACAGATACTGCGGGCGATGCAGTATTGAAGTTAGCTGAAAAACTTAATTTGTCCAATACTGAAGGTTGGGCAATTTTTCAATCTCGTCCAAATGGGGAGGAGCATATTAAGACATTTGATTACCTTTATGATGTTATAGCTGCGTGGGAATTAAAGCAGGTTAAATTGCAGCCAATCACAGTGACAAACCGAGGTTGTACTAACGGTACATCCTCAGGTGAAAACCGTTTTGTATTTAAAAAACGGTTATTTAAGTCAACTCGAGAATTATCGCAAGACCCAGTGGAAGTGAATTTACTCTATGCACAAGCAGTTTACAGCGTTGTAAAGGTATGTATCATTTGCTTGGGCATTTCCTTGGGTCACGGACGTACGTTCGTACGCTTTTGATGTACAAATAATATAGAAAACAAAACTTTTCCCAGCGTTTTTTTTTTGCGATTCGATAGCATTTAGGTAGCTGTATGTTTAGTACAAAAGATGGATTTCATCGAGTTTAAGTTTTCATAATGAAAATTATAAACATGTGGTCACCAACGTACGCAAAATACAAGTGGACTTTGGCTGACAGTAGTTAAATGTAAAAATCTGCATAATGGAACGGAATATTAAAAACTGATTAATTTATTTTAAAAGTGTATTTTATTTACAAAATAAAATATCTCTATTGGTTTTTGTTTAATTGGCTTATGTACCGGTCGCGAACGTACGATTTTTCCATATGTTTTTTTATTATTATCATCATGCATTTTCCCATAAATATCTTCAAATTTCCTCAACAAAAAAACTTAATACTCCCTTAACAATTGATTGTAATGGAGAGATTATGAAAAAAGAGTGTAAACATAACATATTTTTGCATGTAAAATAAGTATATAAAAATGTGTTAAGCAGTAGAAAATATAAGAATATATAAAATTTTCCAGTTTCCAGTGCAATTTCCTCAAGTAAAACAGCTGAGACATGCTATGAAACCATTCTTTTATAACAACATAGATTTTTTTATAATAATAAATAGGCCAACCAAAAAAAGCAAATGCTTATTTTTGGTTTACAAGATAGATCATGAAAAAACAAGAAAAATTAGCTATATTTGTTAGGACTTTTTTTTTGCTTATTTTGGCAATATCGGCTTATTTTTAGTTATTTTTACAATATCGGCTTTTTTACTTATTTTGCCATTTTAAGATAATTTTTAACTTTTTCATACGAAAAAAAAAACTTTTTTAATAAATTTTTGCAAAAATCGTTATTATTTTTTTTTATGTGCAACTTTTTTTTATAAATATTTAAAAAAATAATCTACTCTGGTTAAAAAAAAATCGTTCAACGTTATGGTAATATTTTGTGTTTCCCTTGTACAATATCATTCCAACAACCTATATTATCTCTTTATGTTATTATACCCACCGCACAAGAGTGGAGAGGGTATTATGCATTTGTGCTGATGTGTGTAACACCTTCAAATATTGGTCCTAAAGACAGATCAACTCAGAATCACTTTCTGAGTCGATCTAACAATGTCTGTCTAGCTGGCCTTGTGCGCAAAGTACAGGTCGCAATTTTGAAGACAATTTAATCAAGTTTGAATCATAGGTTCTAATTGGCAGAAGGGCAAATCGATCCATAATTTCATATAGCCCCCATACAAGCTGCTTTCCGGAATAGGGTCTTTGTGCCCACTTTCAAACCATATCCATATCTATATGGACACATAAGGTATTCATTTTTAAAAAATAGGACCACGAGGGGAGATAGGGGGCGATTTCTGCCGAACAGAAACTATTAAACCAATTTTAATGACATTTGAAACCAGGTCTGTGGAGTCGTCCGAAAAAATTACTAACTCCGACTCCGACTCCAAACGCTGAAATTTTTTAAGTGCGACTCCGAGTCCGACTCACGACTCCGACTCCTACTATAATCTTGATGCTAAATGTATATGAGACTCAGTGATGTTAACTTTTATTTTTTCATTACCCTACGGCCTTCTAAAAATTACCGTTTTTTAGAAGAAATTACCGTACGCAAACATTAATGTGCTGATTCTAAATGACAGGCGATTGATTATGTGGTAAAATTTATATGAAAACCACTCAGTCCATCGCCTGTAGGGTTTTTTCCGGGAATTTCAATTATTTTATTTCCCGTTTTCCCGGGATTTTTCTTGCGGGATCCCGGGAAATAAAAAATTCCTCATAATTTCAGAAAATAGCTATTTATACTGTGAAATTTAGTTTTCTATTCTCTAAAAATTAGCATCTGTGGATAGGTTGTGTTCAATTGCAAGAAGTGAGTACATACGTAAATCAATGTCTCCTGATGCAATAAATCTACTAAAAGCAGAATGGGCAGTGCAACAGTTGATAATTATTACATTTAGTGAAGTGAAGAGTAAATAAAGTACATTAATTCAAAATAAGATGCAGGCAGTAAAGTTTCATTGCCCATGAACAAGTCTTAAAAATAGGAGATACCTAAACATATCGCTCCTTTATTGCAACATAGTAATATCTACAAAAACGAACGATCTTGGCAAAATGCGATTAAAATTTTCAAAATGTACCGACTTAAAGATATATTTTGCTATAACTTCGGTTCAGTTTGAGATATGACTAAGATGCAATGAAGGAGCGATATGTTTATTAGGTGATAAACACAAATTTTCAATTTCAATTATATACCCGTGAAGTGCGGGGAAACCGAAATAAAATAACATTTTGGAAGCTCGTGTAAGATACTACAACATACAACTTGAAAAACACATTGCCCTTAAGATTACAAATGGACCTATTGAAATGAAAAGGTTTGTAAGAAGCAGTCCGGTTAATGCTTTTTTGCATAAACCTTGACTGTATGTTTGACTGATATACCCGTTGTTTATAAAAAAGAAAAAATTGCTTCTGATTGTGAATCCGAAGCATGCTACAACGGTGCACTTTTAACTCTTTGTCCAACATCGGTAAAAAATGAACGAAATTTTTAGGAAACATGATAATTAGTAAATAAAATCAGGAATATACTTTTTGACAACTTACTAAGCGCTTTGAGTGTGTCAGAAAGTTATTTCCTAAGCCGTTAAAAAATGTTATATATTTCTTTAAAATATTTTATCTATTTTATTAATTAACTTTTTGATCTCATATCTTGAGTACCTTAATTTTTATTTTGTTTTGATTATTGTTTTATGAATTAATTGTTATGTTTATGTTATATTTTTATCTTGTATCCAGAGCATAATAATACTGAATAAAAGCATAATAATAGGGAATAAAGGCGTGAGATAATAATAATTCAAGTTCCTATTTTAATCTTCAATTAATTTCCCAGTAAAAACTTTGCCTACAAAATAATGTGTTGAGTAATCAGAAAAACATGAGAGCACTACTTACAATTCTACTGAAAGAACCAATGAATTTTACAAGGGATGTCCCAAAATGAACGCATTCAAAAGCAAGTCATTATTTTTTTACTTTAATACATTCAGAAAAAAGTAGTTATAGAAGCTGTTATAGATGTATTTATAGAAGAAAGCTGCTAAATAATGAGTTAAAGAAGCTATTTATTTTGAAAAAGTAAGTGAATTTTTTTCTGGATTTTTAGTATTGAACCATTTATTTTAGTTTCTTTGTAAACAAGTTCCCTTACGTTTTTTTATAAAAGTTTTTTCATTTATTAATAACAAAATTTACTTTGTATTATTTATATGGAGCGGGATCCCGGGATCCCGGGAAATTTAAAAAAATTTCCCGCTTTTCCGGGAAACGAAAAAGTCCGGAAAAAAAACTCTTATCGCCTGTCATTTGGAAACAGCACATACGAGCAGTATTCATAAACAATTTATTTAAATTTTAAATGTCCCAGTAAAAACTTCGCCTACAAAATAATGTGTTAAGTAATCAGAAAAACTTAAAAGCACTACTTACAATTATACTGAAAGAACCAATGAATTTTATAAGGGATGTCCCAAAATGAACGCATTAAAAAGTAAGTCATTATTTTTTTACCTACATACATCCAGAAATAAGTAGTTATATAAGTTGTTATAGATGCAGTAATAGAAGAAAGCTACTAAATAATGAGTGGGAGAAGCTATTCATTTTGAAAAAGGAAGTGAAGTTTTTACTGGGGTGTTTTAAGAAAAAATTTGATTAGAAATTTTTTGTTAAAAAAAAAAATTTAAGCAAAATTATTGTATTTTTATGAATATGGCAGTAAAATAATTTTGAATAAACTAGGTACATACATACATACATGTATATTCATTCAACTCACAATATTTTTTTTAATACGCTTAGCGTGCATATGTATATGATAAACATTAAAAAAATAATGTTTTGCTTAAATCATTTAATTATATAATTAAAAAAAGTTATGTACCATAATAATTTCTGAATTGTAACATTCACAAGAAAAATCAATCCATCCGTACTTAACCAAGGCAAAGTTGTGTCAATAGTACTGTAAGTACAGATTTTCTTAAATCAAGTACAGAATGCTTGATTCAAATACGGATTATTCAAGTGCCTTAGCATATTCACTTAACTTTAGCACCATTTAATCCCTGATCCGTACTTAAAATAATCCAAAAACCATAGTTAAATTTATTAGCTCACGGCTATTTGATATGTAAGTATGTTTAAATATTGCTGATTTTAAAACAAACAAAAAGTTTAATATAAAATTAACTATAAAAGCATAATTTCAGTTTTCTTAATTGGATTTATCGCATTTGCAAAAACATTATGTTCCTAATTTTTTGTTGTAAAATTGATATATTTTTAAATTTAAAATCACCTCTCAAACGTTAAAATTATTAAACATTCATACATATGCAAGCATGTATATGTATACTAAAAATCCAAATTTCTTTAATTTACCGTTTTTTAAATAAAATGACCTTGCTACCTTTTGCGGCCCAAAATTACCCTAAAAAGGGTAATTACCGTACGGGACGAGGGTATATTAAGTTTGTCATTCTATGAGAAACTGTTTTATTATGCATCTAATACCCCTGTAGCCCGTTTCTGTATATCTCACATCGTAAAACTCTTCGCATGAAACGTGTGAATTGCAACAAAAATAGTGTGAAATGAAACAAAAAATGGTTTTTCTCACACAAGTGTTTCTGTATCTTTTTTTTGCGAGAATTATCTGTCATTTAAATAATTTTCCAGCAATTATTGAAAGGATGCGAGAAAAAGTGTTTCTATAACAATATTTTGCGAAAAGTTTCTTTCAAGAACTGTCAAAATAAGTCACATTTGAAATTGGTGGCGAGAAAAAAAAAGTAGATATTTTGGATTTAAAATATGTTTATATACTATTTTTTTTTTAAATAAGTAAAAAAATAGAAGGAATATAAATGATAAATGCATAATTTATATGATGAAAATAAACAAAAAACAATTTTGTTAGTTTAAATTTTTGTTAGCCTTTTCTTGTTTTGGTTTTAATCAGTGCTGCCAGATAAATTTGTGTCAAAATCGTCAATTTCCTGAGAAAAAAATAAAAAAAATAGCCCAAGAAACCGCAAGGATAATTTCAAGGCCGCAAGCGTATAAGGTTCGATAACTTGATTTTGCCGCTGAAGAAGAAAGAGATATTGTAAAGGACATTAAGGAGGCAGTGATGCAAGCTTTGAGCGAGAAGCAAGGAAAAAATAAAGCAAAATGCTATAACTGCGGTAAGATTGGCCATATTCAGCGAAACTGCAAAGCACCTAGAAGACGATCAAGATCTTCTTCGCCGCCAGGAAACAACCAGCGTGCTAATCACCATACATCACAAGAGTCACCTTTAAACTAAAAACGCATTCTTACTGTGGACACTGGGGCATCACATTCTATTATAAGGCCCGATTTAATACAAAAATCAATCGAACCACTAAGCGGGGTAAGTCTGCGAACGGGTGAGTCTGCCACTGTCTATGGAAAAGTAAAAGCACAATTAAGAATGGCCAATGCAATCGCCCATCACGTTTTTATTGTGGCTGATATTGTAGATGAGGTAATCATTGGCGCAGATTTTATGATTGAACATGGTATTCAATTGGATATGGGTCAGCAAATTATGTATTGGCGTGATGTGGAAATACCCCTTGAAGTTGGATACGAAGCCAAGGCCCATGTAAGATAGCTAATCGCCTTTCAACGTGAAAAACTACCACCCAAAACAGAAACCTTAGTATGGGCACGAATGGAGGGAGATTGCGAGGACAACAGTTTGTGGGTGGTAGAGCCAGCAGAAGTTAAAGGAGATATCGTAACAGCGAATGCTCTCGTAAAACCCAGTAAGAGTCTAGTTCCCGTAAGAGTATTAAATTTATCCAGTGGTGAAAAAGTCCTTACGAAGAACTTCAAGATTGGGCAATGTACTTCAACAGAGGCAATAATTAATTGTGAGCAGCATCAAGGCGCAGCCAGCAAGAGTAGCAAGGACGACGAATCCCTAGAGGAACATGTGCGAAAGTGGACCGAAAAACTAACACCGCCTAGTAAAAATAAGGCCAAACAGCTACTAAGGAAATATGCCTCTGCATTCGCTTTGAAAGGTCAAAACCAAGGCAGAACGTCAATAGTTAAACACGAAATCCACACCGGCGAAGCTAAGCCAATAAAACAGGCGCCAAGAAGCATTCCTCTAGCAAAGCGAAATGAAGTGAGAGAGCTGGTTAGTGAGATGGAAAAGAACGGAGTTATTAAAGCGTCATCCAGTCCTTGGAGCTCACCGGTGGATTTGGTTAAAAAGAAAGATGGAAGTACCAGATTCTGCGTAGACTACAGAAAGCTGAATGACGTCACGAAAAAAAATAGTTATCCATTGCCTAGAATTGATGATACCTTGGACACGTTGGACACGAAGCCCTATCAAGACTACCCTGCAAACTAGAATGCAAGCATTGTGTAAGGGCTGAAGGAAAGGAATACAACTGTGAAGTTCGCCTACTGCAGATTGAGTCCAATGAAGACTGGTCAATAGCACAGAAAGCTGACCCTATATTAAAAAAAATTATGAAGGCCAAAGAAGAAGGCAGAATCGAAACGCAATATCATCTGAAAGCCCTCTAACAAAAGCATACTGGGCCCTATGGAACAGCCTACAGTTGATAAATGGCTGCATTTACCGTACATGGGAAAGTACCGATGGAAAGTCAGTTCGGAACCTCATCGTAGTGCCGTCGTCAAAAGTACATGATGTTTTAAATGAATTCCATAACGGACCTAGTGGTGGCCATCTTGGCATAACAAAAACACTAGAAAAATTAAAACAACGTTTCTACTGGGTTGGGTGTCAACAAGCTGTGGCTGATTGGATATCGAATTGCACCCAATGCATTGCCGCGAAAGGACCAACAAAGATAAGTCGGGGACCGCTTCAACAGTACAATTCGGGTGCCCCATTTAAGCGAATCGCAATGGATATAGCTGGACCTTTTCCTGTGAGTGATGCCGGCAACCGTTATGTGCTAGTAGTTATCGATTACTTCAGTAAATGGCCAGAGGTGTATGCCATCCCAAATCAAGAAGCCAAAACCGTTGCAGACGTAATTTTGAATAACTGGGTGTGCCGCTACGGAGTTCCAATAGAATTGCACTCCGACCAAGGCAGAAATTTTGAATCTGGTGTGTTCAAAGAAATGTGTGAATTGTACGGAATAAGGAAAACTAGAACCACTCCTTTGCATCCACAATCCGATGGCATGGTTGAAAGATTTAACCGCACACTAGAGGAGCACTTGCGTAAAGTAGTAAGCACACATCAGAAAGACTGGGATGAACACATTCCGAAGTTCCTGTTGGCATATAGATCAGCTGTTCACAACTTCACCTCTCGTACACCTGCCAAAATTGTCTTTGGAACGGAGCTCAGATTACCCGGAGATCTAGAATTTGGCGTTAAGCCTGGACCAACAGATGAAAATAATGAGGGCTTTACCTCGCAGACACAAGATGACCTCAATGAACTTCATGAATTCGTGCTGTCCAGTGACAAGATGAAAGCCAGATACGATCGAGCGGCAAATTCGGAAGGCTTCAAAGAAGGCCAGTTGGTTTTACTTTTTAATCCGCAACGGAAGAGAAGACTATCTCCAAAGCTGCAGACTCATTGGGATGGCCCGTATAGAGTAATAAAGAAATTGAATGACGTGGTGTATCGAATCCAGAAATATTAAGAGTCCAAGGTCAAAAATGAAAGTGGTACATCTAGAACGACTAGCCCATTATGGCAAAGGAGAAACTGAGCCTATTCAGGACGAACAGGCTTAAGTGGAGGGCAGTGTTGAGAAAGTAAAATTATCTAAGCATTATTTATAGTTATAGTAATAAGTTATCTTTTAAGTTATTTTTTTATTTATTTATTTATTTATATATTTATATTTATATTTTGAACACAACTGTTATTTTAAAATAATTGTTACATGAATTTCCCAGTCATTTCTAGAAATGGTTTTAGAACATAATAAGTAGTTATTACAGGAAGGTTCAGGAAATTTCAAGAAATAGTTATGAAATATAAAAAGGGGTGACTCATGAATAATTAGTTTAGTTTGTTTTGAGAAACGGTTCTGTTCGTAACTAATAATTGTGAACAAAATAATTAATAAAGTTTGTTAAGTTAAATAAGTGTGTGTTTTTATTCGGTTTTGCAATTAAAAGAACTCAAACGCGTTTATTAAAGGAAAAACGTAACAATATTTTGTATATGTATATAAGAAGTATTAAATGTTCAAAATAAGCCAAGTCGGTTCATTACTTTCCCTCGAAATTTTGCTTTTGCCGATACATTTTTTAGGGAAGAAACAAACAATTTCGAGGACAATTTTCACAATAGGGATAAATATAAAAATTTAAGCAGCCTTGTTTCTAAAGATATCTTTTTTTCTAATAAACAAACATATAAAAATATTTACAATTATCTTATTTCGAAGACTAAGGGGCTTATAGTGTAAAACGCTACGCCAACAATTTCATTAAAAGCAAAAATAAAATCAAAAATATTTTATAAATTTGTTGTTGGTTTCTACAGACATTCATATTATATTTTTTTTTCAATTTTCAACGCCACACAATAGAAGTGCTTGAAATTTAAAAATTCAAGATGAATTTCTATAGAAAGTAACAACAAAATTATAAAATATTTTTTGTTTTTGCTTTCGTCACTTTTTTAGAAAAAATCATCAAAACGTCACTTTGTTAATATCGGAACAAAAAATCATCAAGATGACGATAACTCGTAAAATCTGGCAGCCCTGTTTTTATTATATTTATTTCTTTTGTTGACGTTTCGCTTTTATTTGACCCTTTAGTACTGGAAATATTCCAGTATAAACAGAATTTGTTGTGTCTGTTTTCGCATTCAAATACAGAAACACTTTTGTCTCATAAATCAAGAAACGATGGAATTTTTTGTTTCACACTTCATGTAAGAAATTTTACGATGCGAGAAATACAGAAACGAGCTACTGGTTTCTTGAATATTTCTAAGTCAATTTAGCCATGTCTGTCTGTCCGTCTGTTCAAAATACGCTCACTTTCGAAAAACTTAAAACAAAAGTTCAATCTTGGTGTCAAATTGCTTCTAGTTATCCTAAGCAGTTTGGGAGTAAAATCCAGCAAAATCCGATCAGTAGGATCATAGTTATCAATCAAAATGTAGAACCACCACCCTTTAAAATTGAGAATTTTGTTACAAAAGGTTAAAAGGTGTCATAATATAGGTATAAAACCGTAATAAATATTGCTATCATATTTAAATGTGCTTTCGTAAAGATTGGTCCATAATTTACCCTAGGCCCCATATAAAGCCTACCCTCGGAAAACAGTTTAGTTCGTTAAAAACGTAATAACTAAAGCTATTGTAATGCATTTTGGCACTATCACGCTATAAAATTTCTAGAAGATCGGTTCATAATTTTTTATATAATGCCCCAAATATTGCTCACTCTAGGAAATTATTTAAATACACCTTAAACCGTAGCAGCTAAAGATATTGTAAAATTTGGTCCAATTTTTGTTCATATGGCTAGAAATAATACCATGGAGTTTTCTGATTATCGGTCCATATTTACCTTAGATCCCATATTAAGCAGCTTTCTGAAAAGCACTTTAAGCGCTAAAACAAATTTCAATACAGTAGTCCATTTAGATTTTAATAACGAAAATCACTATACAGGATTTCGTGATGATCAGTCTAAAATTTATTTTTTAAAAAAAACTCTTATTTCTGAAAAAAACTTTTTTTACAAAAGTAAAACATTTTTAAAAGAGAAAACAAAATAATGTTGTAAGGCTTTTTATATTACTGTTAAATAATTTAAAGAAAAAAAGTAAATAGAATTCATTTTATTTAATAATATGTATATAAAAATTAAATCTAAAAATGTTTTTATTTTAAATACGCCCTCGCGTATGCTCTTTCTATTAGTTATGTTCCTAAAAATTAAAGCTCAAGCTATTCATTATTAACATCTTCAATATCACTCAAATAGACTAAATTTTCCACAATAGCAGATAATTGAGAAATACTCAATTGGTAACCTCTTATTACATAAAAAGGTGCAAGATCTTTGACGTGTTTAAGAAAGTCGTTATCACAATCAAACTTTTTTAACAGACCATTAAAAAGTGCAACATACAACTTTAAAAAATAAACTCCAAGGTCTATTACATTAACTTCAGACAACTTATATGAATCTAGTGCTAAAGATATTTCAGAATCTAAAAAAAAAATTTGGGATCTTTACGAAGATGTTAACACGATTAAAATAATAAAGAACAGAGAAAATACAAGACCATTTAATAACATGAAAACATCACTTAATATTTGTATCCAATATACTGCAAATTTTAAATTTTGCATCTCAAAAAACTTGCAAAATAAGGAAAAACTTGATAAATGGTAAGGCTGCCATGGGAATTCGGCAAAAACTGTTACGAATCATGATATATTATTCAAATTGCTAGAAATAAAAGTATAACACTTTCTGATTGTCGTACAATTGGTTTCAACCGGAACCAATTTTTATACAGACGTCCGTTTTATAAAGATTATTTAATAATTTATAGCACTCATATATTTTAACTCTCGGTGGAGGGTGCCAAAGATTCCGTACATCCGAATATAGCACTCTAACTTTATTAATGCAATAGCTTTTAAATGGATAAATATAGCATAAAAATGATTCTTAAGAATTTCAAATCGATATTTGAAATTTTGCAACGTCAATTTCGAATAATTTTTATTTTGGAAAATTTTTATGCCGAAAAACTTTGGAGTCGGAGTCGCGAGTTTTTGTGGGTACTACGACTCCGGCACAAAAACCTCAACTCCGACTCCACAGCCCTGCTTAAAACATAGATGATAACTATTCGTATATGTAGCCATACACTCTCGAAACTTTGTTATCAAATACTATGGTGTTGGGTATCATATGGTCGGGCTTGACCAACTATACTTTCTTACATAATTTTTATGTTACTTTGTACTGAAATGTACTTTTTATATTGTTTTGTATATTTTTTATGTGTTTAAGTTTTTAGTATTAAGCCTTTTTATCAACGTGTTTTATTATTTGTTCAAGTTCTTTTCTCTCGAAAATTTTATAGCTGTATTTAAACGATCAAATTCCTCAGTTACGAAGTCACTTCATACAATAATATTTATTTCTTTTTAAATATAGTTTTTGTATAAAGTAACTCTGTAAATATTGGAATCAGGGTACGAAAAAAAACTGTACATTTTCGTAACGTATTTTTCTAACACACAAACTATAAAATTTTTTTTTGTGTATGTGAATGTGTACACAAACATATACGGTACACAGCGAGAGTGAGCTGACGCACACAAACACTACGATAACGTACATAACATCTTTTAACGTACATGTACAGTATTTTTAGCGTACTTATCTGTACTTTTTATTGAACACGTATGTGTATTTATTTAACTTGCGTGTGTGTGTGGTATGTATGTGTGTATTTTTTAAAATCAAAAAAGGCCAAAAATATGATCTGAAATCGAGTTGTATAACAGGAGTGCAGAAATATAAGAAACATGCAAAAGTGTACTAATATTTTATGGAGCAGAGTATTGGTGCCTATTTCAGTAACAATTGTTTTTGTTTTTTACGCGAAGAATTTACGTGCGTGTCTGTGTATGTATTTTTTTAAAGCAAGAAAAAAAAATATTTTAAATTAAAAAAAAGGCCAAAATTATGATTTGAAAGCGAGTTGTATAACAGGAGTGCAGAAATATAAGAAACATGCAAAAGTTCTTTATGCAGTAGAGAAAAGAACATTGCAAGTAATGATCAGTTGTAAAGTGTTAAGAGTATGCGTATATGTAAATATGTATGTATACCCAGCGGGAAAAAGAGGGCATACAGATGCCTTCTAGAAGGCCTCAGTACTTTCTTTCGGATGTACAAGGCCTGCTCGCTCCATTGCATACTCAAAGCTTTTTTACACACGTTGTCATTGCGGGGTAGGCCTTCCACTCTGGCTTCATTCGCCACAGATTCTGAAATTCATTTAAATTAATGGCTTTTAGAAGGCTTTCATGAGATGAGAATGGGTTTCCAAGGCCTTAAATAAAGGCAATCTTCAAGAGTCCTTTAGAGATGTATTTAAAAAGGGCTTCAAGTTATTGGCTCTAAAAACCATTCATGGAATATGAAAATTTTCACTTTGTGCCAAAATAAAAAAAAAAAAAAACAAGCCAAATTTACGGAAAAGGGGCAAAACCCTTTTGTTATAGAAATGTAATTGTGCACTTTTAATGGATATATATTATATTTTGTACATTAATAGATAGTTTTAAGGTAAAAATGGTTTTTACACTAAAAATCAGAAAACAATTAAGTTTTGATTGTGCACTTATTTTTTAATTTTTAAACTTTTTTTAATACTTTTTAGCAGTTATTTTTAGGTAAAACAACTCTTCCTTTTAACGTATTAAACTCAACTAAAATGATTTATTCTTTTTCATTTAACTGTTCTGTAATCTGTTTTTGTCTTTTTTTTATGCAATTTTAATTTTATAACGCGCAAAAAAACTAAATATCTTAGTCCTTCTCTTCTCCCTTCTCATAGAAGGGAATGTGGAATATTGATCTTATCTTATATACCTACGGAAGATCAGAAGCCTTATAAGAGAACTTATTTAGCAGTTAAATCAGAATCAAGGCGAATTCACTAGAAAGTGAAGTCAGCACTACAACAACACTGCTTCTGTGGTCCGATTGTCCGATTGTCAAAAATATTGCTAGTAAAAAAAGGTTTGTTTACATAAAAAACTGTAGCTTGTATACAATATTTGACAACTACACCACAGAAAAAATAACCATATGTTGACTTGACCCCACCTTCTAGTCAATTCACCTTGATCAGAATGGTAATTGAATCAAAAAATGTCAAATCAGGCCTTTAATAAGGCCTAAATAAGAAGCTGTTCTGACTTTTCCCGCTAGGTAATTGTTTGTGCACATTTGTAAGCGGTAAATGAATCGTCGAAAATTGTTGTTGTGCTATACGTTATTCGAGTTTATTTGCAGAAAAAAAATTATTTTTACACTCATAAAATTATTACGATAATTGATTGTGGATTATTTAGTTCGTTTTTAATTTAATACAAAATATAGTTATTTTACGAATAACTATTCTGCGAATATCTTTAAACTTAAAAATTTAGCAATGTCAAGCCAAAATAAAACAATATTAACGTTTTGTAAGTATGATAAAAATGTATTCTTTCAGCTACGTTATGCTCATTAACATTTATTCCCAAAGAATCAAAAGCCGGTTGAACTCATATTTTGAAAGCACTATCTTTCGCCATACGGAGTAGGCGTCCATTCCTTGTAAATAATTCTACAATCGCCAATTCAATGTTAGTTTGATTGAAGTAGGTTGGAACTGTTTTGGTTTTGAAATCATTGACTTTATTTTTATTTGCACATTTTATTGCAACATAATCTGAATATAAAGTAGGGTGGAACCGTTTTAAATGTCTTTCTAGATTTCCGGTATGATTATTTAATTTTTTTTTTCACAACTTCCATTATCACAAAATACGTCACTTTCATCGATTAAACTAAAATAATCGTGCAAAAAATTATTTTTAGGGCGCGGCATCTTACTTTCTTTTCAATCAAATGTTAAATCATTACTTAAAATGCATAATGATTGAAGTCAACTGAAAATTCCTAAATTTTTCGCGAAAGAGGTTGGTGCCATAATTATTGTTTAATATGCCATTGTCCACGCAAGTGCATACAAAAAAATTAAATAAAAAACATTTACCTAAAAGGTATGTATGAATATAAAAAATAACTGAAAAAAATTTTAAATTATAAAAAACAAGAGGACTCTTAAAATTTTTTTTTTCAAATAAACTCGAATAACGCAAAGCACAATAACAATTTTCGACTTTTGATTTACCACTTACAAATGTGCACAAACAATTGTTTTGAGGGCGCGAAAATTCCTTAATTTTCTGCGAATTTATTGCTTTTACGTTTTTTATTAATGATATTTCATCTGAAAGAGTTTGGTGCCATAAATATTGCTCATAAAAATAGTCAAGAAAAAAAAATTACCTTAAATGTATGAACAATTCTTTAACTGAAAAAAATTGTTTATTATAAAAAACAAGATCAGTCATAAAAATGTTTTTTTTTTCTTTCTTCAAATATACAAGGCACAAGTAAAAAATTCCCATAAAAAGGATCTTCACATTTGTACATATGTACTTAGGTAGGCGTACATATGCACATCAATTGTCTCAAATGTTGTATACTATTATTTTACAGCGTTAATGTTGGCGCCATAAGTATTGCTTAATAAACCAATGTCCATGCAAGTGCATACAAAAATAACTAGGTAAAAAAAAAGGATTTACCTAAAATATAAAAAAAAACACAAACTCTTTTACTGCAAAAAAAAAAAAAATTATAAAAAAGAAACAAGAGCACTCATCCCAAAGTATAATATTCATACAATCAAAAAATTATGTAGCTATATTCAAAAAGAAAGTTCATTTTAAAGAACTGAACATTTATTTAATTTGAAATAAATTTTTACATTTAATTTAAAATTAATTTTTACATTTAATTTAAAATAAATTTTTACTTTAAAATAAATGAATTTTACATTAATTTTAAAATTTTTATTTTTTAAACAGCATATTCCGTAAAATTTAATAGTTGTTGCTTTTAAAAAATACATTTTAAACGACAAAAAATGAAACTACATAACATTATAAGTACAGAAAAACTTTTTTTTTTTTGCTAATTTGTTTTTTGAATAACAAACATAAATGTTAAAAACAAAGTTATTTGAAAACTAACTATATATTTATTCAATTTTAATAGTACGAAAAACGAATTTTATAACCCACAATCAATTACTGTAATAATTTTATGAGTGTTAAAATATTTTTTTTTTCTTCAAATAAACTCGAATAATGCATAGCACAACAACAATTTTCAACGTTCAATTTTCCACCAGGGTTGCCGCTTAAAAGTTTTTATCCAACCAAAATTGTTTATAAAACCTACCAAAATCCTTTGAAACCGACCAATTTTTTCAAATTTTTAAAAATTTACATATGTATATGAATGTATTTTTTTTTGATGTAAAGCACAATTTTTATTGGATAAAGGTATTAATTTTTTTCAATATGCAATTAAAAACAAAGTTGGCATGATCGTAAAATATTTTTATTTGAATCCATTTTTAATGGAATTCACTTAATTCGAAAATATATCATTGCCTAAGTCTATTGAAAGGCTAATTTCTATTAAGCTAACTATATAAATAGGCAAATCTTGATTAGACAATAACTTAAAAGGAGTACTTATTTGTAATATTTTAATTTCTTAAAACGCAAGAATTTGGGAGTTCTTTTTAATACACTTTAAATCCAATTTTTATAATGTTTGTTATTAAATTCTGTTTAATAGACAAATATTTGTATAATGTTTCTCATACAATTCTTTTATTACAGAAATCTAAGTAAAAACCGACTGTTAAAATTCTTACGTTTTACGTTTTCGATTTCGAGCACACCCCTGTAGGTTTTATTTTATCTAGAAGCCCAATTTTAAATTTAAGTACATATTTCTTTTTTAGCTTCTGTGTCAATAAAAATATTTAAGACATCAACATGATTATTTTTTTTTTATCGAAATCGACTTATGTTAGTGTCGCCTTTTTTATAAAATTAATAAAAATGTGTAAAAATATTGGACTTTAAACATGATTATAATATGACAAACGATATACTTCTGGTTGATATTCTTTATTAAGATTATTAATTATGACTAGTATGTCTGCCATTTTCTAACAATCGTACGATCGCAAGACGCTAGATTTATTTCATGTTGCTCGAAAACTCATGCGTTTTGCTTCCGATCTTAAATGGTTTTTGAAGATGGCTAACTTCTTGCGATTTAGAGAGCACCTATAATTAGATTTCAAGTCAGAATCGCAATATACTTGTATATGACACAAATAAAAAATGGCATTTGACTTTATAAGACATATGTTCGGCGAGTTCTACAGCTCTTAAACCATTGACTTCGTAAAAACAGGATACAAAATATAGTACTAAAGCATTCCACTGCTCAAAAATTCTTGCAATAACAACCTCCAAAAATAGGCGTTTTGTATAAGAAGCAGCTTATATCTTATGAGGTGGTACCGAACATTATTCCTGAAATTCTTTTAGTTCAGTAATTCTTTAAGGGCTATGGGAAAAAACTGTTAATATTACAACAAAGAAGCTCTATATTTTCCTTCAGCTTTTTACATGCGTAACTTGAACACAGGTGGAGAGAGCGCACTTAATGTAAATTAAACAAATTCATTTCTAAGTAAATTTTTTATTCCAGTTACTTTACCCGCCATGGCGTTAGCGCCGTCTGTTGCCAATTCAATAATATTTTTTAAATATTGTTTGTTGTAAAAAATTTTTTATTTTCATTTCTTTATTGTCACATCCGAAGTTTCACCAACAATCAAGAAGATCTTCTGTTTTTTTTTTAATAAATATTCTATTTTCTGTTGCCTGCTTTGCGATATAGTCAGTTGCTTTAACAGACTATGTCCTACCACATATAAAAAGTCAATTTATAAAATGAAAAAGTAAATTTTCTCAAACCGACCAAAATTAGGATTAGCCTACCATCCTACCAAACGAAAATACCAAGTTCGGCAACCCTGTTTACCACTTAAAAATGTGCACAAACAATTATACATATTTAAATATACCCATACTCTCTACAACTGATCATTACCAGCGTTGTCAACTTTGAAATTTCAAAACGCACCAAAAAGGTGAAGAAAACGCGCCATTTGAAAATAGAAACGCACCAAGTTTAGACTTTCTTTTTAATTTAAAATGTTTGTTTGAGTAATTTTAAATAAAAAGTAAAATATTTTTGTATTAAAAATATTATAATAAAGCAGTCTTTTACAGTTCAGGGGTTTAGGAAAAAAATATAGAACTTAACAAAAATAAAAAAACCTAACAAATTTATTTGTATTGATTTGTACTAGTGATGTCACGAATATCAATTTTTAATATTCGCAAATACGAATATCTGCGCCAATATTCAGCGAATATCCAATCTGAACTAAAACGCCACTCGATACAATAAATCTTTTATTTTCGTTTAAAAAATAAATTGTAAAAAAACTGTCACACTACCAAATGTATTTAAATTTATTATCTCACTCCGATGACTAAATTTGAAATCCAGTTGTCGATAATTTTCTTACGATAATTAGCACATTGCTTAAAATGATAATAAATCTGGAAAAGTTGAAGTTAAAACTTGAGTAATTTTCATAAAATAGTTTTGTACCGGCACAAACTTCTAATGTTTGTTTGTTTTTCACTTTTCTAAAAGAAGATTTTTTTGTGTTAAAATGACAAAAATCTTTTCTAATAAAAATTAATACTTTTTGTTTAATTTTATGTATTTTTTACACTTATGTATTTTTTCTTCCTTGGAATGCATTAACAAAATATTCGCGAAATATTCCCTTGAATTTGGAGAGTACGAATAACGTAAAGCAGGTGAATATTCGGCATTTCGAATACGAATACAAATATTCGTAACATCACTAGTATGCACTAAGCCTATCCAATCCATTACAGGTATTATTTTATCTTTATCTGTTAAATGCCTTTGGAGGTTACGCGATGTCCCAGGTACTTTACTTCCTTTTGGAAGTCATGCCGTGGATATACGTTTCAACATTTCTTCCAAATTTTTCAAGTGTTCGTCAAGTGTTTTCCCCATGACAATAATGTCGTCAAAGTGCACCAAGCATGCCTTTTAGTGAAGATCTTTTGGCACCTGCTCCATTAAACGCTCGAATGTAGCTGGAGCATTGCAAAGCCCAAATGACATCACATTCAACTGTCATAAACCCGAGCCACTCCAGCACAACATTCTGCTCTTACTTTCTATACCCACACTACTGTATGTGGAGAGGATTTTATGAGTTTGTACTATTATGTATGTGTAATACATTTAAATAGTTTAGTATGTATACCGATTGACTCAGAATCAATTTTAGAGTCGATCTAACGAGGTATGTTGTCTTTCAAAGTTAACCTTGTGCGCAAGTCTATACTTTCGAATCTAATTTGGGATATATGTGTTAATTGTTACAAGGTCGAATCCTATTCAAAATGGTGCGAAGTGGTTCATAATATAACATAGCTTACATACAAACTTCTTTCCGGAATAGAGTTTTTGTGCCCATAAACTGTCTTGGTTTTTAGGTATTTAGGTTTTATAAGGTACAAACATATTGTGGTGCATTACAGAATAGCTCCTCAAGACAATTATAGTTGATTTACAAATTTTGACTGCTTAACGACAAATTTTTGTCTTTGCTTTGTTGCCAAGTATTTTTCGAACAATCATTTAAAAAAAGCACCCAAAATGGTGCGAAACGCACCAAGTTGACAACGCTGATCATTACTTACAACATACTTTTCTCTGATGTACAAAAATGTTTTGCGAGAGAATGTACAGTGACAGGCAAAACCCAGGCCAAAATTTTTATTAATATTTAATCACAAGAAATTGTTTTGGTTGTAAAACTTGTTTTTTTTTTAAATAAAATCTGATTTATTTTCATCATTTTCTGCGCCTGTTAACCATGCCAAAAATTCTTTTCAATTCTAATAAAAAGCTTTTTTTTTCTTATCAGTGTACTCAGTAATTTAGCTATAAAAATAATCATAATGCCTCTTAATAACATTTTCCCTATGCCATTCAAATGTTTAATAATATAAAAGACTGTGGACATTAACAAAGACATTATCATAAAATATGTTTTTAATTCCTTATAAATATAACCATTTATCTTACACACTGTAATTGAACAAAGTTAAACACAGCCGCGCACATGTACATTCTTCGCGTAAAAACAAAAACAATTGTTTACTGAAATAGGCACCAATACTCTGCTCCATAAAATATTAGTACACTTTTGCATGTTTCTTATATTTCTGCACTCCTGTTATAAAACTCGATTTCAGATCATATTTTTGGCCTTTTTTGATTTTAAAAAATACATACATACATACCACACACACACGCAAGTTAAATAAATACACATACGTGTTCAATAAAAAGTACAGATAAGTACGCTAAAAATACTGTACATGTACGTTAAAAGATGTTATGTACGTTATCGTAGTGTTTGTATACGTCAACTCACTCTCGCTGTACGGTACATATGTTTCTGCACACATTCACAAACAGAAAAAATTTTTTTTTTTTTATTTTGTACTCTTGTAACGAATGTGTATGTGTTTTGTTCATGGTAAAATACGGTATGGTACTCTTAATTGTGTACTTTACAGTTTTTTTTCGTGCTCTAATTGGAATTGAAAGTGATTTGCGGAACCAAATATTGTTAAATTCTGCAAATTTT
Organism: Pollenia griseotomentosa; assembly: GCA_963931875.1. NCBI lineage: Eukaryota > Metazoa > Arthropoda > Insecta > Diptera > Polleniidae > Pollenia > Pollenia griseotomentosa. Next base: position 166,960,835 of record OZ007560.1, on the reverse strand, counting down.
TGGGTTTTACACGAAGTTGTAACAAAATTGGAAACAAAAAATCTTTTATTGGTTTCCCAAGTGAATAAAGTTTTGGACACCGTAAGGAAAATGTCCGGTGTTCCGGGGGATATAGGAGACAAGGTTAATAAAAAATTTTAATTCAGTTTTTTTAAAAAATGAAGGATTTTCGGTACTAAAAGATATTTTGGATATCTTTGGAGGCAAGCGGAATTGTGAGTCCAATCGTATAAAATATACTTCAGAGCAAATATTCGATTTTAAATATGCTCCCTTAACATCTGTAGACTTAGAAAGAACTTTTTTTATGAACAAGAACGTGCGTTGGAGTCAAAGAGAAAGATTTTTTTTTTCGAAAATTTTCAATTTAATTTACTCTAACAACGTATTACACGAATAAAGTAGAAAATAAACAATAAATTTAAATGGCTTTTTTTAATTTTAACAGCTTATTTTCATGTTTTTAACTTTTTTTAAGAGCTTAAAACTGTTTTTTAGGGCTTTTTTTTTGTTGCCCTAATAATAAACTGTAGTGTACACACGAATTGGCATACCAAAACCTCTAATAGTGACCACCCATGTATGCATTCTTGTGTAAGTAATCCCACAATAATCGAAGCTTGATTTGGAGTCATTGCCTTGCATTTTTTTGCTAACGTAAAGAATTTCAAATCAAACAAAGCGGTTGGCTAATAATTGGGTCACTGTTTTGTATTGCAATAATGAGTAAGGAGCGTGCATATAATTAAGCTCCTCCTTTTAACGTACAGCACAAGACTGCATGAGGAAAAATGTGACGTAGATATGTAACTAGTAATTATAGATTGTCAACTAGTACCTAAGTAGAATAAGTTAAGATACCCAATAAAAAATGGAGCTTCTGACGAAGCAGGTTTGTAAGGGAGAACAATAAAAGTTTCGCTTACCATTGCGCTTACGAAAGACATGAATTTTATATGGCGAGTTCCCACTTTGAATCAAAACATTTTTGACACATAAAGCACGTTATTCAGCGCTTATAAAAATTGTTGGATGTAACGATCAGCTTTACACACTGAATATTTTGATACAATTTTTTTTTGGTATTCTCCCTTAAAACCTGCTTCGTAGTAAGGGAATGCCTTAGCACTTGAAATGTAATTTTTTTTTTATAAAAGTTGTTGAGAGTTCTTTCACTTACTTTACTGCATTTCTGTATGTCTCATTGCGTAGCGCATAATTGTGCGCTTATATTTTTAAACGTACCTTTCGTGCTTCGCAAAATGATACAAATTTTTATTGGGTAGAGGATAAATTATTGAGTTAATTCAGAAGTCACTCAATCTTTGTAATTATAAAATTAAAGCTATAATAAGTGGAAAAGAATAATAAAAATTTAATGATAAAACTGACACAGAAAGAAGAAGTGTTTTATTTGGCATCACTACGGATACAAAAACCTTATATGGCGATCCTGCTAACTTCGATCCTGAAGGAAGTAATTGCGAAGAAGGGAGTTAATTGTTGAGAAGGAAGTTAATATCCAAAATAACAGAAGGAGTTGATCATGCGAGGAAAATATAATAAGTAGAGAACAATATAAAAATATAAACTAAAAATAATATTGTGCTATTTGAACAGAAAGTGCATGGGCATTAAGTTAGTTCGAAAAAAAAGTTGAGCCAGTCACCCCTACGATTAAAGATAAGTTGAAATAAATTCCAGAAAAAAATTTTTTAATTTCTTGCCACGCCTCTGGATACCGCCCTTTTAGTTTTTTGTATACTGCGTCGCCATTAAAAGTGCGATCATAACATATTGCATATCGTTATTCATGGCTCGTCTATGGCTTCATTTTTGCTTTGGGTCACATTTTAATCCGACATCAAATTCTGGGCGCCACTTATGCCATCTCGTCCAATTTTTTGCAAGTGTCAAGAAAGCCCTTCCAAAACTTTGTACTTCTAGCTTTTTATGTACCCACTTTTATGCCACGCCCCAAAATTAGGTCCACTTTGTTTTACTTATATATATTAAATTAAGCTTTTTGTTTTTTTTTTATATAGCGCCGACGTTTAAAGTCCAATTTTATTTTATCGCATATCATTATTAATGGCCTCACTATGGCTTAATTTTTGTGCTTGGTGACTTTTTAATCCGACATCGAATTCTGGGCGCCACTTATAACAATTTGGATCCTTACCCCCTAATTTCCAATTGTTTGCACGTGGCAAGAAAGCCCTTCTAACACTTTGTATGTCTAGGTTTGAATTTGCTTACTTTTATGCCACGCCCCAAAAGTACGTCTCATTTTTTCTTTTGCACATTAATATTATATTAAACCAGACAGATCAACATACAAAAATAAGAAAATTGCATCAGTCAGAATTAAATTTTATATTAGTAAAGTATCTATAATAATAAAGAAGACTTTTGAACACCCCAAAAAATGCAGTAATTTTTGTTTTTTATAAAAACCTTTTAAAGTCCGTATCGCATATATGCCAAATTTTGGGGCGTGGCATAAAATTGGGTACATTAAAAGCTAGAAGTACAAAGATTTAGAAGGGCTTTCTTGCCACGTGCAAAAAATTAGACATTAGGGTTGTACGTTCCGAGATGGCATAAGAGCGCCCAGAATTTGATGTCGGATTAAAATGTCACCCAAGGAAAAATGAAGCCATAGACGAGCCATGAATAACGATATGCAATATGTTATGATCGGACTTTTAATGGCGACGCAGTATACAAAAAACTAAAAGGGCGGTATCCAGAGGCGTGGCAAAAAATTAAAAAAATTATTTCTGGAATTCTTATCTTTAATCCTAGGGGGTGACTGGCCAAACTTTTTTTTTTTATGGGGACCGAACCACTCTAATAGGCATGTCTGGAAAACTATGGGATGAAAACAGAGTTTTTGTTTTGTTTTTGAAAGTGCAGAAAGTGCTTTACAGCATGTCTAGCATATCAGAAAGAAAAAAAAATTTTTTTGTTTTTTTTTTCATAAATCAGAAGGTACATTGGAAATTTTAAACCAAGATTAGAACAAAATAAATATAAAGAAAATAAAACAAAAAACCATTAATTCTGAATACAGTAGAAATAGGAATATACACAGCAGTTATTGTTTTGTTAAGCATAAGAAGATTAAATATAAAAAAAGAAAAGGGCAATACCAGTCATTATCTGTTTCTGCGTGAAAATATTAAACAATTTTTTTTTTCAAAGTGATGGCTTGTTACGTAAAAGCTTAAATGTCTGTGGAGCAACCATTGGAAGAAATATTGGAGGAATTGAGAGCTGCCAAAGAACGCTGGCAGAAGCTGCTAAAAGAAAATCATGAGAATACAGAAAAGCCAAGAAAACCAGAAATTCTGAATATTGGTCATAGACCAATAAAGCTAAAAGCAAAATTTTTACACAAGAACCATTTATTCCAGTCGTACCAATCCCAAAAATAAAGAAAAATCGAGGTGACTGGGTAAGCCGTATGAAGAGAACGCTTAAGGTTTTGAAGTGCGAGTTATGCACAACAAACTGCCCAAAAATAAGTGCAGAAATTGAAAGAAAAATACTACACACAAAAATTGAAATAAAAACTTACAGAAAAGAAAAGACAAACGGGCATCACCAAAACAAAAATAACTGAAACTACAACTGTAACGGCTAATGCTCCAAAGGTCATAAGCTTGAGCGTAGAAGTAGTCATTTTGATTTGTATAGCAGCAACGGTAGTAATCATAGTAAAATATTTAAAAAAATACATAAAGAAACAGATAATACGTCAGATAGTAAGAAGGACAATGTAAAAGAAAACTTTGTAAAACTTTATACAAAACAAGAAACCAAATCTTTGTAATTATAAAAAAAGAGAACATTGTTAATTCTAAATGGTAGGTCCAATTTGGGGTAATCAAATGGGTACACCACAAAGTAAGGTGAACATCCAAGTAAACATTGTTATGGATGGAAACGCCAATAATTCGATGGTCGTTATTCCAGATAACATAAAAATCATAATTATAATATAAATCATACTGCTAATAGCCTATAATATAAACAAATATTTTAAAAAATATGTAATGAAACATAAGTATGCCAATAATAAAAATATCAACAACAATAATGTTGCTATATATAATGTTTAAGAATAAATACATACATATAAATGAACATAATACAGTTCAAAATTATTACATAAAATATTTATGAGAAAGAGTACTTAACAGTTGTATAAGATGTTATTAAATTTTCTTTGTAGAACACAATAATTGGACATAAGAAGAGAGATAAGAGTGGCTTACGGGCCACTGGAGATTTATAGGTCTACAGAGCACACCAACTTTAGAGGACTTATATGAAAATGCTAAATGGACAGCATTAATGAAACATTAAAAAGTTTTATAACCAACGCTAGGAAGTATCTTAGCAAGGGTCATACATTAGATACAATAGAATCAAGAAAAAGAAATTTTTGGCAGTCACTAAGTACAGACAGTAGGGACAATAATTAGAAATCCTATCGTTATGACGGAGGAAAACCTTAATGCTGCCGAATTGGCATCAATCTCGAAATTGGTAGCAACCTTTGAAGGCACAAAGGCAGAATAAAATCCATTGCTAACGAATTTGGAGATTCTCAGGGAAACGTTCCCAACAAACAAAAGAGTTTCATTTTTAAACTTTGTATACAAAACAAAGTTAACACTCAAAGTGCAGAACAAAATAAGACAAACACGAGTTCCAACTTATATAGACACTTTAATCACAACGCTAAAAGAGATTTATAAACCAAAGAAATCACCCAATGTAATTCTAAATGAACTGACGAGAATAACACAAACTGAATCAATACAGAAATTTGCTGATAGAATAGAACAACTCACGATGGAGTTGAGTGAGATACAAATTAGTACCTTAGGGGAAGCAAATAGAGGTGTAATTAGTGAGAAAAAAGCTACAATCGCATTTAAATCTTTTTAAAACGGACTCAGTTATAGAGAGATTGTAAGAACTTTAGAAGCAAGCAGAGTAAAGAAACTCAATGAAGCTATAGAAATAGCAACAGAAGTCTCTGCCGGTATAAGGCAAAGCCAAATAATGTTCCAAACTAGTCAACAAAGAAAAAAAGTCAGGAATTTCTATAATAATAGGAATAGTACCAATACTTATTATTCCCACAACAGAAACAACAATTTCAATAGAAGTAACAATGAAAACACATATCCAAATTATAACAACAATGGATTTAACAATTACAGTCAGAATAGAAACAATAAGAATAATAGAACAAACCGTAGCGGGGTGAATAACAGTAATAGAGGTAACTATATGAAGAACAATAATAACCACGGACATAATAACAACAATAGAGACAGTAACGGAGACAACAATACCTATCGCAACAGTAATAACCATCGTAATAATAATAAAGGAAGAACTACATTTTTTGTACAGGAACAGGGAAACGGGACAAATCCGGAGGTAGCATACCACGAGCGAATAAATTCTAACCAAATATTTAGCATTTCATCTGATCTCAAGAACTATATTAAACTAAATGTGTCCAACACACATCGTGTTTTGACCTTTCTGATAGATACAGGTGCAGACGTATAGTTATGGTTACCCCTAATATCATGATCACACCTAATAATATAATATAACACGCGCAACATAGAATAATGCTTACTTTCACTTTTATGTTTTAAACTTTTTCGTGTCCGGTCACACGAGCAAAATTAATAATAATTTTGCCAACATGTAAATTAAACAGTAAACAATTCTCTAGAATTGAACTATTACGAAATTAAGTGCAATTACACTTGTTTGTGATAAACACAAACAAGTCAAATAAATTAATTTAACGTTTCCGGTCCCGCAGACAAAATTACCAATAATTTTGCCACAAGTAAAAATACGGTAAACAATTCCACAGAATTGTTTACCAAAAAGTTATTACCAAATCGAATGCACTTATTTGTGATCAACACAAATAAGTTCATTCATGCTTCCGGTCAGCAATTCCTCAGAATTTCTTACCGGCAAGATTGACACAAAAAGAAAGGTATATAAAATAAAATAAATCTAAGTTAAAGTTGGTAGTTTTTTGTCATAAGCTAGTGAGTGCAGTTCAAGTGTTAATTTTAAGTTAAATTTTAAGAATCAATAAAGTGAAATTATTTTTTTTAAAAGAAAAAAATAAATATCCTTTTACTGGCGCAGTCGGTAGGATACGCGGAATAAGTTTAATTGTAAAAATCAAAAAAAAACTTGTGTTCGTTTTAACGATTTGCCGCGAATATCCTTGTCAACCTAAAGGAAAATTAATTTCCAAAAACTAAAATTTTTTTTTTATTTCCTGGAGAATTAATCTCGGAATAAATTTAAAAAAAAAAAAAGAGAAAAACTAAAAATTAATATCCAAAGGATAATAAGAGTTAATATCTAAAAAAAAAAAAAAAAAAAAAAAAAAAAAAAAAACAAACACACAACAAAAACACTAAGAAAAACAATTTCCATCACAAAGGAAAACTAAATATTACGAAGAAAAAAAAAGAGAACTACAAACCACAGCTAAGGAACAAGGAAAATCAATACCAATATACAACAAGTTACTACACAAAACCATCAAGAATCTACATTTTGGAGGAGTGCCCCTTGCAGACATCTTTTCCTGGAAACCACTAAGGACCTATGTTTTCGGAATACCCTGGCAGAGAATACCCTTATAAAGTAAGAATATAATATTAGCAATTATTCTAAACTATTAGTATTAAGATATTTAGAAGGAAAAAAAGTTGTTCCTTCCAATATCGTGAAAAACAAATTTCTCTATGAGTGACACCGATTCATTATCGGACTACCCATCAGACCTAGAATTTGTTGAAGAACCATTGGACTTCCACTCCGAATACCCACTCGATTCAGGAGTCGAGTCTAACGACGGCTACCTTACAGATACAAACGAAGGCATAGTAAGTGAAGGAAGAACAACTAGAAATAAACGCCTTTTCGCTAAAATACTAACATTAAGACGGTTTCACTAAATTCAAATTTTTTTTACAATGACGGAACCACAGGCACCCCTCTCTATCTCTATTAACCCCCTCAAATATCTAGATAGGCTCCCAGAATTTAGTGGAGACTACCGGGACCTTCAAACATTTATTAGTTTAATAGATAGAGTCCACCCTATTCTTAGAGCTTACGACGAACCTTCACAATACCTCTTCTCGGACATCATTAAAAGCAAATTAAAGGGAAAAGCAAGGGAAACCATCGAAATTAACTGCCAAACTCAATCTTGGACGGACATAAAAACAATACTATTAAATAACTTTGGCGACAGGTATAGCATAGAAGAGCTGTTCGACAGACTAAAGGGGGTAGTATTTAGAAATAATTGTATAGACTTCTACAACGATCTTAAACAAAGCTTACGGAGCTAAAATAACAAAACCCTGATGACAATAGGAACGGGCCCTGCAGCTAACGAATGCGCAAAGAATAATATGAAAACGGCTTTGAACATATTTAAAGAGAAAATCCCGGAACCAATGAAAACGATACTGATATGCAGGAACCCAGGTAGCTTGGAGGAGGCAATGGAAATATTATTTCAATCCGGATACGCCCATGCAAAAGCCTCAAACGAACTTTTTAGTACAAGTAGAAATGAAAACAGGAGACTTCCACACGATAGATCAAACACACTGCCCGGACCATTAAATCAAAATCGCGGAAATTACCAAAATAATCCCCACCACCGAAACAATTTTACAACCTTAAACCAACCTTTCAACAATAACAGGAATCACCAAATACCTCCAAATACCCAGTACAATCCCAACAACCGTCAATACCAACCACCAGCGGAACCCATGGATGTAAACATGATTCAAACATCCAACGAACATTGTCCCCCTAGTGGAACTTACCATGATTTCAACCGCTTTGCAAATTCGGCTAGTCGCAACAATAATACCCTGAATTTTCAGCAGCCGGCCTCACAGGCGAATTACCCCATATAATAATAAAGGGAAACCTCAAATTTATTGTGGACACGGGAGCCACCCACTCAATAATCAACCCTGATCTTTGCAACCCTAAATGGAAAACTGAAACATCAACAATTAAACTCAAGACATTACAGAACATCGTTACAACACAAACTACGTACAAAGTGCCCTTGTTTGAAGAACTTGGATGTACTTACGATTGGATTTACCTAATCGAGTGCAAATTCCACGAAACCTACGACGGAATATTAGGAAATGACGTGCTCCAAAGATACAAAGCAATAATAGGCTATGAATCGAACCAATTAAAAATGAACGAGAAAACTATCCCTTTACATTTTTCGGACGAGAAAATTATAAAGTTTATAGCTAACACAGAATGTGGACTAGTCCACATAAAGGACCACTACAACGCAAACAGGGAACTAGTACTCGAAGAAGGAATATATAACGTCCAACATTTTAAGGTAGAAGTAAAAACTAGGTATCAATGTCCTAGCGTAGTGCACGTGAAACCACAAGATTCTTGGCCCGTCACCTATGAAAATTATTACATTGGGAACGGAACACTATACGAAAAACGTCCAGTGCAACCAATCCCAAGCTACCCGATCAGAACGAACCATCTCAACTCAGAAGAAAAAGAAAAATTAAGTAAATTAATAAGAAATTACGTAGACATGTTTTATAACACTAATTCCGCATTAACGTTTACAAACGTTATCAAACACCGAATTAATACAACCGATGACAAGCCGATATTTACCAGGTCGTACCGCTACCCCTACGTCCAGAAACAAGAAGTAAAGACACAAATCGAAGAAATGTTAAATAATAACATAATTCGGCCTTCCACCTCACCATATTCAGCACCCATATGGATCGTACCAAAAAAGGACGATGCAAGTGGCGAAAAGAAATGGCGTCTAGTTATTGACTATCGTAAACTAAACGATAAAACTATTGATGACAAATACCCCATTCCTAATATGGAAGAAATACTGAACAAGCTAGGAAGAAGCATGTACTTTACCACGCTTGACCTCGCTAAAGGGTTCCATCAGGTTGAAATAGACGAGAGAGATGTCCACAAAACTGCATTCTCTGTTGAAGGAGGGCATTATGAATTTCTAAGGATGCCCTTTGGCTTAAAGACGGCACCAGCCACATTTCAACGTCTAATGAATGTTGTACTGGGTGACTTACTAGGAAAAATCTGCCTTGTCTATCTGGATGACGTAATTATTTTTTCTACGTCACTTGAAGAGCATCTGAACTCAATCAGATTGGTATTAAACCGAATTAAAAAGGCCAACCTTAAAATTCAACCGGACAAATGCGAATTCCTAAAAAAGGAAACGGAATTTCTTGGACACATCGTAACCCGCGAAGGGATAAAACCAAACGACAAAAAAGTGGAATGTGTAGCCAACTACCCCTTGCCGAAAACCCCAAAGGAAATTAAACAGTTCCTTGGTCTCAGTGGGTACTACCGCAAATTTATAAAGGACTACGAAACGGTTGCAAAACCTATGACTAAGTATCTTAAGAAAGATGTAAAGTTAAACATTAACGACCCCGAATATCTAAAAAGTTTTAATAAATTAAAAACACTTCTCACTAGTAATCCAGTTTTGAAATACCCTGACTTTGATAAAAAATTTGTAGTAAATACTGACGCTAGTAATTACGCGTTAGGTGCTGTCCTTTCCCAAGACAATCACCCAATCTGCTTTGATAGCAGAACACTAAATGAACACGAAATTAATTACAGCACGATTGAAAAAGAACTCCTAACCGTTATATGGGCCCATACCTATTCGGAAGAAAATTCACCATCCAAACCGACCACCAACCATTACAATGGTTGTTCTCCATCAAAGAACCCAACTCCAAACTTGTGAGATGGAGACTGAAATTGGAAGAATACGACTACGACATCGTCTATAAACGTGGAATAAATAATGGAAATGCCGACGCATTATCTCGAATCCCATCTAATAACCCACAAATAAACACAATAGAAACTGCTAACGAAATTAGGGAAGTCACAACACCAATTAATTTTTATAGAAACCAAATTATTATATCCAAAATTACCTCTGGATCTATCAAAATACGTACCAAAAAAATATTTCGAAACACTCGAAAGACCTTCCACATTAAAGAATTAGACCGCGAAACAACTATAACTTTAATCAAAACACATTTTAACCCAACTCAGGTTAACGAATTCCTAATCGAGGACTGTTTCTTGGATACGTTCAAAACCGTGTATAGCGAAATTTTTCAAGGCGTTAACTTTCGAATAATAAGATGCAAAACAATGCTCGAGGACGTAGAAGACGACACTAAGCTAACAGAAATAATTAAGTTAAGTAACCTCAATAATAATCATAGGGGGATCCAAGCGGTCTATGAGGAACTTAAATTAAAATTTTACAATCCTAACTTAAGACTCATGATAACCAAATTCATAAACAACTGCGAAATCTGCATTTTAGAAAAGTATGACCGTAACCCACCTAGAATACCTTACAAGGTAACAGAAACGCCAAACAAACCACGAGAAATAATTCACATCGACGTATTTTACACTCTAGACAAAAAGCAATTTATGACGTTAATCGATAAGTTTTCTAAGTACGCAATGGCTTTTCCAATAAACGGAAGGAATTGCGGCGAATTTAAAAATAAGATATTGCAAGTTATTAGTATGTTCGGGAAAGTTGGAAAAATAGTTGTAGACAATGAGTTAGGATTCAAAGCATCGGAAATGCAAACATTTCTGGAAAAAGAAAACATTAGTATACACTTTACGTCAAACAGCAATCATACATCTAACGCTGACATAGAGAGATTACACAATACAATAAATGAACACATTCGACTCCTAAGACATGACGAAAAAAGTAAAGACGAGACAATTGAAGAAAAAATTATGAGGATTATAGGGTTTTATAACAATACCATCCATAGCACCACCGGTATCAAACCCATAGACTTTGTAAATGGTAAAATAAGCGAGGAGAAGTACAAAGGTATACACGATCGAATGGAAGCTAAGAAAGATAAATACATATCTAAATTAAATAAGAATAGAGTAGAGGTAGATTTAAGAGAAGGAATCAATTATATTAAGGAAATAAGAGGGGAAAAAAATCATAGAAGGTATAGAAAAGTCGATGCGAACAAAATTGACGACGACCACTTACAGACTAAACGAACCGGGCACAAGTACTACAAAACACATGTAAAACCCAAAAAGAAGTACCAAACCACGGATAACTCTTATAACTAACGAAACCCTAATCGACTCTCTTTGCAGATGACTACCTGGATACTTACATCGACATTCCTCACAACCGTTCTTTCCCAATCAATTGACATACAGGACTTAACCAACAATAACGGCTACTTGCCAATAAAATTGGAAGACGCAAAAATCATCGAACATTACAACAGGGTAATACACATTGTCAACACAACCTATTATGCAGAGACACTAGATTTAATATCAAAAAATATACGTACTTTAAATATAACAACCACGGAAACAAAGACCCTACTAGACACAACTACAAAGAACTTCATTTTACTAAAGGCCAAGGTGGAAAACCTCATTCCACACTTCAGACCAAAACGGGGACTGGTAAACGTACTAGGAAAGGGACTAAAAATTATAGCTGGAACAATGGACAGTGACGATGAGGCTCAAATTAACAAATCATTAAAATTATTATATAACAACCAAAAAGCCCTAACTGAGCGAACAGATAAACTTACATACTTTAACAGTGTAATTTCATCTCAAATTCAAAATATTACAAATCATATAAACAAGAAACAAATCTTAATAGAAACCTACCTTAACGAATTCAAAAACTATATACAGAATAAAATAGCAACACTAGAAGACGAAGTTGCATTTATGGCAAACATATACCAGATAAATAATGATATTTCACTCCTGAAAGACCATATAGATAATATCGGACAAATTATATTTTCCAGCAAACTTGGTATTATACCCTCAGACGTACTAACAAAAACCGAACTAAACCTCATAGAAGATTTCGACAGCTATACTAACATAAAAATAACCGTAGGTGCATACGATTCCATGATTATGATAATTCTTCTTATACCACAATACTGGAAAGAACCTCTTTCAAAAATCATATTTGAACCAATCCCTAATAATCATAATTACTCTATAAGCTTAGAAAATAAAGAAGTTCTTGTAGATGCAAATAATAACATTTTTAATACCAATGTAAAAGATAATTTGAAAAAGAATCTGATTAAATTAAACGATTCATGTCTAACAAAAATAATAAATTTTAAAGAAAAAACTATTGTAACTAAAAATTATACCTGGTATCCTAGTATTTAATAACTTTTATGATAAAATCAAACAGAATTGCAATAAAAATAATATAAATATGCAAGGAAATTTTCTTATAAAACTCCAAAACTGTGAAATAACAGCATTAAATAAGACATACCTAAATTTAAAAATTCAAATATATGATAAATTTATTTCACCCAACATAATTATTAAATAGATAAAAAACTAAATAATATAACCAGCTTAAGGCTAGAATCTCTGTATTTTGCCCAAACAATACAAGAAGGAACTATTAAATCAATTATGTATCAGAATAAAAACTCTAATATAGTCGCCATAACCATAGACATAATAATAATATTTGTAATAATAATCCTAGCAACAACCTTCTTTTTTAAGAAAAAAGTGTCAATCTTTAAACTTTCGTCGGAGCCGCAAGCTAACGGTGGGGGAGTTATGGTTACCCTTATATCATGATCACACCTAATAATATAATATAACACGCGCAACATAGAATAATGCTTACTTTCACTTTTATGTTTTAAACTTTTTCGTGTCCGGTCACACGAGCAAAATTAATAATAATTTTGCCAACATGTAAATTAAACAGTAAACAATTCTCTAGAATTGAACTATTACGAAATTAAGTGCAATTACACTTGTTTGTGATAAACACAAACAAGTCAAATAAATTAATTTAACGTTTCCGGTCGCGCAGACAAAATTACCAATAATTTTGCCACAAGTAAAAATACGGTAAACAATTCCACAGAATTGTTTACCAAAAAGTTATTACCAAATCGAATGCACTTATTTGTGATCAACACAAATAAGTTCATTCATGCTTCCGGTCAGCAATTCCTCAGAATTTCTTACCGGCAAGATTGACACAAAAAGAAAGGTATATAAAATAAAATAAATCTAAGTTAAAGTTGGTAGTTTTTTGTCATAAGCTAGTGAGTGCAGTTCAAGTGTTAATTTTAAGTTAAATTTTAAGAATCAATAAAGTGAAATTATTTTTTTTAAAAGAAAAAAATAAATATCCTTTTACTACGTATCTCTCTGCAAAGAAGATTTGTTACCAGAGCACGATGAAGATCCAGATGACTATTGCTGTTTAACAGGAATCACTAGAGAAGAAATAAAATCATAAGGTTCCACAGAACTATCTATACAAATTGATGAAACAGTATTTAAACATAGAATACAATGATTGGAGAAGATTTTCCACGGCATAATCGGACGTAATTTTTTACTAAAATACAATTGCAACATAGACTATGAGACATTTATACTTACTGTTAGCGTAGGAGAACAAATTTTTAAATTGCCGATATATGACAACAGATTTGGTGTAAAATTTGTGAAAATTCCACCAAGAAGGGAGACTGTAATACAATTTGGTATAGACATTAAAGAAGATGAAGTAGTATGCAATAGAGAAATAATAGAAGGCGTATTTCTGGCAAACACCATAAATCCAAAAAATGGAAACAAACATATAAAACTACTAAATGTTTCAAATAACCCAGCAATAATACATAATTTGAAGATGGAAACCACTCCATTAGAGGATTATAAGATATACAGAACAAGTGAAAATAGGATTATATGTGATGAGGAACGATTCAATCGAATCTTAAAAGAACTCGATATAGACAACCGGGATAACGTAGCAAAAGAGAGTTTGTTAAAAATTCTTACGACATATCAGTCAGTATTCCATTTGGATAATGAAAATTTGACAAAAAAACAATTTCTATAATTAAATTATCCAATTGAATGACTTAAATCCAGTTTACATAAAAAACTATCGTTTACCACAGACGTATACAGAGGAGATAAATAATCAGGTTATAGGGCTATTAAAACAAAAAATCATAGAACCCTCTACAAGCCCATACAACGCTCCACTTTTGTTAGTTCCCAAAAAGGGACAGAACGATCTGAAGAAATGGAGGTTAGTTGTGGATTTCAGGAAACTGAATGACAAGATAGTAAATGACAAATTTCCCTTAAGGCGACTAGATGATGTCCTATACTTTGGACATGACAAGTTCATTCCATCAAATATAACTTGATCGGGATTCAAGACCGTACACCACTTTTTCAACTCCAAATGGTCATTATGGGCATGTTCGTAAATGCATCACTGCGCTGCATCAGAAAAGCAAACTTTTTTTAATGCCGATAAAAAAAATTATTAATATAATCCGTTTTATTGTGTATTATTTTTGTGTAGTATTTGACAATTTTTTGGTCCACATCTACTTCACTGATATTTATATAAACATTTGAAATCACTAATGCAGCGCAGTGATGCATTTACGAACATGCCCTACCAGTATACCAGGTTACCTTTTGGATTAAAAATATCTTCAAATAGTTTTCAAAGAATGCTAACAATAGCATTGTCCGGATTGGAGTCTGAAGCATTTTTATATGTGGATGACATAATTGTTTTTGGATTGGAGCTTACAACATCACAACGACAACTTGATTAATGTTTTCGACAGATTATCTAAATATAATCTAAAACTGAATGCAAGCTAGTGTTGTTTTCTTAAACCAGAAGTAGTATATTTGGGACATTTGATAACATCAAATGGTATAAAACCAGACCCGAGCAAGTATGAAGCAATTTCAAAATACCCAATTCCGAGTAGTGCCGGCGACGTAAGAAGATTCGTGGCATTTTGCAACTACTATAGAGGATTTATCAAAAATTTCGCAGATATTGCTACTTGTTAAAAACAAACTACTCTTAAAAACAAACTAATCAGTCCACCGATTCTACAATATCCAAATTTTGACGAAACATTCGTCCTGACCACTGATGCATCGGATTTCGCACTAGGTGCAGTTTTATCTCAAGGTCCAATAGGTGAAGATCTACCTATATCCTATGCAAGTATATCCCTCAATAAACATGAGAAAAACAACCCCGAAGTTGAAAAAGAATTGCTAGGTATTTATTGGGGAATACATAAACCATTGGTATCCCTATTCTCGCACAAAAATCCTAGTTCAAAATTAACAAGAATTAGATTAGAGCTTTCAGAATATGACTTCGAGATAATATACAAAAAGGGTGCAAAGAACACAAATGCAGATGCGCTGTCAAGAGTAGAAATTAATTCTGACTAATAAAAACATGATACCATCAGAGAATGATGACAGGATAAAGAAAACACTATTAGTAACAAGAGGTATGAGCAAAAAGTCACCAGAAAATAATAATATCATAAGCAGATCTCATAACGAGTCGGATCAACTCTATATAAATTGAAATTTATATTAGAAAAGAGGCCAACAAACAATATTAGAAAATTATATGAACACACAGTAGAGTGTGATATAGAAAATAATGACACACGTGGTAGATGTAGCTATAATCCATTGTATTTAGGTACTCTTATGGAGAAGCTATCATCGTATTTAAAGAAAGAAAGAAACATGAAAAATAAGAAATTTGCAATCGAAAGTAATGATGCAATATTTAGTATAATTCCCGCGGATGATTATAAGGCCAAATACAATAAGTATTGTAGAAACAATAAAAATGACATAGTGATACTATTATATAAAAAAACCTCAGAATATACTAGACGAGAATAGAAAGCTGGCCCTAATAAAATTATATCATGATACACCCCAAGGAGGTCATTTCGGAGTAAGAAAGACTCTGTTAAAATTAAAACAAAAAAAAAGTGAGGCGAAGTCAATAGCAAAGGCATTGGTAGAAAACGTAATACTCAAATATGGAATTTTTAGTGCACTCAAATAAGACAGGGGGACAGAATTCACAAATGAATTCACATATGCGAACTTTTAAGAATAGAACAAAAATTTTCGATTCCATACCATCATGAGACTTGAGGAACTGTAGGAAGGAATCACAGGGTACTAAACGAATATTTTCTATCCTTTGTAGAGAATGATAATTGGGAAAAATGGATTCCTTATTACGGATTTGCATATAATACAACTCCTCACGTCAACACTGAGTATTCACCTTTCGAGCTAATTTTCGGGAAGTTACCAAGTTTACCTGGGGATGAAGTCATGAATCATCTAAAGGTTTACGATTTTGAAAATTACGCCAATGAATTAAAAAGTAGATTAAAATATTCTTTAGAAAATGCTAGGATTATGATAGATAAGATAAGATAAAAAGTAAGAGACAATTAGAAGCATACAATAAAATAAATAGAATAAAATTAAATTTATGAGATTTAGTGTTAATAAAAGTAGAAAATAAAAAGAAAAATGAAAAACCATATAATAAAGGACCAAATAGAATAGTTAATAGAGATGACTTCAACATAACTGTACATAAAAACAATAAAGACAAAGTTTTTCCCAAGAATCTACTAAAGAAATACAAAAGTTACACAAACTAAAATATCATTATTGTTGTACATATAAAAAAAAAAACAAACGTCAACTTATTAATGACAGGCCTTAGACAACATTTAACGTACACATAAAAAAAAAAAATTTATAAGGAACAAAATTTTTTTTCACTCAAATTTTAAAATAAGCACGCTAACTATAAGTGCACTCTTTGCTAAAAATAAAAATATATAAACAAATAAAGAAACAAAATGTAAAACAATGAAAAATAACAACAATGTTTATTAAGAATATTAAATTACAGTAAGCAAATCATTATTAAGTGCAAAGAACTTTCAATTAAGTAAACAAAAATTTGTCACATTGGAGATATAGAACTGCAACATTTAAAAAAATTCTGCAATCTTTGTATAAACAAAAATTCCATAATTTTTTCTAAAGGGTGAGGGTGTAGTGTACATAAGAATTGGCACACCAAAACCTCTAATAGTGACCACCCATGCATGCATTCTTGTGTAAGTGCTCCCACAATAATTGAAGTTTGATTTGGAGTCATTGCCTTGCATTTTGTTGCTAACGTAATGAATTTCAAATCAAACACAGCGGTTGAGAAATAATTGGATCACTGTTTTGTATTGCAATAATGAACAAGGAGCGTGCATATAATTAAGCCCCTCCTTTTTACGTACTGCACAAGACTGCATGAGGAAAAATGTGACGTAGATATGTAAGTAGTAATTATAGATTGTCAACTAATAAGTAGAATAAGTTAAGATAGAGAGTAAATTATTGAGTTAATTCAGAAGTCACTCAATCTTTGTAATTATAAAATTAAAGCTATAATAAGTGGAAAAGAAAAATAAAAATTTAATGATAAAACTGACACAGAAAGAAGAAGTGTTTTATTTGGCATCACTACGGATACTAAAGCTTTATAAAACAATAAAAGACGATGATAATCAACATTTTTTGTTTTTCATCCTGCTAGACCATTCTGGGGAAATCCCCATATTAGAAATTTTAGGCAGACACACTAAGTTTGAAGAAGAGGTGTAAGATGTAGAGTGTATAGTTCACCACTCTGTGTACCGAAACTTTTTTTGTCTATGTTTTCTACTTTTCGCTATATTCTTCTTGTTGCTTCATATAATTTTTCTTAAATCAATGTTATTTCAGTATTACAACCTGTAAAATATTTATCTCCAAAAACGAAAAAGGACGAAAAAAGGATTTTAAAAAATTCTGTCGGACTACTAATTTCCAAGAGAATTTATCAGCAGAATAGTTTTATGTGCCGTATTACTCTATACAAAGAAAAAATTTAAAACAAAAAAGATAGGCGGTTAAGTTGTAATTTTTGACTCATCTCAAGCGGTGGTCAACACCTTTCTAACGACATATTAGAAATCAAAATCGGACATAAAATGGTTAAGTTATTTATGTTTTCATTAAAATCTAATTTAAAAGCATCAAAAAACAACTGACATAGACATCTCGCTATCTCGAGTCTGTGGTTAGATTCTTAAAAAGTTTTAATGCAGAATCAAAGAATTGTTAAATATCTATTATATTTTATTTATTATTAAGCTCACGGGAATTATTATTAGACCCAAAATAGTTTGGGAATCTTCATTAAAAATGTCAAAGTTACTGCATGTTTGAGTTCGGTTTGTGCTTCATTGTGATACTGACGTGTATTCTTTACCGCTCATACAATTTTAATTACAGTTGTTTTCGGTTAATTGAGCCCCGCTTAATGGAGTTTCCCGTTTTATTGCACTACAAATAATGGAACGAAATCATTCAGTATAACTATCTATGTAAAAATACTTGTTTAGTTGAGTTCCGTTTAATTGCGTCACCCGCTTAATTATTTCGCAAAATAAGACCGCATTGCGAAAAAACAAGAGCATATGTTTCGGTTAATTGTTTTCGTCTACTTAATGTGTTTTTGCTGCCTCTCCCCCCCCCCCCCCCCCCTTGTTTACATATTCTAGCATAATGCTCAATATGATTTTAGTTATCACCCTTCTTTATTATTTCATCTATTTAACGAAATAATTTTAACAAATAGAAACTAGGAATTTTTGTTTCTTTTTGCTACGTTAAAACTCGCCATAAAAAGATTAATCTATGGTATGACAACATGGTACAAACTATTTTGGTGAATATAGGCCACTTATTAAGGTTCACAACTCAAATAATATGATTTTTAATTTTAGTATTATGGTTTACAACTTTGCTATTTTGTGGTGAACAAAAACATCAAAAATAGTTGAGTTGTGAACCGTAAACAGGCCATATTTCATATATATATATATTATGTCCTGTGGTTCCTAGTAGGAACAAAGGGCCGCATATTTCATATTAATGATATTTAAACAGCGTTCATTCATGGTTCAGTTCTCTAGGGGGTTTGTTAAGGTTAGAAACTGTGAGTCCCCTTGTTCGAATCTTGGTTTTTCAAACATAACATTTTTTTAATTCTTTTATGTTCTAAAAACGATTAAAAAAAATTTACAAGTTTTCGCTTTTGAAATTTAATTTATAATGAAGTTTAATGTATTGTATATATGTATCTATACGTAAAAATTATTTAGTTTTTGTCTAGTTGCTCTGTTTTCTGGTGAAGGGTACATAAGATTCGGAACAGCCGAATATAGCACTCTTACTTGTTTTTTTTTTTTTTTTTTTTTTTTAAAAACCTAAACCATTTTTTTCCTTAATAAATAAAAAAAATTAGTTTTTTCTGTCTACACATGGGTGTCTCGCTTTATTACACATCTTCAATTAACAAAGTACTGCTCAATTAGTCAGAAATAACGTATTACATTTGATTTTTTTTTAATATAAACATTTATGCTACGTTTATACGTAGCCTATTCGTGAATAAAAATTATTTGCGATTAACTAACTAACTGTTTATATGTCAATTTTCTTAATGAAAATTCTTATTTTTAAGTGATACCAGATGGAAAATTTATTCATTTAGTAGCACTGTATGTTTATAAACTTTTTATTTTTTAGATGAAAAAGCTTAAAAATTATTGTGTATTTTTAAATTTATTTGCACATTTTTGATTTAATTTTACTTTTCTTGTCATATAAATGTACCACATTGAAATAAAAACGAAAAACGGTTAAAAGAGTGGCAATGCTTAAAATCTTATTTGCAAATAGTGTCGTTAATCAGGAATTGTTTTCATGAGTTAGCTATTCGCAAATAAAAATTTAATTCACTGTTTATGCGGCAAAATTCTCTTCTTGCAATATATTTATTTGCGAATAAGTGGTGCGTATAAACGTTGTAATAGACGCAAAATAAATGATTTTTAAATAAATTATTTAACATAAAAGTGAACAATTATCAAAAACAAAAATTAAATAAAGAAAAATAAAAAATTATATATTGTCAGGTGATTATTGTTTTAGCCTACACGCCATTTTGAAATCCATTCCATTTTTTGATATCTCGTATAGAATCTGAGATCTTTAGCATCGACTTAGGTCTAAATCCACATTTTTAGGTTCATTGAACATTATATTGCTTAGTCTTGGGCTTAACCGTTCATTTAGATGACCGGTCATTATCGTTCAATTCAAAACAAAGAGCGAGTTCGTTCATTTCGTTCAGTCGTTCATTTCAGGTCACTTGGTCTATTGGGTCAGTTCATCTTTTGGCTCAGTTGATCTTCTGTGTCAGTCGATCTTTTGTGGGTTTCTTTCATTCATTCACAATTGATTAAATACGGCAATGTGTTAAAAGAAACAAGCATACTTGTGTGATGTTACACTCAAAATATTATGTAGGTAAATTCAAATGAATATTAAGTTTGAATAACTGAAAATTGAATTAGAAAACGGATCATTTCATTTAAAATATAGGAATTTACGGCTATTTTTGAATGTTAATTTTAAAACGGAGATTTCTTCAAAAATGAATGATTTTTTCTGTTATTTTAAATTTAAAATATACAAACTACAGAAAATACATTCAAAGGTTTTGTTCAGTTAATTTGTACTCAATTAAATAACATACTAATGGCCGTTTTCTCATTACATGATTATCTTTTTTTCCCAACGAAAAACTGCACATTAAAGAAATTTGGTTTTCTCAATGTCTCATTTGCTTCTATTCTGTCGCAAAACTAACCAGCACTCCTCTGCCAATTGTTGTTTTTTCCTTTTATTTGCCGTACAGATAAATTAAATCAGCTGACTGCCATGAAAACAATGTTTTTTGTCGGTATATTCCGAAACCGAAAATTGTTAACAGACAGTTTATCGGTCTAATAAGTTTATGTTGATATTAAGTAACAGACTCTTTATCGGTACATTGAGAAAATGGCCATTAGCCAGCTAAAACAGTATTTTTACCTGTCATTGTTACCTCCCAAATCATCGAAACATTTTTGTTTTTATTTATGTGCATATAATAAAATGATTTAAGATAACTTTGCAGTTAAAGGCTAGTTTACACTATTATACTCAAATAATATGACAAAGTGTGAATGCAATCAATGTGTCACGAAAATGACAAGTATTATAAAAAAAGTTTGACATCCCATACGACTTCATCGTTTTTTGAAAAATTTCTGAACTTTTAACTTTACAGAAAATGATTTTTGTAAATTGCACTCAGTTACTGTAAAACTTTATGAGTGTACCCAAGAATAGAAAACAATAAACTTGTTTCTTTCAATCAGCGTTGCCAGAATGAAGATTTTACCTTATTTTTGAAGATTTTTTGACTAAAATAAGATTTGAAGATCTTTTTTCTCAAATTAAGATTTTTTATTTTTAGAAATAAAAATTCTTAACTTTTAGTTTGTACAGCTTACATAATTTTTTGCAGTTTTTAAACAGTCAGTTTTTAAAACAATGAGGTTTTGTATCAGCTTGTTGTCTATTGGATATGCATACTTTTGTACCCATTGTCTAGCATACACAAAAATTAGCAGTTGTTCATTTTGGGAATATTGATGAAAAAAAATTATTTGAAAAAAGAAAATCCTTTTTTTTATAAAGTTTAATATATTAATGAACAAAAAAGTTCATGTATTTAGTACCAAAAGGTAAAACTAATGGAACTTAACCCTAGGACTACCGTCTTGGTCTGGCCAGACTAAATTTGTGTTTTGCAATTATTGCAATTTTTCAAATATAACAAAAAAAAAACAGGGGCGTCTATAAATGATGTGTGCTGAATCCAATGAAACTAATTTGGATTTGATTGGTGCAAGATTAGTGGGGTGAAATTCTATTTTTATGTAAAAGTCTATGAAATTTTTTTTTGCAATATTTTTCATATAGACCAATATATCAAAAAAACAGAAAGGTAAATTCTATAAATGATATGTTTTGAATTGAATGAATCAAGTTCGAATTAAATCAGAAAACTACGGCCCGTTATGAGCTAAGTATAATTTAACTACAAAAACCAAGCGGAAAACTCGTTTCACTCAGTTGCGAAAAAGCAATGTGCAAAATAAGGGACTACATATTCGATAAAATAATAAAATTATATAATAAATTGGTATACAGGGGTGTCCTTTAAATCGAAAAGGCAAACATTTTAAAGTCGTTTTTTAATAAGATTTCTGTGATAAATGAATTTTATGACAAATATTTTACAAATATTTCTCTATTAAACAGAATTTAATAACAAACATTATAAAAATTTGATTAATAGTGTATTAAAAACAACTTCAAAATTCTTGTGTTTTCGATTTCCAGAACACCCCTGCTTGTCTAAAATAATAATTTAATAATTATTTACTTTTTATTTAATTGGGGTTTTTTTTAGCTGTTCTAATTGGGGTCAGGCCTGACCAAGAGGTAAAAAGTTACCCAGGGTTAAGAAGCTTTTGGTGTGAAAATTCCACATTTCATGTTTTTGATAATTTTTATATAAAGTGTATGTATATACATTAGTGCTTTACAATGTCTTTTCAAAGGTGTACATTATTTTAATAACAATTCCATTAGGAATATATTTAGGGAAATCCATATAATCCATATATTTTCAAATGCCTTCGATACAACAACGGTATCAAATATAAAACTAAATTGAGAACCCTTAAAATTTCATATGACGTATGATCTTCTTGCCCAAAATTTATATATCTCTAATTTTAGAATTTAATTAATTCCAAAGAAACTTCTTTATTTATATGAACTTTTTTACGTTCTTAGTTATTAGAAAACAAATGGATTTAAAGTATATTTTTAGAAAGAATTTTATGAAAAATATAACTAAAAACACAATTTAAGCCTACAATCTAATTTTGTATAAATACAGCAATTATGTATTTCAATTTAAATAGTTTCCATAATAAGAAGTATTTCCTTTTAAAAAATTTATAATTTTTACTTCTTTGCCCTTGTTATTAAAAATTTTAAGATTTTCCTTTTCAAAATAAGATTTTTTTGCCATATGAAGATTTTCCTTCCAAATCTTCTGGCAACGCTGCGCTCAATACATTGCCAGTGGCAATTTGCCACATTGTTTTAAAAATTTCATAGTACAATCTGGGCTGGCATATGTAGTGATTTCTCGCTAAACGTGGCGATTTTAATACTTGTTTGGTGTTCTCATTTTTTATATGCTTTGGTAATTATGAACACATGAAGTATTATTACCCTGCAGATAACGAGACTAGTCCATGCATGCATGTAAAGAGTAGTCCATAAAGGAGTAGGAGTACTCCAAAACTACTCCAAATATATGGGTAAAAGGTGGTCCATTTAACATCACGATGTCCTAGGAGGGGACCATATAACCCACCGAAGTAGTCCGTACACTACTCCATGGAGTACTAAAGTGGGTTAGTTTCATTAAAGTATGGAGTACACTAAAGCGGTAGTTTAGGCATTTTTCATTTTTTACTAATCGCCTTTTATGGCCTGCCCTGTAGTCTATTATTGCTATTATTTACTTGGTATTTTTAATTTGTTTACCTTTTTTTCACAAATTTCACAAACTTTCACTTTAAAATAAACAATTAATAACGGATACTATCAGGGCTACCAATGTGTAATACTGTAAACAATAGAAAAGTATACATCATGCAGTTGTTGGCAGCACTGCATGTTAATTTCTTTTAACATGGTCCATATTACAGTAGATTGGACCATGTTGTAAGTAGTCCATTTAAGCCACAATGGAGCACGTAACCCAATATTATCTGTAGGGTATACATGTGCTATTTTCTCATGAATTTTATTTGTTTTTTATTTTATAAAAATTAAAAGTAAAAAACCTTTAAAAAAAATACTTAAAATCTTTTACTGCCTGGTTTTAGAACTTATAATGTCTTTAATCAATTTATATGATATAAAAGCATGTTGCTTCTTAATACACATTTTTTTTCAAACATGAAAGCTTGTCGCGAGATTTAAGTACTCGTATTTACTTCGTTTGAAAATTTTAAAAGTTAAAATCAATCACATCAACGGTCAATTTCACCAAGTTCAGTTATAATTAAATATCTGCTATAACTGTCAAAAACATAAAGTTAACTGAATGTTAAATTAAAAGTTAGTTAGTTAGTTAGTTTACTTGTTTTTCTACACAAGTAAATCTCGCGACAAGCTTTAAATCATATAAATTGTGTAACGACGTTATATTGTATTTTATTTTCTATTTAGAGCATTTAAATAAAAGATTGTTTTTTTTAAATATTTTTTTACTTTTAATTTATTCCAAAACTAGTCTTCGTATTCTCAGTAAGGCCTTTCAGTTGGTCCCCATATTGAAGGCAAGCATTAAAAACTTAGTCCGTCATATTGGATTAAGATATTTAGAGTTACTGAATTTTTCAACATATTCTCCCAATTGATAATCATATTGCAGAAATGCATTAAAAATAATAAGTCCGAAGTAGTCCGTACACTACTCCATGGAGTACTAAAGTGGGTTAGTTTCATTAAAGTATGGAGTACACTAAAGCGGTAGTTTAGGCATTTTTCATTTTTTACTAATCGCCTTTTATGGCCTGCCCTGTAGTCTATTATTGCTATTATTTACTTGGTATTTTTAATTTGTTTACCTTTTTTTCACAAATTTCACAAACTTTCACTTTAAAATAAACAATTAATAACGGATACTATCAGGGCTACCAATGTGTAATACTGTAAACAATAGAAAAGTATACATCATGCAGTTGTTGGCAGCACTGCATGTTAATTTCTTTTAACATGGTCCATATTACAGTAGATTGGACCATGTTGTAAGTAGTCCATTTAAGCCACAATGGAGCACGTAACCCAATATTATCTGTAGGGTATACATGTGTTATTTTCTCATGAATTTTATTTGTTTTTTATTTTATAAAAATTAAAAGTAAAAAACCTTTAAAAAAAATACTTAAAATCTTTTACTGCCTGGTTTTAGAACTTATAATGTCTTTAATCAATTTATATGATATAAAAGCATGTTGCTTCTTAATACACATTTTTTTTCAAACATGAAAGCTTGTCGCGAGATTTAAGTACTCGTATTTACTTCGTTTGAAAATTTTAAAAGTTAAAATCAATCACATCAACGGTCAATTTCACCAAGTTCAGTTATAATTAAATATCTGCTATAACTGTCAAAAACATAAAGTTAACTGAATGTTAAATTAAAAGTTAGTTAGTTAGTTAGTTTACTTGTTTTTCTACACAAGTAAATCTCGCGACAAGCTTTAAATCATATAAATTGTGTAACGACGTTATATTGTATTTTATTTTCTATTTAGAGCATTTAAATAAAAGATTGTTTTTTTTAAATATTTTTTTACTTTTAATTTATTCCAAAACTAGTCTTCGTATTCTCAGTAAGGCCTTTCAGTTGGTCCCCATATTGAAGGCAAGCATTAAAAACTTAGTCCGTCATATTGGATTAAGATATTTAGAGTTACTGAATTTTTCAACATATTCTCCCAATTGATAATCATATTGCAGAAATGCATTAAAAATAATAAGTCCGCCATCTTAGGTGTTTTAGTTCAATTTTTATTTGCGAATAGCTAACTCACGAAAACAATTCCTGATTAACGACACTATTTGCAAATATGATTTTAGGCATTGACACACTTTTAACCGGTTTACGTTTTTTTTTCGATGTGGCACATTCATATGACAACAAAAGTAAAAGTAAATCAAAAATGTGAAAATAAATTCAAAAATACACATTAATTTTTGATCTCTTAAATTTAAAAAATAAAAAGTTTATATACATACAGTGCTACTGAATGAATACATTTTTTATCTGGCATTACTTAAAAATAATAATTTTCATTAAGAAAATTGACATATAATCAGTAAGTTAGTTAATCGCAAATAATTTTCATTCGCGAAAAGGCAACGTATAAACGTAGTAACAGTAAAATTTCAGCTAAATCGGTTCGAGGGATCTGCTTTAAAATTGAGTTGCAAGATTTCAGCCACAAACATACATTGCAAGTAGGGTTTTTTCCCGGGATTTCCCGTCCCGGGAATTTTAATTATTTTATTTCCCGTTTTCCCGGGATTTTTCTTGCGGGATCCCGGGAAATAAAAAATTCCTCATAATTTCCGAAAATAGCTATTTATACTTTGAAACTTAGTTTTCTATTCTTTAAAAATTAGCATCTGTGGATAGGTTGTGGATTAGATCAATTACAAGAAGTGAGTACATGTATTTAAATCAATGTCTCCTGATGCAATAAATCTACTAAAAGCAGAACGGGCAGTGCAACAGTTGATAATTATTACATTTAGTGAAGTGAAGAGTAAATAAAGTACATTAAAGTTTCATTGTCCATTAACAAGTCTTAAAAATAGGAGATAACTAAACATATCGCTCCTTTATTGCAACATAGTTATATCTACAAAAACCAACGATCTTGGCAAAATGCGATTAAAATGTACCGATTTAAAGATATATTTTGCTATAACTTCGGTTAAACTTTGCTACACTACCTTCAAATTTTGAGATATGACTACAGCGTTGCCATTTTGGTGCCTTTCGGGTATTTTTTGGTGCTTTTTTGCTTATGCAATACCCGAAATTTTGTTAAACACCCGTTTTTGAAAAGCGCGTATTTATAGTGCTTTTAACAATTTCTCACAGCGCTTTTAAGTGCCTTTTAAGTAATCTACATATATTTTTGGCACTGAACCATTTTGCTACTATTCTGTTAACACAGCGAATACTTTTTTAACCAACTGCGTATTATTTGCATTTATGTTTTGAGTAGTATTCGCAAACTCTTCTAGGCTTTTCTCAAGCATCATCAGTGATACCAACTTAGTGCTTTTGGCACTATTTATGGTGATTTTTAATGGCTTAAAACGCCAAAATTGTATACTTACCCTACAGATAACGAGACTAGTCCATACATGCATGTAAAGAGTAGTCCATAAAGGAGTAGGAGTACTCCAAAACTACTCCAAATATATGAGTAAAAGGTGGTCCATTTAACATTACGATGTCCCTAAACTACTCCACGGAGTACTAAAGTGGGTTAGTTTTAAAAGTACTCCATGTCACTACAGTATGGAGTAAACTAAAGGGGTAGATTAAGCATTTTTCATTTTTTACTCTTTTATGGCGTGCCCAGTAGTCTATTATTGCTATTATTAAATATATTTACTTGGTATTTTTAATTTTTTTTACCTTTTTTCACAAATTTCACAAACTTTCACTTTTAAATAAACAATTTATAATGGCCACCATCAGGGCTATGTGTAATACTGTAAACTATAGAAAAGTATACATCATGCAGTTGTTGGCAGCACTGCATGTTAATTTCTTATAACATGGTCCATTTCACAGTAGATTGGACCATGTTGTAAGTAGTCCATTTAAGCCACAATGGACCACTTAGTCCAATATTATCTGTAGGGTAGTGCCAAACTAAGAAAAAGCACTAACTTGGTGCTTTTTCAATTTTTCGTTAGTGACTTTAATGCTTTTTAAAATTTTTATTTTTTTTAACCATTTTTTAAAACTTCGGTTGTATAGAGGATGATTTAGATGAGATTAGCTATTTGGAGTACAATTTTGAGAAAGCCTGTAAAGATTTTAAGATTTCAAATGATAAAAAAGTGATAAAAAGAAAGTTGCATTCGTTTTACCAAAAACTTTATTTACGAGGTTTGTGCTAGGCTTCCTAGCAATTTGGAAATTTTGCAAAACGTTGCACTTTTAAGCGTTGACAACATATTTAGTAATCGTAATAAAAACGATGTATTTGTTTTCGGTAAACATTTTTTTAAAGATGTAGACACTGTTTCAAAAATAGAAAATGGCTTGAAAAATATTAAGAATTGTAAATGGAAAAATAAACAACGATTTTGAGTCATGTAGAAAAAACGTATTAAGAAGTGTAAAACATGCAGTCGGAAACCGTATTTTGCGAGCTACGAAAATCGAGCTCGCACTGTATTACTTTTAAACTGTTTTATGGCCAATTCAAACTCCAAATGATTTGGATAATATTATTTTTATTGAAGATAATAATAATACATTTAAAAATTTTTATATACAAATGTAAATATATTTATTATTTAATTTTAAATGAAAATGGTCCCCCATCTACGCCGTCGCTTTTTTTTAAATTTTGGAAGTATTTAATTTCGGCACAGCCGATGGCAACTTGTTTTGTGTTTAATTAAATTGTAAAAATGGATTAGTGCTTTTTTACGCTTTTTTTGTTCAAAATAGTGCTTTTTAGTGCTTTTTTTAAATTTTAAAGTGCTTTTTGCTCTCAAAAAGGTGGCATCTCTGTATGACTATGATGCAATGAAGGAGCGATATGTTTATTAGGTGATAAACACAAATTTTCAATTTCAATTTGTGTTGGTTTAGTGAAGTGCGGGGAAACCGAAATAAAATAACATTTTGGAAATTCGTGTAAGATACTACAACATACAACTTAAAAAACACATTGTCGAAAGATTACAAATGGACCTATTGAAATTAAAAGGTTTGTAAGAAGCAGTCCGGTTGATGTTATTTTTGCATCAACCTTGACATACATTTGACTGATATAGACGTTGTTTATAAAAAAGAAAAAATTGCTTCTGACTGTGAATCCGAAGCATGCTACAACGGTGCACTTTTAACTATTCGTCCAACCTCGGTCAAAAATGAACGAAATTTTTCGGAAACATGATAATTAGTAAATAAAATCAGGAATATACTTTTTGACGACTTACAAAGCGCTTTGAGTGTGTCAGAAAGTTATTTCCTAAGCCATTAAAAAATGTTATATATTTCTTTAAAGTATTTTATCTATTTTATTAATTAACTTTTTGATCTCATATCTTGAGTAACATTATTTTATTTTGTTTTTATTATTGTTTTATGAATTAAATTGTTATTTTTATGTTATCTTTTTATCTTGTATTCAGAGCATAATAATACTGAATAAAAGCATAATAATAGGGAATAAAGGCGTGAGGTAATAATAATTCAAGTTCCTATTTCAATATTCAATTAATTTTTTAGTATTGAACCATTTCATTTACTTTCTTTGTTAACAAGTTCCCTTACGTTTTTTTATAAAAGTTTTTTTCATTAATTAATAACAAAATTTACTTTGTATTATTTATATGGAGCGGGATCCCGGGAAATTGAAAAAAATTTCCCGCTTTCCCAGGAACCGAAAAAGTCCGGGAAAAAAACTCTACTTGCAAGTTAAATAAAGTAGTTTTTTATAAACAGATTTTTTTATATTTTAACGGTCTTATTCATAAACGAATGCTTTAGTAATGTATACATTAAAAGTGGGGTTTTCATACTAATTTCGTGCTCTAAAACTTGACTAAGCTTTAATAAATAAAGCTGTCGAATATTGAATTTGGTTATTTAAATAAAGGTCTTATTTAAAAAATAAATGAAATACATATGTGTAAAATTTTCTGCTCAAATAAAAAAAATTTGCATTTGGCGGGTTTTATTCTAAAAATTGATTGTCCAAAATCGCCAAAGCCTTTTTTGCGTTTTTGACAAAATAAAACATATTTTAAAAATATTTCCTATAAATCCTAAAAAATAAATGTCTTCCTAATTGCTTAAAATTGTCAAAAGTGGGATAAAGTTTGTGTACAACTTTTTGATTTTTGAGTTGGTTTGACAGCGACTGTTTACATTTAATGAATGAGAAGTAAAAGCAACAGTTTTTGTTTTGCCAATGACAAATGAAGAAGGGGAAGAAATGGCAGTTTTTCTACTTTGACTGCAGTTCTTAAACGCTGTGGTATACACAAAACAGGTACAATAGTTTATAACAGTCGACTGCAGTCTAATTAAAGCAGCAAGACGTTTTTGTGTGGTTAGTATTAAACAAATATTGGATATATATATATCTAAACGCTATACACTTCACCGGCAAGGCAATTCTTACTGTTTTTTTTTAACAAGGTATACGACTCAGTTTATTCAACATACATATAGTGTGAAGGTACAAAAGTGCTATTTGCATTCATATAGTTTATAACTCGTAATAACGTGTCAAGAAGTTTATACTGCACTCTTTTTTGAATGCAAGTTTAAGTGGAGTTAAATTTTAAAAAGAACTTTTTCAACACAGACATTGCCGGACGTATCCCTCTAGCTTTAAATTTTTTAAATTATATGGAATAACATCATTGAAATAGTCTTTCCAAATAAGAAACGGTCTACGAGTCTCAAAACAAATTCATGACTTATACTATGTTCACACTTGGGTTATTAAACGCGTTAAAGCAACTCGAACGTGATTAAGCTCTTTGTTAATCACTTCAAATTTACATGATTAAAACTAAATAACTTCATTAATTACATGTAATCCTCTGAACATACCTCAAACTGAGTCGGCCAACATGAACATGTACAACCGACCACGACTTCTGCTTAATGCTTTATCTTTTTCCTTAAATAAGTCACAAATTTTCGCAATTTCATCATTAATATGTTTAAAATAATCTTCTGATAACTTTATAAAAGTATTTTTATCCATTTTCAATACTTTAAAGAAATATAAATTTGTTTGTTGGGGTTTTTTCTTAATCATCTGTCATCTTATTTATATCAAGTGTAATAACATTTTACTTAAATGCGTTTAAAAACCCAAGTGTGAGCATGGCTTTATCAAATAGCCAACACAATCGCCATATATTTAATAAGCCGCCAAATTGAAAATTAGGTCACAAAGAAACTTGTCAACCCTGATCGTATTATGAAAATGTGTAAAGCAATGTGACAATGAGTAAATGAATAAGTATATTATACTGGCATGACATATACACCGCAATAGTATGGCTGTTTCTTTTCAACCAGTTGTTCGGTAAACAAGTGACCGACTGACTAAAAAGACCCAAGTGAACCAAGTGGAATTGAACGTTCATCGTTCAACTGACTGATCCGTTCAATTGAACGAGTTCGTTCCTGACCGATACAACTCTTATATTGCTACATATGCCGGTTTTTTGCATATGGAGCACATTTCGAATACAAGCATAACAAAATTATACTTTACTATTGCTTTGCGCCATTCGAGTAATGAACAACGTAGGTCAAAATAAACCGTCACAATTGTTAAAATTTATTGGACACAATGTGACACTTGAGCTGAATATGGAGCCCTCAACAAAACTAAAGCTTCGTACAGACGATGGTCAGATCTTACAATGTTGTCATTTTTCTGACAATTGTGCCATTGTCAGATGCATTAATTAACACATTTGCCAAATGAAAATAGCGTACAATGTTCACACAGTTGCAAGACATTTTTAGTAAATTTTAATGACAACATTGTAAAATCTGACCACCGTCTGTACAAAGCTTAATTGTTAAATATTGATTTGCGCTCGCTAACATATATTTTCTTTCCATATTTTGTTACATCTGCAGTTCGGGACTTATAGCCCTTTCCGACCCAGGCTACACATACGTGTAGGTAAATTTAACGTATTTTGAAGAGAGAAGTTTATATATAAATATCTAACTTTTCCTACTTCTTTTAGTCTCTACATGTTATGTGTTATCTCTAAATCGTTGTCTTATAAGTTTTTGCGAAGTATAGTTTAGTATTTGTGTAAACGCAGGCAAAAAAGATGATCATGTTTCGCAGTGCGGAAGACAAGATATGAAAGTATCATTATTTTGTTTAAATTACACTAAATATATGAATATTTTGTTATTAGTTTGTAACAAAAGCATCATTCATTTAAATAATATGCAAATATTTTAAAATGCACAAAGAATTTTTGTGTTTTTTGTGAGCACAATGTGTACCTACACATATGTGTAATATGGGTTTCTACTACCTCAATTTTGCGAGAGAAAACTGTGATTAGGTGCAAGCGTTTTTTTAGGACTTTGCCAAATAATTCCTTTATATTTTTTGTGCGGTATTTTACCAGCTTACTACTTTTGGAGCGATTGGCGGAAATGAATGTGCATGGAACAGGCACAATGTAAACAAGTCGTTTGCGGAAACTAACAAGTCATTTTCGCAAGCAAAAAGAAGGATCATTTTTTGAAAATATAGCCCATAAAACAATAAAAAAAAACAAAATTAAATCAAAATACTTACAATCGTGAGCAAGTTACCTTTAATTTAAGTACCCACACAAAGATATAAGTAGAGGGGACACTCTTTTTTTGCTCAGAGGGCCCCAAAAGTCCTGCCCACTCCAAATTTGTTTTCCCGTACAATTACCTATAATTCGAGTACCTACACATAACACTAAGTGGTCGGGGCCGTTTTTTTGGATCCAGGGGGCTCACGGGCTTCAGCCCCCTTAAATTTTAAATTTGTGTTTTTTTTTCCATTTCCAGAGGGGTAACAAGTTTTTTTTCGTATGCCCCGTAAACTACACTTTTGCCAAAAAATGATAATATTTTGTCCAAGTGAAGTCCCAAGGTACACATATGTGTATGTCCTGTTTCTAAGGACTTTGGCTTTTTATGTACATTAAAAATTCATTTTTATGTTATCTTAGGGCGAATTATCATATACAGAAAATTTCATTGAAATCCAAAAACTTTGAAATTGCTTGGGTCGGAAAGGGCTAGGAGAGAGTTTAGCAATTATCATAATTTTAAAAAATACCAACCTGTCCTTATAAATCTCTTTTAACTATCAACTTCATTGTTTTTGCCATAGACTTACTTTGATCCACGTCAAAGAAAACATCATAAAAGGAAATAAAATTTGATATGGAGCACAAAACGACAAAATGTTAATTTAGAAAAACCAATAAAACTTTGGATTTATTGTATGTAAATTCATGAAAATGTATAGTTTTATTAAAAACATACGTAGCAACCAATTAGCAGCGTTTAAAAAAAATCTATCGAGTAGTTTTTGAGAAAATTGATTGTAAACCTATTTTATAATTTTTTTCAAAACCGACTTGATAGCTTATAGGCTAAAACAATAATAACCTGACGATATGTATGAATGTACAAACATACATACGTTTGTATACATACTTTGAGCGAAAACATTTTATAGTGCATTTACACTTGTAATTTTCAAACTAGTTTATGATCGTAAGCTACTTTCATAAACTATACCGTTTACATCAGCAGTTTAGACAGTTGAGTTGTTTATCTTTGACAAGTCAAAACATTTTTAGCCCCAATATTAAAAAAAAAAACGTTGATGCACGTACATATGGACACGTAAACATACCTTTTTTCCGTTGTCCCTATTAAAAAAAAAACTATTTAACATTTCTTAAAAATTTGGAATTTTCTTTGTTTATCTTATTTTTCTTATTGTTTTTTTTTTCACAGATAAAAGTAATTTTTTTTACATTAATTTTTTATTCTTGATGAAATGTCAAATATCACTAGCGTTGCTAGAACAAAATTTGAAAAAAACAGAGTTGCATTAACAAAAACTGGTTGTTTGTAACTAGTTTATCTCAAAAGCGTGTTTATAATTTGTATAGATAAACAAGTTTCTCAAACTAGTTTATCATCATAAACAACTTATAACCTGTTTATTGCGTAGGTGTAAATGCACTTTTAGTTTAAAATCCTTATTTTTGGTGTTTTTGTAAAATACAATACCAAAAAATATTAAAAGCACAGAAAAAAAGTAAAAAACAAAAACAACTTTCTGTATGAGTAAAAACAATGAAACAGTAATAGAAATAAATGAAAGAAATGTGTATGTAACGAAAATAATGCTGAAATAGATAAAACAAAACAATATTAACTACCTAACACCTAAGCCAATTATTCGCACACGTTCCCTTCCACCCTGTTTACAAAAACGGTGGATAGTGAAACCAGGGTTGTGAACTATTTTTAATCAAAAAGCGCCGTGCCCCCAATCAAAAAGCGCTAAAAAGCGCTAAATAATATTTAAATAACAAACTTAATGAAATGTTTAAGAACCAAGTTTTATTAATTACACTGGCTCTCAAAAAAAAATCGTTTTAATTAAAAATATATGAAATACAAAGATATTACAGCGTTAAATTCAAATCCGTTTTCAGTTTTTTCTATCATGTCTAGTTTTTTTATGGGCTAGACCAATATTTCGACCGCAATAAGGTATTAATGATACATACATTTTATCATAACTTGCGAACGATTTATGCGAAATGCAGGTTTATTATGAATAAAATATGACATGAAATCATGAAGATCAGTAAACAAAATGTTAACTAGACGTGATTGAATAAACTATTTGGATTCAGCACGGTAAAGTCAATTAAATCAAGTTCTCTACTCCGATTTTTTTTTTTTGTTTTTTCCGAGCAGTGTTAATAAAACATTAACATTTTTAAAAAGCCTTTTCTGATATTTCAGAAAAAGTAAAGTAATATAATTTCAAATATACACGGAAAAAATTATTTACTAAATCACCAGAAAATATGACTTGCACCAAGAAAGTCTTACACCATTCTCGTCCAAGCCAAAAATTTCTTATTGTAAACATGTGTTGCCTGGTTTAAGCAAAAAGTTATAACTCAAAGCGAACTAAAATTTACTTAAATACAACTAAAAAAAATCCATTTTAATTCTTTAGTTTCTTAAATCAAGTTTCCGTTGCTTTTTAAAAAAATCCTGAATTTTTCATAAAAACGTGTTGCACTAGTTAGTTTAAGAAAACTTAATATAAAAATAAGAAACTTTTGACTGATTTGTTACCATGTCGATCCAAATAAAAATTAATTGAATCAAACCAAGTGTTCTTGCTCATTTTCTGAAAAATTTAAAAAAATCACTTGCATTTGGTTTTGATGCAAGAAATTCGATTCTATTTAAAAATCAAGAAAATCAGACTAATATTAAATAAATGCCGCTTGATTTCAGAAATATCTTTATTGTTTTTAATAAAAATAAGCTACTTTTCTTGTTTTAAGAAATTTTTGAAATTTTTTTAATCATGAGAAAATGTTTCTTTATTTAAGAAAATTGTTCTAAATACGAACAAAATAAGTTAGAATCAAGAAATTACTTTTAGATTTTCTTCTTTTAAGAAACGAAATGGAACAAGGAAAAGTTCTTTCCTTGTATAGTATGCATTTCAGAGTAAAGTATTTAATAAACGGAAAAAAATTTTGGTTTAATGTGTCTTGATTTTAAAATGTTGGGTATCAATAAAAGCGCTAATTTAGCGCTCTTTTTAAAAAAAGCGCTAAGGAAAAAATATGCGCCTTTTCGACAGGTAAAAAGCGCTAAATCTAGCGCCAAAGGCGCTAAATTGGCAACTATGAGTGAAACATAAAAAAATATTTATCTATCTCTGGTGACAAGTGCTGCCGAGCCTGCAAGTGTTGCTGAGTCCGCAAGTATTGCCGCGTCGGCAAAAACAATTTTAGTAAGAAATTATACCACGAACACAGACACAGTGGAAAACCCTCTAGTAAAAAGTTGTCAAAAGTCTCAAGTACAAGTTGGTATGGACAGGTATATAATAGTGCTTTCACGGGGTCCACCCCTACCTCTTCAGCTGTTGCTTCGGCATCAAAAGTACCACCTTTTGATAGAATAAATTCACAAAATCGTTTAGCAATTCTGGAGGATGAATCCTCTGAAGCACCAAACGTGATAAAATCGTCCAAGCCTTCCCCGATATATCTTAGGGAGCAAAACTCAAACGAGCTAAGAAAGAGTTTGATCTCGGTGATAGGTAAAAATTCGTTTTATGTAGCTGCAATCAAGCGTGGTAGTATACACGAGACTAAAATACAAGTAAATCTTGAGAATGATTTTCGTAAAATAATTAACAAATTTGAAGCACTAAAAAAAATTTTTATACATACCAACTGAAGAGCAGTAGAGGTCTTCAGGTCCTGATTAAGGGAATTGACTCATGTGTGGCCCCAGAAGAAATTAAAACTTTCTTGGAAGAAAAAGGCGTCAAAATAAAACATGTAGTTAATATTAAAAATAGGGGAAAATATCCCCAACCACTGTTTCGAGTAGAGTTAGAACCTGGCGACGTAAAGCTTAAACTAAACGAAACGCATCCTATTTACAATTTGAAATATATTCTGTATAGAAGCATAACTATAGAAGAGCCACACAAAATAAAATGTCTAAACTTCCAAGAATTTCGCCGTACTATGGCATGCTGTTACTTACCCCTTGTTTGCGAAGTATGTGGTGAATTACATGGTACAGTTCTCTGCGATAAGTCTAAAAACCACTCCAACGTAAAAAAATGCAGCAACTGTGGCGTTAATTACACTGCCAATTATAGGGGATGCCCTGTATATAAAATCGTTAAGCAGTCGGTTGGACCGAAAACTAATCCCCCTCAAATGCAGGTAACAAATCAAGTAAACACTAATGACATTCAGGCTCCGCAGCCTTGTAATAACAGAACGTCTTATGCAAACGACCTAAAATCAAACCATGTGCCAAAGCAAGGTGCCTCGCCAAGTAATGATGAAACTTCAGTTTCTAATTTAAGTCGTCTAGAAAAAACTATGGAAACATTAGTGCAAACAGTAAATAATTTTATAAACACAATGGGTAATAAGATGCAGGAAATTCTTAGAATGCAGTCGATGTTATTGCAAGCTGTACTTAACAAACCATGAGCTGTTTAAACATTTGTTTTTGGAACGCAAACGGCATCCGGCAACAAAAAAATGAGCTAGAATACCTTCTTAAAAATAAACAAATGGATGTCATAATAGTTTCTGAAACTCATTTGAACTCAAGAAATACGTTTAAAATCAATGGCTATGTACTATATGATAGCAAGGACCCTCGTGATAGAGCTTGTGGAGGTTCTGCCATTTTGATAAAAGCCCAAGTCAAACACTACCTAATTTGTGATCCTCGTAAAGATTATCTCCTAGCAACGAACATTTGCGTTGAGGAATTAAATAGAAACGTAGAAATTTCATCTTAATACTCCCCACCTGGATTTACAATATCAGAAAGCCAATATTATAAAAATTTTAAATCATTTGGACCCTATTTCCTAGCCGTTGGTGATCATAACGCTACATACCTTCAGGTGGTTACGACTTATAAAACCAAAGGGTCGTGTTTTGATTAATACACTCTCTAAAATTGATTCAAATGTGGTCGCGAGCGGACAACCAACACATTGGCCTACTGATCAGCAAAAAATTCGAGATGTTATCGAATTTGGCGTGGTTAACAACATCCCAACAGAAACGATTCAAGTTGAATCTTCCTTAAGCCCTTATGACACTACATTTTTAATGCATTGTTCAAGTTTTGTTGAACACTACAAATATAATGTAATAGAAAAATTTACCAAGTGCAAAGAGTTAAGCTGTATTAAGATAAATGGCAAACTGTCAAAAAATCTGCTAAAGTTATCGATAAAAAATGAATTTATGTCAAAAAAATGTTAAATTGTTTAACTAAAAATTGACATTTCAAGCTTGAAATATTAAAAGTGTTGCTGAATCAGCGGTTTATGGGCAAATTCAGCGATTTACCGCTTTTTGATTTTAGGTTTCTCATAAACAAAAAGTTTTTTTTTTTTTTTTTTTTTTTTTTTTTTCTCATTATTTATTTATTGAATCTTCATATATTAAATATGAACTAACAATAATTAATCAAATCTTAACCTAATACGTTATTTTTTGTCCTGCCAGTGCCAGACAAAAATTTTCTTCATCACGGGTTCTGTTCACTTATATAGGTGTTTATCGCTCATCTAATTGGATAAGTGCTGCAGTGTCTCTTCTTCTTAAGCGAGTGTGGCCGCCATGATTTAAAATATTTCGAGCTAGTGGATTTGGATGTTGTTCAAGCCTTTTTAAATATTTTACTGCATTTTTTGTTATAGTAGTTTTGACTAATGGAACATTGAGATCCTTGTGAATATTTGAGTTTTTTACATACCAAGG
Source organism: Pollenia griseotomentosa (assembly GCA_963931875.1). NCBI lineage: Eukaryota > Metazoa > Arthropoda > Insecta > Diptera > Polleniidae > Pollenia > Pollenia griseotomentosa. The sequence continues at coordinate 166,922,810 of OZ007560.1, read as the reverse complement.
GGCAGCTGTGATTATTCGAAGAATTTTATTTTGGCGTCTTTGAATTTTTTCTATATTAGAGGCCGAGGCAGTGCCCCATAACTGAATACCATAGCACCAGATTGGCTTTAAGATGGAGTTGTAAAGAAGAAGTTTGCAGTCGAGACTAAGGACAGAGTTTCTACCAATAAGCCAATGAATTTGAATGGCTTTTAGTTTCATTTGGGTTAATTTTGCCTCTATATGGCATTTCCACGTTAATCGCCGATCCAGATGTATACCGAGATATTTTACATGCGAATGTTGAGGAATTATTTGATTGTTGATTGTAATATGGGGGCAAGATTCCCGGCGCAAGGTGAATGTTATATGCACGCATTTTTGCTCATTGACCATTATCCTCCATTGTCTTAACCATATTTCTAGTTGAAGTATATAATGATGCTGTAAGTAACGAGATGCTTCATAACGGTTTTCGTGGACGCTTAGAAAAGCTGTATCGTCTGCAAATGTTGAAGTTTGGGTGTAGTTGCTTGTTGGCATGTCCGAAGTATAAATTAAGTATAATAGAGGGCCCAGGATGCTGCCTTGCGGGACTCCAGCACCAATGGGCTGAGGTGAACTTAAGAAATTTCCTTCTTTAATAATAAATTGACGACCGACTAAGTAGCTTTCTAGCAGCTTGTGTGTGTTTGCTGGTAAATTTTTCTTCAATTTATGTAATAAGCCTTCATGCCAGACTTTATCAAAAGCTTGCGAAACATCGATGAAGAGTGCTAAGCAATATTTTTTTTCTTCAAATGCTTTTCTTATGACATTAACTATTCGATGAGTCTGTTTGATTGTGCTGTGTTTTCTTCTAAATCCGAACTGATGGTTTGGAATACATCTATTTTCACTTAAAATCGGTGTTAATTTTGAAACTAATAATTTCTCAAACAGCTTTGACATATTTGATAATAAGCTAATAGGCCTATATGACTCAACTTTTGTATGATCTTTACCTGGCTTTGGTATCATGGTAACTAAGGAAACCTTCCATTTTTGAGGATAGTATTCAAGGCGTAAAATAGCATTAAAAATAAAAAGAATAATTTTCTTTGCTGTGCGAGGTAGCTCTAAAAGCATTTTATTACTGATTTTATCAATACCAGGTGCCTTCTTAGTGTTTAAGTCACAAATAGCCTGTTCGATTTCTCTAATCTCAAATCTGAGGGGAATAGCTGCTCTAGCAGCAACAGGTGGTAACTCGACCGCAATATTGTGAGATATATTTGGTGTAAATACGTTTTTCAAGTGGCTAACAAACAGATTTCCTTTTTCAATATCGTTTCTTGCCCAACTACCATTCAAGTTTCTTAATGGTGGCTTAGATATAACTGGCCTTTTTAGATTTCTAGCTGCACGCCATAATGAGTAGTCAGATTGTGGAGTTGCATCAAGTTCCTTAAGATATTTTTCTAGAGAAGCCGTTTTCTGAGTCTGCAGTAACTTTCTTAGCCTTTTTGTGCACTCTTTTAATAAATTCTTAAGTTGCGGGGATCTGTACAGTTGCCACTCTCTTCGAACTCTCCTTTTTTCAGTCAAGAGCCGCTCGACATCTGAAGAATATATTTTATTATTTTTAATTTTTTTGGGGGTAACGCTGGAATGTTGAACAGCTAGTTTAAGATAACTGTCAAAGTTAACAATAGAGACATCCACATTCTCCGGTGTACTAAGCGAAATATTTTCTAGGCAATGGGCACTGAGAAATTTTTTATATTTTAACCAATTTATTTGTGTGGCTGACGTCGCTAAGTAACATGACGGAGATACAATTCTATTTGGGTTCGATATAGTAACAATTGTAGGTGTGTGGTCGGATGATAATTCTAAGGAAGCTTCAACATGAACCGTTTCTGTGGGGATGTTTTTAACCACGCCAAAGTCGATAACATCTGGAATTTTTTGCTGATCAGTAGGCCAATATGTTGGTTGTCCGCTCGCGACCACGTTTAAACCCATTTTAGAGATTGTGTTAAACAAAACACGACCTTTTGGTGTTATAAGTCGTGACCCCCAGAAGGTATGTTTAGCGTTATAATCGCCAGCGGCGAGGAAACAGGGTCCTAATGATTTAAAATATTTATAATATTGGCCTTCTGATATGGCAAATCTAGGTGGAGAGTATAAAGAAGAAATTACTAAGTTTCGATTAAGCTCTTCAACACAAATAGTCGTTGCTTGCAGATAATCTTCACAATGATCAAACATTAAGTAGTGTTTGATTCGGGCTTTTATCAAAATGGCAGAGCCTCCACAAGCTCTATCTCGAGGGTCCTTAGTATCATATAGTATATAACCATTGATTTTAAACGTATTTCTTGAGGTCAAGTGAGTTTCAGAAACCAACATGACATCAATTTGTTTATTTTTTAGAAAGTATTCTAATTCATTTTTATGTTGGCGGATGCCGTTTGCGTTCCAAAAACAGATTTTTAAACAGTTCATGGCTTGTTAAGTACAGCTTGCAATAACATCGATTGCATTCTTAGAATTTCCTGCATCATATTACCCATTGTGTTCGTAAAATTATTAACTGTTTGCACTAATGTTTCCATGGTTTTTTCAAGACGACTTAAATTAGAAACTGGAGTTTCTTCATTAATTGGCGAAGAACCTTGCATTGGCACATGGTTTGATTTTAGAATGTTAGCGTAGGAGGTTCTGTTATTACTAGGCTGTGGAGCCTGAATGTCATTAGTGTTTAGCTGATTTGTTACCTGCATTTGAGGGGAATTAGTTTTCGGTCCAACCGACTGCTTTACGATAGTGTATACAGGGCATCCTCTATAATTGGCTGTGTGATTACCGCCACAATTGCTACATTTTTTAACGTTGGGGTCATTTTTAGATTTATCGCAAAGAACTGTACCGTGTAGCTCACCACATACTACGCAAACAGGGGGTAAGTAGCAGTATGCCTTAGTATGGCCAAATTCTTGGCAGTTCAAACATTGAACGGGACCACCTCTCTTGTGCGGCTCCTCTATAGTTACTTTTCTGTACAGAATGTATTCTAAATCATAGATGGGATGCGTTTCATTTTTTTTAAGCTTTACGTCGCCGGGTTCAAACTCCACTCGAAAAAGTGGTTGGGGAATTTTTTCTCTATTTTTAATGTTTGCTACATGTTTTACCTTGAAGCCTTTTTCTTCTAGGAATGTTTTTACCTCTTCTGAGTCCACACATGAGTCAATACCCTTAATCACTACCTGAAGACCTTTACTGCTTTTCAGTTGGTATGTATAAAAGTTTTTTTTTTAGTGCCTCAAAGTTGTTTATTATTTTTCGAAAATCATTCTCATGATTGACTTGAATTTTTGTCTCGTTTATACTACCACGCTTGATAGCCGCTACGTAAAACGAATTTTCACCTATCACTGATATCAAACTCTTTATGAGCTCATTTGAATTTTGTTCCCTAAGATATATCGGGGGAGGCTTGGACGATTTAATGACGTTTGGTGCTTCAGAGGATTCATCCTCCAGAATCGCAAAACGATTTTGAGAATTTATTTTATCAAAAGTTGGTACTTTTGAGGCCGAAGCAACTGCTGCAGAGGTAGGGCTGCGTCCCCGTTTGAGCACTGTTATGTACCTGTCCATACCAACTTGTACTGTAGGCTTTTGAGAAGTTTTTACTTGAGTTACTGAGTTGTCCATAGCGGCCGTTTTGGGGTTAACCGAATCATCACTTATTAAAGTTTTTTTTGGCTCTGCGGCAGCGCTTGCAGTTAACAAACTTGTTATTGTATTACGATCGACCGTATTTGTAAATAAAGAGGGTGAGAGCGAACGCGTTCGAGTAATAGGTTAAGCCGTTAAGTAATTGCTATCATCGATTCTTTTTTTTGTTTCTACTTTTGTTTCGTCGACACTCACTGTAACATATGCATTTCTTTCATTATGTTTTATTGTTTTTGCATTATTAGCATTCATAAGCGTTTTTTTTATATATTACTGTCTGTTTAATTGTGCTCTTCTTTTTATTTGTTGTTTAAAAACCCCGAGAATAAAAAAAAAGAATAAAGAAAAACAAGAAATGTTTTTGCTTAAAATGTATGTATGTATATGTATGTGTGTACGATCGACCGTATTTGTAAATAAAGAGGGTGAGAGCGAACGCGTTCGAGTAATAGGTTAAGCCGTTAAGTAATTGCTATCATCGATTCTTTTTTTTGTTTCTACTTTTGTTTCGTCGACACTCACTGTAACATATGCATTTCTTTCATTATGTTTTATTGTTTTTGCATTATTAGCATTCATAAGCGTTTTTTTTATATATTACTGTCTGTTTAATTGTGCTCTTCTTTTTATTTGTTGTTTAAAAACCCCGAGAATAAAAAAAAAGAATAAAGAAAAACAAGAAATGTTTTTGCTTAAAATGTATGTATGTATATGTATGTGTGTACATACATATATTTTTGTTATTTGTAATTTTTAATATTTGTATTATAAATATTATGTTCACTAATTTAAAAATTATTTTAAAGCGTCCATTCATTCGCTGATCTTATATTATTTTTTAAAAAAATAATATGATATTATAAATATACAATTATTTATGTTAAAAAAAAAACCGTATGCCGAGTTAAAAGAGAAAGACACGTCTGCATTCAACGAGCACGCAAGCAAATTAAACAAACAAAAAGTTGGCAACATTTAATAAAAGAAACAAAACAGGGATGGCTAAGTTGTTTCAACTGTACTTTTTTGTTGATACTTTTTAAACTAAGATTTGTAATACCTTTTTGTTGTGTTTTTTATGAACATAAATACAATCTTTTAGTACAATTGGGGTAAAAAAGTAAAATTTTTAAACGTTGTTGGTACAATCTTAAAAATTCTTAACGCCATCCCTAAAACAAAACCATAACAAGAGAAAAAAAAACTAAAAAACGTTGTTTACATTTTTATAGTTTGCTCTTTCTAACATTTACTGTTTCTTTCTATCAATTCTATATCAATGAATGAATAAAAAATGTAGTGTCATAAGGGCTTTAGAATTATCTTCCGACCACACACCTACAATTGTTACCATAACGTACCCCAATTGAATTGTATCTCCGACTGGTTACTTGGCGACGTCAGCCACACTAATAAATTGGTTAAAATGTAAAAAATTTCTCAGTACCCGTTGCACAGAAAATATTCAGCTTAGTACACCGGAGAATGTTGTTCAATCTATTGTTAATTTTGACAGTTATCTAAAACTAGCTGTTCAACATTCCAGTATTAGCCCAAAAACAAAACAAAAAATATTAAAATATATTCGACAGATGTCGAGCGGCTCTTGACTGAAAAAAGAAGAGTTCGAAGAGAGTGGCAACTGAACAGATCCCCGCTACTTAAGAATTTATTAAAAGAGTGTACAAAAAGGCTAAGAAAGTTACTAAAGACTCAGAAAACTGCTTCTCTAGAAAAATATATAAGGAACTTGAGAGGTTAGGTTAGGTTCCATGGGCAGCTAACAACATACAGCTCACTTGGGTCTTTTATTGGTCCCTTTGTGATACCCAGCGCCAATGCCCATCCTATAGAGCAGTTACTCAGATGGCGTCACTGCAGAATCCAGCCACTTCGTCCTCCTAATGAAGAGAAAAAGCGATCTCAGTTCTATCCTAGATAGATCCTCTACGCAGGCAAACACCGGTTTTCCCAGGCATTCCTCCCTAATACCCCGCAACCCAGGGCATTGACAGAGAAAGTGAAGCACAGTCCCCTCCTCATCCTGACAACTTCTGCAGTAGTCGTTAAATTCTAGACCCATTCTTTCAGCATAAGTCCCCACCGGCCAGTGCCCAGTCACAACCGATACAACTGTCCTAATCTGGTCCCTTATGAACCGAAGTAGAGAGCTAGTTCTCCGTTCATCATAACCAGGCAATAATAGCCTGGATATCAAGCAGGTGGACTCTCTAGTCCACCGTATCTGCGCAACCCTATAAGAGTCGCGCCTGATAAGTAATTTACAGTGAGCCATTGGAATGCCAACAAATTGATCGATGAATACGTCATCCATGTGACCACCTTGTTTGGCCAGCTAGACAATCCGGGCACTCCGAGTGACCCGGTATCCATATTAGCGTTACCCTTGAATGTTTCGCAATCTTATTCAAAGACATCCGACATTCTACAGTTAACCTAGATGTCGTATAGACACCCGCTAGGGAAGCAAGGGCAGCCTTGCTGTCAGTAAATATACGTATATCTCCCGATATGCGATGATACCTCAGCCAATTTGCCGCTCGCCTTATAGCCGAGATCTCCGCCTGCAGGACACTACATCCATCCGGCAGACGAAAGGAAACTCTCACATCCTGTTCCTCTATGTAGAAACCTCCGCCAGCTCTTTCACTCCTCCTCGAACCATCAGTATAAACCCCTAGGGTCAGTTCGTGGTGAGTACCCGACAGCGCATTGCCATGCACCATCCGTGTCACGAACCCCGCGCCAGTGAAAGGCACCGGGCTGCAATAGTCCACACCATCAGGTACAGTCGAACTTTTGATTATCCCGGCGTGTCCATAGTCACGGGCCGACCAACCGAGCGCCGCGTTCAGCCGTGTCGCTGAGCAAAGAGCCGAGACACGAGTGTGTACTACTTAAATTCGAGCGATCTCTCAATAGTTCCCACCAGAGAGTGAAGAGCCGTCTCAACAGATCTGCCCATTGTGTAGGCATGTTGGGAGGCCGAGAGTAAACTTCTTGGGATGGTCATCCTAAGATGAATATGAATAACTCTTTCAAAAGTCTAAAGAAGAAAGGATGCAAGACTAATCGGTCTGTAGTCCTTCGGTTCAGTGTGAGAAGCCTTACCCCCTTTGGGTATAAAGACCACTCTACACAAGGTCCAACTTACCGGGAGATACGAAAATCTTGCGCACCCCCTGTATATGGCCATCAGCCAGGGTATGACCAGGGTCGAATTCCTCTGCAGGTCCGCCGTAATTATACCATCCCTACCCGGAGATTTATATCGGCTGAAGCTATCGACAGCCCACTTGATCCTATCATAGTCCAAAGGAATGGACATAGGAGTGGGTGTCGACTTCCACACCTGATCCCGCAAGCTCCCTTGGGAATTTCCAGGAAAGTGAGTGTCAATCAACACCTCAAGTGTTTCCCGACTATTCGTAGTCCAACAACCATCCGATTTCCGGACGTAGGTTGGGACAACCGGGCTCGAAGCCTTTATTTTACGTAAACGATTCGTCTCAGAGGATCCCTCCACGCCGCTACAGAAGTTCCTCTAAGTTTCTGAACCTATTCAATGATGACTTGTTGTCCACCCAATTACCAAGGCGCTAAGCCACATTGAACAACCTACGACAGTCACTTCTTGCCTGCGCAATTTCAGGATCCCACCACGGTGGCCGATCCCTACCCCTGCGAATCATTGGCTTACACGCCAAGGAATTCGCCAATTGCAGTGAGTTCGAAAGCAGATCCACTGCCGCGGCGATCCCCCTGATATCATTGACCTCAGGAGGATTCGATAGAGTCCGAACCAAAGAGGAATATTAAATCTCCCAATTCGTACGTCTCCTGTTTAGTAAAGCCGTCGGTCCTGGAGACCTAAGCCCTAAATCAAATTCCACGTGCCTATGATCAGAGAGCGAACAGTCATTAGACACCATCCAGTTCTCAATCATATCAACGTGGTTTATACTAACCAGCGTGACATCAAGAACCTCACACCTATTTGCAACAACAAACGTAGGCTTACAGCCCCTATTAACTACTCCTAAATTATAATTAATAATAAAGGAGAATAGTGACTCACCTCTTACATTCGTATCCGTACTACCCCAGATAGTGTGTTGCGCATTAGCATCGGCACAGATTATGATTGGCGTTTCAGTGCCCGCAGCCTTTGTTACAGCATCACGGATGAGCCTATTGGGTGGGTCCTGTCCGTGATCGTGCGCCATATAGCCCGAGACCATCCAGACTACTCCGTCTAGTGTCTCCAGAGCGAACGTTGTTGTGTCTTCATTACTGTAATCAGAAAGAATGAAGATATTCAACGAGTTTTTAGCTAGGACACAAGATCTTATGTTACCTGTACCTTTCGCATATAATAGCTTGTAGCCTTTAAGTTTTAGTCCGCAAACCCGATTGTTGTGAATACATGGTTCTTGGACCATTAAAAGGAAATTGATGGAAATTCACAATCAGATTACTCATTATGTTTCTAAGCCACCATTAAGAAACTTCAATTGTAGTTGGGCAAGAAACGATATTGAAAAAGGAAATCTGTTTGTTAGTTACTTGAAAAACGTATTTACACCAAATATATCTTACAATATTGCGGTCGAGTTACCACCTGTTGCTGCTAGAGCAGCTATTCCCCTAAGATTTGAGATAAGAGAAATCGAAAAGGCTATTTGTGACTCAAACACTAAGAAGGCACCTGTAGTGCTATTCACTATGTTTTTTAAACCACAATTGTTTCGTTTAAAAATGTTAACCTCAAAATAAACCGTGTGTAGTTAAACTTAACACTTTTTAAAGTGTTAAAAGTTAGTGAATCGCACTAATGGTACTGATAAGATCAGTAATAAAATGCTTTTAGAGCTACCTCGCGTAGCAAAGAAAATTATTCTTTTTATTTTTAATGCTATTTTACGCCTTGAATACTATCCTCAAAAATGGAAGGTTTCCTTAGTTACCATGATACCTAAGCCAGGTAAAGATCACACAAAAGTTGAGTCATATAGGCCTATTAGCTTATTATCAAATATGTCAAAACTGTTTGAGAAATTATCGGTTTCAAAACTAACACCGATTTTAATTGAAAATTTTTACTTCGAACATGCTAACAAGCAACTACACCCAAACTTCAACATTTGCAGACGATACAGCTTTTCTAAGCGTGCACGAAAACCGTCATGAAGCATCTCGTTACTTACATGATCATATATTTCAACCAGAAACATGGTTAAAACAATGGAGGATAAAGGTCAATGAGCAAAAATGAGGACATATAACATTCACCTAGCGTCGGAAATCATGCCCCCTATTAAAATCAATAATCAAATAACGTTATACTAGGACAATTACCAAATTTTTTAATTTTTGGAATGGGGTCTAATAAAGCATATACTGGAAAGAAAAAAGAAAATCCATTTAACGTTCAACATTTTAATTTGCAAAGATTTAATTTAGTTGTAAATAGAGTACAATTTCCTGCTCAACTAATTGAAATTAACTACAATAACGAAGGAATATTAAGTACACTTGGTTATCAAACACTATTTGAAGGAACGGGATTCATCATTTCGGTAAAGTTCATAAAATAACTAAAGAACTTCTCGATAACGGATATTTTTTTCTTGCTTTCGACTTGACACCAGATCATAATAATAATTCTAATTGCGGTAATTTAATAATCCAGGGGACTATTCGTATTGAAGGGCGTTGTTTTTGCAAATTAATTGTTGAAGCAATAAGACCCCTCTCACACTCGGCAAGTTAGTTGCGCCAGTTACTTGCCGACAACAACAAAGTCTGTAAACAATTTTTTTTTCTTTAACCCGACCTTAACGGTAACGTCTACAAACCAAGAGTTGAGCAAGAGACTTGCGCAAGTAACTTGCCGAGTGCGAAAGGGATCTAACGTGCTTAGTACAGAAAGACCGAAGTGGTGTGAATTCCTTATAACTTTTTATTTAAAACATATTTTTTTAATTTTTTGTTTTTTAAATACAGTAAATTTATAGGGAATATTTTTAGATTAGTTATTAAAAATGATATCCCGCAAGTGGTGGCCATTTTCTGCTTCGCACAACTGTGCTCTTTCCAACACATTTTCCATGATCTTTCGCAAAACTTCCGGTGTTATGTTGTTAATTTCGTCTCGAATATTGGTTTTTAATTCCTCAATAGTCCTAGGCTTATTAACATAAACTTTGCCTTTTAAATAACCCCAAAAGAAAAATCCGGGGAACGCGGAGGCCAATAAAAATTGCTTCTACGCGAAATTATTCTTTCACCAAAGATGTCGCGTAAAAGAGCCATTGTGGCCATCGCAGTGTGCGCTGTGGCTCCATCCTGTTGGAACCATATTTGCGGATGGTTTTCCACGGCTGGCTTTACAAAATTTTCCAACATGGCCAGATATCGATCACCATTGATGGAAATGGCGACACCTCGTTCATTTTCAAAAAATTATGGGCCAATGATCCTTTCTGAAGAAAAACCGCACCAAACAGTACACTTAACTGGGTGTAATTGTCGTTGATGAAGTACTCTCGGGTTTTCCGTAGCCCATATTCTACCGTTTTGCTTGTTAACGAACCCATTTAATTGGAAATGGGCTTCGTCACTCATAACTAAGTTATGAATAAAATTAGGATTCTCTTGTGCTTTTTGCTGGAAATAAATTTGGGCACGTTGTTCAGTTGTGTATTGCTCCATTATAAATTAGCCAAGTCTTCTTTACAAAATACTGAAAAGAAAATAAAAAAAATTATAATAAAAAAGTTATTAGGAATTCACACCACTTCGGTCTTTCTGAGCCACCCTGTATAATGTGAATTTGATAGTGTTATAGAAATTGATAAAACGCGTAATATTATTCAAACACTATGAATTCAATAAATATTCAAAATATGTGGTATCCCGGTTTTACGTATACTCAGTTTAAAGAATTCGCGATTTAACGTACGGTCATATTTTTTCCATTGAGTACCTTATATTACGAACAAAGAGCAAATTTTTGTACTCTATATAACGTATTTTTGCAAAAAAAAAATTTAAAAAACAAAATAGAATGAATGCAAACATATTTGCATCTATTCTTTTTTGTTTTACCATATTTTAAGAGCGCTTTTACTGAAAACAACGAGTTAACAGAAATATTTTCTTTTCTTACAAAGAAAGCAAGGAAAATACTTTCTCTCCAAAATAAAAATTTATACGTTACAAAGTCATTTTTTAATTTTGTTTACAAAACAAATGTTTGTTTTTTGTTTAAAATTTTTCGTAATTTTTTTGAAGTTTTTGTTTTCCGTTTTTTAAGTTCATAACATAGAGTCTTAACCTGACAATTTTTTGTCATACCAAACGTCAAACTTCATATATCAAAAAAACGCTGACAAAAATTTTCGAGTTTTTTTTATATAGACTTTGACGTTTGGTATGACAAAAAATTGTCAGCTGAAGACGCTATGTTATTATTAGTTTTGTTCTCCAATATAACTCATTTAATTGAAAACAAGTAAGACAGAATAGTCGGTCAAGCCCGAACATATAATACCTACACCACAGTATTTAAAAACACTTAAGTGTCCATATAGATATGGATCTATCTATGTTTTAAATTTCATTAAAATCGGTTTGAGAGGCAAAAGTTGCTCCTATCTCCCCTTGTGGTTCTATTTTTTAAAAAATGCATACCTTTTGTGTCCATATAGATGTGGTTCTATCTATGTTTTAAATTTCATTGCAATCGGTTTGATAGTTTCTGAGAGGAATAAATTTCCCCCTATCTTCCTTTCTGGTCCTACGATTCGGCCCATTTTCAATAGGCTTGGTCCTTGTGCTAATAAGAACCTATATCTCAAATTTTATCAAATTATCTCGTAAATTGCGACCTGTACTTTGCCCACAAGGTTACATGGACAGCCAACCTGCCATCCAGCCTGCCAGCCAGACGGACATCGTTAGTTCGACTCAGAAAGTGATTCCATGTCGATCGGAGCAATATTTTAAGGCGCTACACACATTAGCACGAATGCATAATACCCTCCACTATTGTGGTGTGAGTATAATGATATGAACTAATCATTATATCCACCAGGGTTGATAAAGTTGGTACAATTGAACTTTTTTGGTACAATTCAAAACTGAAAAGAACGCTCGTACCCCCGTGACTCATTTGGTATTACTTCCAAATTTATAATTGATATAAAATGGCAACTCGTATTTACTGTCCAATGAATATAAGCCGAGTTTAGTGTTTGGTGCAAATAATCTTGCGAAAATGCAAAATGTCGTAGCTTTTTAATGCAATTTTATTTTTTAGTATAAGCGTGTATTTTCTGATGATATTGACAAGTTTTTAAAAGCTACAGGAAACCACTACTGCAAAAGTTCTACATAGTAGAAGAGACGAATTCCTCTCAATTAAAGATTATTTTGGAACGAACCCATAATATATTCAAATATTCGTCAACAAGATGGTTGTCACGTCAAGAAGTAATCAGCAGAAATTTTGAACAGTGGGAACCCACTCCATTATTATTTTACTCCGAATTATTTTCAAGGAGATTTTACAAGGCTAAATTTAATTTTATTATATTGGGACTTTCTACTCCTTTCCTGTTTCTGCAGTCAATTTTGAAGATTGTAAACACATTGAATTTGGAAATGCAACCCGAAGATGATCGCATGCACATATTTCGTTTAAAATTCGAGATTGCATTTTGAGAAATATTCGTTAATTTTCTACAAAAAAAGACGATTAATTCTAAAAAGTGTATGAAAACGCTCTCTGGAGGCAATCAAAAATAAAAATTAATGGATTATTCGACCCTAAAAACCGCATGATACAGGTCTGGCTAGACCAAATACAATTTGTTTGCCTCTATTCTTGAATATTTTGGAAAAATAACTATTTTGAAAAATCTGGGGCTCGTAATTAATTTTTGACCTATGGTTTCTTTGGCCAAGTTTCATGGAATAACTAATAGAACAAGAATCACGATGTGCTTTTGACGCGAAAAAATTTTGGCCACTTTATTATTATGTACTAGCATTTAACCCGCTACTTCGTTAGCGTCTCCTTTTATTCGTGGACATATGTTTATGCCAAAGTTTACTTTTCTAGGCTTAAACTTGTTTAAATTCAAGCATTTAACCCGCTACTTTTTAATCGGGCTTTTTCTTTCATGAACATATTTATATGCCAAAGAATATGTATCTATGTTTTAGCAAAAAAGTTCCAAAATTTTTATCTCATAGGTTGATATTTACACAGGACTTTGCACCTATTATTTTGTGTTTCTAAGTTCAATATTATAGAAAATTCAAAAAGTACCACTCGTATAACACAAAAGCAAATGAAAGTAAGTTAATTTCCAGTATTAACCGTTTTGATACTTGTTTCACCCCGTTTATGTATGAAACATTTCAGTGTTGTGGTGGGAGCCCATAATTAAGTACGAATATGCCAATATTTTGTAAAAAAGGACCACATGACCTTGCATGTTGAATTTTATGTTTCTAGGTCCAATACTAACGGAAATTCAAAAAGTACCGATTGATGAACAAAAAAGTACCTAAAAGCCCTTTTTCAGGTTTTTATCCACTCAGAACCTTGCATGTTTAATTTTATGTTTCTATGTCAAATATTAACGGAAATTAAAAAAGTACCAATCAAAGAATAAAAAAGTACCAAAAAGTTCCCTCTTCTAAATTCTTATCCACTCAGGGCATTGCATGTTGAATCTTATGTTTTAAGGTTCGAAAAAGTACCAAATTCATATTCGTATTTTTTTGATAAGTTTCGAATGTTGTATAAACTATGTTCCTATGTTGATTGGTTCAAAAGAAAAATGGGGTGCCAAAAAAGTACCAAAATTAAGGTTTTACCCGTTTGCTTCCTAATAGGACCAAATTTTAAAAAAGTACCAGACACCTGTCCGCTTATTTTTTTAAAGAACAGCGATAAGTATTACGTTTTTACCCTTTTTTACCCCCTAAACATTCGAATTTCCAAAAATCCTGTCTTAGTGGATCGATTTTGGGAGTCACCTATCTCTGCTCCAAATGTCAAACTTTAAACTACAGGAGTTTAGGGCGTGCGATGATGAATTAGTGAGTCAGTCATTCAGTAACGTTACAATTTTATGTATATATAGATAGATCGATGAAGAAAAATTTTGTGAAAAAATAACAAAATTTGGAACGATTTTCACACCTTAAATATTTGAATTCAAAAAAAATCCAAATCTTTTGTATTTTTTAAGATAAGGTACGAATGTGATATAATTTGTATTTACCCTTTCACTCCACAAAAAGGCCATACTTCAAAAAAGTACCAAACACCAGTCTGTTAATTTTTTTAATTTTGAATCTCTTTTAGTTTAGGAGATATGAGGCTAGCAGGATCGACGTTTAGGCTCTGCGATGAAAGATAAATAGATGGAGAAAAAATCTTTTGTAAAAAGTAACAAACATATGTTGGTACAATTTTGACCCCTTAAACGTTCGAATTTCCATAAAGTACCAAATATGCATTTGTATTTTTTAGATAAGTTACAAATGTTATATAATTTTTATTTCTATGTGTATTGATTTAAAAGCTAGATGGTGGAAAAATGACCCAAAATACAGGTTTTACCCGTTTGCTACCTAAAAGGCCCGAATTTCGTAAAAGTACCAGACAGCTATTAGCTTTTTTTATTTAATGCACAAAAATTAATATTCAATTAAATAAAAGTACCAGTTTATTTAAAACAATTACCAGTTAGAGAACGAAAAAGAACCAAAATATCCTTTTTACAGATTTTCATTCACTCAGGAACTTGCATGTTTAATTTTATGTTTCTAGGTCCAACAAATACGGAAATTGAAAAGGTACCAGTTAAAGAACAAAATAGTTCCAAAAACCCTCTTGCAGATTTTCATTCACTCAGAACCTTGCATGTTTAATTTTATCTTTCTAGGTCCAATACTAACGAAAATTCAAAAAGTACCAGTTAGTGAATAAAAAAGTACCAAAAATTTCCCTCCTACACAGAAAAAATTATTGCTGAATTATTTTCAAACAAACGCTTGTTTGAAATTTTTTTTAATTTCTACAAATTTTTTTACTGATTCAATTAATATTTTTGTTTGATTTTTAGTTTAACCAACAGAAATGTTGACAACTATTCAAAAATTTAATAAACGCGTTATTGGTTTCAAGTTTTCATAATTTTGTATGAAATATTTAACGTTCTTTATTGTTGTCGTTTTTTGCATTTATTTTATTTGATCGTAAGCAACACTTCTTTATGTAAAAAATAAAAACAACAACAAAAAACACATACAGTCTATTTTTGGACGCTTTAAAGAAGTACAACAATAAGAAAGATGATAAAATAAGCGTGGCGAGGTTTTTAGTAAAAAAAATACAAAAACAATACATATTAGGTAAAAAAACCTTTTACACTTTTTAAACAACAACAACATTAGAAAAAACAAAATAAATTTTTGGTTGGTTTCAAAGTTGGTAAAAAAGAATGAAAAACAAAATCCCGTTTTCAATTTTTTAAAAATGTTAAGTAAAATAGGTACCTACATCAAATACAAAAATAAAATGATGACGAAAAACATGTCGTGTCGGTCTGCTGCCAGGGAAAGGATACAGAAACAGTGAGTGAAGAAGAAAAACATTGTGTGCATAAACAAGACAAAAAAATGTGTCTCAAAGCCAGCCGCGCCTCTCTGCTCTTCCTTCATCTACTTCAACAGTGCTTGCTTGTGTGCGCGTCATTGCTTGTGCAAAAACTTTTTTGTTTGATTCAGCAAAATTATTTGTTTGAAATTTGTATGATTTTCAGTTAAATTATTTGTTTGAAAAAATCAGGGTTTTTTTTTCAATAAACGAAATGCAAATAAATTGTTTGAATATGCAAATTTGTTTGTAGGACCGATTTCAGACAAAAAATGTTTTGATACTACAAATTTTTTGTTTGAATTGGAAAAATAATTTTTTCTGTGTATAGATTCTCAACCACTGAGGACATTGCATGTTGAATTTAATTATTCTAGGTTCAATATTAACGTAAATTCAAAAAATTCCAATTAATGAAAAAAAAAACAGTACCAAAAAGCCCTCTTACAGATACTTTTTCACTCAGGATCTTGCATGTTTAATTTTATGTTTCTAAGTCCAATAAAAACGGATATTTAAAAAGTACCAGTTAAAGAACAACAAAGTACTAAAAAGCCTATCTTACAGATTCTCATTCACTCAGGACCTTGCATGTTTAATTTTATCTTTCTAACGGAAATTTAAAAAGTACCAGTAAATAAATAAAAAAAAGTTCCCTCTTATAGATTCTCATCCACTCAGGACATTGCATGTTGAACTTTATGATTCTAGGTGCAATATTAACGGCAATTCAAAAATTACCGGTTAAAGAACAAAAAATGCCAAAAAGCCCTCTTACAGACTCAAATTCTCTCCGGACCTTTTATGTTTAATACTATGTTTCTAGGTCCAATACTAACGGAAATTCAAAAAGTACCAGTTAATGAACAAAAAAGTACCAAAAAGCGATTTTACAGATTCTCATTCACTCAGGACCTTGCATGTTTAATTTTATCTTTCTAGGTCTAATAACAACGGAAATTTACAAAGTACCAGTCAAAGAATAAAAAAGTAACAAAAAGTTTACTCTTATAGATTTTCATTCTAGGTGCAATACTAACGGAATTTCAAAATGTACCAGTTGAAGAACAAAAAAGTACCAAAAAGTTCCATCATAGATTCTTATTCTTATAAGTTTAAAAAAAGGACCAGTTAAAAAACGAAAAAGTACCAAAAAGATCCCTCTAACAGATAGTCTTTCACTCAAGACCTTGCATGTTTAATTTCATGTTTCTAGCTCCAATACTAACGGAAATTCAAAAAGTACCAGTTACTGAACAAAAAATTACAAAAAGTCCTCTTACAGATTCTCATTCTCTCAGGACCTTGCTTGTTTAATTTTATGTTTCTAGGTCCAGTACTAACGGAAATTAAAAAAGCACCAGCTAAAGAACAAAAAAGTACCAAAAACTTCCTTCTTATAGATTCCTATCCACTCATTACATTGCATATTAAATTTTATGTTTCTAGTTCCAATAATAACGGAAATTCAAAAAGTGCCAGTTAAAGAACAAAAAAGTACCAAAAAGCGATTTTACAGATTCTCATTCACTCAGGACCCTGCATGTTTAATTTTATCTTTCTATGTCCAATACCAACTGAAATTCAAAAAGTACCAGTCAAAAAATAAAAAAGTACCAAAAAGATCCCTCTAACAGATAGTCTTTCACTCAAGACCTTGCATGTTTAATTTCATGTTTCTAGCTCCAATACTAACGGAAATTCAAAAAGTACCAGTTACTGAACAAAAAATTACAAAAAGTCCTCTTACAGATTCTCATTCTCTCAGGACCTTGCTTGTTTAATTTTATGTTTCTAGGTCCAGTACTAACGGAAATTAAAAAAGCACCAGCTAAAAAACAAAAAAGTACCAAAAACTTCCTTCTTATAGATTCCTATCCACTCATTACATTGCATATTAAATTTTATGTTTCTAGTTCCAATAATAACGGAAATTCAAAAAGTGCCAGTTAAAGAACAAAAACGTACCAAAAAGCGATTTTACAGATTCTCATTCACCTAGGACCTTGCATGTTTAATATTATCTTTCTAGGTCTAATAACAACGGAAATTTAGAAAGTACCAGTCAAAGAATAAAAAAGTAACAAAAGGTTTACTCTTATAGATTTTCATCTTAGGTGCAATACTAACGGAAATTCGAAAAGTACCAGTTGAAGAACAAAAAAGTACCAAAAAGTTCCATCATAGATTCTTATCCACTCAGCACATTACATGTTGCATTTAATGTTTCTAGGTCCAATAATGACGGAAATTCAAAAAGTACCAGTTAAAGAACAAAAAAGTACCACAAAGCCCTCTTACAGATTCTTATTCACTCAGGACCTTGCATGTTTAATTTTTTCTCTCTAGGTCCAATACCAACTGAAATTCAAAAAGTACCAGTCAAAAAATAAAAAAGTAATAAAAAGAGCCCTCTTACAGATTCTCGTTCACTCAGGACATTGCATTTTAAATTTTATGTTACTAGGTCCAATATTAACGGAAATTCAAAAAGTACCAGTTATAGAACAAAAAAGTACCAAAAAGTTCCGCAATAGATTCTTATCCCCTCAGGACATTGCATGTTGAATCTTATGTTTTTGGGTCCAATATTAACGATAATTAAAAAAATACCAGTTGTAGAACCAAAAAGCTAAAGAAAAATATCAAATTTCCCGTATTTCCTTTTTTTTGGTACTTTTTGTTCCCCCCATTAAAGTTTCAAAAATTTCAGTATTGTAGTGGGAGCCCATAATTTGGTACGAATATCTCAATGAATGTAGAAAAATGTTTTGTAAAAAAAAGTACCAAAAATAAATACGATTTTTACTCCTTAAATGTTCGAATTTCGAAAAAGTACCAAATTTGTATTCGTATTTTTTCGATAAGTTCCGAATGTGGTATAAACTTTGTTTCTATGTTTATTGGATCAAAAGATAGATGGGGTGTCAAAAAAGTATGTTTCTAGGTCCAGTACTAACGGAAATTAAAAAAGCACCAGCTAAAAAACAAAAAAGTACCAAAAACTTCCTTCTTATAGATTCCTATCCACTCATTACATTGCACATTAAATTTTATGTTTTTAGTTCCAATAATAACGGAAATTCAAAAAGTGCCAGTTAAAGAACAAAAAAGTACCAAAAAGCGATTTTACAGATTCTCATTCACTCAGGACCTTGCATGTTTAATTTTATCTTTCTAGGTCTAATAACAACGGAAATTTAGAAAGTACCAGTCAAAGAATAAAAAAGTAACAAAAGGTTTACTCTTATAGATTTTCATCTTAGGTGCAATACTAACGGAAATTCAAAAAGTACCAGTTGAAGAACAAAAAAGTTCCAAAAAGTTCCATCATAGATTCTTATCCACTCAGCACATTACATGTTGAATTTAATGTTTTTAGGTCCAATAATGACGGAAATTCAAAAAGTACCAGTTAAAGAACAAAAAAGTACCACAAAGCCCCCTAACAGATTCTTATTCACTCAGGACCTTGCATGTTTAATTTTATCTTTCTATGTCTAATAACAACGGAAATTTAGAAAGTACCAGTCAAAGAATAAAAAAGTAACAAAAGGTTTACTCTTATAGATTTTCATCTTAGGTGCAATACTAACGGAAATTCAAAAAGTACCAGTTGAAGAACAAAAAAGTTCCATCATAGATTCTTATCCACTCATCACATTACATGTTGAATTTAATGTTTTTAGGTCCAATAATGACGGAAATTCAAAAAGTACCAGTTAAAGAACAAAAAAGTACCAAAAAGTTCCGCAATAGATTCTTATCCCCTCAGGACATTGCATGTTGAATCTTATGTTTTTGGGTCCAATATTAACGATAATTAAAAAAATACCAATTGTAGAACCAAAAAGCTAAAGAAAAATATAAAATTTCCCGTATTTCCTTTTTTGGTACTATTTGTTCCCCCCATTAAAGATTCAAAAATTTCAGTATTGTAGTGGGAGCCCATAATTTGGTACGAGTATCTCAATGAATGTAAAAAAATGTTTTTTAAAAAAAGTAACAAAAATAGTTACGATTTTTACCCCTTAAATGTTCGAATTTCAAAAAAGTACCAAATTTATGTTCGTTTTTTTTTGATAAGTTTCGAATGTGGTATAAACTTTGTTTCTATGCTTATTGGATCAAAAGATAGATGGGGTGTCAAAAAAGTACCAAAATTCAGGTTTTACCCGTTTACTCCCTAAAAGAGCCGAATTTCAAAAAAGTACCAGACACCTGTCCGCTAATTTTTTTAAAGAACACCGATAAGTATTAAATTTTTTTTGTATCTCTTTTAGTTTTGGAGATATAAGATTACCGAATTTTCCCGTTTTTACCCTTTTTTACCCCCTAAGCATTCGAATTTCCAAAAATCCCGTCTTAGTGGATCGATTTGGGGTGTGACCAATCTCTGGTCCAAATTTCAAGTGTTTAGCTTCAGGCGTTTAGGCTGTGCGATGATGAATCAGTGAGTCAGTCAGTCAGTCAGTCAGTCAGTCAGTCAGTCAGTCAGTCAGTCAGTCAGTCAGTAACGTTACAATTTTATATATATAGATAGATAGATTAAAGTATAAAAAATTTCAGTATTGTAGTGGGAGTCAATAATTTAGTACGAATATGTCAATGAATGGAGAAAAATATTTTGTAAAAAAGGACCACATGACCTTGCATGTTGAATTTTATGTTTCTAGGTCCAATACTAACGGAAATTCAAAAAGTACCAACTAATGAACAAAAAAGTACCTTAAAGCCCTCTTACAGGTTCTTATCCACTCAGGACCTTGCATGTTTAATTTTATGTTTCTGGGTCCAATATTAACGGAAATTAAAAAATCACCAGCTTAAGAACAAAAAAGTACCAAAAACTTCCCTCTTATAGATTCCTATCCACTCATTACATTGCATGTTAAATTTTATGTTTCTAGTTCCAATAATAACGGAAATTCAAAAAGTACCAGTTAAAGAACCAAAAAGTACCAAAAAGCGATTTTACAGATTCTCATTCACTCAGGACCTTGCATGTTTAATTTTATCTTTCTAGGTCTAATAACAACGGAAATTTAGAAAGTACCAGTCAAAGAATAAAAAAGTAACAAAAGGTTTACTCTTATAGATTTTCATCTTAGGTGCAATACTAACGGAATTTCAAAAAGTAACAGTTGAAGAACAAAAAAGTTCCAAAAAGTTCCATCATAGATTCTTATCCACTCAGCACATTACATGTTGAATTTAATGTTTTTAGGTCCAATAATGAGGGAAATTCAAAAAGTACCAGTTAAAGAACAAAAAAGTACCATAAAGCCCCCTTACAGATTCTTATTCACTCAGGACCTTGCATGTTTAATTTTATCTCTCTAGGTCCAATACCAACTGATATTCAAAAAGTGCCAGTCAAAAAATAAAAAAGTACCAAAAATATCCCTTTTACAGATTCTCGTTCACTCAGGACATTGCATTTTAAATTTTATGTTTCTAGGTCTAATATTAACGGGAATTCAAAAAGTACCAGTTATAGAACAAAAAAGTTCCGCAATAGATTTTTATCCCCTCAGGACATTGCATGTTGAATCTTATGTTTTTGGGTCCAATATTAACGATAATTAAAAAAATACCAGTTGTAGAACCAAAAAGCTAAAGAAAAATATCAAATTTCCCGTATTTCCTTTTTTGGTACTATTTGTTCCCCCCATTAAAGATTCAAAAATTTTAGTATTGTAGTGGGAGCCCATAATTTGGTACGAATATCTCAATGAATGTAGAAAAATGTTTTGTAAAAAAAAGTACCAAAAATAGTTACGATTTTTACCCCTTAAATGTACGAATTTCGAAAAAGTACCAAATTTATATTCGTATTTTTTTGATAAGTTTCGAATGTGGTACAAACTTTGTTTCTATGTTTATTGGATCAAAAGATAGATGGGGTGTCAAAAAAGTACCAAAATTCAGGTTTTACCCGTTTACTCCCTAAAAGGGCCGAATTTCAAAAAAGTACCAGACACCTGTCCGCTAACTTTTTTAAAGAGCACTGATAAGTATTAAATTTTTTTTGTATCTCTTTTAGTTTTGGAGATATAAGATTACCGAATTTTCCCGTTTTTACCCTTTTTTACCCCCTAAGCATTCGAAT
Organism: Pollenia griseotomentosa; assembly: GCA_963931875.1. Lineage (NCBI taxonomy): Eukaryota > Metazoa > Arthropoda > Insecta > Diptera > Polleniidae > Pollenia > Pollenia griseotomentosa. The sequence goes on along the minus strand of OZ007560.1, from coordinate 166,901,286 downwards.
TTCCAAAAATCCCGTCTTAGTGGATCGATTTGGGTTGTGACCAATCTCTGGTACAAATTTCAAGTGTTTAGCTTCAGGCGTTTAGGCTGTGCGATGATGAATCAGTGAGTCAGTCAGTCAGTAACGTAACAATTTTATATATATAGATAGTTAATGTACAAATGAATTTCAAGTACCTTTTGTTTTTGTTGTATTAAATTTTTGTTTTTAAAAATAAAATAAAAAAGACGTTCGCCAAGATAGCAACGATTAATAGCAACGCCAGAAATAAAACCAAGGGGAATTTGAGGGCTTAAAAGTAAAAAATTATGGGAATCTAGTGACAAAGAAAGTTAGCAACGATTTTAAAAATTTTTTAAAAAGAAAATTTATCATCAATTTGAATAAAATACTCCTAGCCAATGTTCAGTAAAAATCGTTGCTATCTTATGCCAGCCAAACTAGGCAGTGTCAGGGCATAAAAAATAAACTTTTTACTTATATTATATTTAATTTCTTTTGTTAAATTTTGCACTGCTTAAAACACTTAATGTGATAACAACAATTTTCTTCCATTCTTCTTTCGTGCTTTTGCCACGATCAAGATAGATTTCTTAATTTGGGTCTCGTTGGTCGACTCTTGTCTTACCTGACCATTGTGTCTTGGGCGGTGGCGGCGGCGAATGTTTCGGTTCTTCCCAGGTCTTCAAACCAGAGCTTAAGACGAACTAGGTTTCTCACCAATATGACCATCGGACGAACGAGGCCCTTGTTGAGCCATTAGACAAACGATGTCTATTTACTAGTTCGTTTGCCCTCTTTATGCAAGTGTGCTATGCATATGACCCCAGCGCACAGTGGTCCCAATAACAAATTTAGAGCGAAAAAACTCATAACTCTTTTTTATATGTACATATAAGGATACAAATTTGTACGAACAAATGACTTTATATGGCAGAATCTTACGCCAAAAATTGATGAATTCGATTGCGTTGGTGTGGCGCTTTCCATATCAAATTAATTGACATAAAACCTACTACGCTGAATCCAAATCTGCACTTAGTTTATCTATCAGCTCGACTTTTCGAGATATGGCCAAAATTAAGGCACTTCCGCTACATATATTGGAATAACTTGAAAATGGGTCACCATATTCAGTTCAAAAAAAAATTCTAAATTCGTCAGCAATATTATCTTAAGGCCGTGCTTACATTGGTTTTAAATTTGACAAGTAGTTTCAGAGATATCGTTGAAATTAAAATATAAAATAAAAAATTTTTGTTATTTAAAAATTCATAAACAATACAATTCAGCGTCCCACATATTCAATTCAACAACATTCAACTTTTAATCAACACAAAAAAATTTCAATTTTTTCCGCTGTTTAATCACTGATACTACTTTATGTTTACTTGTGTTTTTTGTTTAGTTAAAATGTTTTAAACGTTTTAAATATTCCAAAAACGGTCGTCCAGGTCTTGTAGTCCTTCCTCCAAGTCTTCTTCCAAACACTTGACGAGGCTTTACTGGGAAAGAATCTTTTATCATCCAACCAATATTTAAAGATTGACTCGAAAACATTTTTTGTTCTATGTGCATGCAACCACTTCTTCGATAATTTGCTAAGAAAATTTTGAGCTGATTGCTTTATATAATGCTTATGGTCATCATCTTCATCATTTTCTATACCACTTATCATGAAAATGTAATGTATGACAGCGTTATTGGTTTTTCTTCTGGTCTTTTTCAGAGTACCAAACATACATATACATACATATTTTTCTAAACGGAAGGCTAAATCAGCGGAACATTTCAATTTAAAAAAATATATACCTCTATCGTATAAATAAAACCAATAAATATTACAGAAAACATTTTCACTTCATTTTATAAGCTCTCAAAACCGCATACAATTATCAAATAATCTGTTATTTAAAATTAGCAGTGATAATATTGCAAATATTCAAAAAAAATATATACCGTTGCGTAAGGTGGGGTCTTGTCATTAAAAAATCCATTAAATTTTTTACTCTGGCGCCATTCGAAAAAACGAATTTTTTTGCTCTAAATTTGTCATTGGGACCACTGTGCAGCGTTTGCATTTTCCGTTACCCTAGCAGGTACACCATGTATTGTCATGACTCCAGCAGCCGGCACAATACCGATAAATATAGACGAGCTCCATCCTTTTCGTTTAAATAAAACCCGAACACACAAAAATCTAAAAATCAAATACAAAAAAATTTCAACAATTTTGGTGAAACCATTGCAAACCATTGAAACCTGCATAAAAGTGCAGCTAAACTAAAGTGTTTAAAAGAATAATAAAAACTTTTTTTTTAATAAATTTATAATAACAATGACGTTCATACAACCTGTAGTAATTTTTTATGCATTTTAATAATAAACGAGATAGCCAAATTGAAAATAATAAAGTGGGGAACAGAATAGTTGCTGTTCGGGCTATTATCGATTCAAGCCTCTTATTATTTTTATAAAATTAAAAACACAGTTGGTTTTTAATATACTAAACAAAAGGGGTTTTTATTTAAGCTTCTCGCTTTGTTGAAGTTCAAAATTATACTTAATAACTAAATAACAAAACGGGTTGTAGTAAGCAAACAAATTCAAAAAGTAAACTACAAACTCAAGAGCAAAGTATATACAAAATTCATGAAATTAAAGAGAATTGGAAAATTCCAACGAGCTCTACACTCAGAGAAAAAATACAAATTTAATAAAATTCAAAATTAAATAAATTCAAAATTTAAACAAATTCAAATTTAAAATTTAAGAAAACGAAATTTAAATAAAATATAATAAAATTCAAAGAAAATTGAACATTAAAGAAAATTAGCCAAATAAAAGAAAATTAGAGAAGAGTGACACCTAGGATTCGATCCAGCCAAAGGTAAATGCTTGGGAGATTGGTACGTCAAGGTCCGGCTGCGTTGTTGAATTCAAGAGCACTTTTCTTACAGCCCCAAGAGATGCTTGCTGGGAGGTACAGAAGGGTTCTTCAAGATGAAGTTTCTTGGCCACGGCTGCCAATTGGGTGTCCTCTAGTTGAGAGATTGTGGCTTGTAGTGTTGACACTGCGTTTGTTGGTGAAATGGCTGCCTGAGCTCTAGCTAACACGGATCCCTCGCACTGAGGTTCAGCGAGGACATCCTTTTGACTGGCGGGTGTAGCAGAGTGCGGTGAAAGGCATTACAGGCCACTCCGTTGACCAAAATTGCACATCTCCTGGTTGAGGTACACTGGTCTGGCAAATGATTGTAGGCCAGGCAATTCAGGCAGTATTGCAAAGGGTAATCGAGCTGGCAAATATGGCACCGTGTTCGCTTCTCCATCTGTATTTGTAGTAAAAGAAAAGAAAGAAGTAAATACAGTGTTAACAAATACCTAATGCGACTGAGTTTTCTAATTTTCTATTTTTGCGGAGGAATTTGATAGACTATTTGGTAGGTTGTGGTGGGAGCTTACTCATAGTGTTGTTGGTCGGTAGCAAACATAGTTTTACTACTGGTTACTACTGGTCTTACTACTGGTTGGTGATTACTTCGGCAACTCTTACTTCGCTATCTCGACCATATATGACGCTAGTAACGCGACCAAGGCGCCACTCGGTAGTTGGGAGTAAGTCTTCTTTGACTATAACAATATCACTTGGTTTTAAGTTGTCGCGCTCCTTCTGCCACTTAAAACGGCGCTGAAGCTCGGTTATATTTTCAGATTTCCACCGTCGAGCAAAAATATGCTGTAGCGCTTTTAATCTTTCCCAACGTTTTAGGAACGGCACATCTTTGAGCGGAGGTTCAGCCGGTGCTTCTGGCAGTTCTGTAATTGGAGCTCCTCTAAGTAAATGCCCTGGTGTCAGTGGTAGCACCTCACCCGGGTTTTCGGTAAGAGGTGATAGAGGTCGTGAATTTAAAATGGCTTCGATACGAACTAGAAGCGTACTGAATTCTTCGAATGTAAAGGACAGTAGCCCGTTTCTGTATATCTCACATCGTAAAACTCTTCGCATGAAACGTGTGAATTGCAACAAAAATAGTGTGAAATGAAACAAAAAATGGTTTTTCTCACACAAGTGTTTCTGTATCTTTTTTTTGCGAGAATTATCTGTCATTTGAATAATTTTCTAGCAATTATTGGAAGGATGCGAGAAAAAGTGTTTCTATAACAATATTTTCGAAAAGTTTCTTTCAAGAACTGTCAAAATAAGTCACATTTGAAATTGGTGGCGAGAAAAACAAAATGTAGATATTTTGAATTTAAAATATGTTTATATACTATTTTTTTTAAATAAATAAAAAAATAGAAGGAATATAAATGATAAATGCATAATTTATATGATGAAGATAAACAAAAAACAATTGTTTTATTTTGTTAGTTTAAATTTTTGTTAGCCTTTTCTTGTTTTGGTTTTAATCAGTGCTGCCAGATAAATTTGTGTCAAAATCGTCAATTTCCTGAGAAAAAAATAAAAAAGATCGTCTTTTTTGTTTTAAAAATCGTGCAATTTAAAATCAATTTTAAACAAATTTGTTTCGACTTTTATTAAAAAATAATCAAACAAAAACATAGTTTTAGTTCATGGGTATTTTATAATTATTATTTAATAATTGAGATATAAATCTTTAATTTACCTATGCCTATAATCTTTTTCTTTTTTACCTGAAATAGACTTAGTAGAATACCTTGTAGTTAAAATTAAAAAAATCGGTTCATAAATAAACGGGTTAAAGACCCAGTAAAATCATCGCCTACAAAATAATATGTTAAGTAATCAGAAACACATAAAAGCACTACATACAATTCTACTGAAAAACTAATGAATTTTACAAGGGTTGTGCCAAAAAGAACAAATTCAAAAGTAAGTCATTTTTTTATCTTAATACATCCAGAAAAAAGTAGTTATCGAAGTTCTTATGGAAGAAAGCTACTTAATAACGAGTGAAAGAAGCTATCCATTTTGAAAAAGATTTTACTGGGAGACAAACAAATTTCTTTCTTGCCGGAATAATGGTTTTGGCACAAAAGTGTACATATAAGATAAGAATATCAAATATCAATCATATTTTGTATATGTATATAAGAAGTATTAAATGTTCAAAATAAGCCAAGTCGGTCCATTACTTTCCCTCGAAATTTTGCTTTTGCCGATACATTTTTTAGGGAAGAAACAAACAATTTCGAGGACAATTTTCACAATAGGGATAAATATAAAAATTTAAGCAGCCTTGTTTCTAAAGATATCTTTTTTTCTAATAAACAAACATATAAAAATATTTACAATTATCTTATTTCGAAGACTAAGGGGCTTATAGTGTAAAACGCAACGCCAACAATTTCATTAAAAGTAAAAATAAAATCAAAAATATTTTATAAATTTGTTGTTGCTTTCTACAGACATTCATATTATTTTTTTTTTTTCAATTTTCAACGCCACAAAATAGAAGTGTTTGAAATTTAAAAATTCAAGATGAATGTCTATAGAAAGTAACAACAAAATTATAAAATATTTTTGCTTTCGTCACTTTTTTAGAAAAAATAATCAAAACGTCACTTTGTTAATATCGGAACAAAAAATCGTCAAGATGACGATAACTCGTCAAATCTGGCAGCCCTGTTTTTATTATATTTATTTCTTTTGTTGACGTTTCGCTTTTATTTGACACTTAAGTACTGGAAATATTCCAGTATAAACAGAATTTGTTGTGTCTGTTTTCGCATTCAAATACAGAAACACTTTTATCCCATAAATCGAGAAACGATGGAATTTTTTGTTTCACACTTCATGTAAGAAATTTTACGATGCGAGAAATACAGAAACGAGCTACAGGTTGCTGGTTACTTTCTTCAGGTGAGACTTCATGCTCTTGACTGCGGCCTCCCAGAGGCCACCCATATGAGGTGCATATGGCGGTATAAAAGACCAGGTAACGCACAATGTGGAGTACCTTTCGATGAGATTCTTTTCAATAGATTTCAAAAACTCGTTGTGGCCTGTAAGAAGAGCGTAGCTTGCACCTACGAAGTTTCGACCGTTGTCGGAAAACGTGGTCTTGGGGAGTCCTCTGCGCCCAGTAAAGCGGTGAAAGCAGGCTAGAAAGGCATCGGTTGAGAGATCTGAACAGACTTCTAAATGGACGGCTCGAGTAGAGAAACATACGAACACAGCAGCGTAACCTTTGAGAATCTTCGCATTTCTCAACGTAGAAGATTTAATGTTAAATGGACCAGCGAAATCGACTCCGGTATATGTTAAGGGCAGGGAAAAGTTCACACGTTCTGGGGGGAGGGCGGCCATGATTTGGTGCTGGACCTTATGCTTGTAAATCGTACAGGCCTTGCATTCTCTGATGCATTTGCGAACAAGATTTTTCAATCGTGGGATGTGGAATCCCTAACGAAGCGCACGTAGCATTATATGGTCTCAGAATGGAGCATAATGCGATGTGTAAAATTATCTAGAAGCCTCGCGAAATGAGACGTTCCTCGTAGCTTAAACCTGCATTTATAAGCTTGCCGCCAACTCGTAAAAGGTCTTCCTTATCAATAATAGGATTCAAGTTCAGCAATCTGCTTTCGCGGCTTAACAGTCTCTTTTCCTTAAGACAATCGTATTCACGGTAAAAATATCTCCTTTGAGCGATTGAGATAAGTCGAGTCTTCATTGAGCTAATTTCTTGAGCGGTAATAAACTTTTCGGTGGAAAATGGTTTCTTGAGAACTCGGTTGACAAATCGAAGTCGATAGCAAAGAATTCGCAATGCCCTTGGAAATGATGGAAATTCTTCAAGTATATCTGTGCAATTTACGTCAAGATTAAAGTTGACTATAGACTTCTTTGTCTCTAAGTCGTCTGGGTCAAACGCACGAGGTACTGGCCACAATGGATTGGGAAGTTGTAGCCAGGTGGGGCCATGCCACCAGAGCTGATTGCCTGCTAGCTCCTGCGGGGAGCAGCCTCGAGTGTCCATATCTGCAGGATTTTCTTCAGTTTTTACGTGTTTCCAGTTTTGAGTGCTGGCGATGCTGATGATCTAAGTCACACGATTTGCGACAAATGTTTTCAACGTGTAGGGAGGTTTTAGCAACCAACTTAGTACGATGGACGAGTCTGTCCACAAAAATAGTTCATAGGGGAACTGACAATCCGTGCCTACACTACGGATGAGCTTAGCCAACAATAAAGCTCCACACAATTCGAGTTTCGGAACGCTAGTCCGCTTGATCGGAGCAACTTTCATTTTTGCTACCAGCAAATGGCTATTTATTTGGCCTTCTGAGTTTTCTGTTCGAATGTATACCGAACCACAATATGCCTTCTCTGAGGAATCACAGAAGCCATGTATTTGGATCTTTTATCCTGGGGAGAAATCTAACCATCTAGGTATCTTAATGGTCGAAAAAAATGGCAAGTTTTTCAAAAATAAATTCCATTTCACATGTATGTGTGGAGGTACCCCTTCGTCCCAATCAGACTTTTCTTCCCACAATTCTTGCATTAAAGTCTTAGCAACAATAACGACTGGGCCTAACCAACCTAGAGGGTTAAATAATCTTGCTAATACTGACAAGATTTTTCGTTTTGTAGCGGATGGGATAATTTCAATTGGCTCTACAGCATAGAAAAATATATCCGCCAACGCATTCCAGCGAATTCCCAATGTTTTTAAAGAGCTGGAGTCATCAAACTTCAAGAAATCTTCGTCTAAAGATCCTTCCGGGCGAAACTTTCGAGTAGAAACTGGTCATTTGCTGTCATCTTTTTAAAGGGAAAGCCACCAGATTTCAAAGCTGTAATAAGCTCCCCTTGCTTTTGCTTGGCCTCTTCAAGCGTGTGTGCCCCGGACAATATATCATCAACGTAGACCTCGTTCTTCAGAATAACAGATGCTTTAGGATACAGGTGTCTGCAATCACGACTAACTCAAGTAGAGTCCTAATCACCAAAAAGGGGGCGCAATTTACGCCGAACGTAACAGTCTTAAGTTGAAATGAATTCACAAATTCCTTAGTGTTGTTGCGAAATAAAATTTGTTGATAAGGGCGATCTGGCTCATGCATCAAAATCTGCCTATACATCTTCTGGATATCTCCAGTGAATACGTATTTATAATTTCGCCATCGTAAAACAAGCTGCATCAAATCCGTCTGAAGCGTTGGGCCCTGGTATAGCACGTCATTTAATGAAAAACCGCTTCCTGTTTTCTTTGAGGCGTTAAATACCACTCGCACTTTTGTGGTTTTACTTTCGGGCTTGATTACCGCATGGTGGGGTAGAAAAAATGAAGAGACTTTTTCTACTCTGGGTTCAAAATGTACAACTGGTTCCATGTGATTCAAGTCCAGATATTCTTGGAGAACTTCAGCGTACCGCGCCTTCAAATCTGGGGTCTTATCGAGCATTTTCTCCATTTTATGGTACTGCGCAAGAGCCATATTTCGGGAGGGGCCTAAAAAATCTCTTTAGGAAATTGTTCCTTGAACGGGAGTCGAACTACGTAACGTCCATCAGACTGTCGAATTGTGGTACGTTTGAAATAATTTTCACAATAAATGTCACTTTCAGCTTGAAAATCGGGTTTTCTGCCTCTTCCATTTCCCAAATTTTTTTAATTGCTCATGAAGGGCCAGATCGCTGCAGGGCGAGACAAAAGTATAGAATGATTGGACTCTATTTTCTGGTTCAGGGCCTAGCAAATACCAACCAAAGTGGGACTCTCGGGCTTCAAGATTATTTCCGATATTCATTTTTACGCCGCTCAAATTTATAAAAGGCAGGTAATCACTACCAATAATCATTTCAATTGCCACAGGTATGTAGAAATAGGGATCTGCAAGCTTCAAACCTTTTATATATGTCACCTTTTGAATTGGAATCGGCCGTGAAGGCATAAAGTGTGCCAATGTTGGTACCACAAACGCTCGGATTTTAATTTTAAAATAGAATATTCGAGATTTAATTGTGACACAACACCTTCCCTTAGAACTTTCTACCACCGTCTCACCAAACCCTGATATTTCGCTATGATGGCGTTCTAGGGGGATCGCTAAATTCTGTTGAACACGCCTTAGGATAAAACTTCTAGTCGACCCTGTATTAATTAATGCGCGAACAGTGAATTTTTCGCCTAAATGCTCTACATTAACCAAAGCTGTGGGTAAGATTGTCGTTCCGCTGTGTTGAGACAAATTAACTTGAACTGACTCCATCGCATTTGCACCCGAAGTGGTAGATCGTCCCGATTGAGAACTGGATGGCCTTGTGTTGTTCTGTGTGCCCGACCCTGATGGCCTTTCGAAGTCTTGAAACTGCTGATGAGTTGACGCCTTTTGAGTGGGAGCCTTTCTTGCTTTATCTTCTTGAAGATGTAACATGGTGTGATGCCTTTGATTGCATCTGTTGCAGCTACTGGTGCTCTGACATTTCGTTTTGAAATGAGTGGGGGAAAAACAATTCGCACAAAACTTGTTCGCGTATACATATTTTATTCGATCACTGACTGACAAACCCTTAAAATATTTGCAGAATCGTAATGGATGGTTCTGTTGGCATTTGAGATTTGGAGGTATTATTGTCTCGGCTAGGCGGCTTCCTCGAATTCGTGAAAGTTTCTAAAATTTCAATCCGCTCAGACAGAAATTTATTAAGTTATTGCCAAGTAGGCAGTTCCTTATGGTTAGTCAAAGAATCCTCCCACGCACGCGAAGTTTATTCCGGGAGCTTTGAAGTGCAAATATGCATAAGAAAGGGGTCATTATCAGCTACCTAAACTTTAAAAGAACTAATAATCGACAAACCATCGCTGACCGTATTTTGAAGTTGCCTTAAAAATTTCAAAGTTTCATTCTGAGAGGCCTGGATGCCATAAATTTTTCTAATTTGATTGTTAATTAAAATTCGCTTATTTATTTGTCGAAACCTCCTTCAAACGTCTGGATTTCGACCGCAGGTAACTTAAGAGACGACTGACGTACTGTTGTATCTGCCGTTTTTTGTTGTGGAGCCTTAGCCTTTAACAAGTCCATTATTTTAGCCTTTAGCATCTGGCACTTTTCGCAGGCATCTTCGTATTTCAGAGTAATTTCATCTGGAAAATCTTCTTCCTTCACCTTTTCATAGCCTTTGATGAATTCTTCAAATGTTGCTATCATCTTCAGCCATCTTCTTTCAAGTTCAGACTGCTTTAGCTCTAAAAGTGAAATCGTCAAAGCTTCTGAAGAAATCTTTTCAAAAGTAGCGCAGAAATTTACTACTTGTTGAATGTCGTATTAACATGCTCTTTCCGATACCATTTTTAACATATTTGCTCAAAAGCCTTTAAATATTTTATACCTCAACGCTTTTTCAAGCAGAAATTAAAAATTTACCGACAACAATCGTGAAGAAATTCAACCTTATATAAAGGTATATTAAAATTATTTGCGACGAATGAAAGCGAAGTAAAATGTTAAAAAAAAAGCTTTAAATTTAACCAACAATTTTCAAAAATACTCGCATCAAACTACCAATAATTTCTTCAGATGATTATCTAGCACCAGATCAGGTTAATTTAAATGTTTAAATACAGTAGACGCTCACAAATTAGAGCTTTCAGTAATTCGAACGTCCAGAAATTAGAATCAGTGTTTGCAATACATTAAACGCTCTAAAATTCGAATTTTAAGTTCTAATTTCAGAGCGTTTTTTTTTTTTTTTGTTATTTGAACACAAGAAATCCGCAATTTATTTTTATTCTGTTTGAACATGTAAAACTAAAAAGGGGAATTACCAAATTTTAGATGTGTTTCCTTATTTGTTGTTTTTTTGTCGCATTTATATATATTTTTGGCTAGTTTATTTGTGAAATTCGAAACATGTGTACATATTTTGGAAGTCTCTATTAAAAAGTGAAAGTGTATCATTCGAAATGTCAAATAAACGTAAAAAAACACTTTATCATCGGAAACGAAGGTCAAAATATTAGAAAAGCTTGACAAAGGGTTTGAAGGGAATATTAATGTTACGACATCTTCAATCAGCTATATCAAATCACATAGAACAGCAATATTAAATGCTGTTTTCAACACATATCAGGAAGCAAGCAATAAATCTTTGCACAGCGCTGAATACCCAAATATGGTAAGTCGTCTGTATGAGTGGTTTAAAGAGAAAGCTAAAAAAATATTTAGAGAGGAATATCCCTATAAAGATGAAAATGCATTCCGTGGAAGCAATGGATAGTTTTCCAAATATAAGAAACGACACGGTATTTTTAATTTTAAAAAATACATTTAATGTATTGGGGTGAATTACGTTTTGTTTTCTTGTTTTTATCAAAAAAAATTTAAGTAATTTTTATTTTCTATTCGAAATAAAAACATCCAGAAATTAGAATAATTCAGAAATTAGAATTGCCTCAAAAACAAAGCGGTTCTAATTTGCGAGCGTCTACTGTACAATTTTTTTCTTTTAAAACCTTTTGTTTATTAAAATCTTTTCCTTTACCACCAAAAAAAATTATTTTCAATATTTATCCACAATTTAATTTTACTCAGATTTCGTAAAATTTAAATTTTTCAAAAATTACGCACTCTTTTCTCCAAACAATTTTTCAAAAATAATCGAACACACTTCACAACAAATTTCGAACAGGTAATTCATAGGCATTAAATTTTTCCATTAAATAATGCTTTAGATGTTTACCATTTGTAGGGCCTCTGTGTAAAATTTTTTTTAAAAATCACCTCTTTTCGGTTCACCCTTTTTATTTCAAAATTTTGTAAACTTGATGTATTTTTGCATTCAATATTAATGCTATTTTTCAAAATGTGCGCACCAATTGGAGGGCCACCCTTTAAATTCTCCTTAAAAAATTAGCACTTTTCGAATCACCCTTCAATTCTCAACTTTAGTAAGACTCGTTGTCACTGTGCGTCCAAGTATACTTACTTACAAAAAATTTGTGTACCACTTGAAAGGTCACCGTGTAAATTTTTTATAAAAAAAAATACTTCTTTATTATTTTTTAAATGACTATGCCAAACACTGTTTTCCTTCTGATTTTAATATCCCCGTACCAAATTCTCCATCAAAAAATATAAAAATAGCTGAACTCCACAAACTCACCGTTTGCCCGCAAAAAACTCCGTACTGGAAACCCTCGTTTATTTGCTGTAGCTTTGAGACAGCCTCTTCTTGTTGTGGTGCTTTATGTTGTCTTGTTATGCTTCTGTGTTTTTTTTTCACTTTTTAACCACTTTAATTTTATTGTTAAAATTATTTTTTCTGAAGAAATTCAGTGCATTTTTATTTGTAATTTTACCTTATTTTTTATTCTTAATTTGCACCCTTTGAGTTTCTTATTATTTTTTTCCTTTTTATTTATTTTTTTCTTCCTATATTTTTTTTAACAATTTAACATTTTCCTGCAGAAAACCAGTGCTTTTTATTTATTTTTGTTCTTGTTTTCCAATCACTATTCTTTATTTCTTTATTTTAATATACCTAGCCTTGTTATTTTAATATTTTTCAGAATATATTTCACTTCTTTTAATTTATCCAGCGCATTTACTTTATGATTTTAAATTATGTGAAAAGTTGTCGGTAAAATTCCAATTGTAAATAACAAATTTGGGGAACGTGTAGGAATCGAAACATTAAGTAATAAGAGTGACGAGTAGCACAATTGGGACCTTTTACCTCTTTATTGGAACAGCTGCTGATGTCGTAGTTGTTGCGGTGGAACAACTATGGACGACACTTCAACCAAATTTGCCGCAGTTGTTACGGAAGAACAACTGTTGCTGGCATTTAGTGGACAGGTATGCCACTGGTTATTCCAATCCTAGCTCCTCTAGGATTTATCGAAGGACCAAATGTTCGGGCTATTATCGATTCTAGCCTCTTAATTTTTTTATAAAATTAAAAACACGGTTGGTTTTTAATATACTAAACAAAAGGGGTTTTTATTTAAGCTTCTTGCTTTGTCGAAGCTCAAAATTATACTTAATAACTAAATAACAAAACGGTTTGTAGTAAGCAAACAAATTCAAAAAGCAAACTACAAACTCAAGAGCAAAGTATATACAAAATTCATGAAATTAAAGAGAATTAGAAAATTCCAACGAGCTCTACACTCAGAGAAAAAAATACAAATTTAATAAAATCCAAAATTAAATAAAATCAAAATTTAAACAAATTCAAATTTAAAATTTAAGAAAACGAAATTTAAATAAAATATAATGAAATTCAAAGAAAATTGAACATTAAAGAAAATTAGCCAAATAAAAAAAATTAGAGAAATAAATATAAAACAAGACTGAAGTCGCTTCAACAGTTGCTGTAGTACAACGTTAAGAATATCGCTGCAAGCTGTTAAAAGTTAAAAACGACAGTTTCAAAGTAGTGTCAACAGAATGCGTAGTTGTAGTAGTAGTTGCAGTTGATGTGCAAAATTCGAAATTTCGGACTTTGTTGCACTACTGAGCATTCGTCAGCTTCAAATACTACTACAACTACTTTATTCCCTTCTAGGCCTAAGATTTGCTATTTATTTCATATAATCGCGGTAAAGTTGCTGTAACCACATGCCATATGCATAAATCAGTATTTTGCGTTTAGCTGCAGGAACGCAAAATATTCTGTTACGCAGTATTCACTTACCTGTATAAATGTGCCCTTATGTAAAAATTTTTTCTTTAACATTTTAGTTGTTTTAAAATAATTTTTTAATAAAAATATCATTTAAATAACAAATAATCGCAATTAATTTTTTCGCTTATAATAAAATAATTTAAACTTGTAGAATTGTTGTTGGGAATTGTCAAAACCTGAGATATACTGAATTAAATCAATTAACACATTGTTTGAAACGGCAAAGTTTTTTGATCATTTTTTTAATTAAAATTAAAAATATCATTTATTGAAAAAAATTCACAATTTTAAATTTTTACAATTTTTAGTAATCTATATAATCATTTTGGTAATTGGTGAAAAATCAACAAATTGTTTGCTTGATTTTTTTCTGTATAGGATAACTACAAGCAATTTGACACCAAGTTTGTTCTTTTCTTTTGAGTTTGTTTAGTAGTAGTGTTTAGTATTTGTAGTATACTTGAGAGCCCGATTATGGGACTATGTATAATAATATGTTTTTTTATAATTACTATTTGTTTATTTATAGTTTTAAGAACAAGAATTTTCTTTAAACAAACACTTAAAAAAAAAAAAAAAAAAAAAAAAAAAAAAAAACATATATACTTTATAGGATCTTAGATGTACATATAATAAAAAAAGTTTTACACGGAATGACAAACTTAGTAGGTATACCCCAAAGTTTCTACGCGGGAAAGAATTCCCGGGAATCCCGGGACATTTTTTTTTTAATAATTCCCGGAAAATTTTCGGGAATTTCAAATTAAATTTTTTGAAATTTTAATTTGTTAGCATCGTTTAAATAAAAAACGATCAATAAAAATATATTCTTTATTAAAATTACTAAAAAATACCTACAAATCAAATTATATTTCTTACGCCAATAAATCAACGTAGAAGTGAATGAAGTAGAAAATTAAAATGTACACGATACACCATCACCAACACCAGAACCATCAACAGATTCTAAAAAATAAATGTAAAGAAAATACAAAAGCCTGAACAAATCATAATAAAAGAATTTGACGTCTATGAGGTCACGGGTAACAGGCCAACAAATTTATAATCTTTGTATGATGCGCTTCTAACTATAGCATTTTCCGTTTAAATTAAACCTTTTTCAAAATAAATGAAACCTTTTTCAAAATGAACGAAACCTTTTTCAAAATGAATGAAACCTTTTTCAAAATGAACGAAACCTTTTTCAAAATGAACGAAACCTTTTTCAAAATGAACGAAACCTTTTTCAAAATAATTTAAACTTTATTCAAATTGAATTATACATTTTTCAAATTAAATTAAACCAGTTTTAAAATTTGTAGGTTAATCATATTTTGTTGTATTTTTTTTTTTTTAATTGCAAATATTTTTATAGATGAGTGCGGGTTTAACTTACACTTACGGCGTTCACAAGCACGTGCTAAGGTAGGTGAAAAAGCTCATGTTGTTGTGCCAACCGTAAGGGGAAGGAACGTTACTTTAATTGCTGCGATAAATAATGCTGGTGTTGTTAACTAATATAAAGTTTTTTCCCTTTCTACTGTAAATTCAGCCCGTTTCCAAATATTTCTTAGGGAGCTCCTGGATAAAATTAAAAGCAGCCCAGAGTTACAAAATTCATTTTTAATTATGGATAATGCCAGAATCCATAAAACCCAGGAAATTCGAAATATGGTGGATAATAGTGACTGTACACTTAAACTTTTACCACCTTATTCTCCTATGCTGAACCCGATAGAGAAAGCATTTTCCAAGATGAAATTCCACGCCCGATCATTATTAAGTGACATTACCACAGAGCATAACATAGTAAGTGTAATTGAGGAAAGTGTCGCACAAATTAATCAAAATGATTGTGCGAACTATGTTATGGATATGATCATGATAATTCCTAAAGCGGTCAGTGGACAAATTCTTCATTAATTTTAACAAATATTAATTAAAAATTAATATGTTTTATTTTTTTCTTTTGTTTTCTATTAAATTTTAAAACTGTTTTAATTTGTGCAACATAGATTATGATAGATATGTATTATCATTTCATATCAAAAACGATTTCATTACCCTTCCAATACATGATAATACATTTGCAATAAACCATGTAAGAATACCAAGTAAAAGCGAGGTTATCGTACCATTCAATATCGAATTAGAAGAAGATGTCGTAGTTTTGAATCGTGAGGTCACTAAGGGTTTATATCTGGCAAATGCCATAGTACCTAAAAATGGCAATCAACATATAAAGATGTTAAATACCACTAATAGACCCATGACGGTGGAGAACTTAGAAATAAAAACCGTTCCATTAAGAAACTACGAAATCTGCTCTTTTAACACCAGTCAAAGTAATAACAAGAATACAGAAAATAGGTTGCATAAATTATTGGAAAGTCTAAAATTGGACGATTTAGAATGCAATGATAGAGTAGAAATTGTAAAAATATTGCATAAATATCAGTCAGTATTTCATTTGGATGGTGAAGAGTTAACGACTAACAACTTCTATAAGCAAACAATAAATCTGCATGACAGTAGTCCTGTGTATATAAAAAATTACCGTTTACCACAAGCGCATACAGAAGAAATAAATTCACAAGTACAGAACTTATTAGAAACCAACATTATTGAGCCATCCATTAGCCCTTATAATGCACCACTTTTGTTAGTTCCAAAAAAGGGACAAACGGAGCTAAAAAAATGGAGATTAGTAGTTGATTTTAGAAAATTGAATGATAAGATAGTTAATGACAAATTTCCGTTAACACGATTAGATGATATTTTGGATATATTAGGTAGAGCTAAGTATTTTTCTACATTAGATATGACGAGTTCATTTCACCAAATAGAGCTTGATCACCAATCTAGACCGTGTACAGCATTTTCTACACCAAATGGTCATTATCAATTTAGACGACTTCCTTTCGGTTTCAAAATTTCGTCGAATAGTTTTCAACGAATGTTGACTATTGCTTTAACAGGGTTAGAATCTGAAGCTTTTTTATACGTAGACGATATCATAGTCTTCGGATGTAGCCTGAAACATCATAACGCGAATTTGGTAAAAGTATTCGATCGACTGCAAAGGTATAATTTGAAACTGAACGCGAGTAAATGTTGTTTTCTAAAACCAGAGGTGATATATCTTGGTCATTTAATAACTCCAGAAGGAATAAAACCAGATCCCGAAAAATTTTCGGCTGTAACTAACACAGTACAACATTTTTCAGTTAATTGATTGTCAACTCAATTCTGTGAACTGTATGTGAAATTAGACCCAAAAAGAAGAATTTCTGCATCATTCGTTTTGTCTTCTTACATGCGATTTGAAGTTAGTATCGATTTGAAGTTAGTACTATCGTATAGGGGAATTTATCACGTTTTAGGCCCTGTTGTTTGACATAGCTCGACAACCACTAGCCCAATTTAGTTGAAATAAATTTTAAAAAATTAAAAATTACAATTCCCTTAATCTGTTTATATATTGTTTTCCTATACAAGTAACACTTTCGAAGTTAAAAATGAATGTATGAAGGGAAAAAATTATTTTTTGCCTAAAAATTTAAATTTTTTTTTTTTTAAATACATAAAAAATCCAAAATGGAAAAAAGTGTCTAATCTTATAACTTTCGCGTAAAGTCACATGACCTATGATCAAAATAAGGCATAGATCATAAAAATCGATGCACGCGTTTGTCATTTATTCACAATTAAGTAAATGTATGAATTTAAAAAATTTGCTCGAGATATGCACAACATTATTTGGAGAAAACATTGACACCTTTTTCATGATTCTGAGAATTAAAAAAAAAAGGAATAAACAAAAGGTTATTTGATTTTTATGATTGCGGTAATAAATGTACGTGGACAATTAAACGGAAAGTGGACCTTTTTATTATTTGGGTTTTTCCGGTGGCTACCTATATGATTTTTTTACAGAAATTGCACCCACATTTAAGGGTGGTCATTATTTGGAAAGTTTTGCACAGTTTGAAACGTACAAGTGCTGAATCAGGTATATAGCCAGCCGCCCTTAAAATATGCGCCCATTTATAAGTACCTGGCAGTAAAATATTCAAAAATACGTAGTATTTATAGGTGTGCATTGATCGATTTTTGGCATTCAGCCAGTGCCGACGAACGCGAACAGTAAAAGTGATTTTTCTCCAGTTTTTTAAAAGTGAATAACAACAAAACATAAAATATATCAATATGGAAAACAACAAGTGCCCATATTTGGATGAATATTGTTACGTTTGTGGTCATATCGTCCGAAAAATACAGAAAAAAGATCGAAATATTTGTTTACTGAGCAATTCAAAACCGCGTATTGTAGTTATTTCGATGAAGCAGATTTAAGTGGTGCAAATTTTACGCCGAACACAGTGTGCAACAGTTGTTATACTACCCTTCTAAAATGGATTCACGGAAAAAGTAGAAAGTTATCTTTTATGAAGCCAGTAATTTGGGTGGAAGACACAACTGGACATGATGAATCCAGGTGCTATGCATGCATAAATTTTCGTCCTAAATTAAACAGACAACAATTGAAAACAAAAGTATACACTGCTGCATTTACTGCCACACTTCCAGTGCAACGCCCTGCTGATACCGATGCACCTAAACCTCCGAGTGCGAACACTGTGTCCCTGCTAGCCGAAACCGTTTTCACCAATCCGACCGATTTGGATAATGCTGATTGGATACCCGATATTGAAAATAGTGCACCACAACCGCTACCACAAATCGAAATGGATTACATTGTGGCCAAGCTGGGACTATCACAACACGACTCCGAATGGCTGACATCATTTTTGAAGAGAAGAAAACTCACACAGCAAAATGTCAGCGCAACATCATACCGACAACGCCAAGCTGATTTTCAGAAATTTTATTCCGTTGACGAAGCAAATACGTTCACGTACTGCCATGATATCCCAGGTTTAGTGAAAAAATTGGGAATGGATTATATCGCTGGCGACTGGCGTTTATTCATCGATGGTTCAGTTACTAGTTTGAAGGCTGTGCTGCTGCACAAAAAAAATAAAAAACCATGCATTCCATTAGGATTCAGCACAACTATGAAGGAAACGTATGAAGCATTGGGCGAAATTTTGAAGAAAATCAAATACGATGAACACAAATGGAACATTTGTTGCGATCTGAAGGTGGTCAACATACTACAAGGGATTATAGAAAAGGGCGGATATCCAAAATACTTCTGCTTCCTTTGTAATTGGGATTCACGATACAAAGGAAATCAATATCAATGTAAAGATTGGAAAGGAAGAACTCCCGAGCTCAACAAACAATTAAAATTACGCAATGAACCTATGATAAAGGACCTGGATGATATTTTGTTGCCACCGCTCCACATGAAACTGGGAATAGCTGGGAAATTCGTTGAAGTGGTGGTCAAAAAAGTTAACGGCGCCTTTGACTGTTTGAAATCCATCTTTCCGAAACTTAGTGATGAGAAAATTAAAAACGGTACGTATCGTACTCTGTATTTCAATATTGTCATATCTAAATTTGTTAATTTCTATACATTTGCACTACCAATAATTTTTTCGTTTTTCTTATGTATTTAAAACAGGTATTCTCAATGGACCTGATATTCGGAAATTGATCAAAAGTGATTCTTTCACACATTTGCTTTCAGAGCATCACGACCACCAACATGCATGGAACGCATTGAAAGAAGTAATAGAAGGCGTTCTAGGAAAGAACCGTGTCCAGCGAGAAGAGATACAGCAACGAGTGGACAGGTTGCTGTTTTATTTCGAAAAAATCGGTGCATCCATGACGCTGAAATTGCATTTCTTGCACCACCACCTCGATACTTTTTTGGCACAATCACCTCAGGAATCAGACGAACAAGGAGAGAGGTTCCACCAGGTGACCATGCCATTTGAAAAGCGGTTCAAAAGCAAAAAATTGGATGCATTGCTTGCGGATGTTTGTTGGTGGAGTTCCACAATTAGGCAGTTTGAAGAAAGCACCGAAGATGAAGACATTGAAATTGGTGGACACAGTGAAAGAAACACGCCCTTGAATAGTTTGTGTATCTCGGATGACGATACAGACTCAGACCATGAATATGAACAACCTACGAAGAAAACAAGATCATCAGAACCACAAGCGTCAACTTCTACAAGGATGGATATTGCCAATAATTGAAAAAATGTTCTAAATTTTGTTTTTATGCATATTATAATTGCGTATTAATTGCATATTATTTTATTTTCATTAAGTTTTTATAAATAAAGTTTTTTTTTGCATGATAATTTTTTATTTTATATTTTTATTTTAAGGGTGGTGGCTATAACTGATTTTTGAAATTCATACCTTTACTCAATTGCGAATAAAAGCGAAACGCGTGCATCGATTTTTATGATCTTTGTTTCATTTTGCTCATAGATTATGTGACTTTGCGAAAAAATAACTAGACTTGAAACTTTTTTCCATTTTGGATTTTTTATGTATTTTAAAAAAAAAAAAATTTAAATTTTTAGGCAAAAAATAATTTTTTTCCTTCATACATTCATTTTTAACTTCGAAAGTGTTACTTGTATAGGAAAACAATATATGAACAGATTAAGGGAATTGTAATTTTTAATTTTTTAAAATTTATTTCAACTTAATTGGGCTAGTGGTTGTCGAGCTATGTCAAACAACAGGGCCTAAAACGTGATAAATTCCCCTATACGATAGTACTAACTTCAAATCGATATTAACTTCAAATCGCATGTAAGAAGACAAAACGAATGATGCAGAAATTCTTCTTTTTGGGTCTAATTTCACATTCAGTTCACAGAATTGAGTTGGCAAATCATGTGTTGTACTGTGTAATTATCCAGTACCAACTAGTGCAGATGACGTAAGAAGATTTGTAGCTTTCTGCAATTACTATAGGAGGTTTATAGAGAATTTTGCCGACATAGCAAGTTGTTTAAATCAGTTACTGAAGAAAGGGGTAAAATTTGAATGGACTGAACGCTGCCAAAACGCATTCGAAAAATTGAAGCAAAAGTTAATTTGCCCACCGATTCTACAGTATCCCGATTTTAATAAGCCTTTTATACTAACAACAGACGCATCTGATTTTGCGCTTGGAGCCGTGTTATCACAAGGTGAAATTGGAGAAGATAAACCAATATCGTATGCTAGTCGTTCTTTGAATAAACACGAAAGGAACAAACCGGTTATTGAAAAGGAGTTACTTAGTATTCACTGGGGTATACAGTTTTTTAGACCATATCTATATGGTAGAAAATTTGTGGTCGTGACAGATCATCGTCCGTTAGTTGCTTTATTTACACATAGAAATCCGAGTTCGAAATTAACGAGAATCCGTTTAGAATTATCTGATTACGATTTTCATATAGTTTATAAAAAGGGAATTAATAACACAAATGCTGACGCTCTTTCAAGAATAAAATTAGATTCTGAGATGTTGAAGGAAATGATACCTAAAAGCCTTGACGACACAGTTAAAAAATCGCTGGTGATAACAAGAGGTATGAAAAATAAGTTGATACAAAATGAAGCTGAAAAAGAGGATAGAAACAAAAAAATTGAGAAAAATGGTAATGCAGATCCTATTGAGCCTGATCAACTCAAGATGTGGGAATGTACATCCATAAATGATATAAGACGCGCACAAAAACTAAAGTTTATATTAGAGAAGTCGACAGAAAAGTTAAAAATTGAAAACAATCATGCTTTTACGGCCGTCGGATGTGGTGATAATCCCGATTATTTAGATAATATGTTGGAGAAACTACCTTCTGTTCTAAGCAGATTGGGGTATGGCGTTTTCGCACTAGAGAAAAGTGACGAAATATTTAGAAAAATAAGCCATGAGAAAATGAAAGAAATATTGAATAAAAGCAAAGAGAAAATAAAAATTCTGCTCTATACGAATCAGAGCTGTAAATGAATCATTCATTTTTGAATTAATTCGTGAATCATTCATGCATTGAATTAGCAAATTTTGAATTAATTATTTTCACACAATTAAATGAATTGAATTAAATTTGAATCAATTCAAACGAATTAGGCAGAAATGAATTTAAATTCGTTTCAAATTCAAATGAATCTGAAAAATGAATTGCAATTCATTTTGACAAATTCAAATGAATCTGTAAAATGAATTGCAATTCGTTTCTAATTTAAATGAATCTGAAAAATGAATTGCAATTCATTTTTCAGATTCATTTGAATTGAATTGATTTTGAATTAATTCAAATGAGTTAGAAAAAAAATTTAACAATTCAATTTCAACTCATTGGAATGGAATTGAATGAAATTTGAATTGAGTTTGTAAGTAAATCTAAAGTAAGCATCACTGTCGTTTTGTTATTCAACAATTTTTTTTGTAAAAGACAGCAAACTCGTTTTGTAAATCACCTAGCAAAGTCCAAAGACAAAAAATTCTTAGATTTAAAATTCCTATGATATACTGGAATTGTCAGTAGCGGCAGAATAGGAATTGATTTATTAGGTATCGGCGAAAATCCTATCAAAATGTGAAAATTTTGTTTTTTTGCTAAAAGAAACTTAAATTTTTATTTTTATCAAATAGTGTAAAAGTTGTGGTTAAGAATCATCAGTAAATGAACGCATATGTTTAGCATATTTTTGAAACACAATTGTGTTTTGAACTACATACATTGTAATTTTTCTGATTTTTGTTTAGTTGTGAAAGATAGTTTTATTTTTGTGAAATAAATACCTATAACATTACCAAAAATTTTTTCGTTGGGTTTTTTATTTTATTTTTTAAAATATTTATTGCCTTTTGAAAATTAAATGTGTTTTGTCGTTCAGAATAAAAATAATTTCTTCTTGAAGAAATAAACTCCAAACACTGAAAAAAGAAATTTTAATTTTTTATTCCCCCAAGATCTGCTCTTGAATTTGATTGATTGCAACTCATTTTAGATTTCATTCATTTGAATTGTTAATTTTTTTTTTCTAACTCATTTGAATTAATTCAAAATCAATTCAATTCAAATGAATCTGAAAAATGAATTGCAATTCATTTTTCAGATTCATTTGAATTAGAAAAGAATTGCAATTCATTTTACAGATTCATTTGAATTTGTCAAAATAAATTGCAATTCATTTTTCAGATTCATTTGAATTAGAAACGAATTTAAATTCATTTCTGCCTAATTCGTTTGAATTGATTCAAATTTAATTCAATTCATTTATTTGTGTGAAAAGAATTAATTCAAAATATGCTAATTTATTAATGAATTAAAATCAAAAATGAATGATTCATTTACAGCTCTGATACGAATCCTCAAAGAGTAATTGATGAAAAAGAAAAAGCTGAATTAATAAAATTGTATCATAATACACCATGCGGAGGACATTCTGGAGTCAGAAGAATGTTGCTCAAGTTAAGACAGAAATACATATGGAAAAACATGTGTAAAATGGTAAAGAAGTATGTCTCTAAGTGTGATCTGTGCCAGAGAAACAAGCAGGTGAGACACACAAAAGAACCGTTATGTACGACAGATACACCAACACAAAGTTTTGGGACTGTGGTTATCGACACGGTTGGTCCACTAAGACCATCGGGGAATAGTCGATACGTACTAACGATGCAGTGTGAATTGACGAAATACGTTATAGCACCACCTATGGAAACAAAAGAGGCTAAATGTATAGCGAAGACTCTGATGGAAAGTTCAATACTGAGGTATGGACTATTTAAAACTTTAAAATCCCATCGAGGTACTGAGTTTGTAAATTAATTGTTGAAAGAAATATGCAAACTCTTGCAAATCGAACAAGTATTTTCTACTCCTTACCATCATGAAACTCTAGGAACAGTTGAACGTAACCATAGGGTTTTGAATGAATATTTCCTGTCATTTGTCAACAATGACAACTGGTCGGAATGGATTCCGTATTATTCTTTTGCTTATAATATAACCCCACACGTTGATACAAACTATTCACCGTTTGAGTTAGTTTTTGGGAAACTACCATGTTTACCAGGTGAACAGGTAATGGCTTGTGATAAGGTTTGCAATGTAGAGAATTATGCAAATGAATTAAAGATTAGATTGAAGTATTCATTAGAGAATGCTAGGAAATTGCTGTTGAAAGTGAAAGAAAAAAGAGGTTTAGATTCAATAAACAAATCAAACAGCATAGAGTTAGCGGTAGGGGATTTAGTGCTGATAAAAAGAAGCAATAGGAGGAAAAATGAATCTCCATACCAGGGTCCATACAGGATAACGAATATAGACAATGTTAATGTAACAAGAAATATATAGATGAATAAAGTTAAATTTATAAAAAGTATATACAATAGATGTATAAGTATAATTTAAGAATTTAATTTTTTTTAACATACAAATGTAAATACCTATGTAGCGTAATGAATTGTTAAAATAAGAAAAATTATTTTTATTATTACAGTTAAGAGTAATCCTACAAATTTCATAAGAAAAATAGAAATTGTATGATTTCTCTCAAGGGCAAGGGTGTAGTGTGACCGTGATTATTGTTCATTGTACAAACAATGAATAATAGTTTATGTTTATTACTCGCCACTTGAGTAACCAACCCAAAGACGAAATAACACAAAACAGAACAAGAAAAAGATATCATATGGCATTTTTTTGTCGGTTTGTTTGTGATCAATTAAATTGGAGTGTCTTGCGACAAATGTAAACAAACCAACGAACACACACGTTGATACATGTGTTAAAAATGATGACGCGTGTTATGGTGTACCGTTAGAATAGGTCAAGACTTGTGTTATTGGGTTTTGGGTGCAAGTGTTAGAATAAGTAGGGTTAAGACATATTCACAAAAGTAGTATTTAAGATCGTTGTTAAGTTCATGTAAAATCAATCTTAGTTTAGACATGCAATAGAACAAATGTTCCGATTGCATTAGAACTAAAAGAAAATAAAAGAAAATTAATTTGTAATAAAACGTCTTTTAATATTACCTAATACCTAAAAACCTTCATTACAGTGTTTTCTTTTCTACAAAAATATGTGACATTTTATTTAAAAAAAATGCAATTTGGTGTCTGTTTCCTAAAAATTTTGCTCCCGAGAAGGGTGGCTTTTTTATTCTAAAAAACTCATCCTTTTCGGGAGCAACAATTTTAGGAAACAGACAGTAAATTGCATTTTTTTAAAATAAAATGTCACATTTTTTGTAGAAAAGAAAACACCATTAATTTGAAAAATGTTTAATTCAATTTGAATAAAGTTTAATATATTTTGAAAAAGGTTTCGTTTATTTTGAAAAAGGTTTCGTTCATTTTTAAAAATGTTTCGTTCATTTTGAAAAAGGTTTCATTTATTTTGAAAAAGGTTTCGTTCATTTTGAAAAAGGTTTCGTTCATTTTGAAATAGGTTTCATTTATTTTAAAAATAGGTTTAATTTAAACTGAAAATGGTATATAAAACCAACGCCAGTAGAGAACGAGAGCACGTTTTCGGTAGCAGGCAATAAACATATCAACAAGGATTAGAAATAGAATCTCCGATGAGCTTTTAAATGCTTTAATAATACTTAAGTTTTTTTTCTTAAACGAAAATTAATTTTACCAAGTTGCTATTAATAATAACTACTAAAAGCTGGTTTTCACTATCTCACAAGTCTTACGTATTCCATAATACATTGTGAGATAGAAATCTAATGAGATTTGTTGCGACTGTTAAAAAATCTAATTAAACATGACAGTTTGTGCGTTTGCTTGTTCACACCATCACTCAAAGTATAAACACTCACACATGAAATTAAATGCAACCCTGATGCAATGGAAAGTATTATTGTTTAGAAATTAAAACAAAAAAAAGCGATGAAGTCGTATGTGATGTCAAACTTTTTTCATAGTACTTGTCATTTTCGAGACACATTGCATTCACACTATCACACTTTGTCATATTACTTGAGTTTTTTACATGTATTAATACAAAATATAATTTATAAGCTAGCCTTAAATGTTAATAAGTTTTAATAATTCGTGATCTCAAAAAAAAAAAATAAATATATAAATATATCTATACATATATAATATGCATGTACATATGAATGTTACAATTTATTTGGTTTGTTTTGGTTTTCTGTGAAATAAATAAAGCTAATTTTTAAGACTGTTGTATAATGTGTACGTATATTCTTTTAAAAAAGTAAAAACTTTTGTTTTGAACTCATTTAATGAAATCATTGTTTTATTCAAAGAATCCCGGTATTTCCGGGAATAAGATTTTTTTGTTTAGTCTCCCGGGAACAGAAAACGTCCGGGAAATAAGGAACCCTAGTATACCCTAATTCACCACTAGTGGTGATGGAGGGTATAACAATCTTTTAGCAGAACATGTATGTTTATATGTGCACACACAATCACAGCTGCCAGATCAAACGAATTTTCAATTCAGCGATTTGTTTTTCCTAACTAAATTTTTTGCCCATTTTTTTCCTAAAAAAGCGATTAATACAATAATATTTTTTGTTTTTATGAGGCACTTAAAAATAAAATTTCGTTTTAAAAATAAACAGTGTTGACCAAAAATCGAATGCTGTTATCCACAATTTGCACTTAAGCAAAATGCACGTACACCATTTTTTTCTAACATAATGTAGCCATCGTACACAATGCTTTGTATTTTGTGCAGATAGGCAAAAAATGCAGTTAAGTGAAATACAGCTAAACGGATATTTACCAGTGGCCACCAAATTTTTTGATTTTTTATATGAAAATATCTTAAAGCTGCCCAAAAATATGATAAATATGCAGGTATACAAAATGCACGTAAGCAAGGATTTTGAAAAATAATTACAAAAAATGTGTTTTTTTGGGCAGTTAAGTCAAAGTGCAGCTTAATTGAATTTTTTGTATGAAAATAATTTTAAAATGCCTAAAATTTTGTACATTTAACTTAAATGTTCAGGTATAGAAAGTGCACTTAAAAAAGGAATTTGTATGGGATTTCAAACAATAATGACAAAAAATATTAATTTTGTGCAGTTAAGTCAAAACTTCACTTAATCAAAAAGCAGTTAAGTCAAAACTACTGTATACCCTTCGAAAAAATATTAACACTTCTGTCCGTGTGCATAACAATAATTCAAAATTATTAAAAGTTCACGCAACCGATTTTATATGTAGATTTACTTTATAGATTTAAAAAGCGTTAAGCTCTAATACGATGTCATATAATTACACAAAAAATATCAATTCACAAATAACAGATTCTAAACAAACTAGAGTGTTAATAAGCCCACAGAATCATAAAATGACCCTTAAAATTAGTCAATTGCCGCAATCAAACGAGTGATCCCAAGCCAGGTTTTCTAATATCGAGCCTTGAAATCGTATGATTTTCATGGCCAAATAATAAAAAGGAAACGTTGTTTCAATATTTGAAAGATAATGTTAATGTTTACTAAAACAAATAGTATTAGCAAATCAAATTATTTTATTTTTCTCTTTTTTAAACAGTTTGATAAGAATTCTCATTGCGTAGAGCATTTATGTGCTCGTACTTTTAAAAAAGTTCCGTATACAATAAAACTAATTTATTTTGATTATGAACTACTTTATTTGGATTTTAAATATGAAAATTTACTCTTTTTAGTGTGATGAATTTCCAGTTAGTGAAAAGGTTGCACTCCAACTTGCTGGTCTCCAAGCTCAAGTTGCTTTGGGCGATCCGTCAAACCAGCCAAAACCAGAATATTATAGCGATATCAATAGTTTTATTCCAGAGAGAATTTCGAAAACAAGGGAGCAAGAGTTTTGGATTCCCATACTAGCGCAAGCACACCGCCAGTATGGAGCATCAAGAAATGATTTGACTGCCAAAGTTCTGTACCTAAGTTGCGTTATGCAATATCCTCTTTATGGAACAACTATGTTTAATGCTATATATAAAGGATTCTGGAGCCATGGAAGTAGTATTATATTTGGTGTTAATTATGAGGGAATTATGTTCATACAACCTGAAGATAAATATATATTATATCAGTTTAAATACAGTGACATTGAATCGATTATGCTGGATCCAAGTGATAGTTTTATAACTCTTACATTAAATAGACAATATGTTCATGTAAATAAGCCAAATATTAAAGACTCAAATATTCCACTAGAAGTACAAAGATGCTTTGTATTTGAAACTTCTCAAAAAAACGAGATAGGATCACTTATAGTATCATATTTTCCGCCACTTTCAAATTGGATTATGAATTCCTTTGAAATACCAAAGAAAAGTAAAGGTACTACAAATGAGGACCGTACTCGCTTATATCAAAATGTTGTTGTTTGTAGAAGACAACTAATTGACATGGAAATTTTAAGAAGACCACAAGAAACAGGAGGAGGTTTCTTTAGAAACACCTTACGAAGGCTGTCAAAACATCGTCTTGAAAAATTACGTGTTGAGCTAGGTAATGCCGTTCAGGATCATGGTGAAACATACAAAGGCTTCCCTCATTCGTATTGGGCATTTTGTAGACAGCAAATTATGCAAAGTCTAAGTAAACTGTCCGATCAAGAAGAAGCGAATATGGTACAAGTATTTCAAGCAATTTTAACATATTCTGGACTTGGAGTATCAGGTTTGTAGCAAAATACTTTAACAATCTATAAAAACATTTTTATCGTATATTCTATGTCAAAAGTTTTAGATCGAAAGTTAAAAACAAAAACATTTCACAAAAAGGTATTTAAAAGTGTTACTAGGAAAATATGTGTTTCAAGATGTTGCACTGCCACTCATACACAATAAATATACAGTGGGGCAGAATCGATAAAGTCAGGAAATGAATCTGCAATTTCTAATTGGCTAAATCGGTTACCATAAATATACTTTTTTTTTATTGAATCTTCTAACTAACAACAATACTGGTTCACAAATTTTTAACTTTTTGTCATAACCTCAAAAATAAAATGTTTTCTAAGGTAAATCATTTATTTCTCTCAAGAAACGTTTCGGAGATTTTCGCGAAAATCGTGTTTTTCTGCAGTTGTTTAAGCTATTTCAAAAAATCTCAAGAATTGTTTATCCGAATTAAAGCTATTGAATAAATATGTTTTTCCACTTTCAGCACATATTAAAACTGTGTTGATTAAATAAAAATTCACTGAGTTTCAACCCTATTGATTTAAACAATTTTTTTACGTTTTTTAATATTTTATGTCCTGCCAGTCCTGGACGAAAATTTGTCCCTTTACGGTTTCTATTCACATATGAAGGTGCTTAGCGCCTTTCTAATAGGATTAGTCATGCAATATCTCTTCTCCTTAAGCGAGTGTGGCCGCCATCATTTAAAATATTTCGAGCAATTTTAGCCTTTTTAAATATTTTACTATATATTTCGTAATCATAGTCTCAATATGGGCTGCGAGTCGGAGCTGAGGTTTTTGTACCAGAGCACAGAGGGATGAACAGTACCTAAACGAGGATTAATTTTTTCGTATAAGTATTTGGTACCATATAAAAGCAGATAAAGTTCAACAAGAAAAACTGTAAAAATAATGGAACTATGTTGTTTACTTTTTTTGTTATACGCTGTCAAAGTTGAATAATATTTGCTAACTTGGCAATTCGGTTCGTGCCTTGTTGTGATACAGACGTGTATTCTTAACTTCGCATACAATTTGAATTTTTAATTAATCACATTTGATTTCGTTATATAAACAGCGAATGGACGCTTGAAAATAAATGATATATTTTGTTATTTTAATCATTTAACATAAAAGTGAACAATTAATACGAAAAAATTATTAAATAAAGAAAAATAGTAAAAATATATACGTACTAATGTTCATACATGTGTATGTATATATACATATTCTGAGCAAAAACATTTTAGTTTAAAGTTCTTATTTTCTTGTTGTTGTAAAATACAATAAATAACAAAAATATTAAAAGCACAGTTAAACGGTGAAAAACAAAAACAATTTATTGCATGAATAAATACAATAAAACTAAATGATAGCAAAGAATATAAATCATATAGAATGCGCATCTCAAGGAAAACTAAAATATTTTTGAAAAAAAATGCATGATGCGGGCGGGAAGACAAAAGGGAAAGAAGCAAAAACAAAGAGCGTAACAATGCATCGTTCTCTCATTGTTTATGAGAACTTTTAATTCTCATTTATCAGCGTATATGTATGTGCGTGCACGAGTGTGTGTGTGTATGTACATTGCCAAGTCAAGAAAAAAACACTTTAACGTAAAAATAAAACAAAAACCTAACAAAAGAATTTTTGTTTCTTGCAATTTTTGTACAAATAACCTTCGTAAAAACAAATGTGACCGATTGTGTAATTGTAGGGTAAGAGTATGTCGTTACCTTAATATAAAAAGGCCCCAACTCATCAAAAACACTTTTTACAGGAGAAGGAAAAAACTTAATAAAAGCTGAAATAATATAGCTACACAAACATTGTCAAAAAACATCTTTATTAAAATTAAACGAGGAATTCAGATTGAAATACATATGTATGAGTATGTATAAGTCAGTGTTTTTTTCTTTCGAAAAATTGTGTGTATGAGTTAGGGCTTTTTTTTTTTTTTTTTTTTTTTTTTTTTTTTTTTATTTATTTATTTAAACATTTAACACTTAACCTAAAGTTATCACACAATTTACAGAGTTTTAGTCATTATACTAACTTTTCATCTATAAAATAAAATTTAGTTTATAAGAGGATGTTTATTATAAAGAAATATTTTACTTCAGAGGAAAATATCATTAAAAAAAACCTCTGATTTGATATTTTAGAGAAATTAATGAATGAAATGTATGTAACAATCATATACCCCATGAATACCTATATAATTGTAAGTCATATATACACATTTGAGTATATACGCAATGCATATATACATGCATGGAGACACAATCAGATAAATAAATTGGTCTTCTTTAATAAAGGCCGGAAATAAGTGGGTTACTAGACATACTACAAGAAACCTTGAAGCGTTCTGTTAAAAAACTTATTTTTTTGATAATTAATTTTATATTATTTTCTTCGTGAAGATCTGTGGTGGAGAAATGCCATGGTAAATTAAGCATCATCTTTAATAGCTTATTTTGACAGATTTGAAGTTTTTTAATGTGGGATTTTGCGCAAGCTCCCCAAACCTGTTAGGGCTTTTTTTCTTTAGAAAAATTGTGTGTATGAGTTAGGGCTTTTTGTGTTCTGCTTATAACTTCTTTATTTTTAATCTAATTTGCTTGAAATTTTAATAGAATGTGTATTAGCAACCATTCTACAAGAATCAATAAAAAAACGGATTTCCAAAAATAATGAGTTGGGGCCTTTTTATATTAAGGTAACGATGTGTTTTATTGTTGTACAGATAAAACTATATCGGTTAGCACCAAAATTCAGATGCTGTTTTTCTGTAAAACTAAAGATTTATAGGAATATAAAAATATGTAAAAACATAAACTGCCTTGTTCATAAAAAATATTTTGTCTTTTGTCAAACCATGTTATATATTTATTTCATAGCTGTGCAGTATAAGTATTCTTATTAAAGATATTTAAAAATAGATTAAAATAAAACATATTATTATTTCTTCTTAAGGAATTTTGTTTGGTTTTTATTTAATCATGTTGCTTGGAAATTAAATAAATTTAGTTCTCATATATTCGGAATAAATTTAATTTAATTCTAACTTTATGTCTATTCACAAATGTAAAAAAAAGATATTTACAAATTTGAAACTAAAATATTTTATAAAGCACATTCAAGTAAAATATCAAAAACCTGTTTTTAGCAAAAAAAAAAACAAAAAACACACACACTGCACATTTTGAATGGTAAGAACAGCAAACATGTGTATATATTAATGCACGTTGATTTTTGCTCTCTTCAGTTCTTTAAGTGAGAACACAAACCAACAACAAATTGCCTTTACAAAATTTGTGAGCGAAATTATATGAGACCGGTGCGTAATGATAAACCCCGCCAAAAGAAATTTTGCTTCTACATAATGCGCATTCTATATGATTTATATTCTTTGATGATAGAAATGTTTATGTGACAGTGCATGCTAACGAAGACAATGCTGTAATAAATAAAACAAAAGAAAACAATAGTAACTACCTAACGGCTAAACCAATTTTTCGAACACGATCCCTTTCGCCCTCTCTTTTTACAAAGACGGTTGATGGTGATACGTTAAGGCCCGTTTTCACGACTTACCTTTAAAGTTCGATATAGTTAACGCTACGTTTAGCACTAGTGAGGAATAAAGTTACCTTTAACTATTTTTCGTTTTCACAACTTCTGTATAAAATAAACTTAACATTTTTAAAAAAGTGGCAATACTAAAAAAAATACCGATTATTTTTGCCAAAATAAAAATACGAACTGGCAACTACGTACTTTTTTTACATTTACAAAATATACGTATAATTGGAGTTGCCATAATTAAAAAATATGTGAATATAATATGGCAATCTCAAATCTAAACCTTACGACAAAAGTTAAAGGTAGAACGTTCCTCTCTTTAGCTTATCCTTCACTTTTAGATTAAAGGGAACTTGTGATAATTAAAAGCTCATTATCTGTTCGATAACTTCCTACATTTAGCTATCGTTAAGTCGTGAAAACGGGCCTAAAAATATAAACCTCTCACTTGCAAGTGTTGCCACAACGGCAAACACAATCTTATTAACAAATGGTACCATGAACTCTAACACAGATGCAATGCAAACATCTCAAGTAAAAAGTGGTCAAAAGCCTCAAGTACAAGTTGGTATGGATAGGTACATAACAGTGCTTAAACGGGGTCGCAGCCCTATTTCTGCAGCAGTTGCTTCGGCTTCAAAAGTACCATCTTTTGATAAAATAAACTCTCAAAATCGTTTTGCAATTCTGGAGGATGAATCCTCGGAAGCACCAAACGTTATAAAATCTTCTAAGCCACCCCCGATATATCTAAGGGAGCAAAACTCAAGTGAGTTAATAAAGAGCGTGATCTCGGTAATAGGTGAAAATTCGTTTTACGTAGCTGCAATCAAGCGTGGAAATATAAACGAGACAAAAATACAGGTAAATCATGAGAATGATTTTCGTAAATAACTAACAAATTCGAAGCCCTTAAAAAAAGCTTTTACACATATCAACTAAAGAGCAGCAAAGGTCTTCAGGTAGTGATCAAGGGCATAGACTCATACGTGGACCCAGATGAAATTAAAACTTTTTTGGAAGAGAAGGGTTTTAACATAAAAAACGTTACAAATATTAAAAACAGGGGAAAAAATCCCCAACCACTATTTCGGGTAGAATTAGAACCTGGCGACATTAAGCTTAAAAAAAATGAAACGCATCCTATTTATAATTTAAAATATATTCTCTACAGAGGAATAAATAAGAGGAGCCGCACTAAAGAAATGGTCCCGTTCAATGTCTTAATTGCCAAGAATTTGGCCATACTAAGGCATACTGCTATTTACCCCCTGTTTTCGTCGTATGTGGAGAATTACATTGTACAGTCCAGTGCGATAAGTCTAAAAATGACCCCAATGTAAAAAAATGTAGCAACTGTGGCGGAAATCACATTGCCAATTATAGAGGATGCCCTGTATATACTATCGTCAAGCAGTCGGCTGGACCGAAAACTAATCCCCCACAAATGCAGGTACCAAATCAAGTAAACACTAATGACATTCAGGCTCCGCAGCCTAGTAATAACAGAACCTCGTATGCTAACGTCCTTAAATCAAACCATGTGCCAATGCAAGGCCCTTCGCCAAGTAATGATGAAACTCCAGTTTCTAATTTAAGTCGTCTAGAAAAAACCATGGAAACAATAGTGCAAACAGTAAATAATTTTACAAACACAATGGGTAATATGTTACTGGAAATTCTAAGAATACAATCGATGTTATTGCAAGCTGTTCTTAACAAGCCATGAACTGTTTAAAAACTTGCTTTTGGAACGCAAACGACATCCGCCATCATAATAATGAATTAGAATACTTTCTTAAAAACAAACAAATTGATGTCATGATGGTTTCTGAAACTCATTTGACCTCAAGAAATACGTTTAAAATCAATGGTTATATACTATATGATACCAAGGACCCTCGAGATAGAGCTTGTGGAGGTTCAGCCATTTTAATTAAAACCCGAGTCAAACACTACCTAATGTTTGATCACCGTGAAGATTATCTCCAAGCAACGAACATTTGCGTTGAGGAATTAAATAGAAACCTAGTAATTTCATCGTTATACTCACCGCCTAGATTTTCAATATCAGAAAGCCAATACTGTATATATTTTAAATCATTAGGACCCTGTTTCCTAGCTGCTGGCGATTATAACGCTAAACATACCTTCTGGGGGTCACGACTTATAACACCAAAGGGTCGTGTTTTATTTAACACAATTTCTAAAATGGATTTAAATGTGGTAGCGAGCGGACAACCAACATATTGGCCTACTGATCATCAAAAACTTCCAGATGTTATCGATTTCGGCGTGGTTAAGAACATCCCCATAGAAACGATTCATGTTGAAGCTTCCTTAGAATTATCTTCTGACTATACACCTACAATTGTTACTATAATGAACCCCAATAGAATTGCATCTCCGACTGGTCGCTTAGCGACGACAGCTACGCAAATTAACTGGTTAAAATATAGAAAATACCTCAGCACCCATTGCACAGAAAATATTCCGCTTAGTACACCGGAGTATGTAGATCACTGTATTGCCAATTTTGACAGTTTTCTGAAACTAGCTGTTCAACATTCCAGTATTGCCCCCAAAAAAACAAAAAATATTAAAATATATTCCACAGATGTCGAGCGTGTCTTGTCTGAAAAAAGGAGGGCTCGAAGAGAGTGGCAATTGCACAGATCCCCGTTACTTAAGAACTTACTAAAAGAGTGTACAAAAAAGCTTAGAAAGTTACTGCAGACTCAGAAAACGGCTTCTCTGGAAAAATATCTTAAGGAACTTGATGCAACCCCACAATCAGACTACTCATTATAGCGTGCAGATAGAAATCTCAAAAGGCCAGTTGTCTCTAAACCACCATTAAGAGACTTTAATGGTAGTTGGGCAAGAAATGATGTTGAAAAAGGAAATCTGTTTGTTAATTATTTTAAAAACGTATTTACCCCAAACATATCTCACGATATTGCGGCCGAGTTACCACCTGTTGTTGCTAGAGCAGCTGTTCCCCTAAGATTTGAGATAAGAGAAATCGAAAAAGCTATTTGTGATTTAAACCCCAAGAAGGCTCCTGGTTTTGATAAGATCAGCAACAAAATGCTTCTGGAGCTACCCAGCATAGCAAAGAAAATTATTCTTTTAATTTTTAATACTATTTAAGACTTGAATACTAGCCTCAAGAATGGAAGGTCTCTTCAGTTACGATGATACCAAAGCCAGGAAAAGATCACACCAAAGTTGAGCCATATAGGCCTATCAGCTTATTATCTAATATACGAAAGCTGTTTGAGAAGCTCTTAGCGTCCAAATTAACCCCAATTTTAAATGACAATGGGTGTATACCTAACCATCAATTCGGTTTCAGACGATAACATAGCACAATTGAACAAACCCATCGGATAGTAAACGCCATAAGAAAAGCCTTTGAAGAAAGAAAATATTGCTCCGCTCTCTTCATCGATGTCTCTCAAGCTTTTGATAAAGTCTGGCATGTAGGTTTGTTACATAAATTGAAGCTGAACGTACCGGTTAACACACACAAGCTGTTAGAAAGCTACTTGGTCGGTCGAAAATTTATTATTAAAGAAGGTGATTTTTTAAGTTCTCCTCAGACAATTGAAGCTGGAGTCCCTCAGGGAAGTATCCTGGGCCCACTTTTTTATCTTATATATACCTCGGACATGCCGACAAACAATTACACCCTAACCTCAACTTTTGCTGATGATACAGCTTTCCTAAGCGTACACGAGAACAGTCGTGAAGCATCTCGATACCTGCAGGATCATATATTTCAACTAGAACTGTGGTTAAAACAATGGAGAATAAAGGTCAATGAGCAAAAATGCGTACATATTACATTTACCTTGCGTCGGGAAACATGCCCCCCTATTCAATAATCAACTAGTGCCTCAACAATCATGTCAAATATCTCGGTATTCATCTAGATCGGCGATTAACATGGAAATGCCATATAGAAGCAAAATTAACCCAAATGAAACAAAAAGCAATTCAAATTAACTGGCTTATTGGAACAAACTCTGTCCTTAGTCTTGACTGCAAACTTCTACTATACAACTCCATCTTAAAGCCTATCAGGTGCTACGGTATTCAACTATGGGGCACTGCCTCAGCCTCAAATATCGAAAAAATTCAAAGGCGCCAAAATAAACTTCTTCGAATAATCACAGCTGCCCCTTGGTATGTTAAAAACTCAAATATCCACAAGGATCTCAATGTGCCACTGGTAAGGACTATTATTACGAAGTATGCGGTAAAATATTTAAAAAGGCTAGAGTTACACCCAAACCCACTAGCTCGAAATATTTTAAATGATAGCGGCCACACTCGCTTAAGGAGAAGAGACACTGCAGCATTTACCCATTAAGATGAGCGATAAACACATATATAAATGTGATACAGAACCCGTGATGAAGAACATTTTTGTCTTGCACTGGCAAGACATAAAATAAAGAATTAGGATAAGATTTAATTAATTATTGTTAGATCATATATAAAATATATAGATTCAATAAATAAATAATGAGAAAAAAAAAAACTTGGCAATATTTTTTAAAAAGTGAAAATCAAGATATTATTGCAAACGGTCCATATTTTTTATTTTATTTTATTTATTTATTGTCTATGGATTAATCCTTACAGACATTTTAGACATTAAAAATTACACTTAAATAAAATAGACTATAACTAACATTTGATTACATTACACAAATTTTATGATCAATTAAGAAAAGCAATTATTAATCTACTTATTAACTTTGGATCCAACGAATAATCAATAAATCTATATAATTGATTGAAAGTGTTACACATTCTTCTAAGAGGGTCAGCATCACCATAATTAGCTCTAAAGAATTTAATGGATAATGGTATGAAATTTCGAGATGGTCGTTGAGGAATATTAAATGAAATCTCATTAATTAAAAATCCAGCGCAGATATCACCATTAATAATGTTCAGAATAAACGATACATTCAGCATTGTTCTACGACTTTTTAAAGTAGGGAGCTTTATCAGAGCCAGTCGAGATGTGTATGAGGGCAACAATAGTGGGTTAAAATGTAAACCGCGAAGACAGAAGAGCAGAAATTGTTTCTGTACAGATTCAATTAAATTTGAATAAGTTTGGTAAATGGGGTCCCATATAATCGATCCATATTCAAGAATCGGCCTTACAAGTGCCATATATAAGGTTTTTGTAATATACGGATCATCGAACTCTCTAGTTTTTTTTAGTTTATTTATTTATTCCAATTCTATACACAAGACTTAAAGCCTCTTATTGCAGTATAGAACATTGTTTTAGCAGAAACATTAAAAATAAAAATAAAATAAAAATTGTTATTTGTAAATGATAAAATTTTAAAACAAAAGAAAAAATTTTAAAAGAGAACAAAAATTATTAAATAATAAATTAAATTGAAAATTAACAAAATGATAATATTAAAAATCATAACACAAAAAAAAAAAAAAAAAAAAAAAAAAATTTAACACGCAAAAAAATTTAGAATGCTTTTTTTAAAGCTCAGTGCGTTACTAATTATTTGTATATTATGCGGGAGTAGATTCCAAAGACGGATTGCATTAAGGAAAAATTGCCAATCAGATGTTAAACTTTGGTGTCTAAACAATAAAATTCTTTTACCTCTATTAGAGCTAGATATGGTAAGGCGGCTATACAGATGTTGTGGTTGTTGAGTAAACACGATTTTGTGCATTAATATCAGTACTCTTGTTTTGAGAAGGTCATCAAACTGAATACCATAAAGTTTTACCGTAAAAGGAGAAACAGAATTAAACCTTTTTACGCCATATACGTATCGTACAATACATTTAAAGACTGAGTTTAATTTTCTTTCACTTGCGGCATCACATTTGGCAAATAATTCGCATCCATACATCAGAATTGGCAATAAATAGGTTTTTGCAAGAAGTATTCTTATTTTAATAGGTGTACAATACTGCGTTTGCCAGAGAGTTCTAAGCATGGAATACATACGGCCACATGCATAATTAATATGGTTGCACCATGTCAGGTTCTTATTAAAAATAATACCAAGATTTTTTGCTGTATTTACCCTTTCAATACGTTCATTACTAAGAAAAATATCAGGTATATGATCGGTTATAGTAGTTCGTTTTTGGATAACAAGATATTTAGATTTTTTTGGGTTTATACTAAGACCATTAGCAGTAGCCCATTCATAAATTTGTTTTAACTCAGTATTCAGAGTTAAGACACATTGTTCAATTTCAGATGTATCACAGCTGATGTAAATCTGAACATCGTCAGCATACATTCTGACTTTGCAGTGTGTAAGTTGACTCGGAAGGTCATCAGCATAAAGCGAAAATAGAAGGGGCCCAATAATTGACCCCTGCGGTACACCCCTCGCTACAGGTAGAAGTTTTGATTTGTTGTTACCACTTTGAACATACTGATGCCTGTTGGTAAGATATGTTGATATCAGACGTGTAGCAGCTGTAGAAAACATAAACATGTGTTGTAGTTTGTAACATAGGACGTTATGATCGACTGTATCGAAGGCTTTTGAATGGTCCAAAAGTACTAAGATATTTGTTTTTCGTTCATCTATACCACTTCTTATATCTTCCGCAACATCTACAAGTGCAGTTATACAACTGTGGTTTTTCCGAAACCCAGATTGTTTATCATTAAGCAGATTATGATCATTTACGTAAAGCGATATCTGATTGTGAATTATCCTCTCAAATATTTTCGACATAAAGGGTAAAATGGCAATTGGCCTATATTCTGTTTTAGTTTTGGGTATTGGTATTATTTTAGATTTTTTCCAATTTGAGGGAAAATGACTGGTGGTAATTATGGTGTTAAATACATGTGTAACAAAGGGCAATATTCTTGGGAGAATTAATTTAAAAAATCTTGGGTGGATTTCGTCCACGCCAACTGCATTTGATTTAATTGACATACAGCTTCTTATAACGTCAAACTGGTCTACGCAATCAAAAGAGAAGTTATAATGGGGTTGACGATTGTCATGGTTGTGATTGTAAAAATCAATATCTGCTTCTACCATAGGAATATTCACAAATTTTTCATTTATAACGTCTGGATCAATAATAACAGGGTCATTATTTCCAGATTTACCGATACCGATTTCCCTTACAGCCTTCCATGTTTTTTTTGATCCCAGAGCCAAGGAGAACTTTTTAGTGTAAAATTTTGATTTTTCCTGTTTAATGATTCTGTGTACTGTTTTTCTCGCCAAACAATATTCAACATGTAGATCGTTGGTTCTAAACCGCTTCCAACGTGAAAATGCAAGGTCTCTTTGATTAATAGCTTGTTTAATATTTGATGAAAACCATGGTCTTTTTGTTTGACCCACTACTTTAGTTTTTAATGGAACAGCTTGATCAAACAAATATAATATATTACGTTCAAGAAAGGCTAGTTTATCCTCTATTGAAACCATATAATAGATTGCATTCCAATCAATTCTAAGAAGTTCTAATTCCAATGTGGCGTATTTAATATTTTCGAAGTCACGAAAAGTTATTGAATAGGGTGAGATTTGGAGTTGAAAATTATAGGTCATAAATAATAAATCGTGTTTAGAAAAACACGGAACAGACAGTTGATCGTATAATTTAATATTACTTACATTACTAACAAAAAGAAGATCAATTAAGGTGCTGTTGGACGAGGTAAAGTGAGTAGGTGTAGTTATGTTGGTTGGAAAAAGTCCCAATGGTGCCAAGATGTCAATAATGCTTGAGTCAATTAAAAGGTTCCAGTTAAAATCACCAACAAGGACAACATCATTATATAACGCTGTGAAATTCTCCAAAATTGAAAAAAAATTTTCAATTGGTATGTTGTTATTAGGCCTGTATAAACTACCTACCAGCAATTTTCTTTGTTGAGATATAACTTCTAATAAGATGTATTCCACCAAACCATTATTATTATCACCATTAACATTAATAACAGAACTATCATTAGATGTGCTTTTAATATTATAAGATATGCCTCTTCTAATATAAATAGCTACTCCACCAGCGCGCCCAACTCTATCAACCCTTATTAAATTGTAGCCACTTAGAGAAACGGAAAGATTACTGATACTTGCATGAAACCATGTTTCTGAAACGCATACGATATCCATGTAGGAGTTCTCAAATATGTACCGGAATTCTTCAATTTTAGGCGCCAAACTTTGAGCATTGATATGACAGATTTTTAAACCGTGTGCATGTTTAGAAAGAATTTTGATCATATTTGCAGTACCGTATGTGGATCTATCCCCTAAGTTATTTATATTGTGCATTTATATATACACAAAGAAATAAGAATGTAACGCACGAGTTGACAAATGATTTTTTGAATTTAAAACAATTTTTAAAATGAAACATTGTAAATTGAAACATTGTAAAATTAAAAAAATAGTAAATAAGATAAAATATCACAAAGAGTATAAAAAGAAAGTAAATAATGAGAAAAATAAGGGTATAAATATATAAAAATAAATTATTGTAGCTGCGATTCGTTATTTCTTTGATAACCAGCGCCAAAACTATCCTGATCACCTGATACAGGAAATAACCAATCTAAATGGTCGATTTCATCAATCTGAATAATAGGATCGTTTGCCGTTTTTTTTACGTATACGAGCCCTCGCATGGAGAATGCACTATGTATCCTGCGCTCCCTTTTCATTTTTACGGCAGCTCGCAAAATTTTATAATTATCCTGTGTTAAGCTTTCATTCACAAAGAATTTATTTTCGGAATCGAAACCAATTTGATTTAAACAAAAGAAAAAGTCTTTATTTTGTTTCTTAAAATTTGATAATGTTTTTAAAAAATAATTTTTGTCGTATTGGGACCACATTTTAACAATAATTGCAGCATCAGGTGAATCGTTTTTATTTTTGTTATTATGATTTTGTAACCGATATATGTTTTTGATTGGGGGAATGGTTGTGTTAATCGTTGAACAAATATCTTTAAAGATTTCGTGTAAATTTTCATTTGGATTAAAGGGGATTTCATTAATACGAATGTCTTTCGCGACGGTAAAATTTTCTTGCCGTCTTAATTGGGTTTTTAAACTTTTTATTTCAGCACCCATTGTTTTTATTTTAAACTCCACTGTTTCTATTTTTGTTATTTCTGTTTCTAGCTTGTTTACTTTTTCTGATACTTCAATAATATTATTTTTCATTGCACTAAATCTCTTATCTAGTTCATTTAAGAGATCATTTTTGTACTCAACAAATTTTGTTTGCATCATTTCTTGTATTTGGTTTGTTAGTTTTTCAAAACGTTTGTCCATTATCGTAAT
Organism: Pollenia griseotomentosa; assembly: GCA_963931875.1. Taxonomy (NCBI): domain Eukaryota; kingdom Metazoa; phylum Arthropoda; class Insecta; order Diptera; family Polleniidae; genus Pollenia; species Pollenia griseotomentosa. The sequence continues at coordinate 166,860,117 of OZ007560.1, read as the reverse complement.
AAATTTGAGCGGAGATTCAGTGTCAGTTAATCTCGGTGTTTTTGAAATATTTCCAAGGAAAGAGTTATGTAAAACTTCTCTCATTCTCTTTGATGAGGGAGTTTTAACAGATTCCTGGTCATTGTTATTTTTATTTTCTTTTGTGTAGTTATTTTCATTGGTGGTATTTTATTTAAAGAAGTGTAAACTAATGCGTTTTTCAAGAAATAATCCAGCTATAGTATATTACTTCCTAGGTGGTATTCAAGTTGATGCAGTTGAAAATTTCCTTGACCTTGGAATACTACTTGACCCTAAACTTAGCTTTAATTCGCATATTACGTTTATGATAAATAAAGCTAGAGGAACACTTGGATACATAAACCGCTGGGAAAGAACAACAAAAAATTTTCAACTGCATCAACTTGAATACCACCTAGGAAGTAATATACTATAGCTGGATTATTTCTTGAAAAACGCATTAGTTTACACTTCTTTAAATTAAGCTCCATTAAGTTTTCTTTACACCATTCATAAAAACAACTTAGATCATCTTGTAGACGTTGGTGATCTAACACATGGTTGTAAGTTAAAAATATCTTAACATCGTCAGCATACATCAGAACATTTGAAAACTTTATAACTCCAGGTAAATCGTTTATAAAAAGCAAGAATAATACAGGTCCAAGGTGGCTGCCTTGGGGTACACCTGATGGCACATTTATTTTTCTTGAAAACGTTTTATTAAAAAGGACAGTTTGGACCCTATTCGATAAATAAGAGTAAATCCACTTTAAGGTAAGATCAGTAAATCCCATTATTTGAAGCTTCTTAACCAAAAGAGCATGATTGACTTTGTCAAAAGCTTTGCTGAAATCGGTGTAGATAACATCTGTTTGATTCCCTGCGAAAAAACCACGATTGATAGCAATTGTGAGCTGAAGAAGGTTTGTAGTGGTAGAGCAACCTTTTTTAAATCCGTGTTGATATGGAGATATTATGTTTGAGATTTGGTAATATAAATTTTCCGTTATTAATTTTTCAAAAAATTTAGGTATGATACTAAGCTTTGCAATACCACGGTAATTTTTAATATCAGATCTAGTGCCAGAATTAAACAAAGGAACAATAAACGATTCCTTCCAAATTTTCGGAAAATACCCAAATTTAATTGACGTATTGAACAATATCGTTAAAGGGATAGATAAGGCTTCAGCACACATAATCAAAATATTACTCGGGATCTTATCAGGACCATATTTGTAAGAGAATTTTAGCTTTTTTAGACCATTTGCGACAGTTTGGGTATCAAAAAACGAAATTGATATAGCTGGATTTTCTGCTATCGAAAACGGATAATTACCATTTTTATCATAGGTAGCATCTGAATAAGTGGTAGAAAAAAAATCAGCGAACAAATCACTTATACAGGTTGCATCACATGATTCATTTTGATTAAATTTCATCACTGTAGGATAACCAGTTGTTCTTTTTTTTGAATTTATAAAATTGTAGAATGATTTCGGATCATATTTTATATTATTTTGGATTTTATTCAAGTAAAGTGCATAGCATAACTTATTTGTTCTTGTATATTCAGCTCGACTTACAGCATATCTTGAATAATCAACAGAAGATCCAGAACGTTTGAATTTTTTGTAGCATTGATTTTTATTATTTTTAGCGCGAGATAATTGCCCATTATTCCAAGGTGGGCCAGATTCAGATTTCATTCTATATTTTGGAATACATAAATCCATAAAATTAAAAAGTTTATTGTAAAGCACCTTAAATATGTGATCAATATGTGTATTTTTTCAGAAGGAAATGCCAAAATGCTATTCCAGTCTACATTTACGATTAATTCATTTAGTGCATTGTAGTTTGTTTGTTTAAATGCAAAAACTTTTTCGTGTATGGTAGGCAGTATATAATTGTGTTCCAATGGGAGGTTTATGATTAACTCAATAGCAGGATGAAATCGATCTTCAGGAGTAGTTACAGGGATTGTGCGATTAACATTACAGTCATCTTTATCAGTTACCAAAATTAAATCAAGAATTTTCGAAAAATCATTTATTACTCCGTTTATTTGAAAAAGACCCATGTCTTGTAACATGTTGATAAAATCCTTTGAACTGTTACTAAGTTTAATCGGAACGTAATATTTATCCTCTGGGACAAATTTCCAAGATAATGAAGGTAAATTAAAGTCACCCATAACTATAAGGGTATCCAATTCATTAGAAAATTGAGCAATATGTTTAATAGCCTCAGCGTGTTGAATGTAAAGAGACTGCGGGGATGATGGAGGAATGTACGAACATGTTACTAAGAACCTTTTATGCTTTAGCTTGATTACAACAGCGATGAATTCAATATCCACAAATGAATCAATATTTACACGTTCCGCATATAAACTATTTGCAACCGCAATAAGAACTCCACCGCCATAAGTTTCACGATCACGGCGAAAAATCTTGAATTTGTTACCAAGAATTTCAGTACTGAGGAAATTATTATTTAGCCATGTTTCAGTAAATACTAGCACCTGATGATTGATGTTAAAACTTTCAACATATAAATTAGATAACTTAGTTCTAAGGCCACGGACATTTTGATAGAGTAAGGACATTACGTTGGCAGTATCATTATTTAGTTTTTTGGAACATTAATATTACGTTGAGGTAAATTGGCTACGTTATTGAATAAAGGTTTTTCTTTGTAAATATATTCTCGAACCAAAGTGTTAACGGGCCAGAAGTTTGGATCCAAAACAGAAGGAAAACAATCCGCAGAAATAGTAACCTTAAATGAAGCAATTGATCGTGGTTGTAAGAATTGAAATTGATGAATTGAAGATATCGTGTTCGAACCAAGTTTAGATTTTATGTAGTAGTCTACATCTTCCGAGGTCGTACCGTAAGCTAACCGAGATATGAAAACTGATTTTCTTGGTGGAACAGCTCGTAGTGGATTATGAACAGTTTGATTACATGCAACATAATTATTCGGTATTTGCGTCATTGTGGAAAATGTATTAGCGAGACCAGTGTCAATATTGACAAGTGGTGTAACATCTGAATTCGGGGTATTGGACTCTAGAGCAGGAACATTTAAAGATGAAGATGATATAGAGACCACATTATTATTAACTCCGACAAGTTGTGTAACACCTGAATTCGGGGTATTGGGCTCTAGAGCAGGAACATTCAAAGATGAAGATGATATAGAGACCACATTATTATTACCTCCGACCGAAGTCGTTGGTGTTTGAATGGACGATATTGAATTTATAGCAGTTGCAGATGATTTAATAGCAGTTTTTTTCCGCTTAGGAGATGAACGATCTTGCGTAGATTCGAATTTTTCCAAATTAGAAAATTCTGTAAATAATTTACCAAATTTAGATAATTTATTTTGAACCAGTACAAAATCTTTACTGAGTTGGTCGAATTCGTTTTTATAGCTTTTAAAAAACTTGTAGAGTTCCATATTTATTATTTTGCAGTTAACACAACACCATTGAAGAGACTTGGCTTGATCATAATTGCGATTGTTAGAATTGTTTCTTCGAAAACACTATTTTTAAAATGGATCTATCAACTTCAGGTATTTGACTAATTTATTAATGATTTTTGTAAAGAAAAAAATTGCGGAAATATTTAAAATTATTTTTAATTGGTCAAAAAAACGAGTTTTTTTAATGAAATGTTGATTTTCAAAATATGTGAAAATACTTGGGCAGAACTTTTTTGTTTTGTTCTTTTAAGTGACTATTTTATTTGTTGTTATTGTTGTTGAAAGTAGGATTTTTGTAACAGACCTGGGTGTTCATAAATACATTACAATTACATGTAAAGGCAATTAACATATCCCTGTTGGCCAAACTGCCGTCGTCGACATTGTCGTCAACGATTTATGCAAGACATGTCCTCTATCACTTAAGATTTCTGGAAGACAATTTTGAGGAAAATGTCGTGGACGACAAAATACTCGACTTTGTCAAGTGCACTGTCTTTTAAAGAAGTTAATAAACGACGACATGACCGACATTGTCTTACAAGTTGTCTTTTGTCAAAGCTTATCCACGACAACATGACAGACATTTTCTTGTAAGGTATCCTCTATCAACAACTATACACGACAGTATGAGCGACAGTGTCTTGTAAGCTGTCCTGTATTAAAGCGTATGCACGACAACATGACCGACAGTGTCTTGTGAGGTGTCCTTTATCAACTTCTAAGCACGACAATTTGAGCGACATTGTCTTGTAAGCTGTCTTCTAAACAAACAAAAATAATTTGTTCGTAATCTATATATATAAAAAGAAGTGTACACTTTGATGTCACCACTAACTGCGAAAGCGGGTCGTTCGACTTAAACAAAAGCTATCACGGTACTTTGGGGATAGTCTGCAGATGGTTTATGTAAAGTTTGGACGAAATCGGCCCAGTGGTTCCAGAGATATTGCATTTAGATTTTCCTATATATTATTCCCATATAAATTTCAACAAAATGGGTTTCATTATCCATATTATGATTTTTTATTGTTACCTGAAAAGTTACCAAATCGTAATGCCTAATGTGTACAATGACATTCGGAATAGATCTTAATGTATATATTTTATATCGCTAGAGGGCGTAACGTAGGGCAAAACGGGTAAAAGCTCCCCCTCCAAATATTTTCTTAACTGATTAACCGATTTTCTTGAAATTTCGCAGGCAAATAGTGTTACATCTGGAAGGAACTATAGCCTATAATTTTTATTATTCAGGGCGTGAAATTGGGCAAGAGAGGCAAACGCTCCCCCTCCCTATATCTTCTTAACTAATCAACCAGTAGTGCGATTCACTAACTTTTATAACGATAATCGAATCGTTAAAATAAATATAACGAAAATTTATCGAGTATGCTATTCAGTAAAATTTTTAACGATATTCGCAGTCGTTTAAAGTCAGCTGTTACTTTAAACAATTTTTTTGTCGTTATTTTAGCGACAATAATTTAGGCTGTGTTTATTTAATCGATAAAATGTATTTTATGTTTAATATAGCTTACATACATACAAAGATATATTCATATGTATATCTATGAACATATATTCAAAATTTACAAAAAAAAAAAAGCAAATTAAGAACAAAAACAAAATTCTAAAAGTAAAATTCACAAAAAAAATATAAAAACCACAAATTAACCCTTCATCTTACTCATGAGTCTAGACAGACCTTTTTCAATGCATTTTTAATGAAAAAACATGGGTAACACGGGGGGTTAAGAACAATTTCGTTTGTTTACATTTTATTCTCTTTTGTGCTTTTCGTTTTTTTTTAACATTTTGTAGACAGAGATGTTACAAAAATACAGCTGTTTACTATCGTTAAACAAAAGTTACAGAATCACACTATCGTTACTGCAAGCGAATATTTATGTCGACAAATGTTACGATTGTCGGTTCGTTTAAAGTTAGTGAATCGCACCACAGTATTCTTTAAATTTGGCATGCAGATACTGTAATATCTAAAGGAACTTTAAGATATACATGTTTTTGAATTTCCAACAATTAGGGCGTAAAATAGGGCAAAAAGGGTAAAAGCTCCATCTCCCCATGTCTTCTTAATTAATTATCCGATGGAAGTTTCAAGTCTTGAAGGAATAAAGGTAAACGGGTAAAAGCACCCCCATCCAATATCTTCTTAATTAATTAAACGGTTCTTTTGATAAGTTTATGTATCTTTATTAAACGTTTTTTTCTCCGATTATTCTACTTCGGCTTTGCAATGGTACACGATTGGTCGTTAACAAATTGATGAAAAACGTTATTGAAGCTACCTTTTTGAATGGTAAATTCCAAGACGAAAATGTCTTGCTGCCACGAACTCCGATGATTGCCACAGACGTCCCAAATTAATTCAAATTTTCTTTTAGATTGGCATTTGCAATGACAATCAATAAGTCACAACTACGTCTGTTTGCGGCTTAGATTTGGGCACACCATGTTTTTCAGACGGACAATTATACGTGGCATGTTCTCGCGTCGGCAAGCTATCGAGCTTATTTGTGTTGGTTAAAGACGGACTGACAAAAAAAAAATCGTACACGCAATTGCTCTTCTTAACATGGGGTCTTCACCTGACAATTTTTTGTTATAGTAAACGTCAAACTTCATATAAAAAAAAACGCTGAAAAAAATATTAGAGTTTTTTATATAGACTTTGACGTTTGGTATAACAAAAAATTTTCAGGTGAAGACCCCATGCAATAAAAATTGATTATCTCTGTTTGATTTTCATACTTCAGGATAAAAAATACATCACTTTTTTATGGAAACTGGGAATTATTTCCTTTCGCAGGTTACTTTATATTATATTCAACATTTTTTATTTTTCGAATTTATTCTATGAGTTAAATTTCAGTTATGTATTTTATAAAGCTTTTTTGTAATAGTCTTATTCCTTCAATTTTTCAGGAATGACTTTATACCTGAATAAGACTATTACAAAAAAGCTTTATAAAATACATAACTGAAATTTAACTCATAGAATAAATTCACTTTTTTATGTTTAACTTTTGAATATGTAACGAAAAGAAATAAATAGCTATTGTTTTTTTTTCATCGCCGATTATGGTATAAAGCGCTCAAGTGAAAGAAAGAGGAATTTATTTTACTTGAAATTAGGTTTATGGCAAAACAACGTTTGCCGGGACAGCTAGTAAAAAATAAAAATAACTGTAAAATAACGATAATAATAAAAAACTTCCAAAGCAAAGTGAAGAAAATCAGTCAGTCAAGTCTGAGAACTCAAAGAATTAAGGTCTTATTCTAAAAATATGTATGTGCTATTGTATATTTTTATTTTTTCGTTTAGGTTTATAGGCGACATTGTCGTGTAAGCTGTAACTCCTATAACTTCACCGACATTGTCTTATACGCAGTCGTTGACGATAAAGTAGAATCCTTTGTCGTCCATATAGTCGTCAAAGACATGTGAACGACAATGTCGTTCATGTGGTCATCAACGACTATATGGACGACAATGTCGTGCATGTAGTCATCAACGACAGTCTGAGCGACATTGTCTCTCTTTGTGTCGTGCACGATTTACGCGACACTTGTTTGAAAATGTCATCGACGATTTGCATTAGTTGTCCCTTACGTGTCGTGCAGGAATTAACATTGTCGTGCACGAATCATCAATGATTCGTACACGACATGGCCAATTGGGATAGCTTAAATTACAATTACAAAGAAGTAGATCTTGTTGAAGAAACACATTACGTGCAATTGTAATAAGAAATATTCAATTACACATTACAGTGAACTCGCGAAAACGTGAACTAATTTTTACCAAGAGTGTTCACGTTTTCAATTGTGAAAATTTTAGAAAAAGTTAAGCTCGAAATAAAATCTCAAACAAACAATTTAATATCAGATATTAAGATTGGATAAAAATTTTAAATTTTTCATTTATTCACTTTACAAAAATAAAATAAAATATTTATACTTTTTCACTTCTAAAAAACAAAAAACTCAAATACTATGTACTAATCTATGTACTAATGCTAGAAACACAACTGTGCCGAACGACGAATTATTCGCAACGAATATTCTTTCAGATGATTCGTTGGTAGGGTACCATTTTTTCACAACGAGAGTATCATTTATGATTGAAAAATTAGCTCATATACGGGTATTTTGCTCTTGAAGCTGATTCCCAAATGATTAGATTATAATTCAAAATGCTAGCTGGGATATTCTCTGTAATTCTTAGCAACTGAATAAAAATTGATTAAAGTAAATAAAAAAACCATTAATATCCCTTTAAAAGACGGGTTATTTTTCCAATTAGTTTTTACACAAAGAAATCGCTTATCTTCTTTTAGTATGTGTTTTGTCTTACCATTGAGATTATTCAAAACCCTTATTTCAGTTTGGTCAACCTTTTTATTTTTAGCCCATTTTAAGGCTTTATTTAATGCTTCCACGGTTTCCTTCTGTTTTATTACGATTTCTAGCTGTTCTACAATAGAAACAATATCTTCGTCACCTTTAGAATCATTATCAATTTCAAAAATTCACATTTATATTTTTAAAGAAAAATTACAAATTTTCTATAAAACCTAAAAGGATTCATTTGCATGTATTTGTGAAAACAACCAACGTAAACAGTAAAATGAGTTTAGGGATTCCCGAAATAAAAAGTAAATTAAAAAAATAAAAAGAAAAAAACTCAGAAAACTTTGTTCACGTTTTAGAGCTTTCAGACTTTGTTCACTTTTTAGAGTAGTCAATGTAAAAATAAAAGTGTTCACGTTTTCGAGTCGTTCATGTGCTCGAGTGTTCACGTTTTCGCGTAATTGGCGAATAAAAACACATTGTGGTTTTTCATTTCTAATAATATTTTCGTAAGGTTTTTTATTTACAAATATTGTTTTGTATTTCAATCTCAGTTACTTTTAAACACCCAGTGCCCATGTTCTGTAACTCTCGCTTCGAGAAACTTTTCCATTGAAATGTGAGAAATGAAACAAAAATGCCATAAATTTAAACAAACAACTGTTTTTCTCACTTTAATGCATCTGTAACATTTTTGGCGAGTAATAGCTGTCACGTAAGGAAATTACTAGGCAATTTACAGAAAAAGTGTGTCTGTAAAATTTCTGTGAGAAAATTCCCGCTTTGAACTGTCAAATAAATCACAAATAAAAACGGGCCGAGAAAAATTTTAACATTTAAAAACATATTAAAAATGCGAATTGTAAAGAATAATTATAAAAATATTTTGTTCTTGACACATTTTTTCATTGTTTAATTATTTTGCTAACAACTTTTTTATAAAAAATACGAATGTTTTCAAAGCTCGCTTGCAAACAACAAACACTAAAGTCGCATTTTACATTATTTGGTATAGCTGTCGGTTGTATTTTCGCCGCCGTCGTTGAAAAATGTTCAACGCGTTCTCAACGTCTGCAATGTCACATCGGCTTCGAATACAATGTTATGACATTTATAACGTAACGACGTAATCTCTTTTGATAGTTTCCGACATGAGTTACAGACACACATTTTTCTCACTTTTGGAGAAACGATGGAATATTTTGTTTCACATCTTTTCGATGCGAGAAGTTCTTACTGAAGTTACAGAACATGGGTACAGTAGTGCGATTCACTAACTTTTTTTAACGATTAGCGTTTCGTTAAAATAAATATAACGAAAATTTATCGAATATGCTAATCAGTAAAATTTTTAACGATATTCGCTGTCGCTTGAAGTCAGCTGTTGCTTTAAGCTTTCGTTATTTTAACGACGTTATGTTTATTAAATCGATAAAGTGTATTTAATGTATGTTTAAAATAGCTGAGGCCTGACTTCTTACATACACACATGCAAACATATGTATATTCATATGTACGAACAAAAATAAATTTCTAAATTCAAAATTTACAAAAAAAGCAAATTAAGAACATAAAAAAAATTATAAATGTAAAATTCAAAAAATGGCAAATTAACCCTTCCTCTTACTCATGAGTTTGGCCGGATCTTTTTCAATGCATTTTGAATGAAAAAACCATGTGTTACACGGAGGGTTAAGAACAGTTCGTTTTTTTTAACACTTTGTAGACAGAGATGTTACAAAAATACAGCTGTATCCCTGCAAATAATAGGACCAGTCCAAACACGCGTGCAAAGAGTAGCCCATAAAAGACTAGGACTAGTCCAAAAGTAACCCAAAAGTATTGAAAAAACATGGTCTATTTAACATTACGATGTCCTAGGGCAGGACCATATACCCAGCTTTGGACTACAAAGGAGTAGTTTTAAAACTACTTCATAGTATACTCTAGAGGATTAGCTTTGAATCGTTTAAAAACGAAAGCACGTCGTTTAAAAACGAAGACATGTCGGCTCACTACAAACACTTTTTAACAATGACATGGTCCATGCTTGCATTACATCGGACCAGTCCATGTAGTAGTCCATTTTATCAAAACGGAGCAGGTAGTCCAATATTATTTGCAGGGATACTATCGTTAAAAAAAAATACAGAATCACACTACTGTTACTGCAAGCGAATATATATGTCGACAAATATCACGATTGCCGGTTCGATTAAAGTTAGTGAATCGCACCACAGATCTGTGTTATACTATGTTCACACTTGAGTTTTTAAACGCGTTTAAACAAAATGTTGATTAAGTTAATCGAAGCCGTTCACATTACATTTGGGATGATTAAACCCCTAACCATAATATGCATAGCCTTGCTTAACATACTGTCAAAAATTTACAAAAAGTCTCTCAAATGTATTTAAAAAAAACGAAAAACAAAATAAAAAAACATTTGATTCCGTACGGAATGTGCGGTTAGTTTCGCACCTTGCTTAAGCAAATGACAGTTTCGTTAAACTTAGCAAAAAGTTTCCTAAAGTTCAATATGGTTTGCTTCATACAATTTACATGTATTCGCACATTTGCTTAAGCCAATTTAAGCACATTATGGTTGGGCCTTAAGATAACAGAAGATTAAGAAAAAAAAATACAACAAATAAATTAATATTTATATAAAAAATGGATAAAAATACTTTTATAACGTTATGAGAAGATTATTTTAAACATATTAATGATGAAATTGTGAAAATTTATAAATTATTTAAGGGAAAATAAAAACATTAAGAGTACATAGTATATTTATGGGGATTCTGCATATGATTTTTACTCCCTACGTGATTCCCATAAGGCGGAATTTTTAAATTTCAATTTCCTCCCATCGTGTTTTCCCATAAGGAAGAATTTTTTCCTCCCATAGGGAGGCATTTTTAATTTAAAATCTTACTTAAAAGTTGATTTTAGTTAGTTTAAAATTTTTTGCTCCCAATGTATTTTTCCATAAGAAGGAATTTTGAATATAAACAAAATTAAAAAAAATTTTTTAGTATATTTTAAATATAAAAGAGAGTTATATAAAGTTGATCACGTATTATTTTATTCAATGAAGAGAAATTTTAGAAGTTCTATAACAGAGATAGGCAGGGCTGCCAATTGACGATTTTTTTGTTCCGAAATTAGCAAAGTGCCGATTTGCTGATTTTTTCTAAAAAGTGACGATTTTTTCAATCTCAAAAGTCTGAATAAAACATTAACTTTTCTAACAAGTTCGTTTTTTTATCTTAAAATGTTTAGTAGCAGTACCTTTACAAGTACCTTACAAGTGCGAAAGGCAGAACGTTTTCTTTCGCTTATCTTTTACGCTGATAAGCCATACCTAAACAAAGGCGTCAATGTTGTTTCACGAACAGTAGTGATAGCTTTCTTGTTTAATAAAACCCACAAATAAAAATAGAGATAAAAACGCTAGATTGACCAAAAATAGCTAAATTGACATTATTAATAAACAATCATATTTTAAGCAATTATACGGCGAATATTTAACCAGTTGTAAGATAATATCTACATGAGTCTCATACGATTCATGACATGAAAGACTCGTTAGATAATCTATACCCACGTCTTAAACGATTCCCACAACGATTGAAGAAGCGTCTTTCGCTGTGCTATGGAAGAATCTGAGTCGTGTTACAGTTTTTCCCGTGTGAGGAATCTTCTACAGTTAAAAAATGCGGCCATCGACGATCATAGACGCTCTTCATGAGACTCCTAGTATCTCTTATACGATTGAAAATGCTAGCTGGGTATGAAGTTATTATGTTTCCGTTTGAATGTTTTTTTTATAAGAATCGAACAAAAATTGTTTAAAAAAAAATAAATTTTAAGTTGTCCGATTTTTTTGACGATTTTGCGAAACGTGCAAGACGATTTTTTTATATTTTCTCAGGAAATTTACGATTTTCTCACAAATTTATCTGGCAGCCCTGGAGATAGGCAAAATGCCGCCCATGGGCGCTTTGTTATTCTCTTAGTTACACGCAAGAATTATAGAAATAAAGATTACGACATCAGGCAGATATAAAATTTTTTTACGGTGCATGTAGGAACTGTGACGTCACTCAACCTTCGTTTTCATTGGCTAATAATTTTTAGCTTTTAAACTGAAATGGTTTTGTGTAAACATGACAGTGGGATACTTAACCATTTTTCTATTTAAATTATTTGAAAACTGAATTTTTTTTTTTAGAAGTTCCTTTTTTCTTTATAATTTTATTTTGGACTTACATAAATATATATTATCTCTATATAAGCTATTGTAAAAAATATAGACATTTTATTAAAAGCACGCAACAAGTTAGTTTTTCGCACAATTTCCCTTTTTGTGTTTTTGCGGTTAATTTGTTGGCATTTGCCCACTGCACACTTAATGTTTGTTCTCTTTTCTGCTCTCTTCTATTTTTATTTATTTTTCTTTATTTCACTACTTTTAACACACGTTTGAACACTTTTAAAAATTCTATTTATTGTAATAATATTTTTAATATAAAATATTAAGCAAAATTCTTAATTTTTTGACAATTGATATATTTTTTATTTCAACTCTCTGAGTAAATTAGTTGCACTTTTTGTAAGAAATTACGATTTTCACATATAAAAGAGCCTTGGTAATCTTTACAAGGGAACTACTACGTCATCAAACGGTAAAACATGCGCAAGGCGTAATCTTCTATCATTCTTGGTTACACGTACTTAAGTACACTTACAGAAGAGAAGAATGAAAACAATTTTGTCCCGCATAAGCAGTCGCACAGGTATTTTGTGTTACGCTTGTTGCTTGAGCAGCGTTGCCAAATGTGATTTTTTTTGTTGAAAAAATGTTTTTTATGTAAAAAAAGGTTTTTTTAATTCTTTGTTAAAAAATGAATTTTTTTGTAAATTGTTTTTTTTCTTTGTTAAAAAAATTAAAATTTTGTCTTTCAATTTAGGGATGATATTTCCTGCGACATTTTTGCCTTTTAAAGGCTTGATCGAACTTCATTAGAATCCATTATTATGTAACATTGAAACACTGGCTGTCCGCTATTTATACGGAATGTATTAGATTCCTAGACATTTGCTCTCTTCATCGCAACATGCCTACACCAAGGGCAATCCTGTAGAGACGGCGCTTTACTCACTGGTCGGCAACATTGAGAAATAACTTCAATTTCGGGAATACTCACTTGTGGCCTTTCTGGACATTGAGGGCGCTGTCAACAATGTCAGACCCAACTTCATCTTGGTGTCAATGAGGGAGGTGGGTGTTGACGATGTAATTTTTAGATTAATTGGTAATTTACTCGACAATAGGATCATTGAATCCACGATGGGTGCTACCAATGTGTGCAGATCTGTGCACAGGGGCACCCCACAAGGTGGGGTTCTGTCCCCTCTACTATGGAATCTGACGATTAACACTTTGTTGAGTCGGTTCGACAGATGAGGCGGTGGCGGTCATGGGTAAAACCCTGGACACACTGTCCCTTTGTATGGAATGTGCATTACAGATTCTAAGCTCTTGGAGCATCTCCTGTGGACTTGGTGTCAATCCGCAGAAAACTGAGTTCGTACTCTTTACCAGGAAGTACAAGGTTGGCAACTTTAGGCTTCCTAGGCTAAATGGCACGGAGCTGACGCTCTCGAACAGTGCCAAATATTTGGGCGTAATTCTCGATAGCAAACTATCATGGGAACTCAACCTTCTCACGAGGGTTGATAGGGCCATTGTGGCCTTATACACCTGCAAGAGATCTTTGGGCAGATGCTGGGGCCTTGGCCCCAGGGGCGTTGAATGGGTCTTTGAGGCGGTGGTAAAACCGATCCTCTTCTATGGGGTCATAGTGTGGTGGCCTGCCATGGAAAGGGGACGGTACTGCGGAGAAAGTATATAGGGTGGCTGCGCTGATGATCACTGGATCACTCCGCACGACACCGACGAAAGCGCTGTTTACTATGCTGAACTGGCTGCCGGTTGACATAATGGCCGAACAGCAGGCCCTGTCTTCCGCCATTAGACTGGGGGCGGTGGGCCTATGGTCTACGCGGAACTATGGTCATGCCAGGGTCACGCTCCACGCATCATATGACCTGGCGGAGCTGGACTATTACACTCCGGTTTTTCGGTGTTTTGTTCACGGTTTATCATGGCAATGATAATGAGCTGCTCGATAATACGCGCTCTCTGGAACCGGCCCTACGGGTCTTTACCGATGGTTCCAGGATGGGCAATAGAGTGGGTGGAGGTTTCTTCATCGAGGAATTGGACCTTTGGGTCTCTTTTAGGCTGCCAGATGGCAGTAGTGTGCTGCAGGCGGAAATCTCTGCCATAAAGCGGGCGGCAAACTGGCTGAGGTACTATCGTATATCGAGGGATATATGTATATTTACGGACAGCAAGGCTGCCATTGCAGCTCTGGCTGGTGTCTTTACGACATATCTAGGGTATTCATTTAATCGCTCGATTAATTAATTGAGGTTTTGGTTTAATCGGTTAATAATCGGTTTATTTTGTTATTGATCGATTAACCGGTTAATAAGTTTTTTTTTTTTATAAATTAAGTAATTTCAATTAATAAAAACTAAACATTAATTATTATTTGGGGTTTATTAGAAGAAAAAAACAATAACATAACAATTCTTGAACTAAAAAAAGCAAACAAAACAATCGGGCATGTTCTACAAATCGAAATGAAGTGGATTTAAAATCGCACAAATTTTATAAATGAGCCTGTTAAGAAAGCTTATAATAATATTTCCTGTTATATAAATTATTTTATGTGTACTTTCAATAATAAATAATAAAGAATATAACGCACTATTTATCGCTTATTGGATTATTTATTCAGTATAACGTTTTATTAATAACTTGAACAAAAATAATTCACTTATAGGTATTTTAATTATTTAATATTATAAATTTGGTTTAAAACAAATTTTAATTCAATTAATTTCATTATCCTTATAATAATTTTAACTACTATTTTATCAACTATTTATTCGTTAAATCACTTACGATTGAAGTCCAACGCATCTATGATGATTTCTAAAATTATTTTATTTTAACAACTTAAGGCCCACACCAAGGCAATTTTATATTTTATAATTTTAGGGTACTAAACTTTTTAATGCTTCACCTAATTTTCAATTTACTATATTGGATTTTAACTCCTATGAGTTATTGTATTTAAAGTTACCCACTATGTAGGCTGAGTACTGATTTGCGACTGACATTATTATAAAATAAAAGAAATCAAGAACTTCGATTGCCCGATTCTCTTCGAAAGGTGATAAGCAAATAAGTAATTAAAAAACAATGCTAAAGCATCGGCAATAATAGCGATTTTTTATGCTACAAAGCGTACCTTAACTACTCCCACCTTTAAGATCCAGACGTCCGCGTCTTTGGGATAAGTGGCAATGCACGGTCTTTGATTTCCTTTTCACATATATTTAATGTTCTTCAAATATTATTATCTTTATTAACATAGAATTTTTAATGTTCTTAAAAAAACAATGTATGTACATTTATTATTCTAAATTTTCAAACTTTGCCATGATTATTTTCCGTTATAATTATTCCTTTTTACACAAAAAATGTATTTCCTTCATACGAAAAAAAAGAATAAAAAAACATTACCGGAGGCAGTTATATTTTAAATATATTTTATAAGTCAGTTTCACTAAAAGTTGCGACATTTCCGTCCTGTGTTAATACTACAATAATAGCAGTAAATTCCATCAATCCGCAATCAAAAATTTTATATTGTCCTTATGAACTATTCTGCCGTCAATTCTAAGTGTGGTTCCCAAGTCCTCTTGAACTACTCTCTCAACATAAGCCCTGTAAAACTTATTACCTATACGTTTATTTGTCCTAACATAGACCTTTTCACCGGGATCATATGTCCTAACAACCCTATTTTTATTGTGATAGCTTAAGTCGATTTTCTGTTTAGCCAAAATGTCAGAGCAAATTTTCTCCCTTAGGTCTTCCGGTATAGTCCGAATAACATCAATCGGTCTCATTCCGGTAGTCGAGTGGATTGATCTATTATACCTTGATGTGGCAAGGAGGACTAGCTCCAGAGGATCCGTAGAGATGTCATCCAGTCTAAGACATCTTGCAATTTCCGTCAACGTACTATGGAAACGTTCGACCTGTCCGTTGGATAAACTGTGAAGAGGTGGTATTGCATGGATGTCTGCTCCGAAGGTATTTTTAACAAGTGACCTAATTGTTTCAGAGTTGAAAGATTTTTCATTATCACATACTATTACTTTAGTGTTGCCAAAAAGATTCAATGCCTCAAGAAGGGCCGGCTTCACATCAATTATAGCTCTGGAAGTTATGGGCTTGACAACAGCAAATTTAGAAAATTTGTCCAAACATGTTAAAAAAAATTATCTGTCCGTATTATAAATATCTATATGAATTATCTCCCCTATAAAAGATGGTATTGGAGTCTCTACGATTCGGTGATTTTTGGGGTGCCTTGAGTATTTCGCCTCTCGGCATGTTTTGCAAGCAGATATAACGTGCTTTATTTGTTTTCTCATATCGGGAAAATAATAATCCTGAAGGATTTGGTGAATATTCTCCTTTAAGGAGCGATGAGCTCTATTGTGTTCAGTGTTTATAATTTCCATCTGATCACTAGGGCTAAAAACATCAGTCACGTATTTGTTAGTATGGCGGAATTTTACCGACGGATAATGAGTAATCAAAAAGTGTTGGATTTGCGCTAAGCTATGTAAGTCACAAAAAATTCCATTAACAACCCGCTCATTTATAGAGGTATGAATCAAACTATATATGTCCTCGACAGTTATGTATGCAATTCGGTGCCTTAAGTGTTTCTTAAATATGATCTTCGTATCCTTTTTTACATAAGTATCGTGAACCAGTATAATCTGGTTTTTAAATGAATTCACCGGATTTTGAACGGTTGGTATAACTTCGGTAAGTGAAAGCTCGCTGGCACATGCCTGCATAGAAGTAGATGATATTGAGTCAGTAGCCATATTAAGAAATTGTCTGGATAACGCATCCGCAACGACGTTATCTTTGCCTGGCTTGTAATAAAATGAGGGCGAGTACTCCTCTATAAAGGATTTCCAACGTTTAATTTTCGAATTAGGGTTTCTGTCAGATACAGAAAATGTCAACGGTTGGTGGTCGGTGAAAATGTTTGCACCTTTTACTCCATAAAGATAATGCCTTAATGTTTTGAGTGTCCAAACGATGGCCAACAGCTCCTGTTCATTGGTGGCATAACTTTCCTCTGCATGAGACAAGGTCCTTGAGATCATTGTAATTGGGCGGCCGTTTTGGGAAAGAACTGCTCCAATTGCGTACGATGAGGCATCCGTAGTCAAATCAAATGGCTTTTCAAAATTTGGGTATAGAAGAAGAACATCTTCGGAAGCTAAAAGTTGTTTTAACTTTTCGAAGGCAGCTAAAGCATCACTATCTTATTCTATTTTCACAGATTTAGACCTTTGAGTGGAAACATGCACATTCTCCCCACGTAAGTACTTAGTTAATGGCTTAGCAATCGACGCATAGTCCCTTACAAACCGCCTGTAGTAGCCTGCGAGTCCTAAAAACGATCTAAGACCTCTCAGAGTAAAAGGAGTCTGATAACTAACTATTGCATCAATCTTACTAGGACATGTTTTAATACCCTTAGTCGAAACAACAAAACCGAGATATTCTACAGAAGTTTTAAAAAACTTAGATTTTTCAAGTGATACCCGCATGTTTGCCTCAAGTAACTTTTTAAAAATTTTCTCATAATCATAAATATGATTCTGCTCAGAGTCAGAAAATATAATAGTATCGTCTATATAGACATGGCAGGATTTCCCTATTTCTTCACGCAATATGTCATCTATAGCACGTTGAAAAATGCTTGGCGCATTTTTCAACCCAAACGGTAGTCGGCAGAACTCGTACTTGCCGTTATTAACACTAAAAGCAGTTTTTTCGCGGTCGCGCTCAACTAACCTAATTTGGTGGAAGCCACTTTTGAGATCTAGAGTTGAAAAGAATTTCGCTTTTCCTAGGTTTGACATAATAACGGAAGGATCTGGGATTGGGTATTTATCGCAAATTGTTTTTGAGTTTAATTTTGTAAAATCGATTACAAGACGTTTGTTAGGTCTACCATATTCGTCAATTCCTTTCTTGTCTACTACCCATACCGGGCTGTTATAGGGAGACCTAGAAGGCCTAATTATGCCATCTTTCAAAAGCCTTTCGACCTCACTATTAACAAAGTCGATCAAGGAAATTGGGTACGACTGATATCTTGAGTATATGGGCTCCTCGTCTTTCGTTCTGATTGTCGCTGAGATATTAGTATTATACGGAAAGGCTTCATCTGGGTTTGCAAATACTGCCGCGTTTTTATGAATAACATCATAAAATTTTCCCTCAATACTTTTCGGTATTGCCTCAATCGTTAAATTATTAACTACATCCAAACTCAAATATCGCAGACTTTCCTGCCCCTCCTCAAAAAAAAGAACATTCTTGCACGTATCGATTATACCATTAATTTTCTTAATAAAGCTAAAGCCCAAGATGCCATCAAATAGTAGTAAATTTTGTAGTAGAAAAAAGGTTTCGGTTTTATTAAATATGTTTACGAAAGTTGATTCATTGACTATACTAGCACCGTGAAGAGATTTCACAAGAAAGGGTTTCGAGAGTTCCCTAATGCCCTTCAGATTGTGGAGTCTTTTTATATAACTTTTGGTTGATCCAGTGTCAACCAAACGTTTTATGCTATTGTCTCCTACTTTTTGTTCAATATAGGGGAGAACTGATTTTCCCCTAAAAAATTAATTTCATCTTCGAAGGGTAAGTTTTCCAAAGTGTCATATTCCTGTAAATCACAATCGTTTGCAGTGATAGGAATATTTTCCCTAAGATCCACGCTCTGAACTCCGTGTTGTAAATGATTTATGCCCTCCATATTTCGATAATTACGTCCGCTTGAATTCATGTCCCTGCCCAAACCGAGCGCTCCCTCGCAGTTGTTTGACCTAACCGTGCGCATACTCACATCTGTATCTACCGGTTGGGAACGTGGTTGCAAATTCAAATTCTGTGTATTAGAGGGCTGAAGATTTGCCCGAGAATGTGCACGAGACTGCATGTAAAATTTCTGTGGCTGATTGAAGGGTTGCCCCATTTGACCAGTAAAAGGTGATATTCCCATTGGTTGTCCAACATAATTGTTAGATATCTGGTTATTAGAAGTTGAAGTGGCAAATGAAGTGGGCCTTGGATGTGTTTGTGGTAAATAATTTTGCTGAGCCTTGCCAAGACCATTGTTATAAATAGTGGCGAAATTATATCTATTTTGATTCGTTTCAAGCTCTTGTGCCAATGCCAAGGCAGTTGGTAAATCTGTCGGTTTACATGAAAATAGTGTGTCACAAAGAGGCCTTTTGAGTCCTGATACAAAAACTCGTAATGCATCCATCCTATACTTCTGGTTGAGTGACCGGATCAATGCAGGGTTTCCCTCATTTGTCATTATGACCTTATTAATGATAGACGTTAACTTACTCTCAACATCATTATAGAAATTAATAATTGGCCTTTGGCCCTGTCTTAACGTTGAAAGTTGTTGCTCCAACGTATAGATCGATGTTTTGTCAGAATACGCAAAATCTAGCCTAGCCAATATGGCATACAAATTTAAAACCGTATTGTATGTGCTTAATACCGAATCCGCGCTCCCAACGATTTTATTCCGTAGTATTGCTACCGCCTGGTAGTATTTAGAACTACCTTGATATGGTTCAAACAATTTGTGGGCTGTAACAGCCGCTTGACGCCAAGAGACATATTTTGAAGCCTCGCCTGTAAATTCGGGAACAGACTTAACGATATCAAGAGGTTCTTCGCAAAAAAACACCCTCGGCGATCTCAATATCCTTATATTCCTCAACAGCTGACGGGGTCTGAAGAGAAGTAATTTTTCTATTCAGCTCATCAATCATGCCCCGAAACTCATTTCGAGTTTGTTCTGTTGCCTGCCTAACCGCCACATTTAAAATCGTTTGCAAAGTCGCTTCGCCCATAGTCGTTATTCCCCTATTTCTCTCAGTAATGCTAAGGTTCTGCAACCGTCTTAAAGTTTCATCAACTCCCTCAAAAATATTCCCTACAGAACTCATAAATTTAGCAAAAACTTGCAACATTCATAAGATGTTGAATAAAAGAAAAATGAAAATAATAATAATATATTAATTTAATGGACCGTCACAAAGAATAATAAATAACTATCGGTGGCTGATTTAAATTGGTTGCAAACACTATCAAAAATTAAATATAATGCAATTTAAGACTAAAATAGAAATATCATTACTAAATATAAATTTACACTATACTGTATTCCTCAAGGGACTGCTACTGCTGCCTTTTTTTTATTTTATTTTAAAAGTATTTTATTTACAAGTTTCCATGTTACAATTTAAGTGCCTCAGCGTCATTATGACATTGTTGAGGCGAGTTGGCATTTGCTTATCAAAGTTTTTAAACTTGTATTAAAATAAAATTAAAAATATTTGTTTATAATATTTAAATATATACAAATTTACATTATTTACAATGTTATATAAAAAATTTCAAGTAAAAAATTATCTTAGAAGCATCTCTAAATTGTTTAATAAGAATTTTTTAACATTCTTCTTGAAAGCAGATATAGTATTCATATTTTTTAAATATTGGGGCAAACTGTTGTACTCAAAACATCCAATATATTCAATTCTCTGCTTTGTTGTTTCAAGTCTGCATCTTATTGTTCTTAAATTAGAACTGTTTCTGGTATTCAGAGTTGTTCGATTCCTTGAGAATAGAAGGTTATCGTATTATGACCAATATTATTGAGAGATTTAAAAACAAACACTAGCAATTGTAGTTTATAGGTTCCTTTTACGGGTAAGATACTTTTACAAACTTCTTTATACAATGTGATCGTAGGGTAGATTAATGGCAAGTTGTATACGGGTTTTAGTGCCTTGTTTTGTACTCTTTGGAGAGACTGCAATTCTGTACTATTTTTGTATCCATATGTAGTTATTAAATAATTCAAGTGACTTTGAATCAGTTCGGTTCGTGCTTTGTTGTGATACAGACGTGTATTCTTAACTCCGCATACAATTTGAATTTTTAATTAATCACATTTGATTTTGTTATATAAACAGCGAATGGACGCTTGAAAATAAATGATATATTTTGTTATTTTAATTATTTAACATAAAAGTGAACAATTAATACGAAAAAAATATTAAATAAAGAAAAAGTAAAAATATATACGTACTAATGTTCATACATGTGTATGTATACATACATATTCTGAGCAAAAACATTTTAGTTTAAAGTTCTTATTTTTTTTGTTGTTGTAAAATACAATAAATAACAAAAATATTAAAAGCACAGCTAAACGGTGAAAAACAAAAACAATTTATTGCATGAATAAAAACAATGAAACAACAATAAAACTAAATGATAGAAATGTTTATGTGACAGTGCATGCTAACGAAGACAATGCTGTAATAAATAAAACAAAAGAAAACAATAGTAACTACCTAACGGCTAAACCAATTTTTAGAACACGATCCCTTTCGCCCTCTCTTTTTACAAAGACGGTTGATGGTGATACGTTAAAAAATATAAACCTCTCACTTGCAAGTGTTGCCACAACGGCAAACACAATCTTATTAACAAATGGTACCATGAACTCTAACACAGATGCAATGCAAACATCTCAAGTAAAAAGTGGTCAAAAGCCTCAAGTACAAGTTGGTATGGACAGGTACATAACAGTGCTTAAACGGGGTCGCAGCCCTACCTCTGCAGCAGTTGCTTCGGCTTCAAAAGTACCATCTTTTGATAAAATAAACTCTCAAAATCGTTTTGCAATTCTCGAGGATGAATCCTCGGAAGCACCAAACGTTATAAAATCTTCTAAGCCACCCCCGATATATCTAAGGGAGCAAAACTCAAGTGAGTTAATAAAGAGCGTGATCTCGGTAATAGGTGAAAATTCGTGTTACGTAGCTGCAATCAAGCGTGGAAATATAAATGAGACAAAAATACAGGTAAATCATGAGAATGATTTTCGTAAATTAACTAACAAATTCGAAGCCCTTAAAAAAAGCTTTTACACATACCAACTAAAGAGCAGCAAAGGTCTTCAGGTAGTGATCAAGGGCATAGACTCATGCGTGGACCCAGATGAAATTAAAACTTTTTTGGAAGAGAAGGGTTTTAAAATAAAAAATATTAAAAACAGGGAAACAAATCCCCAACCATTATTTCGGGTAGAATTAGAACCTGGCGACATTAAGCTTAAAAAAAATGAATCGCATCCTATTTATAATTTAAAATATATTCTCTACAGAAGAATAACTATAGAGGAGCCGCACAAAAGAAATGGTCCCGTTCAATGTCTTAATTGCCAAGAATTTGGCCATACTAAGGCATACTGCTATTTACCCCCTGTTTGTGTCGTATGTGGAGAATTACATTGTACAGTCCAGTGCGATAAGTCTAAAAATGACCCCAATGTAAAAAAATGTAGCAACTGTGGCGGAAATCACACTGCCAATTATAGAGGATGCCCTGTATATACTATCGTCAAGCAGTCGGCTGGACCGAAAACTAATCCCCCACAAATGCAGGTACCAAATCAAGTAAACACTAATGGCATTCAGGCTCCGCAGCCTAGTAATAACAGAACCTCGTATGCTAACGTCCTTAAATCAAACCATGTGCCAATGCAAGGCGCTTCGCCAAGTAATGATGAAACTCCAGTTTCTAATTTAAGTCGTCTCGAAAAAACCATGGAAACATTAGTGCAAACAGTTAATAATTTTACGAACACAATGGGTAATATGATGCAGGAAATTCTAAGAATGCAATCGATGTTATTGCAAGCTGTACTTAACAAGCCATGAACTGTTTAAAAATCTGTTTTTGGAACGCAAACGGCATCCGCCAACATAAAAATGAATTAGAATACTTTCTAAAAAATAAACAAATTGATGTCATGATGGTTTCTGAAACTCATTTGACCTCAAGAAATACGTTTAAAATCAATGGTTATACACTATATGATACCAAGGACCCTCGAGATAGAGCTTGCGGAGGTTCAGCCATTTTAATTAAAACCCGAGTCAAACACTACCTAATGTTTGATCACCGCGAAGATTATCTCCAAGCAACGAACATTTGCGTTGAGGAATTAAATAGAAAACTAGTAATTTCATCGTTATACTCACCGCCTAGATTTTCAATATCAGAAAGCCAATACTGTAAATATTTTAAATCATTAGGACCCTGTTTCCTAGCTGCTGGCGATTATAACGCTAAACATACCTTCTGGGGGTCACGACTTATAACACCAAAGGGTCGTGTCTTATTTAACACAATTTCTAAAATGGATTTAAATGTGGTAGCGAGCGGACAACCAACATATTGGCCTACTGATCATCAAAAAATTCCAGATGTTATCGATTTCGGCGTGGTTAAAAACATCCCCATAGAAACGATTCATGTTGAAGCTTCCTTAGAATTATCTTCTGACCATACACCTACAATTATTTCTATAATGAACCCCAATAGAATTGTATCTCCGACTGGTCACTTAGCGACGACAGCTACGCAAATTAACTGGATAAAATATAGAAAATACCTCAGCACCCACTGCACAGAAAATATTTCGCTTAGTACACCGGAGTATGTAGATCGCTCTATTGCCAATTTTGACAGTTTTCTGAAACTAGCTGTTCAACATTCCAGTATTGCCCCCAAAAAAACAAAAAATATTAAAATATATTCCACAGATGTCGAGCGTGTCTTGTCTGAAAAAAGGAGGGCTCGAAGAGAGTGGCAATTGCACAGATCCCCGTTACTTAAGAACTTACTAAAAGAGTGTACAAAAAAGCTTAGAAAGTTACTGCAGACTCAGAAAACGGCTTCTCTGGAAAAATATCTTAAGGAACTTGATGCAACCCCACAATCAGACTACTCATTATGGCGTGCAGCTAGAAATCTCAAAAGGCCAGTTGTCTCTAAACCACCATTAAGAGACTTGAATGGTAGTTGGGCAAGAAATGATGTTGAAAAAGGAAATCTGTTTGTTAATCATTTAAAAAACGTATTTACCCCAAACATATCTCACGATATTGCGGCCGAGTTACCACCTGTTGTTGCTAGAGCAGCTGTTCCCCTAAGATTTGAGATAAGAGAAATCGAAAAAGCTATTTGTGATTTAAGCCCCAAGAAGGCTCCTGGTTTTGATAAGATCAGCAACAAAATGCTTCTGGAGCTACCCAGCATAGCAAAGAAAATTATTCTTTTAATTTTTAATGCTATTTTACGACTTGAATACTACCCTCAAGAATGGAAGGTCTCCTTAGTTACGATGATACCAAAGCCAGGAAAAGATCACACCAAAGTTGAGTCATATAGGCCTATCAGCTTATTATCTAATATATCAAAGCTGTTTGAGAAGCTCTTAGCGTCCAAATTAACCCCAATTTTAAATGACAATGGGTGTATACCTAACCATCAATTCGGTTTCAGACGAGAACATAGCACAATTGAACAAACCCATCGGATAGTAAACGCCATAAGAAAAGCCTTTGAGGAAAGAAAATATTGCTCCGCTCTCTTCATCGATGTCTCTCAAGCTTTTGATAAAGTCTGGCATGTAGGTTTGCTACATAAATTGAAGCTGAACCTACCGGTTAACACACACAAGCTGTTAGAAAGCTACTTGGTCGGTCGAAAATTTATTATTAAAGAAGGTGATTTTTTAAGTTCTCCTCAGACAATTGAAGCTGGAGTCCCTCAGGGAAGTATCCTGGGCCCACTTTTTTATCTTATATATACCTCGGACATGCCGACAAACAATTACACCCTAACCTCAACTTTTGCTGATGATACAGCTTTCCTAAGCGTACACGAGAACAGTCGTGAAGCATCTCGATACCTGCAGGATCATATATTTCAACTAGAACTGTGGTTAAAACAATGGAGAATAAAGGTCAATGAGCAAAAATGCGTACATATTACATTTACCTTGCGTCGGGAAACATGCCCCCCTATTAAAATCAATAATCAACTAGTGCCTCAACAATCGCATGTCAAATATCTCGGTATTCATCTAGATCGGCGTTTAACATGGAAATGCCATATAGAAGCAAAATTAACCCAAATGAAACTAAAAGCAATTCAAATTAACTGGCTTATTGGAACAAATTCTGTTCTTAGTCTCGATTGCAAACTACTACTTTATAACTCTATTTTAAAGCCAATCTGGTGCTACGGTATTCAACTATGGGGCACTGCCTCGGCCTCAAATATCGAAAAAATTCAAAGGCGCCAAAATAAACTTCTTCGAATAATCACAGCTGCCCCTTGGTATGTTAAAAACTCAAATATCCACAAGGATCTCAATGTGCCACTGGTAAGGACTATTATTACGAAGTATGCGGTAAAATATTTAAAAAGGCTAGAGTTGCACCCAAATCCACTAGCTCGAAATATTTTAAATGACAGCGGCCACACTCGCTTAAGGAGAAGAGACACTGCAGCACTTACCCATTAAGATGAGCGATAAACACATATGTAAATGTGACACAGAACCCGTGATGAAGAAAATTTTTGTCTTGCACTGGCAGGACATAAAATAAAGAATTAGGATAAGATTTGATTAATTATTGTTAGTTCATATTTAATATATGAAGATTCAATAAATAAATAATGAGAAAAAAAAAAAAAAAAAGTGACTTTGAATCAATGTCTGGTAAAGCATTAATTTTGTATTTTCATTAAACTTATATTTAAATTTATATAAAATTCCTATTACTGGATATATTTTTGATTTAATATTTTCAATATGTAGGTTCCATTTTAGGTTGCTTTGCAATATTACACCTAAATATTTTACAGAGTTACACTCCAAAACCTCTTCTCCATTCACAATAACACCAAAGTCATCATTAGTATCTAAATGTGGCTTAAACCGTATAACTTTAGTCTTTGTTGCATTAATGACTAGCTTATTTATCCTAGCGTATTCCAAAATTATGTCTGCATCTTTCTGCATGTAGGCTCTTAACGCTGTCTCATGTTTATAGGGGTAAAAAATAGAAATATCATCTGCATACAAGTAAATTTTTCCATTAAGCTCGAGATTCACAATATCATTTATATAAATAGTAAATAACAGCGGGCCCAAAACGCTGCCTTGTGGAACACCATGTTGAATATCCCCAATACAGCTTCGACTATTATTTAATTCAACATGTTGTTTGCGGTTTGTCAAATAGCTTTTAAACAAATTAAGTTCTGTATTTCGAATTCCATAGTATTGGAGTTTTTCAAGCATGATCTCATGATCTACAAGTTCAAAAGCTTTTGAAAAGTCATAGAAAATACCAGCGACTCCTTTATAACCTTGATCTAATCCTTGGCATATGTAATTTACAACATTCACTACAGCATTCTCTGTGCCACTAACTTTTCTGAATCCGTATTGACAATTGTACAAAAGATTATTTGTTTCAAGATAAGTTAAAAGTTGTTGGTGTATTAGTTTTTCAAAAATTTTATCAAGAACTGGTAATAAAGCTATAGGCCTGTACATATCTTCTCTATTAGCGTTTAAAGTCTTAGGTATTGGAACGATTTTTGATATTTTCAGTATATCTGGGTATTGGGAAGTTGAAATAATGTTACTAAAAATAGTTAATAAATAAGGCGATAGCTCTAAACCACATTTAGTAAATATTTTGGGCAATAAACCATCATGGCCAGGGGATTTATTTGTAGAGAGATTTGATATTATCTCGTAGATTTCCTCCATTGTTATACTCGTGAAGCTAAAAGCATTATTACAGTGCCTTAAAGTTCTAAGTCCATTACAACAATCATTGGATGAATAGTGAATTTGTTCTTTCATTAGTTTTGGCGTTTGTAGAAAGTATTTGTTAAGAAGTTCACACTTATATTTATCATCAGTTATTAATTCTCCATTCGAATTCTTCAGTTTTACTTGCGTTTTTAAATTCCTTCCTAAACTTTCATTTAAGAACCTCCAGCACTTTTTGGGATCTTGCTGAATATTGTTGATATTGTTATGATAACAGTTGTTCATAGACTCGCGAT
This sequence comes from Pollenia griseotomentosa, assembly GCA_963931875.1. NCBI lineage: Eukaryota > Metazoa > Arthropoda > Insecta > Diptera > Polleniidae > Pollenia > Pollenia griseotomentosa. The sequence goes on along the minus strand of OZ007560.1, from coordinate 166,833,014 downwards.
AGGCAACTTTAATAACTTTGCTTAATCTTTTCAGTTTGTTCTGAATATTAAAATCACTAGGATTCCTCCTTCTTTGTCTTAATATTCTTCTTTTGAGTATTATTAAACTCTGCAAATGTTCATTCATCCATGGTGTTATTTTATTTTTAAGCAATTCTCTTTTAGCTGTTACACATGTTGAATTTAAATGTGCATTTAACAGACATTGAATTAGATTCGAAGTGTCAATAGATGGATTACCAATTTGCTGAATAGAATTATCATTCAATATGTATTCTTTAAGCTTATTATAATCACAATGTTTTTTAACTACTTCTGCGTAATTTGGGTTTAGAAGTTCCTTTCTAATTTTACAAGATATAATGTTGTGATCAGATAACTTGAATTCAACAGCATCAACAAGAACAGAATCAGGGATATTAGTAAAGACATTGTCAATAGATGTTCCTGATATTGGACGTGTGATTAACAAGTGACAATTCCTAAAATCATAGCTTTCCAGTAAATTTAATAACTCAGCGGAAACATTTTGCAAGAGATCAACATTGGAGTCGCCAACAAGAATACAAAAGCATCTACCATACATCTGCATGAAATCTTCAATTATGTCATAGAATTGTTTTAGGTTACATTTTTGAGATCGATAAAAGGATATTATTTTTATTGGTCTAACATTTATTTTGTAATTTTCCAATGTTAAAACTATTACATCACAAAACATCTTGCTTTCACAAACTTCAACACTATACTGCAAGTTGTCTCTTATATAGATTGATGTTCCTCCAAATCCATCTTTTAATACAGCAGTGAATGCAATTGTAACCAGATATTTGATAAATTTGAGATAACTCCTCACGAAACCACGTTTCCTGAATTGCAATAATATTGGGCAATTTTGGAAAGTCAGCGACAAACGTTTTAAATTGATTAAATTTATTTATTGATGAAATGCTTCTAACATTTACAGAAATAATATTTAAATACGAAAAAGTTAGTTTTTAAATATTTTAAAAAATTTTCAAAATTGTTAAAATATTTATTATTCATAATGTATTTTTATTTTTTTATGTGATTTATTTATTGTTACAAAATATAAAATTTTTAAGCTGGAGATAAAAATTCTGAGCCATCTTGATTTTCATCATCATCAGCAGTGGCAGTTTGATAAGTCGGTTTATACATTTGTCTCAGTGTAGCAGCTTCCGACATAATCTTGTCAACATCATCTTCGCTCCTTATTAGCTTACCCCTTGAAATTTCCGTTTTTCTTGCAAATACTCTTGATCCACTTGTATAAACATAATTATAGCCAATAGTTTTCAGCGATTTTGCATAATGAAATAGATTTAAGGTTTCCTTGCTTAAATAATCGCTAATATAAACTTTTTTTGTATCTTCAGTGTCTTTAAGTTTAGCTTTGCACATCATAAGTTTATCTTTAGAGTTTTTGTTACTGAATTTAACAACCATCGTTTTCTTTTCATTTGGTTTTTCTCCTCTGTTTTTGAAAAAATATGCCTCATCAATAATAACCTTATACTGGGAGATCTAGCTGTTAACTGCATTTCAGTATTTCATTTGCACAAATATTGTTGTAGTAATCGACTGTTCTGTTTTTTTCCTTTGCACATTACCACGAGTAATTACTTTCATTATATTTGTTTTTTACGTTAAGAGATCTTGTTGTTATTGGCTTTTAACAATTTCGTTGATCGAATATTTTGGATAGAATCTCTTTTCACAATTATTGTTCTTATTGATTTTCGCTGCTTGCTCTGAGAGAAGTTGAAGCGATATTCGAATTTTTGTTGTTAAAATATTTTTTATACTTATGGTATTTCTTCGCACATTAACACAGTATTACAACAAGCTTTTTTTGTTCTTTATGTTCAAAACAGGTTTTTATATTGTTAATGTAACTTAATTTTTTATATTAAATATTTTGTTGCGATGCCAATTTGTAAGTTAATATGTGCATATGTTTGTTGTATTCAATTTTATTATGTTATGTTCATATAAATAATTTTTTATTTTATTCTTGTTGTTGGGCGCCAATTATTTTATGTGTACTTTCAATAATAAATAATAAAGAATATAACGCACTATTTATCGCTTATTGGATTGTTTATTCAGTATAACGTTTTATTAATAACTTGAACAAAAATAATTCACTTATAGGTATTTTAATTATTTAATATTATAAATTTGGTTTAAAACAAATTTTAATTCAATTAATTTCATTATCCTTATAATAATTTTAATTACTATTTTATCAACTATTTATTCGTTAAATCACTTACGATCTATGATGATTTCTAAAATTATTTTATTTTAACAATTTAAGGCCCACACCAAGGCAATTTTATATTTTATAATTTTAGGGTACTAAACTTTTTAATACTTCACTCAATTTTCAATTTACTATATTGGATTTTAACTCCTATGAGTTATTGTATTTAAAGTTACCCACTATGTAGGCTGAGTACTGATTTGCGACTGACATTATTATAAAATAAAAGAAATCAAGAACTTCGATTGCCCGATTCTCTTCGAAAGGTGATAAGCAAATAAGTAATTAAAAAACAATGCTAAAGCATCGGCAATAATAGCGATTTTTCATGCTACAAAGCTACTTTGAGTACTAATTATGTTTACAATAACCACTGTTAAAAAGAGGAAAAACTGCAGTCATTTTGAAAGTAATTGAGTTCAAAATCTCGTTCAATTTCAATTCTGTTTCATTTCGATTTCTAGAACATGCCCGAATTTTTTTTTTTTTTTTTAATATTATTTATTGAATCTTCCTACATTAAATATGAACTAACAATAATTAATCAAATCTTAACCTAATACTTTATTTTATGTCCTGCCAGTGCCAGACAAAAATTTTCTTCATAACGGGTTCTGTTCACTTATCTAGGTGTTTATCGCTCATCTAATCGGATAAGTGCTGCAGTGTCTCTTCTTCTTAAGCGAGTGTGGCCGCTATCATATACAATATTTCGAGCTAGTGGGTTCGGATGCGATTGGAGCCTTTTTAAGTATTTTACTGCATATTTCGTAATCATAGTTTTAACTAATGGAACATTAAGATCCTGGTGAATATTTGAGTTTTTTACATACCAAGGGGCAGCTGTGATTATTCGAAGAAGTTTATTTTGGCGCCTTTGAATTTTTTCGATATTAGAAGCCGAGGCAGTGCCCCATAACTGAATACCATAGCACCAGATTGGCTTTAGAATAGAGTTGTAAATTAGGAGTTTGCAGTCGAGACTAAGAACAGAGTTTCTTCCAATAAGCCAATGAATTTGCATGGCTTTTAGTTTCATTTGAGTTAATTTTGCCTCTATATGGCTTTTCCACGTCAAACGGCGATCTAAATGTGTACCGAGATATTTTACATTCGAATTTTGAGGTAGTATTTGATTATTGATTTTAATAGGGGGGCATGATACCCGACGCAAGGTGTATGTTATATGTACGCATTTTTGCGCATTGACTTTTATCCTCCATTGTTTTAACCATATTTCTAGTTGAAATATATGATCCTGTAAGTAACGTGATGCTTCATGACGATTTTTGTGCATGCTTTGAAAAGTTGTGTCGTCCGCAAATGTCGAAGTTTGTGTGTAGTTGTTTGTTGGCATGTCCGAAGTATGAATTAAGTATAATAGGGGAAGCAGAATGCTGTCCTGTGGGACTCCAGCGCCAATTGGCTGAGGTGAACTAGAGAAATTTCCTTCTTTAATAATAAATGGACGACCGACTAAGTAGCTTTCTAGCAGCTTATGTTTATTTGCTGGTAAATTTTGCTTTAATTTATGTAATAAGCCTTCATGCCAGACTTTATCAAAAGCTTGAGAAACATCGATGAAGAGAGCGGAACAATATTTTCTTTCTTCAAAGGCTTTTCTTATGGCGTTTACTATACGATGGGTTTGTTGAATTGTGCTGTGTTCTCTTCTAAAGCCGAATTGGTGATAAGGAATACATCTATTTTCACTTAAAATTGGAGCTAATTTTGACACTAACAGCTTCTCAAATAGCTTTGATATATTAGAAAGTAAGCTTAAAGGCCTATATGACTCAACTTTTGTGTGATCCTTTCCTGGTTTAGGTATCATGGTGACTAAGGAAACCTTCCACTTTTGAGGATAGTATTGAAGGCGTAAAATTGCATTAAAAATTACAAGAATAATTCTCCTTGCTATGCTGGGTAGCTCCAAAAGCATTTTGTTGCTGATCTTATCTAAACCAGGGGCTTTTTTGGGGCTTAATTCACAAACAGCCTTTTTGATTTCTCTTATCTCAAATCTTAGGGGAACAGCTGCTCTAGCAGGAACAGGTGGTAACTCGACCGCAGTATCGTGAGATATATTTGGGGTAAATACGTTTTTTAAATGATTAACAAACAGATTTCCCTTTTCGTTATTATTTCTTGCCCAACTTCCGTTCAAGTTTCTTAATGGTGGCTTAGAGACAACTGGCCTTTTTAGATTTTTAGCTGCACGCCATAATGAGTAGTCTGATTGCGGAGTTGCATCAAGTTCCTTAAGATATTTTTGCAGAGAATCCGTTTTCTGTGTCTGTAGTAACTTTCTTAGCCTTCTTGTACACTCTTTTAACAAACTCTTAAGTTGAGGGGATCTGTGCAATTGCCACTCTCTTCGAGCTCTTCTTTTTTCAGACAGGAGACGCTCAACATCTGTGGAATAAATTTTAATATTTTTAGTTTTTTTTTTTGGGTAATATTGGAATGTTGCACAGCTAGCTTCAGAAAACTGTCAAAATTAAGAATAGCGCGATCTACGTTTCCCGGTGTACTAAGCGGAATATTTTCTGTGCAATGGGTGCTGAGATATTTTTTATATTTTAGCCAATTGATTTGTGTAGCTGGCGTCGCTAAGTAACCAGTTGGAGATACAATTCTATTGGGGTTCATTAAAGTAACAATTGTTGGTGTGTGGTCGGAAGATAATTCTAAGGAAGCTTCAGCATAAATCGTTTCTAAGGGGATGTTTTTAACCACGCCAAAATCGATGCCATCTGGTATTTTTTGCTGATCAGTAGGCCAATATGTTGGTTGTCCGCTCGCTATCACATTCAAATCCATTTTAGAAATAGTATTAAATAGAACACGACCCTTTGGTGTTATAAGTCGGGACCCCCAGAAGGTAAGTTTAGCGTTATAATCGCCAGCGGCCAGGAAACAGGGTCCTAATGATTTAAAATATTTATAATAATGGCCTTCTGATATTGAATATCTAGGTGGGGAGTATAACGATGAGATTACTACATTTCTATTTAATTCTTCAACGCAAATGTTTGTTGCTTGAAGACAATCTTCACGATGATCACCCATTAGGTAGTGTTTGACTCTGGTTTTTATTAAAATGGCAGAACCTCCACAAGCTCTATCTCGAGGGTCCTTTGTATCATATAGTATATAACCATTTATTTTTAACGTATTTTTTGAGGTCAAATGAGTTTCAGAAACCATAATGACATCAATTTGTTTATTTTTAAGAAAGTATTCTAGTTCATTTTTATGTTGGGGGATGCCGTTTGCGTTCCAAAAACAAATTTTTATACAGTTCATGGCTTGTTAAGTACAGCTTGCAATAACATTGATTGCATTCTAAGAATTTCCTGCATCATATTACCCATTGTGTTCGTAAAATTATTTACTGTTTGCACTAATGTTTCCATAGTTTTTTCTAAACGACTTAAATTAGAAACTGGATTTTCATCACAACTTGGCGAGGCACCTTGCATTGGCTCATGGTTTGATTTTAGGACGTGAGAGGTTCTGTTATTACTAGGCTGGGGGGCTTGAATTGCATTTGTGATAACTTGATTTGCAACCTGCATTTGAGGGGCATTTGTTTTCGGTCCAACCGTCTGCTTGACGATATTATATACAGGGCATCCTCTATAATTGGCAGTGTGATAACCGCCACAGTTGCTACATTTTTTTTACGTTGGGGTCGGTTTTAGACTTATCGCAAGAAACTGTACCGTGTTGTTCACCACATACTACGCAAACAGGGGGTAAGTAGCAGTATGCCTTTGTATGGCCAAATTCTTGGCAGTTTAAGCACTGAACAGGTCCATTTTTTTTGTGCGGCTCCTCAATTGTGATTTTTCTGTATAGAATATATTTCAAACTATAAATGGGATGCGTTTCGTTTTTTTTTAACTTAATGTCGCCGGGCTCTAATTCTACTCGAAAAGGTGGTTGCGGATTTTTGTCTATTTCTAATATTTACCACATGTTTTACCTTGAAGCCTTTTTCTTCCAAGAAAGTTTTAAATTCCTCTGGGTCTACGCATGAATCAATTCCCTTTATCACCACCTGGAGACCTTTACTGCTCTTGAGTTGGTATTTCATTTGAGTTAATTTTGCCTCTATATGGCTTTTCCACGTCAAACGGCGATCTAAATGTATACCGAGATATTTTACATTCGAATTTTGAGGTAGTATTTGATTATTGATTTTAATAGGGGGGCATGATACCCGACGCAAGGTGTATGTTATATGTACGCATTTTTGCGCATTGACTTTTATCCTCCATTGTTTTAACCATATTTCTAGTTGAAATATATGATCCTGTAAGTAACGTGATGCTTCATGACGATTTTTGTGCACGCTTTGAAAAGTTGTGTCGTCCGCAAATGTCGAAGTTTGTGTGTAGTTGTTTGTTGGCATGTCCGAAGTATGAATTAAGTATAATAGGGGAAGCAGAATGCTGTCCTGTGGGACTCCAGCGCCAATTGGCTGAGGTGAACTAGAGAAATTTCCTTCTTTAATAATAAATGGACGACCGACTAAGTAGCCCTCTAGCAGCTTATGTTTATTTGCTGGTAAATTTTGCTTTAATTTATGTAATAAGCCTTCATGCCAGACTTTATCAAAAGCTTGAGAAACATCGATGAAGAGAGCGGAACAATATTTTCTTTCTTCAAAGGCTTTTCTTATGGCGTTTACTATACGATGGGTTTGTTCAATTGTGCTGTGTTCTCTTCTAAAGCCGAATTGGTGATAAGGAATACATCTATTTTCACTTAAAATTGGAGCTAATTTTGACACTAACAGCTTCTCAAATAGCTTTGATATATTAGAAAGTAAGCTTAAAGGCCTATATGACTCAACTTTTGTGTGATCCTTTCCTGGTTTAGGTATCATGGTGACTAAGGAAACCTTCCACTTTTGAGGATAGTATTGAAGGCGTAAAATTGCATTAAAAATTACAAGAATAATTCTCCTTGCTATGCTGGGTAGCTCCAAAAGCATTTTGTTGCTGATCTTATCTAAACCAGGGGCTTTTTTGGGGCTTAATTCACAAACAGCCTTTTTGATTTCTCTTATCTCAAATCTTAGGGGAACAGCTGCTCTAGCAGGAACAGGTGGTAACTCGACCGCAGTATCGTGAGATATATTTGGGGTAAATACGTTTTTTAAATGATTAACAAACAGATTTCCCTTTTCGTTATTATTTCTTGCCCAACTTCCGTTCAAGTTTCTTAATGGTGGCTTAGAGACAACTGGCCTTTTTAGATTTTTAGCTGCACGCCATAATGAGTAGTCTGATTGCGGAGTTGCATCAAGTTCCTTAAGATATTTTTGCAGAGAATCCGTTTTCTGTGTCTGTAGTAACTTTCTTAGCCTTCTTGTACACTCTTTTAACAAACTCTTAAGTTGAGGGGATCTGTGCAATTGCCACTCTCTTCGAGCTCTTCTTTTTTCAGACAGGAGACGCTCAACATCTGTGGAATAAATTTTAATATTTTTAGTTTTTTTTTTTGGGTAATATTGGAATGTTGCACAGCTAGCTTCAGAAAACTGTCAAAATTAAGAATAGCGCGATCTACGTTTCCCGGTGTACTAAGCGGAATATTTTCTGTGCAATGGGTGCTGAGATATTTTTTATATTTTAGCCAATTGATTTGTGTAGCTGGCGTCGCTAAGTAACCAGTTGGAGATACAATTCTATTGGGGTTCATTAAAGTAACAATTGTTGGTGTGTGGTCGGAAGATAATTCTAAGGAAGCTTCAGCATAAATCGTTTCTAAGGGGATGTTTTTAACCACGCCAAAATCGATGCCATCTGGTATTTTTTGCTGATCAGTAGGCCAATATGTTGGTTGTCCGCTCGCTATCACATTCAAATCCATTTTAGAAATAGTATTAAATAGAACACGACCCTTTGGTGTTATAAGTCGGGACCCCCAGAAGGTAAGTTTAGCGTTATAATCGCCAGCGGCCAGGAAACAGGGTCCTAATGATTTAAAATATTTATAATAATGGCCTTCTGATAATGAATATCTAGGTGGGGAGTATAACGATGAGATTACTACATTTCTATTTAATTCTTCAACGCAAATGTTTGTTGCTTGAAGACAATCTTCACGATGATCACCCATTAGGTAGTGTTTGACTCTGGTTTTTATTAAAATGGCAGAACCTCCACAAGCTCTATCTCGAGGGTCCTTTGTATCATATAGTATATAACCATTTATTTTTAACGTATTTTTTGAGGTCAAATGAGTTTCAGAAACCATAATGACATCAATTTGTTTATTTTTAAGAAAGTATTCTAGTTCATTTTTATGTTGGGGGATGCCGTTTGCGTTCCAAAAACAAATTTTTATACAGTTCATGGCTTGTTAAGTACAGCTTGCAATAACATTGATTGCATTCTAAGAATTTCCTGCATCATATTACCCATTGTGTTCGTAAAATTATTTACTGTTTGCACTAATGTTTCCATAGTTTTTTCTAAACGACTTAAATTAGAAACTGGAGTTTCATCATAACTTGGCGAGGCACCTTGCATTGGCTCATGGTTTGATTTTAGGACGTGAGAGGTTCTGTTATTACTAGGCTGGGGGGCTTGAATTGCATTTGTGATAACTTGATTTGCAACCTGCATTTGAGGGGCATTTGTTTTCGGTCCAACCGTCTGCTTAACGATATTATATACAGGGCATCCTCTATAATTGGCAGTGTGATAACCGCCACAGTTGCTACATTTTTTTTACGTTGGGGTCGGTTTTAGACTTATCGCAAGAAACTGTACCGTGTTGTTCACCACATACTACGCAAACAGGGGGTAAGTAGCAGTATGCCTTTGTATGGCCAAATTCTTGGCAGTTTAAGCACTGAACAGGTCCATTTTTTTTGTGCGGCTCCTCAATTGTGATTTTTCTGTATAGAATATATTTCAAACTATAAATGGGATGCGTTTCGTTTTTTTTAACTTAATGTCGCCGGGCTCTAATTCTACTCGAAAAGGTGGTTGCGGATTTTTGTCTATTTCTAATATTTACCACATGTTTTACCTTGAAGCCTTTTTCTTCCAAGAAAGTTTTAAATTCCTCTGGGTCTACGCATGAATCAATTCCCTTTATCACCACCTGGAGACCTTTACTGCTCTTGAGTTGGTATGTATAAAAACTTTTTTTAAGTGCTTCAAATTTGTTAATTATTTTGCGAAATTTTTGCAGTTCAGTTTGTGCTTTGTTGTGAAACGGACGTGTATTTTCAACCCCGCATACGATTTTAATTTATTATTAATTAAATTTGATTTTGGAATATAAATACTAAGCGAATGGACGCTAGAAAATATATGATATTTTTTATTTAAATTATTTAACATAAAAGTGAACAATTAAAACGAAAAATTAAATAAAGATAAATAAAGCAAAAATATATACATATGTACGTATGAATGTTCATACATGTGTATGTATACATATTCTGTGCACAAACATTTTAGTTTAAATTTCTTATTTTTGGCGTTGTTGTAAAATACAATAAATAATAAAAACCTTAAAAGCACAGTAAAACGGTGAAAAACAAAAACAATTTCTTGCATGAGTAAAAACAATGTAACAACAATAAAATTAAATGATGTAGCTGGAAGCTAATTTGTGTTTTAATTATTTTATTATTTATGGGTTTTTGTAAAGATTATAGTCTGGCTCTGAAGAGACACTTAGGTCAGCTTCGGTTCCTAGACTTTCCAACGTCCACAAGGGCCTTTAGTCCACAAGGGTTAGTTGGGGTTTTAATATTTATATTTTCTTTAATTTTAATGAAAAGCCGAGGAGGTCTTTACTGCTCGAAAGCCAAATTCAGAGTGATTTTTATTTAACAAAATTCTTACATCTAAGTTTAATAAGAACAAAGCATAAAACAAAATAAGCGATTAGTCAAATTACAAGTGACTTTAAAACTACAAACATATGACACTCACAACACAGGGTTGTATTTAAACCAAAGTAAATGTCTCTTATTACAGACCGTTAAATTCAAATTAATTAGGTAATTTCAAAGTAAGTAAACAAATAAAATCAAAGTAAGTCAATATTGTATTGATAATTCAAAATAGTGTAAAGTAGTATATAATAATTTAATATATTAATATGGCGGCGCTACAATCTCCCCCTCTGTTGCATACAATCGTCCCGATTATGTAACAGCATTAAAAGTTTTAGCATCCTTCTGGGTTAGATTGGAATGTTGGTTTAACAAGCGTGTTGATCTTCTTGGTTGTAATGAAGATTGTTGCTCTGCATCTTCATTGTTATGTTGATCATACTCGTTGTTGTTGTTGTTGTTGGTAGTGGGTTGGTTGGAACATGAGGGCTTTTCATCAGTTCTGGGATGTCCTCGTTTTCGTATTGGGTATATCGGTTTTGTTGTGACACCCTCATAAGGAGTTAGTTCGGGTACGTGGTGTGTAGCTAATGGTACCTTTAAGTCTTCCTCACTTGCTATTGTAAAACAAGATGTTCCCTTTTTGGCTATTACAACGTATGGCCCATCTCGGCGTGGTGTAAACTTGGATGTTAGGCCTTGGCTCGCTTTGCTTAGAATATGTGTAGCCACTAGGACTCTGTCACCAATATCAATTTTTGTTTGCGGTCTTCTTTTTCGATACCCGCTGCTTTTATTTTTATCTTGCATTTGCTCTTGTGCTTCGTTTGCTATCTCTAACGTGTTTGCCAGTCGTAACAAATGGGGAGTTATTTGCGGGATGAAGTTTTCAGCATTTACAATTGCCTTAAAATCATAGTGTACTTCTGTTGGTGTCCTTAACTCTCTTCCAAATGTGAGGTAAGCTGCGGAATAACCAGTGCTATTGCCCTTCGCTGTGTTCATTGCAAACCGTATCGATGGAAGCATTAAATTCCATTGTTTGTGTTCTTTCTTCACACAAATTGATAATTGAGTTTTTAAATCTCTGTTTTTCCTTTCAACAGGATTTGCTTCTGGATGATAAATGGGAGTGAAGGTTTGTTTTATATTTAAACAAAACGTCAATTTCTGCATCAATGATGATATAAACTGCGTTCCGTTGTCAGTATGGATTCTCCGTGGAACTCCATATCTAAGTATAACTTCGTTTAATAACGTAAGGGCACAATTATCTGTCGAACCTTCTTTAAGTGCGAACAATTCCACCCAGCGACTACAAATGTCTTCCACAATTAATATCCACTGGTGACCATCTTTGGTTTTTGGCAAGGGCCCGAATAAATCCACAGCAATTGTCTCAAAACGTTTATTACTGCTTACAGTTTGTAGTAATCCCATGGGTTTCATGTTGGCTGGTTTATATTTTTTACAATCATCACATGACTTTACGTGCTTTTCGATGTCACCTCTTATGCCAGGCCAGTAGAACAATTTTGTGATACGAGCAATTGTTTTGTCAATACCATAGTGACCAGCTTTTTCATCGTTATGATATTTAAGCAATATCTCCTTACGAAGCGATTTTGGTATGACTACTTGACCATTTTCTGAGTCTTGTTCCGAGCAATATCTGTAGAGGATGCCATCGACCATCATATATCCTCGACTGGTATGACGCGTTGTGTTTTCATCATTGTTGTCGAATGAGGTTACAATTTTCCTTATTTCCTCATCTTCAAGCTGTGCATTTCTAAATTCCCCCGCACTTTTCCTAGGGAAATCTACTTCAATGTGATTACATTCACATGTTTCGACGCAATCGTTATTTGCACACGGTGGCCTAGATAACGTGTCAGCTATCAGGTTTTGTTTACCAGGAGTGTATGAGAAACTCAAATTGTAGCTTTGGATTAATAGAGACCAACGGGCTAGTCTTCCTGTGGGCGACTTTAACGTAAATAGCCATTTTAGCGGCTGATGATCAGTGAGAAATATTATTTCAGCTCCCTCAATATAACCTCTAAATTTGTGTATTGCCCATACAACAGCTAAAGCCTCTCTTTCAGTAGTGGAATAATTTCGCTCAGCAGGAAGTAATAATCTACTGGCGTATTCAATTGGTTTTTCATAATACTTCTCCCCCTGCATTAAAACAGCTCCTAAAGCATAATTGCTGGCATCAGTATACAAATAAAACTTTTCGTTTTCTTTCACCTGTTGAAGAATAGGCGGTGAGGCTAAAAGATTTTTCAACTTTTCAAAAGCAGCTTGTTCTTCTGCTGTCCATTTCCAACCTACTTTCTTTTTCGTGAGGTTTGACAACGGCTTTGAAACTTCTGCAAAGTTCAGGATGAAACGACGAAACCAGGAACAGCTTTGAAGAAAAGATACCAGTTGTTTTAAGTTTTTGGGTTCTGTTCGATTGAGAATTGCCACTGTTTTTTCCGGATCGACCATAAGACCATTTGCTGTCAAAATGTGGCCTAAATACTTGACTTCTGGCTTGCAAAAAAAACATTTTTCTCTATTTAAATGAAACCCCATCATTCTTAGCTTTTCAAATGTAAGTCTCAAATCATTTATATGTGAGCCGAAATCCTTGGAACAAATTATTATATCGTCCAGGTATGCTAATATCAGAATATTAGGTAGGCTTAAACGAAATTTGTCGATAACCCGCTGAAACGTCGCAGGTGCATTTTTCAGACCAAAAGGCATTCGGTTGAAAACAAAAATGCCATAAGGTGTAGTAAATGCCGTTTTTGGTTTATCTTTGGTGGCAACCTGGATCTGCCAATATCCTGATTTAAGATCTAAAGTTGTCATAAAAGGTGTAGTTTTTGCCGCGTGTAATACATCGTCCATCCTTGGCAGTGGGTAAGTGTCCGTCACTGTTATGGCATTAAGACGTCTGTAGTCTACACAAAGTCTTGTGCTACCATCCTTTTTTGGTATTAGTACCACTGGAAATGCCCATGGAGACTCAGATTCTTGAATTACCTTCTTTTCTAACATATCATCAAGTTCTTGACGTAGTTTTATTTTCATTGCAGGAGAAAGACGGTAAGGTGCAGTAGAAATTGGATCATGATCTCCTGTGTTAATACGATGTTCAACGCCATGTATTGGTTCAACTATGTTTTCGAAAATTTCCTTTTTCTCATTTAAAAGATTTTCGATGTTTACCTTTTGTGATCCTGATAGGTTTGGAGCCTCATCAGTTCTTAAACGAATGTCAATAGCATTTAACTGAATGTATTGATTTGCTGGTGATCCTTCATTACGTTTAACCTTTTTCAGGGGAGGAAATAAATCAGATACTTTTGGAGTTTCATACGTTTCTGGCAAACAATTGGCAAATATTTTGTCGATGCCATTTGGTGAGTATTCAGTTTTCATGGGAGAAGTTCGGTTCGGAGTTTTATTTATTTCAACGAACCATGTCAAAAAATCATCTATGGCCTTTTTCGTTTTCGGTGTTTTCATTTGCTCACTAATCATTGTTTGGCTTATAGAAACATTTCCACCTGACCTGGCTGGCTTATTCTTGAACTCAAAAACGTTTTGCGGCTCATCCTTAAAGTGCCAAGTTCTTTGTGCCAAATCCATCACGATTCCAATTTGTTCTAGAAAATCTATGCCTAGCAGAGTTCTGTTGTCTTGGGCCTTCGGCAAACATATAAATCTTATGCGTTTCAAACGTTTACCAATAGTAATATTTACTATTGTAGACAATACTGTGTCTTTGCTTGCACTACCGTCGGCCAATGTTATTTCTGCTAAAACTTTTTGGAAAACGGCTCCCTTTTCTTTCAATTTACGAAACAGATAATAACCGGCAACACTTGTTCTTGCGGCTGTATCCATATAGGCCTCTCCGTTTAAACCATTTACGTTTATGTTGACAGTAGGAACATTTCTTCCGACTATTGTCGTGTGGATACTATTAAAATCCAGTTCTTTTGGACTTTCCATAGCTTTTGTATTTTTATTATTACAGGTTGGACAATTTGATCTGTAGTAGCCCGTAGCCCCGCAACCATAACAGCTTAATTTAACCTCTTCTTGTTTGCCTTTTCTTTCTTGTTCGATTCTTTTATAGCAAACATCTGCAGAATGATTTTTCTTTCTACAATATGTGCAGCGTCCGATTGATTTTTCCCTAGGTTCTACGTTTTTATGTACAGTTTCACCATTTTCAAGGAAAAGTAGCTCAATTTCCCGGGCTTTGATCAAAAGTTCTTGGAAAGACTCAACACTTTCACGATTGACTTTTTCCCGAATCTGCACACTAATTTGAGAGAATATCATATTTATAATGGTTTTTTCAGGCAGTCTATCTTTAAGTTGCGCAAACAAACGCCTCTTTCTACAAATAAAACTGTCTGTCGATTCATTCAGTTTTTGTTTATCCTGAAATATTTCAGAAAAAATTCTCCAGTCGGGCTTTGGAGGGGAAAAAGCATTTCTCAGTAAGCTAATAGCTTCCTCAAACGTTCGTGCCTCGTGTTTAACACCCTGCCACCATGTAGATGCATATCCTTCTAGAAGAAGGGGTAGGCTTAAAAGAGCAAACGCGTCTGAGATATTTTCAGCTTCTTTAAATACTAAAATAGTGGCAATAAAATCCTCGACCTTTGTTGTACTGCGACCGCCATTAAACCTTGCACTACAGGCACTAAATGTTGACTTATTTTCACGTCTAACACTAAAGCTCCCTAATAGATCCGAAAATTGACGTTGAGTAAGGCTTATCAATTGAGGATTAATTCCAGCACTATTTTGAGATATGTTCATGTCATTAGACAGCGGATTTTGAGTGGAATTATTTGGTATAGCACTTGTTGCTGATGTAGTGGACGCAGCAGAACCAATACCCGTAACAGAATCACTAAAATATTGATTTGTGGCAGCTATTTCAGCGTTTTGGGAATTCATCGTGGTTCTAGGCATTTTCCACTTAATAATAATTTTATTTTATATATGGCAACACTGTTATACAATAATATATGCAAGCAATCAAGAGCAAATTATTTATATTTTAACGGCGCGGCAGCGTATAGAAAACACCACCAAGCGTATGTAAAATACACTAAATTATTTGTGTCGCAGCAAAACAGCAGCAGCAGCAAAAACGTTAACAAACGTACGTATGTATGTGTATGTGACACAGAAAACAATACACACAATAACAACAGAAGCCAACACGTATGTAGCAAACTAGCCGTTAAATTGCAGCGAAAAATAATGTGCACAACAACAACAAACGAATGACGAAACACGCCAAGCAACCTGTTTAGCAGCAAACAAAATGTAACAACAACAACAGCAGAAGAAGAAAAAAAATACCACAAAAACGATCTCCAATGGTTGAGTGTAATTGCAAATAAATTAATGCATGTGGAAATATTTTGTACTCTTTG
Source organism: Pollenia griseotomentosa (assembly GCA_963931875.1). Classification (NCBI taxonomy): domain Eukaryota; kingdom Metazoa; phylum Arthropoda; class Insecta; order Diptera; family Polleniidae; genus Pollenia; species Pollenia griseotomentosa. Next base: position 166,817,386 of record OZ007560.1, on the reverse strand, counting down.
CCAACAAAAATGTAGTTGAAGTTAACAAAACTATTTTATTTTTTAGAAAACTTTTCTTTTCGTTGGGCGCCAATGTAGCTGGAAGCTAATTTGTGTTTTAATTATTTTATTATTTATGGGTTTTTGTAAAGATTATAGTCTGGCTCTGAAGAGACACTTAGGTCAGCTTCGGTTCCTAGACTTTCCAACGTCCACAAGGGCCTTTAGTCCACAAGGGTTAGTTGGGTTTTTAATATTTATATTTTCTTTAATTTTAATGAAAAGCCGAGGAGGTCTTTACTGCTCGAAAGCCAAATTCAGAGTGATTTTTATTTAACAAAATTCTTACATCTAAGTTTAATAAGAACAAAGCATAAAACAAAATAAGCGATTAGTCAAATTACAAGTGACTTTAAAACTACAAACATATGACACTCACAACACAGGGTTGTATTTAAACCAAAGTAAATGTCTCTTATTACAGACCGTTAAATTCAAATTAATTAGGTAATTTCAAAGTAAGTAAACAAATAAAATCAAAGTAAGTCAATATTGTATTGATAATTCAAAATAGTGTAAAGTAGTATATAATAATTTAATATATTAATATGGCGGCGCTACAATGATAGAAATGCCTATGTGACAGTGCATGCCAACGAAAATAATGTTGAAATAAATAAAACAAAACAAAACAAAACAATATTAACTACTTAACGGCTAAGCCAATTTTTCGTACACGTTCCCTCTCACCCTCTTTATTTACCCAAACGGTGGATAGTGACTCATTAAAAAAACTAAAACTAGACCTGGTAACAAGTGTTGCCAGGCCAACAAGTATTGCCGCGACGTCAAAAATAAATTTACTGGGAAATGATACCATGAACCAAAACACAAATGCAATGGAAAACCCCCCTGTAAAAAGTTGCCAAAAGCCTCAAGTCCAAGTTGGTATGGACAGGTATATAACAGTCCTTAAGCGGGGTCGCAGCCCTACCTCTTCAGCTGTTGCTTCGGCATCAAAAGTGCCATCTTTTGACAAAATAAATTCCCAAAATCGCTTTGCAATTCTGGAGGATGAATCCTCTGAAGCACCAAACGTCATAAGATCGTCCAAGCCTCCCCCGATATATCTTAGGGAGCATAACTCAAATGATCTAATAAAGAGTTTAATTTCGTTGATTGGTGAAAATTCGTTTTATGTAGCCGCAATAAAGAGAGGTAGCATAAATGAAACATAATGAATCATGAAAATGATTTTCGCAAAATTATTAACAAATTTGAGGCACTTAAAAAAAGTTTTTATACATACCAACTCAAGAGCAGTAAAGATCTCCAGGTGGTGATTAAGGGAATTGATTCATGCGTAGACCCAGAGGATATTAAAACTTTCTTAGAAGAAAAAGGCTTCAAGATTAAACACGTGGTAAATATTAGAAATAGAGACAAAAATCCACAACCACTATTTCGAGTAGAATTAGAGCCCGGCGACATTAAGTTAAAAAAAAACGAAACGCATCCCATTTATAGTTTAAAATATATTCTATGCAGAAAAATCACAATTGAGGAGCCGCACAAAAAAAATGGACCTGTTCAGTGCTTAAACTGCCAAGAATTTGGCCATACAAAGGCATACTGCTACTTACCCCCTGTTTGCGTAGTATGTAGTGAGCTACACGGTACAGTTTCTTGCGATAAGTCTAAAACCGACCCCAACGTAAAAAATGTAGCAACTGTGGCGGTAATCACACTGCCAATTATAGAGGATGCCCTGTATATAATATCGTCAAGCAGACGGTTGGACCGAAAACAAATGCCCCTCAAATGCAGGTTGCAAATCAAGTTATCACAAATGCAATTCAAGCCCCCCAGTCTAGTAATAACAGAACCTCTTATGCTAACGTCCTAAAATCAAACCATGAGCCAATGCAAGGTGCCTCGCCAAGTAATGATGAAACTCCAGCGTCTAATTTAAGTCGTTTAGAAAAAACCATGGAAACATTAGTGCAAACAGTAAATAATTTTACGAACACAATGGGTAATATGATGCAGGAAATTCTAAGAATGCAATCAATGTTATTGCAAGCTGTACTTAACAAGCCATGAACTGCATAAAAATTTGTTTTTGGAACGCAAACGGCATCCGCCAACATAAAAATGAACTAGAATACTTTCTTAAAAATAAACAAATTGATGTCATGATGGTTTCTGAAACTCATTTGACCTCAAAAAATACGTTTAAAATAAATGGTAATATACTATATGATACAAAGGACCCTCGAGATAGAGCTTGTGGAGGTTCTGCCATTTTAATAAAAACCAGAGTCAAACACTACCTAATGGGTGATCATCGTGAAGATTATCTTCAAGCAACAAACATTTGCGTTGAAGAATTAAATAGAAACGTAGTAATCTCATCGTTATACTCCCCACCTATATATTCAATATCAGAAGGCCAATATTATAAATATTTTAAATCATTAGGACCCTGTTTCCTGGCCGCTGGCGATTATAACGCAAAACATACCTTCTGGGGGTCCCGACTTATAACACCAAAGGGTCGTGTTCTATTTAATACTATTACTAAAATGGATTTCAATGTGATAGCGAGCGGACAACCAACATATTGGCCTACTGATCAGCAAAAAATACCAGATGTCATCGATTTTGGCGTGGTTAAAAACATCCCCTTAGAAACGATTTATGTTGAAGCTTCCTTAGAATTATCTTCCGACCACACACCAACAATTGTTACTTTAATGAACCCCAATAGAACTGTATCTCCAACTGGTTACTTAGCGACGCCAGCTACACAAATCAATTGGCTAAAATATAAAAAATATCTCAGCACCCATTGCACAGAAAATATTCCGCTTAGTACACCGGAATACGTAGATCGCGCTATTCTTAATTTTGACAGTTTTCTGAAGCTAGCTGTACAACATTCCAGTATTACCCCAAAAAAAACTAAAAATATTAAAATTTATTCCACAGATGTTGAGCGTCTCCTGTCTGAAAAAAGAAGAGCCCGAAGAGAGTGGCAATTGCACAGATCCCCTCAACTTAAGAGTTTGTTAAAAGAGTGTACAAGAAGGCTAAGAAAGTTACTACAGACACAGAAAACGGATTCTCTGCAAAAATATCTTAAGGAACTTGATGCAACTCCGCAATCAGACTTATGGCGTGCAGCTAAAAATCTTAAAAGGCCAGTTGTCTCTAAGCCACCATTAAGAAACTTGAACGGAAGTTGGGCAAGAAATGATAACGAAAAGGGAAATCTGTTTGTTAATCATTTAAAAAACGTATTTACCCCAAATATATCTCACGATACTGCGGTCGAGTTACCACCTGTTCCTGCTAGAGCAGCTATTCCCCTCAGCTTTGAGATAAGAGAAATCGAACAGGCTATTTCTGACTTAAACACTAAGAAGGCACTTGGCATTGATAAAATCAGTAATAAAATGCTTTTAGAGCTACCTCGCACAGCAAAGAAAATTATTCTTTTTTTTTTAATGCTATTTTTCGCCTTGAATACTATCCCCAAAAATTGAAGGTTTCTTTAGTTACCATGATACCAAAGCCAGGTAAAGATCATACAAAAGTTGAGTCATATAGGCCTATTTGCTTATTATCAAATATGTCAAAGCTGTTTGAGAAATTATTAGTTTCAAAATTAACACCGATTTTAAGTGAAAATAGATGTATTCCAAACCATCAGTTCGGATTTCGAAGAAAACACAGCACAATCGAACAGACTCATCGAATAGTAAATGTCATAAGAAAAGCATTTGAAGAAAAAAAATATTGCTCAGCACTCTTCATCGATGTTTCGCAAGCTTTTGATAAAGTCTGGCATGAAGGCTTATTACATAAATTGAAGCAAAATTTACCAGCAAACACACACAAGCTGCTTGAAAGCTACTTAGTCGGTCGTCAATTTATTATTAAAGAAGGAAATTTCTTAAGTTCACCTCAGCCCATTGGCGCTGGAGTCCCACAAGGCAGCATCCTGGGCCCTCTATTATATTTAATTTATACTTCGGACATGCCAACAAGCAACTACACCCAAACTTCAACATTTGCAGACGACACAGCATTTCTAAGCATCCACGAAAACCGCTATGAAGCATCTCGTTACTTACAGCATCATATATTTCAACTAGAAATATGGTTAAGACAATGGAGGATAATGGTCAATGAGCAAAAATGCGTGCATATAACATTCACCTTGCGCCGGGAATCTTGCCCCCATATTACAATCAACAATCAAATAATTCCTCAACATTCGCATGTAAAATATCTCGGTATACATCTGGATCGGCGATTAACGTGGAAATGCCATATAGAGGCAAAATTAACTCAAATGAAACTAAAAGCCATTCAAATTCATTGGCTTATTGGTAGAAACTCTGTCCTTAGTCTCGACTGCAAACTTCTTCTTTACAACTCCATCTTAAAGCCAATCTGGTGCTATGGTATTCAGTTATGGGGCACTGCCTCGTCCTCTAATATAGAAAAAATTCAAAGGCGCCAAAATAAAATTCTTCGAATAATCACAGCTGCCCCTTGGTATGTAAAAAACTCAAATATTCACAAGGATCTCAATGTTCCATTAGTCAAAACTATGATTACGAAATATGCAGTAAAATACTTAAAAAGGCTCGAGTTGCATCCAAACCCACTAGCTCGAAATATTGTATATGATAGCGGCCACACTCGCTTAAGAAGAAGAGACACTGCAGCACTTATCCAATTAGATGAGCGACAAACACCTAGATAAGTGAACAGAACCCGTGATGAAGAAAATTTTTGTCTTTGCGAAAATCATTTTCATGATTCACTTGAATTTTCGTTTCATTTATGCTACCTCGCTTTATTGCGGCTACATAAAACGAATTTTCACCAATCAACGAAATTAAACTCTGTATTAGATCATTTGAGTTATGCTCCCTAAGATATATCGGGGGAGGCTTGGACGATTTTATCACGTTTGGTGCTTCAGAGGATTCATCCTCCAGAATTGCTAAACGATTTTGTGAATTTATTATATCAAAAGGTGGTACTTTTGATGCCGAAGCAACAGCTGAAGAGGTGGGGGTGGACCCCGTGTAAGCACTGTTATATACCTGTCCATACCAACTTGGACTTGAGGCTCTTGGCAATTTTTTATAGGGGGGTTTTCCATTGCATTTGTGTTTTGGTTCATGGTATCATTTCCCACTAAATTTGTTTTTGACGTCGCGGCAATACTTGCTGGCCTGGCAACAGTTGTCACCAGGTCTGGTTTTAGTTTTTTAATGAGTCACTATCCACCGTTTGTGTAAATAAAGAATAATTAATAAATAAGTTTTACATATTTTTTAATTAATACATGTTATGTTTTTATTAAAAAATAAACTGTGATTTTATATTAGTATTTATTTCAGTAGTTTAAAGACATACTATAAAAAAGGTTTTACGAAAATATTTGGTTTAAATATTTACGCCCATATTCATAAAAAATATTATTGATTTATAAAAGGTTTATTAAACAGATTTCCATAGGAAATTCGTTTAATAAACCTGTTATTAACCTGAAATGTTTTTTATGAATAAAGCCTTTTGGATTTAAGCGATTCTTTTCTTTAGTTTTGACTTACAAAAAATTCGTTCACTTATCGAAGAAGTTGGAGAAACAGAAAGCAACCCATAATACAAATTATCTAATTTCTCAGTTCTTTTCCTGGATTTCTCTAAACATATAAAACTGTCATTATGACATTAGAGTCCCGTTTTATTATTTTTTTTTTTAATGTTTAACAATTCTAATTGTTTCGATTAATTCTGTTGTTGTGTTACTGTCGAGAGTTTTTAGTGTTATCGGTTCATTATCTGACTCATCCTGACAAAGCTCAGCACCGAACATTCTGCCAAAAAGTTTATTTCCGAACATTCTGCCAAAAAGTTTATTTCCGATTTCCTTAATATCCGTTTTTGTACTGTATTTAAAGAATGTATTTTTAAAAGAAAATATATTGTATGAAAAAATAGTTTTAAACCCAACTTTTTTGGTGCACTTTTGTAACTATTTTAGTGAACTTTGGTACAGATAACACTGTAAAAATCTACATCGTTGCATTGTAGAATGCATTTAAAAAAGCGAGTTGCCTTGCAACTGACGTTTTGGAACTCAGCCATAATTAAAAAAAAAAACAAAAAAATATTGTTTAATACTACAAAAAAATTCAAAATTTTGTTACATCGGTTAATCGACTGAAATTAACCGGTGTATTCGTTAATCGAAAAAAGCCAATTTTTAATTAACCGATCAGTTAATCGGGTAGTAGCTAATCGGTTAACCGTTAATCGTTAATGAATACCCTAGACATATCTGTTATCAGTGGTCTGGCCAAATGGGGCTGTCTCTTGGACATGTTCGTCGACGGCCTGATTGGCACTTCAATGACCCGCTGCAAGACTCTCATAAGACGAGAGTCGTACAGAATGGCTCAGGGGAGATGGCAGGGAGAGCATACCTGCTTGAAGGCCAGGACTCTTTGGCCTGGCTATGACGCGGTGAGAACGCGCGTACTACTCGTTCTCGGCAGGGAAAGGATGAAAGGACTGAAATCGATCTCCCTGTTCTGCAGGGAGTCGGGGTACTTCGAGGCTGCAGTGACTTCTGGGGAATAGTCTGGTTGATAATGGCTGACTCTTGACACTGGCTAGGGGTATCACAAAGGGACCGCTATAAGGACCCAAGTGAGTCGTCGTCGTTACGGCTGCCCATTTAACCTAACCTAACCTAATGTGGTCTTCGAGATGTTCCTCTGTGAGACTATTTCGGAGTTCATTTTTATAAACTTCAATAAAGAAAATGAAGATTCACATATAAAGGTTGATCTAAACATCGAATACATCTTATGAATTTAATTTTTTGTGTTTCGAAAAAAAAGAATTATGGCAACTCTGCAGAACAATGAGAGCGGAAGAGTCGTATAGCACTAACATTTTTATAAAATACACAAGTAATGTTGGACCACCTGATGCATTTTGATTAAATGGACTACTCCATGGGCTGGTCTGATGTAATGCAAGCATGGACCATGTTATTGTTAAAGAGTGTTTGTAGTGAGACGACATGTCTTCGTTTTTAAACATGTTTTCGTTTTTAAACGAAGTTGAAACTAATCCTCTTGTGTATACAATGGAGTAGTTTTAAGACTACTCCTTTGTAATCCAAAGCTGAGTTATATGGTCCTGTCCAAGGGCATCGTAATGTTAACTCAATTAAGGTGCATATCTGAACACGGTATTAGATCTAATGAATTATAATTATTGTTCATTTAATTGAAAGATTGATTGCAAATATTCCATATTCTGTTCTGTGTTATTTTTGTTCTTTAGTAGTTTTTTGACTTCTTCATCTAAGTCCCCATGTTCCACTTTCCATTGATTTCGAATACTGGAGATGAACGGATCTGACATTGCCAATAATATATTAAATAGATCTTCATTAGTGGAATTTCGTGAAATTTTTCTAGTATTGGGCTCTCTATAAAATCTGTAATCCTTATTCCTGAGCTTCCTCTGATAAATCTCCAAGTGGCACCAACTGATATTTAATGACATCTTCTCCATGATAAAGGATTTTGTGAACTGTAGTAGACATATTTCTCCATGGGTACTTGGTTGTATATATTTTTGCAGTTTCCTTAGCAAAATCTCCAAATTTTCTAGAGTCAATTTCTTCATTGCACGCAAGTACTTCTAGGATTATTTTTAATCTAAAAATTAGGTTAAAATCAACACCTGTTATTTCAGATGCTGTTTCTTGATCTGAGAATAATCTTATTTCGGTATTGCCATCATTTGTATTGCCTGACCATTGTTTCAGCTGATCGATATTCATCTTGAATATGTTTCCTTTTTGAACTTCTTAACTCCTTGTTGGTTTCGTTGTTTCTTATTGATCCTGAAGATCCGAAATCCAATTCATTACTGATTTTTGGTATGTGTTCCATAAGTCGTATTCTTGCATGTAGTGGTGATAATCCAAATTCATATGCATCAGTATTATCTAATGATTTTGTCGGGACTTGGTTTAATTGGATTGATGTTGCATGATGCAGCTGGGTACAGCCTTCGTGTTAGTCAAAGCCTGTCCTACTTTTCCATCTATCATTGTTAGCACTAATTGGTAGCTAACTTCAATTTGCTGCCCATCTAAATCTAATTGTAATGGCTGAAGTATTGCGATTTGGGCCTTGATATCACTAACTTCTTTGTTAATGGCATCATGAGTTTCTTTTTTGAATTCAAATTTAATAGGTCTGCAATATTTCGTAGAAGATGATGTCTCATTTTTCCAAATATCTTTTGTTTACGTTGTACTAGTCGAAGGCTCTGAATCTTCCAAAATCTTTTTTAATCGCAATGGTACAAATGATACCATGAACATATCTGAGTCTGAAATATTTTCACATACTAATTGTTTGTATTGTTTTTGTCCGGAAGAACCATCACATCCCCATTTACAAAAAAGAATTAACTTTGTGTTTCCATATTTCTTTAACTCATTTCCTTTTATTGATTGTAGCAAGCGTTCGACTGTGTGATCAAGTAGAGATTGTAGTTGTACCTCTGCCGAAATTGATGTGATTGTAATAGTGTCCTTTAATGGCAAACAGTCCATTTTAGCAGCTGTTATGTGATGATATGCTGGATACAGATTTGAGCCTTTTTCAATCGCACGAAATCTGAGCTGAATATATTGCTGTTTTGTTAATTTCAAATCCAGAAATAATGCTAATGCCTCCTCATTTGTGAATTGTTTTGCATCGCTCGGAGTTGGTATACTTTTAAGAATCCGTTTTGTTCTCAATTAACCAATTTTTCAATGATATCCACTTTTAGATCTCTCTTAGATCTCTCGCTACAGTTGTCCAGCGATTTTTGTGGTCTCCCACGTGTGTTTTGATTTGCAGTTTCTGAAGCGATATGGACAGAAAGTTCGTTCTCTAAGGAGTTTGCAAAGCTCTTATAAAATCTATCTTTGCTGTTATCAACTTTCCTGTGTCGCTGTCTTAACTTTTTTATGAAAACAGATAATTTATTCTCTAAGTCCAATTGTATTTCAGTGCTATAGGAATTTAAGTTTCCTTTTTTTTCGAATGTAATTTTAAACATTTTCCGGCCAATTCTTTATAGCTGAAGCTCTCCATGTTTATGAAAAACGTTGTTATTGCTCAGATATATTATATCCACTGAGTTTACATCCGAATGTCACTTGCTTTTAAACATTTTCATACTTTTTTTCATACCAAATACAGGTAGAATTAAAAGGATTAAAAAATTTAAAATCCTTTTATTTATATGCAATAAAATACCTGACACAAATTTAACAACGCATTGCATAGCTATAGGGAATATTGTTTGAGTCATAAAAACAGATAAAATAAAAAGACCAAACAAAAAACATTTCTGTTACTTCGGCAAACATTTTTGAGGAATAAAAAAAATTGTAAAAAAACGATTTAAAAAAATTTAATTTCATTAAAATTAAAAAAGTGTTAAACAGACGGGGCCAAATGGGTTCAAGAGTATATACGGGGTTAAAGAAAACACTTTCACCTTTCGATCAGTGGTTTTACCTTCTCAATCCCTTTTGGTCCGCAAAAGTTCTATTCTACTAAAGTTGAAATTTTACAAAAATATAGTAGTTTAGAAATTTTTTTTAGTAATTTCATTAAAATTAAAAAAGTGTTAAACAGACGGGTCCAAACGGGTACAAGAGTACATACAGGGTTCAAGAAAACACTTTCACCTTTCTATCAGTGGTTTTACCTTCTTGGTCCCTTTTGGTCCGCAAAAGTTCTATTCTACTAAATTTGAAATTTGACAAAAATATAGTAGTTTAGAAATTTTTTTTTTTAGTAATTTCATTAAAATTAAAAAAGTGTTAAACAGACGGGGCCAAACGGGTGCAAGAGTATATACGGGGTTAAAGAAAACACTTTCACCTTTCCATCAGTGGTTTTACCTTCTCAATCCCTTTTGGTCCGCAAAAGTTCTATTCTACTAAAGTTGAAATTTTACAAAATATAGTAGTTTAGAAATTTTTTTTTAGTAATTTCATTAAAATTAAAAAAGTGTTAAACAGACGGGTCCAAACGGGTACAAGAGTACATACAGGGTTAAAGAAAACACTTTCACCTTTCTATCAGTGGTTTTACCTTCTTGGTCCCTTTTGGTCCGCAAAAGTTCTATTCTACTAAATTTGAAATTTGACAAAAATATAGTAGTTTAGAAAATATGTCTTAACATCTCAAATATTAATAACACAACAGTCGCAAATATTACCTTTTTAAAGATAACAAGACTACCAACCTAGCAAAAAAGTTAGCAGGTCATTATCGCTGATAGTTTTTGTGCAATGATAATTTCTTTCGGAATAAATATTAAAAAAAACCACTTTTTTCTGAATTAAAAAAAAAAGTTGTGTTTAACAACATGGCACAACCACAATTATTACCAATATTTTGACCTAATTTTTTGGCTACCTTAGTTTTAATATGTTAACTATTAAATAAAATTAAAATTTTTAAAATCGGTGACATACAAAAATTGGACTTTTGGCCAATGAAATAAAATTTTCAGGCACTGTGTGCCGATCATCCTAGATTGGCATGGAAATTCAATGAACACGATACAATACATTTCACTAGTTGAAATGGCCTGGATACAAAATAATCACCTAATCAATCAAATGAGGTTACATATCCCGGAAAATGTTTAAAACAAAATTTATATTTTTATAAACCGTAACTTCAGGTATCATGTATAATCCTGACATTTTTCGTATCTTTTGAATCTGTACGCAAAATGTACAGAAATAAAACATTTGAAAATTTTTAGCCAACTAAAACTTATTTAGACCGATTATCGTAACCGACTCAATACTAATACAATAGCAGCCAACGCGCAATGACTAGAAGGTGAGGTCAACTCTACAACAACAGTGCTTCATAAGCATGTAAAATATCACGATATAAATTTTGATCGATGTTTAACATGGTTTAACAATAGTGTTGCCGGAACTGCTAAAATATGGTAAAATCACCAAAAACCTATTATTTTCCATCAAAAAATCTGCATCAAGATTTGAAAAATCTTCAATAAAACTTCAAAAAACATTTTTTACATATTTTATGTTACTAATTTAGAAAAATATATAACAATTCATTTCAAAATATACGGCAATGTTCTGGAATTTGAAATCAATAATAGTTTTAAAAGTTGTTCTGGTAAATATGTATCTGTAAGTGGCCCTCAAAGTACGAACTATAAAAAAGGAAATGTTTTTTTAACTTTCAACATAGAAAAGTTTTAAAAATTTTTTCGATTTTAATTTCACTTGAATGCAATTTTTACCTTAAAAATAATAATATCTTTGTTATTTTAAACAACAAATTAAAAGCTTATTGCTTGGCATGTTATTTAAACTAGCAAGGTTCTTATTAAAAACTTACATGAGATCAAATATTGAAACTATTTAAAATGCATGACTCAAGACATTTTTGTCTAACATCTAAGATCTATTTCCTGAGACAACTTATTTACAATTACATCAGCAGTTCCGCATACAATTTGAACTTTATATTAGTTACTTTTGTTTTTTTAACATAAACATTAAGCGAATGGACGCGAAACATAAATGATTTTTAAATAAATTATCTATATATATAAAATTGTAACGTAACTAACTGACTGACTCACTGATTCATCATTGCACAGCCTAAACGCCTGAAGCTAAACACCTAAAATTTGAACCAGAGATTGGTCACACCCCAAATCGATCCACTAAGACAGGATTTTTGGAAATTCGAATGCTTAGGGGGTAAAAACGGGAAAATTCGGTAACCTTATATCTCAAAAACTAAAAGAGATACAAAAAAATGTAATAGTTATCGTTGTTCTTTAGAAAAATAAGCGGACAGGTGTCTGGTACTGTATTAAAATTCGGCTCTTTTAGGGAGTAAACGGGTAAAACCTGAATTTTAGTACTTTTTTGGCACCCCATCTATCTTTTGAACCAATAAACATACAAACAAAGTTTATACCACATTCGAAACTTCTCAAAAAAAAAATACGAATATGAATTTGGTACTTTTTCGAAATTCGAACATTAAAGGGGTGAAAATCAAAACTATTTTTGGTACTTTTTTACAAAATATTTTTCTCCCTTCATTGACAATATTGTGAAATATTACACAATACTGAAATTTTTGATAACGTAATGGGGGAAAATAATAGTACCAAAAAGGGAAAATACGGGAAATTTATATTTCTCTTAAGTTTTTTGTTTCTGCAACTAATATTTTTTTATTATCGTTAACATTGGACCTTAAAACATAAGATTCAATATGCAATACCCTGAGTGGATAAGAATCTATGAGGGAACTTTTTGGTTCTTTAACTGGTACTTTTTGAATTTCCGTTAGTATTGGACCTAGAAACATAAAATTCAAGATGCAATGTAATAAGTGGATAAGAATCTAAAAGAAAAAAGTTTTTGGTACTTTTTTGTTCTCTAACTGGTACTTTATGAATTTCCATAAGTATAGGACCTATTAGCATAAAATTAAACATGCAAGGTCTTAGGTGAATGAGAATCTGTTAGAGGGATCTTTTTGGTACTTTTTCGTTCTTTAACTTAAACTGGTACTGTTTCTAAATTTTCGTTAATTTTGGTGGTGATTTCTGAAACTCATTTGACCTCAAGAAATACGTTTGAAATCAATGGATATACACTATATGATACTAAGGACCCTCGAGATAGAGCTTGTGGAGGTTCTGCCATTTTAATAAAAAATCGAATCATACACTACCTAATGTGTAATCATTGGAAGATTATCTCCAATCAACGAACATTTGTGTTGAAGAGCTAAATCGAAACATAGTAATTTCATCCTTATACTCACCACCTAGATTTGCAATATCAGAAAGCCAATATTATAAATATTATAAGTCATTGGGGCCCTGTTTCCTGGCTGCTGGCGATTATAACGCTAAACATACCTTCTAGGGGTCACGACTAATAACACTAAAGGGTCGTGTTTTGTAGAATACAATCTCTAAAATGAATGTAAATGTAGTCGCAAGCGGACAACCAACATATTAGCCTACTGATCCGCAAAAAATTCCAGATGTCATCGATTTTGGCGTGGTTAAAAACATCCCCACAAAAACGATTCACGTTGAAGCTTCCTTAGAATTGTTCTCTGATCACACACCTACAATTGTTACTATAACAAACACCAATAGAATTGTATCTCCCTCTGGTTACATAGCGACGACAGCTGCGCAGATAAATTGGTTAAAATATAAAAAATATCTCAGTACCTATTGCACAGAAAATATTCCGCTTAGCACACCAGAGAATGTGGATCTCTCAATTGTCAATTTTGACAGTTATCTTAAACTAGCTGTTCAACATTCCAGCAAAACCCTCAAAAAAACCAATAATAATAAAATATATTCTACAGATGTCGAGCGCCTCTTAAATGAAAAAAGGAGAGTTCGAAGAGAGTGGCAATTGCACAGATCCCCTCAAAGAAGTTATTAAAAGAGTGTACAAAATGGCCAAGAAAATTACTGCAGTCTCAGAAAACGGCTTCCGTGGAAAAATATCTCAAGGACCTGGATGCAACTCCACAATCAGACTACTCATTATGGCGTGCAGCTAGAAATCTCAAAAGGCCAGTTATATCGAAACCACCACTTAGAAACCTGAATGGAAGTTGGGCAAGAAGTGATAATGAAAAAGGAAACCTGTTTATAAATCATTTGAAAAACGTATTTACCCCAAATATATCTGACGATATAGCGGACGAATTACCGCCTGTTAATCTAAGAGCAGCTATCCCCCTAGGATTTGAGATAAGAGAAATAGAAAAGGCTATTTGTGAATTAAACACCAAAAAGGCACCTGGTATTGATAAGATCAGTAACAAAATGCTTTTGGAGCTCCCTCGCATAGCAAAGAAAATTATTCTTTTTATTTTTAATGCCTTTTTACGCCTTAAATACTACCCTCAAGAATGAAAGGTCTCCTTAGTTACGATAATACCAAAGCCAGGAAAAGATCATACAAAAGTTGAGTCATATAGGCCTATCAGCTTATTATCTAATATATCAAAGCTGTTTGAGAAGCTCTTAGCATCAAAATTGATCCCAATTTTAAATGACTATGGGTGTATACCTAACCATCAATTCTGTTTCAGAAGAAACCATCGCACAATTAAACAAACCCATAGGATAGTAAACGCCATAAGAAAAGCCTTTGAAGAAAGAAAATATTGCTCCGCTCTCTTGATCGATGTTTCTCAAGCCTTTGATAAAGTCTGGCATGAAGGCTTGTTACATAAATTAAAGCAAAATTTACCAGCAAACACGGACAAGCTGTTAGAAAGCTACTTAGTCGGTCGTCAATTTATTATAAAAGAAGAAAACTTCTTAAGTTCACCTCAGCCAATTGGCGCTGGAGTCCCACAAGGCAGCATTCTGGGCCCTCTATTATACTTAATTTATACTTCGGACATGCCAACAAACAATTTCACACAAACTGCAACATTTGCGGACGACACTGCCTTTCTAAGCGTGCACGAAAACCGTCATAAGCATCACGTTACCTACAGGATCATATATTTCAACTAGAACTGTGGTTAAAACAATGGAGGATAAAGGTCAATGAGCAAAAATGCGTACATATAACATTCACCTTGCGTCGGGAATCATGCCCCCCTATTAAAATCAATAATCAAATAATACCTTAAAACTCGCATGTAAAATATCTCGGTATTCATCTAGATCGCCGTGTAACGTGGTAAAGCCGTATAGAAGCAAAATTAACTCAAATGAAACTAAAAGCCATCCAAATTCATTGGCTTATCAGAAGAAACTCTGTCCTTAGTCTTGACTGCAAACTTTTACTCTACAACTCCACCTTAAAGCCAATCTGGTGCTATGGTATTCAGTTATGGGGCACTGCCTCGGCCTCTAATATCGAAAAAATTCAAAGGCGCTAAAAGAAACTTCGAATAATCACAGCAGCCCCTTGGTATGTTAAAAACTTAAATATTCACAAGGATCTCAATGTTCCATTAGTTAAAACTATGATTACGAAATATGCAGTAAAATACTTAAAAAGGCTCGAATTGTATCCGAACCCACTAGCTCGAAATATTTTACATGATAGCGGCCACACTCGCTTAAGAATTAGAGACAGTGCATCACTTACCCAATTAGATGAGCGATAGACAGCCATATATTTGAACAGAACCCGCGATGAAGAAAATTTTTGTCTCGCACTGGCAGGACATAAAATAAAGTATTAGGATAAGATTTGATTAATTATTGTTAGTTCATATATGAAGATTCAATAGATAAAAAAATGAAAAAAAAAAAATGTTTGGTGTTATGACATAAAATAAAACCTGCAAGGTCCTGAGAGAATGAGAATCTGTAAGATGGCTTTTCGGTACACTTCTGTTCTTTAACTGGTACTTTTTGAATTTCCGATAATATTGGACCTAAAAACATCAAATAAAACATGCAAGGTCCTGAGAGAATGGGAATCTGTAAGATGACTTTTTGGTAATTTTTTGTTCATTAACTTGTACTCTTTGAATTTCCGTTAGTATTGGACCTAGAAACGTGAAATTAAAGATGCAAGGTCTTGAGTGAAAGACAATCTGTTAGAGGGATCTTTTTGGTACTTTTACGTTTATTAACTGGTACTTTTTTAAACTTTCGCTAATATTGGTCTTATGATCATAAAATTAAACTTGCAAGGTCCTTAGTGAATGAAAATCTCTAAAAGCGCTTATTGGTACTTTTTAGTTCTTAAACTGCTACTTTTTTAATATCCGTTACTATTGGACTTAGAAACATAAAATTCAAGATTCAATGCACTGAGTGGATAAGAATTTATAAGAGGGAAGTTTTGGGTACTTTTTTGTTCTTTAGCTGGTACTTTTTAATTTTTCCGTAAGTATTTGACCTAGAAACATAAAATTAAAGTTGCAAGGTCCTGAGTGAATGAGAATCTGTAAGAGGGCTTTTAGGTACTTTTTTGTTCGTTAACTGGTACTTTCTTAATATCCGTTAGTATTGGACATAAAAACATAAAATTCAAGATGCAATGTCCAGGGTGGATGAGAATCTATAAGAGGGAAGTTTTTGGTATTTTTTATTCTTTGATTGGTACTCTTTTCATTTCCGTTAATATTGGACATAGAAACATAAAATTAAACATGCAAGGTCCTGAGTGGATAAGAACCTGGAAGAGGGCTTTAAACTACTTTTTTGTTCATTAATTGGTACTTTTTGAAATTCCGCTAGTATTGGCCTAGAAACATAAAATGCAACATGCAAGGTCATGTGGACCTTTTTTATAAAATATTTTTTTCCATTCATTAACATATTCGTACTAAATTATGGGCTCCCACTGCAATACTGAAATTTTTTATATTTAAAGGGGGGAAAAATAGTACTAAAAAGGGGAAATACGGGATTTTTGATATTTTTCTTTAGCTTTTTGGTTCAACAACCGGTATTTTTTTAATTTCCGTCCAATACTGGGACCTAGAAACATTAAATTCAAGATGCAATGTCCTGAGTGGATAAGAATCTAAAAGAGGGAAGTTTTTGGTACTTTTTTGTTCTTTGGCTGGTACTTTTTTAATTTCCGTTAATATTGGACCTAGAAACATAAAATTAAACATGCAAGGTACTGAGTGAATGAGAATCTGTAAGAGGGATTTTTAGTGCTTTTTTGTTCATTAACTGGTACTTTTTGAATTTCCGATAGTATTGAACCTAGAAACATAAAATTAAACAAGCAAGGTCTTGAGTGAATGACAATCTGTCAGAGGGAACTTTTTGGTACTTTTTTGTTTTTTTAACTGGTACTTTTTTTACATTTTCGCTAATATTGGTCTTGTGAACAAAAAAATTAAGCCTGCAAGGTCCTAAGTGAATGAGAATCTCTAAAGCCGTTTATTGGTACTTTTTAGTTCTTAGACTGGTACTTTTTAAATATCCGTTATTATTGGACTTAGACCAGAGTGAATGAGAATCTGTAAGAGGGTTTTGGAACTATTTTGTTCTTTAACTGGTACCTTTTTAATTTCCGTATTTGCTGGACCTAGAAACATAAAAATAAACATGCAAGTCCCTGAGTGAATGAAAATCTGTAAAAAGGATTTTTTGGTTCTTTTTCGTTCTCTAACTGGTAATTGTTTTAAATAAACTGGTACTTTTATTCAATTTAATAATAATTTTTGTGCATTAAATACAAAAAAAGCAAAAAGCTGTCTGATACTTTAACGAAATTCGGTCGTTTTAGGTAGTAAGCGGGTAAAACCTGTATTCTGGGTCTTTTTTCCACCATCTAGACTTTAAATCAATACACATAGAAATCAAAATTATATAACATTTGTAACTTATCTAAAAAATACAAATGCATATTTGATACTTTATTGAAATTCGAACGCTTAAGTGGTCAAAATTGTACCAACATATGTTTGTTACTTTTTACAAAAGATTATTATCTATTTATCTTTCATCGCAGAGCCTAAACGTTTGAAGCTAAAAGGTTGACATTTGGACCGGAGGCTCTCCTCTCGCTCAATCGATCCTGCTAACCTCATACCCCTCCTAAGATATGTTTGTTACTTTTTTCAAAATATTTTTCTCCATCTATTTATCTTTCATCGCAGAGCCTAAACGTCCAAAGTTAAAAGGTTGACATTAGGACCGGGGTCTGTCCTCTCGCTAAATCGATCCTGCTAGCCTCATACCTCCTAAGCTAAATGAAAACATTAACATTTATTGTTGTTCATTAGAAAAATTCGCTTACCTCATATCTCCTAAACTAAAAGATACAAAAAATTTAATACTTATTATTGTTCACTAAAAAACTAACAGACTGGTGTTTGGTACTTTTTTGAAGTATGGCCTTTTTGTGGAGTAAAAGGGTAAATACAAATTATATCACATTCGTACCTTATCTTAAAAAATACAAAACCGATTTGGACCTTTTTTGAAATTCAAATGATTAAGGTGTGAAAATCGTTCCTATTAGAGAGCAAACGGGTAAAACCTGAATTTTGGTACTTTTTTGGCACCCCATCTATCTTTTGAACCAATCAACATAGAAACAAAGTTTATACCACATTCAAAACTTATCAAAAAAATACGAATATAAATTTGGTACTTTTTCGAAATTCGAACATTTAAAGGGTAAAAATCGTAACTATTTTTGGTACTTTTTTTTACAAAACATTTCTCCATTCATTGACATATTCGTACTTAAGCTGTGTTCACATTGTGTGTATTTGTCATATGGAATGTCACTTTTCTACACACATGTAATTTCATGTGTATGTCAAAATTTATGTTTTAAATATGGTTTGTAATTTACACGTTCACATGTTGGTATGTAACTTGGTGGCCACACGATCAAGTTTTGCCTTTCAATTCCATTCAATTTACTCAACTCTCTCATTTTTTTACTAACACACTCACACTTTTTAAATTGACCACGAGATGGCTTTCAATTTCACCTTTCCATTTGTTTGACAATTTACTTTCAATTTAACAGCTGAGTACATGTTTGTCTTTATAAATTGTTTTTTTTATGGCATCTTGAAAGTAAATTGAGTGCCACCTACATCACACCTCTCAATTTTTGTAAATTTTGACAAGCAGTATATGTAAAAGACTATCAAGAACAACTTGATCGTGTGGCCGCAGGGTAAAGTACACTTGACATAACCTATCAAAAAAAAACAATCTTAAAACAGCTGAGTGTATAAAAATTTAATTCGTGCTAAAATAATTTTATTTTAATATGGAACGAAAGGTTGATCAAATAGTCATCATCTGCTCCGGCCCCACATCTTTTTTCTATTGCTTTTGCAATTTCTCGGCTATATTGGCTATGTTATTTTATTCTGGAAATATATTGCATTACATTTATTACAAACAACAATTGCCCAATGCCTTACCTTAACTTCATTAGGCCCAATAGATGAATTGAATATTTTTAACTTGTCAGCCATATCATTGAGCGCTGCGTACACAGAAAAAATTATTGCCGAATTATTTTCAAACAACCGCTTGTTTGAAAATTTTTTTAATTTCTATAAATATTTTTGCTGATTCAATCAATATTTTTGTTTGATTTTTATTTAACCAACAAAAATGTGGACAACTCTTCAAAAATAAAATAAACGCGTTATTGGTGTCAAGTTTTCATAATTTTGTATGAAATATTTAACGCTCTTTAATGTTGTCGTCTTTTTGCATTTTTTTATTTGATCGTAAGCAACACTTCTTTATGTGAAATATAAGAACAACAACAAAAAACACACACAGTCTATTTTTGGACGCTTTAAAAAAGTCCAACTATAAGAAAAACAATAGCAGACACGACATTATAAGAAACAAAATCCCGTATTCAATTTTTTAAAACTGTTTGGTTAAATACATCAAATACAAAAATAGAATGATGACGAAAAACATATCGAGTCGGTCTGCTGCCGTTTTTGGTTACATTTCTTCTTTAGCAAAGGAAAGGATACAGCAACAGAGAGTGATAAAGAAAAACATTGTGTTGTGTGTATAAATAAGACTTCGTTCAAAAATTATTCCAACAAAAAAATGTGTTTCAAAGCCAGTCGGCGGCTCTGCTTTGCCGTCACCTTCTCATACAGTGCTTACTTGTGTGCGCGTCATTGCTTGTGCAAAAACTTTTTTTTTTTTTGATTTTGAATTTCAGTAAACTTTTTGTTTGATTCAGTTAAATTATTTGTTTGAAAAAATTAGTGTTTTTTTTCAGTAAACAAAATGCAAATAAATTGTTTGAATATGCAAATTTGTTTGTAGGACCGATTTCAGACAAAAAATTGTTTGATTCTACAAATTTTTTGTTTGAATTGGAAAAATAATTTTTTCTGTGTACCTGGCATGCTTATTGTGGTAGAACTTATTCCGCGGGTTATACAAGCATTCCTTCTCTTGCCACATATCTATTAACTGTAATACCGATTCTTTACACCAGTCCAACTGGAAAAACATAAAAATAAATATAAAAATTGTCATAAAAAAAATACATACATATGTACTTACTTTTGTTAATTCCTTTTCAATTTTTTCCTCCATTTTCAATAATAAAATTGGTTATTTTTTATTTACTATTATAATTATTAAGAATTAAGCACGACAAACAAAATCTTGTAAATTGATTATAATTTATATTTATTAAAATTTTAATTAATTTTTGCCGCCACAAAATTTTGTTAATAAAAAACAGCTGATGTCAGATGGTTTGTCACTTGAAAATAGAACTCGTTCTAAATAAAAAATGTCATGTGTACTGCACACAGAGAAATAACACATGATATTGTTTGAAGGGGTTCAGACGATATGTACAAATTTAACATGTGAAAAAGTGACATTCCACATGACAAATACACATAATGTGAACACAGCTTTAATTATGGGCTCTCACCACAATACTGAAATTTTTGATAACTAAATGGGGGAAAAAATAGTACCAAAAAGGTTAGATACGGGAAGTTTATGTTTTTCTTTAGCTTTTTGTTTTTACAACTGGTATTTTTTTTGTCGTTAATATTGGACCATAAACATAAGATTCAACATGCAATGTCCTAAGTGGATAAGAATCTATGAGGGAACTTTTTGGTACTTTTTTGTTCTTTAACTGGTACTTTTTTAATTTCCGTTAATATTAGACCTAGAAACATAAAATTAAACATGCAAGGTCCTGAGTGGATAAGAACCTGAAAGACAGCTTTTAGGTACTTTTTTGTTCATTGATTGGTACTTTTTGAATTTACGTTAGTATTGGACCTAGAAACATAAATTCAACATGCAAAGTCATGTGGTCCTTTTTTACAAAATATTTGTCTCCATTCATTGACATATACGTACTAAATTATGGGCTCCCACTACAACGCAGAAATTTTTCATACATAAATGGTACTTTTTAATATCCGTTATTATTGGACCTAGAAACAGAAAATTCAAGATGCAAATGTCCTGAGTGGATAATTATCTATAACAGTGAACTTTTTGGTACTTTTTTATTCATTAACTGGTACTTTTTAAATTTCCGTTGGAATTGGACCTAGCAACATAAATTAAACATGCAAGGTCCTAAGTGAATGAGAATCTGTAAAAGCGCTTTTTGGTACTTTTTTGTTCTTTAACTGGTACTTTTTGAATTCCCGTTATTATTGGAACTAGAAACATAAAATTCAATATGCAATGTAATGAATAAATAGGAATCTATAAGAGGGAAGTTTTTGGTACTTTTTTGTTCTTTAGCTGGTACTTTTTTAATTTCCGTTAGTACTGGACCTAGGAGCATACAATGCAAGGTCCTGAGAGAATGAGAATCTGTAAGAGGACTTTTTGGTAATTTTTTTTTTCATTAACTTGTACTTTTTGAATTTCCCTTAGTTTCACCTAGAAACGTGAAATTAAACATGCAAGGTCTTGAGTGAAAGACAATCTGTTAGAGGGATCTTTTTGGTACTTTTACGTTTATTAACTGGTACTTTTTTTAAACTTTCGCTAATATTGGTCTTATGATCATAAAATTAAACTTGCAAGGTTCTTAGTGAATGAGAATCTCTAAAAGCGCTTATTGGTACTTTTTAGTTCTTAAACTGCTAATTTTTTAATATCCGTTACTATTGGACTTAGAAACATAAAATTCAAGATTCAATGCCCTGAGTGGATAAGAATTTACAAGAGGGAAGTTTTGGGTACTTTTTTGTTCTTTAGCTGGTACTTTTTAATTTTTCCGTAAGTATTTGACCTAGAAACATAAAATTAAACTTGCAAGGTCCTGAGTGAATGAGAATCTGTAAGAGGGCTTTTTAGTACTTTTTTGTTCGTTAACTGGTACTTTTTTAATATCCGTTAGTATTGGACATAGAAACATAAAATTCAAGATGCAATGTCCTGGGTGGATGAGAATCTATAAGAGGGAAGTTTTTGGTATTTTTTATTCTTTGATTGGTACTCTTTTAATTTCCGTTAATATTGGACCTAGAAACATAAAATTAAACATGCAAGGTCCTGAGTGGATAAGAACCTGTAAGAGGGCTTAAAGGTACTTTTTTGTTCATTAATTGGTACATTTTGAAATTCCGCTAGTATTGGACCTAGAAAAATAAAATTCAACATGCAAGGTCATGTGGTCCTTTTTTACAAAATATTTTTTTCCATTCATTAACAAATTCGTACTAAATTATGGGCTCCCACTGCAATACTGAATTTTTTTATATTTTAAGGGGGGAAAAACATAGTACTAAAAAGGAGAAATACGGGATATTTGATATTTTTCTTTAGCTTTTTGGTTCTAAAACTGGTATTTTTTAATTTCCGTCCAATACTGGGACCTAGAAACATTAAATTCAAGATGCAATGTCCTGAGTGGATAAGAATCTATAAGAGGGAAGTTTTTGGTACTTTTTTGTTCTTTGGCTGGTACTTTTTGAATTTCCGTTATTATTGGACCTAGAAGTTTAAAATTTAACATGTGTAATGAGTGGATAGGAATCAATAAGAGGGAAGTTTTTGGTACTTTTTTGTTCCTTGGCTGGTACTTTTTTAATTTCCGTTAATATTGGACCTAGAAACATTAAATTAAACACGTAAGGTACTGAGTGAATGAGAATCTGTAAGAGGGATTTTTAGTGCTTTTTTGTTCATTAACTGGTACTTTTTGAATTTCCGTTAGTATTGAACCTAGAAACATAAAATTAAACAAGCAAGGTCTTGAGTGAATGACAATCTGTCAGAGGGAACTTTTTGGTACTTTTTTGTTTTTTTAACTGATACTTTTTTAAATTTTCGCTAATATTGATCTTGTGAACAAAAAAATTAAGCCTGCAAGGTCCTAATTGAATGAGAATCTCTAAAGCCGTTTATTGGTACTTTTTAGTTCTTAGACTGGTACTTTTTGAATATCCGTTATTATTGGACTTAGAAACATAAAATTAGACATGTAAGATCCTAAGTGAATAAGAATCTGTTAGAGGGCTTTTTGGCATTTTTTGTTCTTTAACTGGTAATTTTTGAATTTCCGTTAATATTGAACCTAGAATCACAAAGTTTAACATGCAATGTCCTGAGTGGATGAGAATCTATAAGAGGGAACTTTTGGTACTTTTTTTAATTATTTACTGGTACTTTTTGAGTTTCCGTTGGTATTGGAGTGAATGAGAATCTGTAAGAGAGATCTTTTTGGTACTTTTTTGTTCATTAACTGGTACTTTTTGAATTTAAGCTAATATTGGACCTAGAATCATTAAATTCAACATGCAATGTCCTTAGTGGTTGAGAATCTATAGGAGCGAAATTTTTCGTACTTTTTTATTCACTAACTGGTACTTTTTGTATTTTCGTTAGTATTGGACCTAGAAACATAAAATTAAACATGCAAGGTCCAGAGTGAATGAGAATCTGTAAGAGGGTTTTGGAACTATTTTGTTCTTTAACAGGTACCTTTTTAATTTCCGTATTTACTGGACCTAGAAACATAAAAATAAACATGCAAGTCCCTGAGTGAATAAAAATCTGTAAAAAGGATTTTTTGGTTTTTTTTCGTTCTCTAACTGTTAATTGTTTTAAATAAACTGGTACTTTTATTCAATTTAATAATAATTTTTGTGCATTAAATACAAAAAAAGCAAATAGCTGTCTGGTACTTTTACGAAATTCGGCCGTTTTAGGTAGTAAGCGGGTAAAACCTGTATTTTGGGTCTTTTTTCCACCATCTAGCCTTTAAATCAATACACATAGAAATAAAAATTATATAACATTTGTAACTTATCTAAAAAATACAAATGCATATTTGGTACTTTATTGAAATTCGAACGTTTAAGTGGTCAAAATTGTACCAACATATGTTTGTTACTCTTTACAAAAGATTTTTATCTATTTATCTTTCATCGCAGAGCCTAAACGTTTGAAGCTAAAAGGTTGACATTTGGACCGGAGGCTCTCCTCTCGCTCAATCGATCCCGCTATCCTCATACCCCTCCTAAGATATGTTTGTTACTTTTTTCAAAATATTTTTCTCCATCTATTTATCTTTCATCGCAGAGCCTAAACGTCCAAAGCTAAAAGGTTAACATTAGGACCGGGGTCTGTCCTCTCGCTAAATCGATCCTGCTAGCCTCATACCTCATAAGCTAAATGAAAACATTAACATTTATTGTTGTTCATTAGAAAAATTCGCTTACCTCATATCTCCTAAACTAAAAGATACAAAAAATTTAATACTTATTATTGTTCACTAAAAAACTAACAGACTGGTGTTTGGTACTTTTTTGAAGTATGGCCTTTTTGTGAAGTAAAAGGGTAAATACAAATTATATCACATTCGTACAAAACAGATTTGGACTTTTTTTGAAATTCAAATGATTAAGGTGTGCAAATCGTTCCTAATTTTGTTACTTCTTTCACAACGTTTTTCTCCATCTATCTATCTATATATATAAAATCGTAACGTTACTGACTGACTGACTCACTGATTCATCATCGCACAGCCTAAACGCCTGTAGCTAAAAACTTGAAATTTGGACGAGAGATAGGTGACTCCCCAAATCGATCCACTAAGACGGGATTTTTGGAAATTCAAATGTTTAGGGGGTAAAAAAGGTTAAAAACGTAATACATATCGTTGTTCTTTAGAAAATTAAGCGGACAGGTGTCTTGTTCTTTTTTAAAATTCGGTCATATTAGAGAGCAAACGGGTAAAACCTGAATTTTGGTACTTTTTTGGCACTCCATCTATCTTTTGAACCAATCAACATAGAAACAAAGTTTATACCACATTCAAAACTTATCAAAAAAATACGAATATGAATTTGGTACTTTTTCGAAATTCGAACATTTAAAGGGTAAAAATCGTAACTATTTTTGGTACTTTATTTTTTACAAAACATTTCTCCATTCATTGACATATTCGTACTTAATTATGGGCTCTCACTACAATACTGAAATTTTTGATAACTAAATGTGGGAAAAAATAGTACCAAAAAGGGGAGATACGGGAAGTTTATGTTTTTCTTTAGCTTTTTGTTTTTACAACTGGTATTTTTTTTGTCGTTAATATTGGACCATAAACATAAGATTCAACATGCAATGTCCTGAGTGGATAAGAATCTTTGAGGGAACTTTTTGGTACTTTTTTGTTCTTTAACTGGTACTTTTTTAATTTCCGTTAATATTAGACCTAGAAACATAAAATTAAACATGCAAGGTCCTGAGTGGATAAAAACCTGAAAGACAGCTTTTAGGTACTTTTTTGTTCATTGATTGGTACTTTTTGAATTTCCGTTAGTATTGGACCTAGAAACATAAATTCAACATGCAAAGTCATGTGGTACTTTTTTACAAAATATTTGTCTCCATTCATTGACATATTCGTACTAAATTATGGGCTCCCACTACAACGCAGAAATTTTTCATACATAATGGGGTGAAACAAGTATCAAAAAGGATAATACTGGAAATTAACTTTCTTTCATTCGCTTTTGTGTTATACGAGTGGTACTTTTTGAATTTTCTAAAATATTGAACTTAGAAACAATAATAGGTGCAAAGTCCTGTGTGAATATCAACCTATGAGATAAAGATTTTGGAACTTTTTTGCTAAAACATAGATACATATTTTTTGGCATATAAATATGTTCATGAAAGAAAAAGCCCGATTACAAAGTAGCGGGTTAAATGTTAGAATTTAAATAATTTTAAGCCTAGAAAAATAAACTTTGGCATAAAAATATGTCCACGAATAAAGGAGACGCTAACGAAGTAGCGGGTTAAATGCTAGTTTAACATAAAAGTGAACAATTATAAAAAACGAAAAAATTAAATAAAGAAACATAATATATATATATATATATATATATATATATATTATGTTTGTATGTATGAATGTACACACATATTTATGTATACATAAACTGCCAAAAACATTTGAGTTTAAAATTCTAATTTTTCGTGTTATTGTAAATATAATAAAAATATTCAAAGCATAGCAAAAAAAAAGTGAAAAACAAAAACAATTTTATGCATTCGTAAAATCAATGAAACAACAATAAAAATAAATGAAAGAAATGCTTATATAACAGTTAATGCTAAAGAATGCAATGCTGAAATAAATATAACAAAAGAAAACAATAATAACTACCTAACGGCTAAGTCAATTTTTCGCACACGTTCCCTTTCACCCTCGGTGTTTACAAAAACGGTGGATAGTGATACACTTAGGGTTGGACAGTATTTGAAATACATGTATTTCAAATACGTATTGGTTTTTGTATTTTAAATATATGAAGTGCAAGTATTTTGTATATTAAATACATACAATAAATGGAAGTATTTTGTATTTTAAATACATACAGATGTGTAAGTATTTTGTATTTTAAATAAAAGACAAAGAATCCAAAATCTTGCAATTTATACTCTGGAGGAAAATTAAAAAAAACTTTAAATGACACCTGGAAATATCAGAAGTGGAAGCACCAGTAAAGAAGACGATGATTTTGTTGTTTTCGTAGATAGAATCTAGGACGTCAAATTTGGAGTTGGAATTTGTCAGTTTTCTCAGTGACATGAGCAGAGACATCATCACTCTTGACATCTATCCAAATATAAAAAGAGTATTCATAGAATTTAATAAAAGCTTGTTCTCATCAGGACCTGTAGAGAGATTATTTTCTTCAGCAGGTTTTATTTATTCTCCAACAAGAAACTGTTTGTTTGATGCTACATTTAAAACTCTAATATTTATGAAAGAAAACAATTGTTTTGTTAATTAGTTTTATCTAATGTTTTTTTTTTTTTAATTGAATAAAAATTGTTTATTTTTAATAAAGGGTGGTTAAATTGTAAGGGACGATGTTGAATGTGAACCACACCTAAACGCCAAGTTTTTTTTCCGAATTTTATTCGACATTTTTCAATTTCAGACTAACTCAATTTGAATCATGGAAAGATACACAATCGAGCTACGCGTTAAAGTTATTCAGGCTTATTATGAAAATAGGAAATCAAATCAAAATGCATATCGTGCAATTTTCGAAGAAAAATATCTTCAGTGGATTCGTCAATAAGCAGAATTGCCGCATATGGGCGAATGATAATCCAAGAGTGATTGTCGAAAAACCAATGCACCCACAAAAAGTGACCGTTTTGTGCGGTTTATTGGCTGGCGGCATCATCGGGCCGAATTTTTTCCCAAATAAGGCCGGTCAGGCAGTTACTGTGAATGGTGTTCGCTATCGTGAGATGATAACGAACTTTTTATGGCCCGAATTGGAAGATATGGATGTGGACGATATGTGGTTTCAACAGGACGTTGACACTTGCCACACAGCTAACGAAACAATGGCTCTTTTGCGCAACAAATTCAATGGCCGTGTTATCTCACGTAATGGCGATGTCAATTGGCCGCCAAGATCATGTGATTTGACACCGTTGGACTTTTTTCTTTGGGGTTATTTGAAAGAAAAGGTGTACGTCGATAAGCCAGCAACAATTCAAGAGCTAAAGGATGAGATAATTCGGCACATTAACGGCATAGAACCTCCATTATGCCTCAGGGTCATCGAAAATTTGGACCATCGGATGGAGGTGTGCCGCCGTGGTCGCGGCGCCCATTTGGCCGATATTTTGTTCCATACATAATTGAGTAGTATCAATATATCATAATAAAATAAAATTACAATAATTTCCTAAATAGTTTGTGTTTTATTCAAAATCAACATCGTGCCTTGAAATTTTAACCACCCTTTACATACATATACATGACGTGGAAGTATTTTGAATTTGAAATACATACAGATGTGTAAGTATTTTGTATTTTAAATACATTACCTGAAAGTATTTTGTATTTTAAATACGTGACCAGCAAGTATTTTGTATTTTAAATACCGCGAACCATGTATTTTGCCCAACACTGGATACGCTAAAAAATATTAAACTGTCTCTTGGGACAAGTGTTGCCGAGCCCGCAAGCGTTGCTGAGCCTGCAAGTATTGCCGCGACGGCAAAAACAATTCTAGTAAAAAATGATACCATGAACTCAAACACACCCACAATGGAAAACCCTCTAGTAAAAAGTTGTCAAAAGCCTCAAGTACAAGTTGGTATGGACAGGTATATAACAGTGCTTAAACGGGGTCGCAGCCCTACCTCTTCAGCTGTTGCTTCGGCCACAAAAATACCATCTTTGGATAGAATAAATTCACAAAATCGTTTTGCAATTCTGGAGGAAGAATCCTCAGAAGCACCAAACGTGATAAAATCGTCCAAGCCTCCCCCGATATATCTAAGGGAGCAAAACTCACACGAGCTAATAACGAGTTTGATCTCGGTGATAGTTGAAAATTCGTCTTACGTAGTTGCTATCAAGCTTGGTAGTAGAAACGAGACAAAAATACAAGTAAATCATGAGAATGATTTTCGTAAAATTATTAACAAACTTGAAGCACTTTAAAAAAGCTTTAATGCATACCAACTGAAGAGCAGTAAAGGTCTCATGTGTGAACCCGTAGTAAATAAAATCATTCCTAGAAGAGAAAGACTCCAACCACTTTTTCAAGTGGAGTTAGAGCCCGGCGACGTTAAGCTAAAAAAAACGAAACGCATCCTATTTACAGCTTGAAATATATCCTGTACAGGAAAATCACGATAGAGGAGCCGCACAAAATAAATGGACCAGTTCAGTGTTTAAACTGCCAAGATTTTGGTCATACTAAGGCATACTGCTACTTTCCCCCTGTTTGCGTAGTATGTGGTGAACTACATGGTACAGTTCTTTGCGATAAGTCTAAAACCGACCCCAACATTAAAAAATGTAGGAACTGTGGCGGTAATCACACTGCCAATTATAGAGGATGCTCTGTATATACTATCGTCAAGCTGTCGGCTAAACCGAAATTTAATCCCCCTCAAATGCTGGTAACAAATCAAGTAAACACTAATGTCATTTAGGCTAAAATCAAACCATGTACCAATGCAAGGTGCCTCGCCAAGTAATGATGAAACTTCAGTTTCTAATTTAAGTCGTCTAGAAAAACCCATGGAAACATTAGTGCAAACAGTAAATAATTTTACAAACACAATGGGTAATATGATGCAGGAAATTTTTAGAATGCAATCGATGCTATTGCAAGCTATAATTAACAAGCCATGAACTGTTTCAAAATTTGTTTTTGGAACGCAAACGACATCCGCCATCATAATAATGAATTATAATACTTTCTTAAAAATAAACAAATTGATGTCATGATGGTTTCTGAAACTCATATGATCTCAAGTCATACGTTTAAAATCAATGGTTATACACTATATGATACCAAGGACCCTTGAGATAGAGCGGACGTTCTGCCATTTTAATAAAAAACCGAATCAAACACTTCCTAATGTGGGATCATCGTGAAGATTATCTCAATGCAACAAACATTTGTGTTGAAGAGCTAAATCGAAACATAGTAATTTCATCATTATACTCACCACCTAGATTTGCAATATCAGAAAGCCAATATTATAAATATTATAAGTCATTGGGGCCCTGTTTCCTGGCTGCTGGCGATTATAATGCTAAACATAACTTCTGGGGGTCACGACTAATAACACCAAAGGGTCGTGCTTTGTATTATACAATTTCTCAAATGAATCTAAAAGTTGTCGCGAGCGGACAACCAACATATTGGCCTGCTGATCCTCAAAAAATTGCAGATTTCATCGATTTTGTCGTGGTCAAAAACATCCCCACAGAAACGATTTACGTTGAAGCTTCCTTAGAACTATCCTCTGATCAGAATTGTATCTCCGTCTGTGTACATAGCTACGTCAGCTACACAAATAAATTGGTTAATATATAAAAAATATCACAGTACCTATTGCACAGAAAATGTTCCGCTTAGCACACCGGAGAACGTGGATCTCTCTATTGTCAATTTTGATAGTTATCTTAAACTAGTTGTTTAACATTCCAGCAAAATCCTCAAAAAAACCAATAATAATAAAATATATTCTACAGATGTCGAGCGCCTCTTTAATGAAAAAAGGAGAGTGCGTAGAGAGTGGCAATTGCACAGATCTCCTCAACTTAAGAAATTATTAAAAGAGTGTACAAAAAGGCTAAGAAAATTACTGCAGTCTCAGAAAACGGCTTCCGTGGAAAAATATCTTAAGGACCTGGATGCAACTCCACAATCAGACTACTCATTATGACGTGCAGCTAGAAATTTCAAAAGGCCAGTTATCTCGAAACCACCATTAAGAAACCCGAATGGAAGTTGGGCAAGAAATGATAATGAAAAAGGAAACCAGTTTGTTAATCACTTGAAAAACGTATTTACCCCAAATATATCTGACGATATAGCGGACGAGTTGCCGCCTGTTAATCTTAGAGCAGCTTTCCCCTAAGATTTGAGATAAGAGAAATAGAAAAAGCTTTTTGTAAATTAAACACCAAGAAGGTACCTGGTATTTATAAGATCAGTAACAAAATGCTTTTGGAGCTCCCTTGCATAGCTAAGAAAATTATTCTTTATATTGTTAATGCTATTCTACGCCTTGAATACTACCCTCAAGAATGAAAGGTCTCTTTAGTTACGGTGATTACATAGCCAGGAATACATCATACAAAAGTTGAGTCATATGGGCCTATTAGCTTATTATCTTATATATCAAAGCTGTTTGAGAAGCTCTTAGCGTCAAAATTAACCCCAATTTTAAATAACAATGGCTGTATACCTAACCATCAATTCGGTTTCAGAAGAGAACATAGCTCAATTGCATAAAGCCATCGGATAGTAAACGTCATAAGAAAAGCCTTTGAAGAAAGAAAATACTGCTCCGCTCTCTTCACCGATGTTTCTTAAGCTTTTGATAAAGTCTGGCATGAAGGCTTGTTACATGAATTGAGGCAAAATTTACCAGCAAACATACACAAGCTGTTAGAACACTTCTTGGTCGGTCGAAAGTTTATTATTAAAGAAGGTGATTTTTTGAGGTCTTCTCAGCCAATTGAAGCTGGAGTCCCTCAGGTAAGTATCCTGGGCCCACTTTTTACCTTGTATATACCTCGGACATGCCAACAAACAACTACACCCACTGTTCAACTTTTGCTGATGATACAGCTTTTCTAAGCGTACACGAGAACAGTCGTGAAGCATCTCGATACCTGCAGAATCATATATTTCAACTAGAACTGTGGTTAAGGCAATGGAGAATAAAGGTCAATGAGCAAAAATGCGTACATATAACATTCACCTTGCGTCGGTAAACATGCCCCCCTATTCAAATCAATAATCAACTAGTGCCTCAACAATCGCATGTCAAATATCTCGGTATTCATCTAGATCGGCGATTAACATGGAAATGTCATATAGAAGCAAAATTTACTCAAATGAAACTAAAAGAAATTCAAAATAGTTTATATAGTTTCCTATATGCAGGCTGTCAATGTCATTAATTTAATGTAAATAAAAGATTATTTATTTCATTCTCAATAAAATCCGACGTTTCGTTGGTATTCTTTCCAACTTCTTCAGGGATTGAGTTTTTATTAAAATAATAATCTTTTTCGTCAGTTTACATCATTTATAAATTATATCACAGTATTTTGTAAAGGTGGACAGCACAACACAAAACTTAAAATATTAAAATAAATGTATGTAAGTATAAAAATTATCACAGAAAATTTGTCCTTTTTAATCACAGTTGTAAGTAATAATAACATAAAGTATTAGGATAAGATTTAATTAATTATTGTTAGTGCATATTTAATATATGAAGATTCAATAAATAAAAAATGGAAAAAAAAAATTTAAAATATTTTTTTATAAGTATACATGAATATATACGTACATATGCATATTTTGTGAAAAAAAATCCAACCATTCCATGAATGCAAGAACTGGAAGTTTCCACCTAGCTAAAAAAAACCAAGAATCTTCAAATTTGTATTTTGGCAATTTTAGGGTATAAAATCTGCACAATGCAGATAAATCTGCACTTCTGGCATCACTGCATGGGAATGCTATATACAGACCTGTCACAGTTATAAATTCCGATCGGAAGTGGAAGTAACTCCTGTTTCTCCAAAAAAGAACATTTAATTTAAAGAAGCTAAAACAAATTCGATCGGAATTGCAACTACGGAATTTTGATTGGAATGTGTGGCAGGCCTGATAGATGCAAAATTAACTGAGAAAAAAGTAAAATCTCCCTCTTTACAACTCTATCTTAAAACCAATCTGGTGCAATGGCATTTGGTTATGGGTTCCTTATATAGAGAAAATGCAAAGGCGCCAAAGTAAAATTTTTGCTGAAAATACAAAAGTTTTGTACATTAAACTTTTCACTAGGTTAACATAGTTAAGTCTTAAAAATAAAATTTGTATTGAAATTTTGAGGTGTACCTTTTGCTTATTTTTTGGCCATTTATAAACGATCTTTATATAATAAAAACAGCTGCCGACTATAGGATCATTTCTATCCTAAGTTCGGCATATATTTGGACACTCAATACAAGCTGTGCCGACTATTAGGTAAACCTATTTCAAACTCATTTCTTTTTGTACTTTTGCCAAAAGAGGTTAGTAAAGAAACATTTTGAGAATTTGAGCTTAATATGACAAAATAATGGTTTTCCTGAAATTCGCAAAAAAAAAATCGTTCCTTATGCCGGCAGCCATAAAAATAAGATTTATAAATTAAAGGCAATAGGTATTTGAACATAATTTTATCTTTAAAAACCGTTTTGGTAAAAATATTATTTATATTAGTACGATTACCACTTGTTCTAGTTTGCCTTGGCTCTTACAAATTATTTAAAAAACAGACACTACCTATGGAGCGTGTAGAAAGCTTGACACTAAATAAAGACCAATATAAATTTAAGTTCTCATTCTAGCCAAATGCAAATATTATATAATGGGAAATGAGTGTATTTTGAATTAAAGCTGAATTCGAAATATACCTATATAAAATTTCCGTAATTCTTATTTAGTTTTAATTCAAAAGTGCCGACTATTGGTGCATGCCGAACTTAGGGGCTTTCACCATAATGAGTAAATAGTAGTGTTGTTGTTGCTTGGCAAATTTGTACGATCACAGAACGAGCAGCCTGTGTGTTTTGTTTTTGTAAAAATTTTTTTTCGCTCGAAATACATTCACGTTGAAAAATAATGGAAAATAACGGCATCGTACAATAAGTTTCTTGTTGTATTCCATCAGCATCTACTAGTATCTGCTTTTGCGAAACAGATATTATACTCTCTTTCGCTTTTTTATCAACTTACATTCACTCTTTTACAAATGATATCAATATCAACTTATATCAGAAACACAAGACCACTCATCCATACGCATCCACTTTAGAAAGCACACATAAACTAGTACAAACAGATATATCTGTGCAGGTCTTTAGTATGGATCCTCCTTTTTTAAAACTTTCATCATTCTATTGGGGAGGTAAAACCATTTATTGTCATCTAAATTGGCAATGACTTTGAGAACATACTATGTTTCTTTCCATTCAAAATTCACAATTTTTAAAGATTGGTTTAAAGGTATATCATCTACTAGCATTTAACCCGCTACTTCGTTAGCGTCTCCTTTTATTCGTGGACATATTTTTATTGCAAAGTTTACTTTTCTAGGCTTAAACTTGTTTAAATTTAAGCATTTAACCCGCTACTTTTTAATCGGGCTTTTTCTTTCATGAACATATTTATATGCCAAAGAATATGTATCTATGTTTTAGCAAAAAAGTTCCAAAATTTTTATCTCATAGGTTGATATTTACACAGGAGTTTGCACCTATTATTTTGTGTTTCTAAGTTCAATATTATAGAAAATTCAAAAAGTACCACTCGTATAACACAAAAGCAAATGAAAGTAAGTTAATTTCCCGTATTATCCGTTTTGATACTTGTTTCACCCCATTTATGTATGAAACATTTCAGTGTTGTGGTGGGAGCCCATAATTAAGTACGAATATGCCAATGAATGGAGACAAATATTTTGTAAAAAAGGACCACATGACCTTGCATGTTGAATTTTATGTTTCTAGGTCCAATACTAACGGAAATTCAAAAAGTACCGATTAATGAACAAAAAAGTACCTAAAAGCCCTCTTTCAGGTTCATATCCACTCAGGAGCTTGCATGTTTAATTTAATGTTTCTAGGTCCAATATTAACGGAAATTAAAAAAGTACCAATCAAAGAATAAAAAAAGTACCAAAAAGTTCCCTCTTTTAAATTCTTATCCACTCAGGGCATTGCATGTTGAATCTTATGTTTTAAGGTCCAATATTACCGACAATAAAAAAATACCAGTTGCAGAAACAAAAAGCTAAAGAAAAACATAAATTTGCCGTATCTCCCCTTTTTGGTACTATTTTTTCCCCCCATTTAGTTATCAAAAATTTCAGTATTGTAGTGAGAGCTCATAATTAAGTACGAATATGTCAATGAATGGAGAAAAATTTTTTGTATAAAAAAAAGTACCAAAAATAGTTACGATTTTTGCCCTTTAAATGTTTGAAATTCGAAAAAATACCAAATTCATATTCGTATTTTTTTGATAAGTTTCGAATGTTGTATAAACTTTGTTTGAAAGATGGGGTGCCAAAAAAAGTACCAAAATTAAGGTTTTACCCGTTTGCTTCCTAATAGGACCAAATTTTAAAAAAGTACCAAACACCTGACCGCTTATTTTTCCAAAGAACAACGATAAGTATTACGTTTTTACCCTTTTTACCCCCTAAACATTCGAATTTGAGGAGTCACCTATCTTTGCTCCAAATGTCAAGTTTTTAGCTACAAGAGTTTAGGCTGTGCGATGATAAATTAGTGAGTCAGTCATTCAGTAACGTTGCAATTTTATATATATATATATATATATATATATATATATAGATAGATGAAGAAAAAATTTTGTGAAAAATTAAAAAAATTTGGAACGATTTTCACACCTTAAACATTTGAATTAAAAAAAAAATCCAAATCTGTTTTGTATTTTTCAAGATAAGGTACGAATATGATATAATTTGTATTTACCCTTTTACTCCACAAAAAGGCCATACTTCAAAAAAGTACCAAACACCAGTCTGTTAATTTTTTTAATTTTGTATCTCTTTTAGTTTAGGAGATATGAGGCTAGCGAATTTTTCTAATGAACAACAATAAATGTTTTCCTTTAGCTTAGGAGGTATGAGGCTAGCAGGATCGATTTAGCGAAAGGACAGACCCCGATCCTAATGCCAACCTTTTAGCTTTAGACGTTTAGGATCTGCGATGAAAGATAAATATATGGAAAAAAATATTTTGAAAAAAGTAACAAACATATCTTAGGAGGTATGAGGTTAGCAGGATCAATTGGGCGAGAGGAGAGCCTCTGGTCCAAATGTCAACTTTTTAGCTTCAGACGTTTAGGCTCTGCGATGAAAGATAAATAGATGGAGAAAAAATCTTTTGTAAAAAGTAACAAACATATGTTGGTACAATTTTGACCCCTTAAACGTTCGAATTTCAATAAAGTACCAAATATGCATTTGTATTTTTTAGATAAGTTACAAATGTTATATAATTTTTATTTCTATGTGTATTGATTTAAAAGCTAGATGGTGGGAAAAAGACCCAAAATACAGGTTTTACCCGTTTGCTACCTAAAACGGCCGAATTTCGTAAAAGTACCAGACAGCTATAAGCTTTTTTTATTTAATGCACAAAAATTAATATTAAATTAAATAAAAGTACCAGTTTATTTAAAACAATTACCAGTTAGAGAACGAAAAAGAGCCAAAATATCCTTTTTACAGATTTTCATTCACTCAGGACATTGCATGTTGAATTTTATTATTCTAGCTTCAATATTATCGTAAATTCAAAAAATTCCAGTTAATGAACAAAAAACAGTACGAAAAAGCCCTCTTACAGATTCTTATTCACTCAGGATCTTGCATGTTTAATTTTATCTTTCTAAGTCCAATAAAAACGGGTATTCAAAAAGTACCTGTTTAAGAACAACAAAGTACTAAAAAGCCTATCTTACAGATTCTCATTCACTCAGGACCATGCATGTTTAATTTTATCTTTCTAAGTCCAATACTAACGGAAATTTAAAAAGTACCAGTAATTAAATAAAAAAAGTTCCCTCTTATAGATTCTCATCCACTCAGGACATTGCATGTTGAACTTTATGATTCCAGGTGCAATATTAACGGCAATGCAAAAATTACCAGTTAAAGAACAAAAAATGCCAAAAAGCCCTCTTACATATTCAAATTCTCTCCGGACCTTTTATGTTTAATATTATGTTTCTAGGTCCAATACTAACGGAAACTCAAAAAGTACCAATTAATGAACAAAAAAGTACCAAAAACTTCCCTCTTATAGATTCTTATCCACTCAGGACATTGCATCTTGAATTTTATGTTTCTAGGTCCCAGTATTGGACGGAAATGATACCAAAAATACCAGTTGTAGAACCAAAAAGCTAGAGAAAAATATCAAATTTCCCGTATTTCCCCTTTTTAGTAGTATTTTTCCCCCATTAAAGTATAAAAAATTTGAGTATTTTAGTGGGAGTCAATAATTTAGTACGAATATGTCAATGAATGGAGAAAAATATTTTGTAAAAAAGGACCACACGACCTTGCATGTTGAATTGTATGTTTCTAGGTCCAATACTAACGGAAATTCAAAAAGTACCAACTAATGAACAAAAAAGTACCTTAAAGCCCTCTTACAGGTTCTT
This sequence comes from Pollenia griseotomentosa, assembly GCA_963931875.1. NCBI lineage: Eukaryota > Metazoa > Arthropoda > Insecta > Diptera > Polleniidae > Pollenia > Pollenia griseotomentosa. Next base: position 166,780,538 of record OZ007560.1, on the reverse strand, counting down.
ATCCACTCAGGACCTTGCATGTTTAATTTTATGTTTCTGGGTCCAATATTAACGAAAATTAAAAAAGCACCAGCTTAAGAGCAAAAAAGTACCAAAAACTTCCCTCTTATAGATTCCTATCCACTCATTACATGTTTCTAGTTCCAATAATAACGGAAATTCAAAAAGTACCAGTTAAAGAACAAAAAAGTACCAAAAAGCGATTTTACAGATTCTCATTCACTCAGGACCTTGCATGTTTAATTTTATCTTTCTAGGTCTAATAACAACGGAAATTTAGAAAGTACCAGTCAAAGAATAAAAAAGTAACAAAAAGGTTACTCTTACAGATTTTCATCCTAGGTGCAATACTAACGGAAATTCAAAAAGTACCAGTTGAAGAACAAAAAAGTACCAAAAAGTTCCATCATAAATTCTTATCCACTCAGCACATTACATGTGAATTTAATGTTTCTAGGTCCAATAATGACGGAAATTCAAAAAGTACCAGTTAAAGAACAAAAAAGTACAAAAAAGCCCTCTTATTCTTCACTTCTTATTCACTCAGCACCTTGCATGTTTAATTTTATCTCTCTAGGTCCAATACCAACTGAAATTCAAAAAGTACCAGTCAAAAAATAAAAAAGTACCAAAAAGATCCCTCTTACAGATTCTCGTTCACTCAGGACATTGCATTTTAAATTTTATGTTTCTAGGTCCATTATTAACGGAAATTCAAAAAGTTCCAGTTATGGTACAAAAAAGTACCAAAAAGTTCCGCAATAGATTCTTATCCCCTCAGGACATTGCATGTTGAATCTTATGTTTTTTGTAGAACCAAAAAGCTAAAGAAAAATATCAAATTTCCAGTATTTCCTTTTTTGGTACTATTTGTTTCCCCCATTAAAGTTTCAAAAATTTCATTATTGTAGTGGGAGCCCATAATTTGGTACGAATATCTCAATGAATGTAGAAAAATATTTTGTAAAAAAATGTACCAAGAATAGTTACGATTTTTACCCCTTAAATGTTCGAATTTCGAAAAAGTACCGAATTTATATTCGTATTTTTTTGATAAGTTTCGAATGTGGTACAAACTTTGTTTCTATGTTTATTGGATCAAAAGATAGATGGGGTGTCAAAAAAGTACCAAAATTCAGGTTTTACCCGTTTACTCCCTAAAAGGGCCGAATTTAAAAAAGTACCAGACACCTGTCCGCTAACTTTTTTAAAGAGCACCGATAAGTATTAAATTTTTTTTGTATCTCTTTTAGTTTTGGAGATATAAGATAACCGAATTTTCCCGTTTTTACCCCTAAGCATTCGAATTTCCGAAAATCCCGTCTTAGTGGATCGACTTGGGGTGTGACCAATCTCTGGTCCAAATTTCAAGTGTTTAGCTTAAGGCGTTTAGGCTGTGCGATGATGAATCAGTCAGTCAGTAACGTTACAATTTTATATAAAGGGTGGTTAAATTTCAAGGGCCGATGTTGATTTTGAATAAAACACAAACTATTTAGGAAATTATAATTATAATTTATTATGATATATTGGTATTACTCAATTATGTATGGATCAAAATATCGGCCAATTGGGCGCCGCGACCACGGCGGCACACCTCCATCCGATGGTCCAAATTTTCGATGACCCTGAGGCATAATGGAGGTTCTATGCCGTTAATGTGCCGAATTATCTCATCCTTTAGCTCTTGAATTGTTGCTGGCTTATCGACGTACACCTTTTCTTTCAAATAACCCCAAAGAAAAAAGTCCAACGGTGTCAAATCACATGATCTTGGCGGCCAATTGACATCGCCATTACGTGAGATAACACGGCCATTGAATTTGTTGCGCAAAAGAGCCATTGTTTCGTTAGCTGTGTGGCAAGTGGCACCGTCCTGCTGAAACCACATATCGTCCACATCCATATCTTCCAATTCGGGCCATAAAAAGTTCGTTATCATCTCACGATAGCGAACACCATTCACAGTAACTGCCTGACCGGCCTCATTTTGGAAAAATACGGCCCGATGATGCCGCCAGCCCATAAACCGCACCAAACAGTCACTCTTTGTGGGTGCATTGGTTTTTCAACAATCACTCTTGGATTATTATTCGCCCAAATGCGGAAATTCTGCTTATCGACAAATCCACTGAGGTGAAAATGTGCCTCATCACTGAAGATGATTTTCTTCGAAATTTATTATCCATTTTCATAATAAGTCTGGATAACTTTAACACGTTGTTGGATTGTGTATCTCTCCATGGTTTAAATTGAGTAAGTCTGAAATAGAGAAATGTCAAATAAAATTCGGAAAAAAACTTGGCGTTTAGGTGTGGTTCACATTCAACATCGGCCCTTACAATTTAACCACCCTTTATATAGATTATATAATATACTCGGGCTTAATACCTTGGGCAATCAGCCTTATTACGGTTCTCGTTGTCGGTAACACAGTAAGTCGAATTTTGTAGTAGATTAAAGAACTTTAATTTAATTTACTTTAATCTACTACTGAGTCGTTTTCGACATCGAGAACCGAAATAAGGCTGAATATTTACAATTTTTTTATACGTCTAAAAACAAAAAAAAAAAAATATAATCAGCCTTATTACGGTTCTCGTTGTCGGTAACACAGTAAGTCGAATTTTGTAGTAGATTAAAGAACTTTAATTTAATTTACTTTAATCTACTACTGAGTCGCTTTCGACATCGAGAACCGAAATAAGGCTGAATAATAATAAATAATTAAATATAACATTATTATATAGAAAATACTTACAATTTTTATTAAGTTTCCTTTTAAGTGGTTATTAGGATAATGATGTGGAATATACTCCTTAAGTCTTTTTATATTAATGGCAAACTTTCAAATTGAGTTAATCTCTATACCTACTTATATATGCTGCATATTCTAAATATATCATATATTACTTGTTCTTATTTTAAAATACTCAAACAATTTCTTTATACATATTATAGAACTTCTCAAATTTCTCTTCATTGAATAAAATATAACGTGATCAACTTTATATAACTCTCTTTTATATTTAAAAAATACTCAACAATTATTTTAATTTTGTTTATATTCAAAATTCCTCCGTATGGAAAAATACATTGGGAGCAAAAAATTTTAAGTTAACTAAAATTAACTTTAAAGTAACATTTCAAATTAAAAATGCCTCCTTATGGGATACAATCATATACAGAATTCCCATAAATATACTACTATTAAGCAGAAATCGTGGTCGATTGTACACGTTCAGGTTGGCCGATTCTACATTATACTCAGTTTGAGGTATGTTCAGTGGATTCTATGTGATTAATGAAGTGATTTAGTTGTAATCATGTCAATTTGAAGTGATTAACAAATCATTTCAATGTATGGGTAATCATCGCGAATTTGATGTGATTAGGGCTTAATCACGTTCGAGTTGCTTAAATCCGTTTAAGAACCCAAGTGTGAAATAAAGTGCGTGGGCAGGACCATATAACACAGCGTTGGACTACAAAGGAGTAGTCTTAAAACTACTCCATGGTATACTGAAGAGGATTAGTTTTTAAGTCGTATAAAAACGAAAACATCTCTTTAAAAAACGAAGACATGTCGTCTCACTACAAACACTTTTTGAAAATGACATGGTCCATGCTTGCATTACATCGGACCAGTGCATGGAGAAGTCCATTTTATCAAAATGGATCAGGTGGTCTAAAATTATTTGCAGGGATATAACTCTAGTGTGGTAAATTCGGGAAAATGAGATGGTGGAAGAAGAAATTAATGGTGTTTTCTTTTCTGATAATAATGTTCCATGTTTGCTACAATTCGCGCGGGTTTTTATTCTTTTAAAAAAATGTATGTTGAAAAAATAAATGCAAAATTTGTTCCATTTCTTACCCCTAGTTAAAATTGAGTGTGAGATTTTTGCATCTGCGTTAAGTACTTTTGTATGCAAGCAAGTATTTTTCTTATTTAGTTTTTCCAGTGCTTAAAAGCATCTATCAGCTAGAAGCTTTTTATTTTTGCTTTGCCACTGTCATTGAAATTTTTAAAATGTTTATCAATAGCAAATATTTTAATTTTAGCTTGTGCAAAAAAGCCAATCCCATATTTTGTATATTTTTAATTTTTGACATTTGCTTTTTTAACCAGCTTGCAACAAAAATTGCTAGCCACCTAAAAAGCAAAAGCTCGTAATGATTATTTCGCCTTTTCCTTTTTTAATTCTTCCTAAAAGAAGAGCTAGTCAAAAAAGGCAAAAAGTGTAATTCTTCACTGGCTGGTAATAGCAAACAACTGATTCAAGAAAGTGAAAAGGACAAAAAAAATACTTTCTATAGCAGCCGAAGTGTAATCTGCAAAAAGGCAGATTACAACGATAAAATACTGATCAGTGTACAAGCAAAGACTTTAAATTTATAAAGATGTTGCACGGCCGTACAAAGTTCATACACTTTTCTATCTGTGTTGATTTTTCTGGTGGACTTAGGCGCTAACTTGTGAGAGAAAGAAAACGAAAACAAAATATCCTCAGAGTACTTATTACTCTCTGAGAACTTTTAATTCTCATCTTTCAGCGAATATGTGCGTGCACGCCTGTACGTATGTATGTACACGGCAAATCAAAAAATATAAACAAAATAAAAGAAGTCTAATAGCCTTTTTACACTTGAGCACATCTTAAGGGAATGCATGGAAGATGTTAAAAATGAAAAAAACTTGTTTACATTTGCAACATCTTTCATCTTTCATCATAAAAATATTTATTTTCGCGTGTAAGAGCGAATAAAAACTAAATAAATGATATTGCTGTCCTGCTCTTTTGTATTTTTTTCTAGTGATGGTATATATTTTTTTAACAAATTATTGGGTTTTTCTTGTGATGTCACTAAAATAATCGAAAGATGATGAATGAAACAACATGAAAAAAGAACATCTTTTAAAGATGAAGAAAGATGTTGATTTTCAGCCCTGTACAATTCTTATGGGAAGATGTTATCATCTTTGCGATAAGATGAAAGATGTAAGATGAGAGCAAGTGTAAAAAGCCTATAAAGCAAAAACTTAACAGAAGAATTTTTGTGTTCATGCAATTATGTATGTGCAAATAACCTAACGTTAAAAAATGTGACCGATTGTGAATCTGTAATGTAAGAATCAGAGAATGACAAAAGTATAATTTTAACTACTCTTCCAATATTAGTGAAAAAACATGTATGGTCATGCATGGGTAAAGATCAAAACCATACACATATGTACATACCATTACCCACAACAAGTTGAAGTTAAATATGTATAGGTATACGCTGCCAATGTGTATTTTCCCTGCAAATAATAGGACTAGTCCAAACACGCGTGTAAAATGTAACCCACAAGGGACTAGGAATAGTCCACAAGTAACCCAAACGTATGGAAAAAACAGGGTCTATTTAACACTACGATGTCCTAGGGCAGGACCATATAACCCAGCTTTGGACTACAAAGGAGTAGTTTTAAAACTACTCCATGGATTAGTTTTGAAGTCGTATAAAAACGAAAACATCTCGTTAAAAAACGAAAACATATCGTCTCACTACAAGCACTTTTTAACTATGACATGGTCCATGCTTGCATTACATTGGACTAGTCCATGGAGTAGCCCATTTTATCCAAATGGATCACGTAGTCCAATATTATTTTCAGAGAAGCTGTTGTTATTATTTGTGTTATAAATATGTATGTGTATACACAATAACGAAAAGCGTGGGTAAATGCCTCTGTATATTTTTCTTATGGGTACTTGTTGTCATTCTCTGGTAAGAATATGTGTTTTATTGCTGTACAGATGAAACTATATCGAATCACACCGAAAATAAAATGCTGTTATTATCTAAATTTAACAGGTTCCCTGTCCGATGTATTACATGTGATACAAATTAATTATTTTGTACCATGTTTACAGCGTTCATGTATCATATATGAACAAATATATAGCTTTGTTTAAATAAATTTTTTAAAAAGTGGAGAACACAACAACAAGCAAGCTAATTTCAAAAATATATATGGGACGTATAACGATAAAAAAATTTTGTATGGGCCCAGGGAACCTGTTAAAGAATTGTAGAAATATAAAAAATAATTAACAGTAACATTGTTCATAAAAAATATTTTATGTACATATACTTAAGCGGCAGGACAGATATTAAACTTCATCATCAAACTTACAATTTTGTAACTGTGTTAATAATAAAAAACTAACGTAGGTATGTTTCGATAAGAATTTGACGAATATCAACAAAAAAAATTAATTTACATAAAAATTTGTAGACAGTTCGATCAATGTGTGTGCTACGTGTACAAATTTTATTTATTTGTTGTTTAAAAATGTATGAAAAAATTGATTTCCAAAATTTTCTGTTGAAATTGTATTATTTGACATATTATTAAATATTTTCCAACACAAAACCCAATTTTATTTATTACTAGCTTAACTCGGTGCGCTTTTCTACACTGCTTTAACCACATTTGAAAACTCTCCCTTTGATAGTTTTTCAGTTGAGAGATTTCTCCCGCTGCGCCTTTCCGCTTTATTTTTACTTTCAAAAGTGTAGTATACCATAAGAGTGACTTCTGCAAAGTTTGAACATTCTCACTATAACAGCTCTTAAGATATGCGATATTATCTTTTGGCGTCCTATGGGGGCTTCCACTTCCGCCGCTGCTAATTTATTTAAATTTTGGTGCTCAGGAGATCCTACTACCAAAAGTTCAGCAAAATGCGTGCAGCGGCTCTTAGTAAAATTTCTATATATGAGGGGTACTACTCCTCCTCTGTCTACCCCGCCAATTTTTATATTGAAATTTAAAGTTTGCCATAATAGTAGCATTAACCACGTTTGAAAGCTCTCCCTTTAATAGTTCTTCAGTTGAGAGATATTTAATATATGCATCCTATATGAGGTATTTCCCCCCTGCGCCTACCCGCTTTATTTTTATTTTCAAAAGTGTAGTATTCATAAGAGTGACTTCTACAAAGTTTGAACATTCTCACTATTACAGTTCTTAAGATATGCGATATTAAACATTGGCGTCCTATGGGGGGTTCCGCTTCCCCCCTGCTATTTTATTTAAATTTTGGGGCTGTTGAGAGTCACCTTCGTATATAATAAGTAATCACAAAATAGGCTGACTCAATTATACGAGTCAGCACCTTAGACACTTGCTGACTTTAGTACAGTCAGCATTTTAATTATAAGAACTAAGTATAAATAGCGGGTAAGAATAATTTTAAGTTCAGTTGTAATTAGCAAGCAAATAAAAATATACCTGCGATCTCCACGGAGCACTCCAGGTTAAGAAAAATATAAAAGATCTTCTAATTTCAACTACAACAATTGGCGCAGTCGGTAATTAAATAAAGATCCTGCGATTCCCAAGGGACCCTCCAGGAATAAAATTTATTTATTACACGACATTTTTTTTCGAATTTAGATCCCTCCCTGGTATGGCGACTGGTTTCGAGAGCAACGAAAGTAAAAGAAACCAGTAAACACGGAAACAAAGTGCTAAAGGTCTCAAGCAGCCACATTCTGGTACGCCTTTAGTATCTTCGAAGAAGTGCGAATTGGTGGAATTGCGAGTAAGTTGCCGCGGACTTTTTACCACATTAGGAGGCGATTTATTTCGGTTTGTTATTCCTTAAAACTTAACTAAATCGGTAAAGACAGTGGCAAGGAAAACGTTAAGGAAACCACTGAGTGTAGAAGCAAAGTGCTGAAGGTCTTAAGCAGCCACATTCTGGTACGCCTTAAGTGTCTGTGTGAAAATACAAAGTGGTGGATGTACAAGTAGTTGCCACTGACACCAGCTGTATTGGGGAAGTTTTGAGGAAGGACCAGAACTCGACATTATAAACAAAAGTAGGTCACCCACTCCATCCCTAAGTGAAGAACTGGCAAAGGAAGGCTTCAGAGCTCCAAGGATAGTAATAGAACAAGCAGACGGCGGCCATACAGCCTCGGGCGGACAGACAGCAGACAATTTGAACGAGGAATTCCAAATAGATTAGGAAGCGGCAGCTTTTGATTTGATAGCCAAAACACAGAGTATTAAAATTAACGCAAGAAAGCAGAGTACCGAAACGTTCACTCATTTTTCAGTCATGAGCGAGCGTGAAAAATTAAAAATTTTACAGCTTTTTCATCCTCATGAGGGTGAGGAAAAAAACTAATTTGAATTTCCTCATTCATGAAAAATGAGCAAACAAAAAAATTCATAAGTGAATTTGCCAGGTATGAAAAATTTAAAAAAATTCACAATCAAATTCCTCATAATGAAAAAAACGCAACCATTAACAGCAGGAAAATGAAGCAGTAAAGAGGCCTTATAGAAGGCCTCTTTGCCGATATAAAGTTTTCTAATTTATACAGTGTGTTATTGGAGACCAAAACCCTGACTTCTTGCATCTACTTTAAAGGCCTTCTTAAAATAATAAAGAATAAAGCTTTATTCCAGTGTAATTGTATTTGCTAATAATGCGAATTGAATAAATTAATAATTAAACTTGGTACATATTCCAACATAACTACTAATAAAACGATTTCGATCTTAGAATAGAAAATTTAAATTTGTAAAATATTTTATAAGAACCCTTCTAAAAGAACTTTTAAAATAAGGCAGAGTGGAATAAGTAAAAGTTTATTAAAAATACAGCTGTAAACCTTCTTTAAGGCCTAAAAAGTGAAAGCGCTGGCAATTTTCCCGCTGGACATCACGACAGCTTGTGTGTGTATTTGTTTGTGTAAAATATTTTTGGTAAAGGCAACCAGCCAAAGTGTCTGTTGGATTTTTTGTAGGAAACAATTATTGAAAAAAAATTAAAAGAACTGCACATATCGTCATCTTAAATGCAGAATAATGTAACATCGCATTAATAAGTTTACATGCAAAGCATAAAACTTTGTAACATGTTAATTATTTACAGCCGTATTCATAAATATTTTAAACATCATTTCAAACCTGTTTTAAGCAAAAATTGTTAAAATTGTATTCATAAGCGAATATTACCTTAAAAATCCTATTTTAAACCTTGTGTAAATAAACGAATTTTAAAATTGGTTCGACCCTTGTTTAAGCCTATTTTAAAGTGACATTTTTGCTTTTTTCTGTGTGTTTATGGTCATTTTGAAAATTTTTGCGAGAAATTTTTATTCAATATTTATATATACATTAATAATAAAATGAAATTCAAAAATATGTAAGTTTGTATGTATATTATTAATATATTTTTCAATTTCACAAATTAAAGCTCAAAAAATTATTAATTGTACAGAATGAACTAGTGATGTGTAAATGATCAAAACAAATAAAATAAAACTCGTTACTTAAATACTTTTCTTGTCAGCAATTATCATCATCTAAATTGCACTTTTACTAAAAACTTTTTAAACTCTTTTTATTTTGTTTAATAAAAGAGAAACTATCGTACTATTATTCATTTATAAAAAGCAATTTTTTTTCTCACACACGACAAAAAAAATTGTAGATACGAGTACGAGTATGAATTAATAACCACTGTTTTGCATCATTATGATTCAAGTGACCAATAAAAGAGATAGTGTTGCCACCTTGCAATCAAAAAATAGGGTAAGACGTTTATTAGTTAAAATGCTGATTATGAATATAAATTTTTAAAAAAGCTTTTTTAGGCTTAAAATGTTTTTTAACTAAAATGTATCAAAAACCTGAATTAAGATTTTTTTTGAATACGGCTGTTAAAATTTGAAAGAATTTTAAATATTTCAGCTCAAAATGCGATATCCGATATATTTTTGAGGAAAAAATATTATATTTATTGTTATTTTTGAAGTTGTGTGTGTTACGTTAAATTAATTTGTAATTTTCAGAAATAAAAAGACGTATCATCAAAAAATGTATATAAGTATTAAGTGAAACAAACATTTAAAATAATTAAATATTTTTTGTTAAATTACCGGAAAAATAGAATATATATATGATAACCACACGAATATTTATATTATTATAGATATTATGATATACCTATTATGTATAATTTTTTATTGATTTTAATTACTAATAAGCAAGGCAACCAAAAATATGATATATCATATTTTTTTGTGGGCGTCGTAGAAACATTAAAGGTAATTATTTATCCGATTCATAACTTTTTAAGGATTTTGGCATCGGTTTGTTAGGGCATATTTTTGCATGTTTTGACCTTAAGAGCATATTTTCGCATATTTTATTTTTAAGGGCATATTTTCTTTTTAAGTGCATATTTTAAGGGCATTTTTCAAAAAAAAATTTCTTTTTAAGAATAAAATCGTCAAGTGATAATAAACAATTAAATCCGGCAGCTCTGTTTAAAGAAATATACTCCCTTTTAAGCAACTATTAAATATTTCTAAAAGAAAAAAGCACAGCAATTCTTTTGAATCTGAACGGAATTTGTATGTAACAAAGTGTCTTAAATAAAATTTGTGTTTCTTAGTTGGTAAAGATTAATTTACATTGTATATTTTAATTTACTTAAAAAAATAATGTGAGTAAAGTTCAATACATAAAACCAAAATATTGCTATTATGCTTTTTTCTTTATTTCTTAGAAAATGCCAAAGCAAAAGTTGTCTCAATCAGCAAAACTAAAAAACATTGTAAAAGAGTACTCTGAATTTAAAACGGATGGAACAGTTCTTCTTTGTACCGTCTGCAATAAGTCTGTGTCCTCAGATAGGATTTTTTTTGTGAAACAACACATAGCAAGTGTCAAACATATTCAGTTAAAGGAAAGGCATGCAAATAAAGACAAAACTCAAGTGTTCTTGCTTGAATCTGAGTCTCAATTTTCTAAAGATATTTTGTTTCAACAAAAGTTATGCGAAGCATTTGTGTCTGCTGACATTCCTTTGTACAAGCTTAGAAATGAAAACATAAAAAATTTGTTTGAAACGTTTACGAATTATAAAGTTCCATGTGAATCAACCCTTCGTTCGAAGCACATCAACAGGCTTTACGTAAATTGCATAGAAAATATAAAAAAGGCGTTAAAAAATCAATATATATGGATATCGATTGACGAAACATTGGATGCAAAAGGAAGAAATATAGCAAACGTAATAGTTGGAATATTAAGCTCTAATGAAGAAACCGCAAAAAAAAAATTTTTATTAAACACTGCAATCCTAAAAAAAACTAATCATTCGTCTATCGCAACACTTTTTGATGATTCAATTAAAATTTTGGATGTTAACTTTAATAAAGATATGATTTTACTTTTTGTAACAGACGCGGCTCCATATATGGTTAAAGCTGCAAAAGCCATTAAAACATTTTACCCAAAAATAACACATGTGACATGTTTTGCCCACGGTCTTCATAGAGTTTGTGAAGCTATAAGGGATCATTATGAAAATGTGGACAAAATAATTTCAAATGTTAAAAAAGTGTTTTTAAAAGCACCATGCAGAGTAGAAATATTTAAGGAAATTTATCCGGAACTTTCTCTCCCTCCTGAACCCATAACAACCCGTTGGGGTACATGGCTTGAGGCTGTAAACTACTATGCCATTAATAGTGAAAACATTTTAAACGTTTTAGATAATTTAAATTTAAAAGATGATGCTCAATCGATAAAAAATGCCAAAGAAGCTTTACGCAAATCTACGACAAAAACTGATTTAGTTTTTATTGCATCTAATTACGGATTTATTGCCAACCACATAAAAAAATTACAAACTTCTGCCATTTCCCTTAATGAACAAATAAAAATACTAAATGATACAATTAAAAATATCGACAATGTACCCGATTGTAACGCTAAATATACTGTTCAAAATAAAATAAAGCAAATTGTAGAAAAAAACAGAGGCTTAGAAACACTACAAAATATTTGTGGTCAGCTAAATGGCTCTAAAGTAACTCCAACTACGGAGTATAATGTAAGCGAAGTTTTGGCTTTTAAATATGCACCAATGAATTCAGCGGATGTAGAAAGAAGTTTTTCTTTTTATAAAAATATTTTTAGAAGCAATAGACAAAATTTTCTTTTTGAGAATTTATGTAAACACGTTGTAATTTATTGCAATTACAACATGAATTCACCTTAAATACATATTTTACAGAGTATGAACTGTATGAACTTTTATACAGAAATAAAAACATAATTTTAATTCATACAAAACACAAAATAACACAATTAACAAGTTAAATTTATGAATTCGCGATACTGTTTATTTTATATTGAATTTTGTATCATTTTTTTTTGTTTTAATAAAATATTCTATTAAAAAAAACGACTTTTGTTAGAGCAAATTTTTCATGGTTTTAAGGCATATCTTTTGTTTTTTAGAGCATTTATTATGCGCATAAAACCTTTTTTTTAAAGCTTATTTTTGGTTGCCCTGCTAATAAGTAGTGGTTTAAACTAAAAATTGTACTTCATTAAATTTAGCTATGAATTAATTTAAAAAGCTATCTTTTTCATTCTAATTTAAAAGTATTTTGATCTCCTTAAAATGAATTTTTTTTTACAACGAACAAATTTAGCAAATAAATATTTGACCTATTTGTCTCCATATAACGAATTATTTTAAATGAACTCTGCATCGCATACTTACAAAGATCCACTTGAAAGAATGCAATCCTTACAAAAAAAACAGATTTTTTTAAATAAACTAATAAAAAATATTTCTTTTGTATTATAAACTTTTTATATGATGAAGAAATTTTGTGGTCCAATACAGATTCATTATAGGGAAGTTCGACTGCATTTAAATTTATTAAAAAGGACATACATACATATATTAACTCAAAAATCTAAGGACCTGCAGGTGTTGCCATTTATTCTTCGAAATTCTTAGCGTTTGGGAGTGCGATGAGGTAGGCTGCAAAATTTCAAAATTACTAACGGTTCGGTTCTTTTAATTGTAAAGCACTTTTTTATTTTTTCTTATGCAATACTGAAAATTATTATTATAAATCATTATATGTTCACTAATTTCACTAACACCGTAGTGACAGTTATAAAACAGATTACCCAGTTTTGATGTTTAAAAATATTAATGTGCTCTTATAAAAACTCTGCTAATTTTTTTCTTGAGTGTGATTATACATTATGTTGTTAAAAAAATTATATATGTATTTAATGATACGTCATTTTTAATTTTGTAAATAACTTGGTTATTTTTTAAGATAGAAGTTTAAAATGTTATAAAAATATGTAACGTGAATCGTAATCAACAAAAAAAGTCAACTTCAAATGTTCCAATAATATCCACATAGTTTTGCATTTACGCTAACGATATGTGTTTTGTTTGTAAAAAAAATTCGTTGATGCCTTTAAAAGGTCCCTGTTTCTTTCGTCAAAAAGACGTACCTAAAGGCAGCAATTATTAAGAAAAAAAAAAATAGCCACAAGAATTTGTTGGTATTTTGTGCTTGTAAAAATATTTTGGTTTCTGTTTTTTTTTTCTTTAAAAACACTTTTCTTAAGTAAGTAAAAATATTTGAAAAAAAAATTAAAAAGTTCTTGTTTTGCTACAAATTAAGTAAGTAACCAATATACATAAAAGCAAATGTGACAGGATTGATGTATTAATTAAACGTTATTGTTTCGCACTAAATTTATTGCTTACTTTTTTATGCTACAATTATATAACCGAACCCAAAGAGTTAACCTTATTAATATCTTTAAAAATTCTACTTTTTTAATATAAATATATTTGTTTTTTAAAATATTCAACGACTTCAATTTCACTCGATTTGTAGGAATATTAAATTGGTTTTAATAGTTTCTCATAACTGGCTAACACCTCTCACAAAAAGTACCGGGACTAAAAAGACAAAAATATAATAATACTTTTTAAAAATATAAGCTAAAGTCTATATTAAATACTCGCATTAAGTTAAACAGGCGGGACACAATTGCAAATTATAAACCGAAAAAAATTAATGGTTCCCGCCTGCTACAAAGCATAACTTTACTAAACTTTGGCTTTCAAATCATTTTATTATCTGTTAAACCGAAGTAGTGTAAACATTGTTTATACAAGTTTGTTTTAATTTAGTTTTCCTTAATCTTGTTTCGGTCTTTTTAATGTACCTATAAAAACTGTATTTTTTGCAGCCGGGTTTAATGATTTTTTTAATTATTAACTAAATTTAAAAGTTTTAGAACTATCTACATAGCATATGAATTATTTTATTGTTTATTGTTAATCTTCATGTTTGTTTTATGTTTTTTTTTTTAATAAAATAAAGTATCAATTCATGTAGAGATTTATGTTTTTCCCATTGAATAAAATTATTTGACTTATTTGAGTAATTCGAACAATTTCAAACCCTTACTCGATTAATCGAGCAATTTTAAAATTCAAAAATCGATTAATTCCTTACTCGAACAAAACCAAAAGACAAATTATTGGATACTCTACTGGAAATGAATTTTAAATTTTTAACTTAAAATATAATAACCTCTATGTTTAAACTAGTTCCAGACTAAACTTATTTATTTGGTGTCAATCGGTCCAGCGGTTCTTGAATTTTAGTAACACGTACGAGTACAAACGCTTTTATAGATAAAGTTTTGTCCAGCTAGTAATCCCAAAATTAAAACCCTAGGTATTTATGTTATAATAAGTTTATTTGTATTTTTATTTCATTAGAAAAAGCAAAAGGGTACTTCACGTATTTCTTATAAATTGTTTTAATGGGGACTAAATATATATAAGTACATATCTATGAATGTCTACATACATGAATGTATATCTTATACATTTATTCTAGAAGTAAGGTCACGTGCTATGATATTATCAACATCGAAATTCGAAAAATTTAAGAGGTTATAATTTAGCTTTGCTATGAGTAAATTGGAAAGAGACTTTTTCGAAAATTTAGACCTTAGTTTCGTTAATATAGTAGATAAGGCACTAAAGCAACGCTCTACTGATACTTTAGTGGCTGGAACAGCTAGTACAGTCTCCACAAGTTGTGCCACCTCCTTATCCGGGCCACATGATATGCGCCAATAATCAAGAACATTGGTTCCTAAATGCACTCTCTCTCCATCGCATAGTCTGTTTAGCTTCTGCTTAATGGTTGAAGTATGGTTTTGTGCAGATAGGTTGTTTGAGCTGATTTGGATATGAAGATCTAGCTTATCATAAGCATTCCCCGTTGCGTTAGCGTCGTCCTGGAAACTTAGGCTTGCCAGATATGAAATCCATAAAAACAGTACATCGGGAAAAAAAACGGCAGTACATTAATGTAAAAAGAAGTACAATTTTTTTTTTATTTTATTAACTTAAAATTCAGTACATCAAAAACAATTTTGAGTTCTTCCTGTTTCAATATAAATTCCCAAGCGAAAATTTTAAATTTATTTTGAAAAACAGGCAGTTAATGTAACTATAAACAAAAAATATAAAATTCAATGCATAGCAAAGAGCACAAAATAAGAAATCTTTTTTTTTAATATTAAACCCCTTATTCATAAAAAATAAAACAGGTTTATAAGAGGTTTATGAAAAAAAATTTACTATGAAAATTTGTTAAATAAACCTTTTAAAAACCTGTTTTATTTTTAACGAATAAGGCCATAAGTATTTAATATACTTATGCAGTGACATCTTTAAATTTGTCAGATGTTTCAAATTAAATGTTTAAAACAAAAACGCTTTGTTTATTTTTATAAAAATATTAATTTTCAATTTAATGTTACGTGTTTGTTAAACAATTTAATTATTCTAATTTTACAATTTAATTATTCTAATTTAAGAATTAATTAATTATTTAATTACAAATATTTATCACTTTTTTTGTTCTTCGTTAACAATGCCATTTTTTATTTATTTAAAATAAGTTTTTATTATTAATTCACTTCGCTCTTTTCTCCAAAAAGAAAATTTTTTTCAGTTGTTTGAATGAGGAAGTAAAAATACAAATAAAAAATACGAAACAGTTTTGGGACAACAAGTAAGCTTTTACGGCTGGATGGTTTTTTTTAATTCTTTTAACTGCAGGCAACATTGAGTTGGTACATGACGCAGCATTTCAAACCATTTCAAATCGCAAAACTTAAACATTTCTTTCAGGTTTGCAGTGTTTTTAGTTCGAAAGTTTGTCGAAATTTGGTTTTTTGCACTTTTAATACAATATGCACAAAACATGTTTTATTTTGTGCAAAAAAAGTACAAAATGAAGTACAAAAGCTAAAAAAAGGTACAATTGCGTACTTCTTTAATGGTTATGCAGTAAGCAGTACAAATGGTAAAAAAAGTACGCGTACTTCTGAAAACAGTACGTCTGGCAAGCCTATGGAAACTGCAGTTCATCAAATTTGAATTGGTTAAAACTTCCTGATCATTTATATTATTTCCAATTTTTTGCATGGCTTCATATGTTTTGAGCAAATGGTCCTTTACAATAAAAAATATATTATGTGTTAGAAATTTAAAGCATATAATATGTATGTACATATCTACGTAACGCATAGTTTCAACTAAACTAATAAAAAGTGTTTAGAAAATAATGCAACACATCTTCTTTCCCAAAAATTCTACCATTGTCACATTTGCTTTTATGTATATTGGTTACTTGCACATAAATTGTAGCAAAAACAGACCTTTTTAATTTTTTTTTTTTCAAATATTTTTACTTACTTAAGAAAAGTTTTTTTAAAGAAAAAAAAACCACCGACGCGATTGGTACAGAAACCAAAATATTTTTACAAGCACAAAATACCAACAAATTCTTGTGGCTATTTTTTTTTTCTTAATAATTGCTGCCTTTAGGTACGTCTTTTTGACGAAAGAAACAGGGACCTTTTAAAGGCATCAACGAATTTTTTTTACAAACAAAACACATATCGTTAGCGTAAATGCAAAACTATGTGGATATTATTGGAACATTTGAAGTTGACTTTTTTTGTTGATTACGATTCACGTTACATATTTTTATAACATTTTAAACTTCTATCTTAAAAAATAACCAAGTTATTTACAAAATTAAAAATGACGTATCATTAAATACATATATAATTTTTTTAACAACATAATGTATAATCACACTCAAGAAAAAAATTAGCAGAGTTTTTATAAGAGCACATTAATATTTTTAAACATCAAAACTGGGTAATCTGTTTTATAACTGTCACTACGGTGTTAGTGAAATTAGTGAACATATAATGATTTATAATAATAATTTTCAGTATTGCATAAGAAAAAATAAAAAAGTGCTTTACAATTAAAAGAACCGAACCGTTAGTAATTTTGAAATTTTGCAGCCTACCTCATCGCACTCCCAAACGCTAAGAATTTCGAAGAATAAATGGCAACACCTGCAGGTCCTTAGATTTTTGAGTTAATATATGTATGTATGTCCTTTTTAATAAATTTAAATGCAGTCGAACTTCCCTATAATGAATCTGTATTGGACCACAAAATTTCTTCATCATATAAAAAGTTTATAATACAAAAGAAATATTTTTTATTAGTTTATTTAAAAAAATCTGTTTTTTTTGTAAGGATTGCATTCTTTCAAGTGGATCTTTGTAAGTATGCGATGCAGAGTTCATTTAAAATAATTCGTTATATGGAGACAAATAGGTCAAATATTTATTTGCTAAATTTGTTCGTTGTAAAAAAAAATTCATTTTAAGGAGATCAAAATACTTTTAAATTAGAATGAAAAAGATAGCTTTTTAAATTAATTCATAGCTAAATTTAATGAAGTACAATTTTTAGTTTAAACCACTACTTATTAGTAATTAAAATCAATAAAAAATTATACATAATAGGTATATCATAATATCTATAATAATATAAATATTCGTGTGGTTATCATATATATATTCTATTTTTCCGGTAATTTAACAAAAAATATTTAATTATTTTAAATGTTTGTTTCACTTAATACTTATATACATTTTTTGATGATACGTCTTTTTATTTCTGAAAATTACAAATTAATTTAACGTAACACACACAACTTCAAAAATAACAATAAATATAATATTTTTTCCTCAAAAATATATCGGATATCGCATTTTGAGCTGAAATATTTAAAATTCTTTTAAATTTCAAATAATAAACATGTTACAAAGTTTTATGCTTTGCATGTAAACTTATTAATGTGATGTTACCTTATTCTGCATTTAAGATGACGATATGTGCAGTTCTTTTAATTTTTTTTCAATAATTGTTTCCTACAAAAAATCCAACAGACACTTTGGCTGGTTGCCTTTACCAAAAATATTTTACACAAACAAATACACACACAGGCATTTCGAGCTGTGGTCATGCAAACTGTCGAGCAACAACAACATTACTAGTGAGGATCGTTTCTAAAAATTTTTTTTTCCTCATTCCTCATGACTGAAGAAAGGCAAAAATGTATTTTTCCTCAAAAACATAAATGAATTTGGCAAAATATTAACAATTCAGTTATGACTGTGAAAAAGTTACATATATTACATTTTTCATTTATGAAAAAAATTCAAGAATGGTTGAATATGAGTGATCACATATGAATTTCTCTGAACTCTGCAAGAAAGGCGGGTAGCAGGGGATATACTGTAGAAACGATAAACAGAAAGTTAGCAGATTTATCGCAATACGAGAGGGAATTCGTACAGCTTAAACTCAAATCGCCCCATATTAAAGCAGATTTCGAGAGCGTTATAGAGGAATCCCGGAGAACCCTCCAGAGACTGATATCAACCCCCACTTCAAGCAACTCAGTTATTAGAAGGCAAAACATGGCGTCAATCTCAACAATTACAAAACTTGTCAACAATATAGTCTCTACGTTTTTTGGCACCGAGGGACCGGATTTGACTTCGGAAGCGAATAGCACCCCATTCCTTCGGTACAGTCGATGCTCTCTGTAACGCGATAAAAAAGCAGTACCTTAAGACAAAAACGCTAGACCAGATCAGGGAACTTGTTATCTCATGCAGGCAAGGAGCAAAAGAACCTGCGAGCCGTTTCGGTAGCCGAATAGAAGCATTACTTAATGAAGCGGAAGGCATCGCAGTGAATGAATGGAGCGATGTGAACAGTAGACAAATCATATTAAAAGATTTTAAGGGATTGGCGGTAAAAAGTTTCATTAAAGGGCTCCGAGATCAAGCTCTAAGGACAAGGTTTGTAGGCGAGGAAAATGAGGATTTGGAAAAATTAGTGCAGATAGTGAAAAATGCAGAACACCTTTTTGGCGATGGTCAGGTTGGGATAAACACTGTGACCATAACGACAACGTGTAGTTTCTGTAACCAGGAAGGCCACAATAGGACAAATTGCGAACAGAGATTAAACACACCATATTGCGTAAAATGTGGCATGTATGGACTTGAGATAGGTCCCTCATGTAGGGCTAACGCAGAAGAAAAAGTAAAACAATGCAATTTCTGTCACCGTAGGGGTCACAACCAAGTAGAGTGCCTTAAAAGGTTACGCACGTTGACCTGCAGGATATGTAGAACAAATGGCCACACAGAGAACAAGTTCTGCCAGCAACAGAGGTATTCCGACAACCAAGTGCGCGGCCAGAATACACAGCCGAGTACCGATTGGCAAGGGGCTAATAATTTCGGCTCCAGAGGGAGTAATAATATGCCAAGAGAACGGCAGTGTAATCAACAAAGGGTACAACAGGCCGTGGCTCCACAACATGATGAGCCCAATAGGGATAATTTCGTTCATGGAAGAATGAGGGATGAACCAATTAGATGCTTCGGTTGTAATAGAGTGGGAAATATAAGGACCAATTGCCCATTGAGAAATCAGGGAAACTCCAGGCGGCCCAGCCAAAACTAAATGGCTGGGATGCCGGAAAAATTCAATTACCCTTAGAAACCCCTTGTGATGAAACCTCTGGTAGTAGTGTCAAGAACAATAACAAAAGAGTACGCTGGAGGGAAAATATATGCACATACATTCCGGAGGCCAACGGAAATTTTTTTTACAAATCGAGGTCACAAAATGAGCAAAAACTACGTATGGAAAGCCAAGAAATTATAGGAGGAAATGACGCCTTCATACAATTCCCATGTGATGAGGCGCTTAATAAAAATTTGTCCTTGCTCGTAGATACGGGAGCGGACACCACTTTAGTAAAAGCAGAAGCTTTAGCACCATACATTCAAATAAATGCGAACGAGCAAAAAAGTCTGTCGGGAGCTTTTTGGGGAAGAATTACATCCGTGGGCACAATAACCGCACGGCATGCAAGTATAAGCAATTTATCACTACAAATGCATGTAGTACCTGAGGGAAGTCGACTTCCGGCAGATGGCTTGCTAGGCAGAGATATGATGTGGAACAGAACTGTTACTGATGCCATCAGTAAAAACATAAAATTTTTTGAAAACCAGCAACAAATAGCTTCCCTACCTCTCACATCGGAGCAAAAACAAGCGCACCTATACATACCAGGTAACATGTTTATTAAAGGACGCTCCCACGTGATCTTGCCAGCAACAGTAGCATCGGTCAAAGGAGATATCATTGTGAATAAATCAGAAATATTCCCAGGAGTTTTCGTGGGGGAAACCCTTACATCAGTGAAAGCTGGAAAGGCATTTGTCCCTATCCTCAACACTAACGACTTTGCTGTACGACTAGGTAAAAAAGTAAACCTGAATTTTGAAAGCTACAAAAATTTCAGTGGAGAAGCCACCGCAGCAATAAATGCGATTAGTTCGGTGGAAAAATCCAGAAGGGAAAAATTACTTTTAGAAACAGTACAGCTTAGCGAGGATTTGAATCCAGAGGAAAAGGCCTCGATAGCGGGCATCCTGAAAACATACGATGATATCTTCCAACTACCCGGAGATGGCCTAACCCATACGGATGTCCTAATGCATCAGATACCCACACAGCCCGGTCAACCTTCCATAAATACAAGGCAGTTCAGACTACCCGAAGTCCATCGGAACGAAATCAATAGACAAGTAAGCCAAATGCTAAATGATGGAATCATATCACCCAGCAACTCCCCTTAGAACTTCCCGATCCTGTTAGTTCCCAAAAAAGCGGGACGAAATGGCGAGAAAAGATGGCGTCTAGTGGTAGATTTCAGAAAGCTAAATGATGCCACAATAAAACAGGTGTTTCCTATACCAAGAATTGATGAAATCCTAGACCAGCTGGGATGCAGTCGATACTTCACTACTATTGATCTAGCGAGTGGATACCACCAAGTTTTAATGGACCCTAAGGATAAACAAAAAACAGCATTCAGCACCAATTTAGGACATTTTGAATTCAACCGCATGCCCTTCGGATTGACAGGTGCACCAGCCACTTTTCAGAGAATAATGAACTCAATATTAACCGGGCTGCAGGGAATCGACTGCTTTATCTATTTGGACGATATAGTTATCTATGGCAGAAATTTAACGGACCATAATTCACGTTTGATGAAAGTCCTGGACGTCTTGCGCAAATACAACCTCAAATTGCACCCCGAGAAATGTAATTTTCTGCAAAGGGAAATAATTTATCTAGGCCACCAGTGCTCAGAAAGAGGAGTGTTGCCAGACCCGAATAAGACTAGGGCAGTGAGGGATATACCACCCCCTAGAAATATCAAGGAGCTGCAAGCGTTTTTGGGGTTAATGAATTATTACAGAAAGTTCATACCAAATTCGGCACAAATCTCTTTACCACTGAATCGGATGCTGAGAAGGGACGCTAAATTGGAATGGACACAAGAGTGTCAGGAAGCAATGGACAAGTTAAAGGAAGCTGTTACCAATCCTCCTCTACTCCAATACCCCGAGTTTAACCAACCTTTCATCTTAACAACAGATGCTAGTAATGGCGCTCTGGGAGCAATTCTCTCCCAAGGAGAACCTGGAAGTGACCTACCAATCTATTTCGCTAGCAGAGTGTTAAGCGACACGGAGAAACGATACTCCACCATCGAGAGGGAGTTGCTAGCCATTGTATGGGCAACCAAAACGTTTAGATCATATCTTTTCGGCAGACATTTCGTAGTATTTACTGACCATAAACCATTGAAGGGAATAGCCAATCTAAGGGATCAGGAAGGTCGATTGGGACGCCTAAGGCTAAAACTATTGGAATATGATTTCGAGATTCGTTACAAACCTGGCAAGACAAATCAGAACGCGGACGCTCTCAGCCGCCTGCCAACTGAGGAAGTGAACATAGGGGCAATAACTAGGTCGGAAGCCAAGAGGATGGAAAACCAGAATAGGCAACCAAGAGGGGTGCGGGATGAATCGGAGACCGATAGAAACAATAAGCAAGAGGATAATACGACGTACTTAACGGACGAAAGAGATATACATAATGTGATTAAAACATTTCACGACACCCCGGTGGGAGGACACCAAGGCGCACTTAAAACATATTTCCGCATAAGATCACAATATAAATGGGCCGGTATGCAGGGCCAAATTAAGAAGTATGTTGCCTCCTGCAAGGTTTGTCAGCAAAATAAAAGTTCGAGAATAGATAGGATGCCAATGACCCTGACCACAACCCCTAATTTGCCTTTTGAGAGAATTTTCATGGATATTGTGGGACCTTTACCCGAATCTTCAAACGGCAAAAAATATATAGTAACTTTCTTAGACGATTTTTCTAAATACCTTGCCTGCGCAGCTATCCCCGACATGGAGGCGACAACAGTGGCAAGAAAGTTCTTCAGGGAAATAATTGCACGATTCCTCATCCCTAAGATCCTGGTGACGGATAACAGAAGTAATTTTACTTCGAAATTATTCAAAGAAGTTTGTAAAATGCTTGGAGTGAAAAACATTTATACAACACCGTATCATCTCCAATCCAATGGATCTTTGGAAAGGACGCATAGACCCCTGGCAGAATATTTAAGGAGTTTTGTGAAGCTTGACGGAACTAACTGGGATGAATGGCTGCATCATGCTATGCATGTGCACAACAATACCCGACATTCGTCCACAAAGCAAACACCGAATAGGGTCCTGTACGGATTCGAATTTGAAATACCTGTGAGGCTCAAAAAACAGCCAGCGCCTCTCTATAACATAGACGATTACAGCAAGATCCTCAGGTATCAGATTCAACGAAGTTATGAAGTCGTGAGACAAAACCAGGTTCGAGCAAAGGAAAAATCAAAACAATATTATGATAAGGGCACGAGAACTAGACATTTTAGGACAGGACAATTGGTTTGGCTAAAGAATCGGGCGCGAAAAAATAAATTCTCACCTATATGGTTGGGTCCCTACGAAGTTACGGGAGTACCAACACCGATCAATGTAAGAATAAGACACAAGAACTCGGAGAAGGTTTATCACAACAATTTGATAAAGCTAGCGAAATAAGTATTGACAAAAGTGGTAGAGTGCAAGGGGATAGATTTTGATACGTTCAATAAAAAAGGGTAGTTTCCGTTTTTTTTTCTCCCTTCTTTCCGAATGGTATATTTAGTTTTAGTATAGAGTATGAGTTACTCCATTTTCGTTTCCAGTTACTTTGGCTCGAAACCAAAGGTACGGGACAAAGATGGAATACAAGCAGGATACTCAAACAGTGATTAGGTTCCTAGTGCGAAAGTTTGATACGATTTCAGCTGACGGCAAACGCTATGGGGGGTGTGAAGGAAAAGTTTGGGGTAAACATAAAATAGGGATCAAAAGGAAAGTATCAAGTAGATAATAAAATAAGGTGGCAGCACCAATAATAGTAAGCTTAATAGTCCTAGGCGGTATAATATAAGGGAAGTATCAGTCAAACCATTCTCCCATCCTAGTTATTTTGGCTCGAAACCAAAGCTACGAGATGAGGAGAGAATGTAAGGGCGATACTCGAGAAAAATAACAGAAAATGTGGGTAAAAATAAGGTGATAAACCAAGGGAAAAACAAAAGGGGGGAATATGACCAAACGGATCATTAAGAAATAAAGACATTAACCAGAAAGAATGTTAGAAATAAAGACAGGACCAGGACGGTCACGAAATGAAAAAAAAGGCACATACTCGGAAGTAAAACTAAAATACATAAACAGGGGGAAAGGACCAGAAGGGTCATATAACGAAGATGAAACGCAAGGTAGAAATCTAAATAAACTCTCCATTTTAAACGCACTCTTTACTAAAGCATTTAACAGGAGCTTCTTGGCTCATATGTAGTAAAATTACAGATGTACATATATTTCTATTTTCGAATTTGTGGACTTACCCACAAATTTCTCGTCAACCAATCCAACATTGGCATTGACAGAAACTCCTTTCCGCAAACGGCGTGTCTACCTGAAATAAAAACCGGACTTTAGTATAGGTTACTCTATAGTTCATAATAAATTAAAATATAACTCGTAGTTCACACGAGGATGGTCCTGCAGTAAAAAGGGCAACAGTCCCAGATGGCTGGAAGAAGAAAAGGAATTAGTATAAATTCAATAGGAAAATTCAATTGAAAACGTACCGGCTAGGATCCATTCGGCCTGGTGACATCTTTTAACACATAAAAAAAAACAACAGAAGTTCTTATAAAATATCTTTTTTATCGTAAAAACAAAATATTGGCATCGTTCATAAAATCTTCTATTTATCTCTCCATTAACCAACACCGGATAAGTGCCAGTCTGTATTCCGTGCATGGGTTGGACGGACCTATTTGTATAAAAAATATGGGGAACAGGGGGCTAAAACAGTTCGTTACCTTTTCCACTCATGTTTTTTTTTTCTTCATTTTTTTATTGTATTTGAATAAGCAAAATAATAAATAGATAATTATACTTCGTCAATTATTCAAAGAATATTTGTTTCGCATTTAGGCCACATTAGATAAAAATAAATTTAACCGTAAAATTTATGTTTTTTTTTATACTCATTCGCTTGCGTTTTTTTATTTTTTTTTTGTTCTCCACGTGCGCGCCTCAACGTTAATCGTTTAAATGCTGATATAATACATATTAACAACGCCCAGTGCAATTCACTAGTGCAATATACATTTAAGAATGTGCATACCTAAGCACTATAGCACAGACGTTGAATGTTTTATATTTCTTTCATTTAACTTTCTGTGTAGATCCCAGCAAGCATTCTGTATGGAACTATTATAAGACAACTTTTGGCTGGACAAAAGAAATATAAACATAACCATAAATACTTGTTGCAACTTAGTGATACAATTATTCACTGGGAGGAACAGATGTACCAATGACAATAATTATTGTCACCCTGGCATAAAATATTTGCAAAGATTCAAAACTCTTTATACATATTTACAAAGCCCAGCGCAATTCAACAGTGCAATACACATTTTAGAATGTGCATACCTAAGAACTAAACACACACGTTAGTGTTTAAATTTATTTTTTTATCCATTTTTGTGTAGATCCCAGTAAGCATTCCATTTAAAATCATGATCATACGCATTTCTCTTTGGTTAATCAATGACAAGAATTATTGTCACTCTAAGCATAAAATATTTGCAAAGAGTCAAGACTCTTTATACATATTTACAACGCCCAGTACAATACATTAGTGCAATAAACACTTTAGAATGTGCAAACCTAAAGCACAGACGTTGAATGTTTTATATTTCTTTTATTTCTTTTTGCATAGATCCCAGCAAGCATTTTGTTTACAACCGCGATCATTTGCCTTTTGCTTAATTAAATAAATATTTGAGTCAAAAAATATAAATATAAAAAAAAGTAATTGATTTTTTATATTTTTTTTTAATATTTTTTTTTAATATTTTTACTTTAAAGCCAGACCACCACAAAATCAAAATAACATTTTTGGCCTCTAATTAAAAAAAAAAAAACAAAAGAGGAACATATAAAAACATTTTTATATCCATTTATGTAATAAATTAATCATTGAATGATTTCATTGAAATAAGTTAATTAAAAATCATAATATTAATGATTTAATTTTGAAAATATGGATTTTATTATTGTATCTACTGTAATTCTTTTATTTGATAACTTTTACCATAGCTATTAAGAAATATACATCTTTCCCTAACTGATTTGTTGATATCAAAAAATTGTAGCTTAAACTTTTTAGTTTTTTAAATTTATTATTATTATTACTATTATATTTTGACATGAAGAAGTTATTAAGTACCCTGCCTTTATTCGCTCAACAACCGATGGGATAACCGCGCATGATGTCTCCACACATGCCAAATGAAAATGGTGATTCTCGTTCGGATGTCTTGGATTGTGTTAATTCTGATGTATATGATATTAAGGATGCTATAGCTTTGCAAAACGATAACTCTGATTGAATACATGTCCAAAGAACTTTAAGATCATAGGACGGAAAAATGTGATGATAAAAAGGTAAAAATCTGAATTATATAAAAGTTCTTGTTTCAGTTCGATAACCAGCAACAAGATGGTCAAGCTCAGAGCAGCTAATATAATTGTATCGGGGTGGCAAAGAATGCTAATAATAATTTGGCCATTACTCTGAACCCCATATAGACTTTAATTTCATCCCAGTCTATCTGTTAAAAAAAAAAAAAAAAAAAAAAAACCTAACAGGATCTTACAACCAAAATGAAGAAACGTAATGTGCACGACATGAACCAGTTACTGGATGACTAGAGGTCAACCTAACAGGATCTTACAACCAAAATGAAGAAATGTAATGTGCAATTACTGGATGGCAGTGGCAAAATTACCTTGGCTCCTTTAAAGAATATTTTACTACACCGCTGTTTGCCAAATGTAGACCAGAAGGTTCTGAATGCGTGGCTTATCCAAAATCACCGGAACACAAATCCACAGAATCCGATACGAGAAACCATATCTCAGAATCACCACTACTTGAAAATAGCTCAGATGGATCGCAGCAACAACAACATATTGAGAAATTTGTTCACAACGTCAATAAACATCAAAGCGCATCAACACCAGACGAAGGACCGCACTTTTTCATAAAGGGGGAGGGATGTTGAGAGTACCCTCGTATATAATAAGTAATCACAAAAAAGGCTGACTCAATTATACGAGTCAGCACCTTAGACACTTGCTGACTTTAGTACAGTCAGCATTTTAATTATAAGAACGAAGTATAAATAGCGGGTAAGAATAATTTTAAGTTCAGTTGTAATTAGCAAGCAAATAAAAATATACCTGCGATCTCCACGGAGCACTCCAGGTTAAGAAAAATATAAAAGATCTTCTAATTTCAACTACAACAGGGCTCAGAAGATCCTACTACCAAAAGTTCAACAAAATACGTGCAGCGGCTCTTAAGATATGCTATATTTAATATTGGTATCCTATGGGGGTACCAATTCCCCTGCCCCTATCGAAAAAATAAGTAGCCTATTCTATTTTTAGGGCTTACGTGAAAATCGGTTCAGTAGTTTAGAAAATCGGTTCAGTAGTTTAGGAGTCTATAAGCCAACAAACAAACACACAAACATTTTTCATTTTTATATATATAGATTACAGCAAATTATGAAAAAATCAGACTTTGGAAATTTGTGTGCTCCTTCCGACTTACTTTTTGAAGTTTGTAAAATTCCTATTAAGGTCCTTGTTAGCGCCACTGTCGTTCAATTACTTCACTGTTTATCGATCAGTTACTTATTTATCGAGACAGTGCAATCTCAATCTGTCAAAAACTAAAAAACATGTAAAAATCCCAAGCCTTGTAAAAGCGCACATTTTTTCTTTTTGTAATTGTAAAGCTATTTAAAGTCGTAAAGAAAGCACATTTTCAAATAGTTAAACAAAGTGATTGGTAGTCGTGAAATTAAAATTTTATTCACCTGTTGAAATATAATTTATAAAACAGCTACGAAACATATTTGTCGCGCTTTGTTTTCATACTAAAAAGTATGTTCATATTTATTTTCACTAACCAATTTGTATATATTTATGAAAACTATAATTTACTTAGGAATTTCAACATACAAATGCAATAAAATCTGAATTTACCAAAACTTGTATTTGTTGTTTACAATCTCGTGAGAACTGGGCGCTCGGGAAAATTCCCGTAACAAATTTGAAATTCTTTTTATGGTCCCACCATATCGGATCACATATTGCCAAACATAACCTATAAATAGTAGGAAGGACCCGCAGCTACGGTTCAACAACACCCAAAGAAAACCCACATCCACCTGGCTAAAACTGTAAGTCCCAAAAAATGGATAAATTTTCATTTCAGGGTCAACCACCACAACAAAACCAACTTTCCGCCAAATCGCTATCTGCACAAAATTGTTCTGCTTGTAATGTAATGTATACTATGTCATAAGTGCCAAACAAATTATCACTTAAATTGTATTAATTTAGACAATAATAATCAAACTTACGCATGCGATAATTGCATCAATAAAATTCAAACTCCTGGCTCAACAAAATCTATACGCAGTCATTGGAGCAAAGCCTCCAACATTTCGACAGGCTCAACCATTCGAAGAAAAAATTTAGAACTTCAGCGTCTCGAAGAAGAAAGACAGCTTGCTAAAGAACGAGACACCGAATTCTTAAAACAAAAATATCAATTGTTACAACCAGAAGAGGAAGATATGTAAGATTGTAGCTCCGTAGATATCCACTCCGTACATGAGTGGCTTAACAATCAACCCAATCCTCCAGATTTATCAGAAACAGTCCTACCCTGCGTACAACCTCTTAACACTAATGTGCAGAATTGCTCCACAGAACGTAATACTGTTGATTTTACAACCTCAATGTCAAGCCAACGTCATGTAGCAGCACAATACTCACAAAATAATATGCCAACAAACCACACGAGCAGCGTTGCCAGAATTAAGATTTTATCTTATTTTTTAAGATTTTATGAACAAAAAAAGATTTGAAGATTTTTCTTAAATTAAGATTTTTTTAAAAAAAAAATTTTTTTTAACTTTAAGTTTGTACCACATAAATTATGTTTTACAGTTTTTTAAACAGTAAATTTTTAAAACAATGAGGTTTTATATCAGCTTGTTGTCTATTGGTTTTGCACACTTTTGTACCCATTGTCGAGCATACACAATAATGCTTCATTATCATTTCTGAGCATACAAAATATTAAAAAAGCAACCTGATTAGCGGTTGCTCATTTTGGGAATATTGATGAAAAAAAATATTTGTGAAAAGAAAAAAACGTATTTTTATAAAGATTAATTTATTAAAGAACAAAAAAGTTCATATATTTAGTAACAAAAGGTAAAACTAATGGAACTTAACACTACGATTACCGTATTGGTCTGGCCAGATCAAATTTGGGGTTTCCTTGCAATATTTTTCGAATATAACTATGCTACAAAAGTCTATAAATGATATGTGCGGAATCAAATTAAACTAAAGGTAGTTTGGATTCGATTGGATCAAATTAGTGGGGTGAAATGAAATGTAAAAGTCTATGAAATTACCCTTTTGGCCAGGAAAATCCATATTTTTTCAATGAGCTTTTTTTAAATGCAATTTTCTCAAAATGTCTTCGATATAACAACGGTATCAAAAAATATAATATTAAATTGAGAACCCTTAAAATTTCATATGATGTATGAGCTTCATAGCTTCCTAACTAAAATTTTTTTCTTCCAAAATTTATACATCTCTAATATTAGGATTAAATTACCTTTGATGAGACTTCTTTATTTAGATGGACTTTTTTACTTTCTTATTTATTAGAAAGGGGAATGGGGTTTTTCTCAGAGGTGCCCTTGGGCGGAAAGCTCTCTGTCTGCCTTCCACTTGGGGAAAGCAAGAAGCGATTCCTCTGATGAAATTCCCAAGCAGCTCACTACTTCCGGTCTTAAACCAAGTATTCCCTGGAAATGTCGCACAGACACCCGTTTGTCGACAGCTAGAGTGAGAAGGCGCATAGTTGAGTAACCTGATTGGCTTGTTAACACTGACGCGTCTCAGGTAAATAGGTGGCAAGAGGAATACACATAGCCACTGAAACTCAGCTGTGTATTACAGTCGGGATGGCGACTATGAACTGGCAGCCCCAGTACCATCATAGGATACAGTGGACCAATCATCCGCTTATCTGAACTACAAATGATTAACGAAACTAGTACAAGGAAAATAGAAAACTTAACCCCTACATCGATAACAACCTTTGGCACACGAAAACGGATACGAATTGGACAATGGAACGTTAGAACGCTAAGCGAAACATCAAGACTCGCTCAAATAGAGGCCGAAATGATAAATTACAATGTTGCTGTTCTGGGAATTAGTGAAATGCGGTGGCGCGGAAGTGGCCAAATGGTATCTGCAAACGGAAATGTAGTATTGCATAGCGGAAAGGAGAACAGATGCGAAAGTGGAGTTGGACTTATAATATCCAAAGATTTAAAATCAACCTTACACTCATGGAATCCTATATCGGATCGAATTATAACATCTCGTTTTTTCAGTAAGGTTGGTAAGTTCATCACCATTATTCAGTGCTATGCACCCACGGAGGATGCCGACGATTTAGTTAAGGACGAATTTTACAACCAATTAACTACAACGGTAAATAATATTCCAATCCGCGACATACTTATTCTCATTGGAGATTTTAATGCAAAAATTGGAAACGACAACCATGGCCTGTCCGAAATCATGGGAACACATGGCATGGGAACGAGAAACAAAAATGGTGAACGGTTCATAGAATTCTGCCAGGCCTTCCAATTGGTTATTGGTGGTTCAATCTTCCCCCACAAAAACATTCATAAATACACGTGGACTTCCCCAAACGGTAACACTCAAAACCAAATTGACCATATTTGCATTCGCCGCAAATGGAGAGGATCATTAATAGACGTGCGCACCAAAAGAGGTGCTGATATAGACAGCGATCACGAGCTAGTGGTGGCGACAATAAAAATTAAACTTAAGAAATTTTACAAAAGAAATGCACAACAAATACGTAAACGTTTTGATGTCGGAAAGCTTCGGGACAAGGAGAAAAGTAACGAAATTGGAGAGGTTTTAAGAGAATGTATACCAGCAATTGACACAACATGGGATGAGACGTGCAACTCACTTAGGGCCATTGCAGAAGAAAAAATAGGATACAAGCAAGAAACAGAAAGAAAAAAATGGATATCAGACAACACTTGGACTTTAATACAGGAAAGAAACAACCTGAAACAAAGGAAGATCGATAACCCAAACTTCAAACCACAATATTCGAGCGTTGCGAAAGCCGCAAAAAAATCAGCCCGAAATGACAAAAGAAAATATTTTGAAACAATAGCCAGTGAAGCGGAAGCAGCAGCAGGCGCGAATAATATGAGGGAGCTACATCAAATAATAGGTCGTCTTTCAAACCAAAATATAAATCGAAGCTATGCGATTAAAGATACAAACGGTCAGCTGCTAACGAACGTCGAAGAACAAACACAAAGATGGAGACAACATTTTGAAGGAATCAGCAACATTGTCGACGATAGCGGAGAAAGCTCCACCGAACCGTTTACAGCAACCAACAACACAATATCTATAGACCCGCCTAGTATTGAAGAGATTACATGCGCTGTAGAAAAACTTAAAAGAAACAAAGCGCCAGGCGAAGATGGGATACCCTCAGAGCTACTCCAAGCTAACCCAGCAGTAGCCGCGGAAATAATTCATCCCTATATACGTGATGCTTGGGAAATCGAACAGTTGCCTAACACGTGGACAAAAGGTCAAATAGTAAAGCTTCCAAAGAAAAATGACTTGACTGAGTGTGATAATTGGCGAGGTATTACTCTGCTCAACACTGTATACAAGGTAATTGCTACTATAATAAATATCCGATTACAAATAATCGAAAAATCATTACGCGATGAACAAGCAGGCTTCCGACCACATCGCAACTGTGTAGATCAAACCAATACCCTCCGTGTAATAATAGAACAATCGGTCGAGTGGCGCACACCGCTTTATTTGGTATTTATAGACTTTAGGAAAGCATTTGACTCGATAAAACGTAGTGCTATATGGGATGCACTTAAAGCAAAAGGTGTACCAACAAAATTAATAAATTTGATTAAAGCTATGTACAACAATACCACACTGCAAGTTCGTCACAATGGTATGATCAGCGAATCCTTTATGACAAACGCTGGAGTTAAACAAGGTTGCCCCCTTTCACCATTGCTGTTCGCCGTTGTTTTGGATGAGGTTATGTTACAATTATGCAGGGAAAAAAGAGGCATTGTCTGGGATTTCCAAAAACACCTAGAAGACTTGGACTTTGCCGACGATATTTGTCTTATATCGCATAAGTTTAATGATATGCAGAGCAAAGTAAATGATTTGGTCGCGTTAGCAAATAGAGTTGGGCTGGAAGTTAATATTGCCAAAACACATGCAATGCGTATAAATAACGCAACTGACAACCATATTGTAGTACAAAACCAACGTATAAAATATGTGAAATCCTTTTGTTATCTAGGATGCATGATGTCGGTAGATGGAGGAGTGGAAGAAGACGTCTCACTCAGGTTAAACAAAGCAAGAGCAGCTTTTGGTCGGCTAAATAAAACATGGCGATCCCCCCAAATCTCAAAGAATACAAAAATTCGTATATTCAATGCCTGTGTGAAATCCACACTGTTATATGGAAGCGAGACATGGCTTATGACGAGTACTATAGCGAGAAGACTGCAAGTTTTTGTAAACAAATGCTTGCGCATAATATGCCGTATCTTTTGGCCAAACGTAATCACCAACATCGATCTCTGGCGATTGACGAACGAAGTTCCCATTATTCGCCAAATTGCAAGACGAAAGTGGAAATGGATAGGTCACACTTTGCGACGACCAGTTGGCAGTATCACAAGAACGGCATTGGAATGGAATCCTCAAGGTAGCAGACGCTCTGGCCGCCCAAAGAACACCTGGCGTAGAACAGTCATACAAGAACTCAATATGCAGAACAAATCGTTTAATGAAATAAAAGATGTATGTAATGATAGAATAAGTTGGAATTTACTTGTAGAAGCCCTATGTTCCCAAGTGAAATAAATAAAGGAAAATAAAAAAAAAAAAAAAAAAATTTATTAGAAAGCAAATGGATTTAAAATTATTTTTAGAAAGAATTTTATAGAAAATATAACTAAAAACACAATTTAAACCTACGATCTAATTTTGTATAAATACTGCAATTACGTATTCCAATTTAGATAGTTTCCATAATAAGAAGTATTTTCTTTTAAAAAATTAATAATTTTTACTTTTTTGCTCTTGTTATACAAATTTTAAGATTTTTCTCTTCAAAATAAGATTTTTTTTTTCGCCAAATGACGATTTTTCTTCCAATTCTTCTGGCAACGCTGCACACGAGTACAAACATTCAAAATAAAACACCACAGGCCTACGTAAATTCAACGGCATATAATAATACAACCACATTTATTAATATGTACAACAACTGCTGTACCACCCAACGTCTCTTTACCGGCACCACCTAATTACACTTTTCGTCCATCATTCTCGTCTATACCTCACAACACCATAACGTCAAACCTTACCCATCAGCAAATAAACTCGAGAAAAACAGTCCCCAAGGATTTACCGATATTTACTGGCAGTCCAGAAGAATGGCCACTGTTTAGCTCCACCTTCGATTGGTCCACGGAAGTATGTGGCTTGATAGATGCTGAAAATTTAATTCGCCTACAAAAAGCCCTGAGAGGAGATGCTCTGAAGTCTGTTCAACACATTTTAATCCATCCATCGTGTGTTCTAGCCGCAATCTCAACACTGAAATTATTGTATGGACAACCAGAACAAATTCTGCATTTACTGAAACTAAAAATACGGGCATTACCAACAGTTAATGTTAATAAGTTGGATACAATTACCTCATTTGCTGTACAAGAAAAGGTCTTCAAGCAACTATAGAAGCCTGTAGTCTTCTTGATGAAATCAATAATCCGTCGTTGTTACAAGAATTAATTTCTAAATTGCCTTCATATTTCCAGATTAAAGCCTGGTACTCTGTTCAACATTTCACGTGAAATGCTGTCAAAATGCATATGAAAAAAACTTGTGCGGAATATCTACGAAATAATGTTGATGGAGTTGTACTCTGTTTATTTTGTGAAAAAGTTCCGAAATGTTTCTGGCAACATTTTTTTTACAACTGCGAAATAATGTAAGCTGCCTTTATTTCACGTGGAATTT
Organism: Pollenia griseotomentosa; assembly: GCA_963931875.1. Classification (NCBI taxonomy): domain Eukaryota; kingdom Metazoa; phylum Arthropoda; class Insecta; order Diptera; family Polleniidae; genus Pollenia; species Pollenia griseotomentosa. The sequence continues at coordinate 166,746,445 of OZ007560.1, read as the reverse complement.
TAAGCAAAAGCAAAAAATATGAACTTAATATTAAAAAAGAAATAAAAAATTAAAATAACACAATCGGTAACAGTTTTTTATCCATATTTACTTTTTTTTATTAAAAAAAATAATTTTAGTAAAATACATGTGGCGTTTGTTTACATACACGAAACAATGTAGCATACTTTGAAGGAATAAAAACGTCAAATTGTACAAACTCGCAAGATTGGTAACATTGATAAATGCCAAAATTTTCGTGTGGAATAATCAATGTTGCTCAACATTTTTCACAAATTTGAACAGAGTACTAGGCTTAATTGGGGAACGTACAAGTTGAACTCTGCAAAACAAAACAAAAATGTGAATCTGTCAGAATTTGCAGCGTGGATCTTTGACATTGGTGTCTCTGCAAGCAGCGTCAATATAGACAGCAGTTCTAGTTCTGCCGCAGAGACTCTCTCACGTAGTAGGCAGAAAAATGTTTATATACATACTCACAGTGAATAACCCTACAAGAAGAGAATGAGCGAGTTGTCACTTTTTTCACAGAAAACTTGATTTCGGTCATTTCATTCTATAATTTTCTTAACACCAACGTGAAAAAAGTGACAACTCGCTCATTCTCTTCTTGTAGGGAAAGTAGACAAAATTGTATCGTTTGTGGTGGTGACTGCAACAATGTTGCTACTGTCAGAAATTTAAAAAGGAAGATAGAACAAACAGATGGAATATTGTGAGAGAACTTAATCTGTGTAATGAATGTTTACTTAAACATTTTGGTAAATGCAATAACAACAATGTTTGTGGTATAGATAATTGCCAAAACATCATTACATTTTACATAAGAAACAAGTTGATAAAAGGAAACGCAAAATGTTGCTGATTCAAACCAAAATAAAGTTTTAATGCAAAATAATCAAACACAAAGCTGTAATACCCACAGTGCTACGGGGTGCAACAATTTGTTTAAAATTATTCCTATAACAATCTACGAAAATGAAAACAAATTTATAGAAATGTTTGCGTTTATTGACTACGGATCTTCAACGAGTTTAATATACGAACAAATCATCACTGATTTAAATCTGTCTGGCACTGCTGAACCTTTGTGCCTTTAATCTTTGTATAAACGTAGCGGGCTCTAAAAACAAAATTCACACAATATATGTTCGTACTGTAAAACAGCTTTCATTACCAAAACAAACTTTAGACATTGAAAAGCTTGTACATGATTTCCCTTATTTAACAGGGTTACCTGTATAGGGTTATATTGGTGCTACGCCGCGATTATTAATTGGCTTAAATAATTCAAGCCTATGCGTTTACAACAATATTAGAGAAGGTAAGGTCAGCGAAACTGTAGCAATTCGTACTCGTCTTGGCTAGGGATGAAACGATACGTCTAAGGTATCGATACTTTTACTCGATGTGGTATCGCTCGTAAAGTATCGATACCTACTCAGTATCGAAAAAAAATTATCGATACTTACTTGTATCGGTTTGTATGATAAAAGAATAGCAACGTTCTTATTAGTGTCTAAGTACTATACAATACAATAAGAACTACGACCTATTAGTATTTTTGTGCAAAACGAATAGGATACAAATTGATACCACTTTTAGTTTCCACCTAGTACCAATTTCCTTTTCAAAACATCTTCTTTATCTTAGAAAAAACAATTTTACAGAACGCTCGGGATAACAACCTTCGTTCCAAAAATCCACAGTGTCAGTTTGTATTTATTTTAAATGTAAATTTTTTGTTTTTAAATGAATAAATATATAATAACGGGAGGTAAAACCATAATCCTCGATGTTAATTGTGAGTCACACCTTAACGTCAACTTTATTGCGCAACTTAATTTGACATTTCTTTGTTTCAACATACTAGAGGCCTACACGAATCAACATGAAAATCAAATCACATTTGGTTTTTCAAGTAGTTGCACACAACATTCCAACACAAAAAACTGGTACTACGTGCGTTGTGATGTGCGTAGCATAATTCAAATCATTCACACCCACTGCATGAGTAAACACAAGTAACATACTCAACACGAGTTACTTAGAGAAAATGACTTATGTGACTATGAAAATTACCAAGGGTTCTTGAAAGTTGTAAATTTTTACTGTTTATTTCAATACATTTGTGTTGTTTTTGGCTATCGTATACCTAAATGTGGAAAAAAGAAAACGAAATGCGGAAAAAGAGAGACATAAAACAACTCAGTTGTGATCTTATAAGATGGTAGTGTTTATGCAGCTGACCGCAGTGTTTTTCTTCGTGGTATGACATTTGAAAAATTTCAACTCATTTAAGTCATTGCGTGGAAACACTAAGAAATATAATTGTTGTTTTCAAACGCAAAGCAGCGAATGAATTGAAAAGAATTCAACGTAATAAAATGACTTGTAAGTCATCGTCTAGACAAGCAATTTTTGTTGCTGCAATTTTTTTAAATGCTGCTTTAAAATGGCATTATTGTTCAGGTTATGAAGTTCTAGTTTTCAAATTTTTGTATTTACATCATGTGTTTCCTCTTTTCCTTTTAAAATTTTATATATTAATACAAATACACCTACAGCCAACTTCAAGTTAGTAAGTGTGAGAATTACAAAACAAAACAGAATTGTAGAGTACACGAAACTGAGTATCCCTTTCTAATTTTCTAACCCCTCTCTGCAATAAACTCAAGAATTGCTGCAATAAAAACTGCAAGTCTGGACGATGACGAAGTTGTTTTGTTGCATGCCTCTAATACTTTCATATTACAAATGTCACTTATAAAAACATTAGTAAGAAATACAGGGTGGACCAAAATTAACGAAGGGGTTTCAATTCGTTATAACTTTTTATTTAAGAAATATTTTTTTTTAGTCTATATATGTATATAAAAATGGTGTAAAAAATGTATAGTAATTCATAAATTGAGAACGGCTGGGCCGATTTCTGTCATATATTTTTGTCAGTTGTTCGTATTTTCGAGGAGAAGGTTTTTACGGAAGTCGGAAAAATCGAGTTTTTTTATGAAATTTTGTGTGAAATTATTCCTTAATGGCTTTCCAAACGAAAAAATTAAAATTGGGGCGAGGCGAAGTTCGCCGGGGCCGCTAGTACAGTATATAAATGGGGAATATTTTTTGTTTCGTTATGAAAAATAATCTCTCGCAAGTGGTGGCAATTTTCTGCTTCGCAAATTTGTGCTCTTTCTAACACATTTTCACTAGCCTTTCGCCAAACTTCAGGTGTTATGTTGTTAATTTCGTCGCGTATATTGCTTTTTAATTGCTGGATGGTTCTAGGCTTATTAATGTAGACTTTTCCTTTGAAATATCCAGGGCTGTGGAGTCGTTAAGAAATAGTAATAACTCCGACTCCTTTTGCTGAAATTTTTTAAGTACGACTCCGACTCCAACTCCGACGCCTACTCTAACCTAGCAATATTTAAGAGACTAGTTTTTATTTGACTTTAAACTCTTTTTTAATTTAGTACCTGTTAAATGGTTAAATATAGCAAGAAAATGATTCTGTAAAAATTTCAAATCGATATTTTAATTCTAACGTGCCGCGCATTGAGCTTTAACCTACTAGTTACTAACATATGAGTAGGAAAGCTGCAAAATATTTTATTTGGATTTTGGAAAACATGTAAAAAACATATACCGCCCGATTCAATAGACCAAATGAGTTGAACTTTTTTAATTCTAAAGTGTTAGACATTCTTGACTTATAACTCAACACTTTAGAAATTTAAACCAACTGAAATATAGAAAAATAATGGATTTAATTTTGGAACGAACGAGTTTTATTACGAACTTTCGAAAGAAACGAGTTTTGCTTCAATCCGTATGGAATCATTGAACTTTAGTATATTTTAAAGGTTATATTAATTTATTAAAATTATGCAAACAGTGCTAAAAAATGTAAAAATAGTTCTGTAGGGGAGAATAACTACACCAATTCACATCTTTTTCAAAAAACGTTTTTTATACTGTTGGAATTTATAGATGTGTGAATTTCCATAAGTCCTTTCTAATGTAGCTTTCGAGATAGAAAAGTTAAAAACAACACCAAGTCCAATTGGCTTAGACGTTAAAGGCATAAAGAACACGCCATTGCATTTTTCCGTTCCTTATTCAATATTATTATTGTCCAAGACCGAAAATTGAAATTGCAAGTCTTTATTATCTCTCCAATTTTCCCTAAAGTTTTTTTTTTTTTTTTCTCATTATTTATTTATTGAATCTTCATATATTAAATATGAACTAACAATAATTAATCAAATCTTATCCTAATTCTTTATTTTATGTCCTGCCAGTGCAAGACAAAAATTTTCTTCATCACGGGTTCTGTATCACATTTATATATGTGTTTATCGCTCATCTTAATGGGTAAGTGCTGCAGTGTCTCTTCTCCTTAAGCGAGTGTGGCCGCTATCATTTAAAATATTTCGAGTTAGTGGATTTGGGTGCAACTCTAGCCTTTTTAAATATTTTACCGCATACTTCGTAATAATAGTCCTTACCAGTGGCACATTGAGATCCTTGTGGATATTTGAGTTTTTAACATACCAAGGGGCAGCTGTGATTATTCGAAGAAGTTTATTTTGGCGCCTTTGAATTTTTTCGATATTTGAGGCCGAGGCAGTGCCCCATAGTTGAATACCGTAGCACCAGATTGGCTTTAAAATAGAGTTATAAAGTAGTAGTTTGCAATCTAGACTAAGAACAGAATTTCTTCCAATAAGCCAGTTAATTTGAATTGCTTTTAGTTTCATTTGGGTTAATTTTGCTTCTATATGGCATTTCCATGTTAAACGCCGATCTAGATGAATACCGAGATATTTGACATGCGATTGTTGAGGCACTAGTTGATTATTGATTTTGATAGGGGGGCATGTTTCCCGACGCAAGGTAAATGTAATATGTACGCATTTTTGCTCATTGACCTTTATTCTCCATTGTTTTAACCACAGTTCTAGTTGAAATATATGATCCTGCAGGTATCGAGATGCTTCACGACTGTTCTCGTGTACGCTTAGGAAAGCTGTATCATCAGCAAAAGTTGAGGTTAGGGTGTAATTGTTTGTAGGCATGTCCGAGGTATATATAAGATAAAAAAGTGGGCCCAGGATACTTCCCTGAGGGACTCCAGCTTCAATTGTCTGAGGAGAACTTAAAAAATCACCTTCTTTAATAATAAATTTTCGACCGACCAAGTAGTTTTCTAACAGCTTGTGTGTGTTAACCGGTAGGTTCAGCTTCAATTTATGTAACAAACCTACATGCCAGACTTTATCAAAAGCTTGAGAGACATCGATGAAGAGAGCGGAACAATATTTTCTTTCTTCAAAGGCTTTTCTTATGGCGTTTACTATCCGATGGGTTTGTTCAATTGTGCTATGTTCTCGTCTGAAACCGAATTGATGGTTAGGTACACACCTATTGTCATTTAAAATTGGGGTTAATTTGGACGCTAAGAGCTTCTCAAACAGCTTTGATATATTAGATAATAAGCTGATAGGCCTATATGACTCAACTTTGGTGTGATCTTTTCCTGGCTTTGGTATCATCGTAACTAAGGAGACTTTCCATTCTTGAGGGTAGTATTCAAGTCGTAAAATAGTATTAAAAATTAAAAGAATAATTTTCTTTGCTATGCTGGGTAGCTCCAGAAGCATTTTGTTGCTGATCTTATCAAAACCAGGAGCCTTCTTGGGGTTTAAATCACAAATAGCTTTTTCGATTTCTCTTATCTCAAATCTTAGGGGAACAGCTGCTCTAGCAACAACAGGTGGTAACTCGGCCGCAATATCGTGAGATATGTTTGGGGTAAATACGTTTTTTAAATGATTAACAAACAGATTTCCTTTTTCAACATCATTTCTTGCCCAACTTCCATTTAAGTTTCTTAATGGTGGCTTAGAGACAACTGGCCTTTTGAGATTTCTAGCTGCACGCCACAATGAGTAGTCTGATTGTGGAGTTGCATCAAGTTCCTTGAGATATTTTTCCAGTGAAGCCGTTTTCTGAGTCTGCAGTAACATTCTCAGCCTTTTTGTACAGTCTTTTAGTAATTTCTTAAGTTGAGGGGATCTGTGCAATTGCCACTCTCTACGTGCTCTCCTTTTTTCAGACAAAAGACGCTCGACATCTGAGGAATATATTTTATTATTTTTGGTTTTTTTGGGGGCAATACTGGAATGTTGTACAGCTAGTTTCAGAAAACTGTCAAAATTGGCAATAGAGCGATCTACATACTCCGGTGTACTAAGCGAAATATTTTCTGTGCAGTGGGTGCTGAGGTATTTTCTATATTTTATCCAGTTAATTTGCGTAGCTGTCGTCGCTAAGTGACCAGTCGGAGATACAATTCTATTGGGGTTCATTATAGTAATAATTGTAGGTGTATGGTCAGAAGATAATTCTAAGGAAGCTTCAACATGAATCGTTTCTATGGGGATGTTTTTAACCACGCCGAAATCGATAACATCTGGAATTTTTTGATGATCAGTAGGCCAATATGTTGGTTGTCCGCTCGCTACCACATTTAACTCCATTTTAGAAATTGCGTTAAATAAAACACGACCCTTTGGTGTTATAAGTCGTGACCCCCAGAAGGTATGTTTAGCGTTATAATCGCCAGCAGCTAGGAAACAGCGTCCTAATGATTTAAAATATTTACAGTATTGGCTTTCTGATATTGAAAATCTAGGCGGTGAGTATAACGATGAAATTACTAGGTTTCTATTTAATTCCTCAACGCAAATGTTCGTTGCTTGTAGATAATCTTCACGGTGATCAAACATTAGGTAGTGTTTGACTCGGGTTTTAATTAAAATGGCTGAACCTCCACAAGCTCTATCTCGAGGGTCCTTGGTATCATATAGTATATAACCATTGATTTTAAACGTATTTCTTGAGGTCAAATGAGTTTCAGAAACCATCATGACATCGATTTGTTTGTTTTTAAGAAAGTATTATAATTCATTTTTATGTTGGCGGATGCCGTTTGCGTTCCTAAAACAAATTTTTAAACAGTTCATGGCTTGTTAAGAACAACTTGCAATAACATCGATTGCATTCTTAGAATTTCCTGTAACATATTACCCATTGTGTTTGTAAAATTATTTACTGTTTGCACTAATGTTTCCATGGTTTTTTCTAGACGACTTAAATTAGAAACTGGAGTTTCATCATTACTTGGCGAAGCGTCTTGCATTGGCACATGGTTTGATTTAAGGACGTTAGCATACGAGGTTCTGTTATTACTAGGCTGCGGAGCCTGAATGCCATTAGTCTTTACCTGCATTTGTGGGGGATTAGTTTTCGGTCCAGCCGACAGCTTGACGATACATTGTACAGTCCAGTGCGATAAGTTTAAAAATGATCCCAATGTAAAAAAATGTAGCAACTGTGGCGGAAATCACACTGCCAATTATAGAGGATGCCCTGTATATACGGCAGTGTGATTTCCGCCACAGTTGCTACATTTTTTTACATTGGGGTCATTTTTAGACTTATCGCACTGGACTGTACAATGTAATTCTCCACATACAAATAGGGGGTAAATAGCAGTATGCCTTAGTATGGCCAAATTCTTGGCAATTAAGACATTGAACGGGACCATTTTTTTTTGTGCGGCTCCTCTATAGTTATTCTTCTGTAGAGAATATATTTTAAATTATAAATAGGCTGCGTTTCATTTTTTTTAAGCTTAATGTCGCCAGGTTCTAATTCTACCCGAAATAATGGTTGGGGATTTTTTTCCCTGTTTTTAATATTTGTAACTTTTTTTATTTTAAAACCCTTCTAATCCAAAAAAGTTTTAATTTCATCTGGGTCCACGCATGAGTCTATGCCCTTGATCACTACCTGAAGACCTTTGCTGTTCTTTAGTTGATATGTGTAAAAGCTTTTTTTAAGGGCTTCGAATTTGTTAGTTAATTTACGAAAATCATTCTCATGATTTACCTGTCTCGTTTATATTTCCACGCTTGATTGCAGCTACGTAAAACGAATTTTTACCTATTACCGAGATCACGCTCTTTATTAACTCACTTGAGTTTTGCTCCCTTAGATATATCGGGGGTGGCTTAGAAGATTTTATAACGTTTGGTGCTTCCGAGGCTTCATCCTCCAGAATTGCAAAACGATTTTGAGAGTTTATTTTATCAAAAGATGGTACTTTTGAAGCCGAAGCAACTGCTGCAGAGGTAGGGCTGCGACCCCGTTTAAGCACTGTTATGTACCTGTCCATACCAACTTGTACTTGAGGCTTTTGACCACTTTTTACTTGAGATGTTTGCATTGCATCTGTGTTAGAGTTCGTGGTACCATTTGTTAATAAGATTGTGTTTGCCGTTGTGGCAACAATTGCAAGTGAGAGGTTTATATTTTTTAACGTATCACCATCAACCGTCTTTGTAAAAAGAGAAAGGGATCGTGTTCGAAAAATTGGTTTAGCCGTTAGGTAGTTACTATTGTTTTCTTTTGTTTTATTTATTACAGCATTGTCTTCGTTAGCATGCACTGTCACATAAACATTTCTATCATTTAGTTTTATTGTTGTTTCATTGTTTTAATTCATGCAATAAATTGTTTTTCACCGTTTAACTGTGCTTTTAATATTTTTGTTATTTATTGTATTTTACAACAACAAGAAAATAAGAACTTTAAACTAAAATGTTTTTGCTCAGAATATGTATGTATACATACACATGTATGAACATTAGTACGTATATATTTTTACTATTTTTCTTTATTTAATATTTTTTTCGTATTAATTGTTCACTTTTATGTTAAATAATTAAAATAACAAAATATATTATTTATTTTCAAGCGTCCATTCGCTGTTTATATAACAAAATCAAATGTGATTAATTAAAAATTCAAATTGTATGCGGAGTTAAGAATACACGTCTGTATCACAACAAAGCACGAACCGAACCCTAAAGTTAGTAGATAAAAGTATTCTCAAATCATTTTTCGGGTTAACCCCCGCATTGATGGGAATTATATCTGGAACAATGTCATGTATTTTTCCGAGTTTTTTTCCTTTTATTCTATTATAATTCACCTTGAAGGTTGGAACTTAAAATGTAGTTCACTTAATGCTTTCACCACAGGAGCTACAGCTGATTTCAAGTCATATTCATGAACATGGCTCCAAAAATATTTGTTAATATACGATAAATAAAAAACAACATCTTTACAAATTAAATTTTTAAATTCCTTAATTCGGCTCTATTTCATTAACGATATCTTGGCGAAATTCAAATAGTGAACCCGCTGGTGTTTGTTCCAGAAATTTGAGGTCACATTAAAACATAGAAAAGGACATGCTTCGATACAATCTATATAACTTTTCTTATAAATTGTCAAAATAAGATGTTATCTCAATTTTTTAATTTTTGATATTTTCTGACTTCACAATTTCAAAAAGCAGACCCTCTTATGGCCAATTCCACTAATTTATTTAAATATCAATTTATGTTTAAAATTTGTTTTTTTATGTCAAATTAAAATAAAATTATAAGAAAAATTATATTTAAATATGAATTGATATTTAAAAAGAATTGGAGAAATTGGTCATTAAAATTTTTTATTTTGAAAAATATTGGAAAAATTTTAATGCAAAAAAGTCGGAGTCGCTAGTTTTTGTGGGTACTTCGATTTCGACTCCGGTACAAAAACCTCAACTCCGACTCCACAGCCCTGGAAATATCCCTATTTGCAACCAGACGGTTGATGGTCTGACTCCCGCACATTAAAATATCGACGATATGCACGGTGAGTCAAAACAATGGATCGTTGATTTGAAAAATAAAGCTCAACAATTTGGGCACGTTCAATTGAGTACTGCTCCATTTAAAATTCCCCAAGTTTTCTTTACAAAATACTGAAAAGAAAAGAAAAAATTATAATAAAGTTATAAGCAATTCAAACCCCTTCGTTAATTTTGGGCCACCCTGTATAGTAAAGATTAAAACATATTATGTTATTTATAATCAATACTTATAGAAAGTTTACTTAAATGTTTCAGAATATTAGAATATTTTAAATGTAATACAACAAACATAACAGAAAAATTCATAAACTCATGTTTAAAGTAATAGTAACTATTAAAGTAATTTATTTTAATTACATAAAGTTTTCTAATATACATAAATCTTTTTATATATTAAAATATTTTTTAATCCAAATTTTTCATATTTTTAATTAGGCTTAAGTTCATTAAATTTAATTTTCATTAAATTATTTTTATGAAGAAAGGAATTTTACAACATGAAAATTAATTAAAATTGTTATTGATAATTAGGGCAACCAAAAAAAAGCAAATGCTTATTTTTTGGTTTACAAGATAGAAAGATTTTGATTGAACACAAATTCCGATCATAAAAAAACAAAGAAAATGAGCTATATTTGTTAGGGCTTATTTTGGCAATATCGGCTTTTTTTTAGTTATTTTTGCGATATCGGCTTTTTTTGCTTTTTTTGCCATTTTAAGATAATTTCTAATTTTTTTCATACAAAAAAAAACTTATTTAATAAAATTTTGCACAAATCTTTATTACTAATTTTTTATGTGCAACTTTTTTTTATAAATACTAAAAAATCAACCATTTCTGTGCTGTAACAACTCTGGTTAAAAAATCGTTCAAAGTTATGGTAATATTTTGTGCTTCCCTTGCACAATATCATCCCCACAATTATTATACCCACACGGTGTTGGCCACACCACAAGAGTGGAGAGGGTATTATGCATTTGTGCTGATGTGAGAAACACCTTAAAATATTAGTCCTAAAGTATACCGATTAACTCAGAATCACTTTCTGAGTCGATCTAACGATGTCCGTCCGGCTGGCTGGCTGTCCATGTAACCTCGTGCGCAAAGTACAGGTTGCAATTTTAAAGATAATTTAATGAAATTTGGTACGTGGATTCTAATTGGTACAATAGCGAATCGGTCCATTATTTAATATAGCCCCCATACAAGCTGCTACCCGGAATTTTAGTTGGTATGCATTAAGGTATGCATTTTTTAAAAAATAGGACCACGAGGGGAGATAGGGTCAATTTATGCCCATCAGTAACTATTTAACCGATTTTAACGAAATTTAAAACATAGAAAGATCCCTATTCATACAGCCATACACTCTCGAAACTTGTTTTTAAATACTGTGGTGTTGGGTATCATACGGTCGGGCTTGACCGACTATACCTTCTTACTTGATTTTTGTGCAACTCTGTCTTAGCGGTACTGCAACGTACCTTTTATAGTGTTGTGTATAATTTGTATGTGTTTATGTTTTTAGTATTAAGCCTTTTTATCAACTTATTTTATTATTTGCTTGTTTAAGTTCCTTTCTCTCGAAAATTCCATAGCTGTATTCTTACGATCAAATTCCTCAGTCTGCAACGTCTTATTTCTTTTTAAATATAGTTTTTGTATAAAGAAACGTCTGTTAGTTCCACTTCTCTCTGTTTTTGGTATAGTAACGTCTTATAGTTTCACTATTAAGAATTTCTCTGTATATCAAATATTGATAATTTCTGCAAACTTTGGGGTTTTACACGAAGTTGTAACAAAATTGGAAACAAAAAATCTTTCATTGGTCTTCTAACTTGGTGGCCACACGATCAAGTTCTGCCTTTCAATTCCATTCAATTTGCAATACACTCTCACTTTTTTACTAACACACTCACACTTTTTAAATTGACCATGAGATGGCTTTCAATTTCACCTCTCCATTTGCTTGGCAATTTTACTTTCAATTTAACAGCTGATTACAAGTTTGTCTTTATAAATTGTTTTCTTGATGAAATGTTGAAAGTAAATTGCTTACAAATTGAATGCAGCCTACGTTACAGCTTTTAATTTATGTAAATTTTGACAAGCAGTATATGTAAAAGACTATCAAGAACATCTTGATCGTGTGGCCGCAGGGTAAGTGAACATAGCTATGGACCTTAAGAAAAATGTCCCGTGTTCCAGGGGATATAGAAGACAAAGTAAATAAAAAATTTAAATCAGTTTCATTAAAAATGAAGGATTTTCGGTATTTAAAGATATTGGGGATATTATGGGATTATGAGTCCAATCGTATAAAATATACTTCAGAGCAAATACTCAATTTTAAATATGCTCCCTTAACATCTGTAGACGTTGAAAGAACTTTTTCTATGTACAAGAACTTGCTGACTCCAAACAGACATAGTTTTCTTTTCGAAAATTTATTGCACCAACTTATAATTTACTATAACAACGTATTAAACGAATTAAGTGGAAAATAAACAAGTTTAAATTGCTTTTTTTTAGTTTTAACAGCTTATTTTCATGTTTTTAAACGCTTTTTTTAAGAGCTTAAAACTGTTTTTTTAGTGCTTTTTTTTGGTTGCCCTATTGATAATCTTTCATTCTTGACCGTGGCCGGGGCTCGAACCCGGGCCGGCAGGTTACCATGACATGTTTCGATCGCAACCACTCGATCTCCTCAGATGGATTTGCCGTTTTACACTCGCAGCCATCGACGACTGCTGACGTCAATAGTCAAACATCAATCCTTAAACCAAATTGTATTTTAACCTTTGGTAGATCGAAGTTTGCTTTTTTGAATGAAATATTTTTAAAAGAATATCACACATAAGGTCAAAGATATTTTGTGTTATATGATTTTAACCAGGGTTAAAAACTGCAGTCGAAACCAAAAACAGTCGAACAAAAAACGAAAATTTGTGTACAACGTTTCGCTTTTTGAATTGGTTTAACATCGACAGTTTAAATTAAATGTATCCGAAGTAAAAGCAATAGTGTTTTTTTGCCAATGACAAATAAAGAAGTTGAAGAATTGGCAGTTTTTGTACTTTATAAAAAAATTTATTCTTTTATGTACTTGCTAAACACAATAACTGGTTGAGGTCTTTACTGGTCAAACTGTTTCTTGATACCGTTACTGCTGCTCCAGCTTTGGAAAATAATCAAAAATGCCTCACTTTAAGATTAATTTCAATACCAAAGTGAAACGATTACTTTTGACCGATACCGAGTATTTTTTGACCGATACTAGTTGGTACTCGGTTGCTAAATATCGATTACAAAAATACTTGGTACTTATATAAAGTATCGAATATGTACTTGTTTTTACTCGTATCGTTTCATCCCTAGTCTTGGCTGGTTGGTATACGGTGCAATGAGAAATAAGTTTATAGAACACCATCATTGTCATGTAGACGAATGCAGTAATAAGATATTATCTGATTTAATGAAAACATTTTACAGTTTAGAAACCGCTTGTATAGACAAGGCAACCACTATAATGAGCAAAGACGATTAAAAGGCTATGTCTATTTTAAAAAAGTATACTAGACAATGTCTAGATGGACATTATGAAGCTTCACTTTTGTGGTGAAATGAAAACGTACAAATACCAAATAGTTACGATATGGCCCTAAAAAGGTATAGGTGCCTGGACAAGAAGTTGAGAAAAGATAGTAATTTGAACGACATTTTTAACAAAACCATTTCTGAATATGAGTTAAAAGGGTATATAACCAAAATAGAAGTAGACTGTCTAGCGCCAAACAAAGAAGAAAAGGTTTGGTATTTACCGATTTTCCCCGTTTTTAATAAAAATAAATCAGGAAAAACCAGAATCGTGTGGGATGCAGCTGCCAGAGCTCATGGACTATCTTTAAATGATATGCTGATTAAAGTTCCAGATATGCTATGCTCCCTACCGTCTATTCTCATTCGTTTTCGTCAAAAGGCCATAGCCATTTGTGGCGATATAGAGCAGATGTTTCACCAAGTTTTTATAAGAAAAGAAGATCGTAATGCCCAGCGGTTTCTATGGCGTAGTAAAGGCGACAAAGAGCTAGATGTATATGTTATGAACGTGATGATTTTCGGAGCCTCTTGCTCACCATGTATTTCGCAGTACGTAAAAATATTAATGCCGACAAATTTAGTGGCAAATATCCCATGGCGGCAACGGCGATAAAAAATAATCTTTATGTGGATGACTACTTGGATTCAGTAGACACTATTGAAGAGGCAATTACCTTAGCTCAAGAAGTTAAATATATTCATGGAACAGCCGGATTTAATATCAGGAACTGGATATGTAAAAACAAAGATGTTTTAGCTGCAATAAATGAAGCGATAGTCCCCAACATAAGAGTCTTAATTTCGGAAGTGAAATAGAACTAGAGAAAGTGCTTGGTGTTTTCTGGAAGTCACCCGACGATTCTTTTACGTTTAAAGTCTCGCCAAATATCGCCAATAACATATTAGCAGAAAACAAGATCCTGTCAAAACGCGAATTGTTAAAATTTTTAATGTCAATATATGACCCTTTGGGCCTTATTGGAAATTAGTTAAGGTACTTAAAAATAATATTACAAGATGTATGGCGAAGTGGAGTAACATGGGACGAAGAAATCCAACCCTATCACATGGCTAAGTGGGCTAAGTGGTTGTCATTCTTGCCAGAAATTAGAAAAATCGCAATACCACGATGTTATCTTCAAACTTTTAGTAGCTACAACGAAGTAGATGTGCAGCTGCATACATTTGCTGACGCCAGCGAAAATGGCTATGCAGCAGTATCCTATTTGAGGATTTCGAAAGGCAATGATGTTGTTGTGTCTCTAGTTGGTTCGAAAACTAGAGTTGCCCCACTAAGAGAAGCCTCTATTCCCCGCTTGGAAGTGATGGCCGCAGTAATTGCGTCACGGTTTGCTAATAGTATCGTAAAAAGTACAACAACAAAAATCAGCCAAATGGTTTTCTGGTCTGATTCCAAAACTGTCATCAATTGGCTGAAGTCAGATCAGAAAAGGTATCACCAATTCGTAGCATTTCGCGTAAGTGAAATTCTCGACGCTACAGAGTAAGATGAATGGCGATAGATTTCCGGCAAATTAAATGTAGCAGACGAGGCAACAAAGTGGTCCAAAGGTGGCCTCGATCTATCAAATAACAGTCGTTGGCAAAATGGTCCTGGTTTCTTGAAACAACATCCAAGTTTGTGCCGATAGATAATGGCATAAATGCTAACATTGACTGTGAACTTAAACAACATATATTTCATATAAAAGAAATTCACCATCTCGTTCAAATCGAACGTTTTTCACAGTGGCGTAGAGCACTTAGGTCGGTAGCCTATGTTATCTATCTATATATATAAAAGAGACGTGTTTGTTTGTAATCGCTAAACTCAAAAACTACTGCACCGACTTTGACCAAAATTTGTGTGTTTGATGTATGAGTCATGAGGAGTGTTTCTGTGGAGTTTCGTATTTATCCGACAGATGACACCACGTTTTTATATTTTTGTCAATTTTGTCGTAATCGCTAAACATAATGTTTTCAAATTTGGATGCATGGTATGTCACTAAATCTTTATCAATATACATATACCAATTCAGCGGTTATTCACTAAAATACGCTAAAGTCACCAAAATGAAAAGAAAAAAATTTATATGGTTTAATAGCCAGTTTTATTCCAAACATTTATGTTAATTTTAGTTTACAAAAGTCTATTTCCACTTCCATAAATATTTTTCAAATACGCGGTTAGGGTATCCAATAATTTTAAACAAACATGAAGAATCTAATAGCATTTGCTGGTAAGTAAAAAATTTATTATTTTATTTTTTTTTATTGTTTTGAAAATCAATTAAACACGTTCATATATTATAAAATTTTAAATCTTTACTAAGGGCCAGCAAAGCGGACCGGGTCCAGCTAGTACATTATATAAATAAACTGAAAAATAGTACGGCTCTTAATAACATATCCCAAGACGAGCTTAAAAAGGCGGAAGTCATTCTTCTTAAGCAAGCTCAAACGGAGGAGTATTTGGACGAAATAACAACTCTAAAAGACAGTGGCAAACTTAGTAAAAGTAGCTCCCTTTATAAGCTATCTGTTTATTTAGAGAGCGATGACGTATTACGCATTAATGGGCGAATAGATTATGCTAATGTTCCAGATGAAATGAAACACCCGGCTATTATGCCAAAACAGAGTTACACCACCGAATTTATAATCCTGTATTTTCATGCAAAATACCATCACGGAAACCACGAAACTCCCATAAACGAAATTCGACAGAAATATTATGTAGCTCGCTTAAGAACAACTTTTAAGAAAGTAATCCGAAAGTGTCAAATGTGTAAAATAAGTAAATGTGAACCAGTCTATCCACAAATGGCCAAACTTCCCAGAGCACGGTTATTGGCACACACCGCACACTTTACATTTACTGGGCTTAATTTTTTTTTACGTCAGTCGACACAAGGAGAAAAGGTACGGAGCCTTGTTCACCTGTCTAACTATCCGAGCCGTGCACATTGAGATAGTACATTCATTAACCACCAACTCATGTATCTTAGCCATCCGAAATTTTATGGCCAGACGTGGTACGCCAAGGGAGTTTTTCAGCGATAACGCGACCAATTTTGTTGGAGCAGAAAGAGAGCTACGCGACGCTATAAATGAGTGAATTCGTTCGCACTTTCACAACTGCTTCTACCAAGTGGAATTTCAATCCACCCGCTGCCCCATATATGGGCGGAGCATGGGAACGTATGGTTCGTTCTATCAAAACCGTTTTGTATAAAATAATGCCGTTGAGATCGCCTAATGATGAAACAATTCGCAGTATGAAGTGGAAAATATTATAAATTCACGCCCACTAACATATGTGCCAATAGATGATGAAAATCAGGAGGCGCTAACTCCTAACCACTTACTGTTAGGAAGTTCAAATGGCATATAACCACTAGCAGATTACGATGACTCCAGCGTGGTTGTCAAAAATATTTGGTTACAATCGCAGGTGTTTGCCCAGCATTTCTGGAAGCGATGGCTGACAGAATATTTACCGACGCTTACATGCAGAACAAAATGGTTTGAAAACTCTAAGTCCTTAAGTAAAGGCGATTTAGTTGTTGTGGTTGACCCTTCGTTTCCGCGTAATGTGTGGCCCAGAGGAAAGGTACTGGAGACCACGTCCCGTGGTGTGCTAGAAAGACCAGTTACAAAGCTGGCCTTACTCGACGTGGCTCCAAATAGGGAGTAGGGCGGCGAATGCCCTTCTTGCCATACTGCGGCGTGGTGTTAGCGCAACTGTCGTTCAATTATTTAACTGTTTATCGATCAGTTACTGATTTATCGAGACAGTGCAATCTCAATCTGTCAAAAACTGAAAAACCATGTAAAAATCCCAAGCCTTGTAAAAGCGCACATTTTATCTTTTTGTAATTGTAAAGCTATTTAAAGTCGTAAAGAAAGCACATTTTCAAATAGTTAAACAAAGTGATTGGTAGTCTTGAAATTAAAATTTTATTCACCTGTTAAAAGCTAATTTGTTCAAAAATATAATTTATAAAACAACTACGAAACCTATTTGTCGCGCTTTGTTTTCATACTTAAAAGTATGTACATATTTATTTTCACTAACCAATTTGTATATATTTATGAAAACTATAATTTAATTAGGAATTTCAACATACAAATGCAATAAAATCTGAATTTACCAAAATTTGTATTTGTTGTTTACAATCTCGTGAAAACTGGGCGCTCGGGCAAATTCCCGTAACAGTCTTTGAAAACATATTTTTACAAAATAAAGCAATAAAAATCATAAAAAAAATTATTGTTAAACAATACGTTAATTGTACCAAAAATTTAAATTATTCTTAACGTGTATGTGTTAAAAAACACAGGATGGAGGCGCTATATTTACTAGTTCTTATATTATTACATCGAGTACTGAAAATGGGCAAATTTTTAACCATTAAACTTGTCAAGAGTTTATAAGTGTTTAATGATGACTCGTTTCAAACCAAACACCCTGTAAAATATTAACGGTCCTTAAATTGTTATTTATTACTAAAATGTGAAGTGTCATTACATTAATTTTCTTGTACTAAATTTAACCTGCAAGATCATTTTTTAAATCATTAAAACTCACTCTAGTTTCGATCGTTAAAGTGCAAACATCAAAAAGAAAATAAGTAAAAACAAATATTGTGACTCTCTTGTAATAAAAACATAAAAACCAATTGTATTGTGAACCTAAACAAAAAGACAAAACCCAACAAACAATTGAAAATAAAGATAACAAAACCAACTACAGTGTGAATTTAAAATTAAATAAAATCTTAATATTAAACTTAAAAACTTAAAATTCAAGGCCTTTTTATTTACAAAATTAAAGTCCGATCCCGAACATTTTGGTCCTTCGAACCGGATATTTGTGAAAGTGAATTTTGTAAAAAAAATGTAAAAAAGTGAGTTTGTAAAAACTCAAATCCTTTTAATATTTTAAAATTTTTAAAATTTAATTAAAAAAGTTTTGTTTATAAAACCTAAAAAATTTAAAAAGTTGCCATTAAAATTATATCAAAAAACTCGTTAATAAAAAATAATTTCAAAAAAACTTTGCGGCATTAGTTTGACCCCCAAAAATAAATTTTATAAAAAACTAAGTGCATAAACTAAGTGCATAAGAACAAAAAGTAAATAGCGGCCATCACACAACCTTAACTCTTTAAACAAAAAAAGGAAAGTTCCAAACCGTTCACTAAACAAAAACAGGTTCACAATTTTCAGACAAACGCTACTCAAAATAATAACGAGTCGAAAACTCAGAAACGTTCTCCATCAAAGGGAGGGACAAAAAGACTCTACACACAATTGCCAACTTTGTAAAGAGCCTCACCCATTACGATCCTGCCATAACTTTTTAGAAAAAAATGTGAATGACCGAATTGACATAGTAAAAGTCATAAATTCATGCTTGAATTGTTTGTCCGTATATCACGGTGTTAAGGACTGTTCAAGCAAATATAGTTGTAGGCTGTGTAAACAAAAACATAACAAGGCAACGGTGACCCAGCGTATAAGTTTACCACCAAGTAACGCTTTTTTTTATTGAAAGAAATAATTGAATGTAATTTTTACAAATCTTATTCTTTGTTTACTAAAACTACAACTAGTTCAAACTGAGAACTATCTAGTAGTATTATTCTATTGATATTTGATTTGATAATACTGATCTAAGGCAAATTTACCCCAAGCAGATAAATGGGTTTTGTACGAACCAATCTTAGTTCGTTACATGGGTTAAAGAAAAGCCGAGATGCTTCCTCATTGATGTGCCGTTGTAATTTTGTGTGATGATTGACTGCATACTTTTTAATAGTGGTATTTATACTATCAACTCCCAAGTCCCAATGAAGGTCTGTATTCCTTATGTACCATGGAGCGTTGACCATTTCACGTAAAACTTTATTTTGAAAACGTTGTATTATATTTATGTTGGAATTCTGCGCACAGCCCCACAGTTGGATACCGTAAGTCCAGATGGGAGCTAGTACTTGTTTGTAAATTATCAGCTTATTGTGCAAATATAAATCTGATTTAAAATCAAGAAGGAGGGTTAGTTCTCTGTATTTCATCTCAAGTTGAGTATGTTTTTTTTATGTGTTCTTCCACTTCAGTTTAGCGTCTAGGTTCATGCCAAGATATTTCGCAGTGTTTGCATATGGAACAACATTCAAAATGTTAAGTTTGAGGTGACTAAATTTCTTATTTGAAAAGTCTACGTGTATCGATTTGGTATTGTTTCAATATTCGCCATTTTGTTGTCCATGCTAATATTTGGTAAATGGCATTTTGGGTTCTTTTAGCAGATTCTTGAATGGTGTACCAGTAGAAAGAATGGCCGTATCTTCAGCAAACGTTGCTATTACGTGTCTTGAGGATGTGGTATATCACCTGTGTATATTAGATACAATATGGGACCAAGTATGCTTCCTTGGGGTACTCCTGCTTGTATAGGTTGAAGTTTTGAGTAGGATCCTTCGTATTTTATTCGAAAATATCTCTGAGATAAATATGATTCTATAAGTTGGCTTAGTTCAATTGAGAAACATTTTCTTATTTTGTAAAATAAGCCTTAGTGCCAGACTTTATCAAACGCCTGTGAGACATCTAAGAATACTGCAGTACATATTTTTTTTCTAATGCATCTTCGATTGTATCGCCAATTCTATGAACTTGCTCTATAGTAGAGTGTTCGGACCGAAAACCAAATTGGTGGGTTGGAATGATGTTGGTTTCGATCAGTACATTTTGGATGCTTTTAAGTATTATTTTTTCGAAAAGTTTTGACAACAGTGGTAGCAGTGAAATTGGCCGGTATGATGTGATTTCATAAGGAGGTTTACCTGGCTTGTGAATCATTATGACTTCTGCTGTTTTCCAATAAATTGAGAAATAGTTTAGTCTGAGTGAAGTATTTATTATACAGCTAAGTTTCTCAATGGCCTTATGAGCAAGTTCTTCTAACACCTCGCCTGTGATCAAATCAAATCCTGGGAATTTTTTTGTTTTTAGCGATTGAATTACAGTTTTTAATTCAAATGGTGTTGTTGGTTTAATATCTACGTTTGGTTGTTCGATGATTTTAAATGACGTGTTATGACAAGATGATTTGAAAATGCTGTTGCTTTTTCTTCATTACTTTTTGGTGCATTTTGAAACATTGGCTGTTGGTAGGTTTTTATGTATTTCCATAAGGAGTAGCTTGAGCTTTTTTCATAAGATAGATTTTCTAGTAGTTTTTTAGTTTTATCGTTTTTTTGTATTCCTGATAGAGTTACTTATATTTTTACAAAGTTTATTAAGTTTGGATTTCAATGATGGGTCACGTGTTTGCTGCCAGTTTTTTTTCATAGTTTTCGCTTTTCTTAAACCATTTAACGTATTTTTGGAGAGTATCCATGCTGTTGAACCTTAGGTTTTAATATAGGTGTGCTTTGCCATGCTGCTTGTTGGACTTGCTTGGTAAAGGCTAAGACGCCTTGGTATAGTTCATCTACAGTATGAATAGAATCGCTGGTATCGATTTCGTTATCTAGCAAAAACCGGAAATAGTTCCAGTCTGTAAACTTGTTGTATAGGTTAGCATTTTGTTGTGTTTTGCAAATTGTTTCATGAAGTGTAAGGTAAATTGGTGAGTGGTCTGAGCAGAAGTCAAAACCCTCCTCAATCCCCATAACATTTTTTGAGATTTTTCGGGTTTTGCTTGGTAAAGTTCACGACCTTTAGTCGTCGTCAGCCGCGACCGCCATTGCACGTGCGTTGAGTTAAATTCGCCTCCCATGATGAAGTTGTGTTGGTGTTTATTAGTAAGGTTTTTATATTGTTCCTTAGATATCTTGTGTGTTGGCGGACTATAAACAGACGAGATGGTTAGTTTTTGGTGTGTTTTTTGTATATACTTTTTTTAACCATTACCGCACTACCGCCCCTGGCGCAGTTCTTTGGATGAATGGTATGATAAATCTGGTAATTTTTTAGGGTTATATGAGATTCCTTGGTAAAATGTGTTTCTGAAATAAAGCAAATGTGTTTGGCTGTCACTACAGTTATTGTTGTATGAGTTGTTGGGCTTCAAAACATTTGCATAAGAGGGTTGCCTTTTTTGATCATTTAGATTGTTTTGAGTTTTTGGTTTTGGTGAAATTTTATTTGATATTTAATTTTTTTCACGAAATGTATAACCCTTTTATGAGTGTAACGTAGTTAAAGGCTAGATTACACTATTATACTTTGTATTAATACATGTCAAAAACTCAAGTAATATGACAAAAAGCGATAGTGTGAATGCAATGTGTCACGAAAATGACAAGTATTATGAAAAAAGTTTGACATCCCATACGACTTCATCGTTTTTTGAAAAATTTCTAAACAATAATACTTTTCATTGGATCAGGGTTGCATTTTATTGCATGTGTGAGTGTTTATACTTTGTGTGATGGTGTGAACACAAACTGTCATGTTAAATTTGATTTTTTGACAGTCGCAACAAAACTCATTAGATTTCCATCTCACAAAGTATTATGGAATACGTAAGACTTGTGAGATAGAGTAAACTAGCCTTAAGCGGGATGCAATAAAGAGAAAAATATGTACACAAATTTAATAGATCAAGGCATAATTTAAGATTGAAATTTTGGCTATCATGGGGTCAAATTATTTCTGTGTGGCAGAATATCACAAAACTGTTTTTAAGATTATTAATAGTATTGTTACGTTTTTCCTTTAATAAACGCGTTTGAGTTCTTTTAATTGCAAAACCGAATAAAAACACACACTTATTTAACTTAACAAACTTTATTAATTATTTTGTTCACAATTATTAGTTACGAACAGAACCGTTTCTCAAAACAAACTAAACTAATTATTCATGAGTCACCCCTTTTTATATTTCATAACTTTTTCTTGAAATTTCCTGAACCTTCCTGTGTTAACTACTTATTATGTTCTAAAACCATTTCTAGAAATGACTGGAAAATTCATGTAATAATTATTTTAAAATAACAGTTGTGTTCAAAATTATACATGACAATTTTAAGTAACTACTATAACTTAAAAGATAACTTATTACTATAACTATAAATAATGCTTAGATAATTTTACTTTCGCAACACTGCCCTCCACTTAAGCCTGTTCGTCCCGAATAGGCTCAGTTTCTCCATTTCCATAATGGGCTAGTCGTTCTAGAAGTACCACTTTCATTTTTGACCTTGGACTCTTATATTTCTGAATTCGATACACTACGTCATTCAATTTCTTTATTACTTTATACGGGCCATCCCAATGAGTCTGCAGCTTTGGAGATAGTCCTTTCTTCCGTTGCGGTTTAAAAAGTAAAACCAACTGGCCTTCTTTGAAGCCTTCCGAATTTGCCGCTCGATCGTATCTGGCTTTCATCTTGTCACTGGACAGCTTAATCCGGCTTCGCACGAATTCATGAAGTTCATTGAGGTCATCTTGTTTCTGCGAGGTAAAGCCCTCATTATTTTCATCTGTTGGTCCAGGCTTAACGCCAAATTCTAGATCTCCAGGTAATCTGAGCTCCGTTCCAAAGACAATTTTGGCAGGTGTACGAAAGGTGGAGTTGTGAACAGCTCATCTATATGCCAACAGGAACTTCGGAATGTGTTCATCCCAGTCTTTCTGATGTGTGCTTACTACTTTACGCAAGTGCTCCTCTAGTGTGCGGTTAAATCTTTCAACCATGCCATCGGATTGTGGATGCAAAGGAGTGGTCGGAGTGTAATTCTATTGGAACTCCGTAGCGGCATACCCAGTTATTCAAAACTACGTCCACAACGGTTCTGGCTTCTTGATTTGGGATTGCATACACCTCTGGCCATTTACTGAAGTAATCGATAACTACCAGCACATAACGTTTGCCAACATCACTCACAGGAAAAGGTCCAGCTATATCCATTGCGATTCGCTCGAATGGGGCACCCGAATTGTACTGTTGAAGCGGTCCCCGACTTCTCTTTGTTGGTCCTTTTGCGGCAATGCATTGGGTGCAATTCGATATCCAATCAGCCACAGCTTGTTGGCACCCAACCCAATAGAAACGTTGTTTTAATTTTTCTAGTGTTTTTGTTATGCCAAGATGGCCACCACTAGGTCCGTTATGGAATTCATTTAAAACATCATGTACTTTTGACGACGGCACTACGATGAGGTTCCGAACTGACTTTCCATCGGTACTTTCCCATGTACGGTAAAGGTAGCCATTTATCAACTGTAGGCTGTTCCATAGGGCCCAGTATGCTTTTGTTAGAGGGCTTTCAGATGATATTTCGGTTCGATTCGGCCTTCTGCCTTCTTCTTTGGCCTTCATAATTTTTTTAATATAGGGTCAGCTTTCTGTGCTATTGACCAGTCTTCATTGGAATCAATCTGCAGTAGGCGAACTTCACAGTTGTATTCCTTTCCTTCAGCCCTTACACAATGATTGCATTCTAGTTTGCAGGGTCGTCTTGATAGGGCATCCGCATTTCCATGTTTCCCGCCTTTCCTGTGCTCAATGCTGAAATCATAACTCTGTAGGCGCTCAATCCAGCGAGCTATCTGACCTTCTGGATTCTTGAATTGCAGCAACCACCTGAGTGCAGAATGGTCTGTTCTTAACTCAAAATGTTGACCATACAAATACTTGTGAAAATGTTTTATGCACTCTAATACTGCCAGGAGCTCCCTTCGCGTCACGCAGTAGTTTCTCTCAGGCTTCGATAGTATTCGACTGTAATAGCCCACGACCTGCTCTACGCCATCGACCACCTGGGAAAGCACACCACCAATTCCGTATCCGCTCGCATCCGTATCAAGCACAAATTTCTCTCCAGCAATGGGGTAAGCCAAAATTGGTGCTGAGCACAACAATTCCTTCAGTTTCTGAAATGCTGCTTCCTCTGCTTCACCCCAGATGTATTTTTGCGCCTTTTTTAGTTAATTCGTGTAAACTTGCAGCAATATTTGCAAATTTCGGTACAAAGCGCCTGTAGTATGTACATAAACCTAGAAAACTGCGTAATTCATGTAGATTTTTTGGACGAGGCCAATCCATTACAGGTTTTATTTTATCATCATCCTTTGAGATGCCTTTGGAGGTTACACGATGTCCCAGGTATTTTACTTCCTTTTGGAAGAGTGAACATTTCTTAGCATTTAGTTTGAGTCCTGCCATTGATATACGTTTCATCACCTCTTCTAGGTTTTTCAGGTGCTCATCAAATGTTTTCCCCATGACAATAATGTCGTCAAGATACACCAAACATGTCTTTCTGTGAAGACCTTTTAAGACCTGCTCCATTTAACGCTCAAATGTAGCCGGAGCATTGCAGAGTCCAAATGGCATCACATTAAACTGCCATAGACCATCACTTGCACTAAATGCAGTTTTCTCCTTATCATTTTCTGAAATTTCCACTTGCCAATAACCGCTCTGCAAATCCAGTGTAGAAAACCATTCCGTTCCGGCTAACGTGTCCAAGGTATCATCAATTCTAGGCAATGGATAACTATCTTTTTTCGTGACGTCTCACTAACCAGCTCTCTCACTTCATTTCGCTTTGCTAGAGGAATGCTTCTTGGCGCCTGTTTTATTGGCTTAGCTTCGCCGGTGTGGATTTCGTGTTTAACTATTGACGTTCTGCCTTGGTTTTGACCTTTCAAAGCGAATGTAGAGGCATATTTCCTTAGTAGCTGTTTGGCCTTATTTTTTCTAGGCGGTGTTAGTTTTTCGGTCCACTTTCGCACATGTTCCTCTAGGGATTCGTCGTCCTTGCTTCTCTTGCTGGCTGCGCCTTGATGCTGCTCACAATTAATTATTGCCTCTGTTGAAGTACATTGTCCAATCTTGAAGTTCTTCGTAAGGACTTTTTCACCACTGGATAAATTTAATACTCTTACAGGAACTAGACTCTTACTGGGTTTTACGAGAGCATTCGCTGTTACGATATCTCCTTCAACTTCTGCTGGCTCTACCACCCACAAACTGTTGTCCTCACAATCTCCCTCCATTCGTGCCCATACTAAGTTTTCTGATTTGGGTGGTAGTTTTTCACGTTGAAAGGCGATTAGCTGTCTTACATGGGCCTTGGCTTCGTATCCCGTAATTCCATTCTGAATATTCCTTTTCTGTGTTCACCACCATACTTGCGTTGCAGTGCTGCCATAATGTCATCATAATTGTTTCTGCAACTTACTGGTACACTTTCTAAAATTTCAGCTGCAGTTCCTTTTAAAGCCAGAATCAGCTCTATGGCTTTTTCTTCATTGTTCCAAGCATTTTTGTTGGCAACTGTGTCAAACTGGAACTTAAACACATTCAATGGTGAACTGCCGTCAAAACTTGGAGCTTTTATTCTATTCGAGACTTCTGGAAAAACTCGCACCGCTCCCTCTTGGTACTGAAGAGTATTTACTCTTTCTTCCAGATGATGTAGTTTTCCATCAAAAACCGTGACTTGTGTTTTTACATCCGTAACTTGAGTTTTTACATCAGTGACTTGTGTTTTTACATCAGACAATTCTATTTCCATATCGTCTACTCTTTCGTTTATAACAGTAGAAATCTCTTGAAGCTTCTCAAGTTTTTCATTAGTAGCCTGAAGTTTTTCGTTTGTCGCTCTAGAATTTTCTTGGATTTCGGCTACGATAGCTTTTGAATTTTCTTCTATTTTTTTAGAAGTTTCTGCTGAATTTTCTATCACCATTTTCTCCATATTTTCCTCCATTTTTCTAGAATTTTCTTCCATTTTTCTAGAATTTTCTTCCATTTTCTGCATCATAGCAGCAAACATTGTGTTAAGATCCATGTTGCTTGTTACTGCACGGGTAGCAACTTCTATTTCTTGTTTTTCATCAAATTCATAAGCTGCGATGTCAATATTGCGTCGCTTAAATTCATCGATTAATCTTTTCTGCAGCTCAGCTTTATTTCCTGCAGTAGGCAGATCCAACTTGCTCAACTCTTTCTTAAGCTGTTCAACTTTTAACTCATCGAATTTCATTGTTGTTTGTATAGTTTTTTTTTATCCTTTTTTTTTATTTGTTTATTTATTTTATTTTTTTTTTATTGCAATTTCACTTCTGACACCAATTGTTACGTTTTTCCTTTAATAAACGCGTTTGAGTTCTTTTAATTGCAAACCCGAATAAAAACACACACTTATTTAACTTAACAAACTTTATTAATTATTTTGTTCACAATTATTAGTTACGAACAGAACCGTTTCTCAAAACAAACTAAACTAATTATTCATGAGTCACCCCTTTTTATATTTCATAACTATTTCTTGAAATTTCCTGAACCTTCCTGTATTAACTACTTATTATGTTCTAAAACCATTTCTAGAAATGACTGGAAAATTCATGTAATAATTATTTTAAAATAACAGTTGTGTTCAAAATTATACATGACAATTTTAAGTAACTACTATAACTTAAAAGATAACTTATTACTATAACTATAAATAATGCTTAGATAATTTCACTTTCGCAACAGTATTATATTAATAGTTAACATAATTTTTTAATCTTTTAAGGTGATACGGTGCAAAGAGCTGAAGACGAGCATGTTACTATTGTGCAATCAATAATGGATAAATGCATGCGAAAAGAATCATTAATTAGCGAGCTTTATTTACAACTCATAAAACAAACAACAGATCATCCAGACCCAAATTCAAGAGTAAATCTTCGGCATTGGGCATTGTTGTCTTTGCTGTGTAGTGTTGTTTTACCTCCAGTTAAAACTATTCGAAAGTACCTAATAAGCCATTTAAAACGATGTGCAAGTGATTATATTACTGAGGAGGGAAAGTACGCTCGCTTCGCAGAAAAGGTAATTCACCACAAATCCTAATAAACTAATCCTAATATATATATGAAAACGGGATGTAAGTTTGTTTGTTCTGCAATCATGTTTAAACTGCTTAACCGATCTTATAGTGGAAGGCCAACGAACCGGGCATGCGACTGCGGGCGGCGATCAGCTGCTTAGTTTTTCGCTTGAAATTTTTTTGATAGGCAAATGAAAGCGGCACATTTTAAAGCGGCAAATGTTGAATAAGCTGTTAAAAAATGTTCAATCTATAAAAAAAAGAGTTATTTGAACATTATAAGAATTTACTTATCAAATTAGTTTTTTTCCACTTCATTTGTAATGTTTTTTAAATTTATTTTGTTAAATGATAATGTTTGTGTATGGCAACGTCTATTTCACGCGGCTTAAAACAAAAGTTGAAAAAATTCAACTTTGCCGCGCGGCATCTTTTTCAAGTAATACCAAGTCTTATTTTTTGTGATGTGCATTTTTTTTATATGAACATTTTTGTAAACATTGCTAACATTTTCACAATGGCAATGCTATTGCCGCCCGCAGCCGCATGCCGCGTACATTGGCCTTCCACTATTAATGATATTTGGTACGAAAGTAGAATGGTTTAGCGGAACTACTATATTAATACCGGATTTTTTGACTAAGAAGGGATTAAATTGTCAAAAAAAAGGTCAAAACTGGAACTGAACCCTTCATTCCAAATCACAAAAATAATTATTTTCTTTTTTGAATATCGGCCTTTAAGAAAATATAACTGTTGATGTAATGAATTTATTTTTACAATTAAAAAAGATATTGAAAGAAACCTCTTTAAGAGCTTTTTCACACTTGTTAACATTTAACATCTACCATCAATTTGGGAAGATGATGAAATTTTCAGATAATACCATGTTCACACGGACAGCAATATTCGTGTTTCGCTCCCTTATTCCTGTTTCGCGTCCCAAACATGATTGAAACGACTTGTTTCCATATACAAAATTTTGAGAGCGAAACAGGTCGTTTCATTTTGGCTGCGAAATAGGAAAAATGTACTATCATCTCCAGTTTTGATAACATTTATCGTTAATTTATTTGAACTAGCTCTCAAAAAAAATCAAAACAAAGAAAAAAAAAATAAAAATTGATGTTTAATAAAATAAAGTGATAATTATAACATAATAACATTAATAAAAGCATTAAATAATATATTTTTAACTTTTAATTACTTTTTTATCTATTTAACCCTAGAGTACTAATGATCGACGTTTCGACGAGCATCGCTTCCTTTTAATTAATTTACTTTTAAATGGGTGTGTCTAACTCTCTCAAATTTTGTATGCTGTTTATGATTATGATTTACTTTTGCTGTGTGTAATTGTGTTTTTTGAATTGCGTTGCTGGAACATTGCTTTTATTGGTTTTGTACTCGTCGAATCGTCGATGGTTAGTATTAACGTGACTTTTATTTTTCAACTTTGTGAGCAAATATTGCAAATGTTGTTACTTCAAACAATAGTGGCACCAATGTCCAGCTTAGGAGAAAATAAAAACGAACACAAATGAAGTATGTGTAGATCATGCCCATACGAAAAAATGACGAATGTCAAAATCAAAAAGTGATATATGCGAAAAACCCATATGCGGAGAGCACAAAGTTTAACTTTGTGACTCTGGCTCAAAGTGTTATTTAAAAAAAAAAATTTTTTATTTTTTTTAAAGACAAAAATGTCTTTTTTAAGTTTTGATTCTTTTTTAGTTTTTCAGTTTTCCTAACAATATTTTATAGGTAATTTTTTATGATTCCAAAAATATGTGCAACATAAAATAAAAAAGTTCTAAAATTAAATATTTCGTTTATCTATATGAATTAAAATAAAATTATTTTCTTATATAAACTTATTAGGTGCCATAATGAATAATAACATTTATTGAAAAAGTATATTTGCTTTTAAGCCACAGTTATAGGCAGTTAAAAAATACATCGTCGAATCGACGATCATTAGTTACAACGTACGTAAAATATGGTTCGTACTCTAGGGTTAAAAAAAAAGCACACTACAACACAAAATAAATGTCAAAATGAAACAAGAATGAATCGTATGAACAACATGTTTGGCTAACTAGTTTCAGAGAGCGAAACGAGTGGTGTATATCGTCGTATGGACATAGCATAAGAAATACATAGGGCTAATAGTCTTTTCATAATTGTCAATATTAAACATCAATTAGTGAAGATGTTGGAATTTTCCACTAAGAAATACATAGGGCTAAAAATCCAAAATTCTTTACAATCTTTACAGAATGTTACTATCTCATTTTTTCCCCTTTTACATTTTTCGATTCTTCTAGTGTCATCATTAGAAAAGTGGCAATAAATTCTGTAGTTTTTGTGGCATCACTGACAAAATGGAAGTTGCTTTGAAAGCAGCGTTACCATTTTTTAAGTTTTTTCTTTTTTGCCTTATTTTGCTAAAATTTTTTAACAAAATAAATTAGAAATACATTTTAGTGTTATCTTTTAAAATATTAGCACTTTTGTAGAAAAAAGTATTTAAAAAACTAAATTTTTTTTTCACATATGGTGACATTTTTTATTGATAGTTGATGTTAGATGTTTCAAGTGTGAACGCGCATTTCACATTTTCAACATCTTCCATGCGTTGATCCGAAATGTATGCAAGTGTACAAAGGGTATTATAGTCTTTTCACACTTGTCAACATTTTACATCAATTTGCGAAGATGTTGGAATTTTCCCATAAGAAATACATAGGGCTAAAAATCAAAATTTTTCAACATCTTTACAAAATGTTACTACGTCATTTCGTTCCCTTTTACATTTTTCGATTCTTTTAATGTCATCACTAGAAAAATGGCAATAAATTCTGTAATTATTGTGGCATAACCGACAAAATGGAAGTTACTTTGAAAGCAGCGTTACCATTTCTCAAGTTTTTTCTTATTTTGCTTAATTTTGCTAATATTATTAAGCAAAATGAATAAGAAATACATTTTGGTGTTATATCTTAAAATGTTGGCACTTTTGTAGAAAAAAAGTATTTTAAAAAAATTAAAGTTTTTTTCAGAAATGGTGACATTTTTTATTGATAGTAGATGTTAGATGTTTCAAGTGTGAACGCGTATTGCACATTTTCAACATCTTCCATGCGTTCCTCCAAAATGTTTGCAAGTGTACAAAGGGTATTACAATTAAAATTTGTTAACATCTTTACAAGACGATCAAATCTCATTTTGTTCCCTTTTACATTTTTCGATTTTTTTAGTGTCATGGATAGAAAAGTGGCAACAAAATCAAAAACTGTGGCAGCACTTAAAATGGCATTTTATTTAAAAGCAGCGTTACCATTTTTGAAAGTCTTTTTTGTTAAATTTTTCTATTATTAAACAAAATTAATTCAAAATACATTTTGGTGTTTTTTTTTTTTAAATTTTGCCACTTTTTTAAAAAAAGTATTTAATGAAAATAAAAGTTTTTTTTTCAGAAATAGTAAAATTTTTTATTAATTCATATAAAAGATGTTAGATGTTTTAAGTGTGAACGCATGTTTTACACTTTGAACATCTTCCATGTGTTCCTCCGAAATGTATGCAAGTTTACAAAGGGTATAATACCCTTGTACAGGATATATGTATATAAAACACAAAAAGCGCAGTATTTTGGGGCGTGGCGAAAAACAAATTGGATCCTGTTTTAGGATCTTCATGGACATATCTTTCATGCAACAGGGTAACTGGCACAACTTTTTTTTGACCCACGCAGTCTTTGAAACATTTCGAAGGCCTTCCTTTTCTTTGTCCAGTATTTATGTTAACTCATAATTTGAAAAAAATCAAGGAAGAAGGTGCCGTGTAAAAACTGACGCCATCTTGCAAAAATTATTTTTATTAATAAAAATTCATTCTTATTCAACTTTATTATTTAAATGTATATTAATTTGTTTTAGACCTCAATTTTTAAATAAATTGCCGGCAATAAATATGTACAAAAAGTTGCTGTCTACATTAAAGAAAACATAATTTTGACATTTATTGCAATATTTATCTCTGGTATAGACGGGCAGCAATGAAAAATTCGGTAATTACATGTGACAG
Organism: Pollenia griseotomentosa; assembly: GCA_963931875.1. NCBI lineage: Eukaryota > Metazoa > Arthropoda > Insecta > Diptera > Polleniidae > Pollenia > Pollenia griseotomentosa. Next base: position 166,715,136 of record OZ007560.1, on the reverse strand, counting down.
TGTCCCAAATTACACATTTAAGACAAAATCACAAAAAGGCAAAATGCGATTAAAGTTTTCGAAATGTATTTTGCAATAACTTCGATTCAGTTTAAGATACAATACTGATATTTTTATTTACAAATAAAGAAGGTATGAAGGAACACTTTTGCTTAAAGCTTCGTTCACAATCAAAAAAACATTTTCACATGGTGTTCATAATAGAGCAACAATTTCTTTTGCAACCATGAACATTTTGCATTAAGAATCCGTTTGTAAATTTTAGCCATAACAATATTATGCATTTATTATTATTTTTTACAACATTTTGTTGAAGTTTTCATTCAAAACTAAATAAAACTATTTTAAACATTTTTAAAAAAATTTTAGTTACATTTTTGTTTTAAAAATTAAAGGAAAATATATGAAATATTTTAGGAAGAAAAAACGAAATTGTTTCTCTGATTGTGAACAAGGCTTAATTAAGTCACTTAAAATTTTTTATTTTTTGAGATATGTCTATGTCGCAATAAAGGATCGATATGATGTATGAGGTTTTTTTAACTTCTTAAATTATTATAAATTCATCTTGTGCGATTAGAACCATTCCATTTTTACCTTTTAAAACATATAAATTAATTAAAACGACTGGTTGTTTTAATGATTCGAATAAGAATGCCTTTATTATTTTTAGTTATTTAAATAAAAGTTCTTTCCTTAACTAAAAAGAGCTGACCTAGTGTCTGCACCACAATACAAATTTTTGGAAACTTATTGCTACGTTAAACATTAATTTCTAAAAATAACAAACTGAAGTATAAAACAAAAAATACAAAAAGCCATACAATCATAAATGTAAGAAAAAAGCCAAACGCTGGTATCATGCAATGTGACACCAGCGTCCGTCAATGATTTCAACATCGTTCAGTTACAGTGGGCGACGAAACTTTGTTAACTGCCCCTCCTCTTAAGTTTAGACCTTCCTCGGTCTTCTTCAAGGCAGATTTAATAGCGGATTTAAGACTAACTTGTCTTCGTCTCTTCACAAGTCTGCCCAATGCGAGTACCACAAGGTAGCACGCCATAAACAGTCCAAAAGTAATACCTCCAACCAACACAGCTTACTGATGTAACGCAGGTTTTCTATGTTCATCTCATGCTGCAATTCTAGGCTGAGTACATTCTTATGCTCTGTGACGTTAATCATAGGAAAAGTTGGGGTACCAGGTTTCCTGTTATGCCCATTGTTTTTATTAATAAACAAAGAGCCGTTGATAGAAATGATGGTTTCAAACACAATTAAATACGTGCCGTTTATTTTTCTCTCCTTGTGGCCACTCTCGTTGATATTTACAGTTGCATCATTAATAATAATAATACCGTCATCAACTTCGATCACCGGTTCTAAATTGTTATACTGGGTGTTGCAATGTGATACCATACCAGAAATCAACTGTTGAGCACAGGTAGAATTTTGAATTATTTTACAAAAGTCTGATGATAAGGTGCGTTGACAAAGATGAACTGAATAAGTTTGATTTCCGCAGTCTGCCACTGTATTGGTAATAGACAGTTGTAATATTTTTCCGGAGTGAGGAACCCGAAAGACAGTTATCTTCTTGCATAATTGCTGGGGCCTTGAATACTTAATTATAAAATACAAAAATTCTTCGCTTTAAATAACCTTAATACTAGATACGCTAATTAAATCAGATATGCTAACACTTGTGTATTGCTCGCATTCGTTCAACAATTTTAAATCTTCCAAAATAGCTGGATTAACAACATTCAAATTGGCCAGTGCTACAGAAAAAATTGAGTTCTGCAGTTCCATCAAAATCATTCTATTTCTAGCCAATAAAATCTCGAAAAGGTTCCCAGTGTCAATCTGTTTCTGTTTGGTATTCCTTATAATCGTATTAATAGCATTAGTTAGCGTTTCAACTTTAATTTGCAGTTTTGTATTTATTTCTATTTGTCTATTGTTAGAATCTATCAGCTGTTTCTGATTTAATCTTAAATTTTCAAAATCGTCCGCAACAGGCGTACCAGCAATAACCTTTAATGCACTTCCTATAAAATTAATGCTTCTTGCATGTCTGTGATGGACATTTAGGGTTGATAATAACGGGGTTATGTGCTGGATGTCTAAATCTATAATCTTTTTCATATGGGATTGTGGGAATACGTCCATCACTTAAATGGTCTCATTATCAGCCTCGTAATAAACGCTAAGGTTAGTTGTATGACGCAAGTAGCCGTATTAACGGAAATTAAAAAAGTACCAGTTAGAGAACAAAAAAGTAACAAAAAGTTCCCTCTTATAGATTCTTATCCACTCAGGACATTGCATGTTCAATCTTATATATTAAGGTCCAATATTAACGACAATAAAAAAATAAGAGTTGCAGTAACAAAAAGCTAAAGAAAAACATAAATTTCCCGTATTTCCCCTTTTTATACCCTTCACCACAGGTGGAAAAGGGTATATATAAGTTTGTTATTCCGTTTGTAATTTCTATAATATTGATCTTAGACCCTATTAAGTATATATATTCTGTCCTTATGAGGAGAGAAGTTGATTTAACGATGTCCAGCTGTCCGGCCGTCTGTCCGTCTTACGTTTGATATGTGTTTTCCGGATACTCCAGACATGATAGCGGCTAGGTTGTTCTACATTTATTTCACATATAGTCCACTATTGCTATTGAAGTTCAGCCAGATCGGTCCAAAAATGTCTGAGATATGAGCAAAAAACCAGGACTACCTCTAATTTTTTCCAAAAATCCCTCGTTGTTGTTCTATTTTTAATACTATTTTCTGTATATCTGGAGAACGGCAAGAGCCAAAGTTTCCAAATTAGGTACACACATTAAGGTTATCAGTACACAGCACCCCACAAAATGTGGGCGGGATTGGAGAAGTGGGCGTAGTACCTCCCGTACAAAAAATATAAAAAATTGTATAAAAACCTGATTTTTTCGACTGTCATATGACCTATGGTTATCCCTTATATATCAAAAGATCAGAAATCTTTAGGAAAAAATATTTTCTGAAAATTTCGGGAAAATCGGCTCAGATACAAAAAGTTATGACCAAAATTAAATTTTTTTTTTTAAATCTCCACTTTCGGGAACCATAGATCTTCCCGAGTCCAAGCTCCAACTAATTGGTAAATTTATTCTCAAACACGTCGGTACATAAATCTGTCAAATCGGTTAAAAAATGGCTGAGTTATAATCAAAATACTAAAATCCCAAAAAAATATTCTTTTTTATAATTAAGTTTGTTTTTATTTATTATTTTTTTTTATAATTAAGTTTGTTTAAATATAGGTATGTACATAAATGTACGTATATATACATATATACCTATAACCCAATTTAATAGTAATATTATTCTTAAGCACGTTGGTATATAAATCTGTCAAATATGTTAAAAATGGTTAAGTTATGAGCAAAATACTCAACAAAAGTACAAAAAACATTAAATTCTTATAAAAACTAAAATTTTAGAGCTGTAATATGACCTATTCATACGTTTAAGATATCAAAATATCGGAAACCTTTAGAAGAACATATTTGCTGAAAAACTCGGAAAATCGGTATAAAACAAAGTAATGTCAAAAATATATTTTTTTTTTTAAATACCTATTTTCGGGAACCATAGAACTTCTCGACTCCAAGTTTTATCACCAAAGTAAATGGTAATTTTATTTTTTAAGATGCCGGTGTAAAAATGTATCAAATCGGTTATAAAATGGCCGAGTTATGACCAAATACTGAAATTCGATCAAAACTAAACTTGCTATATATTAATTAAACTTTTAATATAAGTATTTAATACCACGCAAACATGTGCAAATAATTAAATAAAACTATACATGTACATATATAAATAGACATATATTTAGATAAATATATAAACTTCTGTTCTTTCCAAACCATGGTGAAGGGTTTATAAGATTCGGCATAGCCGAATATAGCACTCTTACTTGTTTGTACCATTTTTTTTTCTCCATTTAGTTATCAAAAATTTCAGTATTGTAGTGAGAGCCCATAATTAAGTATGAATATGTCAATGAATGGAGAAAAATGTTTTGTAAAAAAGTACCAAAAATAGTTACGATTGTTACCCTTTAAATGTTTGAATTTCGAAAAAGTACCAAATTCATATTCGTATTTTTTTGATAAGTTTCGAATGTGGTAAAAACTTTGTTTCTATGTTGATTGGTTGAAAAGATAGATGGGGTGCCAAAAAAGTACCAAAATTCAGGTTTTACCCGTTTGTTCCCTAATAGGACCGAATTTTAAAAAAGAACAAGACACCTGCCCGCTTATTTTTCTAAAGAACAAGACACCTGCCCGCTTTTTTTTCTAAAGAACAACGATAAGTATTACGTTTTTTACCCTTTTTACCCCCTAAACATTCGAATTTCCCAAAAATCCCATCTTAGTGGATCGATTTGGGGAGTCACATATCTCTGGTCCAAATTTCAAGTTTTTAGCTACAGGCGTTTAGGCTTTGCAATGATGAACCAGTGAGTCAGTCAGTCAGTAACGTTACAATATTATATATATAGTTAGATAGATGGAGAAAAACGTTGGGAAAAAAGTAACAAATTTGTATCTCTTTTAGTTTAGGAGATATCAGGTTAGCAAATTTTTCTAATGAACAACAATAAATGTTAATGTTTTCATTTAGCTTAGGAGGTATGAGGTTAGCAGGATCTATTGAGCGAGAGAAGAGCCTTCGGCCCAAATGTCAACCTTTTAGCTTCAAACGTTTAGGCAATGCGACGAAAGATAAATAGATGGAGAAAAAATCATTTGAAAAAAGTAACAAACATATGTTGGTACAATTTTGACCCTTTAAACGTTTGAATTTCAATGTTTACTACCTAAAACGGCCGAATATCGTAAAAGTACCAGACAGATATTTGCTTTTTTTATTTAATGCACAAAAATTTATATAAAATTAAGTAAAAGTACCAGTTAATTTAAAGCAATTACCAGTTAGAGATCGAAAGAGAACCAAAAAATCCTTTTTTTCAGATTTTCATTGACTCAGGAACTTGCATGTTTAATTTAATGTTTCTAGGTCCAACAAATACTGAAATTGAAAAGGTACCAGTTAAAGAGCAAAATAGTTCCAAAAACCCTCTTACAGATTCTCATTCACTCAGGACTTTGCATGTTTAATTTTATCTTTCTAGGTCCAATACTAACGAAAATTCAAAAAGTACCAGTTAGTGAATAAAAAAGTACCAAAAATTTCCCTCTTATAGATTCTCAACCACTTAGGACATTGCATGTTGAATTTTATGATTCTAGGTTCAATACTAACGGAAATTCAAAAAGTGCCAATTAATGAACAAAAAAGTACCAAAAACTTCCCTCTTATAGATTCTTATCCACTCAGGACATTGCATCTTGAATTTAATGTTTCTACGTCCCAGTTTTGGACGGAAATTAAAAAAAATACCAGTTGTTGAACCAAAAAGCTAAATGAAAATATCAAATTTCCCATATTTCCCCTCTTTAGTACTATTTTTTCCCCCCATTAAAGTATAAAAAATTTCAGTATTGTAGTGGGAGCCCATAATTTAGTACGAATATGTCAATGAATGGAGAAAAATATTTTGTAAAAAAGGACCACATGACCTTGCGTGTTGAATTTTATGTTTCTAGGTCCAATACTAACGGAAATTTAAAAAGTACCAATTAATGAACAAAAAAGTACCTAAAAGCCCTCTTACAGGTTCTTATCCACTCAGGACCTTGCATGTTTAATTTTATGTTTCTATGTCAAATACTTACAGAAAAATTAAAAAGTAAAAAACAAAAAAGTACCAAAAACTTTCCTCTTATAAATTCTTATCCACTCAGGGCATTGCATCTTGAATTTTACGTTTCTAAGTCCAATAGTTACGGATATTCAAAAAGTGCCAGTTTAAGAACTAAAAAGTACCAATAAGCGCTTTTACAGATTCCTATTCACTCAGGACCTTGCAGGTTTAATTTTATGTTCATAAGGCCAATATTAGCGAAAGCTTAAAAAAAGTACCAGCTAAAAAACAAAAAAGTACCAAAAAGATCCCTCTAACAGATTGTCTTTCACTCAAGACCTTGCATGTTTTATTTCATGTTTCTAGGTCCAATAATAACGGAATTTCAAAAAGTACCAGTTAAAGAACAAAAAAGTACAAAAAAGCCCTCTTACAGATTCTCATTCTCTCAGAACCTTGCATGTTTAATTTTATCTTTCTAGGTCTAATACCAACGGAAATTTAGAAAGTACCAGTTAGTGAATAAAAAAGTACCAAAAATTTCCCTCTTATAGATTCTCAACCGCTCAGGGCATTGCATGTTGAATTTTATGATTCTAGGTTCAATACTAACGGAAATTCAAAAAGTACCAGTTAATGAACAAAAAAGTACCAAAAAGCCCTCTTATAGATTCCTATTCACTCAGGACCTTGCATGTTTAATTTTATCTTTCTAGGTCCAATACCAACGGAAATTCAAAAAGTACCAGTCAAAAAATAAAAAAGTACCAAAAAGTTCCCTCTAACAGATTCTCGTTCACTCAGGGCATTGCGGAAAATTCAAAAAGTTCCAGTTATAGAACAAAAAAGTACCAAAAAGTTCCGCAATAGATTCTTATCCCCTCAGGGCTTTGCATGTCGACTCTTATGATTTTGGGTCCTATATTAACGATAATTAAAGAAAAATATCAAATTTCCCGTATTTCATTTTGTTGGTACTTTTTGTTCCCCCCATTAAAGTATCAAAAATTTCTGTATTGTAGTGGGAGCCCATAATTTGATACGAATATCTCAATGAATGGAAAAAATGTTTTGTAAAAAAAAGTTACAAAAATATTTGCAATTTTCACCCTTTAAATGTTCGAATTTCGAAAAAGTACCAAATTGAAATTCGTATTTTTTTGATAAGTTTCGAATGTGGCATAAACTTTGTTTCTATGTTTATCGGATCAAAAGATAGATGGGGTGTCAAAAAAGTACCAAAATTCAGGTTTTACCCGTTTACTCTCTTAAAGGGCCGAATTTCAAAAAAGTACCAGACACCTGTCCGCTAATTTTTTTAAAGAACACCGATAAGTATTACATTTATTTTGTAACTAATTTAGTTTTATAGATATAAGATTACCGAATTATTTTTCCGTTTTTACACTTTTTTACCCCCTAAACATTCGAATTTCCAAAAATCCCGCCTCAGATTTGGGACGTGACCAATCTCTGCTCCAGTCAGTCAGTCAGTGACGCTACAATTTTATAAATATATATACATTAATTAGTATTGTGGTTATTTTGTTGAACTATTTACGTTTTTTTTTTTTTTTTTTTTTTTTTTTTTTTTTTTTTTAATCCAAATTTTTATGAAGAAAGAAATTTTACAATATGGAAATAAATTAAAATTGTTATTGATAATCTTTCATTCTTGACCGTGGCCGGGATTCGAACCGCGGCCGGCAGGTTACCATGACATGTTTCGATCGCAACCACTCGATCTCCTCAGATGGATTTGCGGTTTTACACTCGCAGCCATCGACGACTGCTGACGTCAATAGTCAAATATCAATCCTTAAACCAAATTGTATTTTAACCTTTGGTAGATCGAAGTTTGCTTTTTTGAATGATAATCCATTTTAATTGATTTTACATGTTCTTCCTTACTTCTGTTTTTTCGTACTTTCGTCAAGAATTTTTCTTGAAGTCCAAAGTACATTTTTTTTTGTTTTTTCATTTTTGTCTTTCTTTTTCTTGTTGACCTTTTGCAGCACAACTTGAAGGACAAATAAACACATAGAGCTCGTGCCTTAGCTTTAACAATAATTAGTATTGTGGTTATTTTGTTGAACTATTTATGGTTTTTTTTTTAATCCAAATTTTTAATATTTATAATAAGGCTTAAGTTCATTAAATTTAATTTTCATTAAATTATTTTTATGAAGAAAGAAATTTTACAACATGAAAATAAATTAAAATTGTTATTGATAATCTTTCATTCTTGACCGTGGCCGGGATTCGAACCGCGGCCGGCAGGTTACCATGACATGTTTCGATCGCAACCACTCTGTTTTTCCTTAATACTTTTTAAGGAATTTGAATAACAATTAATAATTATTTTTCGGGGTTGTTTTAAAACTTCTTTTATAAAAAATCACACTCGGAAATAAGTACAAGACCGGTTGCTTTCGTTTACAATTTAGAATTGAATTTATTTTTTTAAAAATGGTTCTTTACAAATTGACAATATAACAGTTGGGAAATAATTTCCCAAGCTGTTTGACGTTAAAATTTAATAATTTATTTAGCAGTAATTTAAAGTAATTAATTCATTAAAAAAATTCAAAATTCAAGTAAATTAAATAACTAATAAAAATATTAAAAAAAATTAAAAAAAAAAATTAAAAAATGTTGATCTGGCGAAACACCGGCCCCATTGAAGGACCTACGGTCTTCAATCAATTGGAAGCAGCGCCAACTTGTGTATTGCCCTCTTCAGAACCCCGTTTTTAGTCTTCACTAGCGCTACTCTCACTCTGCCGTCTGCGCCTGGGGTTACCTCCTGAACTCGGCCGGTCAGACACTGCATGGGTGGCATGTTGTCCTCGTGAACGACGACGAGCTTGCCGACGGCGAGATATGGCTCTTCTTGTGCCCACTTGGTTTTGGCTTGTAGGCTGCGGACGTAGTCTTTCTCCCAAGACTGCCAAAACGTCTGCTTGAGAGCGCAGGTAAGCCTCCATCTCTTGCAGAACCTCAGCCTGTCCACTTCTTCTCGAGGCAATTCTAGCGGCAGCGCTTGTAGGCTCTCGCCGATCAACAGATGCCCCGGAGTTAACGCTTCGCCGTCTTTCGGGTCGTTGCTGACTGGAGCGATTGGCCTGGAGTTCAATACTGCCTCTACTTGAACCAGGACCGTCTGCATCTCTTCTTGGCTCAGTACCACCGTGCCCACGGTTTTGACGAGCAGTCCTTTGGCAGATTTGACGGCCGCTTCCCACAGGCCGCCGAAATGTGGAGCCCGCGGCGGAATGAATATGAAGTTGACCCCTCTGTTGGCAGCATACTTCTGTAGCTCTCCGGCATTGGTGACCATCGCCTCTCGAAGCTGCTGCAGCTCTCTGCTGGCACCGACAAAATTGGTTGCGTTGTCGCAATAAACGCGCTCTGGGAGCCCACATCTGCCGATGAACCTTTGAAGACAGAGAATAAAAGAATTGGAAGAGAGATCAGAAACCAGTTCAATATGTACAGCTTTTGAAGTAAAACACAGAAATATAGCTATATACATTTTAACGGGGTGACGGCCACGAATTTTAAGCGTTATATTAACTGGGCCGCAAAAATCTACACCACACACTTTGAATGGGCGTAGAGCTCTCACCCTATCGGCGGGCAAATTTCCCATTATCTGACTCATTAACTTTGGTTTATACAAAAAGCAATGAAGGCACTTGCGGACTACTTTTGAACATTCTTCGCGGGCATTTATTAGCCAAATTCTGTCTCGCAAAATGGCTACTAGTGCTTTAGCACCAGCATGACAGTTTTCTAAATGTAAGTGTCGCAAATAAAGTGCCATAAAATGAGATTTCCTTTTCATTTAACGACCCTAAGTAGTGAAAATGAACGATGGTCGCTTTTAAATTGATGGACAAATGGATTCAATTTTTGTAAATTAGAAGGCAAAACTTGTGATTTTCTTAACTTTCTCCGCTCTTCGGTATAGTCCAATTTTTGGTAAAATTCAATAAGCTGAAGGAAAGTCCAATTAATTTCTTTCGCTGTAGGTATACCCAAATTGCGGCATTTATCTCCACGAGCAATATCAAGAAAACGAAAAACATAAGTGAATACTCGAATCATTTTAGTATATGATGAATATTTCTCAATCACTTTTACTACATAGTTGTCTTCATTTTCCTCTACAGCAAAAAAACGTTAGTTTTCCTTTTCTCAAGCGATTCTTCTTCGATTGACAATTCAAAATGTTTGTTAACGGGCCACTTGTCACTTTCATTAAGTAAAAATCATGGGCCGTCGAACCAAATAGAATCAACTAACTCATCAACATTACAACCTCTAGAAACTATATCAGCAGGATTTTCTTTAGTTGGAACATGACGCCAAGTGATATTTGTAGATAAATCCTGAATTTCTGAAACTCGATTTGACACAAATGTCGCTAGAGTCGATGGATGAGTTTGAATCCAGTGCAACGTTATTTCTGAATCCGTCCAAAATGTTATGCTTTCTATCTCAAACGAAATCATAGGTTTTATTTTCGACCATAACTTGGCCAGTAAATGCGCTGCACATAATTCAAGTCGGGGAAGTGACTTTGTCTTCAGAGGAGCAACTTTTGATTTAGCCGTTAGCAATCGACATGAAATTTTAGCAGAAGCTCTACTCCGGATGTAAATGCAACAGCCATACGCGTGCATAGAAGCATCAGAAAACCCATGAATTTGACATTTAGTTCTTGTATTGGTTAAAACATATCTCGGGATCTCTAAAGTATCAATTTTCAATAAATTGGACTTGAAATTCAACCAAGACGTATCAAGACGTGTAGGGATTGATTCATCCCAATCTAGCTTTATCAGCCATAGTTCTTACAGAAGAGCCTTTATAACCAATGGGCACAAAAGTCCGAGCGGATCAAATAGCCTTGCTGAAACGGATAATATATTCCGTTTTGTTGCCCTTAAATTCAGAAATGAATCATCCAAGTGGTATTTAAATACATCACTCTTCGGACGCCAATAAGTGCCTAATGTCTTCGTGAGATCCGGATCTAATTGAACAGCCTTTTCTATCATTGCGTGATCGGTTTGACCAAAATGATTTGAAAACCACTTAGTTAAATTAAAACCTGCCGATTGTAGTATTCCAGTGACTTGAGATCTAATTACATCAAGCTCTTCTATTGAATCAGCGCCAGTTAACAAATCATCGACGTAGAAGTCTGTTTTTATTACTTTAGACCCGATAGGTAAAGTTTTTTCAAACAATTCACTCAAATAAGAAAGGCATCGTATTGCCAGAAACGGAGCAGATGAGGTGCCATAAGTCACTGTGTTCAGTTTATAAATTTCAATATTTTTCGTTTGACTTTCTCGCCATAATATTAATTGAAAATTTCTGTCGGCCTCATCAATTATTACTTGACGGTACATTTTTTCAATGTCAGCCGTGATGGCGTATTTATGCATTCGAAAACGAATTAGCGTAGAATATAATTCCTCTTGAATTGTAGGGCCGATCATTAGAAGATCATTGAGAGAAATTTGAGTTGACGTTTTACAAGAAGCGTCAAAAACTACCCTTAATTTTGTAGTAGAACTCTGTGGACGTAATACACATTGATGCGGGATAAAATAATGTGGTATATTGGGAATTTTGTTGTCTGTAATATACATATGTCCCAAGTTAATGTATTCCTTCATAAAGGAGTTATACATCTCTTTCATTTGTGGTTCTTTCGACAGTCGACGTTCTAATGATAGAAATCGTCTTTTTGCTGTTTCAAAAGAAAGACCCAAAGTATCAGGATTCGCTTTGAAAGGTAGTGCCACTTTAAATCTTCCCGTGGGCAGTCTTTGAATAGAATTCAAAAAACTTTCCTCGCATTTTTGATGCTCTAACGAAAGAATATTCACCCCCTTAGGCATTTCCTCTAACTCCCAAAATCTACGGACAACTGAGTCAAGTGAATCTTCCTCGTTTTCTTTCAGTGTACTTAAATGGCATACATTATTCACAGTATTTTATGGCTCAGAAGCGTTTTCTGGAGTGTTGGACTGATAGGATTTTGCTTAATTTGACCAACGCATAATAATTCAAAGAATATCTCAGCGCCGATCAACATATCTATTTTTTGAGGTTTATTAAAATATCGATCAGCTATATTAGAAGGCAAGTTCCAACCATGTGTTGAAATTTTATGATCTGGTTGATAGTTTGAGATCGATCGAAGAATCCAAAATTCTGAAGAAAATTCATGTGAATTCATACGAGATCTTATTGTTGCCTGTAGCTTAAATTTTGCGGAAGAATTAGTTCTACCTATACCAAGTAAACTGAGATTTCTTTCTTCTTTTCGGAGTTGTAGTCGCTGAGATAGTTCCTCAGTTACAAAGTTAATTTGTGAACCGGAGTCCAATAACGCTCTAGCTAAAACATATTGACCAGATCGATTTCTGATGTAAACCAATGCGGTCGCTAAAATAACATTGTCTTTGTCTGAATACGAATGATTTACAGAAGCCCTCGAAGTTGAAGGTCTGTCAGGATCAGAACTACTATCATGTACTGGTTGTGCATTATTTGCAGCATAAACATGCAGTAAAGTGTGATGCGAGCGACTACAAACTCGGCACTTTGACGATTTACATTTTGTCACAGTATGACCTTTCTTTAAACAATTGATACAGGCAGGAACGCCCTTAACAAAGTCAAATCTTTGTTGTACAGGTACAGATACATAGTGTTGAACAGATGCACAAAACAAACATTTCACTGCCTCTTGTTGTGGATTGGGTTGGCTTACAAATGAAGACTTTGATTTCTTTTTAGAAAACGTTTCATTTTTCTTTGGAAAATTGGCAGTAGGCCTTAACCTTGAACTTGAAGCTTCTTCAGCTGAAATGTGTTGATACCTTTTGTTCAAAGCTGCCTCGCAATCACTCCATAGGGGCAACTTTTCGTAATCAAGTTGCTCTTCCCATTTTGATCTAGTGCTCGGATCTACTTTTGTCATTACTAAGTGAATTATTATCGCGTTAGTAATTGCCTTGTCATCGCCAATTGACAAAAGTGACCCATATATGGCCGAAACCGTATCGATCATGCACCTCAAGGCTGTTGCCGATGGTTAAGACATTTCCGGCAACTCAAATAATTTAGTCATAAACTCTTTTCAAACTTTGCAAAGCCTTGGAATAATTTTGCTCACTTATTTGATAGGCTTTAACCGTGCCTAGAGCTTCATCTGACAAGCATGATATTAAATGGTTGAATTTTTCAATTTCAGTCAGAGTGGTATCACTATCAACCGAACTCTCGAATAAACTTATAAAGTTTTTATATTCGGAATATTTTCCGCTGAATTTCGGCAACTTCATATTTGGAAGTCGATTATGATGAGGCTGGAAACCTAAAGTGGTTTCTGCAAAACTGTTTTGCCTTGGAGTTAAATACCCCATAAGCATACTTTTAGTGGAAACGCATAAATTTTCCAAATCAGACCTTTCATCGTTTGATGGATCTAAAATGTCTATCTCTGCCTGAATATCCATTGCGTCCTCAATATATGAATTTAAAATTTCTAACCTACATTGCAACTCATTCTGATTAAACGAAATTGTCTTCTCCTTAATGGAACGACGTATTCTTGCCACGTTGCCTAAAATTGTGTTTTTCTGTTGGTATAAACTCTCAAGACTAGGAGCGGAACCTTTTTGCTTCTTGCCGCCTGCCATAATGTAGTCGAGAATTATTGATCAACAACAGAATAAATAGGAAACAAAGTTAAATTTTAATACTTTTTTATCTTGACAATTTTTGGAAGGATCTCAAGGAACTTTAAGCGTTGTCGTATTGACACGAAAAATTAATAAAAAACGTTCCGAGATCAACTTACTGTCTCAATGCTATTGCAGAAACAGCCTTTTATATAGACCAGAAATTTTTAGGTTTCAACTATTTTTTATTTATTAATTTTTTGCAATTAAACTGCAAAAATTGTAGGGAAATTTTTTAATTAATTTCAAAAAATAATTGTTCGCTGGGTTGTGAAGAGTAATTTCAATAATTTTTCTCGATTCACAATGATTTTTAAATTTATCTGTAAAATAAAAATATTTTATTGACGCGTTAAAATTTTCGCAAAAATGTTTGCTGGGATGCACCGCAAGCAAAAGGAAAAAGTTGAAAACAAATGACAAAATATTTATATGTATGTTGTTGTTTATAAAACAAGCAAATTGAATTTTAATATGTAATTAGTTTTTGTCTCTTTATGTTTCACTAGCTTACCACAGCCTCTTGAATATTAAATTCACTCGCAATCACTTTGATAAATGTCCGTCCGATAATAATTATTTTTCCTCGATTTATTTTCACAATATTTGACGTATATTATTTTTCATACACAGTTTTTCTTTCTTTTAAAAATTCTCAACTATTTACCGTTTATTTATTTTGATATAATTTATATTTATTTATTAATTTCAAATTGTTTTTATTTATTTTGTGCACTTAATATTTTCTTCTTCTTGTTATTTGTTTGTTTGTTTTTGTTTTGACTCGCTGTTTACCTCTGATCAATGATGTTGCCAATCAGATCAATACACACAGTGTTGGTCAACTTTTCTATTTATAAGTAACGAGTTTAAAGAAAATTAAACAAAGCAAACGTCATATAATAAAACGAGCGAGTTAAAGAAGAAATGTAACACAATAATAAAAAAACGTAAATATTTATTGGAAATATGTAAGTATGTAAATAGTTACAATTTAATAAATTTTTTAATTTTGTAGTAAGAGAAAAACTCCGGAATATGAAAATAAAGAGAACGAACGGTAAGTGATGGCAAAATTGCAGCGAGGAGGCGTATTTTTCTCGTTTGTGGCGGTTTTTTCAACACTTGCACTAGATAATTATGTTTTATTAATTTTCTGTTAATGATAATTAACTCGCGAACAATAAAAAGCACTTTTATTTGTATATGTTTGTGTGTTTCACTACTTAGGCGATTGTTAGTAATAAAAATCTCATTAAAAGAACGAATAATTTTGGTGTGGAAAATAAACTTTAGCAAATTAATATTAGTAGTTTAATTTTTTAAATTGAATTGCTACAAAGTTTTTTTTTTTTTTTTTCTCATTATTTTTTATTGAATCTTCATATTTTAAATATGAACTAACAATAATTAATCAAATCTTAACCTAATACGTTATTTTATGTCCTGCCAGTGCCAGACAAAAATTTTCTTCATCACGGGTTCTGTTCACTTATATAGGTGTTTATCGCTCATCTAGTTGGGTAAGTGCTGCAGTGTCTCTTCTTCTTAAGCGAGTGTGGCCGCCATGGTTTAAAATATTTCGAGCTAGTGGATTTGGGTGTTGTTCAAGCCTTTTTAAATATTTTACTGCATATTTTGTAATCATAGTTTTTACTAAAGGAACATTGAGATCCTTGTGAATATTTGAGTTTTTAACATACCAAGGGGCAGCTGTGATTATTCGAAGAAGTTTATTTTGGCGCCTTTGAATTTTTTCGATATTAGAGGCCGAGGCAGTGCCCCATAGTTGAATACCGTAGCACCAGATTGGCTTTAAGATGGAGTTGTAAAGTAAAAGTTTGCAGTCGAGACTTAGGACAGAGTTTCTTCCAATAAGCCAATGAATTTGGATGGCTTTTAGTTTCATTTGAGATAATTTTGCCTCTATATGGCTTTTCCACGTTAAACGGCGATCTAGATGAATACCGAGGTATTTTACATGCGAATTTTGAGGCACTAAATGATTATTGATTTTAATAGGGGGGCATGTTTCCCGACGCAAGGTAAATGTTACATGTACGCATTTTTGCTCATTGACCTTTATCCTCCATTGCTTCAGCCACAGTTCGAGTTGAAATATATGATCCTGTAGGTATCGAGATGCTTCTTGACTGTTTTCATGCACGCTTAGAAAAGCTGTGTCATCAGCAAATGTTGAAGTTTGGGTGTAGTTGTTTATTGGCATATCCGAAGTATATATTAAGTATAAAAGTGGGCCTAGGATGCTTCCCTGAGGGACTCCAGCTTCAATTGGTTGAGGAGAGCTTAAATAATCACCTTCTTTAATAATAAACTTTCGACCGACTAAGTAGCTTTCTAACAGCTTGTGTGTGTTTACTGGTAAGTTTAGCTTCAATTTATGTAATAAGCCTTCATGCCAGACTTTGTCAAAAGCTTGAGAAACATCGATGAAGAGAGCGGAACAATATTTTCTTTCTTCAAAGGCTTTTCTTATTGCGTTTACTATACGATGGGTTTGCTCAATTGTGCTGTGTTCTCTTCTAAAGCCGAATTGGTGGTTAGGAATACATCTGTTTTCATTTAGAATTGGGGTTAATTTTGACGCTAACAGCTTCTCAAACAGCTTTGATATATTTGAAAGTAAACTTATAGGCCTATATGACTCAACTTTTGTGTGATCCTTTCCTGGCTTAGGTATCATGATGACTAAGGAAACCTTCCACTTTTGAGGATAGTATTCCAGGCGTAAAATAGCATTAAAAATTAAAAGAATAATTCTCCTTGCTATGCTGGGTAGCTCCAAAAGCATTTTGTTGCTGATCTTATCAAAACCAGGAGCCTTCTTGGGGTTTAAATCACAAATAGCTTTTTCGATTTCTCTTATCTCAAATCTTAGGGGAACAGCTGCTCTAGCAGCAACAGGTGGTAACTCGACCGCCATATCGTGAGATATGTTAGGGGTAAATACGTGTTTTAAATGATTAACAAACAGATTTCCTTTTTCAACATCATTTCTTGCCCAACTTCCATTCAAGTTTCTTAATGGCGGATTAGCGACAACTGGCCTTTTGAGGTTTCTAGCTGCACGCCATAATGAGTAGTCTGATTGTGGAGTTGCATCAAGTTCCTTAAGATATTTTTCCAGAGAAGCCGTTTTCTGAGTCTGCAGTAACTTTCTCAGCCTTTTTGTACAGTCTTTTAGTAAGTTCTTAAGTTGAGGGGATCTGTGCAATTGCCACTCTCTACGAGCTCTCCTTTTTTCAGACAAGAGACGCTCGACATCTGAGGAATATATTTTATTATTTTTGGTTTTTTTGGGGGCAATGCTGGAATGTTGAACAGCTAGTTTTAGAAAACTGTCAAAATTGACAATAGAGCGATCTATATACTCCGGTGTGCTAAGCGGAATATTTTCTGTGCAATGGGTACTGAGATATTTTTTATATTTTATCCAATTTATATGTGTAGCTGACGTCGCTATGTGTCCAGAGGGAGATTCAATTCTATTGGTGTTTATTATACTAACAATTGTAGGTGTGTGATCAGAGGATAATTCTATGGAAGCTTCAACGTAAATCGTTTCTGTGGGGATGTTTTTAACCACGCCAAAATCGATGACATCTGGAATTTTTTGCGGATCAGCAGGCCAATATGTTGGTTGGCCGCTAGCGACAACATTTAAATTCATTTTAGAGATTGTATTAAACAAAACACGACCCTTTGGTGATATAAGTCGTGACCCCCAGAAGGTATGTTTTGCGTTGTAATCGCCAGCAGCCAGGAAACAGGGCCCCAGTGACTTATAATATTTGTAATATTGGCTTTCTGATATTGCAAATCTAGGTGGTGAATATAGAGATGAAATAACTATGCTTCGATTTAGCTCTTCGACACAAATGTTCGTAGCTTGGAGATAATCTTCACGATGATCACACATTGGGTAGTGTTTAATTCGGTTTTTTATTAATATAGCAGAACCTCCACAACCTCTATCTCGAGGGTCCTTGGTATCATATAGAGTATAACCATTAATTTTAAACGTATTTCTTGAGGTCAAATGAGTTTCAGAAACCATCATGACATCAATTTGTTTATTTTTAAGAAAGTATTCTAATTCATTTGTATGTTGGCGGATGCCGTTTGCGTTCCAAAAACAAATTTTTAAACAGTTCATGGCTTGTTAAGAATAGCTTGCAATAACATCGATTGCATTCTAAGAATTTCCTGCATCATATTACCCATTGTGTTTGTAAAATTATTTACTGTTTGCACTAATGTTTCCATGGTTTTTTCTAGACGACTTAGATTAGAAACTGGAGTTTCGTCATTACTTGACGAAGCGCCTTGCATTGGTACATTGTTTGATTTTAAAACGTTAGCATAAGAGGTTCTGTTACTACTAGGCTGCGGAGCCTGAAGATCATTACTGTTTACTTGATTCGTTACCTGCATTTGAGGGGGATTAGTTTTCGGTCCAACCGACTGCTTGACGATAGTATATACAGGGCATCCTCTATAATTGGCAGTGTGATTGCCACCACAGTTGCTGCATTTTTTCACGTTGGGGTCGGTTTTAGACTTATCGCAAAGAACTGTACCGTGTAGCTCACCACATACTACGCAAACAGGGGGTAAATAGCAGTATGTCTTAGTATGGCCAAATTCTTGGCAGTTCAAACATTGAACGGGACCACCTCTTTTGTGCGGCTCCTCTATAGTTACCTTTCTGTACAGAATGTATTTTAAATCATAGATGGGATGCGTTTCATTTTTTTTAAGCTTAACGTCGCCGGGTTCAAACTCTACTCGAAAAAGTGGTTGGGGAATTTTTTCTCTATTTTTTATGTTTACTACATGTTTTACCTTGAAGCCTTTTTCTTCTAGGAATGTTTTGACCTCTTCTGGGTCCACACATGAGTCAATACCCTTAATCACTACCTGAAGACCTTTACTGCTTTTCAGTTGGTATGTATAAAAGTTTTTTTTTAGTGCTTCAAAGTTGTTTATTACTTTGCGGAAGTCATTCTCATGATTGACTTGAATTTTAGTCTCGTTTATACTACCACGCTTGATAGCCGCTACGTAAAACGAATTTTCACCTATCACTGATATCAAACTCTTTATGAGCTCATTTGAATTTTGTTCCCTAAGATATATCGGGGGAGGCTTTGATGATTTTATGACGTTTGGTGCTTCAGAGGATTCATCCTCCAGAATTGCAAAACGATTTTGAGTATTTATTTTATCAAAAGTTGGTACTTTTGAGGCCGAAGCAACTGCTGCAGAGGTAGGGCTGCGTCCCCGTTTGAGCACTGTTATGTACCTGTCCATACCAACTTGTACTGTAGGCTTTTGAGAAATTTTTCCTTGAGTTACTGAGTTGTCCATAGCGGCTGTTTTGGGGTTAACCGTATCATCACTTATTAAAGTTTTTTTTGGCTCTGCGGCAGCGCCTGCAGTTAACAAGCTTGTTATTGTAATACGATCGACCGTATTTGTAAACAAAGAAGGTGAGAGGGAACGCGTTCGAGTAATAGGTTTAGCCGTTAGGTAATTGCTATCATCGATTCTTTTTTTTGTTTCTACTTTTGTTTCGTCAACACTCACTGTAACATATGCATTTCTTTCATTATGTTTAATTGTTTTTGCATTGTACGCATTCATAAGTTTTTTTTTTTTTATTTTACAGTTTGTTTAATTGTGCTCTTCTTGTTATTTGTTGTTAAAAACCCCGATAATAAAAAAGAAGAATAAACAAAAACAAGAAATGTTTTTGCTTAAAATGTATGTTTGTATGTTTATGTATGTATGTTCATACATACATTTTTTTATTAAATTATAACTTTTATTATTTTAATTATTGACGTTTATGTTCACAAATTAAAAATTATTTTTAAGCGTCCAATTCGCTGATATTATATTATTTATTTAATAAATAATATTATGATTTTATAACAACTTATTTAAGTATGTTAAAAGAAAACAAAAACCGTATGCCGAGTTAAAAAAAAAAACACGTCTGCATTCAACGAGCACTGTGATGTGAAATGAAATTGCTACAAAGTCTCACACAATTATTTGTTCTTTAATACCTGGTTAGAAGGTTGTTGACGTTCGGCACTTTCCTTTTGGCACAAAACGCAGTTGCAATTAGGCATCTGGATGACTTCCTTCTGCTGTAGTTAGGTTGTTGGTTTTTAAATTTGCTGATTTAATTATTATTAGTTTGTGGTTATTTTGTTTATTTATTTTTCGGGTGTTACAATAACGACGCACGAAAATTAAAACTTATTTTTACACAAACCGAAACAAAAAGTACGGTAATGGTAACCGTGGATTTTTTAATTTATTTAATTTTTTAAAACAGTCCCTGCTCGGGCGCCAAAATGTTTTTCCTTAATACTTTTTAAGGAATTTGAATAACAATTAATAATTATTTTTCGGGGTTGTTTTAAAACTTCTTTTATAAAAAATCACACTCGGAAATAAGTACAAGACCGGTTGCTTTCGTTTACAATTTAGAATTGAATTTATTTTTTTAAAAATGGTTCTTTACAAATTGACAATATAACAGTTGGGAAATAATTTCCCAAGCTGTTTGACGTTAAAATTTAATAATTTATTAAGCAGTAATTTAAAGTAATTAATTCATTAAAAAAATTCAAAATTCAAGTAAATTAAATAACTAATAAAAATATTAAAAAAATTATATTCAACATTTTTTTTTATTTTTCGAATTTATTCTATGAGTTAAATTTCAGTTATGTATTTTATAAAGCTTTTTTGTAATAGTTCTATTCCTTAAATTTTTAGGAATGACTTTTATACACTACCAGACTATTATATTGTATTTTCTTGTTACATTTTACCTTAGCTATCCTTTGGATAGCAATGAAGTATATTGTATGTACAGAAAAATTAACAATTATTAGACACCAGCAGAATGTAATGCATTTTCTGGCCCGCTACGGCCTTCGTCAGCATTCTTTGTGTCACACTGGATAGTGATACTTTATAAATTGAATGTATTTAACTCAACTATTTTAACAAATAGAAACTGGGAATTATTTCCTTTCGCAGGTTACTTTATATTATATTCAACATTTTTTTTATTTTTCGAATTTATTCTATGAGTTAAATTTCAGTTATGTATTTTATAAAGCTTTTTTGTAATAGTTCTATTCCTTAAATTTTTAGGAATGACTTTTATACACTACCAGACTATTATATTGTATTTTCTTGTTACATTTTACCTTAGCTATCCTTTGGATAGCAATGAAGTATATTGTATGTACAGAAAAATTAACAATTATTAGACACCAGCAGAATGTAATGCATTTTCTGGCCCGCTACGGCCTTCGTCAGCATTCTTTGTGTCACACTGGATAGTGATACTTTATAATTGAATGCGAAAGGAAATAATTCCCAGTTTCTATTTAATATTAAAAAAAATTAAAAAAATAAAATTAAAAAATGTTGATCTGGCGAAACACACTCGATCTCCTCAGATGGATTTGCCGTTTTACACTCGCAGCCATCGACGACTGCTGACGTCAATAGTCAAACATCAATCCTTAAACCAAATTGTATTTTATCCCTTTGGTAGATCGAAATTTGCTTTTTTGAATGATTATCCATTTTAATTGATTTTACATGATTTTTCTTTACTTCTGTTTTTTCTGTCAATAATGAAAGATTATCAATAATAATTTTAATTAATTTTCGTGTTGTAAAATTTCTTTCTTCATAAAAATAATTTAATGAAAATTAAATTTAATGAACTTAAGCCTAATTAAAAATATTAAAAATTTGGATTAAAAAAAAAAAAAATATATATATATATATTCATTATATACGCTACACAGAAAGAGAAACACTCGGGATAAATCAAGTTTTTTATGATTACTTTAAGTACGAGTCGTACTTAAAAATTCAAATACGAATAACAATAAAAGTAAAATCAATCGCTGAATTTCTTGAAATAAGTATGAAATTCTTAAATCAAGTAAAATAAGATTAAACTTTTTGTTGTGTGTAACCCTCCGGCCTACGCGTGTTTTAATTTTCTATACACATTGAAAAAAGATCTGGCCAGACTCATGTGCACCACTAAGGGTTAAAAAGTAAATTTGAATTTTGATTCTCATTTAATTTATATTTTTAGTTAAATATTTACATAAGATTTCTAAAATAAAAACCATATCCGGTATGATATTGGTGATTTCTCATTCTGTAAGGTGTAATACGGGCAAGTAAATCAATCATTGTAAGTTTTTCTTTCTTATTTCTAATCTCTTGATAAAATCCACTTTATAATACTTGAATCAATCGCATTTTGAGATTGATGCAATCTTAGTTTTACATAAATCAATCTAAATTTCGGATTAGTTTAAGTACGAATGTGGATTAAAACCATTTTATAATTCTTGATCAAACGCATTTTGAGATTTATTCAATCTTAGTTTTACTAAACTCAATCTCATTTTCGGATTGAATATGGATAATTTAAGTATTTTGCGATTGAAAATCCGTACTTGAATCAATCTTTATGTACTTGATTCAAGAAAATCCGTACTCACCGTACTATCAATACCGCTTCGGATGGATTGATTTTTCTTTTGAGTGTAGGTTAAGAAAAAAACAAAATAAAAACAACTTGCAAAAGCATGTTGCCAGTTTAAGTTTTTTTAGGCCGTGCACATGCCAGTTTATTATCAAAATAATTTTTGGAAATACAAAATTTTAATTTAAAAGATTTTGTTATTCGTGCTTAATTCCCAGTTTTTATTCTTGATAAATCACTTGAAATTTATTGTTTATGGGATGAGCTATTCCTATGCGCATTTCACTGGTTGCTTAGGCCAGATCATCAGGAAACTTCATCAACAAAGATTTTAGAAAAACTAAAGATATTAAACCAAATAAAACTGTTAAGCGTATAAGAATCATAAGCAACAGTTCTACTTGTAACAATATCAAAGTTTAAACAAAAATATTTTATAAATTTTGTAAAACAAGCTAAACAATAATAAACAATAACCATTGACGTTGCCACTAAGAAAAATGTATAAAAAACAGATAAATATACAAAAATATACTACAAACTAAAACATATACAGGTTTGTTTTGAATATCAATACACAGTACTTGTTTAACGATTCAAGACATAAAAAAGGAAATAAAATTCTTTTTCTTATATTCTGTTTTATACATTTATATTTTTTAAAATAAGTTTAAAAAAATTTGAATTTTTGACATATTTGCACTTTGTAATTAATTAAATTTAATAGTCGCATTTTCCAGCGTTTGCTTCCTCTTTTAAGCATTAGCTATCTAGCACAAGCAAATAATTATTCACACTTTTTGTAGTTTAAACTTTTCAGCATAGCTAGTACTGAAAAGTAAGAGCTGGTGCTATTACTTAGTACTATGTAACATAAACTACCTTTTTATTCACTCGACCCATTATGTTTGCATCTTAAAAATACTATGACTACACGTAAAGTAGAATGTTATGGTTGTAAGAAATTTAATATGTTTTTAAAATTATCATTATTTAGTTGTTAGAAAAGTAATTATTTTTCAGTCAACAATACTCAAATTTATAATTGCGATAAACATATCAATTTACAGCAGTGTTAACCAAGCACCGAACGCACGTACACAAAGATAGTATGTGCTTGTGTGCGGTCGCAAACAGAAGCTGTGGTCGCTGCCGAATTGTACACTGTGTAACAATCTATATATATATAATTAAATGTATATATGTAAAGGGTGGTAAAATTTCAAGGGCCGATGTTGATTTTGAATAAAACACAAACTATTTAGGAAATTATTGTAATTTTATTTTATTATGATATATTGGTATTACTCAATTATGTATGGAACAAAATATTGGCCAAATGGGCGCCGCTACCACGGCGGCACACGTCCATCCGATGGTCCAAATTTTCGATGACCCTGAGGCATAATGGAGGTTCTATGCCGTTAATGTGCCGAATTATCTCATCCTTTAGCTCTTGAATTGTTGCTGGCTTATCTACGTACACCTTTTCTTTCAAATAACCCCAAAGAAAAAAGTCTAACGGTGTCAAATCACATGATCTTGGCGGCCAATTGACATCGCCATTACGTGAGATAACACGGCCATTGAATTTGTTGCGCAAAAGAGCCATTGTTTCGTTAGCTGTGTGGCAAGTGGCACCGTCCTGCTGAAACCACATATCGTCCACATCCATATCTTCCAATTCGGGCCATAAAAAGTTCGTTATCATCTCACGATAGCGAACACCATTCACAGTAACTGCCTGACCGGCCTCATTTTGGAAAAAATACGGTCCGATGATGCCGCCAGCCCATAAACCGCACCAAACAGTCACTCTTTGTGGGTGCATTGGTTTTTTGACAATCACTCTTGGATTATTATTCGCCCAAATGCGGAAATTCTGCTTATCGACAAATCCACTGAGGTGAAAATGTGCCTCATCACTGAAGATGATTTTCTTCGAAATTTATCATCCATTTTCATAATAAGTCTGGATAACTTTAACACGTTGTTGGACTGTGTATCTCTCCATGGTTCAAATTGAGTAAGTCTGAAATAGAGAAATGTCAAATAAACTTCGGAAAAAAAACTTGGCGTTTAGGTGTGGTTCACATTCAACATCGTCCCTTACAATTTAACCACCCTTTATGTATCTTTGTTCCGTATAGGCGTCTAAACTACTGACCCGTTCTTTATAAAATTTTACAGTATATTACTGTCGACCAAGAAGGACAAGTAGGCTATATTAGGTCAAGATTGGACAAAGGGGCGTGGTACTTCACATACAATTTTTTTTTTATATAAATGTTTTTATCAATTATTTTTATTTGATTTAAATATTTTTTTTTTAATGAAATTATTGGATCCCGTGCAACGCCGGGTACCCGGTCCAGCTAGTATAAAATATTTATTTAAAAAAAAAAACATCAGTTCCCAAGAATTATTGAACATTGTTAATCTGTGTGCTTTTGTGTTGATTATGCTTTAAACACATTTGAGACAGCAAGCTACCGACTTCAATAAGTCTAAACTAGAATTCATGTGTGCATATGGAAATGATTATTTTCACGACGACACGGATACATGGCTGCAGGTTGTTGTCTGTGCTTATTTTGTCGTTCTAGTCAAATTAAACTAATTTCTATTTTTGTCCACTACAAAACAGAAAAACTGCTAATATGTATAAGAAAATATTTAAAAAATAAGTGCTTAAATATTTTTTTTTTTTTTTTGCTCAACAGAAAAGAATCGGCATGAAACAAGAAAATTAACTCAACAACACCTAATTGTTATTTATATAATTTTTTTTATATCCTTGAAAGAAGTTCTATAGGAAGATGTTTTTCGTGCCAACGCTTCTAGTTCAGGAGTTATAGGTCGTAAAAGTTTCAAAATACGTTATCCATATCTATTTAGGTATAAAATGAATCTATAAAATATGGGAATCATTGGAAAATTCTTTAAAGTGTGTTCTACATGGCGTTTATGGCATACCGATTAACCAATTAAGAGCCAATTTTATATATTAATACTCCGTGGCTGACTTTTTTTTTACAAAATTGGCTTTATCTTTAAATCATGTCGATATGACAATAATTATTTAACCCTAAGATATTTGCTTAATAAAGTTTTTCTGAATTGCGGTTTTTCGGCGTTGCAGAACACTTATAGTGGAAGGCCAATGTACGCGGCATGCGGCAGCTGGCGGCAATAGCATTGCCATTGTGAAAATTGTAGCAATGTTTACAAAAATGTTCATATAAAAAAAATACACATCACAAAAAATAAGACTTGGTATTACTTGGAAAAGATGCCGCGCGGCAAAGTTGAATTTTTTCAACTTTTGTTTTAAGCCGCATTAAGTAGACGTTGCCATACACAAACATTATCATTTAACAAAATAAATTTAAAAAACATTACAAATGAAGTGGAAAAAAAACTAATTTGATTAGTAAATTCTTATAATGTTCAAATAACCCTTTTTTTATAGATTGAACATTTTTTTAACAGCTTATTCAACATTTGCCGCTTTAAAATGTGCCGCTTTCATTTGCCTATCAAAAAAATTTCAAGCGAAATACAAAGCAGCTGATCGCCGCCCGCAGTCGCATGCCGCGTTCATTGGCCTTGCACTATTATTATTTAAGTACATATTACAATAATTCAATCAGCCCAATCATGAATAAAAATTCCCCGGGAGTTTTTTCCCTTTTCCTACTTTTACAATTGAATTAACATAGGAAAAATGAGAGAAGGGAGAAAACTCCCGGGGAATTTTTATTCATAATTGGGATGAATATGTAAGAAGTATATAAATTATTACCAGATATGTATTTTTAATCAAACTTTTAAATAAATTGACTAATTTTCCAAAATAAAATTTTTTAAAGCCTAATAAATTTAAAATTTTATTTGATGAAGTTACTAATAATATGGTTTATAAAAGATTAAGTGTTCTTCCCTAAAGATATTATGTTTTAATAAATATGTATATTGACAAAATTTTAAGTTTTGTAGAAAAATCTTTCAAGCAATATTTTTTTTTTTTTTTTGAAATGTCCCTTAACGGGCTAATAAATCGGAATTTTTTAAAGATCAAGTGAAAGCCATTTCGAAGTAGTTTCTAATAATACCACTACTTCTTAGATCCAGTTTTTACCTAAAAAGTATCACTTGCGCAGAAGTAAAGTTTAATGTTCGTAAAAGCATCACTTGTAAGAAACTTGGCATCACTCTCATATGTCAAAAGTTTTTATGCAGTAATGCCGCAGCTCTGCGGCAAACTTTGGCAATTATTGCTTTAGTTAATTTTCTGAAGCAATAACTTTTGACAAAAGAGAAATCGTTTAATCGTCATTTATAAGAAAACTGTTACTTTTTCGTTCAATGTTTTCAATTAAATTTGTCATCTTTATTGTAAAAAGCATTTTTATTATTATTTAATTTTTGCTTATTAAACTTTTGAAATTTCAAAAATTCAAACTTTGAACAGGTGTTGTGCAAAGTATCAGCAACACAACTGCAACTGGTAATCACGCATCAGCAACATTTTGCATCACTGCAGAAGTGATACATAGTTTTTATGCATTTACGTACGTACCCAAAGTGTTCTGAAACTTTTACGAACTATACCACGTGTGTTGAAGGAACAAATTTTCTTATTTTAAAAGCATTTTATATTTTTTTTTTGTTTAATCTGCCGTTAAAATTATATTGTTTATTAGTTACAAAAACAACAAAATTAAAATATTTTAATTTTTTTTAAATAAATTCATTTGTTGATAATCTTAAATTAAGTTTGAATAAGAGTCTGCAATTATACATGTTTTTTCATTTTATAAAAGAAAAAAAAATGATAGTGGCACCACTGAAATATAAAGACATAGTAAACAAAAACAGCTGTTTGTATTTTTTCAATTGTAGCTGCCGTCTTCAACATAATTCAGTAGCTGACTACACGACTAAAATTTCAGCCAGCAGCATTTGTAGTATTGTGTTCGTGTAGCCTTCTGTGGTGAATGTGTTTAATGCATAACTATAATAATGCTGATATTAAATAAAAATAACAATAATTTGTGTACGACAACAATATATTGTTACAATAAACAAAAGGTAGTTGCCGTAACCATGCCCAACCATATTTTTTCACTGCATGTACAAACTTCTTTCCGAAATAGGCTCTTTAGCTTCAAAAAAAATTTATTTATACTCGTATTTAGAATAAATTTAGAATATTTTACTGCAATTACAATTTTTTTTGGAGTCGGTTCATATTTAGCCAAAGCTTCCATCCGTAAATAGCTTTACCTTCCTTTTTAATGTTAATAAAAAATTTATCGACCGTAACTAAAATCGCTTTAAGAAAAAAAATACCATATAGATTTGGATATCTATTGATAATATTTGGCACAAATAACACTTTAATGAATTTTTACCTTAGTAATATAACATTTTTTTGGTGTATGGGTTTTACCGATTATAATAATATAATAAAATAATTGTTAAATATTTGATTTTCAAAATTTTTTTTTTTTTTTAACAATTTTTAGGGCATATTTTTATGATTTTACTGCATATTTAATGCGCATAAAACACTTTTTTAGAGCATATTTCTGGTTTCCCTGGTTATAACCCGGGCAAGCTTTTTATAGCGTATGCTATTTTTTCCATTTCTTCAATTATTTCGTTAAAAATCCATTTTTGGTCCAGCTTGTCAAAAAATACCTTTTTTACAACCTCGAAGAAATTTTTAAATAAGCTTAGCGAATCTATTTGAAATGCTAAATGAATGTTGCAAAAATCGGACGAAAAAGTGACTAAGTTACAAAAAAAGGGCACATTCAATGCATCTGCTCAAGTCTCTTAAAACTACAAACAAATAGACTTTCTATGAATAAAAGCTTAGACTTAATTGTCAGTGCCAAGGAAAATATTAAAGATGTCCGTAAGAAATATTTTGTTGCAAAGTTTAAAAAAAAGTTCTAGATCGTAATACGGGATTACAAGATTAATTAAAATAAGAAATAGTATGTGTAAGTAGTCCACTTGCAAACACCGCTAAATTAAAAAAAGAAAAATTCTGTAAAACCCGCCATTTTATTTGTTTTTTAAAGTGCCTGCCTAAGCCATTATGAATCTTGTACAAAACCCCGCAATTATTCAATACTCCTGGAAAATATTCGATATTCTCGATGTTTGCAAGTGGACTACTCATATTTTAATGAAAGTGAGACGGATGAATTAATTGACAATGTTTCTCTTCCTGAACTATTAACGTTTAAATATGCTCCAGTTACATCTGACGATGTTGAATGAGTGTTTTCCATATATTGAACTGTTTTATGCGATAACATGAAAATATATTCTTACGTTACTGCCTTTCAATAACGTTTTGGTTAATTTCCTTTGGGGGTTAATGGAAAAGTGACGCGAATACAAATGAGTTATCATATTGTACACACAGCCAATGCTTTTCAAATGACAACCTCACCCTCTGTCCAGAAAGGACTTGGTGGCCCCTGTTTTTGACAAACGAGGCCCTGTCGACCGATCTTAGGCGGCATAACCTTAACAACCGCACAGAGGAAATTCTGTTGCCAACCTGGAGTATCAGCGAACCCTGAATGGCCAAAGTGCGTCTCAGGAGGTAGGAGATCGCGAATACTGGATCCTCTAAAACACTGGCTCCAAACACAGCACGTTTGGGTGCTTAGATAGCAGCCCTATCACCAAACTAGGGAACGAAGGCTAGCAACCTACGTTTCTGAACTTAATTGCTAACGAATCGCTAAAAATGAATCAAAATAAACCGAATTACTTGATGACGACATTTGGCTATCGTATACGGACTATGATTGGATTCTGGAACTTAAGAACCCTGAGAGACAACGACAACATCAACCCAAATATGAATTCCAAATTCCTACAAGTTGAGCGCGAAATGCTAAGATATCGCATATCTGTTCTGGGTCTCAGCGAAGTACGCTGGAATGGTGCAGGTGAATATAAGTCACCCACAGGTGACACTATATTCTGGCAAAGAAGTTGGAAGTAACCATGAATCCGGTGTTGGATTACTGCTAACTATCGAATCCCACCGAAGTCTTATGTCGTGGAAACCAATTTCCGACAGAATTATCACCGCTCGTTTTAAATCTAAGGTCAGAAATGTATCCCTGATACAATGCTACGCCCCTACTTAAGGCGCATCAGTAGAGATGAAGGACCGCTTTTATGGTCAGCTTAATGCGGTTTATGATACCATACCTCGTGGGGATATTATATGCGTATTGGGGGACCTAAATGCAAAGGTTGTTTCTGATAATGCTTCACTTAAGCACGTAATGGGTACTCATGGCTTGGGCACTTGCAATGATATTGGTGAACGTTTTGTAGAATTCTGCAACGCAAGGAGAATGGTTATAGGTGGAACACTTTTTCAGCACAAGGACTGCCACAAGGTGACTTGGCGATCCAGTGCTCAATATGGAACTGCCAATCAGATTGATCTTTTTGCCATAAGTAGAAGATTTCAGAAATGTCTGTTAGACGTCCGAAGCAAAACTGGTGCTGATATTGGACAAGCTAAAGACCATTTCTTAGTAATAGCAAAAATCCGTCTACGCACATCTGCTATTCTTAAGAAAGCAAAAGCAGTTCGCCCAACAAAACTTGCTGTTGAACGCCTAAAGAATGCCACCATTAGGTCAAACTTTAGTTCTCAGCTACGTGAAGTAGTTAACCAAATTGATATAACAGCTCAGGTCTCCGTCGCTGCCAAGTGAAATGCTTTAAAAGACACCACTGTAAATTGTGCAAATGTCTCTATAGGACCGGAACCAAAAGGCAGACAACCGTGGATGACAGATAACACATGGAATACTATACAGGAGCGTATTGATATTAAATCAAAATTGTTGGCAACTGAACATTTTACGCCCGAAACTAAGACGCTCTTGGAGGCAAAATATAAATCCATGCACAAAATTGTGCAGCGTGCTTTCCGAAGAGACAAACGACGACACATCGATCTATTGGCTAGTGAAGCTGAAAATGCTGCACAGGTAGGGGACACCCGTACTGTCTATAAGATCACCAAACAACTGGTCGACAGAAACATGACCATACAACATACTGTCAAAGACAAAAATGGAAACCTTCTTAACACCGATGAAGAACAGATGGCCCGATGGAGGCAACACTTCTCTGATCTGCTTAATACCGTGATTGATCCCACACAACATCAACAACATCAAGATCATCTACAAAACCACCAGGCAAACGCTAGAATCCGAACATCAACACCAAGCATCTCAGAAATAAGCGCTGCTATCAAACAGTTACCCAATGGGAAAGCTGCCGGAATCGATGGTATTCCGTCTGAAATATATAAGGCCGATTCTACTCTTAGTGCTGAAATTCTTTTTCCATTGATCACCCAGGTGTGGGAGCAGGAGTCTTTTCCGAGCGAATGGAAGGACGGCATAATGGTGAAGATTGCAAAAAAAGGAAATTTTAAAGCTTGCAACAATTGGCGGGGCATATGTGTTTTACCAGCAATTTCAAAGATTATAGCAAAAATAATACTCAATCGCATAAAGGAACACCTTGAAAACACAATTACCTCGGCCCAAGCCGGCTTCCGTAGTGGTTTCTCGTGCGCAGATCACATAAACACCATTCGAATTATCATTGAACAGTGTGTCGAACATAATTCAACTCTTAATCTACTTTTCATTGATTTTGAAAAAGCGTACGACAGCATCAATCGTAATTGCATTTGGAACGCTCTTCGTAAGAGAGGTATCCCGTCAAAACTAATAGCATTAATAAAGGAGAGCTATAATGATGCTAACTGCTATGTGTTACATTACAGTTGTCTGAACCTTTCCAGGTACTAAGTGGAGTGCGGCAAGGATGCATACTTTCGCCACTTCTAGGGGTGTCCAATGGCGTATAGATAACTCCTTTTTAAACTACCTTGCATATGCAGATGACATATGCCTTCTTTCGCATAGAGTTCGTGACCTGGAGATGTCGATGGTTGACCTCCAGTCAAAGTTGGATGGTACAGGTCTAAAAATAAACACAACCAAAACAAAAGGTCTCTCCATACAAGAAAACTCTCCGGCATCGATTAATGTAGGTAATAACAACTATGCTATTGTCAACGAATTTTGTTATTTGGGTAGCATGATTACCGCTGATGGAGGTACTGAGATTGACGTGGAAGCAAAAATCAGTAGAGCTAGAGCAGCATTTCGAACAAAACTGCGAATTTTTGAATCCAATGTAAAATCAGTTCTTTTGTACGGATGCACAACATGGAAGGTGGCATGCATAATTACAAGTCGTTTGCAAACATTCGTCAATCGCTGCCTCAGACGAATACTTTGAATCTTTTGGCCAAATGTTATATCGAATATTGAGCTACTTCGTAAATCAAATCAGATAGATGTGGCTACTGAGATTCGAAAACGAAAATGGCAATGGATTGGTCACACACTTCGACGTCCAGATGAGAATATCGCCAAGCATGCGTTACGTTGGAACCCGTTTCATCAAGCAGGACGAAGTGTTGGAAGGCCTAAAATTACTTGGAGAAGTTCCACCGAAGCCGAAATGAGATCTGTGGGCTTAACATGGAACGAAGCT
The DNA here is from genome assembly GCA_963931875.1 of Pollenia griseotomentosa. NCBI lineage: Eukaryota > Metazoa > Arthropoda > Insecta > Diptera > Polleniidae > Pollenia > Pollenia griseotomentosa. The sequence goes on along the minus strand of OZ007560.1, from coordinate 166,683,398 downwards.
AGAAATGTACCCCAAAACCGAGTACGGTGGAGTACGACTATTGTTGGCGCCCTATGCTCCAATGGGAGTTAAAGGAACATATATATATATATATATATATATATATATAATTTCCTTAATAAACAATTTTAAACACTGTTTACACTTTATAACACCTATTTATTAATTCCCCAACTATATTTAGTACTTAGTCACTTTAACAACCGTAATATACAGCTTTTATTCACAACTCACTATAATTTTCTCCGCGTGATGCGCTCTTATCTTCACAAAGTTTAAACTTAGAATGATCTTACTATGCTAGCCGCCGCAAGTATTTATACTGCAATTCGGCCGTCTAGAACATTCGAAATGTTTTTCGAACCACTCTTAACGTCAATTATGATTTATGGCAGTACTTATGATTACATAATTTCACCACTTATACTGAAGCTTTTTTAACGGTCATTTCGAGGGCTTCTGCACATTGGGATTGAAGTGTACTATATTATAACAATTTTTAATAACAATGTAAACTAATAAGATAACTAATAAATACAAGATAACTAATAAACACAACTAATTCTTAATTAATAATTAGAACTAGTTCTTAACTAAAGTTACTTTCGTAACAATATATTTTTAACAATTTGAAGAGACATGCTATTGTACTTTATAATCAAAACATAATAACATTTCTTAAATATTAAATGTTTCTTAAATAACAAATTTGATCAATTTTTTGCCATTTTTTACACTTTTTCGTGGCATTTTTCCAGCAATTTTTCACCATTTTTCGTGCCATTTTAAACTTGCCCTGGTTATAACATATAAATTAACATAATTTACAATTCATTATTTAATAATAAATTCATTTGTTATTATTATTATTATTGTTATTATTATACCCTTCACCACAGGTGTAAAAGGGTATATATAAGTTTGTCATTTCGTTTGTAATTTCTGCAATATTGATCTTACCCCTATAAAGTATATATATTCTGGGTCCTTATGAGGAGAGAAGTTGATTTAACGATATCCGTCTGTCCATCCGTCCGTCCGTCTGTCCGTCTTACGTTTGATATGTGCTTTCCGGAGACATGATAGCAGCTAGGTTGTTTTACATTTATATCACATATAGTCCACCATTTCTTGCTATTGAAATTCAGCCAGATCGGTCCAACAATGGCTGAGATATGACCAAAAAACCACGACTGCCTCTAATTTTTCCAAAAAATCCCTTGTGGTTGTTGTATTTTTATTACTTTTTTCTGTATATCTGGTACAAACTAGGTACAAACATTTAGGTTATAAATACACACCATCCCACAAAATGTGGGCGAGATTGGAGAAGTGGGCGTGGTACCTCCCATACAAAAAGTATTAAAAATTGTATAAAAACCTGAATTTAATATGACCTATGGTTACGCCTTCTATATCAAAAGATCGGAAATTTTTAATAGAAAATATTTCCTGAAAAACTCGGTAAAATCGGTTCAGTAGTTCGATGCACTAACTTTTAACACTTTAAAAAGTGCTAACTTAAACCACACATTTTGATGTTTGCACTAACCACTATGTGATTCACTAACTTATTTATAACAATGGTAAACAGTTTTATTTTTCTCTCTATGCAAATTGATATATCGTGGCAACTCTGCCAAGAGAAACATCAAAATAGGATAAAATAACAAAGAGAAAATAAAAAAAACAAAACAAAAACCTTTTAATTTATAGATTTTAAATGATATTGTGCAAAGTGCGTAAAACATTACTAATTTTTATTATTTTATTTTATTTTAGTATTTTAATTTTTATTTTAATTAAATTAAATTTTTAGTTTTATTTGAGTTAAATTGTTGGTTTTAGGATAAATAAATAAGAGGCTCCACGGAAAATTGGTGTGTGACAAGAAGTGGATAAATTTTAGGCTAAGTACCCAAAAGCCATAATATTCATCGACTTTATAGGTACAACGAAAAATAAACTTTTTTCTTAGCGGATTTAACCACACCAAAAATGTTGGTGTTAATAAACCACAATTTGTTTTGTTAAAAATAACAGCTGACTGAAACAGCTGGCTTTAAACAACAGCAGATGTCGTTAAAAGTGTTAGTGAATAGCAAAATGGTTAATTTTGTGGTTAACATTTTTAAACGAAACAATTGTGGCTTAAAAAGCATAGTGAATCGCACTACAGATACGAAAAAGTTATGACCAAAATATTAATTTTTTTTTTTTTAAATAACAAAATAACTAGCAAATTAACACGTCGGTATATAAATCTGTCAAATCGGTTAAGAAATAGCAGAGTTATGACCAAAATACTGAAATCCCAAAAATTACTCTTTTTTATAATTTGTTTGTTTTTTATACCCTTCACCGAAGGGCCTACCTATAAAGTATATATATTCTGGGTCCTTATGAAAAGTGAAGTTCAAATCCGGTTGTCGTCTCTTCTATTTTTATGTTCTAAAAACGATTTTAAAAAAATATTTACCAGTTTTCGCTTTTTAAATTTCATTTATAATGAAGTTTTAAGTATTGTAAATATGTATGTATATATAAAAATTATTTGGTTGCTCTGTATTCTGCTCGCACAATGGTGAAGGGTATATAAGATTCGGCACAGCCGAATATAGCACTCTTTATATTATTATTATTATCATTATTATTATTATTATTATTATTAATTTTATTATTATTATAATTATCATTATTAAATTAATATTTAAATTAATATTTAAATAAGAAATCAAAATAAAAAAAAATTGGTATCTAAACTATGGACTGATCTTCATAGTAGAAGTTTTAAAGCAAAAATTAATTTTTTTTTCTTTTAGCGTATTCAAATAAAAGCTTTATTTTTCAAAAAGGTTTTTTACTTTTAATTTATTTATATTAAATTTTCTTAAAATAACTTATGTTACACGTTTTTATGTAAAAAAATTCAGGCTTTTCTTCGTATTTCGTAAAATATTAAGCAACTATAAAATTAAAATTAATTTTTTTTATCTGTATTTAAGTAAATTTTATTTCGCTTTGTTTGAGTCATAACTTTTTGCTTAAACCAAGCAATTAGAAATTTTTAGCTTAGAGAATCGTTCAAAATTTTCTTGGTTCAAACCATATATTCTGGTGATTTAGTAAATAATTCTTTCCGTGTTATACATTTATATCATTTATGGGGTCTTAGATAAATATTAAAAAAGTTTCACAAGGAATGCCAACCTTATTATAGCTTAAATTTCAAACAAATCTTTCTAATTTAATTTTCTTTTCTTTTTCCAGTGCTTTTTTAAAACTCAGGGAACAAGAAGACGCCAATGGCCTCCCAGTCGGGAAGAAATTTTATGTACAGTAAATCGAAGACCTTGTTACTCAAGATTTCATTTTATGGATGGTCAATTTTATTCTATTGAGTTTCATCCTAGTTCCACCGCATTCGAAGTTATGGAATTGATTAAAAAAAAAATTGGACTCCAAGACAATTCTATGGGATATGCCATTTACGAAGTTGTCGGGAATACCGAAAGAAGTTTACTCTACGAGGAAAAAATTGCAGATGTAATGGCGAAATGGGAAAAGTATAGAAACGCTACTCAGCAAGGAATGCAAAACGCGGTATGTTATAAATAAATACGAAATTTTTATTATATGGATGTATATGTAGAGTTACCCAGCGGTATGCCTAATATAAGCCTAATTTAGCAGACACAAGACCTCCTAGCCGCATTCCCAACTTAGTTATTTTTGTACAGGTTGTCATTGGGAGCAAGCCCTTTCACACTCCCTTAAATAAAAACTTCGATTCCTTCCTAAAGAAGAGAGTAAGGAAGGTCACTAGAAATAAAAAATAAATAAAAATGAACAACTTTCTTTCTCCCTTCTTAAAGAAGGGAGTAGCGAATGTGTACTGAATATATTGAAAGGTCTTTCAAAAAGAAATTTATACCTTCTAGAAGGCATACTTCTGAAGGCAGTATATCATTCGAAGTATAGGCGTTGATTTTTTCCGGGCACGACCCACTATGCTTCGATCCATAGCCAAAAATCCAAAAAAAAAAAAAAATTATCTCAAATTTTGTTTGTTTTGTTTTTTTTTTTTTTTAAGATAATAAGGTATCTCAAATAAATGTTAACATAAATATTTTTTGATTGCATTTGCCACCACGAGAGGGCGCTAAACTCAGAGAATTGTATGCAATTGTTTCACAAAAATAATTCTCAAAAATCCATTTTTTAAAAAACTGGTTCGAAATTTGGTTATCAAGTATGTACTTTGATATATTTGTAGTTGACATAATATAGAATTTAGTATATATTTACAAAATTACTTTTTTTATTGCTCGAAAAACACATTCTAATTGTTAAAAATCCCAAAATTACATAAGTTTGATGAAGTATAAATAAAAATTATATCAAATTAGATATTTTTTTTTTTTTTTTTTTTTTGTAAGTTCCTACTCTAATTCAACAGCGTATTAAAACATGAGTGCCTATTTTTTACCACAAGTGAAAAAAAAACGTTTTTTGAAATGCCTAAATTTGTGTTTTTTTTGCTCATTTTAGAGTGCTTAATGTCATTGTTTAGTTAGTTTAGTTAGTCTATGAATAAACTCCTTTCAGACAAAAATTACAAAATAATACAAAATTTTACAAACAAATTTAACATCATCTATATATAAATATAAAATTAAATTCTGTTTGATAGTATTAATATTCAAAGGTATATCAATAATACTGTACAGATCATTGAAATTTACACACATTCGACGAAAAGGGTCGGCATTTGCATAATTTTGTTGGAAGTATTCAATTGATAACGGCTGGTAATAACGTGTAGGGCGTTGGGGAACATTAAAAAATAAACTGTTTAACAGGAACTCCGAGCAAATATTGCCTTTAATCAGATTGATAACCAATATTAAATTTAGCCTTGTTCGGCGGCTTTTTAAAGTTGGTAAATGAATCTCTAATAACCTGGTTGGAGAAAGATATATAGATGGATTTGGGTAAGTGCTCCGTAATATGAATAGCAGAAAATGTTTTTGGATAATCTGAATACAAACCCTATGGACGTTGTAATATGGGTTCGATTACACTACGTGACAAAATTTCAACAAAGTCGTGACCAAATGAATCTGACAGAAAATTTATGTAAAATTTTCCGCTGAATCCGAATATGAACTCAGAATTGTCAAAAGTAGAACAGTTTTTCAGATATTCCAAAATAACCGTTATTCGTGTTTTTAAAAAAGATGATGTGACTGAAATGCAAATATCTTAAAAAAATTTAAACAAATTATGTATTTCTTTCTTTTTAATAAAAGGTTATAAAATTTCTTAAATAACCATGGATTGCTTGTGAAGATTGGTCAAGAAATGACAGAGTTACAGGGGACAAAAGTTTAAGCTTCATTGAAAATTTTATGATTTTGTTCAATTTTGCTCTTTTCAAGTTATTTTTTTTAAACCAATCATTTAAAAATCCTAATGTTTTATTACATGCGACGTTAGATTATTTTAATATGAACATTTTGCGCCCAACAAGACATAGATTGGTACAAAAATGACAAAGCTACAGAAGATTTAGTAAATTAACCCACATAGAAATTCAAAACTTTCAAGCAACTTTTAATATTTATTGTTACTAAAAATATAGCTTTGTATATTTATTTGTTGTGGGTTAATTCAATTAATCTTCTGTAACTTTGTCATTTTTGCACCGATCTGGATCCTATTGGCACAAAATGTTCGTATTGAAATATGCTAAAATTTTATTTGTTGGATATTTGCATTTCAGTCACAGCATCTTTTTTAAAAACACAAATAACGGTTATTTTGGAATACCTTAAAAACTGTTCTACTTTTGACAATTCTGACTTCATATTCGGATTCAGCGAACAATTTTACATAAGGATTACGTTTGAAATGCATTTGGTCAAAAAATTGTTACGTATTGTTATAGGTCTGACATGCTATGTACAACTGTTTTGTTATAGATGAGTCAGAGAATTCCTTTGACCATCGTTTAATAAATCAAAATCCACCACGAGCTTATTAGTACACCTAGGATGCCCCTAGATAGGTCAAATGTATGACCAACCCCACTTTATTTTTCTTTTCAATCATTTATTTCTAACATACCTACCAGCTATCTCCATTCCTTAAGGGGGCTCCCATACAAAATGTTCAATGCAAACTAGAAATATATTGAAGAAAGGTTCCATAAATGCCCAGGAGTCCCCCTAGTTGGATAAAATGTATGACCGACCTCAATTAGGTTTTTGTCCTTAACACTTTCTCGGTACATACTTGCCCCTTATCACCAGTTCTTAGGGGGACTCCCATACAAATACATGCGTTTTATGAAATTCTTAAATTAATTAAAAATTTTCGTCTTTTGTGATGGCCTGTTCAACAATCTCGACAGCAAATCGAAGCGATCGCCATCCATTCGCTCGATTTCGAATCAGATTGGGTTCAACAATTTCGACAGCTTTCGATCGCTTGCTCTTACGAGTGTAAATATTTGTTACTTACGTTTTAAAAAAATAAAGTATTGCCATATAAGGTATTTCTATATTTTGTTGCTTTTTTGTTAAAAAGTATTAAAAATAATACTTATTTGCTTGATAACAAATACAACCGCGTTTGAAATTTCATCAGCTGTATAAACATGTCAAAAAATAAAAAAACCGTTTTTGTTGAAACCAAAACTTAGAAAAGTTAAATTTTAGTTAAATTTAATTCAAAACAAAATATTAAAAAAAAAATAAATAATACAAACAAATAAATAACTAAGCCAATCAAAAAATGTAAAAAAAAGTTAAATAAGTACCAAGGCAATGTGTATTTTGATAGCAACAGCTTGCTCCTTGGCAGTTGTTGCATTTGTTTCATTTGATGACAAATTAACGACAGTTGTTCCTCAACAACCGTCTTCCTCTTTTTTTACCTGAAGAGCAGTTTGTATATTATTTCTCACTATCGACCTCTATCCTTCTTCGTTTGGATGAAGTTTTAAAATTTTTTGCTGTTTTCCTCCAACATTTGTGGTGTTTCAAACAAGCTTAAGGGACTTGTCTCTTCAATTTTGCTTTTTTGTACAACCGCCGTCGCAGATGTAGAAGCTCTTGGCGGTGATTCTGCTATCTGCTGTCTGAGTTTCAGCAATTTTAATTTTGCCCGCCAACACTCTACAACTAGGTGCTGCAGCCGAGGACCAAAGCAGCGTCCGATCAATTATATGGTCTAGGGAAGTTAAACAGTTTACTTTATATGTTTTTTTCAGAATTTTTTTTTTGTCCTACATTTAAAATCTGCCCATGTCTGTAAATATATGTAATATTTTTAAAATCAATTCAAGCTATGGTTGTTTTCTGGTTTACATTTTCCCACTTTGCAAAAGAACGCGTGGTTGGACCAATGACTTTTAGTTTTAGGCCAATTATTTTCCAAAACTCGTCCATCGAAAATTTATTTGCTCCAAACACCTCTCGCCAACTCAGGATTTTCCTCCATGTATTCGCCTAATGTAAGCAGTACATGGCGCACTCATTTATTTCTCTCAAGAAGCGTTTTCAAGATATTCGCGAAAATAATGTTATTCTGCAGTTGTTTTAGCTAGTTATTTTGAAAAATCTCAAGAATTGTTGATCCGAATTGTAAAACTATGTTTTCCTCTTTCAGCCCATATTTATACTGTGTTGATCAGAAAAAAAACTTAGTTTAGATTTAAAACAAAAATTATTTTTTTAAGTTTTTCAATTTCAATCAAACGTTTTCAGTCTCTCCATTAGGGCATTTTTTTCAAATTTAAAGGCCTGTAATTCAGTAAATTTTTATCCGATCAACACACTGTAAAGAAAGGAGGATAAACATATTTATTTGAAATTTTTGGAAATATATAATATAACTACAGAAAAACACGATTTTCGCGAACATCTCGAAAACGCTTATTTAGAGAAATAAATGAGTGCCATATTCTTGTTTAGGCGCCCCAATTAAGCTTAAATGAATATAATTTTTAAGGCTAATTTTTTGTGGGGTATTGTAATCAATAACAGTTTTTCATTTAATATAATTACCATTTGTTCTCCATTTTATTTATAATTTATTTAAATTACTCTTAAATAATTCTTGTTGTTTATAAATTCCATGATTCGACAACAAAACAACAAGTGAGTGGTTTTGGCATTTGTTTTCGTAATGTCGACAATACCTTCGATATTAATAAACCGCTTTTTGTATGAAAGTACTTACGTTTTCTTTCGAGTTGTCGTCTAAACGAATGTTCGTTTAGAATAAAGTTAGTTGAACCCAAAACCGTTTTCGATCGCTTAGAATGCGATCGAAGTCGTTCTTTCGAAATCGTTGAACAAGCCATGAATAAAATTAAAAGTTGCTAACAGATTTAAATCATTTTTGTCTTGTTTTGTTTGCAATTTTTTATGAATTTTCAAAAAAACAAAAATTTCGAAATTTTGATAAAAAAATTTTTTTTTTTTTTCAAAAACAAAGTACATATGTTTATTAGAAACAAGTTTTACCTTTCTTAAAGGAAATTTTGCGGAATTTCGGTAATTGTAATACACTAACCGTTTTTGCGTTACGCGAATATATGTTGTGCAACATCCTCCATTTTCGAAATAACGGTATATCTCGAAAACAAGAGCTAACCTAAAAACGGTTAGCACTGTTGGATTCAGTGTACCCGAATTATGTTAAAACGCCAAGTGCCCTTTTTCAACTAGCACAGTGTTATAGTTGTATGTTCAAGTCAATAAGTTGTAGTTAAACATCCATTACGAAAACCATGTTGGAAATGTATGAATATGGAAGAGACTTGTTGACTTGTTCTTCAGTAGGATATTGTTCAAAAAATTTGGGAATGACACTTCATTTGGCAATACCTCTGTAGTTCGCTATCTTCGATTTATTTCCCGATTTAAACAGTGGAATAATAAAAAAATTTTTCCATAATTTCGGGAAGTAACCATGCTTTATAGACATATTGAAAAAAATTGTTAAAGGAATAGCTAGAATTTGCGCACAATTTATAAGAAGGCAGCTAGGAATACCATCAGGTCCACTATAGAACGACGATTTTAGTTTTAATAATAATGTTGTCATATTGGCAGTAGTGACGAATGAAAATGAAATGGGTTGTTGTTCAGGGATATAAAATGGATAAGTTTTCGATGAATCATATTCCTCAATAGAGTATATAGGTTGAAGCAAAAACAATCCGCAAACATATTACTTGTTTCCATTTGATTGGAAGACTCGGTGGCGAGGTATTTCATCCGACGGATTTTCTTTTCGAGTTAACAAACTTATAAAATGCTTTCGGATCGCGCTTTAGGTTCAGTTTCATGATGTTTAAATAATTTTAACAAGGGTTATGGTTGAGTAAATTGTATTTGGCACGGTATAAAGAATATTTGGAGTAATCAATCAGTTGGAGTAATCAATTTGTTTATACTTCTTATAAAACTTATTTTTTATACATATTCTTTAACCCTTTATAGCCTCATGTGACATTTCTGTAACAAACCACAAAAATCGCCACAAAACATATAATAAACGAAAAAATTTCATTCAAACTAGTGTAACATCTCTGTATTATACAAATAAACAGATTTATGTATTGTTAAACTCTGTAGATGCCAACACTTATAATTAACGTCATTTTTCATTTGAGTTTTTTAAAAAGGTGAAACCCCCAGATTACACTCATTTGTATTTTAAAAAGTTTTATAAAAAGTGCAGAAAAGTTTTATTATTTTTTGGCAAATCTGTAAGTAAGTGACAGATTTTATATAAATATTATTAGCCACGACTAGTTTTTTTATTTTTTATACCACAAAAGTGATTTTGTTTGTTTGTACCATTTCTATTACATTGAGTTAAAAGGTAATTATATTGTTATAAAATAAGTACGTGTTGATGGTTTATTATGTATATAATTTTATAATAGAATGGCGTCACGATCATTACGGGAAGATCAAATAATGGACATATTGTGTCAATATGACAGTGAAGATGGATTGGATGAGGATGCTGACAGCGTTGATGACGCAGATTTTCAACCATTTGAAGGATTTGAAGATAACGTTGCAACTGAAACAAATTCAATCAGTGATAATGAAAACATTGAAATAATTTCTGATCCCTTATATGCTTCTCCTGAGCAGGAAACAAACCAACCACATTCAACAACACAAAAGAGAAGAAAATTTAATCTAACATGGAAAAAAAGAATCTTATCGCTAACAAAGATCAAACAAAATTTAACGGAAATACAACATTGCCACCAAATATATTGGATATGGACACACCAATCAAATTCTTTTTATATTTTTTCCCGAAGGAGCTTATGACTTCAATCGCTGAGCAAACAAATCTATACGCAATGCAAAAAAATCTAAATCAGTCTTTTCATGTAACTGATACTGACATTCAGCAGTTTATTGAAGTAGTTTTTATGATGTCACTTATACAACTACCAAGAATGCAACTATTGGCACACCGATGATTCAGGAAATAATGTCTAAGCAAAAATTTGAAAAAATTAGACAACATTTACATTTTAACGATAATTGCAATCTGCCTCCACGCAATGCTTCAAATGGAGATAGACTTTATAAAATAAGGCTTATTATAGAAAAACTAAACGCTGCTTTTGATAGTATTCCAATAGAGGAAAACCTTTGTGTTGATGAGCAGATTTGTTCAACAAAAGCAAGAAATAACTTGAAAAGATACAACCCAAATAAGCCTCATAAGTGGGGTTATAAAATAAACGTCCTTAGTGGAATTTCAGGTTTTGCTTATCATATCGAACCTGAAACCGGAGCTGAGAACGTAGTATTAAACACCGAACCAGACTTAGGAGCATCGTCAAATGTCGTTGTACGACTGGCGAGACGTATTCCTAGGCATCAAAACTATCAGCTTTATTTTGACAACTATTTCACCTCTCTACCTTTGCTAGAATACTTAGCCAGAGAGGGTATACTGAGTCTTGGCACAGTACGCCGGAACAGAATTACAGATTGTTAATTGCCAACTGAAAAAGAAATCTTGAAAAAAGAACGTGGGTTTTAAGTTGAATATGTTGCTGACATAAATGGCGTTGATGTTTCAAATGTTGCCTGGAAGGACAACAAAGTTGTTACTCTTGTATCAACCTTTGCTGGTGAATTTCCAAAAACTCAAGTCAAACGTTACGATAAAACTAACAAGAAATACATCAACATTGATCGTCCATACATTGTTGGAGAATATAATCGGCATATGGTGGTGTGGATCTAATTGACAGTATAATGGGAAGATATAAAATACAAATAAGAAGCAAAAGATAGCAGGTACGAATGTTTTACCACTTATTAGATCTCACAATGGCAAATCCTTGGCTGCTTTACCGGAGAGTAAGTAAATCAAAAAATATCGTTGGTAAAAACATGTCTTCTGCGGATTTTCGCCTTGAAGTGAGTGAAACTCTTTGTAAGCTTGGTCAGAAAAATAATATGAAGACAAAAAGATCTATCGAAAATGAAATTCAAGTTAAAAAACATAAAGGCCCGGCCCAACATGTTCCCCCAAAGGCTGTACGTCAAGATCAAGTGGGACACTGGCCGATTTGGATGGAAAAAAGAATCCGTTGCAAATTTCCTACTTGTACTGGCGTTTCCCAAACTATATGTGAAAAATGTGGTGTAGCATTATGCTACAACAAACAAAATAATTGCTTTAAATTGTTTCACACAACATAATTTTTTTTCAACATTTAACTCAATGTTACAGAAATGTCACACTCCCTAAAATCCCTAATTAATAAATAAGGATGTATTTTTAAAATTTTTTAAAAATTAGGTGTTTTATTATTTACCTCAATGTATCCAATTTCAAAATTGCAGACATTTTTGAGATCATGGGCTATTACAAAATTTTGCCTCCCGATTTTTAGTTGCCTTTATATGGACTGGTCAAAAAATCGACCAATGGCCGAAAACAGTAAAAAAATTATTTTATTTTTTTGTAAAAAAATATTACTTTTGGCTTTATTTATGGAAATTAATAAAAAAAGTTCTTTTTAATAAATCTTAATGGTAGTCTTTGTAAATATATGTATGTAATGTATGTGTCTAATAATTGAATTGATTATGGCGGATATGGGATTATGAGTAAAAAAAATTTACATATGCACCTGCCGTGTTCGACCAATTAAGATCTCCCTTCCCGTGACATTTGGTATGAACCAATAGTCAGACCCGAGTCGTGACTACTGACTACCGTGGCACCAGAAAGATCTCTGGTCAGCCGCGATCTGATGAGATATATCAATTTAAAACTATGCTGAATACCCGATTTGACCAAAAAAAATTACACAACAAAGTGGCATATCCTTTAAATTCACATACCCTTAGAGATTTAGGAGCATGCTAAAATCTTCAACGTTGACCCACTGTATTGTGATTTCAGGTCGAAAGTCAATTTGTGAAAGAGAGCCATTGTCGTGAAAGTTTAAACCATCCATATCATGATTATACTCCTGAATTGCTTTCGGCTGGGCAATACAGTTTAACATTAGCCATTAGTTCGACTGAGGAGTTATCGATGATAACATTGGCTACAGCTGTCATTCCCACGCTCATTCAGTAGACAGATGAGATGATAGAAAAAATTGTCCACAAATAACTATGTATGTATATGACAATCGAGATCGGGCTCGTTAATTATCCAGTAAATCCAAAATAGTTTGAGCACCATATAAAATACTGTAGAATAAATCTCCACTTCCAGAGCATATGCAAAATGTTTTAAGTCTAAAACGTATTGGTTTTCTTTTAACGAACATTTTGCACGAGTGTCACTCAACATAGCAACTATTTGCATAAACTGCATAAAATTTTTATTGAGAACATCAACAAGTGGGAGAACTTTGACAAAACAACATTTTGTATCTTAGCGATTGTTATCTAATATACGTAAATACCTTTTAGATGTTCTTAACCGATTGCCAATCTGTTGTAATGATATTGTAGTGCTTCCAGTGGTCGATTTTTCGACCACCAAAGATGATGGGCATTTATAAGTCAGAAAACTGGTCAACAACAAATTGATTTTTGTCGATTATTATAAAATACTATTTACGCTTTAAAAAAAAAAAAATAATGAACAACAAAAAATTTTATTTTCTATTTTTAAATATTTTTTAAAATTGAAAAAAAAGTGTTAAAAATTGGCTTTTATTAGTCCTCTAACCAAAATATTTTATAAAATCTTTAGAAAATCAATTTATTACTAATATATTGGAAATCTTTCCAGATTTTATTTTTGTGAAAACAGATCAAAAAAATTATAGTAAACCTTAAAGATACACGTTAAAAAGGGACTGGTCGAAAAATCGACCGGTGGCAGAAAATGGCTTAAATGTGTTTGAAATAAGTTAAAAAAAAGCTGTTAATATTTGTGCAACATTTTAAACCTTCAAACACACGTTTTAGTGGTTTTCTTTAAGAATATTTAAAAAAAGGGATTACAATTACCCCTAAAAGACAGATAAAGGGTTAACATGTTGTAGGAAAAAAACCGCTAACAAATTTTACTTTCAACAGATTCTGTTAAAAATATTAAGCTCAGAAGTAGATTTGTTTAATTTTTTCGAATTATTTCACACGACTACGGTGAAACACAGTTTAACAATACACTTATTTATAATAACTTACAATTTTAGGGTTTAAGCATTTTGCTTATTTCACACGATATTTTGGTCTTTTACAACCCCTAGTGTAATTTAAAGCAGAGAATTGTTGTAGAGCATTTTAACACTTCAAATGAATTCCATTACACATTACATTGTATCTGTTAGTATGTATTTAACGTTTTTTTTTTTTTTATATTTTATACTCACCATTAATAATCGCTGTGAATTTGCTGTGAGTTGCACGCACTGCCAGGTCGATACTCGTCATAACCTTTCCAATAACGAGTGTTATTTCAATTATCTTCCAGCAGCGAAGCGAGGAACATCTCAACCACCCAGCAGTGCGAACAACTTGCAGTAAACCCACGACTTAGGATACCATTCAACCTAACATAATTGAATTATACCCTACACGTATGTATACCTTAAGTGGAATAGAATTGTAATAAAGTGAATTGAAAATATTACTAAAATTCTGTTTTCGCTTTCTTCTCTTAATTCACCCTATTATAATTACTCCTCTGGAGCAATTATAATAATAACCTCCCTCTCGATGGCCCACCGTGTATCTCAGCGGCCATTCCCTGTTCCCTGTCCAGAGGAAGATTATTTAGCCCTGGTGTTCATCCCACACATCAGTACAGTGGTATTCTATGAGGATATTTGTAACAGGGACTAAAATTACCCTTAAAAATGTCAGATAAAGGGTTAATTTATTAACCTCATTTTGCTCCGAATTACATTTAATAAATTTGTTTTAGTTACTTTAAACGTCTTTGAAAAAAATTGAAAAATTTTGGTCGGCCATAAAAAAAGAACTCAAACTAAATTTTTAAAATCGTCTACTAATGGTATAATTCAATTTTTTTTTTTACTTTAGCACTCAAAATATAAAATCGTGTTACACAATTGCTTCGGTAGGCTAGCTGGTAGCGAGCTAGTATATCAGCGCCGAGGTTGCGGGTTCGATTCCCGCCAGAGACTCTGGTTTCCTTCCTGCAGACAAGCATAAGGCTTCGCGGGATTAGCTTAGGATATTTAAAAAAAAAAAAAAAATTTAAGGTTATGGTATCATCTGAAATATTTGACTCCTTAATAAATCCTAGATTCTGGCATGAAATGATACGTGAATATGTTTACAGAGACAACCAAAGACCAGCTAACACTGTTCATTTACCATCCCGCAGCGCTAATGTTTCAAAAAACTGATTAACGATAATCATTTAAATAACATATATCAAAATGTAAATGGTATGAAATCTTAACTATCGGCAGTTTTGATCTTAACCATCAAATTCTTGTATTTCCTGAAACGTGGCTCAATAGCAATAGTTTGGATTCTGAAATTCTCTGCAACAATTACATAATTTTTAGACGTGACAGATTCACAAATACTACTGGTGGTGGAGTTTTGATTACTGTATCTTAATGTTTGGAAGCCGTCAAAGTAGATAATATCCCCATAGACAATACTGAATTTATTGCTGTCAAAATAAAAATTAAACTGCAAAAATCTATTCGTAACGTATTCTTTCTTATATCCCTCCAAATTTGGAACAGATAACATATCTTCAACAAATTTGTTTTTTTTTTCGATTAACCCTGAAGATTTGGTCCTCGTGTTTGGTGATTTTAATTTACCGCATTTATCTTGGAAATTTTTACATGATTCGTTATGTTATTCTTCAATAAATATAAACAATTTTATCAATGAATTCTTAAACAACGGATTTATGTCTTTTTCAAATAAATGGAGCATTAAATGATTCTAAGAAACTGGTAGATTTTGTATTTGTAAATTAACCTAAAGATTGTACTTTGACTCGTCATCATCCTATTACTAGGCCTGAAGATCGGCATCCTCCTACTATTGAAATCAACTGTTATTATCCATTTTCTGTGAAAACAAATAATAAACTCAATAATATAAAAGATTACTGTTTTAACCCTAATCTTACCAACATGTGTCTGTGAGACACATTTTGATGTTTGATTCAATAAAACAACGAAACTTTGTTACATATTGACACTAAATTTTATGACTTTTATTTTACATCTGTTTAGTATAATTTCACAAAACAAAGTTGATAAATATTAAATTCCTCCATTTTTTATAAGCCAAAATAAAAAAATGTAACATAAACTACCAACATGTGTCTCAGAGACACATACAAAGAATTTAGTAGAATGCGCAAATTTAGAACAAAAGCAACTATCTGTCATATATGTTACAGAATTTATATTTGTTTAGGAGCAACTATCTTTCATATATATTTATACAAATTGCATATTTTCATATCACTATATTAAATTTGGGGAATTCCCTTTTATTGAAATCAATAATCACCTGATACTGAATGTTGAAAAACAACAAATTAGTTACGGTTAGATTTTGTAGAGTATTGATGTGCAAGTTCATTTTATAAAAAAATATGCCAAAGCGACTTACATAAGAGATAATCCGACTAGCCGCGGAAGAAATTGATGAAGATACGGTTGATGATATAGAAGACGAGGATATGTTTTTGCAATCTGATATCGAAGATAGTCAAAATAATGAAAATATTGAAGATGATGCTTCCGAGATGTCTGATACTATTTCGGATATTGAGGAAGATGCAGGTGAGGAATATGGTGAAATATTTGTTGGTAAGGACGGAACTCAGTGGTATTCTATTCCAAAACCTCAAAGGCGTATTCCTGCTCGAAATATAATTCGGTGCCCATTGAACAAAGTTAACTTGCCACCAGGAAAACAAATTGAAGACCCTTTAGAGGCAATCGAGCTATATTTGAATGACGAAATTTTTGATTCAATTGTAAAATTTACCAATTTGTATGCAGTGACTACAAATCAGAATGCCTGGCGTCCAACAAATGTAACAGAAATAAGAGCCTATGTTGGACTTTTGATTACAGCGGGGACAAAAAAAGAAGCAAACACAGAGATTGCTGAGTTTTGGAGTTCGCGATATGGTTGCCCAATTTTTCGGGCTACTATGAGTCGAAATCGTTTTATGGAAATTTCCAAAAATTTGCGGTTTGACGACAAAAGCACTAGAAGCATTCGACAGCAAAAGGATAAACTGGCACCTGTAAGGGATTTATTTGAAATTGTCAATAAAAATATAAAAAAATTTTACACTCCTGGTGACAACCTTACTGTCGATGAGCAGCTTGTTCCGTTTCGTGGAAGGTGTTCTTTCCGCCAATATATGCCTAGTAAGCTAGATAAGTATGGACTAAAAATTTGGTGGGTATGTGACAGCAAAACAGCCTACCCACTCAACGCAATACCTTACTTAGGCAAAATAAACAACCAGAGGGGTTTTGGTTTGGGCCAAAGAGTTGTGGAGGAGTTAGTTCAACCCTATGAAAACACAGGCCGAAATATAACATGTGATAATTATTTTACGAGTTTAGAACTTGCGAATAACTTATTGGCTAAAGGTTTGACAATAACGGGCACTCTAAAGAAAAATAAGCGCTGTGTTCCTTCATCATTTTTGCCAAACAGAAAAAGGCAAGCTAAAACTAATTTGTTTGGTTTTACCAATAATAAAACTTTGGTATCTTATGTCCCTAAACCGAATAGAGCAGTTCTTTTACTCTCTACAATGCACTATGACACCCACTGCGACTCACAAAATAAGAACAAATCGGAGGTAAATTTACATTACAATCGAACTAAATGAGCAGTTGACACTTTGGACCAACTTGCACATAGTTTTACTTGCCGGAGAAAATCAAACAGGTGGCCATTTACGTTCTTTTCCAATTTAATTGATGTTTGTGCAATTGCAGCATATATTATTTGGAAAAATTTACATCCATCATGGAAAGCAACACAAGCAAAAAAAGCTCGAAATCTCTTTTTACGAGAAGTTGCCGAAGGACTTATTGCCCCCCAAATACATCAAAGGTCAAGAAATAAATTACAACGTCCTATAGTTCAATGCATGGAAAAAGTTCTTCAAGAAGGAAATACACCAAGTACAACCACTTCTACAACAAATAAACGTAAAAGATGCTATATGTGCGATCCAAAAATAAGTCGTATAATAAAGCAATGCTGCCAAATATGTAAAAATAATGTCTGCAATGAGCATGCTACAAAAGTTATAAATTGTAAAGAATGTATTCAATAAAAAATTACTTAACATAAACTAATTTGTAATTGCCTTATGCTTTTTTCTTTTAATTTGTATGTATGTGTCTTAAAGACACATGTTGGTAGGATTTGTAAGTTTTTATGTCGGTATGATGAGGGTTAAGAAGACAGCGATTTAAATTTCTTTTTATCTAACACAAACTGGCTTGAAGTTTTGTCATTATCCAGTGGTACTCCGGCAGCAATCGATTCAACTATAAATTCCTTTTATAATATTTTGTTTCATTAGATTGGTGATGGTGTACCTAAATATGCAGTTGTAAATAAATCTGGCCCTCCATGAAATTCAAACTTTCTACCCTGCAAAGGATTTACAAAATTCCTGCTTGTTATGATAGCGGCCAATAATGGGTTAAACAATTTTAAAACTTCAGTAGTCCATAAAATATAACTTTAGCTTAACTTGTTGCACAGAGTAACTGTAGTTGTAGCTTTAAGTTATGTAAAATAACTCTTAAATGATAAGTATGATTCAATTCAAAGTTTGGTCTGGCGAGGTTTCCCACTTGCTCTGGTGCATTTTTTCTCGGGGGGTTCCAACCCTCCTCACCAGCCTCGTATTTGAACATAAAAAAAATTAAACATAAAATACAATTTAAAACTATGACTTAACACAACTCTAGCACATGAAGAATTTGGGAGACAGCTTATAGTCTCCTTTGGCCCTCCCAACCACCGCTTATAGAAAAAAAGAAAAAAATTTTTTTAAAATGTTTCACATGCCAAAAATTGAATGAAACAAAATATTTTTCACTGTTACACAAATCTGTCGATTCCCTTTTTATGATAAAGTAAAAACTAGTGCCAAGATATTTTCATATGAAATTTACATATAAAATTTGTAAGTGAAAAAGATAGAAAAGTTATTACGAGTAAAGTGTTCCAGTGGAAATCAAAGGAATACAAAATCCACTCTTTATTAGAGAACGTGGACATAAAAAACGCTACTAATCATTTTTTTTTAAAAGATTTTCACCAAACTTAGAGAAGGTAAGTGAAAAGAATCAGCCTTAGTACAAAACTGCTTTGGTTAGGCTTGCCAGACGTACTGTTTTCAGAAGTATGCGTACTTTTTTTTACCATTTGTACTGCTTTCTGCATATTCTTTATTTTTTGTTATTCATTTTTTACTTTTTTTGCACAAAAATTAACACGTTTTGTGCATATTGTATAAAGTGCATCAAACCAATTTTCGAACTAAAAAGACTGTAAATCTGAAAGAAATGTTTGAGTTTTGCGATTTGAAATGGATTGAAATGCTGCGTCATGTATCAACTCGATGGCGCCTGCAGATAAAAGATTTTTAAAAAAACTATCGAGCCGTTAAAGCTTACTTGTTGTCCCAAAATTGTTGTTGACCTGTTTTAAGCCAATTTTTTGAAAATGAACTTTCTGAAGCAATCCTTGGCTTTGTAAACAAGATAGAAAATACTATATTATGATTTTTAATGAAACCTAAAATTCATTGACATGTTTCAGATAGTAAAGCAAATTTGCGAAAAATTTAAACAACAACGGACTTAAAAATTTTATGGTTTCATAGCCGAACGTACAAATTTGCAGCAGCTAAGATAATGAACAGGATAACTGCCTTTTTAAACATCGTGTAGATGAGTTTCTATTGAAAACGAAACTTTATATATGTTTCTTTTATTTTGAATTTGAAAAATACTTACAAAAGGCTAGGTAACGATACTAGACCCAACAGACTGGATATGCTTTTTGATGAGTTCGTATCATTGAAAGCTTTTGCTAAAAAAAGTTTGAAATGAAAAACCTAAAGAAAACATGTAACTGAAAAGAGTTTCTACAAAGCTGGTCATTTCCCAAACTCGAAAGTTACGGCGTTAATTGCATATATAAATATGGTCTTAGCACAATAAAACAATATCAAATTTGAAAGAAAAGATTACAATAACGAAAATAGCGGCAGTTGACGGCAATTAAACGCCACAATAATAACACTGTATCACAAATTTTCACCAAACCTGACCAAATGAATCTGACAACTAATTTGAATCCGAATATTAAGTCGGAATGGTCAATAGTAGAACAGTTTTCGAGATATTGCAAAATTGCCGTTATTTGCGTTTTAAGGATTATGTCACTTTAATAAAAGTATTTATTTAAATATTCAATGGATTTTGTATTTCTTTTTTTTTATTGAAAGAAAATAGAATTGCTAAAACAACAACGGGTCGTTTGAAAAAATCACCAACGCACAGTGGCTGTAAATCATTTGTTATTGGCCAAAATTCTGTAACTTTTGAACCCAAGGCGATATTTTATTTTATTTTTTTAATCGACAGATAGATTAAGCTTAAACTTTTCTCCACTTTAAATTTCATTAAAATCGGTTGAGTAGTTCGTGGGGAATTTAAGGGCAAAGTGGAACTTTAGATTTTTTTTAACTTTAGCGTGCAATATGGTTTTTTTATTTCTTTTAATTATTTAAAAATGTAATTTCTAGATTTAAATAATAATCATTAAAATTTTTTGTAATAATGGGACACTCAAAAAAATTAAATGTTTACACTATAAAAAAAATTTTAACATTAAAAAAAAAATAGTAAAATCCAGCGGAAATTTTGCTATTATTGCTGAAAAATAAACAATTTTTTGCTTTCAAATTTGTTTACACTTATTTATTCTTATTTAATTATTAAAACATTTCATACATATGTGGATAAAAAAAACCTTTTAAAGATAATAGCAGCAATAGATTTTAGTAGCTTTTGTAACAATGTGAGTTTCTGTTTATTATTATTTTTTACTAATACAATGTCTGTCTTAGATCTAATGAATTATAATTATTGCTCATTTAATTGAAAGATTGATTGCAAATATTCCATATTCTGTTCTGTGTAATTTCTGTTCTTTAGTAGTCAAAGAACTTCATCTAAATCCCGATGTTCCACTTTCCATTGATTTCGAATACTGGAGATAAACGGATCTGACGTTGCCAATAATATATTTAAAAGATCTTCATTAGTGGAATTTCGTGAAATTTTTCTTTTTATTGTGCTCTCTATAAAATCTCTAATCCTTATTCCTGAGCTTCCTCTGATAAATCTCCAAGTGGCACCAACTGATATTTAATGACATCTTTTCCATGATAAAGGATTTTGTGAACTGTAGCAGACACATTTCTCCATGGGTACTTGGGTTGTAGTGACCGATATTGGGCGAAAATCAAAAATTTTCTTTCAGTTGTATTTTTTTGTAATGTTTAGTTTTCAACTCAATTTACATGCTTTTATTTACCAGGTTTCTTGTTGTTATATCTGTTTATTAAATTTGGTGTCCAAAACCTAGAAAGTACCTAATACCTGTCTTACTTACAGCTGTTTGTTAATGGCAAAACTCGTTGAAACATGTTTACATTTCATATAACAGAATGCATAGCAATGTATATCTACTATATGTATGTATATACAATGTTGCTGGCAAAATGAACTCAATATACAATTAGTCGAATAATTTTTTTTTTAAGTTACAAGACATATCTATGTAGATTTAGAGTAAAAAGGGCAATATAAATTTGTTTAACCAGAGCTGTTTCACCGGTGGTCTTAAACAAGAGACAACTTAATAAGTTCTAAATTAGCTTTCTTTAGGTTAATTGAAAATTCGGTGGGTCTTTTTAAAAAAATCTATTACATGGCAACCAACAATACGATTCTTTACAATATGTAGCGAGTTTCTTCGTTCTATTTATTGTGATTGATTTCATTAAGTATACTTGGTAAGCCAGGAGTTTTAGGAACTTCCTTTCTGAACAAACTTGCAGTATATCAACATCTCTAAAATAAGCAAAAATCTGTCACTTTGAAAAAATTAAAACGAAATACGGAAACTCGAACTCGATAAATTTGTAAAATTATCTAAATTTACAAAATTCGTCACCAAAATCTTGAAGAAGAGATCAATTGATAACAAACAAACAAATCGTAAAGAAAGAAACAGTGCAAAGTCCAAACAAGTAAAAGAAACAAAAGAAATTTTAAAGAGCAATTAATTAATGAATGATTGCGAAATTACGCATTGATTGATTTTTTTTTCTTTAATTTCTATAATTCTTGTCTTAATGATGACCTAAAATTACAACCATACACATGTGTTAAAAAAAACGAGAGTAGAGAAATAAGAAACCTCGCATCGTTTGTTATTTAACGTATCGTTAGTGTTATACCTTTTCCATTGTTAAACGTTGTGAACATAATATTCTCCCGTATTTTGCACGACATAATCCATAATTTAGAAATACATATTATAAGATTTTGTTTAACCTTTAGGATTATATGATAAATAATGAAACCACTTTTAACAGTTGTATTTGAAGTTTATGTCAGTATATTTAGTTTGCAAATTTATAAAAGAATTTTCCTTGGCGAAAATTTACATGAATTCTTTAACTTCTTAAGTCCAAGGATTAAGCCTAGTACTCTGTTCAAATTTGTGAAAATTCCTGTAAAGTATGCGACTTGTTTTGCGTATGTAAACAAACCCCACATCTATTTTACTGAAAATATTTTTTTTATTAAAACATTTAATAAAAAAGAAAGTAAATATGGATAAGAAACTGTTACCGGTTGTGTTATTTTAATTTTTTTTTCGTATTTAATAATCAGTTCGTACTTTTTTGCTTAAAATTCCACGTGAAATAAATGCAGCATACATTATTTCGCAGTTGTAAAAAAATGTTGCCAGAAACATTTCGGAACTTTTTCGCAAAATGAACAGAGTACAAATCTATCAACATTTTTTAATACATATTCCGCACAAGTTTTTTTCATATGCGTTTTGACACAGTTCGGTTCGTGCCACAGAATACCAAAGAACTGTAAAAAGTGACGTGTGAAAAAGACTTAAATCAGTTGCGAGGGCAGCTTTCGAAGAAAAAGACAGAAAGCATTTTTTGGTAGTGAAGTGGCAATGTGTAAAAACAGGCAGCAACAATCAACACAAATGGCATGATCAAAACAAAAATAACACAACACAGACCACGTTAAAAAAATGCATTAGTTCAACAAACGTTGTGTTTTGTGCAAAAAAAATGTATTTATTAATATTTTTTTGTTTTATAATGTTATTTATTTACTTAAATATTATTTACTTGTATTGTGGTAAACTTAAAAGTTAATTTTTACAAAAGCTTTGCAAATAAATCTCAACTTAATAAATTTGTGTTAATTGTATTGCGGCATAAATGATGATGCAAAGAGAAATGAAAAAGGGCAGCTTTCTTAAAAAGAGACAAAAAAAAACGCAAAATCTTCCGTCTCGTGACAGTTCTGTTGTATTCTGTGGTTCGTGCTTTGTTGTGATACAGACGTGTATTCTTAACTCCGCATACAATTTGAATTTTTAATTTATCACATTTGATTTTGTTATATAAACAGCGAATGGACGCTTGAAAATAAATTATATATTTTTTTATTTAACATAAAATTTGAACAATTAATACGAGAAAAATATTAAATAAAGAAAAATAGTAAAAATATATACGTACTAATGTTCATACATGTGTATGTATACATACATATTCTGAGTAAAAACATTTTAGTTTAAAGTTCTTATTTTCTTGTTGTTGTAAAATACAATAAATAACAAAAATATTAAAAGCACAGCTAAACGGTGAAAAACAAAAACAATTTATTGCATGAATAAAAACAATGAAACAACAATAAAACTAAATGATAGAAATGTTTATGTGACAGTGCATGCTAACGAAGACAATGCTGTAATAAATAAAACAAAAGAAAACAATAGTAACTACCTAACGGCTAAACCAATTTTTCGAACACGATCCCTTTCGCCCTCTCTTTTTACAAAGACGGTTGATGGTGATACGTTAAAAAATATAAACCTCTCACTTGCAATTGTTGCCACAACGGCAAACACAATCTTATTAACCAATGGTACCATGAACTCTAACACAGAAGCAATGCAAACAACTCAAGTTAAAAGTGGTCAAAAGCCTCAAGTATAAGTTGGTATGGACAGGTACATAACAGTGCTTAAACGGGGTCGCAGCCCTACCTCCGCAGCAGTTGCTTCGGCCTCAAAAGTACCATCTTTTAATAAAATAAACTCTCAAAATCGTTTTGCAATTCTGGAGGATGAATCCTGGGAAGCACCAAACGTCATAAAATCTTCTAAGCCACCCCCGATATATCTAAGGGACCAAAACTCAAGTGAGTTAATAAAGAGCGTGATCTCGGTAAAAGGTGAAAATTCGTTTTACGTAGCTGCAATCAAGCGTTAAAATATACACGACGCTTGCCAAAGTTTGAAATTTCAGCGGCTGCATTGTTTTCACACTTTTTCTCCATTTCATTAACTGAGACACATGGGTCTGCAATCACACCTTTTGCAATTTCACAATTAAAGGGTTGTGAACAACTTTTCCCGCTGAGAGATCAAGACCGCCGTAAAATATAAACGAAAATACAGGTAAATCATGAGAATGATTTTCGTAAGTTAACTAACAAATTCGAAGCCCTTAAAAAAACCTTTAACACATATCAACTGAAGGGCAGCAAAGGTCTTCAAGTATTGATTAAGGGAATTGACTCATGTGTGGACCCAGATGAAATTAAAACTTTTTTGGAAGAGAAGGGTTTTAAAATAAAAAAAGTTACAAATATTAAAAACAGGGAAAAAAATCCCCAACCATTATTTCGGGTAGAATTAGAACCTGGCGACATTAAGCTTAAAAAAAATGAAACGCATCCTATTTTTAATTTAAAATATATTCTCTACAGCAGAATAACTATAGAGGAGCCGCACAAAAGAAATGGTCCCGTTCAATGTCTTAATTGCCAAGAATTTGGCCATACTAAGGCATACTGCTATTTACCCCCTGTTTGCGTCGTATGTGGAGAATTACATTGTACAGTCCAGTGCGATAAGTCTAAAAATGACCCCAATGTAAAAAAATGTAGCAACTGTGGCGGAAATCAAACTGCCAATTATAGAGGATGCCCTGTATATACTATCGTCAAGCAGTCGGCTGGACCGTAACTAATCCCCCACAAATGCAGGTACCAAATCAAGTAAACACTAATGGCATTCAGGCTCCGCAGGCTAGTAATAACAGAACCTCGTATGCTAACGTCCTTAAATCAAACCATGTGCCAATGCAAGGCGCTTCGCCAAGTAATGATGAAACTCCAGTTTCTAATTTAAGTCGTCTAGAAAAAACCATGGAAACATTAGTGCAAACAGTAAATAATTTTACAAACACAATGGGTAATATGTTACAGGAAATTCTAAGAATGCAATCGATGTTATTGCAAGTTGTTCTTAACAAGCCATGAACTGTTTAAAAATTTGTTTTAGGAACGCAAACGGCATCCGCCAACATAAAAATGAATTATAATACTTTCTTAAAAACAAACAAATTGATGTCATGATGGTTTCTGAAACTCATTTGACCTCAAGAAATACGTTTAAAATCAATGGTTATATACTATATGATACCAAGGACCCTCGAGATAGAGCTTGTGGAGGTTCAGCCATTTTAATTAAAACCCGAGTCAAACACTACCTAATGTTTAATCACCGTGAAGATTATCTCCAAGCAACGAAAATTTGCGTTGAGGAATTAAATAGAAACCTAGTAATTTCATCGTTATACTCACCGCCTAGATTTTCAATATCAGAAAGCCAATACTGTAAATATTTTAAATCATTAGGACCCTGTTTCCTAGCTGCTGGCGATTATAACGCTAAACATACCTTCTGGGGGTCACGACTTATAACACCAAAGGGTCGTGTTTTATTTAACACAATTTCTAAAATGGATTTAAATGTGGTAGCGAGCGGACAACCAACATATTGGCCTACTGATCATCAAAAAATTCCAGATGTTATCGATTTCGGCGTGGTTAAAAACATCCCCATAGAAACGATTCATGTTGAAGCTTCCTTAGAATTATCTTCTGACCATACACCTACAATTATTACTATAATGAACCCCAATAGAATTGTATCTCCGACTGGTCACTTAGCGACGACAGTTACGCAAATTAACTGGTTAAAATATAGAAAATACCTCAGCACCCATTGCACAGAAAATATTCCGCTTAGTACACCGGAGTATGTAGATCGCTCTATTGCCAATTTTGACAGTTTTCTGAAACTAGCTGTTCAACATTCCAGTATTGCCCCCAAAAAAACAAAAAATATTAAAATATATTCCACAGATGTCGAGCGTCTCTTGTCTGAAAAAAGGAGGGCTCGAAGAGAGTGGCAATTTCACAGATCCCCGTTACTTAAGTACTTACTAAAAGAGTGTACAAAAAAGCTTAGAAAGTTACTGCAGACTCAGAAAACGGCTTCTCTGGAAAAATATCTTAAGGAACTTGATGCAACCCCACAATCAGACTACTCATTATGGCGTGCAGCTAGAAATCTCAAAAGGCCAGTTGTCTCTAAACCACCATTAAGAGGCTTGAATGGTAGTTGGGCAAAAAATGATGTTGAAAAAGGAAATCTGTTTGTTTATCATTTAAAAAACGTATTTACCCCAAACATATCTCACGATATTGCGGCCGAGTTACCACCTGTTGTTGCTAGAGCAGCTGTTGCCCTAAGATTTGAGATAAGAGAAATCGAAAAAGCTATTTGTGATTTAAACCCCAAGAAGGCTCCTGGTTTTGATAAGATCAGCAACAAAATGCTTCTGGAGCTACCCAGCATAGCAAAGAAAATTATTCTTTTAATTTTTAATGCTATTTTACGACTTGAATACTACCCTCAAGAATGGAAGGTCTCCTTAGTTACGATGATACCAAAGCCAGGAAAAGATCACACCAAAGTTGAGTCATATAGGCCTATCAGCTTATTATCTAATATTTCAAAGCTGTTTGAGAAGCTCTTAGCGTCCAAATTAACCCCAATTTTAAATGACAATGGGTGTTTACCTAACCATCAATTCGGTTTCAGACGAGAACATAGCACAATTGAACAAACCCATCGGATAGTAAACGCCATAAGAAAAGCCTTTGAAGAAAGAAAATATTGTTCCGCTCTCTTCATCGATGTCTCTCAAGCTTTTGATAAAGTCTGGCATGTAGGTTTGTTACATAAATTGAAGCTGAACGTACCGGTTAACACACACAAGCTGTTAGAAAGCTACTTGGTCGGTCGAAAATTTATTATTAAAGAAGGTGATTTTTTAAGTTCTCCTCAGACAATTGAAGCTGGAGTCCCTCAGGGAAGTATCCTGGGCCCACTTTTTTATCTTATATATACCTCGGACATGCCGACAAACTATTACACCCTACCCTCAACTTTTGCTGATGATACAGCTTTCCTAAGCGTACACGAGAACAGTCGTGAAGCATCTCGATACCTGCAGGATCATATATTTCAACTAGAACTGTGGTTAAAACAATGGAGAATAAAGGTCAATGAGCAAAAATGCGTACATATTACATTTACCTTGCGTCGGGAAACATGCCCCCCTATTAAAATCAATAATCAACTAGTGCCTCAACAATCGCATGTCAAATATCTCGGTATTCATCTAGATCGGCGTTTAACATGGAAATGCCATATAGAAGCAAAATTAACCCAAATGAAACTAAAAGCAATTCAAATTAACTGGCTTATTGGAAGAAATTCTGTTCTTAGTCTCTATTGCAAACTACTACTTTATAACTCTATTTTAAAGCCAATCTGGTGCTACGGTATTCAACTATGGGGCACTGAATCGGCCTCAAATATCGAAAAAATTCAAAGGCGCCAAAATAAACTTCTTCGAATAATCACAGCTGCCCCTTGGTATGTTAAAAACTCAAATATCCACAAGGATCTCAATGTGCCACTGGTAAGGACTATTATTACGAAGTATGCGGTAAAATATTTAAAAAGGCTAGAGTTGCACCCAAATCCACTAGCTCGAAATATTTTAAATGATAGCGGCCACACTCGCTTAAGGAGAAGAGACACTGCAGCACTTACCCATTAAGATGAGCGATAAACACATATATAAATGTGATACAGAACCCGTGATGAAGAAAATTTTTGTCTTGCACTGGCAGGACATAAAATAAAGAATTAGGATAAGATTTGATTAATTATTGTTAGTTCATATTTAACATGTGAAGATTGAAATGTTGAACAGAGTACCAGGCTTTAGATATTTTTTATGTACAATTTGCAGCAATAGTTTTTATATTTAAGTACAATTTTTTCTCTATTATTTTAAAGTTTCTATTGTTGGAATTTAATTTAATAAATATCGTGAATATTTGTAAAAATGAATTGCTAAAATAATTTCGTTGCGTTTTCAATCATGAACTAATTTTCTGAGGGCTTGAAAAATAGTAAGATGAGGGTTCCTAGTATTCGAAAGTACGCCACTAGGATAATGGTTTGGGAGGGTAATGAGGCGATGTTTCTCCATTGTCATCTGAGAAACACTAAGAATTCAGCAATCAAATCAATCATATTTTCCATAGTAAAAATCCTTAGCATAGTAGGGGCTTGTTTTCTATGCTTTCTAGTTAACTTAAATTACTTGTCCACAGGGAGTCTTTAAAAAAAAATCCTGTAATGATACTGAGGCAAAGATGAGAGTATCACGAATCCCCCAACCGACTGATAGCTAGCTATTATATAGGCTCCCGCAGATCTTTTAGTCTTTTGCACTTGACCAGAATGTATATTCTAAAATACAATAAATGAAGGAAAGCAACTTAATTGTTTTTCCCTAAGTTATTTGTTCGTGTACACTACAGCGTGTATATATTTTTGCAGTTTCCTTAGCAAAATCTCCATTTTTCTAGAGTCAATTTCTTCATTGCACGCAAGTACTTCTAGGATTATTTTAAATCTAAAAATTTCAAATGCTGTTTCTGGATCTGAAAAAAATCTTCTTGCGGTTTTGCCATCATTTGTATTGCCTGAACCTTGTTTCGGCTGATCTATAATCAACCCAAATTGGCGATATTCATCTTGAATATGTTTCCTTTTTGAACTTCTTAACTCCTTGTTGGTTTCGTTGTTTCTTATTGATCCTGAAGATCCGAAATCCAAATCATTACTGATTTTTGGTATGTGTTCCATAAGTCGTATTCTTGCATGTAGTGGTGATAATCCAAATTCATATGCATCAGTATTATCTACTGATTTTGTCGGGATTTGATTTAATTGGATTGATGTTGCATGATGCAGCTGGGTGCAGCCTTCGTGTTAGTCAAAGCCTGGCCTACTTTTCCATCTATCATTGTTAGACTAATTGGTAGCTAACTTCTATTTGCTGCCCATCTAAATCTAATTGTAATGGCTGAAGTATTGCGATTTGGGCCTTGATATCACTTACTTCTTTGTTAATGGCATCATGAGTTTCTTTTTTGAATTCAAATTCAATAGGCCTGCAGTATTTCGTTGAAGATGGTGTCTCATTTTTCCAAATATCCTTTGTTTGCGTTGTACTAGTCGAAGTGTCTGAATCTTCCAAAATCTTTGTTTGTATTGTTTTTGTCCGGAAGAACCATCAAATCCCCATTTACAAAAAAAAAAATTAACTTTGGGTTTCCATATTTCTTTAACTCATTTCCTCCATTGTAGCAAGCGTTCGGCTTGAGATTGTAGTTGTACCTCTGCCGAAATTGGTGTGATTGTAACAGTGTCCTTTAATGGCAAACAGTTCATTTAAGCAGCTGTTATGTGATGATATGCTGGATACAGATTTTAACCTTTTTCACTCTCCCGCAATCTGAGCTGAATATATTGCTGTTTTGTTAATTTCAAATCCAGAAATAAAGCTAATGCCTCCTCATTTGTGAATTGTTTTGCATCGCTCGGAGTTGGTATACTTTTAAGAATCCGTTTTGTTCTCAATGGACTACTTTAACAACTTTTTCAATGATATTCACTTTTGTCAATTGTTTCTGTGATCGTAATTGATGTAGCAAAGTATATTGAATATTTTCATCTCTGATTTCTTCATTGATATCCTTAAGCTCTTAGATATATCGCTACAGTTGTCCATCGATTTTTGTGGTCTCCCACGTGTGTTTTGAAGTTTCTGAAGCGATCTGGACAGAAAGTTCGTTCTCTAACCAGTTTGCAAAGCTCTTATAAAATCTATCTTTGCTGTAATCAACTTTCCTGTATCGCTGTTTTAAATTTTTTATGAAAACAGATAATTTATTCTCCAAGTCCAATTGTATTTCAGCGCTATAGGAATTTAAGTTTCCTTTTTTTCGAATGTAATTTTTAACATTTTCCGGCCAATTCTTTATAGCTGAAGCTCTCCATGTTTATGAAAAACGTTGTTATTGCTCAGATATATTATATCCACTGAGTTTGCATCCGAATGTCACTTGCTTTTTAACCTTTTCATACTTTTTTTATACCAAATACAGGTGGAATAAAAAGGATAAAAAAAACTTGAAATCCTTTTATTTATATGCTATAAAATACCTGACACAAATTTAACAACACATTGCATAGTTATAGGATCATAGAATATTATTAGAGTCATAAATACAGATAAAATAAAAAGATCAAAAAAAAATGTTTAATTCCTTTTAAGGTGGGATTCACAACATGCCTGTTAAGCGTAAACGCGTGTTTAAGCTCTTTATTCTACTATAAAATACGCTAATGTGAACGTAGTGTAGCGAATAAGTTTGAATCAGGGCAGCTATACGTTTTTCTGATTGTGTTTATGTACTACCTGAATTTTGTTCGAACACGATCAATTCTGCTTGCGTGCTCGTTGAATGCAGACGTGTTTCTTTTTAACTCGGCTTACGGTTTTTTTAACATAAATAAGTGTATATTTATGATATAATAATATTATTATCTTTTTTAAATAATATAAGATCAGCGAATGAATAGACGCTTTAAAATAATTTTTAATAAGTGAACATAAAATTTTTAATACAAATATTAAAAATTACAATTAACTATAATATATGTATGTACACACATACATATACATACATACATTTTAAGCAAAAACATTTCTTGTTTTCTTTATTCTTTTTTTTATTCTCGGGGTTTTTTAAACAACAAATAAAAAGAAGAGCACAATTAAACAAACAGTAATATATAAAAAAAACTCTTATGAATGCATATAATGCAAAAACAATAAAACATAACGAAAGAAATGCGTATGTTACATTGAGTGTTGACGAAACAAACGTAGAAAAAAGAATCGATGATAGCAATTATTTAACGGCTAAACCTATTACTCGAACGCATTCCCTCTCACCCTCTTTGTTTAAAAATACGGTCGATCGTAATACAATAACAAATTTATTAACTGCAAGCGTTGCCACAGAGCAAAAAAAAACTTTAATAAGTGATGAAACGGTTAAACCCAAAACAGCCGCTATGGACAACTCAATAACTCAAGTAAAAACTTCTCAAAAGCCTACAGTACAAGTTGGTATGGACAGGTACATAACAGTGCTTAAACGGGGACGCAGCCCTACCTCTGCAGCAGTTGCTTCGGCCTCAAAAGTACCATCTTTTGATAAAATAAATTCTCAAAATCGTTTTGCAATTCTGGAGGATGAATCCTCTGAAGCACAAAACGTCATAAAATCGTCCAAGCCTCCCCCGATATATCTGAGGGAGCAAAATTCTAATGAGCTCATAAAGAGTTTAATATCGGTTATAGGTGAAAATTCGTTTTACGTAGCTGCTATCAAGCGTGGTAGTATAAACGAAACAAAAATACAAATCAATCATGAGAATGATTTTCGAAAAATTGTAAGCAACTTTGAGGCACTCAAAAAAAATGTTTATACATACCAACTGAAAAGCAGTAAAGGTCTTCAGGTAGTGATTAAGGGTATTGACTCATGTGTGGACCCAGAAGAGGTAAAAACATTCCTTGAAGAAAAAGGCTTCAAGGTAAAACATGTATTAAACATTAAAAATAGAGAAAAAATCCCCCAACCACTTTTTCGAGTGGAGTTTGAACCCGGCGACGTTAAACTTAAAAAAAATGAAACGCATCCCATCTATAACTTAAAATATATGCTGTACAGAAAAGTAACTAGAGGAGCCGCACAAAAGAGGTGGTCCCGTTCAATGTCTGAACTGCCAAGAATTTGGCCATACTAAGGCATACTGCTACTTACCCCCTGTTTGCGTAGTATGTGGCGAATTACATGGTACAGTTCTTTGCGACAAGTCTAAAACCGACCCCAACGTAAAAAAATGCAACAACTGTGGTGGCAATCACACTGCCAATTATAGAGGATGCCCTGTATATACTATCGTCAAGCAGTCGGTTGGACCGAAAACTAATCCCCCTCAGGTAACAAATCAAGTAAACAGTAATGACCTTCAGGCCCCCCAGCCTAGTAGTAACAGAATCTCTTATGCCAACGTCTTAAAATCAAACAATGTACCAATGCAAGGCGCTTCGACAAGTAATGCCGAAACTCCAGTTTCTAATCTAAGTCGGCTAGAAAAAACAATGGAAACATTAGTGCAAACAGTAAATAATTTTACAAACACAATGGGTAATATGATGCAGGAAATTCTTAGAATGCAATCGATGTTATTGCAAGCTGTACTTAACAAGCCATGAACTGTTTAAAAATTTGTTTTTGGAACGCAAACGGCATCCGCCAACATAAAAATGAATTAGAATACTTTCTTAAAAATAAACAAATTGATGTCATGATGGTTTCTGAAATTTATTTGACCTCAAGAAATACGTTCAAAATCAATGGTTATACTCTATATGATACCAAGGACCCTCGAGATAGAGCTTGTGGAGGTTCTGCCATTTTAATAAAAAACCGAATTAAACACTACCCAATGTGTGATCATCGTGAAGATTATCTCCAAGCAACGAACATTTGAGTTGAAGAGATAAATCGAAACATAGTAATTTCATCTTTATATTCACCACCTAGATATTCAATATCAGAAGGCCAATATTATAAATATTATAAGTCATTGGGGCCCTGTTTCCTGGCTGCTGGCGATTATAACGCTAAACATACCTTCTGGGGGTCACGACTAATAACACCAAAGGGTCGTGTTTTGTTTAATACAATCTCTAAAATGAATTTAAATGTTGTCGCGAGTGGCCAACCAACATATTGGCCTGCTGATGCGCAAAAAATTCCAGATGTCATCGATTTTGGCGTTGTTAAAAACATCCCCACAAAAACGATTCACGTTGAAGCTTCCTTAGAATTGTTCTCTGATGACACACCTACAATAGTTACTATAATAAACACCAATAGAATTGAATCTCCCTCTGGATACATAGCGACGTCAGCTACACATATAAATTGGTTAAAATATAAAAAATATCTTAGTACCCATTGCACAGAAAATATTCCGCTTAACACACCGGAGTATATAGATCGCTCTATTGTCAATTTTGACAGTTTTCTAAAACTAGCTGTACAACATTCCAGTATTGCCCCCAAAAAAACCAAAAATAATAAAATATATTCCTCAGATGTCGAGCGTCTTTTGTCTGAAAAAAGGAGAGCTCGTAGAGAGTGGCAATTGCACAGATCCCCTCAACTTAAGAAATTACTAAAAGACTGTACAAAAAGGCTGAGAATGTTACTGCAGACTCAGAAAACTGCTTCACTGGACAAATATCTCAAGGAACTTGATGCAACTCCACAATCAGACTACTCATTGTGGCGTGCAGCTAGAAATCTCAAAAGGCCAGTTGTCTCTAAGCCACCATTAAGAAACTTAAATGGAAGTTGGGCAAGAAATGATGTTGAAAAAGGAAACCTGTTTGTCGATCATTTAAAAAACGTATTTACACCAAATATATCTCACAATATTGCGGTCGAGTTACCACCTGTTGCTGCTAAAGCAGCTATACCCTTCAGATTTGAGATAAGAGAAATCGAAAAGGCTATTTGTGACTTAAACACTAAGAAGGCACCTGGTATTGATAAGATCAGTAATAAAATGCTTTTAGAGCTACCTCGCATAGCAAAGAAAATTATTCTTTTTATTTTTAATGCTATTTTACGCCTCGAATACTATCCTCAAAAATGGAAGGTTTCCTTAGTTACCATGATACCAAAGCCAGGTAAAGATCATACAAAAGTTGAGTCTTATAGGCCTATTAGCTTATTATCAAATATGTCAAAGCTGTTTGAGAAATTATTAGTTTCAAAATTAACACCGATTTTAAGTGAAAATAGATGTATTCCAAACCATCAGTTTGGATTTAGAAGAAAACACAGCACAATCGAACAGACTCATCGAATAGTAAATGTCATAAGAAAAGCATTTGAAGAAAAGAAATATTGCTCAGCACTCTTCATCGATGTTTCGCAAGCTTTTGATAATGTCTGGCATGAAGGCTTATTACATAAATTGAAGCAAAATTTACCAGCAAACACACACAAGCTACTAGAAAGCTACTTAGTCGGTCGTCAATTTATTATTAAAGAAGGAAATTTCTTAAGTTCACCTCAGCCCATTGACGCTGGAGTCCCACAAGGCAGCATCCTGGGCCCCCTATTATACTTAATTTATACTTCGGACATGCCAACAAGCAACTATACACAAACTTCAACATTTGCAGACGATACAGCTTTTCTAAGCGTCCACGAAAACCGTTATGAAGCATCTCGTTACTTACAGGACCACATATTTCAACTAGAAATATGGTTAAGACAATGGAGGATAATGGTCAATGAGCAAAAATGCGTACATATAACATTCACCTTGCGCCGGGAATCTTGCCCCCCTATTACAATCAATAAACAAATAATTCCTCAACATTCGCACGTAAAATATCTCGGTATGCATCTGGATCGGCGATTAACGTGGAAATGCCATATAGAGGCAAAATTAACTCAAATGAAACTGAAAGCCATTCAGATTCATTGGCTTATTGGAAGAAATTCTGTCCTTAGTCTCGATTGCAAGCTTCTACTTTACAACTATATCTTAAAGCCAATATGGTGCTACGGTATTCAACTATGGGGCACTGCCTCGGCCTCTAATATCGAAAAAATTCAAAGGCGCCAAAATAAACTTCTTCGAATAATCACAGCCGCTCCCTGGTATGTTAAAAACTCAAGCATTCATAAGGATCTCAATGTGCCATTAGTAAAAATTATGATTACAAAATATGCGGTAAAATATTTAAAAAGGCTTGAACAACACCCAAATCCACTAGCTCGAAATATCTTAAATCATGGCGGCCACACTCGCTTAAGAAGAAGAGACACTGCAGCACTTACCCAGTTAGATGAGCGATAAACACTTATATATGTGAACAGAACCCGTGATGAAGAACATTTTTGTCTGGCAATGGCAGGACATAAATAAAGTATTAGGATAAGATTTGATTAATTATTGTTAGTTCATATTAAATATATGAAGATTCAATAAATAAATATTGAAAAAAAAACACGATCAATCATAAAATTTTTTTGAAGGCAATAGCACATGATTTCTGTTGCTTCTGCAAACATTTTTGTTAAAAGAGACGGGTTCAAACAGGTTCAAGAGTATATATAGGGTTAAAGAAAACACTTTCACCTTTCCATCAGTGGTCCCTTTTGGTCCGCAAAAGTTCTATTCTACTAAAGTTAAAATTTGACAAAAATATAGTAGTTTAGAAAATATGTCTTAACATCTCAAACAGTCGCACAAATAGATTTATTTCTATGTATTTCATAAGCCGGCGAACGACGAACAAATCAGTACCAGGTGACCATGTTTGATTTTAGTTTTCAAGTATTTTAGTATATAAAATTACTTTTTTACTTTAATAATTGTTTTTTATTATTTTATCGTATTTAAAATAAATATACAAAGAAGATTACTATAAGAATAGTTTTTAATTGTGTTTTTGTTAATGTTTGTGTTTTCTAAGTAAATTTTTTTATATGGTCACACTATTTCTCTCTCTTTGCACAAACAGCAAAGAACTTTTTCAATTAGTAAAGCTGTAAGTTATTCGTCGTTATTGTGTTTCATACGACGAATTAACTCAGCGAATTTTTACTAAAGAATCCGTCGCGTAGGGCGAAATTCGTCGTTCGTCCCAGTTGTGTTCCTAGCATTACACTCGCAGCCATCGACGACTGCTGACGTCAATAATCAAACATCAATCCTTAAACCAAATTGTAGTTATTTTAACCTTTGGTAGGTCGAAATTTGCTTTTTTGAATGATTATTCATTTTAATTGATTTTACATGTTTTTCCTTATTTCTGTTTTTTCCGTACTTTTGTCAAGAATTCTTCTGGAAGTCCAAAGTACATTTTTTGTGAAAATTAAATTTGATGAAATTAAGCCTTATTAAAAATATTAAAAATTTCGATTAAAAATATTTGTTTATAATTAGTATTGTGGTAGGGAATGGTAAATCGATTTCGATTCCAATCAAAAATCGATTTTTTGCAATCGAATTTACGTATGCGATTTTATACTGAAATCGATTATTGGGCTTTTAAAATCGATTTTTTATTTATATCAAAATTTTGGCAATTTTTAATTGTAACCTTAATTAAATCGATAAATTATGGGCATGCACAATAAAACTTATTTTTTTTGTGCGTACATACATACGTCTGTAGGTATGCTTATGCAGTTTTCCAAGTTTAAAGTTGTAGTTTTACGTATTTATCTATTAGTACCCTTGGTATACTTCCAACTTTAATATAAGGTCTCTTGTTCTTCAGAAATTAAAGTCATCAATGGACAGTGAACAAAACAGTACTTAACATATCGTATCGAACCAAACACTGAAAGTCAGCCATGGCCTCCCTGTGGAAATATGCTAATATGCAAACAGACCAGTGTGTGAGCGATATTTAAATCTTGTTATAAACAGAGTGAAAAAACAAAAAGTGTGTAATTTATCCTATGAAATACGAAATTACAGGAAAGTATCTCTGCATCTTTCTGACATCAATGATAAGCAAACGTTTGTTTTCTAAAACTAACTTAATAGTTAGTTAGCAAAAAAACTGTCGCCACCGAGCAGGAACTATTGTCATTATCCTTTGAAATACTAAACATACATTCAGGTTTGTCACATATATCAATTCCCATCAAAAGTGATTTCGTTTTATGTGAAGCAAGATACAAAATCACTTCCACTTTCGATCGGAATCAATCAATATGTGACAGGCCTGATTGACTACACAAGAATACAATTTGAATATATATGTGCAATGTACATGCACTTGTTCTTCTAAAGGACATCTCAAAATTTACACATTTTCACTTTTTACAGGAAAGTTGTAAAAAGTAGTCATATCTACCCACTGTAAAAATCTCAGTTCAATTTCTCTAGTAGTTTGCCAAAAAAATGCTGGTGTATCCCCCTTTGTGATATAATGTATAAGATTGCAAACTAGTCTTAAACGATTTTGAAATCGATTTTAAAATCGATTTTGACGTTCGATTAATCGATTTCAAAAATTTTACAACATGAAAATTAATTAAAATTGTTATTGATAATCTTTCATTCTTGACCGTGGCCGGGATTCGAACCGCGGCCGGCAGGTTACCATGACATGTTTCGATCGCAACCACTCGATCTTCTCAAATGGATTTGCCGTTTTACAGTCGCAGCCATCGACGACTGCTGACGTCAAAAGTCAAACATCAATCCTTAAACCAAATTGTATTTTAACTTTTGGTGGATCGCAATTTGCTTTTTTGAATGATTATCCATTTTAATTGATTTTACATGTTTTTTCCTTACTTCTGTTTTTTCGTACTTTTGTCAAGAATTCTTCTTGAAGTTCAAAGTACATTTTTTGTTTTTTCTTTTTTGTCTTTCTTTTTCTTGTTGACCTTTTTCAGCACAACTTGAAGGACAAATGAACCCATAGGGCTCGTGCCTTAGCTTTAACAATAATTAGTATTGTGGTTATTTTGTTGAACTATTTGTGGTTTAAAAATATTTGTTTATATTAAAATAAAAGTTTTAATTACTCGCTTACTTACAAACATCCATACGTTCCTTGAAGTAGGCATGCGAGCATCTAGTAAGACGACCTCATCATCAACTTCATCTACTATAGAATCCATTGCAATAATAATTGGGTTTGCTCTTGCAAAAGTATTGTTGCGAAAGTAAAATTATCTAAGCATTATTTATAGTTATAGTAATAAGTTATCTTTTAAGTTATAGTAGTTACTTAAAATTGTCATGTATAATTTTCAACACAACTGTTATTTTAAAATAATTCCTATATGAGTCTCCCAGTCATTTCTAGAAATGGTTTTAGAACATAATAAATAGTTTTTACGGGAAGGTTCAGGAAAATCTAGAAATAATTAGGAAATATAAAAAGGGGTGACTCATGTATAATGAGGTTAGTTTGTTTTGAGAAACGGTTCTGTTCGTAACTAATAATTGTGAACAAAATAATTAATAAAGTTTGTTAAGTTAAATAAGTGTGTGTTTTTATTCGGTTTTGCAATTAAAAGAACTCAAACGCGTTTATTAAAGGAAAAACGTAACAATTGGTGTCAGAAGTGAAATTGCAATAAAAATATAAATAAAATAAATAAACAAATAGAAAACTATACAAACAACAATGAAATTCGATGAGCTAAAAGTTGAGCAGCTGAAGAAAGAGTTGGGCAAGTTGGATCTGCCTACTGCAGGAAATAAAGCTGAGCTGCAGAAAAGATTAATCGATGAATTTAAGCGACGCAATATTGACATCGCAGCTTATGAATTTGACGAAAAAGAAGAAATAGAAGTTGCTACCCGTGCAGTAACAAGTAACATGGATCTTGGCACAATGTTTGCTGCTATGATGCAGAAAATGGAAAAGATGTCGGCTGAAACAACTAGAAAAATGGAAGAAAATTCAAGCACCATCTTAGCCGAAATTCAAGAAAATTCCAGATTAACAAACGAAAAACTTGAGAAGCTTAAAGAGATTTCTACTGCTATAAATGAAAGAGTAGACGATATGGAGATAGAGTTCAACCAGAAGCTGTTTGATGTAAAAACTCAAGTCACTGATGTTAAAACACAAGTCACGGTTTTTGATGGAAAACTACATCACCTGGAAGAAAGAGTAAATAGTCTTCAGTGCGAAGAGGGAGCGGTGCGAGTTTTTCCAGAAGTCTCGAATAGAATAAAAGCTCCAAGTTTTGACGGCAGTTCACCATTGAATGTGTTTAAGTTCCAGTTCGACACAGTTGCCAACAAAAATGCTTGGAACAATGAAGAAAAAGCCATAGAGCTGATTCTGGCTTTGAAAGGAACTGCAGCTGAAATTTTAGAAAGTGTACCAGTAAGTTGGAGAAACAATTATGATGACATTATGGCAGCACTGCAACGCAAGTATGGTGGTGAACACAGAAAAGAAATATTCAGAATGGAATTACTGGGTAGAGTACAAAAGGCAAACGAGACGCTACAGGATTTCGCACTAGAGATTGAACGTTTGGTGCAGCTTACTTATCCAGGTGAAAGTCATCCATTGCTAGATCATTTTAAGACCGAAGCATTTGTAAATGGTATACGGGATGCTGATGTGAAACTAGCGGTATGTGCATCACAGAAGCCATCATTTGCAGAAACGGTATCGTTTGCCCTCGCACAGGAAACCGCTAGAATAATATCAAAACCGCATATATGCAAGGTGCGCAAGGTCGATATAACAGCCGAGGACGAAGGAGATATTTTAAAGGAAATGAGAAGCATGAAGGAGGCAGTTTTGCAAGCTTTGGGCGAGAAGCAAGGTAAAAACAAAGTAAAATGCTACAACTGCGGTAAAACTGGCCATATCCAGCGAAACTGCAAAGCACCAAGACGCCGATCAAGATCTTCTTCGCCACCAGGAAACAACCAACGTGCTAATCACCACACATCACAAGAGTCACCTTTAAACTAAAAATAGCTAGCACAGCGGGGCATGGGCTAGCTTCCACATCTGAGGGCCCCACAATCTCTATATCAGTAG
Organism: Pollenia griseotomentosa; assembly: GCA_963931875.1. Taxonomy (NCBI): domain Eukaryota; kingdom Metazoa; phylum Arthropoda; class Insecta; order Diptera; family Polleniidae; genus Pollenia; species Pollenia griseotomentosa. The sequence continues at coordinate 166,643,609 of OZ007560.1, read as the reverse complement.
TGCAACGGAGTAACAGGAATCTTACTGCTTGTGGTTACATAAACGGTCAAAAACGCATTTTTACTGTGGACACTGGGGCATCACATTCTATTATAAGGCCCGATTTAATAGAAAGATCAATCGAACCACTAAGCGGGGTGAGTCTGCGAACGGCAACGGGCGAGTCTGCCACTGTTTACGGAAAAGTAAAAGTACAATTAAGTATGGCCAATACAAGCGCCCATCACGTATTTATTGTGGCTGATATTGTAGATGAGGTAATCATTGGCGCAGATTTTATGATTGGACAGAGTATTAATCTGGATATGGGCCAGCAAATTATGTATTGGCGTGATGTGGAAATACCCCTTGAAGTTGGATACGAAATCAAGGCCCACGTAAGACAGCTAATCGCTTTTCAACGTGAAAAACTGCCACCCAAATCAGAAACCTTAGTATGGGCCCGAATGGAGGGAGATTGTGAGGACAACAGTTTGTGGGTGGTAGAGCCAGCAGAAGTTAAAGGAGATTTTGTAACAGCGAATGCCCTCGTAAAACCCAGCAAGAGTCTAGTTCCTGTGAGAGTATTAAATTTATCCAGCAGTGAAAAAGTCCTAACGCAGAACTTCAAGATTGGACAATGTACTTCAACAGAGGCGATAATTAATTGTGAGCAGCATCAAGGCGCAGCCAGGAGAAGTAGCAAGTACCACGAATCACTAGAGGAACATGTGCGAAAATGGACCGAAATGCTAACACCACCTTGTAAAAATAAGGCCAAACAACTACTAAGAAAATATGCCTCTGCATTCGCTTTGAAAGGTCAAAACCAAGGCAGAACGTCAATAGTAAAACACGAAATCAACACCGGCGAAGCTAAGCCAATAAAGCAGGCGCCAAGAAGCATTCCTCTAGCAAAGCGAAATGAAGTAAGAGAGCTGGTCAGCGAGATGGAAAAGAACGGAGTTATTAAAGCATCATCAAGTCCTTGGAGCTCACCGGTAGTTCTGGTGAAAAAGAAAGATGGAAGTACCAGATTCTGCGTGGACTACAGAAAACTGAATGACGTCACGAAAAAAGATAGTTATCCATTGCCTAGAATTGATGATACCTTGGACACGTTAGCCGGAACAGAATGGTTTTCTACATTAGATTTGCAGAGCGGTTATTGGCAAGTGGAAATTTCAGAAAATGATAAGGAGAAAACTGCGTTTAGTGCAAGTGATGGTCTATGGCAGTTTAATGTGATGCCATTTGGACTCTGCAATGCTCCGGCTACATTTGAGCGTTTAATGGAGCAGGTATTAAAAGGTCTTCACCGAAAGACATGTTTGGTGTATCTTGACGACATTATTGTCATGGGGAAAACATTTGATGAACACCTGAAAAACCTAGAAGAGGTGATGAAACGTATATCAATGGCAGGACTTAAACTAAATGCTAAGAAATGTTCACTGTTCCAAAAGGAAGTAAAATACCTGGGACATCGCGTAACCTCCAAAGGCATCTCAACGGATGATGAAAAAATAAAAGCTGTAATGGATTGGCCCCGTCCGAAAAATCTACATGAATTACGCAGTTTTCTAGGCTTATGTACATACTACAGGCGCTTTGTACCGAAATTTGCAAATATTGCTGCAAGTTTACACGAATTAACTAAAAAGGCGCAGAAATACATCTGGGGTGAAGCAGAGGAAGCAGCATTTCAGAAACTGAAGGAATTGTTGTGCTCAGCGCCAATTTTGGCTTACCCCATTGCTGGAGAGAAATTTGTGCTTGATACCGATGCGAGCGGATACGGAATTGGTGGTGTGCTTTCCCAGGTGATCAATGGCGTAGAGCAGGTCGTGGGCTATTACAGTCGAATACTATCAAAGCCTGAGAGAAACTACTGCGTGACGCGAAGGGAGCTCCTGGCAGTATTAGAGTGCATAACACATTTTCACAAGTATTTGTATGGTCAACATTTTGAGTTAAGAACAGACCATTCTGCACTCAGGTGGTTGCTGCAATTCAAGAATCCAGAAGGTCAGATAGCTCGCTGGATTGAGCGCCTGCATAGTTATGATTTCAGCATTGAGCACAGGAAAGGCTGGAAAGTCAGTTCGGAACCTCATCGTAGTGCCGTCGTCAAAAGTACATGATGTTTTAAATGAATACCATAACGGACCTAGTGGTGGCCATCTTGGCGTAACAAAAACACTAGAAAAATTAAAACAACGTTTCTACTGGGTTGGGTGCCAACAAGCTGTGGCTGATTGGATATCGAATTGCACCCAATGCATTGCCGCAAAAGGACCAACAAAGAGAAGTCTGGGACCGCTTCAACAGTACAATTCGGGTGCCCCATTTGAGCGAATCGCAATGGATATAGCTGGACCTTTTCCTGTGAGTGATGCCGGCAACCGTTATGTGCTAGTAGTTATTGATTACTTCAGTAAATGGCCAGAGGTGTATGCCATCCCAAATCAAGAAGCCAGAACCGTGGTGGACGTATTTTTGAATAATTGGGTATGCCGTTACGGAGTTCCAATAGAATTACACTCCGACCAAGGCAGAAATTTTGAATCTGGTGTGTTCAAAGAAATGTGTGAATTGTACGGAATAAGGAAAACTAGAACAACTCGTTTGCATCCACAATCCGATGGCATGGTTGAAAGATTTAACCGCACACTAGAGGAGCACTTGCGTAAAGTAGTAAGCACACATCAGAAAGACTGGGATGAACACATTCCGAAGTTCCTGTTGGCATATAGATCAGCTGTTCACAACTCCACCTCTCGTACACCTGCCAAAATTGTCTTTGGAACGGAGCTCAGATTACCTGGAGATCTAGAATTTGGCGTTAAGCCTGGACCAACAGATGAAAATAATGAGGGCTTTACCTCGCAGAAACAAGATGACCTCAATGAACTTCATGAATTCGTGCGAAGCCGGATTAAGCTGTCCAGTGACAAGATGAAAGCCAGATACGATCGAGCGGCAAATTCGGAAGGCTTCAAAGAAGGCCAGTTGGTTTTACTTTTTAATCCGCAACGGAAGAAAGGACTATCTCCAAAGCTGCAGACTCATTGGGATGGCCCGTATAAAGTAATAAAGAAATTGAATGACGTGGTGTATCGAATCCAAAAATATAAGAGTCCAAGGTCAAAAATTAAAGTGGTACATCTAGAACGACTAGCCCATTATGGAAAAGGAGAATCTGAGCCTATTCGGGACGAACAGGCTTAAGTGGAGGGCAGTGTTGCGAAAGTAAAATTATCTAAGCATTATTTATAGTTATAGTAATAAGTTATCTTTTAAGTTATAGTAGTTACTTAAAATTGTCATGTATAATTTTCAACACAACTGTTATTTTAAAATAATTCCTACATGAATTCCCCAGTCATTTCTAGAAATGGTTTTAGAACATAATAAATAGTTTTTACGGCAAGGTTCAGGAAAAATCTAGAAATAATTATGAAATATAAAAAGGGGTGACTCATGTATAATGAGGTTAGTTTGTTTTGAGAAACGGTTCTGTTCGTAACTAATAATTGTGAACAAAATAATTAATAAAGTTTGTTAAGTTAAATAAGTGTGTGTTTTTATTCGGTTTTGCAATTAAAAGAACTCAAACGCGTTTATTAAAGGAAAAACGTAACAGTATATTTAATCCAATTATTAAATCTTTTTTAAAATTCATTTTACTTTTTAAAAGCGGCGTGGTTTTTGTTTATTTTGACAACTGAAATAATGTTAAATGTTGCAAGTGTGGATGCCTGTTTCACAATTTCAACATATTCCATGCGTTCCTCCGAAATGTATGCAAGTGTACAAGGGGTAGAATAAATGAATTACATGTACATAAAGTTGTTTATAATTGAAGCATTTTAATAACTCTTAGAAACTAATAAGAATCTTCAACATTTTTTATTTTATTAATTTAACGTCATATTTTATTACAGTCTAATAATATAAAAACCGCCAATTGTCGACATCAACATTACATGTTCTTATTTAAAAAGCATTTATTTTTTGACGATTACATCAATATTGATGACCCTGTAGAAAAAGAACTTTTATATCATCAGGTTCTGCATTCACTTCGAACGGAAAGATTTCCTATAACTGAAATGGAAGCTATTATGTTAACAGCCCTTCAGGGACAACTAGAAATAGGAGATTGTGATGAAACTGTAAGCGATTACAGAGTAATAGCGAGTCATTGCTTGCCTCCAAGGTTTGTTCCTAATATACCACATGAAGCTGTCACAATGCACCACCAAAGTCTTCGAGGAATGTTACCCAATGAAGCAAAGAAGGCATTTTTAAATCTAATTCAAAGTTGGCCACTTCATCGCGCGACAATATTTGATGTTATGGTAAGGCTAAAAATATAATATAGTATATAAAATACATATTAAAAAGTAAATTCATAGTTCTTGTGGCTCAATTAAAACAGGTAAGTTGTAAAAACGGTCCTAAAAGTAGCAATCAATCAATATAATTTAATTATGACATTTTGCAGGTATAACTAGGGATGCAACATCGTTCTGAAAAACATCGATGTTTAAAACACCGATTTTTTTCATAATAATAATTAATTTATTTTTTTTTAATACAGTATATAAATGGGGAATATTTTTAGTTTAGTTATGAAAAATAATATCTCGCAAATGGTGGCCATTTTCTGCTTCGAAAATTCGTGCTCTTTCGAAACGAACGAATGGATCGTTGATTTTAAAAATAAAGCACAACAATTTGGGCACGTTGTTCAATTGAGTACTGCTCCATTTTAAATTCCCCAAGTCTTCTTTACAAAATACTAAAAAGAAAAGAAAAAAAAATTATAATAAAAAAGTTATAAGGAATTCAAACCCCTTCGTTAATTTTGGGCCACCCTGTATAATATGCATAAGCTTCTTTCGAAAATTAACAAAAAGCCTGTCAAATGAATTTAAAAACACAAAAACATTGATTCCATACGGAAAATCCGATCAGTTTCGCACTTTGCTTAAGCAAATGGCAGATTCATAAAACTTAACAAAACGATTTACATGTATTCGCACAGTTGCTTTAGTCAACTTGAGCACACTTGTTCGAAACATCGATGTATCGTTTGCATCCCTAGGTGTAACTGCTGTATTAACATAAACAAATTATCCTTATTAAGTTACGCTAGGTCCACAATTGGTAATTATAAGAAAGTATAAGAAAGAGTGCTATATTCGGCCATGCCTAATATAATAAATATACCCTAACAAGGTGCGATAAGAACAGAAATTAATCACCCTTATTCCGGTTGTCGTTATCGTCATCGACAGTGTCGTTTTTTTGTAATAGATTAAAGTGACACACAACCTGTGATCTTTAATCTTCTACAAAAAACGACACTGTCGATGAAGATAACGGCAACCGGAATAAGGCTGAATATACAATATACAAAGATGCATTCTTAATTTTGAAACATTGGCAGATATATATAAAAAGAAATTAAAACAAGTAAGAAAGTATAGTCGGTCAAGCCCGACCATATGATATCCAGCACCACAGTACTTAAAAACACATCATGCTTATGTGTCCATAAAAATATGGATTTATCTATGTTTATAAACTTCATTTAAATCGGTTTGAAAGCTTGTGAGAGGCAGAAATTGTCTATGTTTTAAATTTCATTAACATCGGTTTAAGAGGCAGAAATTGCCCTAATTTCCCCTCATGGTCCTATTTTTTAAAAAATGCGTACCTTTTGTGTCCATATAGATATGGTTCTATCCAAGGTATATTTACACAAGGTAGACTCATTTGGGAGTGTAGACATGCTGCTCTATAAATGGAGCCAATTTGTCAAAATTGTCTTCATATAAAACAAAAACAATTTAACGCACACATGTACAAATTTTGGCTCATATACACGCAATTTGACGTTTTGGCTCCAACTAGGGGTAAACAGCTGACAAACATATGAGCCAACGAGTTTACCTTGTGTAAATATACCTTGGTTCTATCTATGTTTTTAATTTTATTAAAATCGGTTTGATAGTTACTGAGAGGAAGAAAATTTCTCCCTATCTTCCCTCGTGGTCCTACGATTCGGCTCATTTTAAATAGGCTTCTTCCTTGTGCCAATAAGAATGTATGTCCCAAATTTACATGTTACATGGACTGCCAGCCAGCCGGACGGACATCGTAAGTTCGGCTCAGAAAATGATTCTGATCGGTATACTTTAAGGTAAGTCTAGGACCAATATTTTAAGACGTTACGCACATCAGCACAAATTCATAATACCCTCTCCACTATTGTGGTGTGGGTATACTAACAGCAAAACACGGGATTCATGGGTAAAATTAGAGGCTGTCATGGTTTCTCGTTCATATCTCAATTAATTATGGATCAATCTGGCTGAATCTTAATAGCCGGATTTGAACTTATCTTCTCATTAGGATCCAAATATATATATATATATATTAGAGAACTGCAAAAATCACTATTTTTCTTGATTTATTCATACGCTATAATTTACATTAACTCTATGCCTGCAAAACAAAGTTCAACGTTGGTAATTTTGACATCGTTTTGTACACATTTGATTTGTGCATGTGTGAGTTTTTTATTGAAAGTGCTTTGTTTGCATTTATTGTTGCGCACGCAGTAACACAATTGCACAAAGTCAAAAGACAGACATTCTTATGCTTTTGCATGCAAGTAGTCATTGCCCACTCGATGAGACAAAGACGAATGTAAATTGGTATGAGTACGAGTCGCTTTGTTGGTATGATTGTTGTAGGCATAAGTTCAAATAAACTAGTTGTTGTGTCCAATTCGAACGACTTCAAAACTAATCCTCTTGAGTATACCATGGAGTAGCTTTAAGACTACTCCTTTGTAATCCAAAGCTGGGTTATATGGTCCTGCCCTAGAACATCGTAATGTTAAATATACCATGTTTGTTCCATACGTTTGGGTTACTTTTGGGCTAGTCATCGTCCCTTTTGGGCTACATTTTACACGCGTGTTTGGACTAGTCCTATTATTTGCTGGATAGTTTTTTAAAAGCGTAACAAGCAACATTAACAACAATAACAACCATACATTGCACATTGTACACACAGAACTACTGTACTTTTTAAGAAATGATAAAAAATAAAAACAGTCTTCTTGTTTCTATGGAAATTGTTTGTTCCTATGTGCGTTTAGTTTCATTTCAATTTTTTTTCTTTCGAATCCAGCATATAAAAAAGCTTTAATTCGTACTACATACATAGCAACTGCTGAATAGGCAACAGAGCAATGATTTTTGTGTATTTTTCTTTGTATGTGTTTTATACCAAAGTAATAATTGACGAACGAAGCTAAACATGGTATGAATGGCAAAGCCAATACGCTGTGCATGACTTGAATGAATTTTAAAACCAATGTGTGTGGCTGAGAAAGTTTGATTGCATGAACACAAATTATTGTATTTGATGTTGTTCATGGAATGCTAATTTTTTGCAATCGCACGAAGCCTTTCTCTATATTAGAGCGACTCACCAAAAAAGTGCTCGATGTACCCTCCTAAAAATTAACGTTGGACTTTTTAAAATGACATTTTAAATATTTCGGCTCCAGCTTTGACCTCTCGTGAGCTGGACCATTTTGAAAAAGGGTATATTTTTGCATGTTTTGTTTATTTGAGAATCTGTTTTCTTACGAACATATACAAACATTGGGTATCATTAGAAAGGTTTTTTAGGCGCGTCCAACTGTATATACAATTTGTCCAAGGACGATCATCCATGTCCTTTTTTAAGTATTTTCTGTAAAAAAAAAACGGTTTTTAAATTTTTTGTTCGGGGTTGTTTGTAATAAAAATGCCAAATTAGCATATTTTAATCCTTAGTCGATTTAATTAAATACATGTCTCAGCTTTTTTTGAAATTCATGCTAGTTCGTGTTTTGACAAAAATGCAATGGGAAGGCAACACTTCGTTTTAAATAGGGCAATATGGGTATCAAATTTTTTCTTTTGCCAAGTACATTATCCTTGTATGTAAATAATTTAGATTTTTGCAAATTAGATGCATTTTACACGGTTCTCTGGAATATATATAAATTCAATTTTGTTGTAACTCTAATATGATAGCGCATTTAGTTTCTAGATTATGTGGATGCAAATAGGACTAAAGAAAGAAAAAAAGAAATGATCTACGACTTTTTGGCGGCATATTTTTTAATAACTTTTTTTAATTTGCGAAAAAAAAATATGCCGCCAAAAAGTCGTGGATCATTTCTTTTTTCTTTCTTTTGTCCTTGTATATCTTGGTAAGGAAACAGATTCTCAAATTAACAAAACATGGAAAAATAGACCCTTTTTCAAAATGGTTCAGCTCACGAGAGGTCAAAGCTTGAGCCGAAATATTTAAAATGTCATCTTAAGAAAGTCCAAGGTTCATTTTTAGGAGGGTACACCGAGCACGAATATATATATAATGGGTGATTTTTTAGCTATTATCTTTTTGGCAACACTGGTTTAAACAGCTGACGAACGTTTCGTGTTTTGTTTCACTGTCAAACATCTTCAGTTTGGTCTATAATTTAACCATGAATCGTCTTACAACGAACAACGCTTGCAAATTATTGAATTTTATTTTCAAAAACTATCAAAAAATTTATTGAAAAATTGTGTTCAGCGACGAAGCTCATTTTTGGCTCAATGGGTACGTTAATAAGCATAATTGTAGATTTTGGAGTGAAGATCAGCCAGAAGCATTGCAAGAGCTTCCAATGCATCCAGAAAAAGTCACAGTTTGGTGCGGTTTATGGGCTGGTGGCATCATTGGACAGTACTTCTTCAAAGATGATGCGAATCGTAACGTAACTGTGAATGGTGAGCGCTACAGTGAGATGATTTCCAATATTTTTTGCCCAAAATGCAAAAGCCTGACTTGCATGACATGTGGCTTCAACACGACGGTGCCACATGCCACACAGCACGCTTAACAATGGACTTGTTGAGAGGCGAGTTCGGTGAACATTTTATTTCACGTGCGGGACCGGTCAATTGGCCGCATAGATCGTGCGATTTAACGCCTTTAGACTATTTTTTGTGGGGCTACGTTAAAGCTCATGTCTATACACACATGCCCGCTTCAATTGACGCATTGGAAGACAACATTGAAGCATTTATTCATGAGATACCGGCCGAAATGTTGGAAAGAGTATGCCAAAATTGGACTAAGCGGATGGACCATTTGAGGCGCAGTCACGGTCAACATTTGCATGAAATAATCTTCAAACATTAAATTATATGGACCGTACTATCGATTCAAATAAAGATTTCATGCATTTTTCTGAATTTTATGTGTTTTTTTTAAACTTTCCTATATCTCTTAAAAAATCACCCCTTATATATATATAAAAATATAATCCACATTAGGTTGTTCTTAAATAAATAAATAAATGTGGTGATATAATTATCTTTGTAGGGTTAAATAAACCGCTTAAATGTACTTTGTATTTCAAATACATGACTTAAATGTATTTTGTATTTCAAATACATCAATGCATGTATTTTTCCCAACCCTGGGTTAGAACATGGCCCAATTAGTAGGTCTGCGCACAACTACACTAATGCAATAATAGAAAAAACAACACGCGTTTTGTTTGTGTGTACAAATGGTAAACATGTCGGTTCATGCTTTGTTGTGATACAGACGTGTATTCTTAACTCCGCATACAATTTGAATTTTTAATTTCTCACATTTGATTTTGTTATATAAACAGCGAATGGACGCTTGAAAATAAATGATATATTTTGTTATTTTAATTATTTAACATAAAAGTGAACAATTAATACGAAAAAAATATTAAATAAAGAAAAATAGTAATAAATAAAAAAAAAAAAAATTTTAAGAAACGCTTTTCTTTACCTTAATATATTGATCAGTTGTGAACACAGAATAAATATGAATACTAAAAAAATCGACTAAAAGTCAAAAAATAACAACATTTCAAACAACATATTTCAGACCGAAAGAAATACAACCAATCATGTTTAAAGCTACCAATTTTCAATAATTGAGCATTTTGTTTCATAACAACGCGCCCCACGCTTTTCTTTAAGGGATGTGTGAGTTTTTTTCAATTTTGATTTAAAAGTTTATGTTGTTTGAAATGTTGTTATTTTTTGACTTTTAGTCGATTTTTTTAGTATTCATATTTATTCTGTGTTCACAACTGATCTATATATTAAGGTAAAGAAAAGCGTTTTTTTTTTTTTTATTTATTTTTTACTTTTTAGTAACGAATAGCTTTAATTAATGCATTACAATTTCCATGGTAAATAAGAAAATTTTTTTACATGTTTTGTATTTTATATTCATATACAGTCGAACTCCCATAACTCGAACTTCTCTAACTCGAATTTTCTCTTACTCGAACCAATTTGATTGGCAGTAGCTCTAAAACAATAAACTACATACAATTCTCCTTCCGTAACTCGAACTTCCATAACTCGAAATTCTCCATAACTCGAACCAAATACTCAAATTTGTATTCTATAACTCGAAGTTTTTTGCTTGTTTTGTTTATTTATTTCGCTTTCTTTTGCTTGTTTAGCAGGTTTGTATATTTTACTTTGCTCTTTTTTTCGGGGAAATCCTTTTTTGTACATTACGTGTGTCTTTTGGTTTGCCTAAATATGTTAAAAATAATTTGTATGTGTTTATTTCATGGCAAGTAAACGTGTTTTATAATGTTTGTCGATGGAGGGAAATATAAGTTTATAAAAGAAGTCGAGGGTGGATTCAAGAAAAAGGAAGCAGACAATAAATATGGTGTCCCAGCTAGTACGGTCTCATAGATTTTTAAAAATAAAGAATTAATTATCAACTCGTTTGAGTCAGTATCTCATCTCTTTAGTAAAATGATTAAGACCCAAATATACAAAATTATCGACATAGCAGTCCTCAATTGGTTTACAGCAGCTAGAAGTCAAACCATGCCGATATTTTACTTCATTGTAACTTGTTTATTACAAATACATACCTACATGCTTAGGTATGAAGCTTTCAAATAGTGCCTGTTTTAAACAAAAAATACAAAATGTACACAAGTTTGCAATTTATTCTCTTTTCAACAAGAAAATTCTGTAACTCGAAGCCTCCATAAGTCGAAGTTTTTTTTGGGATAATGGTGATTCGAGTTATGGAAGTTCGACTGTAACAAAAAAAAATTTATATTCATATAATAAAACTTTACACACGTGGATTAGTATCCGCCCCCCCTAGATTTAATCCTAGCTACGCCCATGTGTTCGTGTATTATCATCGGAAATATGTATGCCTGCAAAGTTTCATCCATTTGCATTGAGTAAAAGGCGGTCAAAAAAGCATTTTACTAAAAACAAAAAAATTTTTGACCCCCCACCCCCCCATAGATTTTATCCTGGCTACGCCCATGTATTCGTGTATTGTCATCGGGAATATGTATGCCTGCAAAGTTTCATCCATTTACATTGAGTATAAGGCGGTTAAATTTACGTTACAAGATTTGATTTTCCGAAGTGAAGCTAAAGAAAAGGTTTTAATAATTAAAAATATATACGTACTAATGTTCATACATGTGTATGTATACATACATACATATTCTGAGCAAAAACATTCTAGTTTAAAGTTCTTATTTTGTTGTTGTTGTAAAATACAATAAATAACAAAAATATTAAAAGCACAGTTAAACGGTGAAAATCAAAAACAATTTATTGCATGAATAAAAACAATGAAACAACAATAAAACTAAATGAAAGAAATGTTTATGTGACAGTGCATGCTAACGAAGACAATGCTGTAATAAATAAAACAAAAGAAAACAATAGTAACTACCTAACGGCTAAACCAATTGTTCGAAACGATCCCTTTCGCCCTCTCTTTTTACAAAGACGGTTGATGGTGATACGTTAAAAAATATAAACTTCTCACTTGCAAGTGTTGCCACAACGGCAAACACAATCTAATTAACAAATGGTACCATGAACTCTAACACAGATGCAATGCAAACATCTCAAGTAAAAAGTGGTCAAAAGCCTCAAGTACAAGTTGGTATGGACAGGTACATAACAGTGCTTAAACGGTGTCGCAGCCCTACCTCTGCAGCAGTTGCTTCGGCTTCAAAAGTACCATCTTTTGATAAAATAAACTCTCAAAATCGTTTTGCAATTCTGAAGGATGAATCCTCGGAAGCACCAAACGTTATAAAATCTTCTAAGCCACCCCTGATATATCTAAGGGAGCAAAACTCAAGTGAGTTAATAGGTGAAAATTTGTTTTACGTAGCTGCAATCAAGCGTGGAAATATAAACTAGACAAAAATACAGGTAAATCACGAGAATGATTTTCGTAAATTAACTAACAAATTCGAAGCCCTTAAAAAAAGCTTTTACACATATCAACTAAAGAGCAGCAAAGGTCTTCAGGTAGTGATCAAGGGCATAGACTCATGAGTGGACCCAGATGAAATTAAAACTTTTTTGGAAGAGAAGGGTTTTAAAATAAAAAAAGTTACAAATATTAAAAACAGGGAAAAAAATCCCCAACCATTATTTCGGGTAGAATTAGAACCTGGCGACATTAAGCTTAAAAAAAATGAAACGCAGCCTATTTATAATTTAAAATATATTCTCTACAGAAGAATAACTATAGAGGAGCCGCACAAAAAAAAAATGGTCCCGTTCAATGTCTTAATTGCCAAGAATTTGGCCATACTAAGGCATACTGCTATTTACCCCCTATTTGTATGTGGAGAATTACATTGTACAGTCCAGTGCGATAAGTCTAAAAATGACCCTAATGTAAAAAAATGTAGCAACTGTGGCGGAAATCACACTGCCGTATATACAGGGCATCCTCTATAATTGGCAGTGTGATTTCCGCCACAGTTGCTACATTTTTTTACATTGGGATCATTTTTAAACTTATCGCACTGGACTGTACAATGTATCGTCAAGCAGTCGGCTGGACCGAAAACTAATCCCCCACAAATGCAGGTAAAGACTAATGGCATTCAGGCTCCGCAGCCTAGTAATAACAGAACCTCGTATGCTAACGTCCTTAAATCAAACCATGTGCCAATGCAAGACGCTTCGCCAAGTAATGATGAAACTCCAGTTTCTAATTTAAGTCGTCTAGAAAAAACCATGGAAACATTAGTGCAAACAGTAAATAATTTTACAAACACAATGGGTAATATGTTACAGGAAATTCTAAGAATGCAATCGATGTTATTGCAAGTTGTTCTTAACAAGCCATGAACTGTTTAAAAATTTGTTTTAGGAACGCAAACGGCATCCGCCAACATAAAAATGAATTATAATACTTTCTTAAAAACAAACAAATTGATGTCATGATGGTTTCTGAAACTCATTTGACCTCAAGAAATACGTTTAAAATCAATGGTTATATACTATATGATACCAAGGACCCTCGAGATAGAGCTTGTGGAGGTTCAGCCATTTTAATTAAAACCCGAGTCAAACACTACCTAATGTTTAATCACCGTGAAGATTATCTCCAAGCAACGAAAATTTGCGTTGAGGAATTAAATAGAAACCTAGTAATTTCATCGTTATACTCACCGCCTAGATTTTCAATATCAGAAAGCCAATACTGTAAATATTTTAAATCATTAGGACCCTGTTTCCTAGCTGCTGGCGATTATAACGCTAAACATACCTTCTGGGGGTCACGACTTATAACACCAAAGGGTCGTGTTTTATTTAACACAATTTCTAAAATGGATTTAAATGTGGTAGCGAGCGGACAACCAACATATTGGCCTACTGATCATCAAAAACTTCCAGATGTTATCGATTTCGGCGTGGTTAAAAACATCCCCATAGAAACGATTCATGTTGAAGCTTCCTTAGAATTATCTTCTGACCATACACCTACAATTGTTATTATAATGAACCCCAATAGAATTGTATCTCCGACTGGTCACTTAGCGACGACAGCTACGCAAATTAACTGGTTAAAATATAGAAAATACCTCAGCACCCATTGCACAGAAAATATTCCGCTTAGTACACCGGAGTATGTAGATCGCTCTATTGCCAATTTTGAGTTTTCTGAAACTAGCTGTTCAACATTCCAGTATTGCCCCCAAAAAAACAAAAAATATTAAAATATATATATATACATATATATATATATATATATATATATATACACAGATGTCGAGCGGCTCTTGTCTGAAAAAAGGAGGGCTCGAAGAGAGTGGCAATTGCACAGATCCCCATAACTTAAGAACTTACTTACTAGAACTTACTTACGTACAAAAAAGCTTAGAAAGTTACTGCAGACTCAGAAAACGGCTTCTCTAGAAAAATATCTTAAGGAACTTGATGCAACCCCACAATCAGACTACTCATTATGGCGTGCAGCTAGAAATCTCAAAAGGCCAGTTGTCTCTAAACCACCATTAGAGACTTGAATGGTAGTTGGGCAAGAAATGATGTTGAAAAAGGAAATCTGTTTGTTAATCATTTAAAAAACGTATTTACCCCAAACATATCTCACGATATTGCGGCCGAGTTACCACCTGTTGTTGCTAGAGCAGCTGTTCCCCTAAGATTTGAGATAAGAGAAATCGAAAAAGCTATTTGTGATTTAAACCCCAAGAAGGCTCCTGGTTTTGATAAGATCAGCAACAAAATGCTTCTGGAGCTACCCAGCATAGCAAAGAAAATTATTCTTTTAATTTTTAATGCTATTTTACGACTTGAATACTACCCTCAAGAATGGAAGGTCTCCTTAGTTACGATGATACCAAAGCCAGGAAAAGATCACACCAAAGTTGAGTCATATAGGCCTATCAGCTTATTATCTAATATATCAAAGCTGTTTGAAAAGCTCTTAGCGTCCAAATTAACCCCAATTTTAAATGACAATGGGTGTTTACCTAATCATCAATTCGGTTTCAGACGAGAACATAGCACCATTGGCGGCGGAGGAAAGTAAGCAGTCTTTAATGTGCGGTTGAAATGATTATCCCCAGATTAATTTTTGTTTATTGAATCGTTCATACCAAATAGAGTTTGTAGCATGCTTTGGACATGGCACTTTCGGCATCAAATGATAAATACATTGGCGCTGCTGTATCATCACTGGGAAGGAGACGATAAATGTTCTCCATGGTGTCCGCCTTTTAGTTTTTTATTTATTAATCATATTTTTTTATTATTATAATTTCAAAAGATTTTGTTATTCGTGCTTAATTCCCAGTTTTTATTATTGATAAAAACACTTGAAATTTATTGTTGATGGGATAAGCTTTTCCTATGCGCATATCACTGGTTGCTTAGGCCAGATCATCAGGAAACTTCATCCATAAAGATTTTAGAAAAACTAAAGATATTAAACCAAATAAAACTGTTAAGCGTATAAGACTTATAGCAACAGTTCTACTTGTAATAATATCAAAGCTTAAACAAAACACATCAACAATAAACAGTGGGTTTATCTCATCTTACATTCCCCACTACAATTAGTTGAAATTCTCTCAACATTAATTGTAGTTGTAAGTTGGTTAAGAAAAACAAAATAAAAACAACAACAACAACTTTACAAAAGATGTTGACAATTAAGTGTTTTTTTAGGCCGTGCACTGCTTTAAGGATGAAGTTTCCTGATGATCTGGCCTAAGCAACCAGTGAAATGCGCATAGGAATAGCTTATCCCATCAACAATAAATTTCAAGTGTTTTTATCAATAATAAAAACTGGGAATTAAGCACGAATAACAAAATCTTTTGAAATTAAAATTTTGTATTCCCAAAAATTGAAATTACTTTTTGATAATTATTATAATTATTTAAAATTTGTGTTCACAATTTTTGTCACAATTATTTAATTTAATTTCTATTTTCACAATTAAAAAAAATAATTTTTTAAATCAAAAATCACATTAAAAAAGTAAACAATTTTCAAATAAACACAAAAGCGTTAAAAAATGTAAACAACTTTTAACATTAATGCTATGTTCATACGACGATATAAACCACTCGTTTCGCTCTCTGAAACTAGTTTGCCAAACATGCTGTTCATACGATTCATTCTTGTTTCATTTTGACATTTTTTTGTGTGTTGTTAGTGTGATTTTATTTAAAATAGATAAAAAAGTAATTAAAAGTTAAAAATATATAATTTAATACTTTTATTAATATTATTATTGTATAATTATCACTTTATTTTATTAAACATTAATTTTTATTTGGTTTTTTTCTTTGTTTTGATTTTTTTGAGAGCCAGTTCAGATAAACTAACGATAAATGTTATCAAATTTGGAGATGATAGTACATTTTTCCTGTTTCGCAGCATGTTTCAAAATGAAACGACCGGTTTCGCTCTCAAAATTTTGTATAGGGAAACAAGTCGTTTCAGTCATGTTTGGTGTATATTGCTGCCCGTGTGAACATGGTATAAGTAGTGGGCAGAATGTACTAGCAAAGTGACCTCACAAGCGCAGCTGTTTGCAGTGATTTTATTCGTGTGTGACGTTTGGTGTCCTTTTTTTTTTTTTTTTTGTTTATTTACTTTTTTTAATAAGGCATTTTGACATTTGCTGTCTCAATTCTAGCAAACAAAATGCCTGTTGTTTTTTCTATTGTTTCATTGTTGTAGTACTGAGGTCACTTTGTTAATACATTTTGGTAGTGTGGCATTTTTTTAAATTAATTGTTATTGACTTTCGTATTCGGCGATATTGTTGCGTATATTAATGTTCGCGAATAATGAAATGATATGCAAAGAAAAAAATAGTTTTATTCTTTTAGTCAGACATAATATAAGTATAAAATATATACATATATAAATATATTTTTATTTTTTGTTACAGCAAACCTTTACTTCAAATTGGCCACGTATATTATGGCTGGCTGTTGATCAAAATGGGATACATTTACTTGAACACCGTTCCCGGAATATCCTCTGCAGCCACGACTATGAATCAATTATTTCATATTCTCCTAATATGAATTCTTTAATGATTTTCACAGGGACTGAGAAAAAGCAGTCCAAAGTTATATTGAGCACATCCCAGGTAATATAAAAATAAAATTAGCAAATCAAATGTATTTATGAAAACAAAATTAGTTTTAATTGTTTGGACTCACAATCTGCAATACTTATATCAACAGAAAGTAAAAATGTTACAGTAGACCCGAAAGTATTTGGTGTATGACATGTATAATTGATATTAGTTTTATTTGGTTTAAAAATCACAAGAACGGAAAGTAGTCCGTTTCTGTATTTCTTGCATCTTAAAATTTTCCGAATTAAACGAGTGAAATGGGGCACAAATTGTACAAAATGAAAAAAATGGGGTTTCTAACCCAAGTATTTGAAATACAGAAACGAGCTACAGGATCTATCAAGGCTATCTCAAATAGCTCTTAAGATCGCAAATGGTGCTAAGTTGTGGGAATGTCCTTAAAATTTATTTGATGAGTAAAACAGGGCTTCGAGCTAATCGCTTATTCGCTTATCTTCTCGCCTACGGGAGACTTAAATTCGAGTTAAAAATGGCAAGTTCGATTTTAATGTTTATTAATTTTTCACACAAAAAGTACTTTTTTACAAAAAAAAAAAAAAAAAAAATTGGAAACATATTTCATTCGTTTACAGCCTGTTTTTAGAAAATTAAAATATTTGTTCGTTCGTAAAAAAAACTAACAAATTGTGATTTAGGTTTTCATAAAATTAAAAATCATATCCGGTGAGTGACAAAAAGGCATACATTTTTGTACATATTTTTGGTTCTTATAAAATGAATAAAATGAATGCCATTAAAAAAAACTACTGAATATTTTCTCAAATTTCTTTTTTTTTATTTCATTTGTGGAAAATAATTTCATTCAAATGGCTGCCTCGGCTGGCCATGCAGTAGCCTACACGATCGTTTCAATTTTTAAGCATATTATCGATTGTGTGCAGCTGTATTTCACCAATGGCTTCACGAATATTGTTCTTTTAAGCGTCAATTGTCTCTGGCTTGTCGGCGTAACACTTATCTTTGACGGCACCCCACAAATAATAGCCCAACGGTGTCAAATCGCAGCTCCGAGGTGGCCAAACGACAGCAGCTCTGCGGCTGATAATGCGATCTTCAAAAACAGGGCGCAAAACATCGAGTGTAGCTTCGGCTGCATGGCACGTAGCGCCGTGTTGTTGAAACCAAATGTTGCCAATATCCTCCTCTTAAATTTTTGTGAACAAAAATTCTCTGGACCAAAATCCGCACCAAACAGTAAATCGTTTTGGGTGCATCGGCTTTTCAATGTATGCGTGCGGGTTTTCTGTGCCCCAAATGCGACAATTTTGCTTGTTTACATACCCGCCAAGATCAAAATGAGCTTCATCTGAAAAGATGATTTTTTTTGGCCAAATCGGCATCTTCTGTAAGTCGATCGCAGGCCCACTTAGCGAAGCGACGGTGAATTGATGTTGATGGCGCTTCACGCACACTTTCTGCCACAGCAGCAATATTCCTGGGTGAACGCACTGTTTTTGGCTTTTCACGCTTTGGTTTATCGATGAGGATGCCAGTTTCTTTCACTTTTTTCACAAGATAACGAACATACGGAGCTGACGGTGCTTCTCTTCTTCCAAAATCCGTACGCAATTTTCGCACACATTCTGCAACATTACCATGATCTTCAAAGTAATGTCGCAATATTTCCCAGCATTGTTCAAGCGTATACACAACCATATTCGTTCAGCGGAAGGATAAAACTAATTAACTGTCAAATCAGACATGAGCTAAGTGTTACCATTCACGAAATAAGCACTAGTTGAAAAAAAAATGTTATATGGCGGACCCGTTAAAAGGAATTCGTTTGAAAAACAAATCATAAAAAAATGGAAAACAACTGATCGTCACCTTTTTCCTCCGTGGACATATCTGTATGCCAAAGTTTATTTTTCTAGGTATTAACTTGTTTATATTCTAGCATTTAACCCGCTACTTTGTAATCGGGACTTTTCTTTCATGAACATATTTATATGCCAAAGTTTATGTTCCTAGGTCTAAACAAAAAAGTTCCAACATTTTTCATCTCATATGTTGATATTCAACTATAATTTTGTGTTTTTAAGTTCAAAATTATAAAAAATTCAAAAAGGACCACTCGTAGAACACAAAAGCAAATGAAAGAAAGTTAATGTCAGGGCTTCGAACAACTACTAATAGCAGTAACAATTTGCAAAAAATTTCATTTATTTTCAGCAACATCCCAGCGGGAAAAAGAAGGAGTACGGATGCCTTCTAGAAGGCCTCTGTACCCCTTCTTTTGGATGTACAAGGCCTGCTCGATCCATTTCATACTCATATCTCATCATACTCATACTTTTACACACGTTGTCATTGCGGGGAAGGCCTTCCGATTTCCTTTCTTTCGCCAGAGCCTCTTAAAGGCATTAAAATAAATGCCTCTTAGAAGGCTTCCCAAAGAAGGACTGTCAAAAGGCCTTAGAATAAAGGTCATATTGAAGGGTTTTTAATAAAGGTATAATAAAAGGCCTTCAGCTGCAGGCATTTAAGAAGGCCTGCAGATTAATCCCTAATTATATGCCTTCCCATAATTTTCAAAAAATAATAAAAGTTTAGTGTTTTATAATGTTAGTTTAGTATACATACATACATATTTATTTATAGAATTACACAAACTATAATTACTATACACAAAAAATATAAAATTAAATAAAAAATATTAAAAAAAAAACACTTGAGTCTTAGTAACTAAAAATTAAATAAAAAATATCAAAACAAAACACTTAGTCTTTGAAACTTAAAAATATAAAATTCACTTTTTTGAACTTTTCACTTCTTAGCACAAGTACCTATCTTTTTTAATGAACAACACTCAACTAACATGATTTACATTATTAAAGTTTTTCTTGGGATTCAAAAATTTAATTAACAAGGTTTCGTTTAAACTTGCTAGATTCCCATTTCATATTATTGATAAACATTTTCAAAAGTATGAAATGGGAATGTAGCACATTTAAACGAAACATTGTTAATTAAATTTTTGAATCCCAAGAAAAACTTTGATAACTAATATGCATGTGGCAGTGTAAATAAAACTGAACTGGCAAAATAAAATAAAGTAATTTGTTTTTATTTTTCTTTTTTCTTTTCCCACTTACAACTACATTTAGAGTTGACAAAAAATCAACCAATTGTAGCCGGGACTGTAAGAAAAGATAAACTCTCTGTTTATTGTTGTTGTTTTTGTTTAAGTTTTGATATTGTTACAAGTAAAACTGTGGCTTATAATTCTTATTCGCTTAACAGTTTTATATGTGTAATATCTTTAGTTTTTCTAAAATCTTTGGATGAAGTTTCCTG
The DNA here is from genome assembly GCA_963931875.1 of Pollenia griseotomentosa. Lineage (NCBI taxonomy): Eukaryota > Metazoa > Arthropoda > Insecta > Diptera > Polleniidae > Pollenia > Pollenia griseotomentosa. Next base: position 166,623,266 of record OZ007560.1, on the reverse strand, counting down.
ACGATCTGGCCTAAGCAACCAGTGAAATGCGCATAGAAATAGCTTATCCCTTCAACAATAAATTTCAGTTTATCAATAGTATGAAATGGGAATGTAGCACATTTAAACGAAACCTTGTTGATTAACATTATTGTTTTTATTTTGTATTTAATTATGTATGTAACTTTGTTTTTATAACGGAATCTGAATTCTTTCGCTTTTGCTTTGGCGAAAAAACAAAACAAAAAATTTTACTCTTTCTCTTTTCAATTTCAACTAAAATGATTTACATTATTGTTTTCATTTGATATTTTAATATGTACGTAACTTTGTTTTTGTAAAGGGATCTGAATTCTTTTGCTTTTGCTTGTGCAAAAACACAAAACAAAAAATGTTACTTCTTCTATTCTCGCTTCTTATAGAAGCGAGTGTGGAAGGTGTATCTTATCTTTTATACCAAAGAGCCGAGGCTTCTATGAGGCATTCTTTAGCAGTTGCATAAGAATAGTAATTGAATCAAAAAAAAATTTAAGCAGGCCTTTAAAAAGACCTGAGTAAGAAGGTCTTCTAAGTTTTCCCGCTGGGATGCTTAAAAAATAGAAGTGTATTTTATTTTCAACCACACATGAGTGTGGTTGCGCACAGTTACTGAAAAAAAAGTAACACAACCCTGCAAGCAATTTGGTAGTCGACTACAAAAATAATGCATTTATAGTTAACTAATAACTTACAACAAGCTAGCTATAAATAAATGCAGAAACTCCCCGATATCAATGCGAGTGAATTTTGTGTAGCAAATTTTTCGATTTTCTTTTTTTAATATTTTCGTTTATTTTTTGTTTTCTTTTTTTATTTCGAATTTTGATTTTTATAACTGTTAATGGTTCTGTTTATGCAAAATTTTATTGTGTCGCATATTTTAAGTAAATATAGATGGAGTTCACAACAAAATAATTATATATAAGAAAAACAAATTTCGTATGAAATACCAATTCTTTTTTTTTTAACAGACTCCTGTCGATCAATTGGCTCAAATAAGGTGGAGGCTGACATTAGGAATACCTTAAAGGTTATAAAAAAAGCGAAAAATACATTCAGATTGCATAAAAAATAAAAACACATAAATTTTTACTTATTAGAATTTTAAAAATAAAAAAAATATTAAAATAAAATACTTTTTAATAATTAAAAAAAAAATATTTTTTATATTAAGCCTATGGTGGGTGTATTGACATAAAGTTAGTTAAAAGCTAATAACATTCAGGATAACTTTTAACTAACTACTACCTAAGTCCCTTTAAGCTAACTACTTCCCAATCAAAAATGGAGCTTCCAACGAAGCAGGTTTGTAAGCAGCGTTGCCAAAAGATTTGGAAGGATGATCGTCATTTGGCGAAAAAAAAATTTTATTTTGATGAGAAAAATCTTCAAATTTTTTACAACAAAGGCAAAAGAGTAAAAATTATATATTTTTTATAAGAACATACTTCTTATTTTGAAAACTATTAAAATTGAAATACATACATACATAAATACATAATTGCGATATTTATACAAAATTAGTTTGTAGGTTTAAATTGTGTTTTAAGTTAAATTTTCCATAAAATTTTACTAAAAATACATTTTAAACCCATTTAATTTCTAATAAATAAGATCGTAAAAAGTCCATATAAATAAAGAAGTTTCGTAATAAAATGCTAAAACATATAAATTTTGGCCAATAAGCTTTAGTTTGGGACCTATAAAGCTCATATATCATATAAAATCTAAAGGGTTCTCAATTTAATTTTATATTTTTGATACCGTTGTTATATCGAAGGCATTCTGAGTAAATTGCATTTAAAAAAAGCTCATTGAAAATATATGGATTTTCGTAAATATATTCCTATTGTGGACTATGTATCGCTGTAAACTGATGATTAATTCCAAATTTTTCTAATAGCTTTTGAAAGTCTTTTGCCTTGAATTGACTACCATTGTCGGATATTATAATTTCTGGAATACCAAAACACGTAAAAATTTCATTTTTTAAATATTCCACAATAGGTTTTGTAACGAATTTCTTCAACGGTTTCAAGAAAGTAAACTTAGTAAAATGATCTAAAATAATTAATATTCCAATGTTACCATTCCTTGTTCGTGGTAGTGGTCCAATGAGGTCTATATAAAGACGCTGAACTGGCCTCTCTGTAATTACCATTTGTCCCATGGGTGGTTTAATAGCTGTTGTTGGCGTTTTAGATGTTTTGCAAGACATGCAGTTTAATACATATTTTTTAATATCTATAACCATTTTTGGCCAAAAGAAAAACTGTCGAATCCGATGTAGTGTTTTGGCAATGCCACCATGTGATGCATTTGGCACGTCATGAGCTGCATAAATGACCTCCTTCCGTAATTCTGCTGGTACAAATAGCTTCCATGCATTTGATTCGTCTTTATTACCGGAGGTAAATTTAGTCCTTTTATAAATATATTTCTCAATAACTTTATAATCAGGTAATTCGGTTTTCAAAAATTCATTACGTAGCCTTAAATATTCTGGACTTTCGAATGCATTGGAATTAAGATCTATTTAAGGTAAAATTTCTAAATCAACTTCAGCCAAAATATCTTCATTTTCATAAGTTCGCGATAACGTATCTGGAACAACATTGTCCTTTCCCTTGCGATGTTCAATTTTAAAGTCAAAACCTTGTAACTTGAGTGCCCATCTGGCTAAACGTCCATTCAATTTTTTTTCCTCATTAACCATTTAAGGCTTGCATGGTCAGTTATGACTTTAAATTCATGGCCCTCAATATATGCTCTGAACTTTTTTATTGCTTAAACGACAGCCAGGCATTCCAATTCTGTTTTTGAATAATTTCTCTGTGCCTTATTTAATTTCTGTGATATGAATGCTATCGGCCTCTCGTTTCCTTCGTTATCAAGTTGGGCCAATACGGCACCAATCCCATACAAACTAGCATCACACTGAAGCATAACCGGCTTGTTGAAATTCGCGAGAACTAAAACTGGCGCTGAAGTTAATTTTTGCTTAATATGCTCAAATGACTTTTGAGCTTCGTCGTTCCATATAAAGGTTCTTCTTTTAGATAACAATTCTGTCAAAGGAAATGTAAGTGTTGCATAGTCATCAATAAACCTCCTATACCACCCTGACATACCAAGAAATTGACGAAGTTGACGAACCGATTTTGATACAGGAAATTGGGAAATTGCTTGTACTTTATCAGGATCGACTTTTAAACAGCCCTCTCCTACGATATATCCCAAATACTGAACTTGTCTAATGGCAAAGCTGCTCTTCTTAACATTAATAGATAAATTTGCTCTTCGAAATTGTGTTGCCACCTCCTGCAAATGTTGTAAGTGCTCGTCAAAGTCTTTGGAAATTATTAAGAGGTCATCCAAGTATACAAATACATTCGTTTTCAAACTATACGGAACAACTTGGTCCATCAGTCTACACATCGTCTGTGGGGCATTGCACAATCCAAACGGCATTCTCGTAAATTGGTACAAAGGCCGGTTAGGGATTGTGAAAGCAGTTTTCTGTTTTGAAACTTCGTCCAACTTAATCTGCCAAAATGCATCTTTTAAATTCACTTTAGAAATAAAATAAATTGGAGGAAGTCTTGATATAAGTCCGTCTATGTTCGGGATGGGATATGCGTCTTTTCTCGTCACAGAGTTTAGCTTACGACTGTCCAAACAAAACCGCACTTTACCAGGTTTTACAATTAAAACCCCAGGAGATGACCATGGGGATGTGGGACATTCTTCAATGATCCCTAAATTTATCATACGGTCAATCTCATCACATAATAGTTTTTCCCTTGCAGGAGATATTGGAAAATATCTTTGTTTGATTGGTGTGGAATTTCCCGTATCAATATTGTGTTCAATTAAGGAAGTACATCCTAGCCCATCGCGCTCCGAATTAGGAAAATAGTCGATAACTTTCTGAAGCTTTTGTTGTTGTAAAACCGACAAAGGAATCATATTTGGGTCTTCTTGAGAAGCAATTTCTCTAATGGTATTGATTGCTGCAATTTGTATACCAAATTTTTGCCAGAAATCAATTCCACAAATAATTTCCTGTGTTATGTTTGGAATTAATAAAAATTCCATTGGTTTTGACTGTCCATTATAGTTTACATCCAAAAACTTGGTTCCTAAGACACGTTGTCGATGTCCGTCAGCTGTTTTAACCATACCACTACTACGTTTAAAATTTTTAGTTTCTGCAAGTTCGGAACATAATTCTCCCCCGATAACACTAACATTTGCCCAACTATCTAGTAATGCAAAATGATTTTTATTTTCAAAATTTAATAAAATGTATGGTCTATTATCATTGATTTTAGATAAAATTGATGAAATTACGAATGTCCTTAATTGTTTTTTTCCTTTTGTAATAATCTCGTATCCTTCTTGAAGATCTATTCGGTTTACGTTCTAAAACAGTGACATTAAAAATTGTTATGTTTGTAACATATAATAAATAACAAAATCTGTTGGTTTTTTAATTACTAATTCTTTATTTGCTGCTGTCCACTTCAAATGCAAGAAAACGAGTGAGTTCTAAATATGAATACATACTACACATTGTATTGTTGGAGTTTATCTTATTATCATACGATTATGAGTACTTTTTAATAACGGTGCTATTATAAACTACAATACAGTGAATGACAAAAGTACGTATACTAATTTTTATTATACAACCTTACATTTCTTCCTTTTTTCAAAAATGGTGTAAACTTTTAATTCACAAAATGTTTTAGTAACAGAAATTCAGTTCAAATCGTATTTATAAAAAATAAAATTTATACATATTTAAATTTAAAAAAAAAATATCAACAAAAAAGATTGAATTATAGTTTGTAGTTTACATTAGGTTTTTTCCTTAACCGATCTTTCATAGGTATTTCTTCTTCCTTTATTGAAAAATCTTAAGCATCAATTAATGTTTCAACATCGTTCTGAACCTGATGGTTTTGGCTATCGCTAGCAAATGTTACAACTACATCCTTTTCAACTTTTTTTAATTGATTTCTATGAGCTACTCTACGTCTTTTATTAACTTCTATTAAATAAAGAGTATTGGAAATAATTTTGCAAATTGACCCTTTGATCCATTTTGCATCACTATTTCCATTTGGATTCAAATATAATATTTGTTCACCCACTTTTAAATAAAAATTTTTTGCCTTTGAGCTTTTTTCAAAATCTACTTTTTCCTTACTTTTTTGAGTTTTATAGTTTGTAGGTGTTGAAATTATATTTGAAACCTGTTTGCAACTACCATATGACAATGGAGTTATTGGTTTATAAGCTAACACTAGTTCACTTGGGCAAATACCAGTGACGGTTGTTGGAGTATTTCGATATTTAAATAAAAAATTAAAAATAATGTTCTGTATGGATAATTTTTTCACTTGATCAGACAAAAAGTATGATTTAAGCTACGCTTAACAGTCTGTACACCTCGCTCTGCCAATCCATTACTCGGAGGATGATATGCTGGACTAAACATTTGGTTTATGCCATTACACTTTAAAAATAATTGAAATTCCTCACTACGAAATTGAGGTCCATTATCGCTTACCAAAATGTTACAAAATCCAAAATTTGAAAATATTAATTTAAATTTTTCTATGACGATAAATGTTGTTGTCTTTGACAAAATGTGCACATCAATCCATTTTGAAAAATCGTCAACTATTATTAAAAAATCTGTGTTTTGAAATTGAAAAAGATCCACGTGGACACGTTCAAAAGGATATGAGGTAGCCGGCCAAGTAAAATTTGGACAATCTTTAGTTTTGTTTTGAGACTTTTGACATACTGAACAATTTGAAACAAATTTTTCAATATTTGCGTCAATTGACGGCCACCATACACAACTTCGAGCCAAAAGCTTCATACGTACAATACCAACATGGGTGTCATGTAACAATGACAACAATTTTCCCCTCAATATTGATGGTATTACCAACCGATCTGCGTAAAATAGACATTTATCCCTTACCTCAAGAGAAAGTTTTACATTCCTGTATGGACCTAAAATATCGACCAACTTTTTCGACTCTGGCCAACAGTCATTTTCTATGAAATGAATTACCTGCCCAATATGCTCATCTTTTCCAGAAAACTTCGCAATTTCAGCAATTGAAATTGGAATATAATCTTTATCAAAATTAAAAAAATTTTTATTACAGTTATTAATGTTTGTTGTACCCTCTAAAGGTAAACGAGAAAGTGCATCGACGTTTTTTTGTTTCGCACCAGGGCGGTATTTAATTGTACAATTATAATTTGAAAGAAATAAAATCCACCTATGGAAGCGGACAGACACAATATTTGCTAAAGCCTTTTGGTCTCCCAAAAGTTTTTCCAAAGGTTGGTGATCAGTGTACACTGTAAAATTATACCCATAAACAAACTTATGAATCTTTTTTACAGCATATACCACCGCCAAAGCTTCTCTATGAATTTGAGAATAATTTTTCTCGCATTTAGTCAACGTAGTTGATGCCATAAAACATGGTCTCTCCTGGCCGTTGACAACAATACTGAGAATCGCACCTACCCCGTATGGCGAAGCATCACAAGCGATTACGATTTGCCTTGTTGGGTCAAAATGAAATAGAAGATCGTTTTCACAAAGTAATTTTTTACAATTTACGAAAGCTCTGGAGCACTCCTCGTCCTAGTGCCACTTAGTTTCCTTACGAAGAAGGTTATGCAAAGGTGCCAACACAGTAGAACTGTTAGGCAAAAACTTCGAATAATAGTTTACCAACCCCAAAAAACTTTGAAGTTGATCCACATTGACTGGGGCTGGAGCTAGCATTATTGATTCAATTTTTTTCTTTGAAGGTTTTATTCCTTCCGGCGTCAAAACATGCCCCAAATATTCAAGATTACTCTCCAAAAGCTTACACTTTTCCCAGTTAATGCGAACATTGAATTCTTGTAGTCTACTTAAAACTTTAAATAAATTTTCACGACAAGCTTCTCTACCAATACCGGCTACCAAAATGTCATCCAAATAAACTGCGACACCCTCTAGGCCCTGCGTTATTTGGTCCATGGCCCGCTGAAAAATCATCGGTGCCGTTGAAACGCCAAAAGGCAATCTACAAAATTCAAACAACCCCATATGGGTATTGATTGTTAAAAATGACCTTGACGAGTCATTCAATATCAACTGCAAATACGCTTTGCTTAAATCCAAAATACAAAAATGCGTTTTCCCTCTCATACTTGTAAGGATATCGTCTATTAGAGGCAGGGGATATACATCCATTTCAATTACTGGATTTATGGTCACTTTGAAATTTCCACATATTCTAACACTTGAATCATTTTTCAAAACACAGACTATGGGTGCCGCCCATCTACTATTACGAACTGGTTGTATAAACCCTTCTTCACACATAATCTTCAGTTCCGACTCTACTTTGATCTTTAAACTCATAGGTACCGAATATGGCTTGTAAAACTTAGGTTGTGAATTTGGCTGAACAAACACGTCAGCAGAAAACTGTTTAATGGGATTTTTATTTTTCAAAAACAACGGGGGAAATTTACATTTCAACTCCTCCATAATATTGGACCGGCAGATGTTTTGTACTAAAAAATTGTCACTTGTGTAATGTTTGGAGCTTGTCAGTTTGTGTAAGTTATATTTTTATTTTCCTATAGCCCAATATAATTTTATGCAGCTGTAGGGGTTCAGCTCAATGATCAGGCGTCTTGCGACAGCCAAATTAGAGACTAAGAGAATCAAACAAGGCAACAAGTGCCGCTTTAAGTTTTCAAATGCAAAGTCTGTTTTATTTGTGGGCTACTGCCCTTTTTATACTAACTCTATCCTATTGCCTACTTATTCTAACTTATAGTATTAATTCTTAATATCTATGTCTCTTACTCAGTAGCATGGAAATATCATGGTTTTACCCTTTGCATAATGCAGTGACCAATCAGAATGCATGAGTGAGGAATGTACTCATTTACATAAGACAATCAAAATTATGTCACTCACATTCTGATTGATCTGCTTTACCATTGTATTGACTCATGTGTTCGAACAAATACATTGAGTCATTGGGTAAATGCCGTTATTTGATCTTTTGTTTATGGCATTTACCCTACAATTATTCGGGTGGCATATATACATTTTAGGTTGGCTATTGGGTAAGCAGTGGACGCTTAGCAGGTACACTACACTTGACTTACCATTCTGACCAGTGAAAAAATTACGCCATGTAGGGTATATTACATCCAACCAATTTCTTCCCATTAACGGAGTAAATCGGTGACTCGACTTTACCACTAATAACTTCAACGTTACACCGTTTACCAAAACTGGTATTTCACCCATCAACTCAACCGTAGAACCTGTCAAAACCTGTAATGGTGGGTAATTAATAACATTCAATTTTTCATTTTTAAAAAAAAATTCATAATCTATACTAGAAATCACAGACACTACCGCTCCTGTATCCAGCTCCATCACCACCTCCTTGTCGTTGATCAGCACATTTCTTAATACAGGCTCATTTTCTCGGTTTACCCAGTTAATTGTTGCCAACTTGTAGTCCAATTCATTAATATTTTGACTTCTGTCCTGATTGGTAGATGAAAATTTTTGATTTTTCTGATTAGACTTCGAAAAACAGGCTTTGGATGAGTGCCCTTTTTTCCCACATGTGAAGCAGTTCCAATTCTTTGCCGGACAACTCCCAACAGCATGTTTTGTGGTGCACTTTGAACATTTTTCTAACGGTTGTTTTTGGTTATGTTTTTGATGAACATTGTTATTGTATTTCTGCTGATGTTGCAATTTATTCATATCGTACGACGACGCCGGCTGCATGCCTTTTTGTTCCTTGTTCACCAACTCAAATGACTGCGCTAACTTGCATGCATCTTCCCAAGTTAAATTTACGGTTGACAGCAGCTTAGTCTGTAACTGACTACACCTTACACCACATACCATTCGATCCCTCAATGCTTCTTTCAGAAAATTCCCAAAATTACACTGGGCTGCGATTAATTTCAAATTCACGATGAATTCGCCAACAGATTCATTTTGCTTTTGTGAACAATTATAAAATTTAAAACGTTCGGCTATGATGTTTTTTTCAGGTTGAAAATGCGGTGTGATAACTTCGATCAATTCTTTATAAGTTTTGGTTGTAGCTTTTTCCGGTAACAGAATGCTTTTGATTCTTTTGTATGTTTCGGGACCAACTAATGTCAAGAACATCGCCACTTTCGTTGCATCCTGCACCACATTTATCTTGAACAACTGATCCATCCTTTCCAAATATTCTTCAAAATCATCACCAAAAGCAAACTGCTCGATGCTACCAATTAAAGCCATTTTTTCTTAACCAAACTTTTATGTTGTTTATTAATTTATAAACCAATTTCAAAATGGTTTTTTTTTCTTTTTTTTTTTTTACAAGCACTATGAATTTTTTTTAATACGGGTTCTTTTTATTTTTTTCCTTAATTTCGTCGCCAAAATATGTTATGTTTGTAACATATAATAAATAACAAAATCTGTTGGTTTTTTAATTACTTATTCTTTATTTGCTGCTGTCCACTTCAAATGCAAGAAAACGAGTAAATTCTAAATATGAATACATACTACACATTGTATTGTTGGAGTTTATCTTATTATCATACGATTATGAGTACTTTTTAATAACGGTGCTATTATAAACTACAATACAGTGAATGACAAAAGTACGTATACTAATTTTTATTATACAACCTTACAAAAATGTTATTTCTAATGCGATTATACTCCGCTAACCGAACATGAAAAGGCCGTTGCAAAGGATGTATATTATTAAAATAGGTTTTATTTGTCTTATCTGGTGTATTTACTATATCAGGTGTATTAACTTTTGAATTCAGGTTAGCTGTGCAAAGAGTTGGAAAATCTGGATTTCCTAATTTTGTATTGGATGCCCGTCCTTCTTCGCACGGACATCCCTTACTACGTTTCCCTTCTTTTGTAAACAGTTAGGACATTGCGGTTTATATATATTCTTCGTTCCGCATCCGTAACAAAATATACTTCGTGACTCTAAACAATCCACAAAGCTGTGACCTGGCTTATCACAATTCCAACATTTGCCTTTGTGTACTACAAAACAAACTTCTAAACTTTCATCCAACTCAGAATTTAAATCCAATTGAGAATCATCCTTAACAACTTCTGACACTTGACTTTTTACAATTGAGCGCCTTCCTGCGCTTGACATTCCCATATCCTTCATAAACTGTTCATGTTTTCGTACAGCACGTCGTAACTGAGCAACTTGGGTGATTTCCAAGTGCAAAAGCTCATGTCTCACCTCAGGTTTTAAATTACGTTGCATAGTTTCACAAAGATCAATATCCGATATAGGTGTTCGTAATCTGTCGCAAAGCAACATAATTGAATCATAAAATTCATCAAATGACTCGTTGGATTTTTGCTTTCTTCTCAAAATTTCGTCCTTTAGATCAAAATTTGTTTTATAATCTTTATAATGACGTTTCAACGCTTCACATAAGTCACTCCAATCTATAATATCATAACTACGATGAAATCTCCAAAACCATTTTAACGCTTTGCCCTCAAAAAGGATATGAGCATGTTAACTTAGAAGTTGATAATCACCACGTAAGTTTGCATTTGTTAAAGTGTTAACTCTATAAATAAAATCGTCTACCGTAATCTCTGAAACCTCACCAGTAAAACGTATTTTCCAATTCCGAATTAAGTTTAATGCCTTTTCCGAATTGTGGTCAAATTCCCGAGATCTACGATTCTCACGAATATGTCTATTTGGTGACGATATATTACGATCATCCCGAACTTCGTGATCAGCCCGGTCATTCGGAAAATCATGTACATTTCGTCCTATATTCTCTAAGGTTAGATTTCGAAAGGTGTCCTGAATCATATTACCTATTTCATTTCTAAATCCCCTAAGAGAATCCTCAACGATTCTACGAATTCGAGAGTCGCTAAGACTGTCTTGTAATACTGCTTCCCTCCGGGTTTGTAACCGAGTTCTTGGTCTGCCTATTCAATCATTCGAAGTATCTGCATCTCCACCAGCGCCCTGAATATTAAAATTTATAGACTCCTGCTCAATCTGAGCTGGAATATCATCGCAGCTACGTACCAAAGGCATGATAACACAACTAACTAAATTCAAGCACAAATGCGGACAAAAGTAATGGGAAAATACAATAAAACTTTAAAAAAAAAAATCGTCAAAACCAGGTGTAAAAAATAACAACTATAAACGGATTATAATTCCCTAATATATAATCAACAAAAGTTAACAATAACCTATCACCAATAAGTACTACTCAGTGAAGTATTCTAGTAGGAGTAATAAAGAAAAATAAATAAACAAAATTTTAATTGTATACTACATCAAGTTTAGCATAAAGAAAGTTATAAAATATTAACTTAAAGACGTTGGTATAATTTTGACGTATGCCAAAACATATTAGATCCATAAACAAATTTGAGTGAAAGATAAAAAAAAACTTTGTTTTTCTAATGCAGGGTAGTAATCAATCGAAATCAATGTACATACTAAATATCTTTTACATCAGAAAAATCAAAATAGAGAAAAAAAAACTTTAAAATAATAGAGAAATTAAAAGCAATAATAATTAGAATTAGATTCAATCGACAATTGAACCGTTCCCAAAACAGAACAACTTCTCTAGATCGAACCCAAGCCCTCAAAATTACCAAATCATATAATGCTAATAATGGATTGAAACTTGTATAAGCCAATAACAATTATGTCCTTAATAACACTATGAAACAAAAGAATTAAAGAAATTAGGAAGTTTACATATGAGAGATCGCCACCCATAAAAAGTTCAATGGCCCTCAGTGCCTAGATGAAAAGAGCACATAACAAATCTTAAAAATAACGAACACTGAGGCCCCACGTTGGGCGCCAAAATTCTCTGTAACGATTCTTTAAAAATAAATAAGGTCTGGGAACTATGCTACCTTTTAACTTCGGCTGTGCTCGTCGGATGGGTATGGGTGAAAGGTTCCCCAATGAAATAAATACGCAGTTTGTGAATCAATTACAGTGGAATTTATATTAAGGTAGCTAACTAAAACATGACAAAATACAACGATCAAATTATATATGATAAAGAGGAGCTAAACATTGATGAGTAATGTATAGCTTTAAGTGCAATTCGCTATACAATTTCTAAACCCTCCCGTGCCATGCTGACAGAGACAAAATTATCGTCAGCCCAACTTTAACTAAAACCAGAATTAATACATTACCCCATACTATTCACTTCACTTTTCGTAACTAAAAATTATAAGCTTCAATATTCCATGTTTAACAACATTATACAAAGTTAAAATTTATTTAAAAAAAAAATAATTAAACAAAATATCTAAGCGTTGAGAAATAGTTTAACAAAAGGAATGCAAATAAATATAAAAACAAATGAAGTTATAAACCTCTGGTCACCTATCGTAAATCTTTTTGCTAACTCGTTTATTTTGCTATACGTGTTTATATTAGAGTACGTATTAATAAAATAAATAAAATTTTAGATTGGATTCCTATTAAATAACAAGAGGGGAAAAGGGAAAAAAATTAATGATGGCAAATCTTAATTTCGATTACCTACCCTAAATTATAATTAAATTAAATAACATGTAACATGGTCGACAATCATTATAGAAATCCAACCTTGATTTTAGATTTGAATAAGTGTGTATAATAAGTTTTTCAATATGGTTGATATAAATAAATAAAAATTTAAGAACTTACATTACTTCATCCACGGTTGTCATCAGGCGCCGGAAGACCGCAAATTTAAGACGTATTAGTATTATTTATGTATATTCAACCAATAAACGAATTGTTAAGATAGTTAATGGGGGTGAATGTGTACGGTTGTATTTATTATGCGTGGATTGTAATAGTATCGAATTAATTTTTCTCGTTGTATTACAGTCCACAACAAACAAGAATAAAAACAAACAAAACAAAAAAAAAAATTATAAACGCGTTTCAATTTAAAGAACCAACAAAACAGATAAATTTTTAGGTGACCAAAAAAAAATATATATAAATCTCAAAAGAAAAGTTAAACACAAAACAAACAAAAATTAATAATTTAGAATTAATATTAAAATTAGTAAACAAATTAAAATTCAAAGTCTTAAGGTACAATTTTGTCCCCCCTTTTCATAAAAAAAAATCGTGTAATTTTTCCCCTAAATAGGTCACCCAATTATTGTTTTGATATCCTTCTTATCAATTTGAATCCGATTCTCGATGATCTTATTCGGCTATTATATTGTTTATTTTAGGTCAGTTGGCTTTTAAAATTTATAAGATATTCTAACCGGCATACAACATCTACAGGTTATCCTTTTCTCAACCCACATAGGAAACTATTGATAGGATATTACCTCTTCTTGAACCTAGTGCGAATATAAAAATCTAAATAAGCCAAATAAAAATGACAACACTCCACTTATCTTACCAATTAATTATCCTTCTTAACGTATAATAACAAAAAAAAATTAAATCTTGATTCCCTGTTCCTTAAGATATCCTTACAATTAAGCTTCCAATGTATATTCTTTAGTAAATTGAAATTAAAGTTCCGTTAGAATTTCCATTGACTTCACTTAATGAAAATTTCCAAATTAATAAAAAATTTTTGAATGAACAAACCATTTTCCCTTCAAACAAAAAAAAAACTAGCAAACTTGATTCACAAAAAAAAAAAAAAATATTCCAAATATAAATAACCATAGGAAAAATTCTTAGTAAGAAAAAATTATTTCCATCACAAGCTTCTATGCGCATTTCACTGGTTGCTAAGGCTAGCTCATCAGGAAACCTTTTCCTAAGATTTTGGAAAAGATAAAAATATTATACGAATAAAACCGTAAAGCAAATTTTAAACACTCATAGTCTTACTTGTAACAATATCAAAGCTTAAACAAAACACCAACAATAAACAGTGAGTTTATTTATGGCAAAATACACTATGGTACACTTAATTGTGTACTTTACAGTTTTTTTTTTCGAACTCTGCACAGTAGTCTACTTTATTTTATGTGAAAAATTAAAAATAAATTTCATAAATTGTAAAAAGTAAAGTTTTTGGCTAAAAATTAGCGATATATTGGTAAAAATTTAAGACAAACGCATTTTTTTGTTGATATCCCAGCCGATACGTGATATTAATATATAACAACGTGGTCTCCATCAACTGGGGTCTTAAGAAAACCATTTCAACATATACACGTTCAGAGACACCGACATCGTTATTAACATACTTATATAAAAAAGAACTTATATATGCTTATCCTTTGCATCTGATATTATTATTTTAGTTAATTTATCCGAATTTTTAATTGTCAAGAAAAATCAAGCTTTTTCTTTTGAATGTCAAGCTTCCTTGATCTAGAAAGCCTAATTGTCAGTGTGATAACGAATCGTAATAAACCATGATAGTAAAAATATTACTGCAATATTGTTATTCGTTACGATATCAGGCGTACTAAAGTGTTTTCGCAGAGTACGAATTCTTTTACTAAAGCTTCGTACAGACGATGGTATAAAGTTTATGAAAATGTGTAGTTTGAATGGGATAGAAATTATTCCGCCTTACTCGAACTGTACAAATACCTGTTAGAGTTCCAGAGCATACCTGCCTCCTGGTTTTTGTGTACAGTGAGTTTTCCTCTTAATAAAAATAAAGACTTTTCCCTTTTTTATAAATTTTTATTTGTGCTGTCTGCAATTAGCTGCTAGACCTTGCTCAAATTGATTGATCTTGATCCAGCGCTAATGCTCTGCTTTTATATATTTCTTTTATTTACAAAAGTTGTAATTTGATCTAATACTAAAATTAATAATTCTAAAACAATTTCTGAAATCAATAAACTCTTGAAAAACCATTTATGCTTTGCTTGCATTTTTTTCAAGGCCATGCATTATACACATGACACCCAAAAAGAATAATAATAATTAAAAAAAGGTATTTCATTTATGTTTTGTCGCTGAGTATATTGCCCTTTATTTGTTTATTAAGCATTATTTATAATTTATTTGTGTGCGGCGTGTGGTGGTGTTACACAGTGAAAAATTAATTGAAATATAAAAGTGACATTAAGTGTACACTTTACAATGGTCAGATCTTACAATATTGGTAAGCAGCGTTGCTTAAACTGCATTAAAATTGGCTAAAATGTTTTACAACTGTGTGAACATTGTAAGCTCATTTGTATTTGCAGAAGTTCAAAATTAATGCATCTGACAATCGCACCATTGTCAGAAAAATATTGCTGTTGGCAACGCCTGCTGATAATATTGTAAGATCTGACCATCGTCTGTACGAAGCTTAACACTGCAGTTACACGCTCAAGTTTTTCTTGATAGTATTTTACATATACATAAATAAATAAATTTTGACAAACAGAATTTCCAAAAATTTAAAGTTGTGACATAGGCTGCATTCAATTTTTTAGCAATTTACATTCAAGATGTCATCAAGAAAACAATTTATGAAGGCAAACGAAAAATTTGCTCACTAACCTTGAAATCAGCTGTTATCTTGAATGTAAATTTAAACACTCACTGGAAAGAGAATTTTAAAGGTAAGTTCGTTTCAATTTTTAAAAGTATGAGTGTATTGGTAAAAAAGTGCGAGTGTATTAAAACTTGATAGCAAAACTTGATCGTGTAACCCTCAAGTAAATTGGCGTTATTCGTTACAGTTGGGCCGATCTCCGCGAAATTTATCTGATTGTTTTCTTATCTTATGCGACTATGACAGACTAAATTTTACTATAATAGGGGAATTTATATGAGGCCCCTGTTAAATAATAAACCGATCTTCACAAAAGTAGTAGTATAAAACGAATTTCTGCATAATTTAATCAGAACTAGTGCATTCCGTAACCAATTTATGTTAGATTTTGCCACAAGAAGGTTGTTGCACATTTGGCTGTATTACTATTTTCCTACTAAACCGTTAATGCTGGATTAAATTTCGACTCTGTTTACAAGAACTATGAACAAATTGACACCAAACATGTTCTTTTCTGTTAAGTCTCTCGAAAGTAAACGTGTTTCTAACAGACGCACATGGCTAAATCGATTTAGAAAGACCCAGACGTAGAATATAAACTTTAAGGGTTCTTAAATGAATATTAAAATATTCATTCACCATTACTAACTTGTGAAATGTTAGGATACCAAAATGTTTGGCGTACTTTTAAAGCAAAAGAATTACAAAGAAATAAAAAACGAGACGGGACAGATAGTTACATTCACATAAGTACATATAATTTTATTTCCTTCTGCATTTAAAATTATTTTTTTTTTTTATAATTTCAGGCATTTCAGATTGCTACACTTATCAAAGAGTATTCGGAAGTAGTAAAAGCTCAAAGAATTATATCCCAAATTTCTACAATACAATAAGGCATGTTTCGAAAATATGGACAGATGTGGTCTTTGTATAAAAAAATACTTACTTGCAGTAATTATAAGTAATAAATATAATAGTCAAAAATATGTTAAATGTATCCCAATTAAAAGTTAACTTGTACTATTAAATAAACAAAAGCTTTGCGTTCATCAATTTTTGATTTTATAAATATTATTCGGCTGTACTCACAAATGTGTATGAACACATGCTTAAATTGATTTTTATTTTAATATGAAAGTATACCTAACAACAGTACAGCACAATGTGCCAGTTTAAAAATGCTTTGGAAACTAAATCTGCATTTACAAATGAATAAATCGATTGACTTGATATTTCAAATATGTCAGAGAAGTATTCGACTTTATCTTAACATACAACTAGAACCTCATTATATAGCTTTGAGGTACGACTTCTCGGACATGTAAAATTTTTAAATGCTACTATTCTGTTCAAAGTGTGGTTAAAACAGGTTAAACAACACAAAAGTTTTTAATTATACTTATATATAACAATATCCTTATATCCTTATATAACAATATCCTTTTTCTCTTAATTTTTTTCTTATAATTTTAGAAAAGTATTTTTACAACAATGACTATAAAGATCAATTTAAAGTATTTTAATTTTGGACCTTAATGATATAGACATATTTTTTCGTAAGCTGAAGTCTTAACCATGTAAATATGACTGAGTTTCGAATGTCGCACAGTTGCTAATTTTGAAAAACCCCTGGCAAAAATCAAAAATCAGACTTGAATACTTTTGGACTGTTGGGTTATCCTAAATATTTCAATGATTTACAGATTTTCCACTCTTAGGAGTTAAGAGAAGGAGAAATCTGTAAAGGCAACTCCTCCTCAATGATTCCACGGAGTAATTGAAGGTGGTTGCAGGTTAGGAAGATTAAAGAGGTTATGCGGGTGAGTATATCTGTAGGAAACAGTGAAGCTCACGATATTACTTACCGTGGGTGTAGGGCCCTTTTCCAATAAGAACACTTCAGTTTCAGATTTAAATTCACAAGAGTTTTAATTAGAGTTCAGTAAGTGTAATTAAATTTAAATTCACAAGATTTTAATTAGAGTTAATAAAGGTAATTAATTTTAAATGTAGTTTACAAAAAAGTGATTATAAAAAATTTTTAAATATAATTTTAAATAGTAAGAAAAAAAGTATCAAGTAGGTTTTCGACAGGGTTATTGAGTGCAGGATGGCAAGTGAACCATGACACGACCTTTCAAACTTATTCAACCCTTTGTGGTTTACCCAATAAAGGGTTGGATAAGCTTGTAGCGCAGTTCGGATAATTACTACTAGTTGTGTAGTACAAGTAAATAAGGTTACTCTCCACTCATGCTGCGCTCTCAATACTAAGCATAAGAAATAACTCCCAATCATCATAACTAACACTCAATAACATGAGAAATAATACTCAAAGGATTTCAACTTTAAATGAGATGACATCCCAGTGAACAATTCAATTTCATTCAAGAAAAGATTAACAAATTACAATCGCAAAGGAAATATCAAACTCTAATCAACTTCAATTATACCCAACAATATAAAATCTACAAAATACCAATAAAAACCCAGTGTGTACAATGTAAATTGTACATGGCGCCGCCTCAGGAAAGACGACCTGTATCTCGAGTGGCCTTTACTCCACACACAACACTTCCGCTATTGATTTGATAGCCGCGATCAAGACCCTCGTATTTGGCGCGGCCGCTGTTGTTGGTCGTGGTTCTGCTGCAGGTGGTATTGCATGTTGATGCTGCTGGCGTGATTGCCGCTGACGACGTTGTTGTTGTTGTCGCTGATGCTGGCGCTGGGTCTGAGTCCTGCGCTGCTGTGATGAGCGGGTCCTGCGCTGCTGTGATGGACGAGTCCTGCGTGGTTGCTGCTGGCGAGTCCTGCGATGCTGTGTGCGTGGTGGCGGTTGGCGTGGACGTGGGGGTTGTATACGCTGGGGTGGTGATGGCCGACGAGTACGGGACTGCTGCCGCTGACTTCTGGCAGTGGCCCTGACTACAGCTATCTCTTCTCTTCGCTCCTGGCGAGACTGCACATGCAGTAGCGTGGGGTGAAATTGGTCGCACTGTCGACATACTTCAAGTGAGGTGCAATAGTTTTGGCTATGGCTTCTCGCCAGGCAGTTGAAACAATACCCCAGGTTAGATACTACCTCCCGCCTTCTCTCGACCGTCATGCGCTTGAATCGCTTACAAAAACGTAAGCCGTGGTACCCTTCGCACACCACACAGTAAAGGACCTCTAGGTCTCTTGGAGGTTGACTTTGGTCCCTGCTGGGACTACGGTGTGGGCTTCTACTTTCACTACGGCTCGGACGAACTACCCTGGTAGCAGTAAGACGTCGATTTGAGCTATGGCTATAAAATGGAAGACAGTAAGAAAAAGATTAAATAAATTTCTTAGATAAATGCTGATACAAATTACTATGGAAAGTGGCAGGTGATACTTGGTTAGATTATCTGGGATTTTAGAGGTTGATTAGAGGGGATCGAGGGTAATGTACATGAGTTAAACATGGTGTAAGTACATTAAATGGCAAGTATGAAATTGGTTTGAGTATAAAATTTGTTGTAAGTGAATTGGTGTGAGTATATAAAAATAATGACGTAAGTACAATTTAATTCTCTATAAGTGCGAAAATTTAGAGTCGTTACAATGGGTAATTCAGCCTCCATTAACTTGCATCTTCCTTATTTAACAGAAGGATGTAGCACAGTTTCACAATCGGTCGCGTAATGACCCCTGTAGCCACACGTACGTCCACCGTGCGAACATTTCCATCCGTGCTGCTATACACACTCTCTACCCTTCCCAGCCGCCATTCAGCGGGTGGTAGCAAATTATCCATTACCACCACCAGATCTCCGACTTGTACATTAGGACCCGAGTCTTTCCACTCATATCGTTTTTGTAGCGCCCGTAAGTACTCTTCCTTCCATCTTAAAGAAAATTGGTGGTGCATGGCTTTTAGTTTTTCCCATCTATTTGTTACTGACATGCTCTGAAAGTCTTGCTCTGGTAGAGTCATCAGAGGAGCTCCACGCAAAAAATGACCCGGTGTCAGCGCCGTCAGGTCAGCCGGATTTTCCGAAAGCGCGGATATAGAGCGGAATTAAGTACCCATTCGATTCGGGTGAGAATGGTGGCAAATTCTTCAAAGTCGAATTTCCTTGCCCCTGCTACTCGCTTCAAATGAAATTTGAAGCTTTTTACCGCGGCTTCCCATAAACCGCCCATATGCGATGCGTACTGCGGAATGAATCTTCATTCAAACCCCTGGGGGATATATTTCTGGGCTATATCCTGGGCTATCGTCTTAACAAATATGCCAAAGTCATTTTCTAGTTCTCTGCTTGCCCCCAGGAAATTTTTTCCATTGTCTGTTACTACCCGTTGGGGTAGTCCTCGCCTCCCAACGAAACGAGCAAAGGCGGCACGGAAAGCTGCTGTAGTCAAGTCCGAGCATGGTTCCAAATGGACTGCCTTCGTGCTGAAACGGCACATATCCCTTTGTTAAAGCTGCAGTACGTAACGCCGATGACTTGAGGTTGAACGGGCCGGCAAAATCTATACCGGTGACCTGAAATGGTAAAGATAAATTACACCTTTCTGGAGGTAAAGGTGCCATAAGCTGAACACACGCTTGCTGCTTAAAGATAATGCAAGTTTTGCACTGCCGTATTACCTTTTTCACTCGGGGTTTGAGTCGAAAAAGGTAATACTCAGTTTGTACCAATCGGCACATCTGACTAATTTCTGCATGGTATAGAAACATATGCAAATGTATAAGATATAGATGGCAAAATCGGGAGTTGCCTGGCAGTATCGTGGGGTAGTTTTCATTGTAGGGCAGAGACGATTGAGCCAGTCTGCCATTTACCCTCATAACAGAATTTGCATCAAGAAATGGGTTTAAGGGTTTTAAAGCGCTTTTTTTTTGCTATTGCTTGGGACTTTAGCAAACATTGATACTCTTGATGAAAATGTGCCTTTTGAGCCAAGGCAATCAACCTCACCTTGACATGGTTCATCTCCTTTCGAGTTATTTCACGCGAGCTTGGGGGTATATCCGTCCTGAGTTTGGCCGCGATTCTGTTATACAATTTGAAGACATATACCATCACACGAAGAGCCCCTGTGTATGATGAAAATCTATTAAGAATATTATAATCTTGTTGAACCTCCGCAAACAGCGTATGAGCCTCAACTGGGGTTTCAATTACCTGCAAAGACTTTCGCTTGGGCCATTCTGAAATTGGTTTATGCAACCATGGAGGTCCGTACCACCACTGCATGTAATTTACCAATTCCTGCGACTTGCAGCCACGTGTACCTAGGTCTGCGGGGTTTGTATGCGTTGGCACATGCCGCCATGTTGCGCTGGGAACTAGGCGGTGTATCTGAGCAATTCTGTTTGCCACGTAGGTTTCCCATGTTGACGGTGGTTTCGAGAGCCAGTCCAGTACTATTGAGGAATCCGTCCACAGAAAAGTTTCACTATTAGTGAAATTAAGTGCGGTTTGAACGTACCTTATCAGATTTGCTAATAAAACTGCACCGTTCAGTTCCAAACGGGGTAAACAGACCGTTTGTATAGGGGCTACTCTAGACTTCGCCAGCAATAAATTTGAAAAGGTGGTATGGGACCCAGTTTGGCAGCGAATATAAACTGTGGCACAGTATGCTGCCTTTGATGCATCACAGAAACCATGAATCTGTACCTCGTCTTCAGGGGTGTACTGAATCCATCTACTAATTGAAACTTCTTCAATTTTTGAGAGATCTGCGACAAACTCCTTCCAGCTTTGCATGGATTCTGCTGAAATATCTTCATCCCACTCCAACCCTTCTAACCACAGTCGCTGCATAAGTATTTTTGCCCTAATGACTATGGGTGTAAGCCATCCTGCAGGATCAAACAGTTTGGCTACTGATGACAAAATTTGCCTTTTTGTTAAATTTGTGAACTTTTCCATAGGCTCAAAACTGTAAGTGAATGCATCCGATAGTGCATTCCACTTAATCCCAAGGGTCTTGGTGGAACTTGCCTCGTGAAACCTAAGAAAATTGGAATCATATAAATCTTCTGCCGGTAAATTAGAGAGCAACTCACTACTATTGGACGTTATCTTTTTTAAGGGCAGTCCCGCGGATTTCAATGCATTGATAAGTTGCGTCTGAGCTGAAAGGGTTTCTTCAATGGTATAACCGCCGGCTAATATGTCGTCTACATATGTCTGTGTCCGATGAATTGATGCCGCTTTAGGGAATGTAGCTTCACACTCAGCAGACAGCTGCAGCAGGGTACGAATGGCAAGGTAAGAGGCACAATTTGCTCCCAAATGTTACCGTTTTTAACTGGTAATCTTTAATTGGGTGTGACGACAAAAGTCGCTCCCCTCGTTTTTGCCGAACATATTATTTTGGTTATGTTATTAATAAAGGAATTATTAGTTAGTGATAAGGTGAATTATTCTTTTTAGTTATTTTGTTTATTTTTATTATATATTATTAGTAATTAATAAGTTGAATTATTCTTTTTAGTTATTTTGTGAATTTTTATTATATATTCTTAGTAATTAATAAGTTGATTTGGTCTTTTTAGTTATTTTGTTCATTTTTTATTTGTCTTGGTATATGAAATATATGATTTGTCGTTTACTGGTAATTATTTAAATGTAACGGAAGAATAGAGCAGTAGAGACACCTAGCGTAAATTTAGGGAACATGCCGACTGAGAAAACACAACCCTGAGGGTGTAGTGGTGAAAGCTGTGAACAGCCGGTTGATAGTGGTGAGTTGAGTTCGACACTATATAAAAGGGTGTGTTTTCATGAAATGGGGTCAGTCGGCTAGTAGCTAGCAGACGGGTAAGAACTACCAATGGCGAGGAGATTACATCTCCCCAACTGATTTTTCTTACGTGCATTCTTGAATAGTCAACTGGTGCGAGAAGTAGTGAAGCAAGAGCTTACACTTCTACTTTTACTACCGCGACCACACAACCGAAGCGACCTTCGAGCGTGTGTCTTTCTCTGCCAGTGGACGATTTAAGTAGGTCAGTGTTAGTGGTGGTCAGGGAGATTACATTTCCCCAAAGCCCACCGCTAGCTCCGAACGTGCATCTATTGCCTAGCCTTGTATAGCTGTCTATAATTGTATTTCTGTGCCCGAGCAGGGACACGAGAGTGTTCCAACCACCAGGATGCTGAAGACTTCATGGGTCTATTACCTTAAACGGGAGGAGCTGCTGAAGTATTTGAGCCAATTTGAGCAAGATGCTACAGGTACCGTGGAGGAGCTGAGGAAGAAGTTCGTCAAATTCTTGGCGACGGAACATGACGAGAATCAACTCAAGAAATTGCTAGAGCTGCAGTCGACCCATGAGACAATGAGCGATAGTACACCGGTATCACCCGTCCCACGCTTACAAGTGCCGTCGGCAACCTCCAACAAATCGCCGGTGAAAAATGAAGGCATCCTCAGGCAGGTGAATCCACCTCCGGCAAGCGACACTCCAAGAAAGGCAATTTCTCATGGTGGAGGTCGTACGCAAATGGGGATTAAAATACGATTGTAGTAAGGACCCGTTAGCCTTCGTAGAACGTGTAGAGGAGCAAGCTGAAATGTACGGGGTAGATCTCGATGAAATGATGCGAGTGATGCCCGAATTTTTCCAAGGGAAAGCATTAGTTTGGTTTCGAAATAACAACAAGCAGTGGGGAAAGTGGGCGCCATTCAAGGCAGATTTTTATAAATTCTTTCTCCATTGCCGTTACTTTGAGAAACTGGAAGATGAAATAAGAAAACGAACACAACGTCCCCGAGAAACCTTTAAGGACTATGTTCTTGCGTTACAAGAGCTTATGAGACACACGGGCATGACGGAAGAACAGAAGCTAGAGAGAATTTTTCGTAATGCACAACCAGACTATCAGTGGTACATTAAAAGAAAGGACTTTGCCACCTTAGACAACCTCATCCAACTAGCCGATGACTTGGAAAGTATACCCACAACGTCCCATCATCGGATGGTGGCCCATCTCACCCTAGGGAAATACGAGACAAAAGGTGACTACAGCTCCAGGCCCAAGAATAAAACTAGCCTCGGCTGGGACGAAGATAAAATAAAAGCAACAGTACTGATAAAAAATAAATTGGTCAATACCATCATCGACACTGGAGCCACCATGAGCTTTATCACCCCGAAACAGATACGCCAAATATGTGAGACGCCTGCATACGTGTTGGTAAACATAGATGTGTTCTTGGCGGATGGGTCCCACAAGCACATAACGGAGGCAATAAAAGTGATGATAACGTTGGGGAATGTGACGGCAGACTGCAATCTACTGGTGATGCGCGAGGCTACCGAAGATCTCGTACTCGGGGTAGATTTCTTACGGAAGTTTAATACCACCCTCACCTGTGCCGGTCTTGAGATAAATTGCTCTCACTGGAAGACTTCCCATCGCAACGCCCCTAAAAAGGTAAGAAAAACTGGGGAAAACCCCCAAGAACTAAGTCCACCAACCAGCGTCGCAAAGATTTTGTCGGTCAGTTCCGTCGAGGCCCAACAACAGCAAATCACTCAGTTTCTAGAGAAGGAGCTGCCGAGGTTCAAGGAACTAAAAGGGCTTGCAACTATCGCTACACACAAAATTGTTATGAAAGATGACAGACCAATTAAATTGCGGTACGGCCAACGGAACCCAGTCATGCAGGCCATCATCGATGAAGAAGTAAATAAACTCATTGCTAACGGTTGCATCGAGCCCTCATGCAGTCCCTATAGTTTCCCCATTACATTGGTCAAGAAAAAAAACGGCACCTGGCGTACCTGCATGGATTTCCGACAACTGAATCTCCGATCAGTTCCCGATGCCTATCCAATCCGGCGAATAGACGCTATCCTGAATAGACTACGAAACGCCCGATTTATCAGCAGCCTAGATCTAAAAGACGGGTACTGGCAGATTCCCATGGAAGAAACCAGTAAGAAATACACTGCGTTTGCGGTTACAGGCCGTGGGTTGTATCAATGGCGGGTTATGCCCTTCAGACTACATTCCGCGCCGGCTACGTTTCAACGAGCATTAGACAGCGTAATAGGGGCTGATATGGAACCCCACGCCTTCGCCTACTTAGATGACATCATTGTTATTGTCGTGGTACCGAAGGTTCGTACCTGAGTTCGCAACGATTGCTCAACCGCTGACACAGTTACTGAAGAAAGGGAAGCACTGGAAGTGGGGCGAGGCTCAGCGGAACGCATTTAATCTACTGAAGCAGAAGTTGACGACCGCTCCCGTGTTGGCATGCCCAGACTTTACCAAAACTTTTATCCTACAAACTGACGCAAGCAATGTGGGATTAGGGGTAGTGCTAACGCAGAATTTAGATGATTCGGAAAAGGTTATTGCCTACGCCAGTCGACACCTGAATGGCGCGGAAATAAATTATTCGGCCACGGAAAAGGAGTGCTTAGCTATTGTGTGGGGTATTCGAAAAATGAGGCACTTTCTGGAGGGGTATGAGTTCGTGGTCGTCACGGATCATCTGGCCCTGAAATGGTTTAACTCGATTGACTCACCCACCGGCAGATTGGCAAGATGGGCCTTAGAGTTACAGCAGTACCAGTTTTCCGTCAAATACCGAAAAGGGAAGCAGAACCTTGTAGCTGATGCCTTGTCCCGACAACCCTGCGAAACCAGCAATCTCTTGACGGCAAGACCAGCTAGTGCGTATAAATGGTTACAGACTCGATTGAATGAAGTACGGGAGCGGCCGCAAGATTTCCCGGACTACTCCATCGTTGATGGACAACTGTATCGTCATTTTTCTCATGAGCTAAACAATGCCGATTGTACCCCGTGGAAATTGTGTGTCGCCACCCCATTCAGAGAAAAGGTGTTAAAAGAAACCCACGATAACGCGGCCGGCGGAAATCTAGGGATCCGGAAAACCATTAATAAAGTCGCAAATCGTTACTATTGGCCAGGGATGTTTCGGAACATAAGTAAATATGTCCGCGGATGTGAAAGTTGCCAGTGGTATAAGGTATCGCAACAATTACCCGCAGGAGAGATGCTTACCCGTATTCCGGACGAACCCTGGGCAACTGTGTGCGCTGATTTTGTGGGGCCATTGCCCAGAACCAAGCATGGCCATACGATGCAACTTGTCTTCTTCGACAAATTTACGAAGTGGTGCGAACTAGTACCCCTGAGGAAGGCCACAGCCGAGGGTGTGGTGAAAGCGTTCCGCGAGCGTATTCTGGCACGATATGGAGTGCAAAAGGTACTCATCACTGATAATGGTACACAATTTACATCACGGGTGCTCACGAAGTTCCTGGCAGGCATGGGCGTACGTCAGCAGTTCACCGCCCCATACACACCCCAGGAAAACCCCACCGAAAGGGCAAACCGAACCATTAAGAGTATCATCGCGCAGCTTACAGGAGAGCAACACAACACATGGGATGCGTTTTTACCTGAAATAATGTTGGCCATAAATACCAGCGTATCGGAGACAACAACATATTCACCTGCTTTTCTGACTCAGGGCAGGGAACCACGGCTCCGAAAGGCCCTTTATGATGAAGTCACCTTGGGAACAGGAGCGAGAAACCCTAACCCAGAGGAGCGCGGCACCGAGTTAAAGGAAATATTCAAAATTGTAAGAAGAAATCTAGGAAAGGCTGCCCAGAAGCAACAGCGCCACTACAATTTGCGGAGGCGTAACTGGAAACCACAAATCGGGGATCTAGTCCTTGTTCGACAACATCCCTTGTCCAGCGCGGTTAATAATTTTGCAGCCAAGTTGGCACCAAAGAACGGGGGGCCTTACGTCATCCAGGGGTTTGTGTCCCCCGCCATTCGCGGTCAACAAAAGAACGATTTGCGCACGGCGCACCTGAGCGATATAAAAACTTATCAACCCCGTGGTAGCCAAGTTTAATTAATGGGGTCTTTTTCTTTTCATTTCTATAGATAACTCGAGCACACCACCAGCATACAGTCGCGAGGAAGATGAGTGCCGAAAGAAGGAAGTTTGAAAAGTCAAAAGCTAAGTTCAGACGAAGTATGGAGCAGGAGCGATCGAAGGTGCGACGAACCGTCTTGCTGGACGAGGATGAGGGTTCCAGAAAGCAACCAAAAGCCACTCCCCGTCCGAGACCGAAGAAGGTATACTCGCCGCCGAAGCCGACCCAGCGAACCAGGAAAACCTGCTATTATCGGATGTCCACCCAGCAAAGAGACGACAGCCACGATTTCACACCCAATGTCGATGTTCCCAGCTGTGAAGAAGAGACGCAGATGAGAGAGGGTACAGCAGCATCAGAGGAACCAGGACAGCAACACTCCGACGTCATCACCATTAGTGACGAAGAAGTTTCCGAGGCCCCTCCGTTCGATAATGAGGAGGCCAACTTTGTGGACCTGGGGGCCCTCTTTCAAACAGAGGACGAATTTTTGTTAGAGGATATATACCGGAGTTTTTTTGGTTTTCAAGATACCACCATGGAGGTACGGCCGCCATCGCCACCGTCACCTTTGCCGCCCAGGTCACCCCCGTCTCTGGACTCCGACAATGAGGAGTACCGACCACCTACACCAAAGCCCAGGAAAGGTCTGGGTTCCTGGGAAGTCAAAGAGAGCCAGTATCGCTACATGGGATATCAATGTTTCGAGAAAACGTTAAAAGTAAGACTGTTAGTCCCAGTTACATCGCACTGTCAACCGATTCTAGAGATTGGGAACGGGAAAACTGAAGACGTCAGCGACCTTCCACGAAGAGTTGTCGTGCGTCACGAGTCGCTACTGCAGGAGGTACGTCACGAAGGGGAAGATAAACCAGCAACGCCCGGCCGAGGATGGTGACTGCATTCCCTGGCCAATCAACAAGCGTGGGCCCCACACCTGCATCTTCACACACCAGACCGCCGTCTGAATCGTCAACCCCAGCAACCTCCTCAATACGCACATCTTCCACATCACCGTCATCAGCGACTTCATCTTCAAGCTCGGACTCGGGGGCAAGCGTGGCAGTATCACCTCCGGTAACCCCGGTGCACGCGTGTCAATTACCTCCGGCCACTCCAGTCTATGCTTCCCCAAATAGTAGCGCCACTCCGCCATCACCCGCAAAGTTCAGCATAACCCCACCTATGCCTACCAGCCCAAGGGAGATCTCCATCACGCAGTGCTCAGCCGAGCTGCGTGAGCGAATCAAGGAGGGTAACAGCAAGCGAAAACCACACCAGCAGCTGCGGGTGTAGTGTACCTTATAAGCGTCCACTGCTTACCCAATAACCAATCTAAAATGCATACATGCCACCCCAATTACTGTAGGGTAAATGCCATACATAAAAGATCAAATAACGGCATTTACCCAAATGACTCAATGTGTTCGAACATGAGTCAATATAATGGTAAAGCAGATCAATCAGAATGTGAGTGACATGAATTTGGATTGTCTAACGAAAATGAGTACATTCCTTACTCATGCATTCTGATTGGTCATAGCATTGTGCATAAGGAAAAACCATATTAATTCCATGGTACTGAAAGAGAAGTATAGATTGTAAGAATTAATATTAAAAGTTAGAATAAGTAAGCAATATTGTAAAATTAGTATAAAAAGGGCAGTAGCCCACAAATAAAGCAGACTTTAAATTTGAAAACATAAAGTGGCACTTATTGCCTTGTTGAATCATTTTTAGTCTCCCGATTTGGCAGTTCGCTAAGAACGCCTGACCATCGAGCTGGTACCCTACAGCTGCATAAAATTATATTGGGCTATAGGGCAAACATCCTGTCAACATCTTACACTACATGGCGATCCTGCCAACTCGGGCCATATTTTTTTAGATCCTGCCGGTATTGGTAATTATTCCGCAATAGGTAACGATCCTGCCATCTCGGACCACTACATTGGCGGTATTGGCAATAATTAAGTTCTGAAATACTCAAAATTTCTAAATTTTGATGGAGGAAGAAGTACAAGACACTTTAAAACGCTGGGAAAAGTATTTAGTCAAACAATACGTCCCGGAACCACAACCAACAACGGCGCTAGCATATAAACCAACCCCGCTTAATGCAGGCCCGAAGGCTATCAGCATAGAGGAGTATCTTAAGAGGACAACAACAATTAAGAGACAACCTGAAGCACATAGCAACGTGCGGAAGAAGAAGAAACGTGCTGGAAGAAAATTCCAAGGAAGAAAACAGCTAGCCATATTATACCAGAGGCTCACCTTAACAACCACTGAGAAAGAAAGCGAAGATATAAAGGGAGAAATAAAGCGACTAAAAAGAAAAATTTGTGTATAAATAAAATATAAACATTTAGAACTGTAAACATTTTAAAATTATAAAAACAATATATAAATATTAAGAATTGTAAAAATTACAAGATTATAGAAAATTTTCAACAACATTGCCCTTTTCCAAAAAAAAAAATGACTTGGTGGAAAAATGTGTTAAAAGCCATACCTCTAATTTTCGTAAGTTACGAGGTAGGGAAACATGAGGGTTCAGAACACAGTAATAAAGATAATCAGGTAATAGAGTACATGAGAGAAAATACAGTCAAATTACAGAATAAAAATGAGAAGGAAAACCTAGATATCTTTGAAATAATTATGATAGTAACATTAGCATTGATAGTAGTTGCCTACATTATAAAATTGATGTATGCCTTACATAGGAGACAATAAATAAATATAAAAAAAAGAACAACACGTAAATTTCTAACACAATGTTTACAAAAATCATTAAAATATTATTATTATCATTATTATTACTCATATTTTTTCTATAATTTACAGAATTCAAAAACTTATAACCAATAATAAGAAAAAAACCATTACAACTGATGTATAAATTATAAAAAAAAAAAAAATATAGTTAATTTTTACTTACACATAAGTCTAAAAATATATGGAAGAGAAATTAAGTATCTTGAGGGAATTCTGGAGGAACTTGAAAAAGAGTCCAGGCAGAACCTATACCGAGTCAACGGTATTAAATAAATTAGAATATATAGAAAATTTAGAAAGTGAGTTTCAACTAATAGAGTTAGAAGAGGAAGATACAGAAAGAAAATTAGCGTTAAAATTAGAGTTTCATAATCTTTACAAACTCGTAGAAGAATACTTAAAGAATAGTATAAAAAAACCATTACAAACAAAAGACATAGACATGGCATCGTTTAATTTAGAAACAGTTGCAAAAGCATTACCTTTGTTTATAGGTAATTACTAGGGCAACCAAAAATAAGCAATTGCTTTTTTTTTTGTTTACAAGATAGAAAGATTTTGATTGAACAGAAATTCCGATCATAAAAAAACAAAGAAAATGAGCTATATTTGTTAGGGCTTTTTTTTGCTTATTTTGGCAATATCGGCTTTTTTTTAGTTATTTTTGCGATATCGGCTTTTTTTTACTTTTTTTGTCATTTTAAGATAATTTTTCATTTTTTTCATACGAAAAAAAAAATTATTTAATAAATATTTGCAAAAATCGTTATGTTTTTTTTTTTTTGATGTGGCAACTTTTTTTATTTGTTTCATTTATTTTATTTCATGAAATCGCCTTACTTTTTGTGCTGCTACAACTCTGGTTGAAAAAAAAAACGTTTAAATCAAAGTAGCCAAGTTTTTACTGTCAACAAATTTACATTTTAAAAATTTCATTGAATTGTTGAAAGCATAACATTTTTAAAACTTTTTAAAGTTGTCTTAGTTTAAAAACAGATAAAATTACCTTCATAGCCTCTGCGTTTTGGATGTAAGTATAAATTTTTTTTAATTTATTAAAACCTTTGTTAAAATTGGTTTATTGTTTTATTATTTAGAAAATGCCTAAAGTCAAGGAAAGCAAATCGGTTTACTTGAGCAAGCTAGTCAAACAGTATCCAGATTTAAAAACTGATGGATCAGCTTTAGTGTGTAACGTGTGCTCAAAACCTTTATCTGTTGATAAAAATTACAACATAAAACAACACCTGGATTCAAAAAAGCACAAAGATCTAAAAGAAAGAGAATCAAAAAATAATTTACAACAAACTTTTCTACAAAGTTCTACAAGTTCATCGGCCGCCGATAAATTTTGCATTGATCTCTGTGAAGCCTTTATATCAGCAGATATACCATTATACAAAATTCGACATTTAAAAGTACAACATTATCTTCAAAACTATACATCATTCCATATTCCATCTGAATCGTCTCTTCGAAACAAATATACAAAAATAGTTTATGAATCTACAGTTAACAAAATAAAGGAAGAAATACAAAAACATTTTATTTGGGTCTCTATAGACGAGACCACCGATGCGTCGAACAGATTTGTGGCAAACGTTGTTGTGGGTATACTGCATGTGGATGAAAATATTTCAGAAAAAAGATTTTTAATAAAAACAGCTGTATTAGAAAAAGTCAATCATTCCACTATTGCACGTTTGTTTGATGATTCAATGAAAGAATTTGACCTAGATAAACAGAAAATTTTTCTTTTTGTAAGTGATGCCGCACCATATATGGTGAAAGCTGCAAAGGCCATTGCTGTATTTTACCCACATATAACTCACGTAACCTGTCTTGCACATGGAGTTCACAGAGTTTGTGAACATATAAGAGAATACTACTCAAATGTAGACAAATTTATTTCAAATGCTAAAAAAACGTTCCTTAAATCTCCTGCAAGGGTTCAAATCTTACGAGAAACAGCACCAGATATACCACTACCTCCACAACCAGTGATAACTCGATGGGGGACGTGGATAATGGCTGTAAATTATTATGCCAAATATTTTGATAATTTCGTAGAAATTTTTTCAAATTTAAACTCTACAGATTCTTCAGCAGTGCGTATATGCCAGGCTTTAATGAATGAAAATAATTTGCGCAACCAAATATTGTTCATTTCTGTAAATTTTGGGTTTTTACACGAAGTAGTAACCAAATTGGAAACAAAAAATCTTTCATTGGTTTCCCAAGTGAATATAGTTATGGACACCGTAAGAAAAATTTCCGGTGTTCCAGGGGATATAGGCGACAAAGTGAATAAAAAATTTGAATCTGTTTTATTAAAAAATGAAGGATTTTCGGTACTAAAAGATATTGTGGATATACTGGGAGGCAAGCGGCATTGCGAGTTCAATCGTATAAAATATACCTCAGAGCAAATACTCAATTTTAAATATGCTCCCTTAACATCTGTAGACGTAGAAAGAACTTTTTCTATGTACAAAAGCGTGCTGACTTCAAATAGACAGGGGTTTCTTTTCGAAAATTTATCGCATCAATTTATAATTTACTGTAACAACGCATTCAACGAATAAAGTGGAAAATAAACCATAAATTTTAATTGCTTTTTTTTTTATTTTAACCTTCCTGACCATTTCGTCGGTCTGTGAGACCGATGAATCACTTTTGTGTTAATTTCACGGAAACAAAAAATGGCAACTCCGTCATTCTCTCAGTATCTTCATTATTTCTCATTATACAACGTTTAGTGTAACAAGTGCGTTTGAGTTGAAGTGTTGTACCGGTGATTGCTAATCAGACGGTCTATGAGACCGACTTATAGTTAAGTGTAACATTTTCGTCAGGTAAGTTGGTTTTGCTTTATTAGAAATTTTTAGATGAAAATGGACAATTAACGATCAGTTTATATGATTTAATAAAAGAATTATGTTAAAAATTAATTATCGTGAGATTTTCTTTAGATATGGCAGATATTGAGCGCATAAGAGCTATTCTGAATGAAATCGATTCAGATCCAGATTCTGATGTGGAAAGTGGTACTGAATACGAAGATAATATTGATATGTATGAAGCAAACACTGATACTGAACAAGAAGACTCCGAGGAAAGTGATGTTGAAGATTCACAGGACGCTGAATCGAGTCACAATCACTTTTTTATTGGAAAAGACAAAACTACAAAGTGGATGAAGTCCTTCCCAAAATCTTCAATAAAAACACGGTCGAAAAATTTAATAACAAAGCTCCCTGGAGTGAAAGGCACAGCATTGAACAGAAAACGTCCTGGTGAAATATGGAATCTTTTTTTTTCCGTAAATGTCATTAATATTATAGTGGATGGTACTAACAAATACATCGAACATATTGGCAAAAATACACCTGATACCAACATTACAGATGCTTTAGAGATAAATGCATTCCTTGGTCTCCTGCTTTTTGCTGGAACTCGGAAAAACGCTCGGCTAAATGCTAAAGATCTTTTTAAAACTGATGGTTCTTCACCCGAAATTTTCCGCCTTACAATGACTCTAAATCGATTCATATTTTTAATGAGCTGCATTAGGTTTGATGACAAAAACACGAGAATCGACCGGTCTTTGTTGGATAAGTTGGCTCCAATCAGAGATTTGTTTGACGAGGTTGTGTCCTCCTTTGGAAAACACTTCATTCCTTCGGAGTTTGTAACAATTGACGAAAAATTGGAGGCCTTTAGAGGACGTTGCGGCTTTAGACAGTATATTCCCTCCAAGCCAAATAAATATGGTATCAAAATCTATGCTCTTTGTGACGCCAAGTTATCCTATACACTCAACTTGGAGGTTTATGTTGGCAAACAGCCAGAAGGGCAATACCACATTGATACGTCATCTTTGGCATTAGTCACTCGTTTGTCTCGAATGATCCATGGATCCGGGCGGAACATTACTTGTGATAATTTTTTTACGAGCGTTCCCCTAGCACAAAGT
Source organism: Pollenia griseotomentosa (assembly GCA_963931875.1). Taxonomy (NCBI): domain Eukaryota; kingdom Metazoa; phylum Arthropoda; class Insecta; order Diptera; family Polleniidae; genus Pollenia; species Pollenia griseotomentosa. The sequence goes on along the minus strand of OZ007560.1, from coordinate 166,589,973 downwards.
TTGTTAAAAAATTATAAGCTCACTCTAATTGGAACAATCCGTAAAAACAAAAGAGAACTGCCACATGAATTTCTTAACACAAAAGGACGTAAAGTAAAATCAAGCTTATTCGGATATCATCCAGACTGTACTTTGGTGTCCTATATTCCAAAAAAAGGCAAGAACGTACTCCTCATTTCGACCATGCATGACAATAACACTATTGATGAAGAAACGGGTAAACCTGAAATCATCATAGATTATAATATGACAAAAGGAGGCGTAGATACTGTGGACAAAATGTGTGAAGCCTACAATTGTGCCAGAGGTACAAATAGATGGCCACTTGTGATTTTTTACAGTCTAATGAATGTATCGGCCATTAACTCGTTTGTTATCTACGCATTCAATAATCCAGAAGAAAAAAAATGCCGTCGCAAATTCCTTGAAGAGCTTTCTTATGATTTAATTAAGCCGCATATTATAAGAAGAGCTTCTCTTCGACACACCGCACAACGTACAAAAGAAAGAATTCAACAAATATGTGGGCTTCCCGCTCCTAATATTCCGTCAAGCTCCAACCCTGGTCGCTGCGTTTACTGCGGGTCTAAGAAAAATCGAAAAAGTCGATATAACTGTAAAAAATGTTTAAAATTCTTTTGTCTAGAACACGCAGTAATGGTTTGTAGTGAATGCTACGAAAGCTCTAACGACTGATTGAAATTTACAAAGACTAACCTCATAATGAGGCATATATTTTAAGCATTTTGAAATTAATTTTTTTTAGTGTTCCTGTTTTTTCTTGAATTAATTTAATTTCTTTGTTTACTTTTAAGATAAATGTTAAGAGAAAAACAACATTTTATAAATGTAGTGTTTTGTGAATGAATTTTTTTTTTATTTTTATATTAGGTCTAAGATCAAAAATGCCAAAGTATTGTGATGAAATATAAATTGATGCTGTGAGCTAAAAAAAACTTAATGTTGTTATTTTCTTACTTCAGTTATTTCAGATTAGTTTGTTAAATATGTCCACTGCACAGGTTTTAAAAATGTTAGAATAGTTTTGAGATACCGAGAAATACTGGAAATCGGTCTGAGAGACCGAGAAATGTGAATGTGTCGCACAAAAATGAAAATAGTCAGGAAGGTTAACAGCTTATTTTCATGTTTTTAAACTTAAACTGTTTTTTAGTGCTTATTTTTGGTTGCCCTAGTAATTACATTGAGTTAGAAAGTTTTATAATAACAGCAGAATTAATAAATAACACCTGTTACGGATTTAAAATTACTTTTTTTCCCCATTTGAATTTTACCAGGAAATTTTTTCCCTTACCCAATAAATCCAAACATGCAATGGTTCATGCAAAACCTTTTTCCCTTGTACATAAATATGTATTTAATCTCTATTAATTGCGCAATTGTATTCATGATATTTATGTATGTAGTTTGTCTTGTTGGTAACAACTTTCATCCCGTTGTTAAATTCCTTAACACCAAAAAAGAAAAAAAAAATTTGAGAGAGAAAAAAGGAATTAAAAAGAGAATAAAGAAACATTCTTATTTTTTGCATAAGTGGTCTGATTCTGCCGTTAGAAAAAGAACCTGTTTCAACATGGTAACAAATGTTCTAGATCTTTTTTTTTATTATCATTTGTCATCCATGGTCATTTCGTGTTCTCTGTACTCTGGTTATTAGTGTTGGCATGAACTGCGCATGTCAAATTTTTTTTCTCTTGCCTTAGGCAGTTACGGTTGTTCTGCTCATCCCTCATAGTCGTCTGCGTACGTACGTACCCACTTACATACTTGCATGCACTCTTCTCTCTCTCATGACAATGATTATGGATGATGCAATAGCAAAGGGAAAAAAAATAATACTTTTTTCAAATGCAATGGTATAAAGGGAATTACGCAGGACAAAGTTAGTTAGTTGATTTTGGGCAGTGGGTCAAAGCAGTTGGATTATATCGTGTTTTTTTTTATTAATTCAGTAATGAAATGTGTTAGAACTTAGAAAACTATGAGAAAATGTGCTTGAGTCAAATCGGAAGAAAAATAAGAACATCAAGAGATTATTTAAACAAAATTTTGGCAAAACAAGAAGAAAAAAAAGAGGAATAGAATTTAAGTAAACAAAATCGAATTTTAAAAAAAGAAATGTTTGAATAAAAAGGGAACAATTAAAAGAAACAGTTTTTTTTTGTTTGGAAGAAAAAATAAGTGAAAACCCATATAAAGTTTGTACTTTGTTTAAATAACGCTAGACTTTAAATTTAAAATTACCTGTGCAACAAATTGTTTGTAAAATATATAAAAAAGAGTCAAATATGGAACTCAAAACAATATGTGAAGCAACAACCCTATGTTGGTTATTATAATGGAAAAAAAAAGGAAATAAATATAAAATAGACCAAAATTTTTTTTAAGCAAATTTAAAAATAAAAAAAATATATAAAACATGCTGCTGCAGTAATGAACTTGCTTCCATTAAAACATTTATGAGTTTTTTTTTGAAACGTGTATAATTTCTAAAATGCAACAAAATTTCTTAAAATACAAAACGCACAAAAGAATAAAAGAAAAAAAAAGAAACAAACGTTAAAATCCATTCACCATTAAACATTTTAGTGCAAACCCCACCACCAATACAACAACAACTTTCGCTACTTGGTTTATTAATATCTCTTGCACCTTTTGGGGAAAAGGTCTACTACATATTACTATTTACTACAGAGTAAAGGAAACAAATTATAATGATTGTAATAAGTGAAAGAAAACAAAGAAAATCAATTGTGTAAAGCCAAGTCTAGTGATTAACAATATTTAACGTCAATTTAAATAACAAGGAAAAAATTAAGAAAACTAGAAATTTTAGTAATGCAACAACCCACAATTTTTACAAGAACAAGAATTTTGAAACAACAAGAAAAAAAAACCACAAATGGATTCATCAAATTAAAAAAAAGGATAACCGAAAACAAAAACAATTTAGAATAAGGTAACAAAACTATTGTAAGGTTAGCATGAAAATAAACAGACAAAGTAAGATTACACGATAGGAATTTCCTTAAAAAAAAAAAAAAGAAGAAGAAAAGAAAAAAAAGAAAAGATTGTCCTAAGTTATAAGAGGAAAATGTTAAGCTTATAAAAGTTATGTTGGCAAAATTTTTTTTCCTATTATTCCTTTAAATTTGTCTCATAAATCAGTTATAAACATAAAATTAATATTATGTACAAGGCCTTATATTTTTAATAACAACAAAATTTATAGTCTTAAATATAAGAATATTATAAAAAAAAAAATAATAAAAATTTTATTTTAGGATTATTTTCGATTTATTTACAAGAAAACCAAAAATTTATAAGAACAATAAAATTTATTTTTTTTTTAAAAGTAAAAACTTAAAATGAATTGCTAATCTGTTTTTATTATATTGGATGCTAGGAAGAACCGAGCCATGGTAAGTAACATGTAAATTAACGATTGTTTTGTAGACGGGACAGGTATAATAAATTGTAGGGTACCAGCCTGTTATAGGGTGGTGTAGGGAATAGTGTACCCCGATATGGCACAACACCTAGCCATATCATCTATCATTGTGATAAATTCTCATTTTTAGATTTCCCAGCTTTTCCGTACGTTTGTCATTTTAGTTTCGAGTAACTTTTCCACCGTGGCACTTTTGCATTCTATTTTTTTTGATATTTGAAATTTTCTACATACTTCCAGGGTGTGAAGTATGTATATATGCTTACGCGTCAAAACTCGGGTTGGGAACCACCTTTTCTCTCGTGAGCTAGCGGGTCAGCTTTTATACCCCCCTTTTTACCGGTTTTGAATTTGTTATTTGATTTTTCTTAAAGTTATTTGACGGCGCGTAACATATATGGCGCCCAACGTAAATGCCAACTGTGGCATTGATGCTTGAAATTTTTAAAAAAGTAAAACAAACGTAAAAATGACGCTAACGTAAAATAACATTAGCTTAAAGTCAAACTGATGATTAGGCAAATGTTATAGTTTTACAGCGGGTTATTTATAAATTTATCGCTTGAGTTTTTTTTTGAAGATTTAATTAATTAGACTTTCGGAATTTTTTTTATAGGACGTAAGGTCATGATTTTGGGGTAATTCAACACCCGAAATTTCATTCGCGACGGCCAATTATTAAATTATTTACGGAAGGTTTGTCAACAGCAAGTATTGCATTCGTTGAAAATTCGTTTAGTAAAAGTCCGAACTGACGACATCGAGTTGCGCGGTTACGTTGCGTTAGTAGACGGTTTTTGGGGAAGCGGTACGGAATCGAATTCATATGTTAGAGTCCTTGTAGTAAATTGCCATCGGGTGGCAATACAAGTTGCAGAATAATTTAGTTCGGTTTTAATCCTCGCGATAATTTTGGAAAACCTGGGAATTTTAATAATTAGATTTTTTTTTTATTGTTGATAAAATTCAATTTTTTTTTGTCATTATTTTACAAAACAATCGTTGCAATTATCACGGCTGGTTCTTCTTAGCATCCAGAATATTATGAATATTTGGAAAAGTAACAATTTACGAGATATAAATTTTATAAAATTTTTTTTTTTTATAAAGAAAATTTTAGGAATTTTCTTTTGATTTTGAAAACCGAATATTTTTATTTTTTCCAGAAAATAATTTTCCTTTCTTTTTTTTTCCGAATAATTGAAAACTGAATTTTAAATTTTAAATTACTTAAAATAAAAATATCAGTTATTTAAGCAATTGTTCACAAATAATTTTCCCATTTTTAATTTTTTAGCACTTTTGATCATTTCTCTTATTTTTTTTTATTATTTTTCCACTAATTCGAACACTGATCCTTTTCCTTGATCTGCACAATTAAAACACGCATTTTTGAAACAATTTGTTCTTAAGTAGACCCGCGTTTCTACTCGCTGGTTGACTGGTGCATTATGCACAAGCCCACCACGCGACAAAGCACAGCTAAAAATTTATCGCGTAGCGTCTCCTACTCAAAATCAGCTGACTTATCGGCAAGAGGTAGGGCACAATCGACCATTCGTAGTTCGTCCTTGTCCAAAGGTAGGGGAAGGGGTTCAACTCCATCGGGGAGAAAGTTGTCAGTAGATTCGCAGAGTAGCATAACGGCATTAAGGGGTTCGTCTGTGTCCCGTTCACTTATTTCTGGACCCTCGGAAGAATACGCTTCTGTCCATTCAGATCTCAAACCTCTAAACTTATCTCTCCCGGACATAGAATCGGCTCAAATTGAATCCGCAACACCTAGGGTAGCGAACAGCGGAATTGTTGAAATGGCCACATCGGAAACAAATCGTGAGGGTAATACACAACCTTCAGATGCGGGAATAATGGAAAATTTAATGGCTTATTTCCAGGAAGCCTTGAGAAATACACAGGATGAGTTTAGGAGGGAATTTAGTGCCTTGAGGGAATCTGTAGGGCTAAATAGGAATGGTAGGGAAACTTCCGCCATACCGGGAGCTAGCGATAGAACGCCTACTCTGGCAAATTCATACTCCCACGTCTCCTCTAGCATAAATTTCAGACTAAAGGATTGGAATGTGTCTTATAGTGGCGAGGGTAGCGTGTCAGATTTTTTGTTTAAAGTGGATACTTTAACTGAGCGATCTCAGTGTCCCCATGACCACCTTATGTCGAATTTCCATTTATTTCTGACGGGTAAGGCCGAAACATTTTATTGGGATTACATAAGACAAAACCAGAGGGCCACATATCCGATGTTAAGATCCGCGTTGTCTAGTGAATTTGGCACGTTAGAAAGTGACCATGAAATTTTGCTTAAGATCTCTTCACGTAATCAACTCTCCAGGGAAAGCTATGACGATTTTCATTCATTTATCGTGCGCTTAAACTTGCGTTTAACAACCCCTATGTCAGATTCCTCCCTGATTGAAATAATTAAGAAAAATGTACATGCGGACCTTAAGGTCATGCTATTTATTTCAAACCCGAGAGACTTGATTAGTCTTCGTGACTTAGCTAGAAAAGCGGAAAAGGTTCTTCTGGAGAACAAATCAATTCCTTTTGGCAGACAGCGCCAAGTAAATGAAGTTTTAGTGGAGGTAAACTCTGAAGATTCGATTGCTGAATCCGATCCCCAAATTGAGGCCATTAGATTAGGTAGAACCTGGGTAAAGGGCGACTATTCCAAAATTAAGTGTTGGAATTGCCTGCAATTTGGCCATAGTTACATATATTGTCCCGACGAAACTCGGCATGTTTTCTGCTATAAGTGCGGACAACGGGGGGTAACTACTCCTAATTGCAAAGGTCCCCATGCGGAAAACAGGCAGCGGAGCGAGTGGGCGACCGGGGATGCTCGTTCCAAAGATTAAATCCCGAGTTTATGTTCAGCAACGAGAGTAAGCCGTCACAGATGGACTTACCTCCCAAGCTGACCAGATCAAGCAATGATCTGCCACCCAGACTTTCAAAATGTGTAAATGATTTACCACCCAGACTTACAAATTGTGTAAGTGATTTACCACCCAGACTTACAAATTGCGTAAATGATTTACCACCCAGACTTTCAAATTGCGTTAATTATTTACAACCCAGACCTTCAAACCGTGTCAATTATTTATTACCCAGACTTTCAAACTGTGTAATTTCTCGTAAGATTCTCAAGTGCAGAGAGCGCTACCGAAAAAGGAGAAAATATAAAAAACTTATTGAGACCACATGCTTGCCATATCAAAATGATGATAGACCTTTTGCCATGATAAAAATTTTTGATGAAGAGTTATTATGCCTTTTAGATTCGGGGGCTAACGTGTCAGTATTAGGGAAAGGGAGTTTAGACTTTATAGCCAGAAATAATGTTTGTTTGGAAAAATTTAAAACTTTTGTCATAACTGCCAACGGGGCAAAAAACGAAGTTATGGGGTATTGCAAATTACCTGTTACGTTTAAAGGCGTTACAAAGGTCATGACATTTTATATTGTACCGAACTTATCTCAACTGGGGTATCTTGGCATAGACTTTTGGAAGGCGTACGCGCTTGCTCCCCAAATATTTTCAAATTTGTCCTGTATGGAAATTGTTGCCAAACCCGATGCGAATTGTCATGAGCTTAACCCAGAGCAGAGTTTACGCCTTGAAGAAGTTATTTTAAATTTTCCATCCTACGAAAAATTAGGACTTGGCTGGACGCCCTTACTTGAACACCACATTGACACGGGGGATGCTTTACCTGTTAAGCAGAAACATTACCCGCTCTCACCCCCTAGACAGGAAGAAATTTATAAGGAACTTGATAGGTTGTTAGCACTTGGTGTTATAGAGGAGTCGAATTCTCCTTGGTGTAGTCCCATAGTATCTGTTCGCAAGCCTGGAAAAATCAGACTTTGTCTTGACTGTAGAAAATTAAACTCGCTCACCAAGAAGGATTCATACCCGCTACCACACATTAACGGACTGCTTAGTCGTTTAAAAGATACACACTTCATCAGTGGCATTGATCTGAAAGACGCATTTTTCCAGATAAGATTGTCCGAGTCCTCTAAGGAGAAGACAGCATTTGCTGTACCGGGTAGGTCCTTGTATCAGTACAAGGTAATGCCTTTTGGAGTTTGCAATGGGCCTCAGACAATGAGCCGTCTGATGGACAGGGTAATCCCGGCTAGGCTAAGGGAAAATGTATTCATTTATCTTGATGATCTTCTCGTGTGCAGTCACGATTTCGACACTCATCTTAAATTGCTTTCAGAGGTTGCATCCTGTTTGAAATCTGCGGGGCTAACAATCAATGTAGGCAAGAGTAAATTTTGCCAACGCGAAATAAAGTATCTCGGCTATCTCATAGGCGGTGGGAATTTAAAAGTTGATCCAGGGAAAGTTGAAGCGATTACTCAATTTCCCATTCCCAAGACACCTCGACAGGTAAGACGTTTTATAGGCATGGCAAATTGGTATCGGGCATTTATTAACAATTTTTCTGATCTCGCGGGCCCAATGACAGATTGTTTGCGTAAATCAAACAAACCTTTTCGCTTGTCGGCTGAAGCCGTTGATTCGTTCGAAAAACTAAAATCGGCTTTGTCAAATGCCCCGGTGTTGGTTCAACCAGACTTCAGTAGAGAGTTCGTGATTCAGTGCGATGCTTCACGCATTGGCGTAGGTGGCGTTTTGTACCAAATAGATGACGTAGGGGGCGAACGACCAATCGCATTTGTATCTCAAAAGTTGAATAGGGCACAGCGAAACTACACCGTAACGGAGTTAGAATGTTTAGCGGCCATTATTTGCGTCAAACGGTTTAGACAATACATTGAGGGACTCCCTTTTAAAATCATAACTGATCACTCCAGTCTTCGCTGGCTCATGAGCCAAAAAGACCTTAACGGTAGACTTGCCCGCTGGAGTTTGAAACTTCAACATTTCGATTTTGTAATGGAACATAGGAAAGGTTCCCTGAATATTGTCCCCGATACACTTTCCAGGTTCGATACCGATGAAATAAATTTAAATTGTAATCCCCCCGAAATTGACCTTTCTTCACCCGAATTTAACAGTCCCGAGTATAACGGACTAAGAGAACAAATACGCCAAAATTGCGAAGCTTTTCCTGACCTGTGTCTTAACGACAACCTTATTTACAAAAGAGTGAATTTCCAAAATGGCATGGATGAAGAAAATTTATGGAGGCTATGGCTGCCAGAATCTTTGACAATGGGAATTACTAGACTAGCTCATGAGGAGGGATGCCATAGCGGCTTTAACAAAACCCTTTTTAGAATCAGGCAGAAATACTTTTGGCCACAAATGGCAAGGGATGTTAAAACGTATATTCAAAATTGCGATGACTGCAAGACCATAAAGCCTGTTAATCAAACACTGCGTCCGCCCATGGGAAATCAGTTCCAAACCAGCCGCCCTTTTCAAAGACTGTATTGCGATTTTTTGGGACCTTACCCATGCTCTAAATCAAAAAACTGCCAGCTTTTCATTGTAGTCGATCATATGACCAAATTTCTGTTTTTAAAGCCCATGAAGACGGCAACCACAATTAATGTAATCGATTTTTTTCAAAATGAAGTTTTCTGTACTTTCGGTGTACCACAGTTTGTACATACCGACAACGCAAAGCAATTCACCTCAAAAGAGATGAATGAATTTTTCGATCTTTACGGCATAACCCATATCACCACGGGATTCTACTCGCCACAGGCCAACGCCTCAGAAAGGGCAAATCGTGAAGTGGTTTCTAAAATTCGTTATTTCCTTAAAGACCATTCGGACCATACAAATTGGGATAGGAGAATACCAAAAATTTTACAAATTTTGAGGAGTGATTTTCATGCGGCAATAGCGTGTTCGCCCTACTATGCGGCTTTTGGCCAAAATATGATTCTTAACGGGTCAAGTTATACAATCTTAGATCGATTGAACATGCTTCGGGATGACACACCGATCGAGAGAAATGACAAATTACAGCTTATTCGAGACAAAATTAATGGAAACCTTGATAAGGCCCATGGAAAAGCGTGTAGGACATACAACCTGAGGACCAAACCGATTAACTTCATCGTTGGCCAGGAAGTTTATAGAAAAAATCACTCACAGAGTGACTTTAAAAAGGCCCTTAACGCAAAGTTCAACCCTAAGTTTGTTAAGTGCAGAATTAGGAGCAAAATTGGAAATTCTTTGTATGAAATCGAGGACCTCCAAGGGAAGTACGTCGGTAAATTTCATGCCTCTGACATACGACCTTAGTCCAAACTCGTTTTATTGTATATTGCCCGGCTTCGTGGGTCGGGCCACACGTTGTACATAACGTATCTTTTCTGTAAATATTTTCGCGCCTAAATCCTGCCTGTTCAAACCTTTTATCAATGATCTTGTTTTGAAGCAGGTTTGTTACGGATTTAAAATTACTTTTTCCCCCATTTGAATTTTACCAGGAAATTTTTTCCCTTACCCAATAAATCCAAACATGCAATGGTTCATGCAAAACCTTTTTCCCTTGTACATAAATATGTATTTAATCTCTATTAATTGCGCAATTGTATTCATGATATTTATGTATGTAGTTTGTCTTGTTGGTAACAACTTTCATCCCGTTGTTAAATTCCTTAACACCAAAAAAGAAAAAAAAAATTTGAGAGAGAAAAAAGGAATTAAAAAGAGAATAAAGAAACATTCTTATTTTTTGCATAAGTGGTCTGATTCTGCCGTTAGAAAAAGAACCTGTTTCAACATGGTAACAAATGTTCTAGATCTTTTTTTTTATTATCATTTGTCATCCATGGTCATTTCGTGTTCTCTGTACTCTGGTTATTAGTGTTGGCATGAACTGCGCATGTCAAATTTTTTTTCTCTTGCCTTAGGCAGTTACGGTTGTTCTGCTCATCCCTCATAGTCGTCTGCGTACGTACGTACCCACTTACATACTTGCATGCACTCTTCTCTCTCTCATGACAATGATTATGGATGATGCAATAGCAAAGGGAAAAAAAATAATACTTTTTTCAAATGCAATGGTATAAAGGGAATTACGCAGGACAAAGTTAGTTAGTTGATTTTGGGCAGTGGGTCAAAGCAGTTGGATTATATCGTGTTTTTTTTTATTAATTCAGTAATGAAATGTGTTAGAACTTAGAAAACTATGAGAAAATGTGCTTGAGTCAAATCGGAAGAAAAATAAGAACATCAAGAGATTATTTAAACAAAATTTTGGCAAAACAAGAAGAAAAAAAAGAGGAATAGAATTTAAGTAAACAAAATCGAATTTTAAAAAAAGAAATGTTTGAATAAAAAGGGAACAATTAAAAGAAACAGTTTTTTTTTGTTTGGAAGAAAAAATAAGTGAAAACCCATATAAAGTTTGTACTTTGTTTAAATAACGCTAGACTTTAAATTTAAAATTACCTGTGCAACAAATTGTTTGTAAAATATATAAAAAAGAGTCAAATATGGAACTCAAAACAATATGTGAAGCAACAACCCTATGTTGGTTATTATAATGGAAAAAAAAAAGGAAATAAATATAAAATAGACCAAAATTTTTTTTAAGCAAATTTAAAAATAAAAAAAATATATAAAACATGCTGCTGCAGTAATGAACTTGCTTCCATTAAAACATTTATGAGTTTTTTTTTGAAACGTGTATAATTTCTAAAATGCAACAAAATTTCTTAAAATACAAAACGCACAAAAGAATAAAAGAAAAAAAAAGAAACAAACGTTAAAATCCATTCACCATTAAACATTTTAGTGCAAACCCCACCACCAATACAACAACAACTTTCGCTACTTGGTTTATTAATATCTCTTGCACCTTTTGGGGAAAAGGTCTACTACATATTACTATTTACTACAGAGTAAAGGAAACAAATTATAATGATTGTAATAAGTGAAAGAAAACAAAGAAAATCAATTGTGTAAAGCCAAGTCTAGTGATTAACAATATTTAACGTCAATTTAAATAACAAGGAAAAAATTAAGAAAACTAGAAATTTTAGTAATGCAACAACCCACAATTTTTACAAGAACAAGAATTTTGAAACAACAAGAAAAAAAAACCACAAATGGATTCATCAAATTAAAAAAAAGGATAACCGAAAACAAAAACAATTTAGAATAAGGTAACAAAACTATTGTAAGGTTAGCATGAAAATAAACAGACAAAGTAAGATTACACGATAGGAATTTCCTTAAAAAAAAAAAAAAAGAAGAAGAAAAGAAAAAAAAGAAAAGATTGTCCTAAGTTATAAGAGGAAAATGTTAAGCTTATAAAAGTTATGTTGGCAAAATTTTTTTTCCTATTATTCCTTTAAATTTGTCTCATAAATCAGTTATAAACATAAAATTAATATTATGTACAAGGCCTTATATTTTTAATAACAACAAAATTTATAGTCTTAAATATAAGAATATTATAAAAAAAAAAAATAATAAAAAGTCTTTATTGTTTTATGTGTTACATTATTGTACTTATTTTACTGTTTTATAATTTTAAATAGACAATCCCTTGAAAAAGTCGACAAACAATCGACGAAACGTCGGGAACAAAATATTGTAATTAAAAATTGAATTTTATTTACATTGAAGAAATTTAGGCCCTATTAGCTTGACAAAAATAACATTAATAAAAATTTTATTTTAGGATTATTTTCGATTTATTTACAAGAAAACCAAAAATTTATAAGAACAATAAAATTTATTTTTTTTTTTAAAGTAAAAACTTAAAATGAATTGCTAATCTGTTTTTATTATATTGGATGCTAGGAAGAACCGAGCCATGGTAAGTAACATGTAAATTAACGATTGTTTTGTAGACGGGACAGGTATAATAAATTGTAGGGTACCAGCCTGTTATAGGGTGGTGTAGGGAATAGTGTACCCCGATATGGCACAACACATAGCCATATCATCTATCATTGTGATAAATTCTCATTTTTAGATTTCCCAGCTTTTCCGTACGTTTGTCATTTTAGTTTCGAGTAACTTTTCCACCGTGGCACTTTTGCATTCAATTTTTTTTGATATTTGAAATTTTCTACATACTTCCAGGGTGTGAAGTATGTATATATGCTTACGCGTCAAAACTCGGGTTGGGAACCACCTTTTCTCTCGTGAGCTAGCGGGTCAGCTTTTATACCCCCCTTTTTACCGGTTTTGAATTTGTTATTTGATTTTTCTTGAAGTTATTTGACGGCGCGTAACACACCCTATCAGACACAGCAAAAATAGATTTTATTCAGTATGTTTATCATGCTAAATTATCCTCACAAGTCAGAACAGCAATTGGAAGCTATGCAAAACCTGAAAATTTCGAAGCGCTCAAGAAGCTATTAGAGCAAAGATATAGAAGCAATAAAACAATTCCAGAGTTACAAACTAAACTTAATACATTATTCCAAGGGAAAATGACTATTAATTCGTATAAGGAGAAAATAATGGGTATAATTGACAATCTAAATAAGTTAGGCATAGAAGAGTTAGGAAATCAAGCTTCAGAGGCTAAGAAAAACGTAATAGTTCGATTCAATAATAAACTTGCTTTAGATACATTCAAGAAAGGTTTAAATGAGTGTTTCAAGTAAACCATATACGCGGCCCGACCGACTACATTACAAGAAGCATCCGACCTTGCAATTGAAAATGAAAAGAAGGCAACGCATAACGAAATTCTGCATATCAGAAGAGAGGAACCACGGTATCAACCTCAAAATAACAATAGAAATAACAACACATTTTCTAACTACAGCAATAACAGGCAATATAACAATCAAAACTTTAACAGAAACAATAATTTTAATAATATGAACAATAGCAACAATGCAAATTTCAACAGAGTCAATAATTACCACAATAACCACGCTAGAAACATCAATTATGATAATCATAATACACGGAGAAATACAAACTTCTCTAGGAATAACCATTCTAACGGACAAAATAACAACTACCAAAACAACAGAGGTAACAACAATAATGGTAGGAATAATAACAGCAGTTCTAACAGAAACAATGATAACAGAAACAATAACAATGACAACAGAAGGTATATACGCACGGTACAAGATGAGGGAAACGAGGAAGGCTCGGAATACAGGGATATTCCGGAAAGCCAAAATTAAAGATATACAAAGTTTCAAATAATAATACAAATTTCATAATCGCTAAGTACAAAAATAAAGAATTAACATTTCTTGTCGACACAGGAGCCGACGTATCATTATATCGCACTAGAGAAATTTTTGATGATGAGCCATTAAATGTGGAGAACAGATGTAAATTATCAGGCATCACTAAGGAAGAGATACATTCATTAGGGACAAGCGAACTTGAACTATCGCTAGCAGACCAGACATGTAAATACAAATTCCATATAGTGTAGTGTAATGTAATTTTAAAATGAATAATTTTATTATTAACTTTATTTTCAAAAGATTTTGTTATTCGTGCTTAATTCCCAGTTTTTATTATTGATAAAAACACTTGAAATTTATTGTTGATGGGATAAGCTTTTTTGTATTCCCAAAAATTGAAATTACTTTTTGATAATAAACAGGCAAGTGCACCGCCTAAAAAAACACTTAATTGACAACATCTTTTGTAAGTTGTTGTTTGTTTTTATTTTGTTTTTCTTAACCTACTTACAACTACAGTTAATGTTGAGAGAATTTCAACTAATTGTAGTGGGGAATGTAAGATGAGATAAACCCACTGTTTATTGTTGATGTGTTTTGTTTAAACTTTGATATTGTTACAAGTAGAACTGTTGCTATAAGTCTTATACGCTTAACAGTTTTATTTGGTTTAATATCTTTAGTTTTTCCAAAATCTTTATGGATGAAGTTTCCTGATGATCTGGCCTAAGCAACCAGTGAAATGCGCATAGGAATAGCTTATCCCATCAACAATAAATTTCAAGTGTTTTTATCAATAATAAAAACTGGGAATTAAGCACGAATAACAAAATCTTTTGAAATTAAAATTTTGTATTCCCAAAAATTGAAATTACTTTTTGATAATAAACAGGCAAGTGCACCGCCTAAAAAACACTTAATTGACAACATCTTTTGTAAGTTGTTGTTTGTTTTTATTTTGTTTTTCTTAACCTACTTACAACTACAGTTAATGTTGAGAGAATTTCAACTAATTGTAGTGGGGAATGTAAGATGAGATAAACCCACTGTTTATTGTTGATGTGTTTTGTTTAAACTTTGATATTGTTACAAGTAGAACTGTTGCTATAAGTCTTATACGCTTAACAGTTTTATTTGGTTTAATATCTTTAGTTTTTCCAAAATCTTTATGGATGAAGTTTCCTGATGATCTGGCCTAAGCAACCAGTGAAATGCGCATAGGAATAGCTTATCCCATCAACAATAAATTTCAAGTGTTTTTATCAATAATAAAAACTGGGAATTAAGCACGAATAACAAAATCTTTTGAAATTAAAATTTTGTATTCCCAAAAATTGAAATTACTTTTTGATAATAAACAGGCAAGTGCACCGCCTAAAAAAACACTTAATTGACAACATCTTTTGTAAGTTGTTGTTTGTTTTTATTTTGTTTTTCTTAACCTACTTACAACTACAGTTAATGTTGAGAGAATTTCAACTAATTGTAGTGGGGAATGTAAGATGAGATAAACCCACTGTTTATTGTTGATGTGTTTTGTTTAAACTTTGATATTGTTACAAGTAGAACTGTTGCTATAAGTCTTATACGCTTAACAGTTTTATTTGGTTTAATATCTTTAGTTTTTCCAAAATCTTTATGGATGAAGTTTCCTGATGATCTGGCCTAAGCAACCAGTGAAATGCGCATAGGAATAGCTTATCCCATCAACAATAAATTTCAAGTGTTTTTATCAATAATAAAAACTGGGAATTAAGCACGAATAACAAAATCTTTTGAAATTAAAATTTTGTATTCCCAAAAATTGAAATTACTTTTTGATAACTTTATTTACTTTAATTATTATTTGTTTTGTTGCCCATGCAAATCTACACCTCCCTAATGTATTATTGGTTATTGGAAATGTAATGGAAGTGTAGTTTGCATGCAACAACTATTTTTATTACTGAATGTAGTTTTAAGTTACCGTTACTTCTGTATAAAAAGAAAACTTGAATTCAATAAAGCATCATTAATATTCTGCCTTTAAATCCTGGCACTCTTTTTATTTATGGCATATTAAACTGCCAGTAAAAACTTAAACAGGGCATATCAAACTGCCCCATACAAAACATTACTAGTGGCGTTTATTAGCGCCGGTAAAATAAATCTTTTGAAACATAAACCACTGAAAACACAACACACACCCGTAACCTTACATGGCGATCCTGCCAAACAATTCTGTTTTGGAGATAAATAAAGAGGTTCCTAAGGTAGATAGCGTGCCAGCATATGTTAAGGAAGGGCCACAGCGACTTACAATTGAAGAGTACCAGCAGAGGCTATCGAAGGGTAAAGAAGAGAGACTTACCCAAATACCAAAAGTTCACCTGCCACGACATAGAAGGGGCGGAAAGTTAGTGAAGCTGCGTCGAAAGTTGGCCGCACTAAGAGGTGTTGTAAACGCTGATCCACCACCATCCTGGCAAACAGCGTCCGAAGCTTGGCAGCAGATTGAGGCTCTGGAAGCCCAAATGGAGCATTATGGGGGCAGAAAAATTAAACAGTTACCTAACCCGTAACCTTACAATAGTAGATGATGATTTCCCAATAGAAACAGACGGGATAATAGGAATAGACTTTTTAAAAGAATACCTTTGCAAAGTAGATTACGAGACATTTACAATTTCTTTGTTTGCAAACAATGAAACCAAAACTCTTCCTTTGCAAACAAAAGCATTCGACACCTTAAAAATTACTATACCAGCGCGAACAGAAATAATACAACCGCTAAAATTTAACCTCACTGAAGATTGCGTCATATTTAATACCGAATTAAAAGACGGAGTTTTTTTAAGTAATTCAATAGCACCTAAAAACGGTATGACACACGTCAAAATTTTAAACACAACAAATGAAACAACAACTTTACAGGGCATTAAACTACATACTGACCCACTTAAAAACTACGACATATTAAATTACAAAAATATAAACAACGACGAACGTTTTAACAAAATTTTGAATGACTTGCAATTAGACCATGATGACGAATATGCAAAAACACAATTAAAAGAAATATTTAAAAAATATCAAAACGTTTTTCATTTAGAAGACGAAAAATTAAGTGTCAACAATTTTTATGAACAGAATATCACGACCTCAGACAATACAGCTGTGTATATAAAAAACATTCACATACAGACATAATAGATGAACAGGTACAGAAAATGCTTGATGACGAGATAATAGAACCATCCGTTAGTCCATACAATGCTCCACTCCTTTTAGTACCAAAGAAAAACATGGAAGATAAAAAGAAATGGAGACTTGTTGTAGATTTTAGAAAACTTAATGATAAAATCGTTAACGACAAATTTCCTCTAACTAGACTAGAAGATATTTTGGACAAATTAGGTAGAGCAAAATGGTTTTCTACACTCGATATGACAAGTTCTTTTCATCAAATTGAACTAAATAAAGACTCGAGACCACTAACTGCATTTTCAACACCACAAGGACACTTTCAATTTAAAAGACTTCCATTCGGACTCAAAATTTCATCTAACAGCTTTCAAAGAATGCTTACAATAGCATTATCCGGACTAGAATCTGAAGCATTTCTCTATGTAGATGATATAATTGTATACGGTTGCAGTTTAAATCATCACAATCAAAACTTAATAAAAGTTCTTGATAGGCTACAAAAATACAATCTTAAATTGAATCCAAAGAAATGTTGTTTTCTAAGACCTGAAGTAGTTTACTTAGGACATTTAATAACAAAAGACGGTGTGAAAACAGACCCATCAAAATATGAAGTAATAAAGAACTATCCAATAACAAGAAACGCGGACGATGTACGACGATTTGTTGCATTCTGCAATTATTATAGGAAATTTATACCAAATTTTGCAGACATTGCGAAACACTTAAATATGTTATTAAGAAAATCAGTAAAATTCCTGTGGACAAATGACTGCCAAAATGCTTTTGACACTTTAAAAGAAAAACTAATGAAACCCCCAATTTTGCAATACCCAAATTTTGACAAACCTTTTATTTTAACGACTGATGCTTCAAACTACGCACTGGGAGCAGTCCTGTCTCAAGGTGAAATTGGCCAAGACCTACCAATCTCTTATGCAAGCAAATCTCTACAGAAACACGACTTAAACAAACCAATAATTGAAAAGGAATTGCTCGCAATTCATTGGGGAATAAATTTTTTCAAACCATATTTATACGGTCGAAAGTTCATAGTGGTAACAGACCACAGACCACTAATTTCCCTATTCTCACACAAAAATCCATCATCAAAAATGACAAGAATTAGGTTAGATCTAAGCGATTACGATTTTACAATAATCTATAAGAAAGGAAAAATTAACACGAATGCGGACGCATTGTCAAGAATTGAAATAGACTCGGAAATACTTAAGCAAATGATACCGTTGGAAAATGATGAAACAGAAAAGAAAATATTAATAACCACAAGGGCAATGAAAAAGAAGAATGAAGATAATATAAAGTTACAAGAGGCAAATAAAATAGCAAATAAAGAGGCAAATAAAGTTAATGGTAATGAGGAAATAGATATGAATGAAGCACGTGTAAACAGAAGTAATTTGGGAAGATGCATTTCTCAGGAGTCTGATCAACTTCTAATATGGAAATGCACATCCATAAATGATATTAAGAATATGAAAAAATTGCAATTTAATAAGTTTGAAAATATAGAAGACGTCGACATAAGAATTGAAGATAATATTGTGCACATAGGACGTGATGATAATTCAGCGAAACAAGATTCGATCATGAAGAAATCACGTACCCAAAATAATAGTTATGTGAAGAAAGGATGTAGTGATAATTCATCGAAACAAGATTCGATTATGAAGAAGTTACATGCCCAAAACGTACAAGATGATAATAATATGCATGCAAGATTCAGCGATAACTCAGCGAAACTAGATTCGATTCTGAGGAAACTGATATCTAAAATGAAGAAAGAAAATATAAAGGAATTAGCGCTAGCAAAGAATGATAAAATATTTAAGATGTATACAATGAAAGATTTAAAAGAAGCATAAGCAAAGATAAGAATAAACAACAAAAGTCCTCTACTAAAAATATTAATTTACAATGCCCCAACAAGAATAACAGATGACATTCTGAAATATAAACTCATCGATGAATTCCACAATGCCACACACGCAGGCCACTTAGGAATTAGAAAAACGGTAATTAAGTTGAAACAGCGGTACATTTGGAAAAACATGAACAAGATGGTTAAACAATTTGTAAGATATTGTGACAAGTGTAACATAAACAAACAGACAAAGAACATTAAAGAACCACTTACGTCAACAAACACCCCAAACAACAGTTTTGAGATAATATCAATTGATACTGTAGGACCTCTTCGTATTTCAAACGGATACCGATACATATTGACAATGCAATGCGAACTACGAAATTCGTTATTGCGCACCCAATGTCAACAAAAGATGCACTTACAACTGCCAAAACATTAGTAGAACAATTAATTTTAAAATACGGAAAATTTAAAGTGCTCAAATCGGACAACGGGACTGAATTTAAAAACGAACTGATGCGTAACATATGCTCGTTACTTGAAATCAAGCAGACATTTTCAACCCCTTACCATCATGAAACAATAGGTTCGGTAGAAAGAAATCAAAGAGTTCTCAATGAATTCTTGCTAACAACAGCAAATGATTATGAATGGGATAAGTGGATAAACTATTTTACTTTCGCCTATAACACGGCACCACACATAGACACTGGTTACACACCATTCGAACTAGTTTATGGTAAATTACCATGCTTACCATCAGAAATCAGTAACAATGAGGAAATTAAAATCTATAATTACGATGATTATGCAAAAGAGCTGAAACAAAAACTAAAGTTTTCTTTAGAAAGAGCTAAGGAACTGACAATAAAGACAAAAGGAAAAAGAATACTAGACAATAAATATAATAATAGATTAAATTTAAACATAGGAGATTTAGTTTTAATAAAAGTAGAGAATAGAAAGAAAAGCCAAAGCCCGTACAAAGGCCCATATAGGATACTTAGGAGAAATGATGTAAATACTATTATAAATTATAACGGAGTAGAAAAAGAAATGCACAATAACCAATTAAAACCATACCTAGGATTAAGAACTAATGATTAAAATAAACTATGGATTAAGAACTAATGATTAAAATAAACTATGTAAAAACATAAATATATAACCATACTAATGATTAAGGACTAATAAATAAAACAAACTATGTAAAAATAAAAGTATAGAGATATAAGAATTAATTATGTAAATAGATTTTAAGAATCATTAATTAAAACAGCACATTATAATTATTCGAATATTTTTACAGTACTATGAAAATATGAAGAAAAATTACTCCCCTAATTTTTCTCTTAACGGTGAGGGTGTAGTGTACCTTGTAAGCGTCCACTGCTTACCCAATAACCAATCTAAAATGCATACATGCCACCCCAATTACTGTAGGGTAAATGCCATACATAAAAGATCAAATAACGGCATTTACCCAAATGACTCAATGTGTTTGAACATGAGTCAATATAATGGTAAAGCAGATCAATCAGAATGTGAGTGACATGAATTTGGATTGTCTAACGAAAATGAGTACATTCCTTACTCATGCATTCTGATTGGTCATAGCATTGTGCATAAGGAAAAACCATATTAATTCCATGGTACTAAAAGAGAAGTATAGATTGTAAGAATTAATATTAAAAGTTAGAATAAGTAAGCAATATTGTAAAATTAGTATAAAAAGGGCAGTAGCCCACAAATAAAGCAGACTTTAAATTTGAAAACATAAAGTGGCACTTGTTGCCTTGTTGAATCATTTTTAGTCTCCCAATTTGGCAGTTCGCTAAGAACGCCTGACCATCGAGCTGGTACCCTACAGCTGCATAAAATTATATTGGGCTATAGGGCAAACATCCTGTCAACATCTTACACATCTTAGAAGTTGTAGATGGGCAGAAGTTCCGAGTAGTGATCGCACGCAGCGGTAAGCTACGGGTGGTATGGATGAAGCCATGATCTCACTAGGGGATGGGGGGGGGGGGTAATGTGACGACAAAAGTCGCTCCCCTCGTTTTTGCCGAACATATTATTTTGGTTATGTTATTAATAAAGGAATTATTAGTTAGTGATAAGGTGAATTATTCCTTTTAGTTATTTTGTTTATTTTTATTATATATTATTAGTAATTAATAAGTTGAATTATTCTTTTTAGTTATTTTGTGAATTTTTATTATATATTCTTAGTAATTAATAAGTTGAATTGGTCTCTTTAGTTATTTTGTTCATTTTTTATTTGTCTTGGTATATGAAATATATGATTTGTCGTTTACTGGTAATTATTTAAATGTAACGGAAGAATAGAGCAGTAGAGACACCTAGCGTAAATTTAGGGAACATGCCGACTGAGAAAACACAACCCTGAGGGTGTAGTGGTGAAAGCTGTGAACAGCCGGTTGATAGTGGTGAGTTGAGTTCGACACTATATAAAAGGGTGTATTTTCATATAATGGGGCCAGTCTGCTAGTAGCTAGCAAATGGGTAAGAACTACCATTGGCGAGGAGATTACATCTCCCCAACTGATTTTTCTTACGTGCATGCTTGAATAGTCAACTGGTGCGAGAAGTAGTGAAGCAAGAGGTTACACTTCTACTTTTACTACCGCGACCACACAACCGAAGCGACCTTCGAGCGTGTGTCTTTCTCTGCCAGTGGACGATTTAAGTAGGTCAGTGTTAGTGGTGGTCAGGGAGATTACATTTCCCCAAAGCCCACCGCTAGCTCCAAACGCAGCGTGCATCTATTGCCTAGCCTTGTATAGCTGTCTATAATTGTATTTCTGGGCCATTTTGTATATAAATAAAGCATACGGTTTATAACGTTGTGAACTATAAGTCTTTTATTTGCGGTGGATAACTAAAACGACACTGGCCCGATGAGCTACCCCAGCACCCAGCAAAATAGTGTCGTTACATGGGTCTTCAGGTTGGTTTTGAAACACAATTTTTTGGTACTTCCTGTCATCCGGGTGGACCCAAATCTGCCGATACATTTTTTGTATATCGCCACTAAACGCGTAGCGATATTTTCTCCAGTTTAGAATGACTGTTATTAAGTCATTCTGAAGCGTGGGCCCTGTGTATAGCACGTCAGTCAGAGCCACTTGCGATTTTGTTTTTTTGGAGGCATTGAATACCAACCACCCTTACCTTCGTTGTTTTATGGTCCGGTCTTACCACTGCATGATGGGGTAAATAAAAAGACTCATATTTGCCTTCAGATTGAATTTCCTGAGAAGTTGTTTCTTCCATGTGCCCCAGCGTTAAATATTCTTCTAGCACGGCTTTGTATTGTGACTTGAGTTCGGGGTTTTTATTTAGGGTTTGTTCCATTCTAGCATTCTGTGCCAGGGCGGTAAAGCGGGATGATCCTAGATGGATTTTATCCGGAAATTCAGATTTGAAAGGTAATCTCACCATAAATTTACCATCTTCACATCTTGTTGTTGTTTCCTTATAAAATTTCTCACAATTTTCCTCTTCCACCGACTTCGGGCGATCTGTGGGTATTTCCTCCTCTTCCCAGAATCTTTTTAATAGAGCACTTAGTTCCATCGTATCGGATTTTACAACTGTAGTGGTAAAAGTGTGAGATAGTTGGGACTGCATAAGACCACTTAAGACCCAGCCAAATACAGTATTATAAGCGGGTGCTTGGCCGCAAACACCCCTTTTGATACCCTCCAAGTTAATAAACCACTCGTAGTCGTTGCCTAGAATCAAATCTATTTGCGCCGATTCATTAAATGCAGGATCAGCCAGATCGAGCTTGTCCAGTTCATTGCAGCTGGGCACCTGAAAGGAACAGGTTGGGAGTCGCTTAGTAACTTTAGGTAACACTATTGCTCTGATTAGAATCCGCGTATCTGTCCTTTTTGCATACAGCGTTAGCTCGCATTCCTTTGATGCAGATTGTTTTTGGCCTCCGATTCCTACGATTTCGTAGTAGGATTTTTTATATGGCAGCTGAAGACGACTTCTGACCTTTTCTTACCGTAAATTTTCTCCCCTGTGCTCAATTTGCATCAGTGCAGTCCGCAGTAGAATGCTTTCATAACCTGCCGAGCAATTGGCCTGTACTCTCTTGGATGTTGTCGGCCGCTCAGCCTGACTGGCATCTTCAACCTTTGGCGCTGTATTAGGGGCAGCATTTCGGGAATCGTTTCCTTTATGTGAACTATTTATCTTCTGAGCATCTTGAGAGAACCCCGGAGCTCCTTTAGACATATGCAATAGTATATGATGCTGTTTCTTGCAAATCAGACATGTGTACTTGCTTTTGCAATTTGCCTTGAGGTGAGAAGTCCCCAAACAATTATTGCAAAATTTATTTTGAAATACATAGTCTACCCTCTGTTGTACTGTAAAGGAGCGGAATTTAGTACAATTTCTCAAGCTGTGGTCCTCCTTGCACAATTTACAATTCGAACTCACGGTTTCCTGGGAAACATATCTCTGCACTGTTGCCTGTGACGAGGTTGATAGGGTAAAGCAATCCTTAGATTTGTTTATACCTTTAAGCCGCTCGACTGCCTCATACCTATCCACCAAAAACTGAGACATTTGGCTCCATTTTGGCAGCTCTCGGGGGGACTGTGATGGCGACGTTTGGGTTTATATCTTATTCTTAATTCACTGTTTTATTTTGGAATTAACTAACATTTTACTTTGGCCTTAAAATTTTCAATATAAATTTTCAATTGAATTACCTTTGATTTTTATTTTGGAATATTTTCAAAATTTTTCTTCATTTAAATTATTTTTTTTGAGTGATTCACATAGTTCGGGGAAAATTTTTTGAATTTTCCTTGTTTAAAGAAAAAAGAAGGAAGAAATTAAGGAATCTAACTATTTGTGGAAAACCAAATTTTTTAGAGAAAGGATTAAGGAAATTTTATTCTTTTGAAAGATACATACTTTGGGTAAGGATTTTTGTTTATGGAATTTAAGTATTTGAACAGGGAAATTTTATTATCACGTGTATTTTTTTTTTAGGTTTTGGTTTCTCAAAGAAAATTTGGCGCTTTTGGTTTAGGGCGATTAGAGATAATTTTCTCGGGGGAAAAATTTATAACAAACCGGAAATTATTTCGGAAATAACAGGGAAGAATACGGAAGATAATCTATTACATTTGGTGGTCGAAGTGGTGTTGGTGTAGGTAGTGAATGGATTTGCATTGGCAATCGATTAGATTCATCTGGACCCTACATCAACAACAAGCTTTTCTCAACGTATTTAAAAACCAAATAATTACCCTTTGATTGCCATTCTCTCAAATTGAAATGACCAGTTCATTAATATCGTTTAACTTATCAAACGTTATTCTTTTCGTTATCCTGGTTTAAAAATAATTCATGTAAAATATTTTGAATTTCTCGTCATACAACAACATTAACTTACATTTTGATAATTGTTTCTTTTAGTTTAACCTGAACCATTATTTAATTGTTTTTTTTTAATTTTCGTAAATAACGTAAATATTTGAATACATTTAACGCGTTTTAAGGCTTTCTGTCTATATTGTGTTAAAATCTAGTCTGACTTGGTCGTTATTGTAATTTTTTTTTTTTGTTAATTCTGAAAACATTCATTAAACACTTAACAGTCAGACAACAGACAAAGTAAATGTAAAATTAAAATCATACACGGTTAAACTTATACAGATACATTTAACCACACCAAGCACAATTAAATAAAAATACTCATTACATATAAACCATATATGTGTTGAGTGATTTTGTTAATAACAGCAAGGAAAAGAATTCCGTCTGTATTAACAGATTTCTTGCAAATATTCATATCTATCCTTCCAACGCAATAAAGATTTTTTTTTTTTAAACTGAATATATATATAAAATCGACGAAATTGTCATCCGGCGCCTGCTGACAACGTTGGACTAAGTAAAAGTAAGTTGATTTATCAGTATTTTTGCCATGTATAAAAATCTTCTCTATACATAATTTTTATTTTGATTTATGAATATTTGAACTTAATTTTTGTATATTATTGAGATTATAGAAATAACTCATACGCAACGTAGTGTTGCCATTTTGGTTAGTTATTTTTGTTTGTTTTTGTTTATTGCCAACAATATTCATATGTCAAATTAATTGACACCTTACACCCCTGCACACATAACCTTATTACTGTTAAAAAAACAAAAAAAGAATTTTTATTATTTGTGTAATCTAATCAGATAAATAGGGTATCTAATAAATTAGTTTTTTTATATATATTAATCGTAAATGGTGACCTAAGTTTTTTTTTTTTTTTTTAAGAAGAGATACTTTGTATTAACCTTAAGCTTTTATTAATAAAATTGTTTCACTAATTTTGGATTTTGATAGTGAAATTTTGAATTAAGGTATTCTTTTATTACGAAAGGTGAAGTAGGGTAAGAAGGTATGAGGTTAATTTAATTTTCGTTTGCTTTTATTTTTATTTTGGGCTGACAAGGAAATATTAACATACCGTCAGCATGGTGGGCGGGCTAGGTCATAGGGTAGTGTATTCCACCTCAAACTACCCTACAATCAGCAACCACTTCTATCTTCTCTTTTCTCCCTCTAACTCTGTAGGTCATATAATTTAGTCATGCTACCTAAAGTAAAGTTTCCGGTTTCGATTCTTTAAATATTCCATCTTCTCCTATTGGGAACATTACACAACCCTCCCCATCCGACGAGCACGGCCGAATCTAATAGGTAGCCTCGTTCCCAAACTTAGTTAACCCAAACGCAGAATCGTTACAGGAGATTTTTGGCGCCCAACGTGGGGCCTCAGCTTTCGTAAGTTTTAGATTTTTAGTGCGTTTGTCATCTAGATGCTGAGGCCTCTTTGAATCCTTTTGGGGTGGTGATCTGCTTAGTTTTTCATTTCTCTTTTCTTTTCATTTTCCGTTTTTTTTTTAACTTTTGTTTTATTACTTGGATCTGAGGATTTAATTGGTCATTATTAATATAGTAACCAATTCCCGGTTTTCATTTGATAGGACTTAGTTATCAGGGTTTGGGTTCGAACTAGAGAAGTTGTATTGGACGGTTTCGGTACAATACTCGTTCGACTCATTCTCTCCTCTCTTTCTAGTCTTTGATCTTTTCGTTTGGTAACTTTTCTCTTGCCTCAAAATTTTGTTTTCTTGTTTGATTTTTCCGGATGTGTGGACGTAAAGTTAATGATTATAGATTGTTACTTTCCCGCACCGGATAATCACTCCCTCATTTCAAACTTTTGTTTCACTTTAATCTTGGACTTCATTCTTTTGGCTACTGTCAAAAGTTTCTATTTGAAGTGAGCAACAAACAACTTTGCTTTTATTCAGTGGTTATGTTGATGATTGTTTTAATTATTTTTGTCTTTTATTTTATTTAAATTTTTTTTGTTAGCTGCATATGTTCTACCCATTTTACTTCACCGAGTAGTAGTAAATTTATATAACGAATTAACTAGTGTTTTTTTTTGGAAAATTTACTGAATATTACAGTCAGGAATTTTATTTTTTTTTTACTTGATTTCATTTTATTGACGTTACTGTCAAATTTTCCTTAAATTGTGACAATGTTTGTGGTTCGTAGCTGTGAGGACATTCCTTCGAATGTGGGACAGGAGACGGCCAACAGAACCATGACGTTAGATGAGGCCGCCGGCGGTGACGCATCTAGATCTACAAATCGACCTTGGACGCGACAACAAGCTCGTCGGGAAGCAACCGAACAGGAATCTGCGAATGATGCCCGTGTTCGACGAATTGTCCATGAGACAATGAGCGGTTTTAGGGAAGAAATAGCGGACATGATTTCTAATAGCATGCGGAATGTCGACTTGTCGGGTCGGATACCGGATGGACAGGACAGACTTCAAAATATGACTAGACGAATGGACAGAAATCCTATTCAAGGGGATAATAGAAGTGAAACTTCTAGACAAGGACGTGATGATCGTGGTGCCAGGGACTTCGGTTCAAATTCAGAACGAATTCTCAACATAATTCGCAATTGGAGAATTCGGTTCACGGGTGACTCCTCGGAAATCAGTATCGAGGAATTCATTTACAGAGTAAATACCCTCACAAGATCCAATCTTAGCGGGGATTTTGATTTACTAGGTGAGCATGCTCATTTACTTTTTGAGGGTAAAGCCCTTAAATGGTATTGGCGGTACCACAGGACAACTGAACTGATGGACTGGGACGACTTATGTGACGCTTTGAAACGTCAATATAAAGACTTTACAACAGACTTTGACATTAAAGACGACATTTTACGTCGTAAACAAAGACCGAACGAGACTTTTGATGAATTTTATGACGGAATTATGACTCTTTGTGACAAATTGCGAACTCCCTTTACCGAAAATGACTTATGCGAGACTATCCAACGCAATTTAAGACCCGAGGTAAGACACGAGATCTTACATCTCGAGATTATTCGTTTACCCCAATTGAGACGTGCAGTACGAAGGTACGAAAAATTTATGAAGGATTTTTCTTCGAGTTCGAACAAACGTTTAATTCAAAAACAGTTGTCCGAAATTGTAGAAAATAACACTCAAATAACCGACGAAATGGACAAGAACGATTCGGGAATTTGTTGTGGGATTAAGTCGGGAAAATGTTGGAATTGTGACAACGTTGGTCACAGTTTCATAGATTGTTTAGAACCGAGGACAGTTTTCTGTTATGGTTGTAGGGCTAAGAATGTTTATAAGCCCAACTGTCTCAACTGTCAGTCAGAGCGGGGAAACGTGAAAAGGGATGTTCGTGCGACAAAGGACGGACATCCAAAAGCCAATTAACACGTGACGTTTCTTCGGATGGTAAACCGGGATGTTCAATTTTACCTGACTTACGTAATCTACTTGACAATACCAAAAGTGGATCTGACTTACCAAAATTACACCCTCTACAACGACCTTACCACATTCGCCTTGGGGAATATAATCGTATTAGGGCAAGAATTTTCAACGAGTCAGATACAGAATCTAAGCCAACCCGTTCTTCCAGAAGGATTCGTGAATTTTATAAGAGTAGAAAACTTTTTCGAACTTACTTTGTTTCGTCTTTAGTGAATAAGGAAGATGATAATAGACCCTACATTAGACTGAAGATTCTTAATAAGAATTATTTGGCGTTAATGGATAGTGGCGCAAATGTTAATGTCATTGGTGGTGAGCTTGGTGCTGAAATATTAAATTTTCACCAATTTAGACGTGGTATGGGTAACGTCAAAACAGCAGACGGACAACGACAGCAAGTTCTAGGTACCGTGACTTTAGATATAACGTACAGTGGTCATCAGAAATCAATTGATTTCTTGGTAATACCTTCTATTACCCAAGACGTGATATGTGGGATGGACTTCTGGGAGAAATTTGGGATCCAAATCGTTCCCATGCTTACCATCAATGGGATAGATTCCGACGTAGATCCGGACAAAATACTATTAACTCCTTCCCAAAAGCAACAATTACAAAAAGTAATTGATTATTACCCAAATTCTGACCGTGAAGGTCTGGGATGCACTACACTGCTAGAACACAATATCGATACTGGCAATTCCACCCCTATCAAACAAAGGTATTACCCTATTTCACCAGCCAGGGAAAAACTTTTATGTGGTGAAGTGGACAGGATGCTGCAGCTAGGTGTGATTGAAGAATGCCCAACATCACCGTGGTCATCTCCAGGGGTTTTGATTGTCAAACCTGGGAAAGTGAGGTTTTGCTTGGACAGTCGTAAATTGAATACTGTGACTATAAAAGACTCTTACCCGATACCGAACATAGACGGACTTATTTCGAGACTTCCTCCAATTTATTTTATTTCAAAAGTGGATCTCAAGGACGCATTTTGGCAAATTAAATTGGACGAAGAATCGCGACAGAAGACTGCATTCACAATCCCTAATCGGCCCTTGTACCAATTCACAAGAATGCCGTTTGGGTTGTGTAACGCACCACAAACAATGTGCAGACTAATGGACCATGTCATTCCGTATAACCTTAAAACAAATGTTTTTGTATACTTGCACGATTTATTAATTATTTCGAAAGACTTTGACGAACACATGTCACACTTGCAGGAAGTGGCCACACAACTTCGGCGAGCAAACTTAACTATCAATGTTAAGAAAAGTTCATTTTGCTTACGTAAAGTCCAGTATTTGGGATATATTGTAGGAGAAGGTGCCTTAAGAGTGGATCCAGGAAAGGTGAAGGCCATTTCTGAGTTTCCGGTTCCTAAAACTGTACGCCAGCTACGCCAATTTCTTGGTATGGCGGGCTGGTACCGACGGTTCATTGACGATTACGCGACTGTGACATTTCCAATGACTGAGCTCTTGTCAAAACGTAAAATCTTTGTTTGGACAGAAGACGCCCAGAAGTCCTTTGACAGCGTCAAAACTAAATTAACGTCTGCTCCCGTTTTGGTACACGCCGATTTCGAAAAACCGTTTATTGTTCAATGCGACGCCAGTGGTATCGGCGCTGTGTTGGCACAGGTCGACGACGATGGCATCGAACGGCCAATTGCGTTCATGTCGCAGAAACTAAATAAAGCCCAAAGGAACTATTCCATTACTGAACTTGAGTGTTTGGCTGTTATTCTGGCTATTAGGAAGTTTCGGGCCTATATTGAGGGTCACGAGTTTAAGGTCATAACTGACCACGCCAGTCTCAAGTGGCTTATGCGACAAAAGGACCTTGCCGGACGTTTGACCAGGTGGGCGCTTAAGCTACAAGGGTTTGATTTCACTATCGAACACAGGAAAGGAAGCGAAAATGTTGTGCCGGATGCGTTATCCCGAGCATTCGAAGGAGACGATAGCATAGCTGCAATTGACATAGAAACCTTGCCATCTATTGACTTGAATTCTCCAGCTTTTGATAGCGTGGAGTACGCCCGTTTGAGAATGGAATTTGTGAAGTCGGAAATTCCGGATTTTCGCGTCGTAGACAAATACATCTATAGAAGAACGGGATTCACGTCTGGTAATTCCGATGAGTCTGACTTATGGAAGTTGCTTGTACCTGATGAACTACGTAAGGATGTCATATACACAGCACATGATATTCCGAACGCGGGACATGGAGGTATAGCCAAAACTGTACATAGAATCAGAACATTTTTCTTCTGGCCAAAACTAGTGTCCGACGTCAAGGAATACGGCCTAAGATGCGAATTGTGTAAAACATCCAAAGCACCGACATCATGTCTTAAGCCACCTATGGGTCAGATGGTTCAAACCGAAAGGCCATTCCAACGCCTATATATGGACGTTATAGGACCATTTCCACGTTCCAAGAACGGTAATATTGGCATACTGATAATTCTTGACCACTTTACAAAATTTACATTTTTGAAACCACTAAGAAAATTCGTGACAAAACCCATAGTCGACTATCTTCAGAACAATATTTTTACCTGTTTTGGTGTTCCTGAGGTCATTGTTTCTGATAATGGAAGCCAATTCAAGTCTAATGAATTCAAAAAGATAGTGGACAAATTCGGAATTCAACACCAATTCACCGCTGTACATAGCCCACAGTCCAACGCAAGCGAGAGGGTTAACCGCTCTATAAATGAGGCTCTCCGCTCTTACATTCGTAATGACCAACGACGATGGGACGAATATCTTCCTAGCGTCAATTGTGCTATACGTAGCAGCGTTCATCAGACCACCGGACGGACCCCTTATGACTTAGTATTCGGACAGACTATGATTACACATGGACAGGACTATAAAATTTTACGTTGTCTCAAACTGTTGGCGGAGACAGATACACAATTGGAAAGACAGGATAAATTTACACTTTTACGTGACTCTATACGGGAAAAGATAAAGGACGCGTATGAACGTAATGTTAAAACCTACAATTTGAGATCACGCAGGCGAGAATTTAATATTGGTCAAAATGTTTTTCGGCGAAATTTCGGGCAGAGCTCTTTGGCGGACAATTTCAATGCCAAGCTTGCGCCAACGGGTGTTAGGGCTGTAGTAAAACGGAAAGTTGGAAACGTAAATTACGAACTCGAGGACATTAACGGCAAGCACGTAGGTGTATACCATATGAAGGATATATGGACATAGTAATGGTCACATTTTTCAGATAAAATTCTGCCGTTTCTTTTGTATTTCATCTGTTTTGTGATGGCGACGTTTGGGTTTATATCTTATTCTTAATTCACTGTTTTATTTTGGAATTAACTAACATTTTACTTTGGCCTTAAAATTTTCAATATAAATTTTCAATTGAATTACCTTTGATTTTTATTTTGGAATATTTTCAAAATTTTTCTTCATTTAAATTATTTTTTTTGAGTGATTCACATAGTTCGGGGAAAATTTTTTGAATTTTCCTTGTTTAAAGAAAAAAGAAGGAAGAAATTAAGGAATCTAACTATTTGTGGAAAACCAAATTTTTTAGAGAAAGGATTAAGGAAATTTTATTCTTTTGAAAGATACATACTTTGGGTAAGGATTTTTGTTTATGGAATTTAAGTATTTGAACAGGGAAATTTTATTATCACGTGTATTTTTTTTTTTAGGTTTTGGTTTCTCAAAGAAAATTTGGCGCTTTTGGTTTAGGGCGATTAGAGATAATTTTCTCGGGGGAAAAATTTATAACAAACCGGAAATTATTTCGGAAATAACAGGGAAGAATACGGAAGATAATCTATTACATTGGTGGTCGAAGTGGTGTTGGTGTAGGTAGTGAATGGATTTGCATTGGCAATCGATTAGATTCATCTGGACCCTACATCAACAACAAGCTTTTCTCAACGTATTTAAAAACCAAATAATTACCCTTTGATTGCCATTCTCTCAAATTGAAATGACCAGTTCATTAATATCGTTTAACTTATCAAACGTTATTCTTTTCGTTATCCTGGTTTAAAAATAATTCATGTAAAATATTTTGAATTTCTCGTCATACAACAACATTAACTTACATTTTGATAATTGTTTCTTTTAGTTTAACCTGAACCATTATTTAATTGTTTTTTTTTAATTTTCGTAAATAACGTAAATATTTGAATACATTTAACGCGTTTTAAGGCTTTCTGTCTATATTGTGTTAAAATCTAGTCTTACTTGGTCGTTATTGTAATTTTTTTTTTTTTGTTAATTCTGAAAACATTCATTAAACACTTAACAGTCAGACAACAGACAAAGTAAATGTAAAATTAAAATCATACACGGTTAAACTTATACAGATACATTTAACCACACCAAGCACAATTAAATAAAAATACTCATTACATATAAACCATATATGTGTTGAGTGATTTTGTTAATAACAGCAAGGAAAAGAATTCCGTCTGTATTAACAGATTTCTTGCAAATATTCATATCTATCCTTCCAACGCAATAAAGATTTTTTTTTTTAAACTGAATATATATATAAAATCGACGAAATTGTCATCCGGCGCCTGCTGACAACGTTGGACTAAGTAAAAGTAAGTTGATTTATCAGTATTTTTGCCATGTATAAAAATCTTCTCTATACATAATTTTTATTTTGATTTATGAATATTTGAACTTAATTTTTGTATATTATTGAGATTATAGAAATAACTCATACGCAACGTAGTGTTGCCATTTTGGTTAGTTATTTTTGTTTGTTTTTGTTTATTGCCAACAATATTCATATGTCAAATTAATTGACACCTTACACCCCTGCACACATAACCTTATTACTGTTAAAAAAACAAAAAAAGAATTTTTATTATTTGTGTAATCTAATCAGATAAATAGGGTATCTAATAAATTAGTTTTTTTATATATATTAATCGTAAATGGTGACCTAAGTTTTTTTTTTTTTTTAAGAAGAGATACTTTGTATTAACCTTAAGCTTTTATTAATAAAATTGTTTCACTAATTTTGGATTTTGATAGTGAAATTTTGAATTAAGGTATTCTTTTATTACGAAAGGTGAAGTAGGGTAAGAAGGTATGAGGTTAATTTAATTTTCGTTTGCTTTTATTTTTATTTTGGGCTGACAAGGAAATATTAACATACCGTCAGCATGGTGGGCGGGCTAGGTCATAGGGTAGTGTATTCCACCTCAAACTACCCTACAATCAGCAACCACTTCTATCTTCTCTTTTCTCCCTCTAACTCTGTAGGTCATATAATTTAGTCATGCTACCTAAAGTAAAGTTTCCGGTTTCGATTCTTTAAATATTCCATCTTCTCCTATTGGGAACATTACACAACCCTCCCCAACCGACGAGCACGGCCGAATCTAATAGGTAGCCTCGTTCCCAAACTTAGTTAACCCAAACGCAGAATCGTTACAGGACGCGAACGATTGTTCCCATAACGCTAAAGTTGTGTCTGTTAATTTTGTGGAGATTAATCTAATGAGAATTGGGTCACAGCTTTCTACCTCCACCCCCAGAGTTCTAAGCGTGGCCAGCGAGTCATTGACAGCAGACTGTATTTTCTGTCGTGATTCGCTATCCTCTTTGACCGCTGCTGGGATATCAAAAAGTAATTTTATCTGGTTATCCACCAGTACGCGTTTATTCTCATATCTCAATTTTAGAGCATTCCACGCCAGCTCAAAATTTTCATGCGCGAGGGTATATCTTTTCACTATGGCCCCCGCATCCCCTCTGGTTTTGCTCCTCAGATGAAATAACTTCACCACGGGAAAAAGTCTTCCATGATTAATGTATACCGCCGTGAACATATCTCGGAATGAGGGCCACTGTTCATAACTGCCTTTGAAAATTTCCGTGCCACATGGAGGCAATTTTATGAACCTATCTGAATAATTGGGCACTAGGTTATGATCCG
Organism: Pollenia griseotomentosa; assembly: GCA_963931875.1. Lineage (NCBI taxonomy): Eukaryota > Metazoa > Arthropoda > Insecta > Diptera > Polleniidae > Pollenia > Pollenia griseotomentosa. Next base: position 166,556,432 of record OZ007560.1, on the reverse strand, counting down.
GGTGGGCATATCTCGAGGTCGACTGGAAGGCGGGGGTTGGCGATGACTCTATTCGGCTGACCTTTAACATTTCATTAAGTTGCGAATAACAATGGTAATAAACTTCGGAGCACGTGGAATATTCGCCCTTGGCATGTGTTTTGAATTCGGCTCCAACTGTCTCATCTGGAGCCACCATAACCTTTCTATACGAATCCTTTAGAGTCACCCATTCTGAGTCCAGCTCCTTTAGCTTTGCCTCCAGTGTCGATTCGGTATGATCCTGCAGGGTACTATTATTAAAAGTCTCACCAAACTGGAGAAGATTCCCATAATCAAAAAGGAATTGCTCCCTGTAAAGGGTATTAAAAGCCGAATCAGAGGTTCCCGTCGCGCTCGTGATAATTATAACAAGGGATGAAAATCTTATAAATCTAGAAATAAATTTGAAAATGATCCGTTCACGTTTCAAACGAGATTCAATGGTAACTATCGAGTGTGTGTGCTACGATAAGTGCAATATTAGTTAATAATTGCGCCTTTAGGTATAAGGGTAAACTTGACTCACTAATCGCGTGAGCTTCTTGTTGCTAACGATTTAGAGTTATTGGTTCGTCGCGCTGTAACTAATTGTCAACTTAAGAAAACCAACCAAAAAGCCACTTTTCCGTATAATTTTGGGGGTTAGGGTAACTATAGATTAGTTAATTAGTTAAAACAAATTAAAACACAGAAAAGTGTATATACCCAAAGTTTATATTTGCACCTATTTCTCTCACTTTTATAAACTTTACCTGATTCTCATCCTCCGGGTTTAATCGTAATCGTGAACTAATTCAAATATAATTGAGTTGAAAATTTTAAATAGGTATTCTTCCTTCTGCCTTTTCCCCATTTGGGAAATTGTAATATTTTTATTTAATTTGGTTGTATTCAAATTCCGTAAAAAAATTTCACCTAAGTGAAGAATAGTAACTCAAAGATTGTTCAATTCATGAACCTTAAAATTCCATCTCACTCAAAAAAAAATACATTTTTCTTGGGAAAATCCAAACTGCATTTAACGCCGGCTGGTGAATAGAGATTTTGTTTAACTTAGAATAATTTTTTATTTAAATTGGTACAATGATGCCTTTGAAAGAACTGATGCTCTTGACTTGTATTAAATTTGGAAATAATTAAGTTTGAAAACCATGAAATACTCAGGTAGTATGAACCAAAAATAAAATTTTTAATTCTCGGAACTTATTGACTTTCCACTCTATTCGACCACATTGTGGCTTTCATTTAGGGAAAAGTAAACTTTGCTGAAATTTTTAATAATTTGAAGCTTTTTACCGCGGCTTCCCATAAACCGCCCATATGCGATGCGTACGGCGGAATGAATCTTCATTCAAACCCCTGGGGGATATATTTCTGGGCTATATCCTGGGCTATCGTCTTAACAAATATGCCAAAGTCATTTTCTAGTTCTCTGCTTGCCCCCAGGAAATTTTTTCCATTGTCTGTTACTACCCGTTGGGGTAGTCCTCGCCTCCCAACGAAACGAGCAAAGGCGGCACGGAAAGCTGCTGTAGTCAAGTCCGAGCATGGTTCCAAATGGACTGCCTTCGTGCTGAAACGGACAAAAACTGGCACATATCCCTTTGTTAAAGCTGCAGTACGTAACGCCGATGACTTGCAAAATCTATACCGGTGACCTGAAATGGTAAAGATAAATTACACCTTTCTGGAGGTAAAGGTGCCATAAGCTGAACACACGCTTGCTGCTTAAAGATAATGCAAGTTTTGCACTGCCGTATTACCTTTTTTACTCGGGGTTTGAGTCGAAAAAGGTAATACTCAGTTCGTACCAATCGGCACATCTGACTAATTTCTGCATGGTATAGAAACACATGCAAATGTATAAGATATAGATGGCAAAATCGGGAGTTGCCTGGCAGTATCATGGGGTAGTTTTCATTGTAGGGCAGAGACGATTGAGCCAGTCTGCCATTTACCCTCATAACAGAATTTGCATCAAGAAATGGGTTTAAGGGTTTTAAAGCGCTTTTTTTTTGCTATTGCTTGGGACTTTAGCAAACATTGATACTCTTGATGAAAATGTGCCTTTTGAGCCAAGGCAATCAACCTCACCTTGACATGGTTCATCTCCTTTCGAGTTATTTCACGCGAGCTTGGGGGTATATCCGTCCTGAGTTTGGCCGCGATTCTGTTATACAATTTGAAGACATATACCATCACACGAAGAGCCCTTGTGTATGATGAAAATCTATTAAGAATATTATAATCTTGTTGAACCTCCGCAAACAGCGTATGAGCCTCAACTGGGGTTTCAATTACCTGCAAAGACTTTCGCTTGGGCCATTCTGAAATTGGTTTATGCAACCATGGAGGTCCGTACCACCACTGCATGTAATTTACCAATTCCTGCGACTTGCAGCCACGTGTACCTAGGTCTGCGGGGTTTGTATGCGTTGGCACATGCCGCCATGTTGCGCTGGGAACTAGGCGGTGTATCTGAGCAATTCTGTTTGCCACGTAGGTTTCCCATGTTGACGGTGGTTTCGAGAGCCAGTCCAGTACTATTGAGGAATCCGTCCACAGAAAAGTTTCACTATTAGTGAAATTAAGTGCGGTTTGAACGTACCTTATCAGATTTGCTAATAAAACTGCACCGTTCAGTTCCAAACGGGGTAAACAGACCGTTTGTATAGGGGCTACTCTAGACTTCGCCAGCAATAAATTTGAAAAGGTGGTATGGGACCCAGTTTGGCAGCGAATATAAACTGTGGCACAGTATGCTGCCTTTGATGCATCACAGAAACCATGAATCTGTACCTCGTCTTCAGGGGTGTACTGAATCCATCTACTAATTGAAACTTCTTCAATTTTTGAGAGATCTGCGACAAACTCCTTCCAGCTTTGCATGGATTCTGCTGAAATATCTTCATCCCACTCCAACCCTTCTAACCACAGTCGCTGCATAAGTATTTTTGCCCTAATGACTATGGGTGTAAGCCATCCTGCAGGATCAAACAGTTTGGCTACTGATGACAAAATTTGCCTTTTTGTTAAATTTGTGAACTTTTCCATAGGCTCAAAACTGTAAGTGAATGCATCCGATAGTGCATTCCACTTAATCCCAAGGGTCTTGGTGGAACTTGCCTCGTGAAACCTAAGAAAATTGGAATCATATAAATCTTCTGCCGGTAAATTAGAGAGCAACTCACTACTATTGGACGTTATCTTTTTTAAGGGCAGTCCCGCGGATTTCAATGCATTGATAAGTTGCGTCTGAGCTGAAAGGGTTTCTTCAATGGTATAACCGCCGGCTAATATGTCGTCTACATATGTCTGTGTCCGATGAATTGATGCCGCTTTAGGGAATGTAGCTTCACACTCAGCAGACAGCTGCAGCAGGGTACGAATGGCAAGGTAAGAGGCACAATTTGCTCCCAAATGTTACCGTTTTTAACTGGTAATCTTTAATTGGGTGTGACGACAAAAGTCGCTCCCCTCGTTTTTGCCGAACATATTATTTTGGTTATGTTATTAATAAAGGAATTATTAGTTAGTGATAAGGTGAATTATTCTTTTTAGTTATTTTGTTTATTTTTATTATATATTATTAGTAATTAATAAGTTGAATTATTCTTTTTAGTTATTTTGTGAATTTTTATTATATATTCTTAGTAATTAATAAGTTGATTTGGTCTTTTTAGTTATTTTGTTCATTTTTTATTTGTCTTGGTATATGAAATATATGATTTGTCGTTTACTGGTAATTATTTAAATGTAACGGAAGAATAGAGCAGTAGAGACACCTAGCGTAAATTTAGGGAACATGCCGACTGAGAAAACACAACCCTGAGGGTGTAGTGGTGAAAGCTGTGAACAGCCGGTTGATAGTGGTGAGTTGAGTTCGACACTATATAAAAGGGTGTGTTTTCATGAAATGGGGTCAGTCGGCTAGTAGCTAGCAGACGGGTAAGAACTACCAATGGCGAGGAGATTACATCTCCCCAACTGATTTTTCTTACGTGCATTCTTGAATAGTCAACTGGTGCGAGAAGCAGTGAAGCAAGAGCTTACACTTCTACTTTTACTACCGCGACCACACAACCGAAGCGACCTTCGAGCGTGTGTCTTTCTCTGCCAGTGGACGATTTAAGTAGGTCAGTGTTAGTGGTGGTCAGGGAGATTACATTTCCCCAAAGCCCACCGCTAGCTCCAAACGCAGCGTGCATCTATTGCCTAGCCTTGTATAGCTGTCTATAATTGTATTTTTGTGCCCGAGCAGGGACACGAGAGTGTTCCAACCACCAGGATGCTGAAGACTTCATGGGTCTATTACCTTAAACGGGAGGAGCTGCTGAAGTATTTGAGCCAATTTGAGCAAGATGCTACAGGTACCGTGGAGAAGCTGAGGAAGAAGTTCGTCAAATTCTTGGCGACGGAACATGACGAGAATCAACTCAAGAAATTGCTAGAGCTGCAGTCGACCCATGAGACAATGAGCGATAGTACACCGGTATCACCCGTCCCACGCTTACAAGTGCCGTCGGCAACCACCAACAAATCGCCGGTGAAAAATGAAGGCATCCTCAGGCAGGTGAATCCACCTCCGGCAAGCGACACTCCAAGAAAGGCAATTTCTCATGGTGGAGGTCGTACGCAAATGGGGATTAAAATACGATTGTAGTAAGGACCCGTTAGCCTTCGTAGAACGTGTAGAGGAGCAAGCTGAAATGTACGGGGTAGATCTCGATGAAATGATGCGAGTGATGCCCGAATTTTTCCAAGGGAAAGCATTAGTTTGGTTTCGAAATAACAACAAGCAGTGGGGAAAGTGGGCGCCATTCAAGGCAGATTTTTATAAATTCTTTCTCCATTGCCGTTACTTTGAGAAACTGGAAGATGAAATAAGAAAACGAACACAACGTCCCCGAGAAACCTTTAAGGACTATGTCCTTGCGTTACAAGAGCTTATGAGACACACGGGCATGACGGAAGAACAGAAGCTAGAGAGAATTTTTCGTAATGCACAACCAGACTATCAGTGGTACATTAAAAGAAAGGACTTTGCCACCTTAGACAACCTCATCCAACTAGCCGATGACTTGGAAAGTATACCCACAACGTCCCATCATCGGATGGTGGCCCATCTCACCCTAGGGAAATACGAGACAAAAGGTGACTACAGCTCCAGGCCCAAGAATAAAACTAGCCTCGGCTGGGACGAAGATAAAATAAAAGCAACAGTACTGATAAAAAATAAATTGGTCAATACCATCATCGACACTGGAGCCACCATGAGCTTTATCACCCCGAAACAGATACGCCAAATATGTGAGACGCCTGCATACGTGCCGGTAAACATAGATGTGTTCTTGGCGGATGGGTCCCACAAGCACATAACGGAGGCAATAAAAGTGATGATAACGTTGGGGAATGTGACGGCAGACTGCAATCTACTGGTGATGCGCGAGGCTACCGAAGATCTCGTACTCGGGGTAGATTTCTTACGGAAGTTTAATACCACCCTCACCTGTGCCGGTCTTGAGATAAATTGCTCTCACTGGAAGACTTCCCATCGCAACGCCCCTAAAAAGGTAAGAAAAACTGGGGAAAACCCCCAAGAACTAAGTCCACCAACCAGCGTCGCAAAGATTTTGTCGGTCAGTTCCGTCGAGGCCCAACAACAGCAAATCACTCAGTTTCTAGAGAAGGAGCTGCCGAGGTTCAAGGAACTAAAAGGGCTTGCAACTATCGCTACACACAAAATTGTTATGAAAGATGACAGACCAATTAAATTGCGGTACGGCCAACGGAACCCAGTCATGCAGGCCATCATCGATGAAGAAGTAAATAAACTCATTGCTAACGGTTGCATCGAGCCCTCATGCAGTCCCTATAGTTTCCCCATTACATTGGTCAAGAAAAAAAACGGCACCTGGCGTACCTGCATGGATTTCCGACAACTGAATCTCCGATCAGTTCCCGATGCCTATCCAATCCGGCGAATAGACGCTATCCTGAATAGACTACGAAACGCCCGATTTATCAGCAGCCTAGATCTAAAAGACGGGTACTGGCAGATTCCCATGGAAGAAACCAGTAAGAAATACACTGCGTTTGCGGTTACAGGCCGTGGGTTGTATCAATGGCGGGGTTTGCCCTTCGGACTACATTCCGCGCCGGCTACGTTTCAACGAGCATTAGACAGCGTAATAGGGGCTGATATGGAACCCCACGCCTTCGCCTACTTAGATGACATCATTGTTATTGGTACTACCTTCAATGAGCATATGGAGAACTTGAAGGAAGTATTTCGACGTCTACGAGCGGCAAATCTGAGAATTAATGTAGACAAGTGCGAATCGGCCATTTCTCAAATACCTGCCCCGAAGAACCTAAAAGAGATTCGGCGGTTTCTTGGCGCTGCCTCGTGGTACCGAAGGTTCGTACCTGAGTTCGCAACGATTGCTCAACCGCTGACACAGTTACTGAAGAAAGGGAAGCACTGGAAGTGGGGCGAGGCTCAGCGGAACGCATTTAATCTACTGAAGCAGAAGTTGACGACCGCTCCCGTGTTGGCATGCCCAGACTTTACCAAAACTTTTGTCCTACAAACTGACGCAAGCAATGAGGGATTAGGGGTAGTGCTAACGCAGAATTTAGATGATTCGGAAAAGGTTATTGCCTACGCCAGTCGACACCTGAATGGCGCGGAAATAAATTATTCGGCCACGGAAAAGGAGTGCTTAGCTATTGTGTGGGGTATTCGAAAAATGAGGCACTATCTGGAGGGGTATGAGTTCGTGGTCGTCACGGATCATCTGGTCCTGAAATGGTTTAACTCGATTGACTCACCCACCGGCAGATTGGCAAGATGGGCCTTAGAGTTACAGCAGTACCAGTTTTCCGTCAAATACCGAAAAAGGAAGTAGAACCTTGTAGCTGATGCCTTGTCCCGACAACCCTGCGAAACCAGCAATCTCTTGACGGCAAGACCAGCTAGTGCGTATAAATGGTTACAGACTCGATTGAATGAAGTACGGGAGCGGCCGCAAGATTTCCCGGACTACTCCATCGTTGATGGACAACTGTATCGTCATTTTTCTCATGAGCTAAACAATGCCGATTGTACCCCGTGGAAATTGTGTGTCGCCACCCCATTCAGAGAAAAGGTGTTAAAAGAAACCCACGATAACGCGGCCGGCGGCCATCTAGGGATCCGGAAAACCATTAATAAAGTCGCAAATCGTTACTATTGGCCAGGGATGTTTCGGAACATAAGTAAATATGTCCGCGGATGTGAAAGTTGCCAGTGGTATAAGGTATCGCAACAATTACCCGCAGGAGAGATGCTTACCCGTATTCCGGATGAACCCTGGGCAACTGTGTGCGCTGATTTTGTGGGGCCATTGCCCAGAACCAAGCATGGCCATACGATGCAACTTGTCTTCTTCGACAAATTTACGAAGTGGTGCGAACTAGTACCCCTGAGGAAGGCCACAGCCGAGGGTGTGGTGAAAGCGTTCCGCGAGCGTATTCTGGCACGATATGGAGTGCAAAAGGTACTCATCACTGATAATGGTACACAATTTACATCACGGGTGCTCACGAAGTTCCTGGCAGGCATGGGCGTACGTCAGCAGTTCACCGCCCCATACACACCCCAGTAAAACCCCACCGAAAGGGCAAACCGAACCATTAAGAGTATCATCGCGCAGCTTACAGGAGAGCAACACAACACATGGGATGCGTTTTTACCTGAAATAATGTTGGCCATAAATACCAGCGTATCGGAGACAACAACATATTCACCTGCTTTTCTGACTCAGGGCAGGGAACCACGGCTCCGAAAGGCCCTTTATGATGAAGTCACCTTGGGAACAGGAGCGAGAAACCCTAACCCAGAGGAGCGCGGCACCGAGTTAAAGGAAATATTCAAAATTGTAAGAAGAAATCTAGGAAAGGCTGCCCAGAAGCAACAGCGCCACTACAATTTGCGGAGGCGTAACTGGAAACCACAAATCGGGGATCTAGTCCTTGTTCGACAACATCCCTTGTCCAGCGCGGTTAATAATTTTGCAGCCAAGTTGGCACCAAAGAACGGGGGGCCTTACGTCATCCAGGGGTTTGTGTCCCCCGCCATTCGCGGTCAACAAAAGAACGATTTGCGCACGGTGCACCTGAGCGATATAAAAACTTATCAACCCCGTGGTAGCCAAGTTTAATTAATGGGGTCTTTTTCTTTTCATTTCTATAGATAACTCGAGCACACCACCAGCATACAGTCGCGAGGAAGATGAGTGCCGAAAGAAGGAAGTTTGAAAAGTCAAAAGCTAAGTTCAGACGAAGTATGGAGCAGGAGCGATCGAAGGTGCGACGAACCGTCTTGCTGGACGAGGATGAGGGTTCCAGAAAGCAACCAAAAGCCACTCCCCGTCCGAGACCGAAGAAGGTATAGTCGCAGCCGAAGCCGACCCAGCGAACCAGGAAAACTTGCTATTATCGGATGTCCACCCAGCAAAGAGACGACAGCCACGATTTCACACCCAATGTCGATGTTCCCAGCTTTGAAGAAGAGACGCAGATGAGAGAGGGTACAGCAGCATCAGAGGAACCAGGGCAGCAACACTCCGACGTCATCACCATTAGTGACGAAGAAGTGTCCGAGGCCCCTCCGTTCGATAATGAGGAGGCCAACTTTGTGGACCTGGGGGCCCTCTTTCAAACAGAGGACGAATTTTTGTTAGAGGATATATACCGGAGTTTTTTAGGTTTTCAAGATACCACCATGGAGGTACGGCCGCCATCGCCACCGTCACCTTTGCCGCCCAGGTCACCCCCGTCTCTGGACTCCGACAATGAGGAGTACCGACCACCTACACCAAAGCCCAGGAAAGGTCTGGGTTCCTGGGAAGTCAAAGAGAGCCAGTATCGCTACATGGGGTATCAATGTTTCGAGAAAACGTTAAAAGTAAGACTGTTAGTCCCAGTTACATCGCACTGTCAACCGATTCTAGAGATTGGGAACGGGAAAACTGAAGACGTCAGCGACCTTCCACGAAGAATTGTCGTGCGTCACGAGTCGCTACTGCAGGAGGTACGTCACGAAGGGGAAGATAAACCAGCAACGCCCGGCCGAGGATGGTGTACTGCATTCCCTGGCCAATCAACAAGCGCGGGCCCCACACCTGCATCTTCACACACCAGACCGCCGTCTGAATCGTCAACCGCAGCAACCTCCTCAATAGGCACATCTTCCACATCACCGTCATCAGCGACTTCATCTTCAAGCTCGGACTCGGGGGCAAGCGTGGCAGTATCACCTCCGGTAACCCCAGTGCACGCGTGTCAATTACCTCCGGCCACTCCAGTCTATGCTTCCCCAAATACTAGCGCCACTCCGCCATCACCCGCAAAGTTCAGCCTAACCCCACCTATGCCTACCAGCCCAAGGGAGATCTCCATCACGCAGTGCTCAGCCGAGCTGCGTGAGCGAATCAAGGAGGGTAACAGCAAGCGAAAACCACACCAGCAGCTGCGGGTGTAGTGTACCTTATAAGCGTCCACTGCTTACCCAATAACCAATCTAAAATGCATACATGCCACCCCAATTACTGTAGGGTAAATGCCATACATAAAAGATCAAATAACGGCATTTACCCAAATGACTCAATGTGTTCGAACATGAGTCAATATAATGGTAAAGCAGATCAATCAGAATGTACATTCCTTACTCATGCATTCTGATTGGTCATAGCATTGTGCATAAGGAAAAACCATATTAATTCCATGGTACTGAAAGAGAAGTATAGATTGTAAGAATTAATATTAAAAGTTAGAATAAGTAAGCAATATTGTAAAATTAGTATAAAAAGGGCAGTAGTCCACAAATAAAGCAGACTTTAAATTTGAAAACATAAAGTGGCACTTGTTGCCTTGTTGAATCATTTTTAGTCTCCCAATTTGGCAGTCCGCTAAGAACGCCTGACCATCGAGCTGGTACCCTACAGCTGCATAAAATTATATTGGGCTATAGGGCAAACATCCTGTCAACATCTTACACTACATGGCGATCCTGCCAACTCGGGCCATATTTTTTAGATCCTGCCGGTATTGGTAATTATTCCGCAATAGGTAACGATCCTGCCATCTCGGACCACTTCATTGGCGGTATTGGCAATAATTAAGTTCTGAAATACTCAAAATTTCTAAATTTTGATGGAGGAAGAAGTACAAGACACTTTAAAACGCTGGGAAAAGTATTTAGTCGAACAATACGTCCCGGAACCACAACCAACAACGGCGCTAGCATATAAACCAACCCCGCTTAATGCAGGCCCGAAGGCTATCAGCATAGAGGAGTATCTTAAGAGGACAACAACAATTAAGAGACAACCTGAAGCACATAGCAACGTGCGGAAGAAGAAGAAACGTGCTGGAAGAAAATTCCAAGGAAGAAAACAGCTAGCCATATTATACCAGAGGCTCACCTTAACAACCACTGAGAAAGAAAGCGAAGATATAAAGGGAGAAATAAAGCGACTAAAAAGAAAAATTTGTGTATAAATAAAATATAAACATTTAGAACTGTAAACATTTTAAAATTATAAAAACAATATATAAATATTAAGAATTGTAAAAATTACAAGATTATAGAAAATTTTCAACAACATTGCCCTTTTCCAAAAAAAAAAATGACTTGGTGGAAAAATGTGTTAAAAGCCATACCTCTAATTTTCGTAAGTTACGAGGTAGGGAAACATGAGGGTTCAGAACACAGTAATAAAGATAATCAGGTAATAGAGTACATGAGAGAAAATACAGTCAAATTACAGAATAAAAATGAGAAGGAAAACCTAGATATCTTTGAAATAATTATGATAGTAACATTAGCATTGATAGTAGTTGCCTACATTATAAAATTGATGTATGCCTTACATAGGAGACAATAAATAAATATAAAAAAAAGAACAACACGTAAATTTCTAACACAATGTTTACAAAAATCATTAAAATATTATTATTATCATTATTATTACTCATATTTTTTCTATAATTTACAGAATTCAAAAACTTATAACCAATAATAAGAAAAAAACCATTACAACTGATGTATAAATTATAAAAAAAAATATAGTTAATTTTTACTTACACATAAGTCTAAAAATATATGGAAGAGAAATTAATTATCTTGAGGGAATTCTGGAGGAACTTGAAAAAGAGTCCAGGCAGAACCTATACCGAGTCAACGGTATTAAATAAATTAGAATATATAGAAAATTTAGAAAGTGAGTTTCAACTAATAGAGTTAGAAGAGGAAGATACAGAAAGAAAATTAGCGTTAAAATTAGAGTTTCATAATCTTTACAAACTCGTAGAAGAATACTTTAAGAATAGTATAAAAAAACCATTACAAACAAAAGACATAGACATGGCATCGTTTAATTTAGAAACAGTTGCAAAAGCATTACCTTTGTTTACAGGTAATTACATTGAGTTAGAAAGTTTTATAATAACAGCAGAATTAATAAATAACACCCTATCAGACACAGCAAAAATAGATTTTCTTCAGTATGTTTATCATGCTAAATTATCCTCACAAGTCAGAACAGCAATTGGAAGCTATGCAAAACCTGAAAATTTCGAAGCGCTCAAGAAGCTATTAGAGCAAAGATATAGAAGCAATAAAACAATTCCAGAGTTACAAACTAAACTTAATACATTATTCCAAGGGAAAATGACTATTAATTCGTATAAGGAGAAAATAATGGGTATAATTGACAATCTAAATAAGTTAGGCATAGAAGAGTTAGGAAATCAAGCTTCAGAGGCTAAGAAAAACGTAATAGTTCGATTCAATAATAAACTTGCTTTAGATACATTCAAGAAAGGTTTAAATGAGTGTTTCAAGTCAACCATATACGCGGCCCGACCGACTACATTACAAGAAGCATCCGACCTTGCAATTGAAATTGAAAATGAAAAGAAGGCAACGCATAACGAAATTCTGCATATCAGAAGAGAGGAACCACGGTATCAACCTCAAAATAACAATAGAAATAACAACACATTTTCTAACTACAGCAATAACAGGCAATATAACAATCAAAACTTTAACAGAAACAATAATTTTAATAATATGAACAATAGCAACAATGCAAATTTCAACAGAGTCAATAATTACCACAATAACCACGCTAGAAACATCAATTATGATAATCATAATACACGGAGAAATACAAACTTCTCTAGGAATAACCATTCTAACGGACAAAATAACAACTACCAAAACAACAGAGGTAACAACAATAATGGTAGGAATAATAACAGCAGTTCTAACAGAAACAATAATAACAGAAACAATAACAATGACAACAGAAGGTATATACGCACGGTACAAGATGAGGGAAACGAGGAAGGCTCGGAATACAGGGATATTCCGGAAAGCCAAAATTAAAGATATACAAAGTTTCAAATAATAATACAAATTTCATAATCGCTAAGTACAAAAATAAAGAATTAACATTTCTTGTCGACACAGGAGCCGACGTATCATTATATCGCACTAGAGAAATTTTTGATGATGAGCCATTAAATGTGGAGAACAGATGTAAATTATCAGGCATCACTAAGGAAGAGATACATTCATTAGGGACAAGCGAACTTGAACTATCGCTAGCAGACCAGACATGTAAATACAAATTCCATATAGTGTAGTGTAATGTAATTTTAAAATGAATAATTTTATTATTAACTTTATTTACTTTAATTATTATTTGTTTTGTTGCCCATGCAAATCTACACCTCCCTAATGTATTATTGGTTATTGGAAATGTAATGGAAGTGTAGTTTGCATGCAACAACTATTTTTATTACTGAATGTAGTTTTAAGTTACCGTTACTTCTGTATAAAAAGAAAGCTTGAATTCAATAAAGCATCATTAATATTCTGCCTTTAAATCCTGGCACTCTTTTTATTTATGGCATATTAAACTGCCAGTAAAAACTTAAACAGGGCAAATCAAACTGCCCCATACAAAACATTACCAGTGGCGTTTATTAGCGCCGGTAAAATAAATCTTTTGAAACATAAACCACTAAAAACACAACACACACCCGTAACCTTACATGGCGATCCTGCCAAACAATTCTGTTTTGGAGATAAATAAAGAGGTTCCTAAGGTAGATAGCGTGCCAGCATATGTTAAGGAAGGACCACAGCGACTTACAATTGAAGAGTACCAGCAGAGGCTATCGAAGGGTAAAGAAGAGAGACTTACCCAAATACCAAAAGTTCACCTGCCACGACATAGAAGGGGCGGAAAGTTAGTGAAGCTGCGTCGAAAGTTGGCCGCACTAAGAGGTGTTGTAAACGCTGATCCACCACCATCCTGGCAAACAGCGTCCGAAGCTTGGCAGCAGATTGAGGCTCTGGAAGCCCAAATGGAGCATTATGGGGGCAGAAAAATTAAACAGTTACCTAACCCGTAACCTTACAATAGTAGATGATGATTTCCCAATAGAAACAGACGGGATAATAGGAATAGACTTTTTAAAAGAATACCTTTGCAAAGTAGATTACGAGACATTTACAATTTCTTTGTTTGCAAACAATGAAACCATAACTCTTCCTTTGCAAACAAAAGCATTCGACACCTTAAAAATTACTATACCAGCGCGAACAGAAATAATACAACCGCTAAAATTGAACCTCACTGAAGATTGCGTCATATTTAATACCGAATTAAAAGACGGAGTTTTTTTAAGTAATTCAATAGCACCTAAAAACGGTATGACACACGTCAAAATTTTAAACACAACAAATGAAACAACAACTTTACAGGGCATTAAACTACATACTGACCCACTTAAAAACTACGACATATTAAATTACAAAAATATAAACAACGACGAACGTTTTAACAAAATTTTGAATGACATGCAATTAGACCATGATGACGAATATGCAAAAACACAATTAAAAGAAATATTTAAAAAATATCAAAACGTTTTTCATTTAGAAGACGAAAAATTAAGTGTCAACAATTTTTATGAACAGAATATCACGACCTCAGACAATACAGCTGTGTATATAAAAAACTATAGATTACCACATTCACATACATACATAATAAATGAACAGGTACAGAAAATGCTTGATGACGAGATAATAGAACCATCCGTTAGTCCATACAATGCTCCACTCCTTTTAGTACCAAAGAAAAACATGGAAGATAAAAAGAAATGGAGACTTGTTGTAGATTTTAGAAAACTTAATGATAAAATCGTTAACGACAAATTTCCTCTAACTAGACTAGAAGATATTTTGGACAAATTAGGTAGAGCAAAATGGTTTTCTACACTCGATATGACAAGTTCTTTTCATCAAATTGAACTAAATAAAGACTCGAGACCACTAACTGCATTTTCAACACCACAAGGACACTTTCAATTTAAAAGACTTCCATTCGGACTCAAAATTTCATCTAACAGCTTTCAAAGAATGCTTACAATAGCATTATCCGGACTAGAATCTGAAGCATTTCTCTATGTAGATGATATAATTGTATACGGTTGCAGTTTAAATCATCACAATCAAAACTTAATAAAAGTTCTTGATAGGCTACAAAAATACAATCTTAAATTGAATCCAAAGAAATGTTGTTTTCTAAGACCTGAAGTAGTTTACTTAGGACATTTAATAACAAAAGACGGTGTGAAAACAGACCCATCAAAATATGAAGTAATAAAGAACTATCCAATAACAAGAAACGCGGACGATGTACGACGATTTGTTGCATTCTGCAATTATTATAGGAAATTTATACCAAATTTTGCAGACATTGCGAAACACTTAAATATGTTATTAAGAAAATCAGTAAAATTCCTGTGGACAAATGACTGCCAAAATGCTTTTGACACTTTAAAAGAAAAACTAATGAAACCCCCAATTTTGCAATACCCAAATTTTGACAAACCTTTTATTTTAACGACTGATGCTTCAAACTACGCACTGGGAGCAGTCCTGTCTCAAGGTGAAATTGGCCAAGACCTACCAATCTCTTATGCAAGCAAATCTCTACAGAAACACGACTTAAACAAACCAATAATTGAAAAGGAATTGCTCGCAATTCATTGGGGAATAAATTTTTTCAAACCATATTTATACGGTCGAAAGTTCATAGTGGTAACAGACCACAGACCACTAATTTCCCTATTCTCACACAAAAATCCATCATCAAAAATGACAAGAATTAGGTTAGATCTAAGCGATTACGATTTTACAATAATCTATAAGAAAGGAAAAATTAACACGAATGCGGACGCATTGTCAAGAATTGAAATAGACTCGGAAATACTTAAGCAAATGATACCGTTGGAAAATGATGAAACAGAAAAGAAAATATTAATAACCACAAGGGCAATGAAAAAGAAGAATGAAGATAATATAAAGTTACAAGAGGCAAATAAAATAGCAAATAAAGAGGCAAATAAAGTTAATGGTAATGAGGAAATAGCACGTGTAAACAGAAGTAATTTGGGAAGATGCATTTCTCAGGAGTCTGATCAACTTCTAATATGGAAATGCACATCCATAAATGATATTAAGAATATGAAAAAATTGCAATTTAATAAGTTTGAAAATATAGAAGACGTCGACATAAGAATTGAAGATAATATTGTGCACATAGGACGTGATGATAATTCAGCGAAACAAGATTCGATCATGAAGAAATCACGTACCCAAAATAATAGTTATGTGAAGAAAGGATGTAGTGATAATTCATCGAAACAAGATTCGATTATGAAGAAGTTACATGCCCAAAACGTACAAGATGATAATAATATGCATGCAAGATTCAGCGATAACTCAGCGAAACTAGATTCGATTCTGAGGAAACTGATATCTAAAATGAAGAAAGAAAATATAAAGGAATTAGCGCTAGCAAAGAATGATAAAATATTTAAGATGTATACAATGAAAGATTTAAAAGAAGCATAAGCAAAGATAAGAATAAACAACAAAAGTCCTCTACTAAAAATATTAATTTACAATGCCCCAACAAGAATAACAGATGACATTCTGAAATATAAACTCATCGATGAATTCCACAATGCCACACACGCAGGCCACTTAGGAATTAGAAAAACGGTAATTAAGTTGAAACAGCGGTACATTTGGAAAAACATGAACAAGATGGTTAAACAATTTGTAAGATATTGTGACAAGTGTAACATAAACAAACAGACAAAGAACATTAAAGAACCACTTACGTGTGAAGCACGTGTAAACAGAAGTAATTTGGGAAGATGCATTTCTCAGGAGTCTGATCAACTTCTAATATGGAAATGCACATCCATAAATGATATTAAGAATATGAAAAAATTGCAATTTAATAAGTTTGAAAATATAGAAGACGTCGACATAAGAATTGAAGATAATATTGTGCACATAGGACGTGATGATAATTCAGCGAAACAAGATTCGATCATGAAGAAATCACGTACCCAAAATAATAGTTATGTGAAGAAAGGATGTAGTGATAATTCATCGAAACAAGATTCGATTATGAAGAAGTTACATGCCCAAAACGTACAAGATGATAATAATATGCATGCAAGATTCAGCGATAACTCAGCGAAACTAGATTCGATTCTGAGGAAACTGATATCTAAAATGAAGAAAGAAAATATAAAGGAATTAGCGCTAGCAAAGAATGATAAAATATTTAAGATGTATACAATGAAAGATTTAAAAGAAGCATAAGCAAAGATAAGAATAAACAACAAAAGTCCTCTACTAAAAATATTAATTTACAATGCCCCAACAAGAATAACAGATGACATTCTGAAATATAAACTCATCGATGAATTCCACAATGCCACACACGCAGGCCACTTAGGAATTAGAAAAACGGTAATTAAGTTGAAACAGCGGTACATTTGGAAAAACATGAACAAGATGGTTAAACAATTTGTAAGATATTGTGACAAGTGTAACATAAACAAACAGACAAAGAACATTAAAGAACCACTTACGTCAACAAACACCCCAAACAACAGTTTTGAGATAATATCAATTGATACTGTAGGACCTCTTCGTATTTCAAACGGATACCGATACATATTGACAATGCAATGCGAACTACGAAATTCGTTATTGCGCACCCAATGTCAACAAAAGATGCACTTACAACTGCCAAAACATTAGTAGAACAATTAATTTTAAAATACGGAAAATTTAAAGTGCTCAAATCGGACAACGGGACTGAATTTAAAAACGAACTGATGCGTAACATATGCTCGTTACTTGAAATCAAGCAGACATTTTCAACCCCTTACCATCATGAAACAATAGGTTCGGTAGAAAGAAATCAAAGAGTTCTCAATGAATTCTTGCTAACAACAGCAAATGATTATGAATGGGATAAGTGGATAAACTATTTTACTTTCGCCTATAACACGGCACCACACATAGACACTGGTTACACACCATTCGAACTAGTTTATGGTAAATTACCATGCTTACCATCAGAAATCAGTAACAATGAGGAAATTAAAATCTATAATTACGATGATTATGCAAAAGAGCTGAAACAAAAACTAAAGTTTTCTTTAGAAAGAGCTAAGGAACTGACAATAAAGACAAAAGGAAAAAGAATACTAGACAATAAATATAATAATAGATTAAATTTAAACATAGGAGATTTAGTTTTAATAAAAGTAGAGAATAGAAAGAAAAGCCAAAGCCCGTACAAAGGCCCATATAGGATACTTAGGAGAAATGATGTAAATACTATTATAAATTATAACGGAGTAGAAAAAGAAATGCACAATAACCAATTAAAACCATACCTAGGATTAAGAACTAATGATTAAAATAAACTATGGATTAAGAACTAATGATTAAAATAAACTATGTAAAAACATAAATATATAACCATACTAATGATTAAGGACTAATAAATAAAACAAACTATGTAAAAATAAAAGTATAGAGATATAAGAATTAATTATGTAAATAGATTTTAAGAATTATTAATTAAAACAACACATTATAATTATTAGAATATTTTTACAGTACTATGAAAATATGAAGAAAAATTACTCCCCTAATTTTTCTCTTAACGGTGAGGGTGTAGTGTACCTTATAAGCGTCCACTGCTTACCCAATAACCAATCTAAAATGCATACATGCCACCCCAATTACTGTAGGGTAAATGCCATACATAAAAGATCAAATAACGGCATTTACCCAAATGACTCAATGTGTTCGAACATGAGTCAATATAATGGTAAAGCAGATCAATCAGAATGTGAGTGACATGAATTTGGATTGTCTAACGAAAATGAGTACATTCCTTACTCATGCATTCTGATTGGTCATAGCATTGTGCATAAGGAAAAACCATATTAATTCCATGGTACTAAAAGAGAAGTATAGATTGTAAGAATTAATATTAAAAGTTAGAATAAGTAAGCAATATTGTAAAATTAGTATAAAAAGGGCAGTAGCCCACAAATAAAGCAGACTTTAAATTTGAAAACATAAAGTGGCACTTGTTGCCTTGTTGAATCATTTTTAGTCTCCCAATTTGGCAGTTCGCTAAGAACGCCTGACCATCGAGCTGGTACCCTACAGCTGCATAAAATTATATTGGGCTATAGGGCAAACATCCTGTCAACATCTTACACATCTTAGAAGTTGTAGATGGGCAGAAGTTCCGAGTAGTGATCGCACGCAGCGGTAAGCTACGGGTGGTATGGATGAAGCCATGATCTCACTAGGGGATGGGGGGGGGGGGGGTAATGTGACGACAAAAGTCGCTCCCCTCGTTTTTGCCGAACATATTATTTTGGTTATGTTATTAATAAAGGAATTATTAGTTAGTGATAAGGTGAATTATTCCTTTTAGTTATTTTGTTTATTTTTATTATATATTATTAGTAATTAATAAGTTGAATTATTCTTTTTAGTTATTTTGTGAATTTTTATTATATATTCTTAGTAATTAATAAGTTGAATTGGTCTCTTTAGTTATTTTGTTCATTTTTTATTTGTCTTGGTATATGAAATATATGATTTGTCGTTTACTGGTAATTATTTAAATGTAACGGAAGAATAGAGCAGTAGAGACACCTAGCGTAAATTTAGGGAACATGCCGACTGAGAAAACACAACCCTGAGGGTGTAGTGGTGAAAGCTGTGAACAGCCGGTTGATAGTGGTGAGTTGAGTTCGACACTATATAAAAGGGTGTATTTTCATATAATGGGGCCAGTCTGCTAGTAGCTAGCAAATGGGTAAGAACTACCATTGGCGAGGAGATTACATCTCCCCAACTGATTTTTCTTACGTGCATGCTTGAATAGTCAACTGGTGCGAGAAGTAGTGAAGCAAGAGGTTACACTTCTACTTTTACTACCGCGACCACACAACCGAAGCGACCTTCGAGCGTGTGTCTTTCTCTGCCAGTGGACGATTTAAGTAGGTCAGTGTTAGTGGTGGTCAGGGAGATAACATTTCCCCAAAGCCCACCGCTAGCTCCGAACGCAGCGTGCATCTATTGCCTAGCCTTGTATAGCTGTCTATAATTGTATTTCTGTGCCATTTTGTATATAAATAAAGCATACGGTTTATAACGTTGTGAACTATAAGTCTTTTATTTGCGGTGGATAACTAAAACGACACTGGCCCGATGAGCTACCCCAGCACCCAGCAAAATAGTGTCGTTACATGGGTCTTCAGGTCGGTTTTGAAACACAATTTTTTGGTACTTCCTGTCATCCGGGTGGACCCAAATCTGCCGATACATTTTTTGTATATCGTCACAAAACGCGTAGCGATATTTTCTCCAGTTTAGAATGACTGTTATTAAGTCATTCTGAAGCGTGGGCCCTGTGTATAGCACGTCATTCAGAGCCACTTGCGATTTTGTTTTTCTGGAGGCATTGAATACCACCACCACCTTCGTTGTTTTATGGTCCGGTCTTACCACTGCATGATGGGGTAAATAAAAAGACTCATATTTGCCTTCAGATTGAATTTCCTGAGAAGTTGTTTCTTCCATGTGCCCCAGCGTTAAATATTCTTCTAGCACGGCTTTGTATTGTGACTTGAGTTCGGGGTTTTTATTTAGGGTTTGTTCCATTCTAGCATTCTGTGCCAGGGCGGTAAAGCGGGATGATCCTAGATGGATTTTATCCGGAAATTCAGATTTGAAAGGTAATCTCACCATAAATTTACCATCTTCACATCTTGTTGTTGTTTCCTTATAAAATTTCTCACAATTTTCCTCTTCCACCGACTTCGGGCGATCTGTGGGTATTTCCTCCTCTTCCCAGAATCTTTTTAATAGAGCACTTAGTTCCATCGTATCGGATTTTACAACTGTAGTGGTAAAAGTGTGAGATAGTTGGGACTGCATAAGACCACTTAAGACCCAGCCAAATACAGTATTATAAGCGGATGCTTGGCCGCAAACACCCCTTTTGATACCCTCCAAGTTAATAAACCACTCGTAGTCGTTGCCTAGAATCAAATCTATTTGCGCCGATTCATTAAATGCAGGATCAGCCAGATCGAGCTTGTCCAGTTCATTGCAGCTGGGCACCTGAAAGGAACAGGTTGGGAGTCGCTTAGTAACTTTAGGTAACACTATTGCTCTGATTAGAATCCGCGTATCTGTCCTTTTTGCATACAGCGTTAGCTCGCATTCCTTTGATGCAGATTGTTTTTGGCCTCCGATTCCTACGATTTCGTAGTAGGATTTTTTATATGGCAGCTGAAGACGACTTCTGACCTTTTCTTACCGTAAATTTTTCTCCCCTGTGCTCAATTTGCATCAGTGCAGTCCGCAGTAGAATGCTTTCATAACTTGCCGAGCAATTGGCCTGTACTCTCTTGGATGTTGTCGGCCGCTCAGCCTGACTGGCATCTTTAACCTTTGGCGCTGTATTAGGGGCAGCATTTCGGGAATCGTTTCCTTTATGTGAACTATTTATCTTCTGATCATCTTGAGAGAACCCCGGAGCTCCTTTAGACATATGCAATAGTGTATGATGCTGTTTCTTGCAAATCAGACATGTGTACTTGCTTTTGCAATTTGCCTTGAGGTGAGAAGTCCCCAAACAATTATTGCAAAATTTATTTTGAAATACATAGTCTACCCTCTGTTGTACTGTAAAGGAGCGGAATTTAGTACAATTTCTCAAGCTGTGGTCCTCCTTGCACAATTTACAATTCGAACTCACGGTTTCCTGGGAAACATATCTCTGCACTGTTGCCTGTGACGAGGTTGATAGGGTAAAGCAATCCTTAGATTTGTTTATACCTTTAAGCCGCTCGACTGCCTCATACCTATCCACCAAAAACTGAGACATTTGGCTCCATTTTGGCAGCTCTCGGGGGGACGCGAACGATTGTTCCCATAACGCTAAAGTTGTGTCTGTTAATTTTGTGGAGATTAATCTTATGAGAATTGGGTCACAGCTTTCTACCTCCACCCCCAGAGTTCTAAGCGTGGCCAGCGAGTCATTGACAGCAGACTGTATTTTCTGTCGTGATTCGCTATCCTCTTTGACCGCTGCTGGGATATCAAAAAGTAATTTTATCTGGTTATCCACCAGTACGCGTTTATTCTCATATCTCAATTTTAGAGCATTCCACGCCATCTCAAAATTTTCATGCGCGAGGGTATATCTTTTCACTATGGCCCCCGCTTCCCCTCTGGTTTTGCTCCTCAGATGAAATAACTTCACCACGGGAAAAAGTCTTCCATGATTAATGTATACCGCCGTGAACATATCTCGGAATGAGGGCCACTGTTCATAACTGCCTTTGAAAATTTCCGTGTCACATGGAGGCAATTTTATGAACCTATCTGAATAATTGGGCACTAGGTTATGATCCGGGTGGGCATATCTCGAGGTCGACTGGAAGGCGGGGGTTGGCGATGACTCTATTCGGCTGACCTTTAACATTTCATTAAGTTGCGAATAACAATGGTAATAAACTTCGGAGCACGTGGAATATTCGCCCTTGGCATGTGTTTTGAATTCGGCTCCAACTGTCTCATCTGGAGCCACCATAACCTTTCTATACGAATCCTTTAGAGTCACCCATTCTGAGTCCAGCTCCTTTAGCTTTGCCTCCAGTGTCGATTCGGTATGATCCTGCAGGGTACTATTATTAAAAGTCTCACCAAACTGGAGAAGATTCCCATAATCAAAAAGGAATTGCTCCCTGTAAAGGGTATTAAAAGCCGAATCAGAGGTTCCCGTCGCGCTCGTGATAATTATAACAAGGGATGAAAATCTTATAAGTCTAGAAATAAATTTGAAAATGATCCGTTCACGTTTCAAACGAGATTCAATGGTAACTATCGAGTGTGTGTGCTACGATAAGTGCAATATTAGTTAATAATTGCGCCTTTAGGTATAAGGGTAAACTTGACTCACTAATCGCGTGAGCTTCTTGTTGCTAACGATTTAGAGTAATTGGTTCGTCGCGCTGTAACTAATTGTCAACTTAAGAAAACCAACCAAAAAGCCACTTTTCCGTATAATTTTGGGGGTTAGGGTAACTATAGATTAGTTAATTAGTTAAAACAAATTAAAACACAGAAAAGTGTATATACCCAAAGTTTATATTTGCACCTATTTCTCTCACTTTTATAAACTTTACCTGATTCTCATCCTCCGGGCTTAATCGTAATCGTGAACTAATTCAAATATAATTGAGTTGAAAATTTTAAATAGGTATTCTTCCTTCTGCCTTTTCCCCATTTGGGAAATTGTAATATTTTTATTTAATTTGGTTGTATTCAAATTCCGTAAAAAAATTTCACCTAAGTGAAGAATAGTAACTCAAAGATTGTTCAATTCATGAACCTTAAAATTCCATCTCACTCAAAAAAAAATACATTTTTCTTGGGAAAATCCAAACTGCATTTAACGCCGGCTGGTGAATAGAGATTTTGTTTAACTTAGAATAATTTTTTATTTAAATTGGTACAATGATGCCTTTGAAAGAACTGATGCTCTTGACTTGTATTAAATTTGGAAATAATTAAGTTTGGAAACCATGAAATACTCAGGTAGTATGAACCAAAAATAAAATTTTTAATTCTCGGAACTTATTGACTTTCCACTCTATTCGACCACATTGTGGCTTTCATTTAGGGAAAAGTAAACTTTGCTGAAATTTTTAATCATGGTTCAATTTAAGACTATTAATACATTCCATATGGGAAATTAACTACAGGTAATTAAGTTCTGAGAAAATTTTACTCAAATTCCCCGGTTATAACTAAAAGTGATTCCGCAAATTCCTATTTAACTCAGCCTAATAACTTTCACTTAATCCGCATAATATACTTGAGAAAAATTTACATTACGATTTAATTGAGTAACAATTTATTTTTTTTTATTTTATTAAATTCGATATATACAAACTAATAGTTTTACATTTTACTTAATTAAGATACATTTAGTTTTATTTCAGTTACATCTAGAAATAATTGTGAAAAGGACAAATTCCCTTTTTACTTTTTCAATATTTTCCTAGTGTAGGTATATGACTCTTGTTTCGATATTTTCCCTTTTTAATTTCCACCAACTCCTTAGTTAGGATCACTCTGCTTCCTTATTCCTCCAAATCCGGTAAACACCCTTATATTTGCTAAATTTGCGTTTAGTGAAATCGCATTTAAGTCAATTCATTCAAAAATTGTTTTTAATAATTCTGTAAACGCACTTTCAATTTAAACAATTTACAATTGTAGAAATTGCATTTATTTAAATTTTTTAAACAATATTTTCTTTTATAAAGCCGACCGAATACGCACTTTACAAATTACAAAATTGCAATTTGAGAAATTGCATTAAGTTAATTTTATTAAAGTTTTTTATTAAAGCCGACCGAATACGCACTTTACACATTACTAAATTGCCATTTGAGAAATTGCATTTAGTTAATTTTATTAAATTTTTTTATTAAAGAAAGCCGAATACCTATGCACTTTGCAATTTACTAAATAGCAATTCGAGAAATTGCCTTTAGTTAATTTTATTAAAATTTTCGAATAAAGCCGACCGAATATGCACTTTACAGGAATTCAATTCAATCCTGGATTTGAGAATATTTGTTAAAATTTACTACTGTGCAAATTTTCCTTTGATTTTACTGGTTTCAAATTCTCAGTGTTAATCACCCTCTAATCACCCCTATTAATGTGTAAATGTTCAATATAATATAATATAATAAATATGTTATAGAAACTTAAATAATATTAAAGAATATATAATTATAAATTTTCACTTTCATCAAGTGTTCGAAATTTCTCGTAGTGGACTGTATTTTTTGGTTTATTTCAAACACAGTATTACGACTATCATTAAATTTTACCAACAAATTAAAAGTTTCATTAATTTGTTGTTTTAATTGAGCGCAATAATGTTTTGTTGAGATGTAAAGAACAACGTGTGTATGTGTTCCCATCAAATTAACCAGCAAGAGTACTTTCAAGGTATATTTATAGCAGGTAGTCTCGGAAAGCCAGCTGTTTATTTTTTATTTGCTTGTTTTGTGGTACGAACTGTCAAATGTTGTATAGTAAACATGTAAACAAGTTTTTTGTCTCTATCTTTTGTCTTTTTTGTCTCTTATCAACCCCTTTGCCTTTTGACAGTTCGTACCACTTAACAACAATAAAAAGCCCTGTTGTTTGTTTTATTGTACAATTGTTGTAATCTCGCGGCTACCTGCTATAAATATACCTTGAGTACTTTATTACTCTATTTGGTTTTAATTTTAAGAGACGCAAAGCTTTTCGTTATTATTAACTATTTATGTTTGTGTGTGTGTGTCTGTGTCCATTAACAAGCAAACCAACAGGTAAGAGTAAATTTTATTATCTTCACTCTATCCTGTTAGTTCAAGAGAACGCAATGATAATTATTAAGATTACCATATTACTCCTCTTATGTGTGTGGGTATGTGTGTGTGTGTATATTATTTGTTAAGGGGAAACCATTCAAAAGAACGTTTACTTAATTACTCAGCGGGAAAACTCAGAAGACCTTCTTACTTCAGGCCTTTTTAAAGGCCTGCTTAATAGATTTTTTGATTCAATTACTATTCTTATCTAACTGCTAAAGAAGGCCTCATAGAAGGCCTCGGCTCTTTCGTATAAAAGATAAGATTCACCTTCCACACTCGCTTCTATGAGAAGGGAGTAGAAAAGAAGTAAAATTTTTTGTATTGTTTTTTTGCACAAGCAAAAGCAAAATCAATTTTTTTTGGTCCTGTTACCCTTCTTATGTACCTGCTGAAGAAGCGAGAGCGGAAGGCCTTCTAGAAGGCCTTCCTACTCCTTCTTTTTCCCGCTTGGTAGATTAATGAAATTGATGTGTGTGTTACTGTGGATGATGTTCTCAAGTGGATTTAAAGAGACACAAATGATTTTATGCTAATGAAATTTATCCTAACTACGCGATTTCTCTTTATCATATGAATATGTATGTATGTAAATATATTCCAATTTCAAAATTTCATTTTCCATACCTTATTTTCCCTTCATGTGTTGTTATGGTTTATTCCCCTTTGTGGTTAACATTTAGTTGCTTTTAAGTGGTAAATGAACTGATTCTCTATTCGCTTCCTTCAACTTCTTTTTCTCCTCAATATGGTACACCACCACTTTTTAACCGATAACTACATATGTACATATGTATTCTCACTATTCTTTCTCTTGTTTTCTCTTTTCTTTCTTTTTTACTAAGATGGCGCTTTTATTTTCGCCGTATGTACTTTTTTTCCTTTTTCAGTATACACACTTATCAATTTTTTTTACACTATGCCTTATTTCATTGCCAATATGGCGACATATGCCGTTTACAAATTTTTTCTTTTTTCTTTTATATTTTTTTCTAATTTTCTTCCAACTTTGATATAATTTGATTTATTTTCGATTTTTGTTCTTTTTTCACACACATACCTAGCTTTTTTACTTTTTTTTCTTTTTCGACACTTTTTACACACTTTTATATTTCTTTTTAATTTTATAAATTTTAATTTAAACAAACAAATGTTCTTTAGTACTCACTCTTACAGTTGTTCAATAAGACTAATGCGCCTTACATCAGTTACCTCATTTTTCCTTCTTTTTACTTTCGCCTTGAAAAGAGTACGTTTAATTTTCTCCTTCTGTTGGACTGTTGGGTTATCCTAAATATTTAAATGATTTACAGATTTTCCACTCTTAGGAGTTAAGAGAAGGAGAAATCTGTAAAGGCAACTCCTCCTCAATGATTCCACGGAGTAATTGAAGGTGGTTGCAGGTTAGGAAGATTAAAGAGGTTATGCGGGTGAGTATATCTGTAGGAAACAGTGAAGCTCACGATATTGCTTACCGTGGGTGTAGGGTCCTTTTCCAATAAGAACACTTCAGTTTCAGATTTAAATTCACAAGAGTTTTAATTAGAGTTCAGTAAGTGTAATTAAATTTAAATTTAAATTCACAAGATTTTAATTAGAGTTAATAAAGGTAATTAATTTTAAATTTTAAATGTAGTTTACAAAAAGGTGATTATAAAAAATTTTAAAATATAATTTTAAATAGTAAGAAAAAAAAGTTTCAAGTAGGTTTTCGACAGGGTTATTGAGTGCTAGGATTGAGTGCAGGATGGCAAGTGAACCATGACACGACCTTTCAAACTTATTCAACCCTTTGTGGTTTACCCAACAAAGGGTTGGATAAGCTTGTAGCGCAGGTCGGATAATTACTACTAGTTGTGTAGTAAAAGTAAATAAGGTTACTCTCCACTCATGCTGCGCTCTCAATACTAAGCATGAGAAATAACTCCCAATCATCATAACTAACACTCAATAACATGAGAAATAATTTATTTATTTTTATTTATTTATTTATTAATTGAATTGCTCCATACACAAGACTAAGAGTCTTATTTTGAGGTATGGAACTGAGAATATGTTAAACTTTGAATCATTAATTAATTAATAACTTACTCAAAAAACAATTTATTTTAAACAATTAAGAAAAAAATTAAGATCATTTAATTTAAATATTTAAAAAAGCATAAAACAATATATTTTAATAATCAAAAATTTAGATAATTTTATATATTTTAATCTCAAGTAATTATGTTTCAAAGTGCTATACTGAAAACAGTTTAAAAATATTTTCCCTGAATTTTCGTGCGTTACTTAAAAGTTGAATGCTATATGGTATAGAATTCCAGAGAGATACTGCAAATATGTAGAAATGCCACTCAGAAATTAAACTTTTATACCCGAACGATCTAATTCTTTTCCCTCTGATTATGTCAGAAATACAAAGTTTACCGTACAAGTGCTCAGGTTTGTGGGTGTATATTATCTTATGTAAAAAAACTAAAACGCTCATGTTCAGCAGATTAAATAAGGAAAGGCCATAAAGCCGAGATGAAAACAAAGAAACACTAGAACGCCTTTTAAGTCCATACACGTACCGTACAATATTGTTAAACGCAACGTTCAATTTCGCCTTACTAATCGTATCAGATTTAGCAAATAGCTCACAGCCATACAGTAACACTGGCATCAGATAAGTTTTAGCAAGAAGCATTCTTATTCTTAAAGGTGTACAATGCTGGGTCCGCCAAAGAGTTCTAATCATTGAAAAGGTGCGACCACAAGCATAGTTAATGTGGTTCGACCACGTAAGAGTGTCATTGAAAAATATTCCTAGATTCTTAACAGATTTTACTATTTCAATCTGCCGATTAGGTATAATATTAATAATATTAAGTTTATTTAGTCGCCTTTGAATAACTATGCATTTAGATTTTTTTGGATTTATTTCCAAGCCATTTGCCGTTGCCCACGTATAAATTGTTACATTACAATTCATTAGGACGCCTGGGAGGTCATTTGAATACAGTGAGAATAATAGTGGTCCAACAATGGACCCCTGAGGTACCCCTCTTGTTACAGCCAGTGCCCTGGATTTCCGTATTCCAGTTTCAACATACTGATACCTGTTACCCAAGTATGTGGACAATAACTGAGTAGCGGTCGAAGAGAAATTGAAGAAATGTTTAAGTTTGTAACAGAGAATGTTATGATCCACAGTATTAAACGCTTTTGAATGATCCAAAAGTATTAAAAATGTAGTTTTGCCATCATCAAGTTTCGCCCTAATCTCCTCCGTAACATCAACTAACGCTGTTATGTAGCTGTTTTTCTTTCTGAACCCAGATTGACGATCTGTTAGTAAGTTATTGTTATCCAAAAAACAAGTCATTTGGTTATGCATAATACGTTCAAATACTTTGGAGAGAAATGGAAGAATGGCTATTGGTCTAAAATCGGAACCAGTTTTGGTTATTGGAACTATTTTAGCTATTTTCCAGTTCGAGGGAAAGTAACTTGTGGTTAATATTTTGTTAAAGAAAAATGTAATAATAGGAAGAATTTGAGGTAAAAGAATCTTTAGAAACTTTGGATTAATTCCGTCCACTCCTATAGAGTTGGATTTTATAGACAAAAGGCTAGATAAAACGTCACATTGGTCTACTGCAGCAAAAGAAAGAAAAGAGCTAGAATTGTTATTCGAATGGTTATTGGTATAATAATTTTGATCTGCTTGCACAATAGGGATATTTAAAAACTTCTTATTGATTGCATCGGCATCAATTGGACATGGTTCTGGGTTCGTAGATTTACCGATACCAACTTCGCATATCGTTTGCCATGTTCTTTTGGAGCCAATGGCCGAAGAAAATTTTTCAGCATAAAAAACAGATTTGGCCCTTTTAATCATTTTATTTGTTTTTCTTTTAGCAGCCAGATAATCCTCATGTAATGTTGTAGTTTTAAATCTTTTCCAACGTGCATACGCAAAATCTCTTTGATTCATATAATCTTTAATTTCAGAAGAAATCCAGGGTTTTTGTTTATTACCAATAATTTTTGTCCTTATTGGTACAGTTAGATCAAACAGATAATTTAGGTTTTGTTCTAGAAAAAGGAGTTGGTCATCTACCGAATATAAAGAATAAAAAATATTCCAATTGATTTTAAGAAATTCATCCCCTAGTAATCTAAAATAAATATTCTTGAAATCTCGAAAAGTAGTTCTCTCAACTGGTATTACAAGTTGGAAATTATAAATCATAAAAATTAGGTCATGTTTAGAGAAACATGACGCAGATAATTGATCATAGAGCAGTATATTAGTTTCATTACTCACGAGAAAAAAATCCAAAAGTGTATTAGTAGTCGCAGTGAAGTGTGTAGGATTCAAAGTATTAAGTGATGTTAAACCAAGCGAGGCATAGTCATCAGAAAAACTACTATCCACAAGTAGGTTTGAATTAAAATCTCCTGCTATAATAACATCATCATACAAAGCCGTTTGCGTTTCCAAGTTTCGAACAAACCGCCTGGTACAAAGATTCTTATTGGGTCTTTAAACATTCCCTATAAGCAACTGTCTACCTTCATTGTTTCATTTATAATACTCAAAGGATTTCAACTTTAAATGAGATGACATCCCAGTGAACAATTCAATTTCATTCAAGAAAAGATTAACAAATTACAATCGCAAAGGAAATATCAAACTCTAATCAACTTCAATTATACCCAACAATATAAAATCTACAAAATACCAATAAAAACCCAGTGTGTACATTGTAAATTGTACAAGACTATAAAGCTTTAGGAACCAAATTGTATTTTAACCTTTGGTAGATCGAAGTTTGCTTTTTTGAATGATTATCCATTCTAATTGATTTTACATGTTTTTCCTTACTTCTGTTTTTCAAAAAGCAAACTTCGATCTACCAAAGGTTTAAAAACCGACCCCAACGTAAAAAAAATGCAGCAACAGTGGCGGTAATCACACTGCCAATCAAGGCGAATTCATAACAGGTAAGTGCAACTCTATAACTACAAAAAGCGCCATGTATTTTGTTTTTGCAATTTAATACCCCGCTGTCAAAAATGCTGACAAGGCAAAAATTTATTGAAAAACAAAATAACAATTTTGTTTTTGGTTTTTTAAATTATTGTACAAAAGTGCATTAAAAATTTACACTATTTTTGTAATTTTATCTGCTTGGAAGAATTAGAAGGTAAGTTTTACCAATACTTGTAAAAAATTGCAGAAATAATCAAATTTGTATTTTTAGATCTAACCAATGAATCACTAAAACGTGTTTGGTGTGGCGAATAGAAATTCTCGGATTTAAAGGAGTTGCTAGCAAAATGAATAGCTTGTTCACTTTGTTGAGGTGGCAACGAATATGTGTATCTATACTAAGTGCATTGCTTCATATGTTCCATTTTACACTACGGACATTTCTGGCTGGATAGAAAAAGTTTGTTGGCGAAAGAGCCAAAAAAAATAATGTGATACGCATACGGATCGCCACCTTTCCAACAAACGTCGTCTGTCCGACAAGAAATGCCCATAGTGTAATTGTGACTAATAAAAAGATAAGTGTTAAATGGAAAAATCTGTTCTTCTCTATGGGCTATAAACACTTCCGAAAAGAGTGGTAACAATGAAAATGGTTCGGAATCAAAGCCTTACAAGACAAATTTGAAGCCATGAGAGATGCTGGCAAGGAGTCTGTAGTATTTAACCAAATAAATGTTTGTTTTTATTGCGAGCAACCCGTGGTGTTGCTCGAGCAAGTGTGATTTTATTCTTGTTATTTGTTTTACAATCATTTATGCTTATATACTAATTATGAGAATAATGATTAGCCTAATTTTACGAATACTTATTAACTAACGCATGGGAACCTTTAACGCAATATGATCCGTGTATCATAAGTGGTTCCCATGCAAAATAAATATTTACAGTAGGCCGCATGAACAATGCACGTTTGCAAAAGTGCCGACGCTGCACATTAGTTACTTGTGTTGAACTGACCAACGACAATAAGTGTCAGTTTCAAGTGCTTGTGTGCAGGTCTCTAAAATAATGCAAACATGCACTACACCTCCATTTTCACAAGAATGTTCATATAACAAAATGTTGTTCTATGGACATTCTTTTACAACAATTTGAGGTTTTTATTAGTAGTTTTAGGTGTGTTATAAAATTTATTTTAATTGTTACAATATATTATTATATATATCATTGACCAGTATGATATAACTTAATTCTATTTTTATGGACTATTTGTGTTTTATTTGTTAGCTTATCAAGTATTGTAACATTATTTCTTAAATCTATGTTTATTATTTCATATGGCCCTTTATAATTTGGATCAAGTTTATGGCCTGTTTCATTTTTAAGTAATACTAAATCTTTAATTCTAAAATTATATTCTAATGTTTTCTTATCATAGTTAAGTTTTTGCTTATGTTTATAATTTTCTAGAAGTATTTGAGCTCTCTTATATGCTACTTCTAGCCTAAATTTTGCCTCTTTTGCATAGTCATCTATGTTGTATAGAGGTGAAATTCTATCAATGTTGATTTCCTGTTCAAACTTATTTGGACATTTTGAAAAAATTAGCTCATAGGGGCAGTAATTATGAACTGTAGATGGTGTAGTGTTAAAACAGTATGTGAAATACTTTAACCAATCATCCCAGTCCGTTTTGTCTACAGAAATGTAAGATCGTACGTATTCGTTAAATGTTCTGTGACTTCTTTCTACTGTCCCTAATGTTTGATGGTGGTGCGCTGTTGAAGTTATTTTTTCAATATTTAGTAGTTTACACAGTTCTGTCAAAATAGAATTTTTATATTCCGTGCCCATATCTGATACGAAAGTTCTCATTGGACCATAGGTGAGTACGAAATTTTCAAATATCGCCTTAGCGATTGTCTTGGCATGTTTGTCTTGTATTGGTATTGTTACTAAGTATTTGGTTAAATCACATATTAGTGTTATTGCATATTCATTTCCTTGTAGCGATCTTGGAAATGGTCCTATTGTATCTACATAAACTATGTCAAAGGGTTTCCTAGGTGTCTCTGTCATAGTCATAGGACATTTTATATTCTTAATAATTTTTGCTGTTTGGCATTTGTGACAGGATTTTATATATTTAGATATGTCCTTGGACATATTTTTCCAGTAGTAAAACCTTTTTATTTTCTTTGTTGTCCTATAGATTCCACAATGTCCTCCTTCTACCGGATCATCGTGATACTTCAACAAAATATCAAGAATTGCCTTGGCATTTCTATTATCAATTTGGGTCACCTTATTTAATAGCGCTATTTTAATTTTATTTAATATCTTATTGCCCATTATTTTAAAATCATTAATGGAGATAAATTCGAAAATTTTCTCACTAGGTGCCACTTGTAAATTATGAATATTGTGCTTACCGGCCACATTTTCGAGCCTAGGGTAAAATTGTCCGTAGTCAAGATTCCCATTAGTAAACAAATCATTAATATGTATATATGTTACTATAGATTTTCCCTTTTTGATGTAACATCTTCTGGGGGAAATCTTTAGTTTATAGTATTTTCTGACGTCAGTGTTATTTAGAGGTACATATATACTGGGCTCTTTAGTTTTGTTTATACTTTGTTGAATATTGCTTTTTACTGGATTCTTCTGATTTTCCGTCCTTTCTTTATTTTTCATTGATCTTGTTGTAGCTCGCAATACGGAACAAATCTTGTCATTCATATCTTTCAAGTCATTAATGGTGATGCGTGATAGTGCATCTGCGATATAATTGTCTTTTCCCCTAAGATATTCTATTGTGAAGTCATATTCTTCTAAGTCTAACCTCATTCTTGTTAATTTGGAGCTTGGATTTTTAATGGAAAATAGGTATGTCAACGGTCTGTGGTCAGAGCGGACGAGAAAGTGTTTTCCATATATATAAGGCCTGAAGTAATTTATAGCCCAATGAATAGCTGTTAACTCTTGTTCGATAGTGGATTTATTACTTTCACCTTTAGTAAAAGTTTTCGAAGCATATGCAATTGGAAGTTGTTTACCTTCATATTCCTGTGTAAGTACAGCACCACAAGCTTGTTTGCTTGCGTCTGTTGTTATACAAAATTCTTTTGTGAAGTCAGGATATTGGAGTAATGTCGGGCTCATTAAGGCCTTTTTTAAATATTCAAATGCCTGATTGCATTCTTTTGTCCATTCAAATTTTGCGCCCTTTTTCGATAGTTTCGTCAAATGTCTAGAATATTCTGAAAAATTTTTAATAAATCTACGATAGTAATTGCAAAAAGCTACGTATCTTTTCGCACTATTCGCGTCCGTTGGTGTTGGATAATTTTTAATAACAGAATATTTAGTATCATCTGGCAGAATACCTTTGTCAGTGCATTTGTGACCAAGGTATGTTACTTCCTTCATAAAGAATGAACATTTTTCCGGGTGCAACTTTAGATTACTTTTTCTGCATAATTGAAATACTTCCCTTAAGTTTGCTAGCATATGTTTGTCCGAGCATCCTAATACAACCAAGTCGTCCATATACAGGAATGCTTGATTTGGTTTTAGGCCACTAAAAGCTAGTGTCATCATTCTTTGAAATGAGTTAGGAGCTACTTTGAGACCATAGGGTAATCTTGTAAATCTATATGAACCTTTGTTGGTTGAAAATGATGTTAAGTCTCTAGACTGGTCGTCTAATTCGATTTGATGAAATCCAGACATCAGATCTAAACAAGAAAAATATTTTGCTCTACCAAGTTGGTCTAGTATATCATCGATTCTTGGTAAAGGAAATTTATCAGCTATTAGTTTTTTATTTATTTGTCGGTAATCGACCACAAGTCTCCATCTTTTCTGTTCAGAGTTCGGTAAAGATTTCTTTGGAACTAACAGAATTGGACTGTTATACTCAGAATATGATTGTTCTACTATTTCATCATTTATCAACTGATTTACTTGCTTGTCTATTTCTTCTTTGTGGTTATAAGGTATTCTATAGTTCTTTATGTAAACCGGTGTTGAATCATTTGTTCTTAACTTTTGCTTATAAAAATTGTTAGTGCTAATTGGTTCTGTCTCAATTCCAAATATGTCATGAAATTCAGAGCATAGTTCGGTTAATATTTTCTCGAATGGTTTGGGAAAATTCTTCTGTAATTTTTCTAATATTTCATATTTTCTGTCATTATTGTTACTATTTCTATTTGTTATACAATTGTAGTCATGAATGTTTTCTGTTACTATATTATGTGTTTGTACTGTGGTTGTAGTATCATTAGTATTTAATAGACGTATGTAGGCGTTATTAGTTTTCACGAGTGTGTTTGCAATAAATACACCTGGAGCTATTTCCTGATTGGGTACCAATATGTCTTCTTCGGCCATTTCAAAGTGAACTTTACGTATGATCTCTGATCTGGCTGGTAGCTCAATGTTTTCGCTATTGGTTTTTAGTGGTATTTTTATATCATGTGTAATGTTGACAGGTCTAAGAATTAGGTAGTCGTAGTCATTGTTAAAGTCTAATACACAGTTGTATTTCTTTATAAAATCTATTCCAATAATTCCGTCGCATGTAATAGGAAAATTATCATTTACAACATGAAAAATATGGGGTATAAAAAAATTTTGATTCCTTAATTCAAATAATATAGTACCTATTGATTTAATTTCACCTTTTCCTATTCCACTTATTGATGTAGTCTTATTTGTATGTATTTTGGTACGTTCAAAATATTTTGATTTAACTAAAGAAATGTCTGCTCCTGTGTCTACTAATAATGTTAGTTTGGTATTAGTGTTACCTATGTAAGTGTTAATGAAGAAACAAAAGTTAAGATTAAGGTTATATACTTTTCTTCTTATTGATTCAATCCTAGGGGATGATTCGAGTTTTCCGAATCTCTGTCATTACTATCTGTTGCGTGTACATGGTTTCTACGATTGTTGTGTCTTTGTTGATTTTGGTTAAGGTTAGTGTTTCTACTATTACTGTTATAGTTATTGTTACTAGTACTAAAATTGTTGTAATTACTATTTCGGGGATTATTATTTCTCTGATAATTATTTCTTCGATAATTACCTCGTAGGAGAAATTTGTTGTTGTCTCTACGATAATTATTAGTGTTTTGCCTATACTGGAGTACGGTATTTTGTTGTCCCGTGGCTTCAGTGCAACTATTTATGAATTTACTAATAGCATCATTAAGAGTGTTAAACTGTCCTGCTTCCATGATAAGTTTTACCTTATCTATGGTGCAGTTCTTAGTTAAGGCTTTAACAGCCACATTAGTAGCATATGTGGTGGCCAATTCGCTGGATAGGCCGTCTGTAATGTAAGCATTTTCCAATGATCTTGTTAGCGTCTCTATTTCATTACAATAAGTATTAGCTGTCTTTGTATTCTGTTTTATATTCATTATTTTGGCAGTTATAACTTCTACTGATTCGCCTTTAACTGTTTTTTGTAGTTTAGTTATAATTTCTGCTATTGTGTTTTCGTTATTTATTAAGTTTCTTGCGTTTCCTTTTAGTTTAGTCTTAATTAATGAAATCGCTACGGCTTCATGAGAACCTTTTATCAGATCTACTAATTTTAATGAATCCACGAATGAACCGAGATTTTCAGCTTTACCGTCAAATTCAATTATTAGTTTGGAAGCGGTATTAAGAAATTCTACTACAGTTTGCGTCATTTTCGTGTCTTTTTCTTGTAATGATGGGAATTGTTCAAAATTTATTGGTTCATGGAGTGTAGTTGGTACTTTTAAGTCGAATCCTTTCTTTATTGCTATATTAATTAATCTGTATCTTATGTCATTGTAGAAAGCTTCAGCTGCTATTTTGTGATTTGTCGTAAGTCTGCTGTAATTAACATTTAAGAGTATTCTAATTTCTTCTAAATGGTTTAATAATATTTCTAAATGTTTATGAAGTGTTTCTCTCTTTATTGGTCTGTCTAAATTAATACATTTATATGATTGATTGAATTTTTCTTTTATGTTTCTACACTTTTCTAAAATACTTTTCCAATCCATATAGAAACTTAAACTTTGTCCAAATCATTAGCCTTACTAAGGTATCTCTTTCTAAGTGACCTTTTATGCAAAATGTAGACTTTAAGTAGCAAATTAGTTACTGATACTATTACTAAAATTAATGTTAACATCCATATGGATTTTAATTCTTCAGTGTGATCGACAATTTCTACATTATTTACAACATTTGCGTTTGTATCCTTAATTTTTGAATTTGGTTTTCCCATATTTAGATTTTAGTTTATTTATTTTATATTCTAAAAAAAAATTTTTTTTTTTTTTTTTTTTTTTTTAATTGTGTCACATTATTTGGTTAAAAAAAAAATTCTTTGCCTCGAGCGACTTGTTCGCTTATAGGCTCTAAGAGTGCAGATAAAGGCCCGCACGTCTGTTTTATAATAATCAAAAAAAATTAATTCAAGGTTTTTCTATTTGCCATTAAAAATTCTAGTTTGGAAATCCTTTCCCAAATTTTGGTGGCTCGTTCCCAAGGTGGTGGCGGTTGTTGTTTGAGTTCCCTCAGCAGGATAGCTTTTTCCCTTTTTAGTTTTTGCGTATAACCTCCCCTTCTTCTAGGCTTTTTTGTTTTGATTGGTGCTGATGACGTGAGGGTTGCCTTGTTTGTCTTCTGGCGTGCCCTGTATTCCTCAAGGGTTATAGGCTGAGGTCCCTCTTTCATTGAATAAAACTCCTGCGTCCTAATTGCCTCTTGGCCAGGCGGTACTTCTTTTACGCAGCTGACGGAACTTTTTGGCTGATCCGTCAGGACAAAATTAAAATTAAAAATTAAAATATATTTTTGGTTACTTTGGGTGCTCTACAAGGAAGCACTCCAAAGAACTGGCAGGATCGCCATGTAGTATTTAACCAAATAAATGTTTGTTTTTATTGCGAGCAACCCGTGGTGTTGCTCGAGCAAGTGTGATTTTATTCTTGTTATTTGTTTTACAATCATTTATGCTTATATACTAATTATGAGAATAATGATTAGCCTAATTTTACGAATACTTATTAACTAACGCATGGGAACCTTTAACGCAATATGATCCGTGTATCATAAGTGGTTCCCATGCAAAATAAATATTTACAGTAGGCCGCATGAACAATGCACGTTTGCAAAAGTGCCGACGCTGCACATTAGTTACTTGTGTTGAACTGACCAACGACAATAAGTGTCAGTTTCAAGTGCTTGTGTGCAGGTCTCTAAAATAATGCAAACATGCACTACAAGTCTTCCTGTAATTTATATCGATAGCAAAGATCCTAAAGCTGCAGAAAAATATGAGGTAGCAGCTAAGTCACAAATAAAGAAAATCCAAAAGATTTGGGTACTTGAAGGTTATAAAAATGCCGATAAAGAAAAAAGATGCGGAAAAGAGTAAAACAAAATTTGGATAAAGCCAAAAAGTTTGTCATTTCCGAAGATCCCAGTTGGCCAGCTGCCAAGAAAATTTTTGAGGGTGTCAAAAATCGTTTGAGACGTCAAAGCAAAGGATTAATTTTTATAACATAACGTGATGGTACCGGATTTTTACAATGTGTTTTAAACGATCGTTTGTGGCAGACTCTTAATGCTTCCACACTGTCTACTGAGAGCTCGGTACAATTGTTTGGTACACTAAAACCTTTACCAAAAGTTAAATCGGTAAGTTTTGTTTCGTGAACAATATTGCAGAAACTAATTTATTTGCTTTAGGCACCAGGTGGACATGAATTGCATGTAGATTACTGGGAACTAATCGGTTTGTCTCCTGCTGGCGGTGCTGAAAGTATTCTATATTATTGGTATACCGATCAACGCATCTATGGTGCTCAACCTCACGGCGGTTATTGCCTTAACCTTAACCTTTAACTTATCTCAGTTGAGTTGTAATTTCTTTATTTTCGTATTATGGTTTTAAACTTTGCTATATCATATTCGTGAGGTTTGTTTGTATCCACGTTTCTTGGACAAATGCAGACCTTAAGCAGTCAATGAAAGCATTATAATTTTACTTATATAAATAAAAAATAAAAAGCATTTAGAAATTAAGCAGAAAATATACATATATGTATTTAGCTGTTATAACAAACAAAAAAAAAAACTTTAATATTGTTCCTGTAATAAACAATTCAAGCATATAGCCGGCTTAACTAACAAAAACATTGTCCAAATATGTTATGTATATTCTTAAACCCACTTCATTTTCATATGAATCCACTTCCGCATGTATTTGTAATTGTTCCTTGCGATAATAAATGTTATACAATTTTTTTATTGAATTGCTCATAATCTAGCGCTCTTGACCATCAAAGCCTTGAGGCAACCAACCGGTGGGTTCATTACATATAGCTCCGGCCATGGGTGAAGGAATTTTTTTTAACATTTCTTTAATTTTGGGAATAAAATATTTACGAGGATAATAGCCATAGCGAACATACATCGTACGCCAAGATCCCGTAATTTAAGTATATCATGTGAAACACCAGACTCATACAATAATGTTGTATGTAAAAAAAACAAAGTAAAAGTTAATGGGCACATTCATAAGACGTAACTGTTGCGCGGTACGAAACACTTTTTTAACTTTTTGCAACTGTTCATCTGAAACATATTTAACTTTCATTTTCTTTAAAATTTGTGGATCTGGTCTGCTAGGGAAAGCATCGAGCATATTGAATGTTACCATGTCACGACTATCATAACTAGATTTATTTAATAAGCTATATGGGATGGTAAAAAGTATGCGGCACACACCACGGATGCTTTTCTAAAAGATTGTCACAATTTTTCTCCAATTTTTTTCTAGCGGCTTCTTCATTGGGAACTTGGAACACGTTTTCATCACCTTTATATAGGGTGTTTTTTTAAGCCCGATAGAACTTGAAATTGTAAAAAATAACACAAAAAATTAAATTGTAATCAAAATTTTTTTTTTATTCGAAAGATCAATACGTGACATTAACATTTGAAAATGATTTCGGGCATATGGGCACCGCGGCTGTTCTTGGAAGCGCATTCTGGACGTCCAATTTTGGGCCATTTTTCGAGCACTGCTGGCCGTATGTCACGAATAACACGAACAATGCTGGCCTCCAAGGCGTCAATTGTTGCTGGTTTATCAGCATAAGCCAGTGACTTCACGTAGCCCCACAGGAAATAATCGAGAGGTGTCAAATCGCACGAACTTGGAGGCCAATTGACAGGTCCATTTCTCGAAATCAACTTATCGCCAAATTTTGATTTCAATAAGTCGATGGTTGCGTTCGCCGTATGGCACGTAGCGCCATCCTGTTGAAACCACATCTCCTCCGGATCAATGTCATCCATATTTTCAAACAAAAAATCATTGATCATGGTGCGGTAACGATCTCCATTGACCGTAACGCGAGCTCCGGCCTCATTTTTAAAGAAATAAGGTCCGATGATGCCACCATCGTGAAAACCGCACCAAACGGTGCATTTTTCTGGATGTAATGGAGTCTGTAGGGTCTCTTGTGGATTGGTCTCGCTCCATATGCGGCAATTTTGCTTATTAACAAACCCGTTAAGCCAAAAATGCGCCAAAAAAACACCCTTTAGTAAGGTTTTTTTGCAAACGAAAAATAACGCATTTTTTGTTGCAAATTAAAATCATCACTTTTTTGTAAAATAAATTATTAAATTCACTTTAATTATTCGCAGTTTTACAATCGTTTTATTATAAAAATAATATTTATTTTGGCGCAAAACATAAGCAAAATTATATATTGACATTTGCGTATTTTTTCTCAATTCGCCGTTGAGACAGCTGATGAACGGCTGACGAGATGAGTTTACCTTCTTAAATTAGCCTTGCTGCCAATTATATAGGATGTCCTGTTTAAACTATCGTCAAGCAGTCGGTTAGACCGAAAACTAATCCTCCTCAAATGTAGGTAACAAATCAGGTAAACACTAATGACACTCAGGCTCCGCAGCCTAGTAATAACAGAACCTCTTATGCTAACGTCCTAAAATCAAACATTAGTGCAAACAGTAAATAATTTTATAAACACAATGGGTAATATGTTGCAGGAAATTCTAAGAATGCAATCGATGTCATTGCAAGCTGTACTTAACAAGCCATGAACTTGTGACGAGCAAAGTCACCGGGTTCGTTGTGCTCACCACAGAATCATGATTTTGGTATTGTGGAAATGAATTTTATTTTATTTGTATTTTATTTTATTATTGTTTCAGTAATTGTAGTAATATGTATGGTAAAGCGTATCAGATGGTAGATAAGTTTGAATTTAACGGATATTGTAGGGAAGTAACGCCATCTGGTTGTCAGTATACGGGTATAATACACAACAATACAACACTGAGCAATACCAGCTGTATTGCTGACGTGGCTGTAGGTGTGTGTGTGTGTATGCTTGTGTACAGGGCACAATGGTATAAAAGGGCGAACATCAACTGATGCGAGGCAGTCGGTGTGCAGATCGACATGGGAGAAGACCTACTTAAGACAGTTGGCTACACATTTTAAGTAGAGCTTGGACCATCAGATTTGACCAGCCTAAGGGTAAGAACTACTTAAAAAGGTGGATACACGTTTTAAGGGCAAGTGCTCTCAATTCTTAGCGCAAGGGTAGAGGCAAGAAAGTACGTGTGTGGGCAAACCGTGTACTAGCTTGATCTACTTTGTTCGCCCGCTAACGGCTTAATCTACCGACTTGTAAATGTAGTGTTGATTGTTAAGTTAGTAACGAATTGTTTAAGTTA
Organism: Pollenia griseotomentosa; assembly: GCA_963931875.1. NCBI lineage: Eukaryota > Metazoa > Arthropoda > Insecta > Diptera > Polleniidae > Pollenia > Pollenia griseotomentosa. The sequence continues at coordinate 166,515,727 of OZ007560.1, read as the reverse complement.
ATAAATATAATTTGTAACGTTTTGAGAAACCGTGGTGTGTTTTATTTGGCTATTCACCGAACCTGGACTCCGTTGAGCCTACCCCAGCAACCAGCGGTAAACGTGTCGTTACATTGGCGCCCGAGCAGGGACCTGAAGGTCCAACAACAAAAACAACAACAACAAAAGCAACAAAAAAAAACACCCAAAAGAACAACCACAACAAAACCAACAAGAACAACAAACAGCGACTAGAACAGAGACTAGGATGAATAATCAAGCCAGTCCAGCCCATCCAGAAGAGCCCGTGCGACCACTCTGCTGCACGAGCGTTCCCAGGGGGAGAAAAGAAGGCCGTGTGTTAGTGATAGAGACGGTACGCAAATGGGGAGTCACGTATACTGGTGGAGATAATTCAGTAGGTTTCGTGGAACGTATAGAAGAACTGGCGGAGATGTACGACATTCCCCTCGATGAAGTCGTACCGGTATTGTCCGAGTTTCTTCAAGATAAGGCCTTGATATGGTTAAGAAATAACCACCGGCGCTGGCAGCAGTGGAGCTCCTTCAAGCAGGACTTCCTCAATTTCTTCCTGCCCCCACGATATTTTGAGAAATTGGACGATGAAATTCGGAAACGTATCCAGCGTCCGCGCGAACGGTTCAAAGATTATGTACTCGCACTGCAGGACTTAATGCGACACGCCGACATGACAGAAGCCCAGAAGGTGGAGCGGATCTTTCGGAACTCGCAGGCCGACTACCAATGGTACATCCGAAGACAGGTCTTCGTCACGCCCGAAGACCTTATCAGGCTGGCCTGTGACCTCGAGTGTATCCCGAACCATCCGTCCGGTCGGAACGAGCACCATCGGGCGATTACCACCGTCCCCCCACGACGAGGCACTAGAAGGCGATCCCGACGACCCCGCCCAGCTGACCGTGCTAGAACAGCACTCCGCTGGATCGGCAGTAAACTAACGGCAGACATCCTTATCTGCGGAAAGCGGTTTCCCGGCATCGTGGACACTAGGGCCACCAAAAGCTTCGTGACACCAGCAGTGGTACAGAAGCTACCAGCCAACTCGAAGCGGACCGATATAAACATCGAGGTATGTTTGGCTGATGGTTCGAGCAAAGTTATTACCCGAGCGGTCACATATGATGTAACCTTCGGCGACAAGACCATGCGGAAAGATTTTCTGATAATGGAGGAGGCAACAGAGAATATTGTTCTAGGGGTAGATTTTCTCCACACTTTTAATACAACCATCCAGTGTGCAGGTTTAGTGGCGAACACTCGGTCAAAGGTTGTGCAGCAATCATCTTCCTCATCAGCAACGTCGTTAATGGTATCTAGTACCTTGGCAACCCAAATTCCCCAAACAACACTCAAACATATTCAAAAACAAGCATCACCGCATGTCTTCTCTTCAGCTGGAGCCAACAGCAGTTTGAGTGGAAACCCAATGAAGCTATACAACGTATCTACAACGGCAAATATTGTTGCAACGAGTTCACCGCGAATAACCCAACCGCAAATTATAAATTTACAGGCGCAACAGTCGTCACAAGTGCAAAATGCGCAGGCTCCAAGGACACTACGGACAGCTCAAGCAGCTGCAGCATCTGCGAATGCCTCTACAAATGTGGCAACAATAACGAATAAAATATCAACGACATCCAAAACTCCTGCCGCCGTCCCTGGAGATGGAAATATCGTCATAAAGCAACCATCTTCCCAAAAAATCTTTACTGGCCTCTCTACCAATACAATGGCGTTAGTTGCAGCAGCGAGTAGTCGCGACAATACGTGCAGTCAGAATAGCAGAAATTGGAATACAGATCGTGGTACGGTGCTGAACAAAAGTAACCTGCGTAACCGTAGCGGTGCACCACGTACTATGAGTCGCAACATAATGCAGGGCCATAGAGCGCCTAGCGGTCCCTGTGCCATACTGAAGTCGAATACATCATATTGTGGGATTGGTGGCAATTATTGCCATAATTACAATTACGGCGGTAATTACAACAATCGGGGCTATCGCGGCAACAACTATTATAACCGTAGTAACAATCGCAGGCAAATGCATAACAATCGTGAGGGCAACACTTCATATGGTGCAGCTATACCGTACAACATGACGCCGATCGCCTGTCGGGCCAGACCCGATGACAGGAATGATACGTCACGAAGTAGAACGCCGCCCATACTGACCGCGGCTTGAGAGATCGGACTTACACAATTGCCTGCCAAAGTGCAGGAAAGGATCAGGGGAATTGCGGTAGCACAAGCTCGGAGACGCCTCTTGTTAAAACACGAAGGAAAGCGATATCGAGTTAAAGTCTGTCGGGATGGCACGCTGCGGATCATGTTGTTGAAACCCTAACCGTCCGGGGAGAGGGGAGGTAGTGTGACGAGCAAAGTCACCGGGTTCGTTTTGCTCACCACAGAATCATGATTTTGGTATTGTGGAAATGAATTTTATTTTATTTGTATTTTATTTTATTATTGTTTTAGTAATTGTAGTAATATGTATGGTAAAGCGTATCAGATGGTAGATAAGTTTGAATTTAACGGATATTGTAGGGAAGTAACGCCATCTGGTTGTCAGTATACGGGATTAATACACAACAATACAACACTGAGCAATACCAGCTGTATTGCTGACGTGGCTGTAGGTGTGTGTGTGTATGCTTGTGTACAGGGCACAATGGTATAAAAGGGCGAACATCAACTGATGCGAGGCAGTCGGTGTGCAGATCGACATGGGAGAAGACCTACTTAAGACAGTTGGCTACACATTTTAAGTAGAGCTTGGACCATCAGATCTGACCAGCCTAAGGGTAAGAACTACTTAAAAAGGTGGATACACGTTTTAAGTAGAACTACTATTGGCATTGCTAGGCTAGTGTAGAGAGGAAGTGGGAGCATTACCTGTGAGGTACCTGGGAAAGTGCTCTCAATTCTTAGCGCAAGGGTAGAGGCAAGAAAGTACGTGTGTGGGCAAACCGTGTACTAGCTTGAGTCTACTTTGTTCGCCCGCTAACGGCTTAATCTACCGACTTGTAAATGTAGTGTTGATTGTTAAGTTAGTAACGAATTGTTTAAGTTAATAAATATAATTTGTAACGTTTTGAGAAACCGTGGTGTGTTTTATTTGGCTATTCACCGAACCTGGACTCCGTTGAGCCTACCCCAGCAACCAGCGGTAAACGTGTCGTTACAAACTGTTTAAAAATTAGTTTTTGGAACGCAAACGGCATCCGCCAACATAAAAATGAACTAAAATACTTTCTTAAAAATAAACAAATTGATGTCATGATGGTTTCTGAAACTCATTTGACCTCAAGAAATACACTTAAAATCATTGGTTATATACTATATGATATGTCGAGGAGTTTGTGAAGGTTCTGCCATTTTGATAAAATTCCTAGTCAAGCACTACCTAATGTGTGATCATCGTGAAGATTATCTCCAAGCAACGAACATTTGCGTTGAAGAATTAAATAAAAACATTTCATCGTAATACTTCCCGCCTTGATTTTCAATATCAGAAAGCCGATATTACAAATATTATAAGTCATTGGGGCCCTGTTTCCTGGCTGCTGGCGATTATAACGCTAAACATAACTTCTGGGGGTCACGACTAATAACACTAAAGGGTCGTGTTTTGTAGAATACAATCTCTAAAATGAATTTAAATGTTGCCGCGAGCGGACAACCAACATATTGTCATCGATTTTGGCGTGGTCAAAAACATCTCCACAGAAACGATTCACGTTGAAGCTTCATTAGAATTATCCTCTGATCACACACCTACAATTGTTACTATTACAAACACCAATAGAATTGTATCTCCCTCTGGTTACATAGCGACGTCAGCCACACAAATAAATTGGTTAAAATATAAAACATTTCTCAGTGCCCATTGCACAGAAAATATTCCGATTAGTACACCGGAGAATGTGGATCTCTCTATTATTAACTTTGACAGTTATCTTAAGCTAGCTGTTCAACATTCCAGCGTTACCCCCAAAAAAATTAAAAATAATAAAATACAGTCTGTCAAGAAAGAGATTTCACAATAAAAAAAATTTACTTTTTCACTTTATTTTATAAAAATAAATGTACTTTTTATTTAAAAACAAATTTGTTTTTTATTTATTGTTATTATTTACATAATTTACAATGATATAAAACAAAAAAAAAATTCACTTTGATTAAAAAAAAGCAAAATATTTAACTAAAAAGTTAATACTTAATTTTTTTGATGTCAAGAAACTCTTTTCACAAACATTGCGACCTATATTAAGCATTAACATTATTACAAAAAAAATGGATTTTTTACTTTTAATACTTGATGTGACTACCCTTAGCAACTTCCACGCATTGGACTCTCTTTTTAATCGAGAGAATTAACTTCCTTAAGTCATAGTTGGCTGGTATATTTTGCCACTCTTCCAATATTGCGGCTTTTAGAGCTGTCTTGTTAGTCGGTTGTCATTTAGCTACTTTTTTTTTCAAATGAACCCACAAATTTTCAATCGGATTTAAGTCCGGACTTTGGTCAGGTGTTTTTATAACTATACCGTTATTATATAGTAGCCACATTCTTACTACATGGGACTTGTGTTTGGGGTCCTTATCTTGATAAAATTTTAATTGGTGCTTATTATCTCGTATGAACCCAAATTTTTTGTGCACTGCTTATCAAGTTATTTTGCGAAATGCTTAAATATTGTTGCGCATCCATGGTTGTCTCTATAAAAGCTAAATCTCCTACCCCTTTGCGCGATTTTCCAACAATGTTAGGGGTTTTTTCCACACTCTAGTTGGTCCATCGTTGTAGTACAACTTTATTTTGGTCTCTTCGCAGAGTATCACATCGACCCACAGGTTGCGAAATGTTTCTTATGACGAAGGAAAAACGTTCTCTATATTTACTGCAGAAAAAAGTGTTAATTTTACCGGCTGCTCTTGAACAGTATGCGTTTTTAAATAAGACCTGTCGAACAGTTTCATGAGAAACAACAACATTACACTCTTCTTCAAGCTCCTTCGCAAGTCTTCTTGTAGAAATCTTTGGGTTATGGGTCACTTTTCTTAGAATTAATTTTAGTATGAGGACCTTCCCCAGGCTTTAATTATAGCCTACCCTCTTTTTCAGCACAGAAGAGCACATTATAAATGGTTATTCTTGATACCAAAAACCTTTCTTATAGCTCCTGAGTACTTGCCCCCAATTGGTGGTTGTCATAAATTAGTTGAATCACTTCTTACGATAATCGTTTCCCTGGCAATTTTTTACACTTAAACTTACTATGTAAATTACGTATGCAGCAGAGGTCTGCATGTGTGCGATTAAACGGCACATGAATTCACATATCAAACTAGCAAGTAGTGTGTTGTGTGTGATTTTAGAATCATACACAATTAATTGTGTGTAAATAATAGCCTATGTGTGCAAAGCGTTCAATTATTTATGTGAGTGTTGTGAGAGAAATATTTGATACAGGTATAAATAACAAATTTGCTCTTTAATTCGAGTAAATACACTTGTGTGACGATGTACATATTGTGTTTTATCAACACAACATGTGTTTTATCAACACAACATGTGTTTTGTGTTTTAAAATTTTGTTTTATCGTATTAAAAACAAAATATTAGTAAAAAGATGATTCATTGAATTGAAATGAATTGAATGAAACGATAAATGTTAGGAAGAGTAAACTATAAAAAAATGTAAACAAAGTTTTTTAGTTTTTTTTTTGTAATTGTTTTGTTTATTTTATTAAATGTTGTCAACGTTTTGTTTATGAGAAACACAAAAATAAAACAAACAAAAAAGCGGTAAGTCGCTGAATTTGCCCATAAACCGCTGATTCTGCAACACTTTTAATATTTTAAGCTTGAAATGTCAATTTTAAGTTGAGCAGTTTTACTTATTTTTTTAAGATTTACTGTTTCTTTCTATCAATTCTATATCATCAATGAATAAAAATATAGTGTAATAAGTGCTTAAGAATTATTGCCTTTGTATACTGGTTTGTCATATTTTAAAATATTTGTTTTTATAATATTATTATTGTTATTGTTTTTGCATATAAAAAATACATTTATTACAACCATTTCATTTTATTACTTTTTTTGTTAAAATTTTAACTTTCCTCTTCACTTACCAAAATAAGAAAGTCAAGAAACACACGAATGATTAGTGTGATTTTTAACTTCGCTCAGGTTTTTTTATTGTCATATGTATGAATTTGAGTTCATCAAACAATAAACAATAATAGAGAAACACACACAATTAGTGTAAGTGTATGTGGCTAACTTTTTAATGAACGGTGTTGTGTTGATCTCTCATTTAAAATGATTGAGCGTGAATGACTCGCTCTCATTTTTTTTACACATTTGATAAGCATATCAAATACACACACAGCATTCATTTGGCTACCAAATCATTTGTGCAGACCTCTAGTATGCACTACAAAAATTCTGGGCCAAATGAGTTGTAAAATTACAAAGAAAACTAACACACGTCATAAATATCGGTATGTTACCGTTAACAGTCAAGAGTTTCCAAAAACATTAAAAAACGTAGCGTTGTGCAAATAGTTATTTGACACCAATAAACTGCAGTACATGTTGGTTTTTGCAATATTTTTGTGTCTTTTTCACTGAATTTGGTCTTTATTTTTGTTTCTAGCATAATATACATATAAAGAACAAATGAGCTAAAATTTTTTTTTTTAAAAACTTAACAAGACTATTTTTTATATTCAACATTTTTTATTTTTCGAATTTATTCTATGAGTTACATTTCAGTTATGTATTTTATAAAGCTTTTTTGTAATAGTTCTATTCCTTAAATTTTTAGGAATGACTTTTATACACTACCAGACTATTATATTGTATTTTCTTGTTACATTTTACCTTGGCTATCCATTGGATAGCAATGAAGTATATTGTATTGTAAATTTACAAAAAAGCTTTATAAAATACATAACTGAAATGTAACTCATAGAATAAATTCGAAAAATAAAAAATGTTGAATATAATATAAAAGTAACCTACGAAAGGAAATAATTCCCAGTTTCTAAGACTATTTTTTATTAAAAAATTATAAAATTTCCCAAAATTTACTAAATGTGAAAAGTCATTCTTGACAGACTGTATATTCTTCAGATTTCGAGCGGCTCTTGACTGAAAAAAGGAGAGTTCGAAGAGAGTGGCAACTGTATAGATCCCCGCAACTTAAGAATTCATTAAAAGATTACACAAAAAGGCTAAGAAAGTTACTGCAGACGCAGTAAAAAATATCTTAAGGAACTTGATGCAACTCCACAATCAGACTACTCATTATGGCGTGCAGCTAGAAATCTAAAAAGGCCAGTTATATCGAAGCCACCATTAAGAAACTTAAATGGTACTTGGGCAAGAAACGATATTGAAAAAGGAAATCTGCCTGTTAGTCACTTGAAAAACGTATTTACACCAAATATATCTCACAATATTGCGGTCAAGTTACCACCTGCTGCTGCTAGAGCAGCTATTCCCCTCAGATTTGAGATAAGAGAAATCGAAAAGGCTGTTTTAAATTTTAAATGACAATGGGTGTATACCTAACCATCAATTCGGTTTCAGAAGAGAACATAGCACAATTGAACAAACCCACCGGATAGTAAACGCCATAAGAAAAGCCTTTGAAGAAAAAAATATTGCTCCGCTCTCTTCATCGATGTTTCTCAAGTTTTTGATAAAGTCTGGCATGTAGGCTTGTTACATAAATTGAAGCTAAACCTACCGGTTAACACACACAAGCTGTTAAAAAGCTACTTGGTCGGTCGAAAATTTATTATTAAAGAAGGTGATTTTTTAAGTTCTCCTCAGCCAATTGAAGCTGGAGTCCCACAGGGAAGCATCCTGTGTCCACTTTTTTTACCTTATCTATACCTCGGACATGCCAACAAACAATTACATCCTAATCTCAACTTTTGCTGACGATACAGATTTTTTGTTAGTTTATATTTAATATATGAAGATGCAATAAATAAATAATGAAAAAAAATTTCTCACCAACTTTTATCAATTATGGGTCGAATTTTTTTTGTTATATTAGTGAGACAGTAGTCTTTAAGAAATGGTTCTTTCATCTATGTCTCATTTATAAGTGATGTGTTATTTTATGTTTTCCCAGGTTCTACATTTTTGTTAGATCCGAATTTCAGATGAATAGAACTGGTTAGGATTAAAAGGGGTTCAAGAGATTTTAGTACCATCAGAAAGCTTAAAGTGTCCTCTTTAACTCCATATATACTTTTGTAACTGTCTGTTGATTTTAATGAAATTACTCGCAACATTTTTTTGCTCTTGTTATTTTACTGAAATATAAAAGAATGGTTTACAAACGTTTTGTTTGAAAAATAATTCTGCAACTGATGCAATTCTTGAAACTGTCATAGTCAAGCAGGTTTTGAGTTGATTTGAAAGAACACGGGTCCATAGAGGGTCGGGAGAGTGACTGACGGACCTCTAAAACTGGTAACCTCGGATATACAAACTTTAAAAAAATTCGCCAAAAATATATGTATTTATGGATTGCAAAAAATTTGATTTAAGCTGACCTAGAGACCTAGCTGCCTTTAGAGATATTCGGATAAAACGGATTTTTTGAGTTGATTTTTTAACGATTTTTCGAGTTTCTTAATCGGGTGAATTATGTTTTTTATCAAACTTTTATCAGTTGTGGGTTAAACATTTTTTATATTGGCAGAAAAGCAGACTTTAAGTTGTATGTATTATTAAATGCTTATTCATTTCTCTATAAGAAAAATGGTATATTAATATGCGTATAAAACTAAAACATATGAATACTCATTTTACACCAAACGATGGCAATATTCTTTCCTGATAGAAAATATTTTTTCAGAAATATATAAAAATGTTTGCATTTTTCGAAAGAAAACGTTATAAGTATGCTTGTATTTAGTAGCAAGTCAATTCGACTTCTGTTTCTCCTACATGTCCTATCCAAAAAAAAGATATCTTATTTTTCAGACTAAAAAAAAACACACAGATTTCAATAAAATTAGAACAGTATTGTTTTCTAATATGTCCATAATTTTCTGGAAAATTCTGATCAAAATCGGGTGGTAAACAGTAACAGTACTGCCATTATTGTAAAAAAAAATAATTTTTTAAAAGCGTTTTTCTGGGATTGGGAATTTGGAGTATTTCTCCAAAGATCGGTCAAAAAGTTTTTGAGTTAGGGTAAAAATTTTACACTTTGGCCATGCTAAAAATTTTAAAACCCTCGTCTGAAGTTAGAAATTATTTTTTTTTATACATAAGCCATTCGCATCCCAATAAGCGACCAAAACTATCTAAAGAAAAGGACATAAACTTTCTTTTAAGCAAAAAAAAAAAAACACTCCGGATAAAAAAAAAACAAAAAAAGTTTTAAATTAAAAAAAAAAAATTAAAAAAAAAACAAAAAAAAATTGTTTCCGAAAGATTGATCAAATAGCTATCGAAGCTAGTTGGGAAAAATTTTGCTAACACCAATAGGTAATAAGTTACATGGATGAGAAAGAACACTGCATATGCTAAAAATTTAAAAACCCTCGTCTAGAGTTAGAAATTATTTTTTTTTATGCATAAGCCAATCGCATCCCAATAAGCGACCAAAACTACCTAAAAGGAAAAGACATAAGCTTTCTTTGGAGCAAAAAAAAAAACATTCCGGATAAAAATATGTGAAAAAAAGTTTTAAGTTAAAAAAAAAAAAATATATATCAAGATTGATCAAATCAGTCTTTGCTTGACCGAGATAGAAATCAGACATAGTTTCGCAATTTCTTTTCTTTATTTTCGTGTACTCGTATATTCAATATACATACATTAATATTGCATTCATAAAAATAAAAAAAATTTATTTTTGTGACAAAAAAAAATAAAAATAAGACAAAAAAATTGTTAAATTCCAAAAACAATTAAGTGCAAGAATGCACATAAAAAGTGCATTCTTAAGTAAAACAACAATTTTGCTTTACAGTAATTTTGACTTAGCTGCACAATCTCCTTTGCACGATTTTTTGTGCAGGTAAATCAAAAAAGCAGCTATCTTAAATGTATTTAGCTGCCTAAATGTGCAGGTACGCAATTGTGGTTACCTGCATAAAAGTGCAGCTAAAGTAAAGTGTTTGAAAAAGAAGTATCAAACGTTCAAACAACCTGTAGTCATTTGTTATGCATTTTTATAAAGAACGAGATAACCAAATTGTTAACAATAAAGTGTGGGACAGAAAAGTCGCTGTAGTACAACGTTAAGAATAGCGCTGCAAGCTGTCAAAAGTTAAAAACGGCAGTTTCAAAGTAGTGTCAACAGAACGTAGTTGTAGTAGCCGTTGAAGTTGAAGCGCAAAAATCGAAATTTTGAACTTTGTTGCGCTACAGAGCAAATACTTCAAATACTACTACAACTACTTTATTCTATCGTGGTAAAGTTGCTGTAACCACAAACCATATGCATAAATGTAGGTACATGCAAACAAAATAAATGAATTATAATGATATCAATTTGACTTGTTTGCGATTTTTGTTTTTATAAACACCTAAAATTGGATATTAATGTGAAAAAGTGGCCACCACATTTTGTCATGTGTGCAGCTAACTTTGATGTTTTATATGAAAATATTTTAAAGCTGCCAAAATTATGTAAAATGTGCAGGTATACAAAATGCACGTAAACAAGGATTTTGGAGAATAATTATAGACAATATGTATTTTAGGCAGTTAAGTCAAAGTGCAGCTAAGTTGAATTTTTTGTATGAAAATAATTTTAAAATGCCAAAAATGTTGGGTTCTTATCTTAAATGTGCAGATAAATAAAGTGCACTTAAAAAAGGAATTTGTATGGGTTTATAAAGAATAATGCCAAAAATGATAAATTTTGTGCAGTTAAGTCAAAAGTGCACGTAAATAAAAGGCAGCTAAATCAAAACTACTGTATAACGATGGTAAACCTAAGAGTAAACAGTAAAGCTAAAGAAAACAACAAAAATGATGAACCAATTTGGCAATGTGTTACAACAAATAAACGCAAACGGATTCAGTCACAAAAAAAAAACAAAAAGAATAAATTCATATGATGCTCCAACTACATCAGTATACAACAACAAATATTCTTTGCTTGATACTCGAGATGATGAAAAAAACAATGATCAGATTACAATACCAAAACCACCACCAATCTACATTCCTAATGTAGCAAATATTAATCTTGTGATTACTAAATTAAGTGAAATTATATCCGATAAAGATTTTAATTATAAGTCTTTAAGGGAAGGCCAAGTAAGATTGATGTTAAAGTCTGTAGATTCATATAGAAAAGTCATTAAGTATTTAGAGAGTTCAAGTATTTATTTTCACACGTATCAATTAAAACCGGAAAGGTCGTACAGAGTTATAATTCAAGGACTCCATCCTACAATCCCCACTGAGGATACTAAAGCTGAATTTATCGGTTTAGGTCACTCGGTTTGATCTGTAACAAATGTTAGAAGTCGTGTAACGAAAGAGCCTCTTTCAATGTTTTATGTGGACTTGGATCCAGACCCCAAAAATAAAACTATTTATGACATAAAATACATAAGCCATGCTCTCATCAAAACCACCACGTAGAACCAATGAACTGGTACAATTTCATCGAGGTCAACAATTTGGACATACGAAAGCATACTGTAAAAAACCGTACAGATGTGTTAAGTGTGGCATGGATCACCCTACCGTGGAGTGTAAAAAACCGCTGAAACTCCACCTCGTTGTGTTAATTATATGTTAAACCATACTGCCAATTACAAAGGTTGTAGAATTTATCAAGACCTTGTTTCTAACAGCAATAATAGACAAAAACAACCTACAAGTAGCCAAAATAATTATGTTAACCCGAACCATATTCTTCGAGAATACCATTGAAACATTTACCAAATTGATCCATGAAGCAGCATTTATAGCTACTCCACAGCAGCAGCAGCAAATAAATGGTAATAATTTTCGTCTATCGACTGAAATTAGAGAGCTAATTGCAAATAGGAGACGATTAAGGATTATATATCAAAGCACTAGAAGCATATTAGATAAAACAAATTTTAACAGAGCATCTCAACTACTAAAAAAGCGCATAAAAGATTATAAAAACGAATTATTAAACAATTATTTAAAAAATTTGGATGAGGTCACTAATGATGACTGTGGAATGCAACTAAATATTTAAAACGTCCAATAAAAAGAAACATCCTAGTAAAAAATTTAAGCGGTGAGTGGTGTAGATCAGACATCAGCAAGGCCAATGCTTTTAAGAAACACTTAGAAACAACATTTAACCCATTTATTTTAAACAATCCCATTGTAAGGGCTGATATTGAGAACTTTTAAGATGTTCCTTGTCAAATGGATCGTCCTATTAAACCAATATCCCCAGCCGAAGTAGGAAAATCAATTGATAAGTTGAATAATAATAAAACTCCTGGTTACGATAATATCGATTCCAAGGTTTTAAAATCTTTGCCAAAAAAAGGAATTGTTTTTCTCACAACAATTTACAATTCCATATTAAGGCTAAACCATTTTCCATCGCAATGGAAATATGCAAAAATAATAATGGTTGTAAAGCCTGGCAAACCCGAAAATAATGTTGCATCCTATAGACCAATCAGTTTGTTGTCAAGTTTTTAAAAAATTTTTGAAAGGCTCTTTTTAAAGAGATTAATGCCAATCTTAGAAAAACAAAATATTATACTGGATTATCAGTTCGGGTTTAGGCATAAACATGGAACACCAGAACAGTGTCATAGGATTGAAAATACCATTTCATACGCCTTAGAAAGAAAATTGTATTGTTCTGCTGTATTTATAGATGTGCAACAGGCTTTTGACAGAGTCTGGCACAGTGGAATCCTGTATAAATTGAAAAACCTCATCCCATCCCCATTTTTTTGGTACTAAAAACATATATTCAAGACAGATCTTTCTTTGTGAGCATAAATGAAAATTATTCAAGTTTTGGTTTTGTTAACTCGGGTATTCCACAAGGTAGTGTCCTGGGACCAGTTTTGTACACAATTTTTACAGCAGATATGCCAACAATTGAAAATATTACTACTGCTACGTACGCAGACGATACTGCTTTATTAGCATCAAACGAATCACCGTTAATAGCTTCCGAGATGCTTCAAAGTCAATTGAATCTTCTTCAAGATTGGCTTCAAAACTGGAATATTAAACTTAATAACACAAAGTCCGTTCATGTTACATTATTTTTTAATCACATGACGTGTTTTTTTTAACTCGGCTTACGGTTTTTTTCTTTTAATACAAAATAAGTATTTATAATATTATATTATTACCTTTTTAAAAAATAATATATCAGCGAATGGACGCTTTAAAATAATTCTTAATTAGTGAACATAAACGTTAATAATAAAAATTACAATTAAAAAAAAAATATATGTATGCACACACATACATCATACAAACATTTTAAGCAAAAACATTTCTTGTTTTTATATATTCTCTTTTTTTATTCTCGGGGGTTTTTTTTTTTTTTTTTTTTTTTTCCACAATAGAACGGGAGTTTTCCCCACAGTGACAGGTACCGCGACCAGGTCAGGTCTATTGTACCCACTCCCCTTAGCTGGCCAAAAGTCCCTCCGCTTCCCATAGGAACCCAACCAGGGCCTTTGCCGATATATTACCGATTCGGGACGCACACATTGTACCATGCCCCAAGTGCCTTCTTCTGGCCCATGCCAGCGCCGGGCAGTCACACAGTACATGCTCCGTCGTCTCGTCCCCGTCTAGACATAGTCTGCATTCCTGATCCTCAGCCAGGCCCATCAGATAAAGGTGGTATTTGATCGTGTGGTGACCTGTCAAATAGGCCACCAGCAGTAGCAGATCCCGTCTGCCGAGACCATTCGTCCTCATTACATTCCCGGGGGAGATAAATCTCCTTGCCTGACGCATTCCCGGAAGCGAAACCGGGAATGCGTCTCGGGGTTTTTAAACAACAAATAAAAAGAAGATCACAATTAAACAAACAGTAAAATAAAATAAAAAAAAAAACTGTTATGAATGCGTATAATGCAAAAACAATGAAACATTATGAAAGAAATGCTTATGTTACAGTGAGTGTTGACGAAACAAATGTAGAAACAAAACAAAGAATCAATGATAGAAATTACTTAACGGCTAACCCTATTACTCGAACTCGTTCCCTCTCACCCTCATTGTTTACAAATACGGTCGATCGTAATACAATAACAAATCTTTTAACTGCAAAAGTTTCCGCAATGCCAAAAACTACTTTTTTTACAAATACTGTCGATCGTAATACAATAACAATTCTATTAACTGCAAAAGTTGCCGCAGTGCCAAAAACTACTTTAATAAGTGATGATATGGTTAACCCCAAAACAGCCGCTATGGATAACTCAGTATCTCAAGTAAAAATTACTCAAAAGCCTCTAGTACAAGTTGGCATTGATAGATATATAACAGTGCTTAAATGGGGTTAGCCCTACCTCCTCAGCAGTGGCTTCGGCACCGAAAGTTTTAAAAGATGGTACAACTGACAAAGTTTTAAAAGATGGTACAACTGACAAAATAAATTCCCAAAATCATTTTCAATTCTGGAGGATGAATCACCAAACGTGATAAAGTCGTCCAAGCCTCCCCCGATATATCTTAGGGAGCAAAACTCAAATGAGCTAATAATGAGTTTGATTTCGGTGATAGGAGAAAATTCGTTTTACGTAGCGGCAATCAAGCGTGGTAGTATAAACGAGACAAAAATACAAGTACAATTGGTTAAAATATAAAAAATATCTCAGTACCCATTGCACAGAAAATATTCCGCTTAGCACACCGGAGAATGTAGATCGCTCTATTGTTAATTATGACAGTTTTCTAAAACTAGCTGTTCAACATTCCAATATTGCCCCAAAAAAAACCAAAAATAATAAAATATATTCCTCAGATGTCGAGCGTCTTTTGTCTGAAAAAAGGAGAGCTCGTAGAGAGTGGCAATTGCACAGATCCCCTCAACTTAAGAACTTACTAAAAGACTGTACAAAAAGGCTGAGACTTAAGTTAGAAACTGGAGTTTCGTCATTACTTGACGAAACGCTTTGCATTGATACATTGTTTGATTTTAAGACGTTAGCATAAGAGGTTGTGTTACTACTAGGCTGCGGAGCCTGAAGGTCATTACTGTTTACTTGATTTGTTACCTGCATTTGAGGGGGTTTAGTTTTCGGTCCAACCGACTGCTTGACGATAGTATATACAGGGCACCCTCTATAATTGGCAGTGTGATTACCACCACAGTTGCTGCATTTTTTTACGTTGGGGTCGGTTTTAGACTTATCGCAAAGAACTGTACCATGTAATTCACCACATACTACGCAAAAAGGGGGTAAGTAGCAGTATGCCTTAGTATGGCCAAATTCTTGGCAGTTCAGACATTGAACGGGCTACCTCTTTTGTGCGGCTCCTCTATAGTTACTTTTCTGTACAGAATGTATTTTAAATAATAGATGGGATGCGTTTCATTTTTTTTAAGCTTAACGTCGCCGGGTTCCAACTCCACTCGAAAAAGTGGTTGGGGAATTTTCTACTTTTAATGTTTACTACATGTTTTACCTTGAAGCCTTTTTCTTCTAGGAATGTTTTTACCTCTTCTGGGTCCACACATGAGTCAATACCCTTAATCACTACCTGAAGATCTTTACTGCTTTTCAGTTGGTATGTAAAAAAGTTTTTTTTTAGTGCTTCAAAGTTGTTTATTATTTTGCGAAAATCATTCTCATGATTGACTTGTATTTTTGTCTCGTTTATACTACCACGCTTGATAGCCGCTACGTAAAACGAATTTTCACCTATCACTGATATCAAACTCTTTATGAGCTCATTTGAATTTTGCTCCCTAAGATATATCGGGGGAGGCTTAGACGATTTTATGACGTTTGGTGCTTCAGAGGATTCATCCTCCAGAATTGCAAAACGATTTTGAGAATTTATTTTATCAAAAGATGGTACTTTTGAGGCCGAAGCACCTGCTGCAGAGGTAGGGCTGCGTCCCCGTTTAAACACTGTTATGTACCTGTCCATACCAACTTGTACTGTAGGCTTTTGAGAAGTTTTTACTTGAGTTACTGAGTTGTCCATAGCGGCTGTTTTGGGGTTAACCGTATCATCACTTATTAAAGTTTTTTTTGGCACTGCGGCAGCGCTTGCAGTTAGCAAACTTGTTATTGTATTACGATCGACCGTATTTGTAAACAAAGAGGGTGAGAGGGAACGCGTTCGAGTAATAGGTTTAGCCGTTAAGTAATTGCTATCATCGATTCTTTTTTTTGTTTCTACTTTTGTTTCGTCAACACTCACTGTAACATAAGCATTTCTTTCATTATGTTTTATTTTTTTGCATTGTTCACATTCATAAGAGTTTTTTTTATTTTACAGTTTGTTTAATTGTGTAATCCTGAAATTTTTCGTATCTTTTGAATCTGTACGCAAAATGTACTAAAACTTATTAGGACTGATAATCGTAACCGACTCAATACTAATACAATAGCAGATTTGATAATGATAAAAGAAAACATTAAGGAGGTTTCAACATACGATAAACCTAAATCGAGGATTACTAGTAGTGCGAAGTTGTTCTGAGGAAATATGAAAATCTTTTTTGATTTCAGAAAATTTATATGAACTTTTTGATATAATCGTCTTAGTATAAACGCCTTAACTCGAATATTAATTTTTACAAAAATTAATGTTTTGATAGTTGCATATCGTCATCTTAAAGACCTAATAACCTATCTGCAAAAATTTCAAAATTTAGTTTTTTTTTTGATTTTTATTCCCTATATCATAACGCATATGTGTGCAAAATTTTGAACATGTAATATTTCAAATGACATAGTTTTTGTACCTAGAGGACCGGTACGCACTAAAAAAAAAAGAGAAATATAAATCATCAAAAATCACGATAAAAGTTTAATTTTGTTGCGTAGTGTAATTTAAAAAAACATTAAGTACTTTTTTTCTTAAACCAGTAAAAGAAACTATAACTGTTATTATTTAGTGTACATATCCATATGTATAAAGAAATTGTTATTTGTTTATAGTAATTAGTACTGCTGATAGGTTGTTTGGTTTCAGATTTTTACAATTTCAAATAACCAAAGTGACATAACATAAGCTGTGTTTAGAAAAACAAAATTTTCTCAACCGATCTATATTTCTGGTTTCATGTTAATCAAAATATGTAATTTTCGTTTCAATATTGTCAATAGTTCCAATTTTATAACGTTTTTTCCCTCTCCTGTAAACTTTTGAGAACTGCAGATAGGTTATTTCGTTTTTAAGGTGACGATGTAATTAATTTTAAAGTTTGCTTATTCTATTTTAATAAAATTACATACCTAATATTTATGACTTAAATAAATATAAAAAAGATCTTATATGATATATGTAATTTTCTTTACAAAAAACATTAAATCTATTATATATATGAAAATGAAACGGTCCATGTATGTAATCGCATCACGTGAGAACGTCTGGAGGCATTTAGCTGATTTTTTTCTATTAGATTCGAAATTTTCAGGAGATGGTTAAAAAAAAAAAAATAAATTTAAAGATTCGTGGTAAAATTCGGAAATTTTAAGTTTTTAATATATTGCCCTCCATTTTACTTCTCATTTTTATTAATAAGAGAAAAATGTTGTAGAAACTCGAAGAACTTTTCTTCTATTTTACATTTTTAATATGAAAATATTGAACTTCTGATAAAAAATTTGTGTAGATATGTATTTAAATAAAAGGATATATCGTTAACTTAGTCGGAAAAAGTGCTAAGTCCACTTTTCGTCGAAATTGAGATTTTGATGTAGCTTGCTAGTATAATTCAATATACATCATTTACAAGCAAAAATAATACCATTATTTTGTTTTTTCTTGCTGGAATGCAGTGGTAGGCAAATATGCTAAGTCCAAAAAAAAAATTTAAGTAGTAAGAAAATATGCCAAGCCCATTTGAAAGGAACAAATTTTTTTTAAAGTCTTTTCTTTTCAAGTTGGATTATAAAGAATTACATGAATTTGGCAATAGCTACAATATTAAATATGTATCTTCTTTGCATTTCATATAATTCGTTATATCAAAGTGATTACAGTTTTGAATGCTTTTGCATGCATTGAGAATTTTGGTTATTTTAAAAATTTTTTTCGTCCACCACACCTCTAAATACAATCTTAAGTATTTACTGTCTTCAGTCGAATTATATACGGGTTTGTGAATCTAAAAAAATATAAAATATTGCAAAATACCATAATTATAGTGTACACTCCATCTTTGAACGTGCAACTTAAAATATAAATATTTCTGTCTCTGCTGAATATATTGATATATGCAGAACAGCCCGGAAAAAGCCTAAACAATACGACGTTACATATTTAGACTTTTCGTTTTTTAAACATGTCAACACCTTGCAATTTTATAAAAGCATTCGGCCTGGACGAAGTAAAGGAGATCACAAGGTAACGGATATTCGTGCAATTAAATATACACCAAATTGTGAAATAAAGTATTGACTTCGTTTCACCGAAGAGTGGAAAAATTTACCACAGAAAATAAATAAAAATATAAAACCTATTCACCAAGGCCCATTGAATAGGTCTGCTTACTTGTACAAAAACAAAAAACGACATGTATTTTGTTTGTGTAAAATTTCTTTTTAGCTGTCAAAAACTTACTACCACATACACAAAGCAAAAGGAAAAAACGTGTTTGTGTGACATACCATAAACGTAAACAAACATTTGCATGTATAAAAAAGTTAAAATTTTTGTTAAATTATAAAAATAATTTATTTCTTTTACACTTTAAATAAAAATAAAATTAAAAAAGTGGGACATTAAACAAATTTCCACACCCACTTGCAAATTTTTTTTTACAAACTGCACAGTAACGCATTTTGCTATTATTTTGTTTATAAACACTGTATTTTAAAACACTTTTTAAAATTTCAAGTTTGGGGTTAAAATTTTAACTACACTTTTATAAAAACGATTGCTTAACACCCGAAAATCACACAAAAAACTTGAACAATAATACACATACAATCAATGGCGCTTAAATTTGTGTGGGAAAAAACAATAAACGTAAACAAACATATACATGCAAATGTAAGCAAAATGTAAACAACTTTTGACAACTAAAAAGAACATAAACAATGATCATCAGGCTTCCTGCACAGACCTGTTCAATGGGCCTTGCTATTCACTTTTCGAGTTTGGAATCACTCTACAACGAAAGAAGGAAAATAACGGCAAGAAAATATGAAGACCTGCAATTTTTAAAACTGACTACCCAACGACCATCACCGTTTTTATGATGATATACCTCATCTATGACTTGTTTTTCTAAATATTAAAAACCATAAATAGTTCAACAAAATAACCACAATACTAATTATCCTCTACCTATTTTTTTAACACTATTGGATTCAACATAATCGTATAATTTTAAGCAATTGGATATTCCCTATATCGCAAAAATATACCTTTTTATTATTTTTTATTTCTTTTTTTTTAAACTAATAATTCTTATTCATATTTATTTTTAACCGATAAATATATTGTTTATCAACACCAATGAAATAACTACATTCTTGTAAACTCCAAACACATTTACTTTTTAAATAGTCTTATTGAGCTTTTTTTGACGAATTATGCTTCATAGGGAACAATTCCTTAAATTAAATTCCAGAAATAAAAGAAAACATATTTAAGGAAAATATGCTTAGTCCCTACTAAAATAATGAAATTTTAAAGAGCAAATGTTCTATGACCAAAAAAGCCTGTAAGTCCGCAAATGATTTATTTTAAAATCCTACGACTACTGGTAATTTAAGAGCAGGGACTAAAGAAAAAAACTGCATTTACAGATTTTCAAAATGTCTACTAAAAAAAATTACACAGTTTTTTGTCTCTCCAGAATTATTTAAAAAAATAGACTTAGCACTTTTTCCGACTAAGGTAACGATATACCGAACTATAATTAATTTTTAGTCCTTACATATTATCGTTTATCTCTTTTTAAAAAGTTTTGCATAGAATTTATGAAATTAAACACACTGTATTCTTTTCACTTCTCTTTTTTCTAAGTACGAGAAAATTTAAAGCGAAACTCGAAGAACTAAACTTTTTGACACACTGTCCCCTTTTGACTACCATTAGTAAATAGCTTTCGCGCGAAGCCGGGGCACTCAGCTAGTAAGAAATAAAAATGTTAAACGTTAAACATGATTTTTAAAATTTTATTCAAAATGTATCTTTTTGGGAAAATTGTATCTTTTTGGAAACTAAAATGTATATTTCTCGAAATTTCACTGGCAACACCGGTCATATAGGCCTATAAGATTACTTTCTAATATATCAAAGCTGTTTGAGAAGCTGTTAGTGTCAAAATTTACCCCAAATTTAAATGAAAATAGATGTATTCCTAACCACCAATTCGGCTTTAGAAGAGAACACAGCACAATTGAGCAAACCCAACGAATTGTAAACGCCAAAAGAAAAGCCTTTGAAGAAAGAAAATATTGTTCCGCTGTCTTCATCGATGTTTCTCAAGCCTTTGATAAAGTCTGGCATGAAGGCTTATTACATAAATTGAAGCTTAACTTACCAGTAAACACACACAAGCTGTTAGAAAGCTACTTAGTCGGTCGTCAATTTATTATTAAGGAAGGACATTTCTTTAGTTCACCTCAGCTAATTGGCGCTGGAGTCCCACAGGGCAGCATCCTGTGCCCTCTATTATACTTAATTTATACTTCGGACATGCCAACAAACAACTGCACCCAAACTTCAACATTTACAAATTATACAGCTTTTCTTAGTGTCCACGAAAACCGTTATGAAGCATCTCGTTGCTTACAGCATCATATATTTCAACTTGAAACATGGTTAAGATAATGGTCAATGAGCAAAAATGCGTACAAGTTAAGGCGACAGCATTCTTTTAAAGTTCTGTTCGTTTTTTTTTTTATTATCAATACAATTTATTTTAAAGTTCTTTTCGTTCCTTTCAAATATCGATACAGTTCAAAATTTCTGCTGACGCTTGCCGCAGAAATAAAATGTTTTCAATATTAGTATCAAATTACTTATCACGCGCAATTAAGAATTGCTGAATTGCAATTCATCAAAATAATTGATTATTACCGCGTAAACAAAAATCATGTTTGCTATGGGTATTAATAATTAAGTATAGAATAAAATTAAGTCAGTTTTAAGTTGGTGTTGAAAGATAGATGTGGAAATAAAATAAATCTTTTTAAAAACTAAAAAACTAAATGTTTTAATTGGGGGCTCAACCGGGATCGCCCACCGTATCAACATCCTGAAAAAAAAACAAGTAAGGATTCGGTTAAGTGATCAAGAAAAAAATAAAAATAAGTATCATTAAAAAAAAGGAGAAAAAATAAAAATAAGTATCCTTAAAAAAAGGAGAAAAAATAAAAAAAACTATCCTTAAAAAAGGAACATTTTTTTTTTTTAAATAAGTATCCCTAAAAAAAGGAGAAAGTATACTTAAAAAAATAGGAAAAAATTGAAAGTTTAAAAAAACAATCAACCTGGTGCAAGTGAAAGATTTTTTCAGTGCTAGCTCTTACTGCCAAAGTGACTTAATAACATACAATAAAAACAAAAATTACTAAAAACAAAAATTACTAAAAACAAAAAACAAATTCTTTTGAAAAAAATTTTTTTTTTACTCTAAAGTGCGGCAGCAAATATTTGTATAAACTCTTGAAATTACATATAAATTTTTAAACAAATCGTGCAAAACCTGTGGAAAAAAGAAACTTACAAGGAAAATTCAAATTTTATTTCAATAAAAACAATTATTATTGAAACTGCCCACTCCAAGGCAGCAACACCCCAGAACGATTGGGAATCTGGGCCAGCTGTAAAATAATCCACGAAAGCCGACAACCAAATCAGTTTCTACTAACAGTTTAATTATTTGTATGTAAGTTAATTTAAAAATTGTTTATGTGAATTAATATAAGGAAAAAGTGTATTTATTTTGATAAAAATTTAAGTGAAGATTTTCTACTAATTTGTGCTCGCATATTTGTTTGAAGTCTTAATAAAATAAAATTATAAATACAAAATTTTGTAAACGCTGGATCGTATCAGGGAACTAAAAGAAGAAATAGGGTATTTGCCAGGAGAAGAGAGTTTGATTGATTCGTTAGAGGATTTGACAGGTTCTTTTCAAGGTCTTAGTACTTCAGATACAACCATGACCACATCTACCCAAATTTTCGAATTGATTCTGTTACAGACCGCTCCATTGCAGGAGACAATAGATCAGTTAACTCAGCAATTGTCACAGATTGTTAATGTAAATACAGTAGTGGAATATAGAACACAGACCATTGATGACACTATTCGTTGCGATGAAGTCCTGGATGTTATAAAATCCTTACCCCATTTTGATGGAAAAATCTCCTATGTCAGTTGGCGGGAAGCCGCAAATAATTTCATGCAATTATATAAGAAGGGTAGTAGAAAATATTACGCCGCACTCACTATTTTGAGAAACAAAATAGTCGAAGATGCAAACGATATTCTTACCACTCACGGCACAGTCTTGAACTTAAACGCCATCATAAGTAGATTAGACTTCGCTTATGCCGACAAACGGCCCCTTCATATAATCGAACAAGAAATGAGTGTTATGAGACAAGGTCCTCTGTCCATTATTGAATACTATAATGAAGTAAATAAGAAACTTACCTCTCTTATTAACAAAACTTAATGACTCATGGTTTAGAATCGGACTTGACTAGGGAACTTAATATTAGAAATAGGCAATATGCTTTAAGGGTATTTATCACTGTATTAAATGCACCGTTAGCCAACATATTGTTCTCATTATCACCTAGTAACCTACCAAACGCATTAGCTAAAGCCCAGGAGCTCGAGTCAAACAACATTCGCGCAAGTTTCGCTTCTCAGTTCAATAGAGCAACACATCAGAATAATAGTCACTTTAGGTCCACAAATCCATTACGTTTTTCCCGTAACCAAAATAATCCACAAGTTATTATCGCGAGCAACGACAAACAGAACCTAAGCCTCAACCAATGGAATTGGGAGGTTCGACCAGTGTTAGGCATCCGCAAAATAGATATAACAACAATGGGCAAAATTATTTTGTACCGAAAAATCGAGCTAGTAATTTCCAACAAAATGGCAAACGTCCACATTCTCAAACAATATATCAGCCAAATCAAAAGGCACAAAGAATAAATAACCTAAGCGAAGATGCTTTTTTAGAAAAAGATCCGAACTGCCCTGCATCGTCAGGACAGCAAAGGACGGAAGAAAACTCACAATTTTAATTGACAGTGGCGCAACGTGCAGCTACTGCAAACCTGGAGTTCTCGCGAACAGAAGGGATTTAGTTATTAAGAAAAGAGTAAATACTATTAACGGTTATACTCTCATCGAACATTATTATGAAGCAAGCATGGTTGAAATAAACAAAAGGTTTTACGAAATCCAAGGTTTGGATACAGATGTGCTTATAGGTTACAATTTTCTAAGAAAAACAAATGCAATTTAAGACTTCCAGCAAGGAACAATAACTTGTGGAAGATATAGCGAAAAATTTTTAGGATTTAAAAATGAAATATACAAAGCTAGTTAAAATATTCCAGACAGAAAATCTAATGAGAATAGTATCAACAACGTTGTAGAAAATGTCTTGAATAAAATTATTAATGAAGAATATCGTGAAGATACCGATAAAAGTGTTTCAACTACAAATGTTGATCATGAATCGCAAACTTTGGGAAAACTACGCAGAAATATACGAGAAAAAATTTCTAGATTGCATTCGAATATTAATTTAAATCTGCCTTTTAGAACAGATATTAAGGCGGAAGTTAAGACGGTAGATAACGATCCGGTATGGAGCAAACAATATCCATATCCGCTATCTGCAAACTCATTTGTTAATAGTGAAATAGAAAAGTTATTAGAAGCAGGCATTATTCGTGAAAGTAGGGGCCCTTATAATTCACCATTATGGGTCGTCCCAAAAAAGGGAATGAATGACGACGGGACACAAAAACTTCGCTTGGTTGTCGATTACAAGAATTTGAATGAGAAAACGATAGCATATTAATACCCTATACCAGATTGTAATGTTATATTATCTAACTTAGGCAAAGCAAAATTTTTTTCAACAATTGATCTTGAATCTGGTTTCCACCAAATTCTTATGAAGGAGGACGATGTGGGAAAACCAGCATTTTCCGTCAACAATGGGAAGTACGAATTTATTCGAATGCCATTCGGATTCGTAAATTCGTAAATTCTGTCATGTCTATATAGATGACATAATAGTATACTATCGAAATTTAGAGGAACACATACAACATTTGGATATAGTAGTCAATACTCTCAGAGAGTCAAATATGAAAATATCATTGGAGAAGTCAAAATTTTTTGAGGAAGAATTAGAATTTCTGGGGTATGTAATAGCACATGGGGTAATAAAAACACACCCAAATAAAATTGAAACAATTAAAAATTACCCACAACCACAAACTCTAAGGCAGCTTAGAAGTTTCCTTGGTCTTACAGGTTATTACCGTAAGTTTATTAGTAGTTATGCCAATGTTGCCAATCCCTTGACTAGATTTCTTGCGGGAGAAAACGGTAGAGTGTCTGCTAATGCATCAAAAAAAGTTAAAATTGAACTCGATACTAAGGGTGTCTCAGCGTTTATTAAATTAAAGGATCTCTTGGCTGGTCAAGTCGAACTAACCCAACCCGATTACCAAAAGAAATTTATACTTACGACCGATGCGTCAAACGCAGTGTAGTGTGTTTGACTAGTCGCTGTTACCATACCTTCTGTATGTAACACGAGCTTCACACTTTGTTGAAGCAACAATGTCCACACACACCAAACTCATTGTTGGGACTATGCTGACTAGCACATTCCCAACAATGTTTTGTAAAGCTGAAGGTCCACACCATGCGTTCATGCGTAGATGCGTATGATACTTTTTGTGCATTTGATGCGTTTCTAAATGCAAGTTACATGCAATGCGTTTTATGCACCATATTGTTTTTTTTTATCAGCTGTTTTGAGAACATTTTTATTAAATAAAAACAATTTTGGCAAAAATGGAGAGTGTTATTGATATTTTAATAGAATTTCTTTAAAAGAATTCAAAGAGGAGAAAGCTTTTATTATACAAATATTCGTGATTTTCCACGGTATCAATAACCTTCCAGTTTATGGCATTTGTTAAAAAAAAATTAACACAATAAAGATGACACTCAGAACATAAAAGTAATCGATAACTAGAATGGCAAATTTTGTTCGTGGTAAAATTGTGCTAAAAATTAATTTTAATGTTTTTTCTTCTTTAAAGTTTATGCAATCTGTGTTACGAAAACATTTTCTTTTATTAAAAACTTTTTTTAATGCAAAAAAATAGTAAAAAGTAATCCACCACACAAACATATTTATCGATAACATTGAAAATAATATATGATTTGTCATCCATGGCCATCAATAACAGCTGACTTTTATTCACCACACATGCGACGGATACAAAAGTAGAAAGTAAACCTACTTTGATGCGTTCATACGTCTATGCATTCTATGCATTTTGGTGTGTAACTTGTCATATGCAATTACACTGATTCAACTTTTTTGTCAAATGCATAAAAAGGACAGACGCATAAACGCATGGTGTGGACCTTCAGCTTAAGTGGCATTGAACAAAGTATCATATTAATGATTAATGATCAAAATAAATGTGTTAGTATTAGTGTATTTTTAAGTATCTAGAATTTAGAATTATTTTATAAAAAACATTCATAAACAAAAGACAGAAAAGAACAGTCGCACAAGCAGCTGTTCGTAATTAAAAGTAAAATAAAATAAAAATTAAAAAGAAATTAAATTAAAGTGTTAGAAATTATTACAGCCGTATTCATAAAAAAATCTTAATTCAGGTTTTTGATACATTTTAGTTAAAAAACATTTTAAGCCTAAAAAAGCTTTTTTAAAAATTTATATTCATAATCAGCATTTTAACTAATAAACGTTTTACCCTATTTTTTGATTGCAAGGTGGCAACACTATCTCTTTTATTGGTCACTTGAATCATAATGATGCAAAACAGTGGTTATTTATTCATACTCGTACTCGTATCTACAATTTTTTTTGTCGTGTGTGAGAAAAAAAATTGCTTTTTATAAATGAATAATACTAGTACGATAGTTTCTCTTTTATTAAACAAAATAAAAAGAGTTCAAAAAGTTTTTAGTAAAAGTGCAATTTAGATGATGATTTAATTGCTGACAAGAAAAGTATTTAAATAACGAGTTTTATTTTATTTGTTTTGATCATTTACACATCACTAGTTCATTCTGTACAATTAATAATTTTTTGAGCTTTAATTTGTGAAATTGAAAAATATATTAATAACTTACATATTTTTGAATTTCATTTTATTATTAATGTATATATAAATATTGAATAAAAATTTCTCGCAAAAATGTTCAAAATGACCATAAACACACAGATAAAAGCAAAAATGTTACTTTAAAATAGGCTTAAACAAGGGTCGAACCAATTTTAAAATTCGTTTATTTACACAAGGTTTAAAATAGGATTTTTAAGGTAATATTCGCTTATGAATACAATTTTAACCATTTTTGCTTAAAACAGGTTTGAAATGATGTTTAAAATGTTTATGAATACGGCTGTTAATATCCAATAAACAAATATAACATGGCGATCCTGCCAAGTTCCTTAAGAAAAACATAAACGTCCTTCTGGCCGTATCCTAAAATCACCAGTGCGCTGTGAAAAAGCTGAAAGTGACCATTTGAAAATGCTTAAGAGATGTGGAAGTTTACAATAACAATTTACTGCTAGTGCCTGTCCTTCCAGCAGTATCTTAAAATCACCAGTGCGCTGTCAGTTCAGTTTGTGCTTTGTTGTGAAACGGACGTGTATTTTCAACCCCGCATACGATTTTAATTAATTATTAATTAAATTTGATTTTGGAATATAAATATTAAGCGAATGGACGCTAGAAAATATATGATATTTTTTATTTAAATTATTTAACATAAAAGTGAACAATTAAAACGAAAAATTAAATAAAGATAAAGTAAAAATATATACATATGTACGTATGAATGTTCATACATGTGTATGTATACATATTCTGTGCACTAACATTTTAGTTTAATTTTTTTATTTTTGGCGTTGTTGTAAAATACAATAAATAATAAAAACATTAAATGCACAGTAAAACGGTGAAAAACAAAAACAATTTCTTGCATGAGTAAAAACAATGTAACAACAATAAAATTAAATGAGAGAAATGCTTATGTGACAGTGCATGCCAACGAAAATAATGTTGAAATAAATAAAACAAAACAAAACAATATTAACTACCTAACGGCTAAGAAAATTTTTCGTACACGTTCCCTCTCACCCTCTTTATTTACACAAACGGTGGATAGTGACTCATTAAAAAAACTAAAACTAGACCTGGTAACAAGTGTTGCCAGGCCAACAAGTATTGCCGCGACGTCAAAAATAAATTTAGTGGGAAATGATACCATGAACCAAAACACAAATGCAATGGAAAACCCCCATGTAAAAAGTTGCCAAAAGCCTCAAGTCCAAGTTGGTATGGACAGGTATATAACAGTTCTTAAGCGGGGTCGCAGCCCTACCTCTTCAGCTGTTGCTGCGGCATCAAAAATGCCATCTTTTGACAAAATAAATTCCCAAAATCGCTTTGCAATTCTGGAGGATGAATCCTCTGAAGCACCAAACGTCATAAAATCGTCCAAGCCTCCCCCGATATATCTTAGGGAGCATAACTCAAATGATCTAATAAAGAGTTTAATTTTGTTATTAGAAATTATTAATATCCAATAAACAAATATTACATGGCGATCCTGCCAAGTTCCTTAAGAAAAACATAAACGTCCTTCTGGCCGTATCCTAAAATCACCAGTGCGCTGTGAAAAAGCGGAAAGTGACCATTTGAAAATGCTTAAGAGATGTGGAAGTTTACAATAACAATTTACTGCTAGTGCCTGTCCTTCCAGCAGTATCTTAAAATCACCAGTGCGCTGTCAGTTCAGTTTGTGCTTTGTTGTGAAACGGACGTGTATTTTCAACCCCGCATACGATTTTAATTAATTATTAATTAAATTTGATTTTGGAATATAAATATTAAGCGAATGAACGCTAGAAAATATATGATATTTTTTATTGAAATTATTTAACATAAAAGTGAACAATTAAAACGAAAAATTAAATAAAGATAAAGTAAAAATATATACATATGTACGAATGAATGTTCATACATGTGTATGTATACATATTCTGTGCACTAACATTTTAGTTTAATTTTCTTATTTTTGGCGTTGTTGTAAAATACAATAAATAATAAAAACATTAAAAGCACAGTAAAACGGTGAAAAACAAAAACAATTTCTTGCATGAGTAAAAACAATGTAACAACAATAAAATTAAATGAGAGAAATGCTTATGTGACAGTGCATGCCAACGAAAATAATGTTGAAATAAATAAAACAAAACAAAACAATATTAACTACCTAACGGCTAAGAAAATTTTTCGTACACGTTCCCTCTCACCCTCTTTATTTACACAAACGGTGGATAGTGACTCATTAAAAAAACTAAAACTAGACCTGGTAACAAGTGTTGCCAGGCCAACAAGTATTGCCGCGACGTCAAAAATAAATTTAGTGGGAAATGATACCATGAACCAAAACACAAATGCAATGGAAAACCCCCCTGTAAAAAGTTGCCAAAAGCCTCAAGACCAAGTTGGTATGGACAGGTATATAACAGTTCTTGAGCGGGGTCGCAGCCCTACCTCTTCAGCTGTTGCTGCGGCATCAAAAATGATATCTTTTGACAAAATAAATTCCCAAAATCGCTTTGCAATTCTGGAGGATGAATCCTCTGAAGCACCAAACGTCATAAAATCGTCCAAGCCTCCCCCGATATATCTTAGGGAGCATAACTCAAATGATCTAATAAAGAGTTTAATTTCGTTATTGGTGAAAATTCGTTTTATGTATCCGCAATAAAGCGAGGTAGCATAAATGAAACTAAAATTCAAGTGAATCATGAAAATGATTTTCGCAAAATTATTAACAAATTTGAGGCACTTAAAAAAGTTTTTATACATACCAACTCAAGAGCAGTAAAGGTCTCCAGGTGGTGATTAAGGGAATTGATTCATGCGTAGACCCAGAGGAAATTAAAGAGGAAGGAAGAAAGAGGCTTCAAGATAAAACATGTGGTAAATATTAGAAATAGAGACAAAAAATCCACAACCACTTTTTCGAGTAGAATTAGAGCCCGGCGACATTAAGTTAAAAAAACCAAACGCATCCCATTTATAGTTTGAAATATATTCTATACAGAAAAATCACAATTGAGGAGCCAAACAAAAAAAATGGACCTGTTCAGGCTTAAACTGCCAAGAATTTGGCCATACAAAGGCATACTGCTACTTACCCCCTGTTTGCGTAGTATGTGGTGAACTACACGGTACAGTTTCTTGCGATAAGTCTTAAACCGACCCCAACGTAAAAAAATGTAGCAACTGTGGCGGTAATCACACTGCCAATTATAGAGGATGCCCTGTATATAATATCGTCAAGCAGACGGTTGGACCGAAAACAAATGCCCCTCAACTGCAGGTTGCAAATCAAGTTATCACAAATGCAATTCAAGCCCCCCAGTCTAGTAATAACAGAACCTCTTACGCTAACGTCCTAAGATCAAACCATGAACCAATGCAAGGTGCCTCGCCAAGTAATGATGAAACTCCAGTTTCTAATTTAAGTCGTTTAGAAAAAACCATGGAAACATTAGTGCAAACAGTAAATAATTTTACGAACACAATGGGTAATATGATGCAGGAAATTCTTAGAATGCAATCAATGTTATTGCAAGCTGTACTTAACAAGCCATGAACTGTATAAAAATTTGTTTTTGGAACGCAAACGGCATCCGCCAACATAAAAATGAACTAGAATACTTTCTTAAAAATAAACAAATTGATGTCATGATGGTTTCTGAAACTCATTTGACCTCAAAAAATACGTTTAAAATAAATGGTTATATACTATATGATACAAAGGACCCTCGAGATAGAGCTTGTGGAGGTTCGCCATTTTAATAAAAACCAGAGTCAAACACTACCTAATGGGTGATCATCGTGAAGATTATCTTCAAGCAACAAACATTTGCGTTGAAGAATTAAATAGAAACGTAGTAATCTCATCGCTATACTCCCCACCTAGATATTCAATATCAGAAGGCCAATATTATAAATATTTTAAATCATTAGGACCCTGTTTCCTGGCCGCTGGCGATTATAACGCTAAACATACCTTCTGGGGGTCCCGACTTATAACACCAAAGGGTCGTGTTTTATTTAATACTATTACTAAAATGGATTTGAATGTGATAGCGAGCGGACAACCAACATATTGGCCTACTGATCAGCCAAAAATACCAGATGTCATCGATTTTGGCGTGGTTAAAAACATCCCCTTAGAAACGATTTTTGTTGAAGCTTCCTTAGAATTATCTTCCGACCACACACCAACAATTGTTAATTTAATCAACCCCAATAGAATTGTATCTCCAACTGGTTACTTAGCGACGCCTGCTACACAAATCAATTGGCTAAAATATAAAAAATATCTCAGCACCCATTGCACAGAAAATATTCCGCTTAGTACACCGGAATACGTAGATCGCGCTATTCTTAATTTTGACAGTTTTCTGAAGCTAGCTGTGCAACATTCCAGTATTACCCAAAAAAAACTAAAAATATTAAAATTTATTCCACAGATGTTGAGCGTCTCCTGTCTGAAAAAAGAAGAGCTCGAAGAGAGTGGCAATTGCACAGATCCCCTCAACTTAAGAGTTTGTTAAAAGAGTGTACAAAAAGGCTAAGAAAGTTACTACAGACACAGAAAACGGATTCTCTGCAAAAATATCTTAAGGAACTTGATGCAGCTCCACAATCAGACTACTCATTATGGCGTGCAGCTAAAAATCTAAAAAAGCCAGTTGTCTCTAAGCCACCATTAAGAAACTTGAACGGAAGTTGGGCAAGAAATGATAACGAAAAGGGAAATCTGTTTGTTAATCATTTAAAAAACGTATTTACCCCAAATATATCTCACGATACTGCGGTCGAGTTACCACCTGTTCCTGCTAGAACAGCTGTTCCCCTAAGATTTGAGATAAGAGAAATCGAAAAGGCTGTTTGTGAACTAAACCCCAAAAAAGCCCATGGTTTTGATAAGATCAGCAAAAAAATGCTTTTGGAGCTACCCAGCACAGCAAAGAAAATTATTCTATTAATTTTCAATGCTATCTTACGTCTTCAATACTATCCTCAAAAGTGGAAGGTTTCCTTAGTCACCATGATACCTAAACCAGGAAAGGATCACACATAAGTTGAGTCATATAGGCCTATAAGCTTACTTTCTAATATATCAAAGCTGTTTGAGAGGCTGTTAGTGTCAAAATTAACTCCAATTTTAAGTGAAAATAGATGTCTTCCTAATCACCAATTCGGCTTTAGAAGAGAACACAGCACAATTGAACAAACCCATCGTATAGTAAATGCCATAAGAAAAGCATTTGAAGAAAGAAAATATTGTTCCGCACTCTTAATCGATGTTTCTCAAGCTTTTGATAAAGTCTGGCATGAAAGCTTATTACATAAATTGAAGCAAAATTTACCAGCAAATACACACAAGCTGCTAGAAAGCTACTTAGTCGGTCGTCAATTTATTATTAAAGAAGGAAATTTCTTAAGTTCACCTCAGCCCATTGGCGCTGGAGTCCCACAAGGCAGCATCCTGGGCCCTCTATTACACTTAATTTATACTTCGGACATGCCAACAAGCAACTACACCCAAACTTCAACATTTGCAGACGATACAGCTTTTCTAAGCGTCCACGAAAACCGTTATGAAGCATCTCGTTACTTACAGCATCATATAGTTCAACTAGAAATATGGTTAAGACAATGGAGAATTATGGTCAATGAGCAAAAATGCGGGCATATAACATTCACCTTGCGCCGGGAATCTTGCCCCCATATTACAATCAATAATCAAATAATTCCTCAACATTCGCATGTAAAATATCTTGGTATACATCTGGATCGGCGATTAACGTGGAAATGCCATATAGAGGCAAAATTAACTCAAGTGAAACTAAAAGCCATTTAAATTCATTGGCTTATTGGTAGAAACTCTGTCCTTAGCCTCGACTGCAAACTTCTTCTTTACAACTCCATCTTAAGGCCAATCTGGTGCTATGGTATTCAGTTATGGGGCACTGCCTCGGCCTCTAATATAGAAAAAATTCAAAGGCGCCAAAATAAACTTCTTCGAATAATCACAGCTGCGCCTTGGTATGTTAAAAATTCAAATATTCACCAGGATCTTAATGTTCCTTTAGTAAAAACTATGATTACGAAATATGCAGTAAACTACTTAAAAAGGCTCGAATCGCATCCGAACCCACTAGCTCGAAATATTTTATATGATAGCGGCCACACTCGCTTAAGAAGAAGAGACACTGCAGCACTTATCCAATTAGATGAGCGATAAACACCTAGATAAGTGAACAGAACCCGTGATGAAGAAAATTTTTGTCTGGCACTAGCAGGGCATAAAATAAAGTATTATTTTAAGATTTGATTAATTATTGTTAGTTCATATTTAATGTATGAAGATTCAATAAATAATATTGCAAAAAAGAAAAAACCAGTGCGCTGTGAAAAAGCGGAAAGTGACCATTTGAAAATGCTTAAGAGATGTGGAAGTTTACAATAACAATTTACTGCTATTGCCTGTCCTTCTAGCCGTATCTTAAAATCACCAGTACCCATGTTCTGTAACTTTAGTGAGAACTTCTCGCATCGAAAAGATGTGAAACAAAATATTCCATCGTTTCTCGAAAAGTGAGAAAAAAGTGTGTCTGTAACTTATGTCGAAAACTATCAAAAGAGATTACGTCGTTACGTTATAAAAGTCATAACATTGCACTCGAAGCCGATGTGACATTGCAGACGTTGAGGACGCCAGTCACACATATAGTTAACGGCGACTAAAATTTACTAAAATTGAAAAATTTTCAACGACGGCGGCGAAAATACAACCGTCGGCCATGCCAAATAATGTAAAGTGCGACTTTAATGTTTGTTGTTTGTAAACGAGTTTTGAAAAAATTCGTATATTTTATAAAAATGGTAAAATAAAATAATTAAACAATAAAAAAAGGGCCAAGAACATAATTTTATTATTATTATTCTTTGCAATTTGCATTTTTAGTTGTTTTTTAGTGTTAAAATTTTTTCTCGCCCCATTTTTATTCGTGAGTTTTTCTTGACAGTTCAAAGCGGGAACTTTTCTCACCAAAATGTTACAGACACACTTTTTCTGTAAATTGGCGAGTAATTTCCTTGCGTGACAGCTTGTACTCGCCAAAAAAAGTTACAGACACAGTTTAGTGAGAAAAACAGCTGTTTGTTTCAATATACGGCATTTTTGTTCTATTTCACACATTTCAATCGAAAAGTTTCTCGACACGAGAGTTACAGAACATGGGCACAGGTGACCATTTAAATATATTGAAAAATGTGAACTTATACAATTAATTTCTCAAAATTATCCAATTAGATTAAAGAAGAAAAAAAAAGAATTTTTAAATAAATATTAATATTTTAATGTGCTTCCTATTATATTTTCATAATCAAAATACTTGAAGTAGAAGTCTAAAGTGATGACTTTAAAATTTTTTTTAATTTGTTCCCATCATGAAAAAAAAAATATTTTTTTAATTAATGTGTGTTTTTTTATAAAAGTAATTTTAACTTCCAAAAATATACATGATGAAATTTTAATAATTTTAAATAAAATGTTATTTTATTAAATTAATAAATAAAAATATATTTCATAATATCCTTTTACATAATATCAACAAAAAGTTATTAGTTTAATATTTAAAAATATTTTCTTATATAACAACTAACCCTAATAAGAAAAATAAACAATAATTATTAAATAACCATTAAAATGGTATAATAAAAACAAAATTATATAAATTAATAAAAGTTTTACTAAAAACTAAATCACCACTGTATACTAGAGGTCTGCACAAATGATTTGGTAGCCAAATGAATGATGTGTGTGTATTTGATATGCTTATCAAATGTGTAAAAAAAATGAGAGCGAGTCATTCACGCTCAATCATTTTAAATGAGAGATCAACACAACACCGTTCATTAAAAAGTAAGCCACATACACTTACACTAATTGTGTGTGTTTCTCTATTATTGTTTATTGTTTGATGAACTCAAATTCATACATATTACAATAAAAAAACTTGAGCGAAGTTAATAATCACACTAATCATTCGTGTGTTTCTTGACTTTCTTATTTTGGTAAGTGAAGAGGAAAGTTAAAATTTTAACAAAAAAAGTAATAAAATGAAATGGTTGTAATAAATGTATTTTTTATATGCAAAAACAATAACAATAATAATATTATAAAAAAAAATATTTTAAAATAAGACAAACCAGTATACAAAGGCAATAATTCTTAAGCACTTATTACACTATATTTTTATTCATTTATGATATAAAATTGATAGAAAAAAACAGTAAATGTCAAAAAAATAAGTAAAATTGTTCAGCTTAAAATTGACATTTCAAGCTTAAAATATTAAAAGTGTTGCTGAATCAGCGGTTTATGGGCAAATTCAGCGACTTACCGCTTTTTGTTTGTTTTATTTTTGTGTTTCTCATAAACAAAACGTTGACAACATTTAATAAAATAAACAAAACAATAACAAAAAAAAAAAAAAAAAATAAAAAATTATATTTACATTTTTTATTGTTTACTTTTTCTAACATTTACCGTTTCATTCCATCAATTCTATTTCAATTCAATGAATCATCTTTTTACTAATATTTTGTTTTTAATACGGTAAAAAAATTGCAAAACACAAAACACATGTTGTGTTGATAAAACACAATATGTACATCGTCCCACAAGTGTATTTACTCGAATTAAAGAGCAAATTTGTTATTTATATAACTGTATCAAATATTTCTCTCACAACACTCACATAAATAATTGAACGCTTTGCACACATAGGCTATTACTTACACACAATTAATTGTGTATGATTCTAAAATCACACACAACACACTACTTGCTAGTTTGATATGTGAATTCATGTGTCGTTTAATCGCACACATGCAGACCTCTACTGTATACATACGTGTCCCTGCAGTGGTATAATTAAAAAAAGATTTAACCGTTATCGATCATCATTTGGTGATGACCGACTTATGCCATGACCACTAATCACCCTGCAACAATGGTGACGGTCGTTATGACATAAGTTCCATTACTTTTATAAGAACTAACACGCCCCAGGACACAACAGACAAACTAACAAGTCGCTGGCCGTGTAAACTTAGTCTAAGTAGAGATTAATGTAAACTTGCCATTGCAAATGTAAACGGTCTAGCCACTAACGGACGTAACAGTTCAAAAAGCTTGGTTTAAACATTTCAATTTATTCCCAATTTTATAATACAAAATATCTTTATTGAGTAATATCCATTCATGGTATCAATAAAGTAACTTCCTTTATTAATTTTATTAATAAATATATCTAAGGTAATTTACCTAACCTAAATCTTAATCATCGTTACAATGATTTGCTCGTATTCTTCTACTGGGTATAATATTAATTCATTAATATTGTTAAAAAGTACTCTTATTAAATAAAAAAAAAAAATCTTTATCTGATTTTGTCTAACCTTTACCAATTTTGATATTGGAAAACGAATAAACCTTTGATTTAATCACTCCTAACTACTATTCCTGAAGGAAACTCAAATGCTCGTTAAATGGTAATAATAACTTTATTTAAAAGTAGTATGTAATACTTTAATTAAACACTTCAACTTTATTTTCAATATAATTTTTATTTTATTAATCGCTTATGCGCTTTAAGTGTACAATTCTCATATAAATATAAATGAAATTTAGTCTCTTTATAAAATCTAAATATGAAATTCTCGGTCTGCTATAAACGAATTGGGGAATTTAGTCCAATAACTCCTTTATATACAATGCCAAAATTGTTTTTATAGGCAAATCAAACCCTTAATTAATTTTTTTTTTAATTGCCTACATTAATATGTAAACTCTTTTACATCCTATCTTTTAAAATGGGCGGTACGGATTCAAAGGTTGAAAAACAAAACGCTAATGTCATTAATGACATCATAGTAAAAGTTGAATTCCCAGCCGTTTATTTTATAATAATTATTTGCCTTATAGCTATGCAACTCTTAGTTACTCTTTATCAATTACACAAAAGATCATTGAGAAAGTCTTACACTAGAGCCGCATCCTTAGCCACTAATTTAGACAAAGTCTAACCTTTTTAGTGTGCGAAAAAGGATTCCTAGTTTTATCAGTTCTTACATATTAAGAACTTATCTTTAAACAAAGAGTACAAAGTTTAAATTCTTAATTTTATTGAAAAACTTTTTATTTATTAATTATTCTTTATTATTATCTTTATTGATTTTAATTTTATCAAATACTTAAAGAAATTCAATCGTCTTATGTGTTTTACCCTCTTATGCAAATTGCTCCTTAATTCATGGAATGGGAAACAATTGTATTTAAGGCTAAAGCAATAAGAGAAGAAGTTCTTAAATCCCATAAATGCTTAAACGTTGACAG
Organism: Pollenia griseotomentosa; assembly: GCA_963931875.1. Taxonomy (NCBI): domain Eukaryota; kingdom Metazoa; phylum Arthropoda; class Insecta; order Diptera; family Polleniidae; genus Pollenia; species Pollenia griseotomentosa. The sequence goes on along the minus strand of OZ007560.1, from coordinate 166,478,769 downwards.
GGATACAAAACCCGAAACTGTCAATAAGCATATAAACATCCTCCAAAATCAGTTAGAAAAGCTTAGAGTACTACTAAATACAAATTATAGTAGATTAACAAAAGCACATCAAACATCTGCTGAAACCTTTTATTCTGACCTACGTGAAAAATTAATTTCCGTAAGTTATAGGAAAAATATTAAAGTTTTTGTTCCACACTCTCTTCATGAACCAATAGTTTTCAATCGCTTACCTGAAATAGAACAAAAACAAAAATCCACTATGCCTCAAACACTCATAGAATTCCTAAATACTGCCTCAAGGTTAATCCCAGATTTCGATGGAAATTCTGAAAACCTGCAGAGTTTTATCGATGCTATTAACCTCGTAGATTCGATAAAGGAAACTCACGAGTCAGTAGCTGTTAACATTATTAAAACAAAACTTAAAGGAACAGCAAGAAATTTAATTTCTTCAGAATCGACATTATCTGAAATTATTTCCAAACTAAAAACAACCGTAAAAGGAGAATCCGTTGATGTCATTAACGCAAAACTAATGAGCGTTAGACAAAGCGGTAACAACGTTAATTCCTATGCCAAAGAAATGGAGGAATTAACGAAAAAACTAGAAACTGCGTATATTAGGGATGGATTACCTAATGAAATAGCTAATAAATATGCTACTCGCTCCGCTGTAACGGCAATAACCAAAAATGCTTCTAATGACAGAGTCAAGCTGATCATGGAATCAGGAACATTAGGCAACATGAATAAAGTACTAACTAAATTTATAAGTAGTTGTACTGAAGTATATGGTCAAGAAAATTCCATCCTTAGTTATGGTTTCAGACGCCCAGGTTCTAATAATAATAGTAACCTAAATAGAAATAATGCTTTTTCAAACAACAATTATTATACTCAAAATAGGAACAATAATAATGGTTCCAATCGGAACAGAAACCTTAGTAACCGTTATAACGGCAATAACAACAATAATTCAAGTTCTTATCGCAATAACAACAACAACAATAATTCAGGTTCCAATCGTAATAATAACGATAACAGAAACCGCAATACAAACCGTAATAATTTTCAAAACAGAAATATAAATCTAACTGCAGAAGACAACTCGGGAAACGGGCAACCACCCCTAAATACTCAGTAGAATCTAAAACATACAATATCAATTTTAATTTATGTAGCTATTTGCGCTGTAGAACTACTCTAAATGATACTACTTCTATCTTTCTAATAGACACTGGTGCTGATATTTCTATCATCAAGCACAACCAGGCGCCTTATTCTGGCAGTCGTGATAGAGTACTTTCTTGATTCGAAAGCAATTTTACTTCAGTCGATACTTAACGAATCGAAATTATTTTTTCAGTATTGTGAAACTCAAATTATTGCTTTATAACACTGAAAAAATAATTCCGATTCGTTCAGTATTGACTAAGATAATTAGATATAAAAATGCTTTCGAATTGAGAAAGTACTCGATCACGACTGCCAATCAGGCCCCAGGTCTTAAATGAATCTATAAATGTCTATAACAAAAAAAACTTAAACGGTATTGGCCAGGGCATAATTTCAACGTTAGGCAGTGTACGTTCAGAATTGAAAATAGACAAATATTTAATAAAACACATTTTCCATGTAGTTAAAGATGATTTCAAAATACAGGCAGATGGAATTATTGGAATGGACTTCATACGAAAGTATAATTGTATTTTACAATATTCCAATGATAAAGATTTAATGATTATTAGATCAAATGAAATTGATCATGACATTGGAATACCACTTAGAAACGGTCCTTCCATAAATTCAATATCACTTCCTGCCAGATCTGAAGTCATAAGATAAATACCTTTTGAATCATCGGAAAAAACTGTTTTAATACCATATCAAACAATTCAAGACGGCGTTTATGTCGCAAATACAATCACTTCTAAATCAAACCCCCTAGTAAAAATTATTAATACCACTGAGCAAGATTTAATAATTTCTGATATTAATCTTGCTACCGAAAATCTCAAAGATTACAAAATTGCAAAACAAAATTTTATGTCTGCTAACTCCAAAGAAAAAATGGAAAGACTGTCTAGGAACTTTCCACCTTTCGTTGAAAAAGATTTAAACTCCTTATGCCATAAATTTATAGATATTTTTGCCCCAGAATCTGAACACATATCGATTAATAATTTGTATAAGCAAAAGCTTAAAGTAAATAATACACAACCTGTTTACATCAAAAATTACAGAATACCTCATTCCCAAAAAGAGGAAGTAAACAACCAGGTTGATAAGCTTATTAAAGACGATATTATTGAACCATCAATTTCAGATCACAATAGACTCATACTTTTAGTACCAAAGAAACCTTTGCCTGGTACCACTCAAAAAAGATGGAGATTAGTAGTAGACTACAGAGCAGTTAACAAAAATTTGGTAGCTGACAAATTTCCTTTGCCTCGAATAGACGATATTCCTAATCAACTAGGTAGAGCTAAATTCTTCTCTTGTCTTGACCTGATGTCAGGTTTTCACCAAATAGAACTTGAAGAAGAATCTAGAGATATTACATCCTTTTCCACTGATAAAGGATCTTTCAGATTTAAAAGATTGCCGTATGGTATTAAAATAGCCACTAATTCATTTCAACGTATGATGTCATTAGCCTTCTCAGGTCTATCTGCGGCACAAGCATTCGTGTATACGGATGACCTAGTAGTAATTGGTTGTTCTAAGGAACACATGTTACGTAATCTAACAAACGTATTTGAATTGTGCAGAAAATATAATCTGAAATTACATCCAGATAAATGTTAATTTTTCTGTACACAGGTTACATTTTTAGGCCACATATGTACTGACAAAGGTATATTGCCTGATGACAGCAAATTTTCCATAGTACAAAACTACCCAACACCAAAAAATGGTGATGAAGCTAAACGCTTCGTAGCCTTTTGTAATTATTACCGAAGGTTCATACCAAATTTTGCTGAATCATCCAGACATATCACTAGATTGTCGAAAAAAAATTTACCTTTCGAATGGAATGAAGATTGTGAAAAATCATTTCAGTACCTCAAAAACCAATTACTAAGTCCTAAAATTTTACAATACCCTGATTTTTCTAAAATTTTTTTTTATTACCACAGACGCAAGCAAACACGCTTGTGGCGCTGTCCTAAGCCAAGAAAAACACGGTATACTAATGCCAATTTCATACGCTTCTAGATCTTTCACTAAAGGCGAAAGTAACAAATCTACCATAGAGCAGGAACTAACTGCAATACATTGGGCTGTAAAATATTTCAGACCATACATTTACGGCAAAAAGTTTGTGATCAAAAGTGATCACAGACCACTCACCTACCTATTCTCATTAAAGAATCCATCCTCAAAGCTCACGCGTATGAGACTTGACCTCGAGGAATACGACTTTGTAGTCGAGTATATTAGGGGTCAGGAAAATACAGTGGCAGACGCGCTGTCACGCATAGAGTTTCAGGATATTAAGAACATTGAAGTCAACACAGTTCTGAAGGTTACAACCAGACTTCAGGCTAAAGCAGGCGTGTCAATTAAAAATAAATCTTCTATACCGCCAACAGAATCAAATAATCTTAAAATTTATGAGGCTATAAATGCCCACGAGCACCGTAAAATACCTAGATTGTATTTTACTAAGGATAAAATAATTATCCATAAGGGAAAGCAAGTTCTTTCCGATTTTAAGTTGACGGACCTCATTATTAATAGAAAAGTCGACCTTGGTCACCTCCTTCTAAAGCTTGCAAAAATAGCTAATAATATTGGTCTAACAACATTGCTACTCTCACTAGATGACAGTATGCTATTTTACCTACGAACAGATATTGAAACCTTCAAAAGTAAAGGTAATATAATCTTGCAAGATTCTAATTTAACTATTGTGCTCGTTCCAAAACTTACTAAAGTTTCTTCTGATTCTGAAAAACTGAGAATTATGCATAAATATCATGATGATCCCATTACTGGTGGGCATCCAGGCATAACTCGAATGATAAAAAAAATAAGACTTCAATATCATTGGAAAGGCATGACTAGAGACATAGCCAAGTATGTTAAACATTGCCTTCAATGCCAAACCAACAAAACCACGGTTAAAGGCAAGGAGTCCCTCGTTTTAACACCAACTCCTTTAAAAGCTTTTCAAATAGTGATTATCGACACTATAGGACCTCTTCCACGGTCAGATTCACAGAATGAATACGCTGTGACGATAATGTGCGATTTAACTAAATACCTAGTGGCTATCCCAATAATTAATAAATCTGCCAGAAATGTAGCGAAAGCCATTATGGAAGATTTTATTTTAATATATGGTCCAATGAACACCATAGTAACGGATCAATGTACTGAATATATGAATCAAGTACTTACGGAGCTATGCAAACTGATGAAGATAGAGAAATTAAACTCTACAGCCTACCATCATGAGACGCTCGGTACTGTTGAGAGATCTCACAGAACATTTAACCAGTATTTAAGATCTTATGTGGCATCAGACAAATCCGATTGGGATGATTGGTTAAATTTTTTTGTATATTGTTACAATACAACTCCATCTACAGCTCATGGATATTGTCCTTTTGAATTAATCTATGGAAAAGTCCCCAGAGAGCTATATTACCAATACTAACAACATAGACCCAATATATAACGTTGATGCATATAAAAAGGAAGTCAAATTCAGACTCCAAGTAGCACAACGTAGAGCCACTAGTCTAATTGAAAATGCTAAACTTCTAAGACAGAAGTTCTCCAATGAAAATTCAAATCCAACCACACTCTATGTTAACGACTCTGTTCTAGTCCGCAATGAAGCAGGGCATAAACTGGATGCGGTCTATAAAGACCCCTTCACAGTAAAAGAAATTGACCTCTTAAATAATGTCACATTGATGGACGCTAACGGTAAACTGTTCACTGTCCATAAGAACAGAGTCAAAAACCTCCATAATGGAGAATTTTCCCCTAGTAATGTGTAGTCACTCAGTTAGAACGTCCAAAAACATTTTTTTTTTACATTTCACTTATAGTGAACTCATAATTTTTTTTTAAGCGTAAATATGCTCATCATGAAGCATCAATCATTTTACATTGATTTTAATAATTGCTTTTCAATAAGTTTTCTTTTGACAGTTTCTTTTGCCTGAGTATTAGTGAATACTCCAACCATGTTTTACTTCAAAATGACTTAGATTCGTTTTACAAATGGTGTAATTCAAATTTAATGGAGCTGAATCTAAAAAAGTGCAAATATATGCGTTTTGTCCGAAAGCGACCGATATCTGTAAATTATATGCTGGGCAATTATCAACTTGAAAAAGTGGATAGCTTTTTAGATCTTGGTGATTTATTGGATCCTAAACTAAGTTTCATTAATCATATAACAATTATGGTAAACAAAGCCAGAGGAGTTCTTGGTTTTATAAAACGGTGGGCTAAAGAATTCAATGACCCTTATGTAACTAAAACTTTATACACATCACTTGTGAGACCTATTTTAGAGTATGCTTCCATTATTTGGGACCCTATGTACCAAATTTATATCGACAGGATTGAATCTGTGCAAAAACAATTCCTGTTGTTCTGTCTTCGAAGTTTAAATTTCAACCCATTATGTCTTCCATCATATACCAGCAGGCTCGCTCTTGTTAAGCTGCCAACCTTAAAAAGCCGACGATCTATGTTAAATGTCTCGTTTCTATTGAATATTATTAACGGTGATGTTTGTTCTGGTTTTCTGATCAACAATATTTCGTTCAACATTCCTCAACGACCAACACGATACTTCTCACCATTATCCGTTCAATTTTTTAGAGCTAATTATGCAAACGCTGATCCTCTCAGGAGAATGTGTATTCAATTTAATGAACTGTATAGATTTATAGATTTTTCTTTAAATACTAATGTAACTAAAAGTAAAATAATAATTTTTTTTAATTCATAATTATTTATTTTATGTGAGTAATTAACATTTGTGTTGTATAAATAGTCTGTAAGGATGAATTCCATAGACTAATAAATTAAATAAATAAATAAAAAATAAAACAAGAAACGGCCAAAATTTTTTGTTGTAAATAAAGTCGTAAGTTCTCTACTCGAGTAGGAGCACCGTAATAAATAGGTTAGGACCTTTAATTATCCATAATAGTAATTATGCCTAATAAAATAGGTTAGGACCTTTCATTAATTAATTTTACATAATTATATATATATAATTATAATAGTTAAAATAAGAATTAACAAATCCTAAAATAAAATTCTACACAAAACAAATATTAACTTAATTATTTTGTATACATAATTAAAATATTTTTTCTCATAATTGTAATTCAAAGTTAGAAGAAAAAACTTCATTAACTTTATTGCATTTATTTGTCACTTACAACAAAATTTTTTCCACTTTATCAATCATTAACATATCAAACTGAAAACTTTTTTTTTTGGGTGTTTTCACTTTTTCAAAAAGGGGGAAGGAAATGTATAGGCCATAGGAACTGGACAACATAGCCCCTGCTTATATATATAAAAAAAAAATGTATCCCAAAAATATTGTAATATATAAAAGAATAATCAATTATTCGTATTGATTATTCTTTTCCGAAAAAGGGAGGTGTAGTGTGTTTGAATAGTCGCTGTTACCATACCTTCTGTATGTAACACGAGCTTCACACTTTGTTGAAGCAACAATGTCCACACACACCAAACTCATTGTTGGGATTATGCTGACTAGCACATTCTTTGTTCAAAATAAATGTCTTAGTATTAGTGTATTTTTAAGTATCTAGAATTAAGAATTATTTTATAAAAAACATTCATAAACAAGACAGAAAAGAACAGTCGCACAAGCGGCTGTTTGTAATAAAAAGTAAAATAAAATAAAAATTAAAAAGAAATTAAATTAAAGTGTTAGAAATTATTAATATCCAATAAACAAATATTACAGCAGCTATTGGTGCTGTATTGACACAAGAGAAAAAAAGTATAATATTTATATCCAAAACCCTTAATTCCACCGAACGTAACTACGCTACGAACGAAAAGGAATTACAGTCAAAACCCGGTATAACGAATACGCAGTTTAACGAATATCCGATATAACGAATGGCCCAATTTTTACATTAACTACCTTGTATAGCGAATGGCAGAAAAAAAATATTACCGATTTAACGAATGACAAAGCAAAATAAAAAAATCTTAACAGAACCGTTACATTTTTATGTTTGTATTGAAAGAACACGTGTGATGCGTTGCTTTTTTCGTTAAAGTTTTTGTTGTTTGGTTTGGTTCATTGTGAAAACGAGATGTCAAATCGAAAAAGAATTACTTTTGATAAAAAAATTAAAGATTTTAGAAGAGTATAAGAAAGGTGTAAATCTTTCAGTAATATCCAAAAGTATGGAATACCAAAATAAAGTTCTATTTCGACACTAAATTATAAATACAATTAATTTTTAATGTTTTTCAAATTGTAGACCACCGTTTTTTTATAAAATTTTAAGGTAAAAATTACTGATCGATATAACGAATATCTCGGTATAACAAAAGGTCTGAACATTATATCATTCATTAAACCGGGCTTTGACTGTATATGCCATAGTCTGGGCAATAAAAAACCTTCGAAATTATTTATATGGTGTTACAAATCTGGAAATACACACTGATCACCAACCTCTTACATTTGCGATTTCAACTAAAAATCCCAACGCAAAAATTAAAAGATGGATGTCTTTTATTGAGGAATATGCTCCTAAATTTGTATATAAGCCTGGTGCTACTAACGTCGTAGCCGACGCACTTTCTAGACAGGTCTTGAATAATATTCCCAATGATGAGTCACTACGAAGTACCCAACATTCTGTTGAAAGCAGCGACAGTTTTAATATCCCTGAAATCACTAGACCTATTAATGAATTTAAACAACAAATTTTGCTTTGCAAAACTAATTTCTCAAAACATGAATCCCTGATAACTTTCGGTAAAATTCGCCACATAATAGAGTTCGATACGAGGGAAAATTTGAAAAGCATATTGTTGGAATTCCTTAAAACTAACCTTGTTACTGCAATTCATTGCACCGCAGAAGATCTATACGAATTTAAAGAAACCGTAAAAAATATATTTAAAAATAAATTCGTTTATACTACGATACTCGCAATTGACATTACTAGCCCTGATGATCAAACAGCCATAATAGAGCAAACTCATGGCCGTGCTCATAGAAACTGTAAAGAAAATCATAAACAGATATTTCAACAATACTATTGGCCAAAAATGTTAAATAGTATAAAACAATATATCAGACATTGCGATATATGGAATAAAGCCAAGTATGATAGGAAACCCGCTAAGCTTCCAATTGGAGAAGCTCCAATTCCCAAGGGGGAGTTCCTTCATATTGATATCTTTTACGCACAAAGTCATAAGTTTATAACCTGTATAGATGCTTATTAAAAATTCTTGGTAATAAAACATATAGAAGATAAACTGAATCTTGGGGAAAAAGTCCAAGAAATTTTACAAAGCTTTCCAAACGCGAAAAAAATTACTCTTGATAATGAACCAGGGTTCACAACCCCACAATTTAAATCATTAATGCAGAGGTTACAGGTAGAATTGTATTACTGTGATCCACGCCATAGTTCGATAAATGGTCAGGTGGAAAGGGTACACTCAACTCTGGTTGAAATCACTCGTTGCATTAAGGAAGAATATCATTTAATTGATGTTAAAGAAGCATTTTACCGATCTGCTCAGCAGTATAATTTAACCATTCATTCAGTAACGAATAAAAAACCATACGATATATTTCATAACAAAGTCCAACATGACGATGTACGAGATAAACTTCGTCAAGCACAATCGAAGTTGATGAGTAGAAATAAACCTACTAAAATAAAAACGTACGAACAAAATCAAGAGGTTTATGAAAAACTTATTGGCAAAAGAAATAAATTAGATAATAGGTATAAGAAGCAAAAAATAAGCGAGGATTTAGGGAATAAAGTAAAAATATTTAGTAGACGTAGGATTACACATAAGGAGAATATAAAATCATAAATGTTTCTCTTCTCTGCAGGAAATGTCACTCAAAATTATATTACTATTTACCATTCTTGATGTCTGCAGCTCTGAGGTGCAGATATTGGACTATTGAAATTCCCAACTTGTTCCAATACATTAAGGACAAGCTCGGTTGCAAAATGGAAACTTCAAATTAATACATTTTTTAAATTTGACACATTACGAGTCAATAATTCAGGAAATCGAATCGGAAATCCAAAACAAAATACTTAGTAATAGTACCTTAAAGCTATTTTTTCTTTACGATATCGGACAAATGAAGAAACACCTCGAAATTATTAGGCCTCGGAAAAAACGATCCATCAATTTCCTGGGTACCGCTTGGAAATGGGTAGCTGGTACTCCAGATCACGATGACCATAAAATAGTGGTACAAAAGATGGAGGGACTGTTGGAAAATAATGAAAGACAGAGGAAAGAGTTAACTTATTGACGAATACCACAAATCACATTATTAAGACCATCCAATCCTTAGAAGAGGTTAGCAGAATACAAGAAGAAACAATAACCAATAAATTAAGGTTACTGAAAAAGGAGATTGTTAACGTGGAGTATGCGTTGCAGTGGTCAAAGGTAGGGGTCATAAATTCTTTTATTTTATCCGAAAGGGAGATGAATGAGGTTAAACAATTTTTAGATCAGGAACAGTTCCCTTATTCTGATCTAGAACAAGCATTTAGTTTTGCGACAATTAAAATAGCCACAGATTATAGACCTATCATTTATATAGTGAAAAAATATAGTAAGATTTGTGAAAAAATGTTGATTAAACCAATAAAAAAGGGAAACAAAATTGTAAAAATTAACTCTGAAAATATAATAAGATGTAATTAAGAAATTTACGAACAAAGAGAAAACTGCAAAGAATATAATAAATTATGTATTTGTAGCGAAGAAAAATTAATAGATATAAGCAAAACAAATTGTATTCCCTTACTTTTATCAAGTAGGAAACATGATTGCGTTGTTATTAATAATCAGCATATAAATACGGTACAAGAATTGTATCCGGGAACTATTTTGTTGAACCAATTTGAGGGTATTGTCGGGACATCGAATAATGAAACAAGTGAATTACGTGGAACATACCTAATTCAGTTCCACAATGATACTATCACAATTGCCAATAAAACATATATTTCAAAAGAAATATCTGATTGGAAACCGCTTCCTGCTTTGCTGCAACCAACAAAAAATGGTGGAAATTTAGAGGAAGTGCTTTCTTTGGAATTGATGAAGGATCTACAAACAAGTAATATTGAAAGTTTAGCGTCAATGTCGGGCAAAGGAAAAGTGATGTTCTCACCTAATTTGGGCCTTGTAATGGTTTTAACTGTTTGTATATTGGCGATGGCTTACAAATTTCGGACCAAATTAACGGTCACAAATATAATCGAAGAAAACCATCCGCCGGTAACAGAAAATCCCAGAGAAATGCCTGTCCCTCGTGAACAAAGATGCGAATTTCGCAGTATCAATGATCTTCCTATCCATTAAGTATCGGGACGATCCCACTAACGGAGGGGGGAGTTAAGGCGACAGCATTCTTTTAAAGTTCTGTTCTTTTTTTTTTATTATCAATACAATTTATTTTAAAGTTCTTTTCATTCCTTTCAAATATCGATACAATTCAAAATTTCTGCTGACGCTTGCCGCAGAAATAAAATGTTTTCAATATTAATTAGTATTGTGGTTATTTTGTTGAACTATTTATGGTTTTTAATCCAAATTTTTAATAATTTTAATTAGGCTTAAGTTCATTAAATTTAATTTTCATTAAATTATTTTTATGAAGAAAGGAATTTTACAACATGAAAATTAATTAAAATTGTTATTCATAATCTTTCATTCTTGACCGTGGCCGGGGCTCGAACCCGGGCCGGCAGGTTACCATGACATGTTTCGATCGCAACCACTCGATCTCCTCAGATGGATTTGCCGTTTTACACTCGCAGCCATCGACGACCGCTGACGTCAATAGTCAAACATCAATCCTTAAACCAAATTGTATTTTAACCTTTGGTAGATCGAAATTTGCTTTTTTGAATGATTATCCATATCAATATTAGTATCAAATTACTTATCACGCGCAATGAAGAATTGCTGAATTGCAATCCAACAAAATAATTGATTATTACCGCGTAAACAAAAATCATGTTTGCTACGGGTATTAATAATTAAGTATAGAATAAAATTAAGTCAGTTTAAAGTTGATGTTGAAAGATAGATGTGGAAATAAAATAAATCTTTTTAAAAACTAAAAAACTAAATGTTTTAATATACATATAACATTCACATTGCGCCGGGAATCTTGCTCCCATAGGGGGGCAATAGTAATAGTACAATCAATAATCAAATAATTCCTCAACATTCGCATGTAAAATATCTCGGTATACATCTAGATCGGCTATTAACGTGGAAATGCCACATAGAGGAAAAATTAACTCAAATGAAACTAAAAGCCATTCAAATTCAAGGGCTTATTGGAAGAAATTCTGTCCTTAGTCTAGATTGCAAGCTTCTGCTTTACAACTCTATCTTAAAGCCTATCTGGTGATACGGTATTCAACTATGGGGCACTGCCTCGGCCTCTAATATCGAAAAAATTCAAAGGCGCCAAAATAAACTTCTTCGAATAATCACAGTCGCTCCCTGGTATTTTAAAAACTCAAACATTCATAAGGATCTCAATGTGCCATTAGTAAAAACTATGATTACAAAATATGCAGTAAAATATTTAAAAAGGCTTGAACATCACCCAAACCCACTAGCTCGAAATATTTTAAATCATGGCGGCCACACTCGCTTAAGAAGAAGAGACACTGCACTACTTATCCATTTAGATGAGTGATAATCTCCTATGTATGTGAACAGAAAACGTGTTTGAAGAAAATTTTTGTCTAGCACTGGCAGGACATAAATAAAGTATTAACATAAGATTTGATTAATTATTGTTAGTTCATATTTATTATATGAAGATTCAATAAATAAAGAATGGAAAAAAAATGTTACATTTACGCTAAGTAGAAAAATGATTGCTCGCCTGTTTATTTAAACGGCACAGCTCTACCGAGATGCAACACTGCAAAATATTTAGGCCTTTATCTTGATCGAAGACTTACTTGGAAAGAGCATGTCAAAAAGAAACGTGAGCAACTTAAATTAAAAACAAGAAAAATGTTTTGGTTATTGGGCCCAAGATCAAGCTTAAGCTTGGAAAATAAGGTTCTGTTATACAAAACCATACTAAAACCTATATGGACATACGGCATCCAACTTTGGGAAACTGCAAGTAATTCGAACGTTGAGATATTACAGAGATGCCAGGAAAAAACACACAGACTTTTAACAAATGCGCCATGGTTTATCAGCAACAAAAACATACACAGAGATCTTCAAATTTTAATGGTAAAAGATTAGATCAATAATTTCAGTAAAAGAAACCCTAATAGACTAAGTAATCATTTTAATGTGTTAGCTATAAACCTGTTAGATGGTCGCAATGAAATCCAGAGACTTAAAAGGCATCTTAAAAAGCTATCGAAGCTACTTGGGACAAATTTTGCTAACACCAATAGGTAATAAGTTACAAGGATGAAAAAGAACACTTGAATGGCCAAAATGTCAAATTTTGACCCCCTCTAACCCTTTCAGACCCTGATATAACGATTTTGCAGGAGGGTTTTGGTCTCTATATTTTTGCTTCTACTTGACCAATATCAAATAGACCGGCACACAGTGGCTGAAAATTTTATTTTATTGGCCAAAAGTCCAATTTTTGTTTGTCACCGATTTCAAAACTTTTAATTTTATTTAATAGTAAACATATTAAAACTGAGGTAGCCAAAAAATTAAGTCAAAATATTGGTAATTGTGGTTGTGCCATGTTGTTAAACACAACTTTTTTTAATTCAGAAAAAAGTGTTTTTTTTATATTTAATCCGAAAGAAATTATCATTGCACAAAAACCTGCTAGCTTTTTTGCTAGGTTGGTATTCTTGTTGTCTTTAAAAAGGTAACATTTGCGATTATTGTGTTATTTATATTTGAGATATTTGACTATTTGATATTTGACTACTATATTTTCGTCAAATTTCAACTTTAGTAGAATAGAACTTTTGCGGATCAAAAGGGATTAAGAAGGTAAAACCACTATGGGAAAGGTGAAAGTGTTTTGTTAAACCCTGTAAATACTCTTGTACCCGTTTAGACCCGTCTGTTTAACACTTTTTTAGTTTTAATGAAATTACTTAAAAAAAAAATTTCTTTACAATTTTTTTTTTATTCCGCAAAAATGTTTGCAGAAGTAATAGAAATCATGTGCTATTGCCTTCAAAAAAAAATTATGATACAGGGAATATTAATCGTGTTCAAACAAAATTCAGGTAGTACATATAAAAAATTTTATTATTGTTACACAATCAGAAAAACGTATAGCTGCCCTGATTCATCCTTATCCGTTACACTACGTTCACACTATCGTATTTTATAGTAGAATAAAGAGCTTAGACACGCGTTTACGCTAAACAGGTATATTGTGAATCCCACCTTAGAAGGGATTTTTAAATTTTTTTTGGTCTTTTTATTTAATCTATTTTTATGATTCTAATAATATTCCATGACCCAATAGCTACGCAATGCGTTGTTAAATTTGTGTCAGGTATTTTATTGCATATAAATAAAAGGATTTTAAGTTTTTTAATCCTTTTTATTCTACCTGTATTTGGTATGAAAAAAAGTATGAAAAGGTTTAAAAGCAAGTGACATTCGGATGCAAACTCAGTGGATATAATATATCTGAGCAATAACAACGTTTTTCATAAACATGGAGAGCTTCAGCTATAAAGAATTGGCCAGAGAGTATTTTAGAAACAAAAACGAGGAAGATGTTAAAAATTACATTTGAAAAAATGGAAACTTAAATTCCGATACAGGAAAGTTGATTACAGCAAAGATAAATTTTATAAGAGCTTTGCAAACTGGTTAGAGAACGAACTTTCTATCCAGATCGCTTCAGAAACTTCAAATCAAAACACACGTGGGAGATCACAAAATTCGCTGGACAACTGTAGCGATAGATCTAAGAGGCGGAAGCTTAAGGATATAAATGAAGAAATCGGATATGAAAATATTCAAGATCACAGAAACAATTGACAAAAGCTGTTAAAGCTAGTCCATTGAGAACAAACCGGATTCTTAAAAGTATACCAACTATGAGCGATGCAAAACAATTCACAAATGAGGAGGCATTAGCATTATTTCTGGATTTGAAATTAACAAAACAGCAATATATTCAGCTCAGATTGCATGCGATTGAAAAAGGCTCAATTCTGTATCCAGCATATCATCACATAACAGCTGCTAAAATGTACTGTTTGCCATTAAAGCTATTGCTACAATCAATAAAAGGAAATGAGTAAAAGAAATATGGAAGCACAAAGTTAATTCTTTTTTGTAAATGGGGATGTGATGGTTCTTCCGGACAAAAACAATACAAACAAGTATAGTATGCGAAAATATTTCGGACTCAGGTATGTTCATGGTATCATTTGTACCATTGCGATTAAAAAAGATTTTGGAAGATTCAGAGCCTTCGACTAGTACAACGCAAGCAAAGGATATTTGGAAAAATGAAACACCATATTCTACGAAACACTGCAGACCTATTAAATTTGAATTCAAAAAAGAAATTCATGATGTCATTAACAAAGAAGTTAGTGATATCAAGGCCCAAATTGCAATACTACAGCCATTACAATTAGATTTAGATGGGCAGCAAATTGAAGTTAGCTACCAATTAGTGCTAACAATGATAGATGGAAAATTAGACCAGGCTTTGACTAACACGAAGGCTGCATCCAGCTGCATCATATGCCATGCAACATCAAGCCAATTAAACCAAGTCCCGACAAAATCGTTAGATAATACTGATGCATATGAATTTGGATTATCTCCACTATATGCAAGAATACGACTTGTGGAACACATACTAAAAATCAGTTATGATTTGGATTTCGGATCTTCAGGATCAATAAGAAACAACGAAACCAACAAGGAGTTAAGAAGTTCAAAAAGAAAACATGTTCAAGATGAATATCGCAAATTTGGGTTGATTAAAGATCAGCCGAAACAAGGGTCAGGCAATACAAATGATGGCAATACCGCAAGAAGATTCTTTTCAGCTCCAGAAACAGCATCTGAAATAACAGGTGTTGATTTTAACCTAATTTTTAGATTTAAAATAATCCTAGAAGTACTTCCATGCAATGAAGAAATTGACTCCAAAAAATATTTAGATTTTGCTAAGGAAACTGCAAAAATATAAACAACCAAGTACCCATGAAGAAATATGTCTGCTACAGTTCACAAAATCCTTTATCATTGAGAAGATGTCATTAAATATCAGTTGGTGGCACTTGGAGATTTATCAGAGGAAGGTCAGGAAAAAAAGGAATAAGGATTACAGATTTTATAGAGCGCACAATACTAGAAAAATTTCACGAAATTCCACTAATGAAGATCTATTTAATATATTATTGGCAACGTCAGATCCGTTCATCTCCAGTATTCGAAATCAATGGAAAGTGGAACATCGGGATTTAGATGAGGAAGTCAAAAAACTACTAAAGAACAGAAATAACACAGAGCAGAATATGGAATATTTGCAATCAATCTTTCAATTAAATGAACAATAATTATAAGTCTTTAGATCTAAGACAGACATTGTATTAGTAAAAAATAATAATAAACAGAACCTCACATTGTTACAAAAGCTATTAAAATATATTCCTGATTTTATTTTTAAAGAGGCTTTTTTATCCACATATACATGTATGAAATGTTTTAATAAATAAGAAATATTCAAAAAATAAATACCTATATTTTCGTATCAAAATTAAAAAAAAAAAAATCAGAATTTTTGTTAATATTAACAAATTTTACAGCAAAAAATAATAGATTCTTCTGTAGTAATAGCAAGATTTTAGATAATATTTCTAAAGTTTTTTTTAAGTGTAAACAAATTTGAAAGCAAAAAATTGTTAATTTTTCAGTAATAATAGCAAAATATCCAGTTGATTTTACTATTTTGTTTTAATGTCAAAATTTTTTTATAAACATTTAACTTTTTTGAGTGTCCCATTATTACAAAAAATGGGAATCATTATTATTTAAATCCTAAAATAACATTTTTAAATAGTTAAAAAAAATAAAAAAAAACCATATTTCACGCTCAATTTAAAAAAATCTAAAGTTACACTTTGCCCTTAAATTCCCCAATAACTACTCAACCGATTTTAATGAATTAATGAAATTTAAAGTGAAGAAAAGTTTAAGAATCTATCTGTCGATTAAAAAAAATTTCACTAAAATATCTCCTTCGGTTCAAGTTACAGAATTTTGGCCAATGAAATAAAATTTTTAGCCACTGTGCACAGTGGCTGAAAATCGTAGTTTGTCACCGATTTCAAAAATTTAAATTTTATTTAATAGTAAACATATTAAAACTAAGGTAGCCAAAAAATTAGGTCAAAATATTGGTAATTGTGGCTGTGCCATGTTGTTAAACACAACTTTTTTTAATTCAGAAAAAAGTGTTTTTTTTTAATACATATTTAATCCGAAAGAAATTATCATTGCACAAAAACTATCAGCGATAATGACCTGTCTGCTTTTTTGCTAGGTTGGTAGTCTATAGCTACGAAATGCGTTGTTAAATTTTGTTGCGGGTGAACTGACCATATGTGTTTAATGTATTTAATATTAAGAACTTGTATGTTTTTGTTATGTGTGTTTGGTTGTGTTTCTTCGGTGTCTGTTTGTTTTTTTTTTTTTGTAGATGTTAAGTGTTCCCTTGTGTTTTGCTTAATGTTTTTGTTTTTTTTGCATGTACGTTTTTCTGAAATGATCAAAAGGTTAAGGTTTGTAATTATTAATATAGGCCAATAAATATATACTTACCCATATTAAATGTGTGTTATCCATTGTCCTGTCCATAAACAAAATTAAAAAAATATTAGCAAAATTATTTTTTTTTATGTGTTTTGTTTCTTGTGTTCGTCCTCCGTGTCATTTGTTTATGTTAACATGTATGTGTAGGGTAGTAAGGCAGTGTTACGTATTTGGTGTGTCGATAGTGCAGTGTAAAAAAGTGCGTAGGGTTGTATTTTCATTCAAATATTTAAATTTCCGTATAGTGCGTAAAATAATTAAAACAAAATAAAAATAATGAATGAAAATATGATACTTATTGGAATTCATGTTTGCCTGGTATAATAAAAAGTTCATGGGATAAATTGCATGAATTTAAAAAAATGGCGATTGAATACGAAGAGCTTTAAAATTAAATAAGATTTTAAATAAATGGAATTAAAGTAAAAGATGGCTGTTTGGCGGTAAAATAATTACTTAGGAATTTTATTTATGTTATGTAATGGAAACCGCTAGAACTGGAAATAGGAAGAATAAATTAAAGGTACTTAGACGGCAAGCAAAGATAAATGTAGTCAGAAGCAAAACAATACTTGAAGGTGAAAGACATAAATATAGTTTTTGTGTGGTGAAACTGTTATAATTTTTGTAAATATTGTGTGAAGTGATTTTTGAGAAAAGAAAAACGTAAGGATAATAAGCAACATAAATATATATACAGTGTGTTAAAAGTTATAATTTATTGCAGCTGGCTATTTTCGTGGGAGGAAATGGAATCTTCCCTTAACACCACACCAGAGAAAAATAGCCAGGTAATCTTTATATATTTTTATACTTTTATCTTCAACTAAATCTTTAACCTGAGTCCCCGCTTTGTTTGGTAACGCCAGGGACTAGAAAAGGAAAGCTAAAATAAAATATGTGCAATTGGTGGTAAACACAATAAATAAATAAGGAAAATTGTTTTTGTAATTAAAGATAAAGGCCCTTACAAAGAAAATATTTAAAATTAAAAAAAAACAAACATAAATATATGCATTAAAAAAAAGTCGATAAAAATAGTAAAAAAGGAAAAAAAATATATAAATACTTAAAAATAAAAAATTAAAATTAATCAATAATTAAAGTAATTAAAAAAAAAAGTAGAAAAAAATATAGTTCAAAAAAACCCCTCAGGAGGGCAAACTAAGAGGAAAAAATTAAATAATAAATAAAAATAATTTTAAGTGTAGTTTTGTGCATTGTGTAAAAAAATCTGTAAAACGAGTGTCAAGTGTAGTAGTTTGTGTGCATGCCCCATATATTTGTATATATACACTTAACCCTCTTTTGCCGGTATTAATTTATTTATAATTACAAATTTAAAATTAAATAAAAAAATTCAATTTAAAGAAAAGGTTGCATGTCTCAGAGAGCTCTTTTAGATATAGGAAGTTAAGCAAATTTAAAATTTATAATAAAAAGAGGAAAATATATAGATAAAAGAAAAATAAATTTTAAGAATAAAAAAATATGTAGATATAAATAAATTTCTTAGTCAAGGGCATATGAAAAAGAAATTAAGAAGAAAGATTGAGGGAAAAAGTATATATGTATAATGTCTTGTTTTTGTGTTTTTCTGTATCAATAATATAATTGTAAATATTATTATTTTTAATTATTAAGTTTTTTTTTATAATAAATAATGTAAATTTTAATTTAAAAACTTAGAATTTTTACTTAGCAAGGTACAGGTAATGATGGAGTGGTAAGTGGAGAGAGAGGTCAAGTGGGTTGTGGGTCATGTGACTGAATTTGTGCGGATGCATCCATGACATGGTTGGGAGGGCGAAATGAGACAACCATCGGTCTCAAAATTCTTTATGTGGTGGTAGATTGTTGTGTAGTGATAGTTTTGAGTTTTATTTTATGTTTCATTTTTTTTAGTGTTCGAATACGTGGCTGGTGAGGAGGGTTGGAACCCCCCGAGAAAAAATGCACAAGAGCTAGTGGGAAACCTCGCCAGACCAAACGGTTCGTAACAGAATGGCGCCCAAACAAATGTAAAAGAAAAGCATGTGTTTACATCTAAACATGCGGCAATAGATTAATAGTTTGTTTTTGTAATAGCCCTAGTGTAATCGTGAATCATGTTGTGGAAGTTATTTATGTAACAGTTCTAGGACGTAATAGAGTGTGTACGTAAATGTAGCTTGATAATGTGGTGATCGGTGATATGTGTTCATAGTGAAATGTGATACAGTAACTTGCGAGTGACCTGGTGTGTCCCCAAATGTATTGTATTCGTTTCCATTGGTATATTGTTTAAATTTTAGAGTTCATTTGTGTAAAGTCATTGTTTAGTATTGAATGTTATATAATCTCTAATAGCCTGTCGTGATATGTTTCGTGAAGTGTGTAGTATTAGAGTTATTCATTCTTCCTGAATATGATTGTTTTGATTTTGTTTTAGAGTTGAATGTGTATTAATGTCTGATAGCCTGTCATGATCGTGTGTATCGTGATGTATGTAGTATCGGCATTATAAACGTTTGTCCCTAAAATAAATGTTTAGTTTTTTTTGATTTAGTGTTGTTTGTAAACCACATAAAGAATTTAATTTTTTTTGTAAGCAACCGCTTTGACCTCCACATCCGTCCAGCATTACCTAAACCAAACCAAATTAGAATCAGTAATTTGTTTTAGCGTTTTATTGTTTGTTTATAGTTTTACAACATACATTTATATATATATACAAAAACAAAAAAAAACATTATAATTATAATTTAATTAATTTATTTATTTATCAAATTAAAATTTTTTAATTTTAATTGCATGACAAATTCTTCTTTATTTATTTATTTTTAATATCTTTGACATCTATTTTATGTTTGTGAAACGTTTAAATTATTTATTTATTTAATTTATTAATTGCATGTTTTGGTTTATTTGGTAATTATTTATGTGTATTTATACAGTTTTTAATTTTTATTTTTTTTTATTTAATTTAAAAATTTATTTCTTTTTATTTCACTGTTCGTATATGTCTAAATTATTTTTTTTTATGATTGCATGATTTTTTTTATAAGACAATTGATTATTTTATTTATGATTTCAATGATTTACATGTATGTATTTTTATTATTTTTATTTATCTATATTAAAATCTATTTTTGCCATTTTAAAATAAATACTTACTTCAAAATCGCCAATTCACATATCAACGTTAAAATAAAACTTTTTACACTCACACACAAAATTATAGTTTCAACCCACAAGTTTTAATTTTTATACATTATTTGATTCAAAAAATTTTGTGAAAATTTTCAGTTTTGTTTTTGTCAAGAATATTTACAGCCATAATTAAAACAAGGAGAACTAGCCATTTTTTTTATAAATCAGCCTCAACTTTATTACTCTTTTTGCAACTGTCGAGAATATAAAAAATTTTGAAATGTTTTCTTTTAGTACGGTTCAGATAGACTTCGATACTTAAGTAGGAACTTTAGAATACTTAAAGCATCAGATATCATTATTTATTTGAAAATTTTTATTTACCAACAAATAATAATAATTATGGAATAAATTGTGCAATAGTAGAGCTTAAGGGTAAAATACTCTTTGAATGAATACATTAATTCAAATAGTTTTGTGATACTTTGCGCTAAATACAAGCAAAAAAAAAAAAAAAAAAAATGATGTCTGTGATTTAAGTACCTGATGGTGTGTTATAATAGGGTTGGATGGTTACTCAATTTAGGTTAGTCAATTAGTGCAATATTAGTTATAGGAAACCGCAATATTAGTCTTACGAATATACTGTGATCTAAATCTGTGATATAAATGTTTGATTTGTGATGTCCTTTTCCCTATTAGTGGTTTAAGAATGTTTTCGGTGCAATATAGGTTTATTTATCTTTATTGTGTTGGATTATTCAGCCTTTTAATTCTAAAAAAAAAAAAAAGAAAAGGATCAACAGAGTAGACTCTATATTACAGATTTTTGATTTCGTATACTTCCCGTAATTGATGAAATGGCGACCACTGAGATATTTCCAAATCTCTGATTTTTATTTGTTTAAAGATTTCAGAGATTTCTGGCCAGTATAATGGATATAGTACCCGAGAGTTAGGAATGGAAGAATAGAGGTGTAGCCCGATTAATTAGCTTTAAGGATACATTTAGTTTTAGTTTAAAATTCTTGCCTCAAACTTTCATATTTTGTGGGCCTTCGATTTTATAGACACGTACAATCCGTGTACTACTGGTAAATCCGGTAAAATGAAAATTTTTTTTTTAATATAAGAAGGGTTGCCTCTACGTCTTTTTTCCTGACAGAAAAAATTCGGCAGAGTGCTAAATTATATGCGGGCCAATAGGAAATATTCATCTGGTTATGCGCTGCGAGGTTTCCTGGAAAAAATAAAGCGGAATTTTTATTTATGCTGATATTTGTATTAAAAAAATTTATGATACTTAGAATGTTGTATTGCCCGGCTAACTCAAGGTAAAATATGAGACTCTTTCAGGGTCATGGGAGTTCCCCACGTTGGGCTCTTGATAATTAATAACCCGCACACCGTTCCCTCTTGCTGACGCCAGCGAAATCGGAGTTTTGTTGCGGGTGAACTGACCATATGTGTTTAATGTATTTAATATTAAGAACTTGTATGTTTTTGTTATGTGTGTTTGGTTGTGTTTCTTCGGTGTCTGTTTGTTTTTTTTTTTTTGTAGATGTTAAGTGTTCCCTTGTGTTTTGCTTAATGTTTTTGTTTTTTTTGCATGTACGTTTTTCTGAAATGATCAAAAGGTTAAGGTTTGTAATTATTAATATAGGCCAATAAATATATACTTACCCATATTAAATGTGTGTTATCCATTGTCCTGTCCATAAACAAAATTAAAAAAATATTAGCAAAATTATTTTTTTTTATGTGTTTTGTTTCTTGTGTTCGTCCTCCGTGTCATTTGTTTATGTTAACATGTATGTGTAGGGTAGTAAGGCAGTGTTACGTATTTGGTGTGTCGATAGTGCAGTGTAAAAAAGTGCGTAGGGTTGTATTTTCATTCAAATATTTAAATTTCCGTATAGTGCGTAAAATAATTAAAACAAAATAAAAATAATGAATGAAAATATGATACTTATTGGAATTCATGTTTGCCTGGTATAATAAAAAGTTCATGGGATAAATTGCATGAATTTAAAAAAATGGCGATTGAATACGAAGAGCTTTAAAATTAAATAAGATTTTAAATAAATGGAATTAAAGTAAAAGATGGCTGTTTGGCGGTAAAATAATTACTTAGGAATTTTATTTATGTTATGTAATGGAAACCGCTAGAACTGGAAATAGGAAGAATAAATTAAAGGTACTTAGACGGCAAGCAAAGATAAATGTAGTCAGAAGCAAAACAATACTTGAAGGTGAAAGACATAAATATAGTTTTTGTGTGGTGAAACTGTTATAATTTTTGTAAATATTGTGTGAAGTGATTTTTGAGAAAAGAAAAACGTAAGGATAATAAGCAACATAAATATATATACAGTGTGTTAAAAGTTATAATTTATTGCAGCTGGCTATTTTCGTGGGAGGAAATGGAATCTTCCCTTAACACCACACCAGAGAAAAATAGCCAGGTAATCTTTATATATTTTTATACTTTTATCTTCAACTAAATCTTTAACCTGAGTCCCCGCTTTGTTTGGTAACGCCAGGGACTAGAAAAGGAAAGCTAAAATAAAATATGTGCAATTGGTGGTAAACACAATAAATAAATAAGGAAAATTGTTTTTGTAATTAAAGATAAAGGCCCTTACAAAGAAAATATTTAAAATTAAAAAAAAACAAACATAAATATATGCATTAAAAAAAAGTCGATAAAAATAGTAAAAAAGGAAAAAAAATATATAAATACTTAAAAATAAAAAATTAAAATTAATCAATAATTAAAGTAATTAAAAAAAAAAGTAGAAAAAAATATAGTTCAAAAAAACCCCTCAGGAGGGCAAACTAAGAGGAAAAAATTAAATAATAAATAAAAATAATTTTAAGTGTAGTTTTGTGCATTGTGTAAAAAAATCTGTAAAACGAGTGTCAAGTGTAGTAGTTTGTGTGCATGCCCCATATATTTGTATATATACACTTAACCCTCTTTTGCCGGTATTAATTTATTTATAATTACAAATTTAAAATTAAATAAAAAAATTCAATTTAAAGAAAAGGTTGCATGTCTCAGAGAGCTCTTTTAGATATAGGAAGTTAAGCAAATTTAAAATTTATAATAAAAAGAGGAAAATATATAGATAAAAGAAAAATAAATTTTAAGAATAAAAAAATATGTAGATATAAATAAATTTCTTAGTCAAGGGCATATGAAAAAGAAATTAAGAAGAAAGATTGAGGGAAAAAGTATATATGTATAATGTCTTGTTTTTGTGTTTTTCTGTATCAATAATATAATTGTAAATATTATTATTTTTAATTATTAAGTTTTTTTTTATAATAAATAATGTAAATTTTAATTTAAAAACTTAGAATTTTTACTTAGCAAGGTACAGGTAATGATGGAGTGGTAAGTGGAGAGAGAGGTCAAGTGGGTTGTGGGTCATGTGACTGAATTTGTGCGGATGCATCCATGACATGGTTGGGAGGGCGAAATGAGACAACCATCGGTCTCAAAATTCTTTATGTGGTGGTAGATTGTTGTGTAGTGATAGTTTTGAGTTTTATTTTATGTTTCATTTTTTTTAGTGTTCGAATACGTGGCTGGTGAGGAGGGTTGGAACCCCCCGAGAAAAAATGCACAAGAGCTAGTGGGAAACCTCGCCAGACCAAACGGTTCGTAACAATTTGTGTCAGGTATTTTATTGCATACAAATAAAAGGATTTTAGGTTAGGTAAACAATTTTGAAAGCAAAAAAATGTTTATTTTTCAGCAGTAATAGCAAAATTTCCAGTGGATTTTACTATTTTTTTTTATGTTAAAATTTTTTTTATAGTGTAAACATTTAATTTTTTGAGTGTCCCATTATTACAAAAAAATGTTAACGATTATTATTTAAATCTAAAAATTACATTTTTAAATAATTAAAAAAAATTAAAAACCATATCGCACGCTAAAGTTAAAAAAAATCTAAAGTTCCACTTTGCCCTTTAATTCCCCAATAACTACTCAACCGATTTTAATGAAATTTAAAGTGGAGAAAGTCTAAGAATCTATCTGTAGACTAAAATATCTACTTCGGTTCAAAAGTTACAGAGTTTTGGCCAACGAAAAACGATTTTCAGCCACTGTGCGATGGTACTTTTGAGGCCGAAGCAACAGCTGAAGAGGTGCTGCGACCCCGTTTAAGCACTGTTATATACCTGTCCATACCAACTTGTA
Organism: Pollenia griseotomentosa; assembly: GCA_963931875.1. NCBI lineage: Eukaryota > Metazoa > Arthropoda > Insecta > Diptera > Polleniidae > Pollenia > Pollenia griseotomentosa. The sequence continues at coordinate 166,454,351 of OZ007560.1, read as the reverse complement.
CTTGAGGCTTTTGACAAATTTTTACTAGAGTCTTTTCCATTTCGTCTATTTTTGAGTTCATGGTATCATATCTTACTAGAATTGTTTTTGCCGTCGTGGTAATACTTGCGGGCTCGGTAACACTTGTACCAAAAGACAGTTTAATTTTTTTCAGTGTATCACTATCGACTGTTGTTGTAAAAACTGACGGTGAAAGTTAACGTGTTCGAGTAATTGGCTTAGCCGTTAGGTAGTTAATATTGTTTTGTTTTATTTATTTCAACATTATTTTCGTTAGCATGCACTGTCACATAAACATTTCTTTCATTTAGTTTTATTGTTGTTTCATTGTTTTTACTCATGCAATAAATTGTTTTTGTTTTTCACCGTTTTACTGTGCTTTTAATATTTTTATTATTTATTGTATTTTACAACAACGCCAAAAATAACAAATTTAAACTAAAATGTTTTTGCACAGAATATGTATACATACACATGAATGAGAGTATATGCAATCCGGCAACCTCGACGCGCAATAAAACGGGCCAAAGCAGCTAAAAAGCCAGATGTGGTTAAGTCGCTAACAGCTTCAAGAGGAATTGCCTTCGTGGCGAAGCAAACAAAGAGACACACATAACCCTTCGTAATTCGATAAGATCGACCGGTAAAACTTTTAATTTCAAAAGGGCCAGCAAAGTCCACCCCCGTATTCGTAAAGGGCCTTCTCAAAGTCGTTCTTTCTAAGGGCAACGCTGCCATAATTTGTCCTTGTCGTACCTTCCGGTGTAAAACGCATTCTTTGCAGTTGTTGATACAGGCCTTTTTTAGATTCTTGGCTTTAAGTATCCAATACTCATGTCGAACCACGCTGTGAACTAATCTTAACCCTCCATGATGTGCCATTTTGTGTATGAAGTCGACATACAAATGAGCCAATCTGCTTTTATTCGCTAATATTATTGGATGGCGTTCACTGTAGGACAAATTCATTGATGCGCTGTGGCGGCCGTTAGCCCAAATAACATCATGCTCATCAAGGAAAGGCGTGAGAGTTAACAACGGGCTACTTTTCTCAATCTGTCCCTTGGTAAGCAGATTATGGTTGTCACTAGCAAAATATATCTTCTGGGAGAGCAAAAACAGGCGATTTCTTACAAAAGTTAACTCTTCAGCCGCTATAATTAAAGAGGTATGTCGGGCCTTTTTCGTGGAATCAGATTTAACCGCGAAAGAGAAACGAAAGATGTAACAATGACGTGTATAGCTCCGGGCAAACTTGAAAAGCGCTCTAGAACATCTTCCTTAACAGCAGATCTAGCAACATGTGCCTGAACGTTTTTTATTTCTTCTGTCGTCTCAAATTCTGCTGGTAATGAAGGCCACGAACTTTTCTTCAATATGAGGCAATGTGGACCATTCCACCAAAGACTGCAGCTCTTTTACTACACAGGAGTCAGCCCTCGGGTTGCTTGATCTGCAGGATTTTCTTGGGAAACTACATGGTTCCAGTTTTGATTGCCCACTTTTTTTAAAATGGTTGCCACCCTGTTGGCCACAAAAGTTTTCAAGTTGCATGGAGGTTTTTTTAACCAAGCCAGCACTATGGTTGAATCGGACCACAAATACAACTCATAATTTTTATTGAAAATAGGAGCGCAACACTATTGACTAACTTTGCTAACAATACCGCTCCACAAAACTCTGAACGTGGTATTGAAGGTTTTTTAACTGGGGCCACTTTCGATTTTGCAACCAATAAGTTTGAATAGATATTATCCCCCGTTTTAACTCTAACATTCAACAGCTAATTCTGACGAATCACAGAAGCCATGAAATTTTATAATTGAACCAGGTGTGTACATAATCCACCGTGGAACCGTGATTTCGTTGATATCGTTATATCTACTAATAAAAGCTTGCCAACTTTGATAAGCTTCAGGTTTAATATTGTCATCCCCGCTGATCTTATCGAGCCACATCTGCTGCATTAGGATCTTCGCTATGATTATTACAGGAGCAAGCCAACCTGCTGGATCAAAGAGCCTAGCAATCACGGATAACACTATTGGTATAAGTAGATTTAAGTGAGATTTTTTCCGTTGTAAAATAAAAATAATCAGCTGAAGCATTCCATCGACCACCTAGAGTCTTTGCATTACTTTCATCGTCAAAAATCCTGGTTTATTAAATACTCAGAGGGCAGCCCTTCTAATATTTCTTTATTATTCGAGGTCCATTTCCTTAACTCAAACCCACCAGACTTTAATATTTCTATCAACTGATTTCGGGCCTCTAAAATATCTGGTAAACTGTGTGCACCCACCAGAGCGTCATCTAGAAAAATACATACATTCCGTAATATTTCTGCCCCTAATGGGTAAAAACTCCTCATCACTTGCCAGTTGTAACAGGGTTCTAAGTGCCAAATATGGAGCACAATTGATGCCAAAGATAACATTGTTTAATCTGTAATCTATTATCTCTTCATCTGGAGAACCACGATGAACCATTTGTTGAAAGCAAGCATGCTCAGGGTTAACTAGAATCTGGCTGTACATTTTTTTTATATCTGCATTAAATACCAGCTTATAAAACCTCCATTTAAGAATTAAATAAACTAATCACGTGCAAAATATCGTTCTGGCTTTTGCCACTAGTTGTAACACTGGAGGCATTATACACTACTCTCAACTTTGTTGTAGTGCTTTCTGGCTTAAAAACGCCATGATGAGGTAAGTAATAGCTTGGGCCAATTTCAGGATATTCAATCTTCTCCATATGCCCCAATGTCAAATATTCTTTAATGACCTCATCATATAAAATCTTGTTTTGAGGTCTACACAACAATGCATTTTTAATTCTCAAAAATTGACTCAGAGCCATGTTTCTATTTGGACCAAGAGCTGAGAAATCTGACTTAAATGGCAAATTGACTATGTATATATCTTCCCTCAGAATTTCTCCTAATTGTTGATCTAAATATTTCTTCACCTAACTTGTCTTCTTCTGAGACTACTGGTTTTTGAGAAATTTCCTCAAGCTCCCAAAATTTTGCCAATTGCTCATCAATTGAAACTTTGGTTAAATAAGACCCTCTTACTGTACGATGTGGATTCGTTGGACCAACTAAATATGGTTTCTTGAGCCACTAGGGAATCAAAAATACCATGTTTCACCCCACTTCGTAGTATTGAGGGATAAACATCACCTCCTAACAATATATCTACAGAGCCACTTTTATAAAACGCTGGATCTGCAAACTCTAACCCTGGTTACTTGGGACCAGGGTACGAAAAAAAAACTGTACATTTTCGTAACGTAACTATAAAATTTTTTTTTGTGTATGTGAATGTGTACACAAACATATACGGTACACAGCGAGAGTGAGCTGACGCACACAAACACTACGATAACGTACATAACATCTTTTAACGTACATGTACAGTATTTTTAGCGTACTTATCTGTACTTTTTATTGAAAACGTAGTGTTGTATATTAACGTGCGTGTGTGTGTGTGTATGTATTTTTTTAAAGCAAGAAAAATTTTATAAAATCAAAAAAGGCCAAAAATATGATTTGAAAGCGAGTTGTATAACAGGAGTGCAGAAATATAAGAAACATGCAAAAGTTCTTTATGCAGCAGAGGTCTGCATGTGTGCGATTAAACGACACATGAATTCACATATCAAACTAGCAAGTAGTGTGTTGTGTGTGATTTAAGAATCATACACAATTAATTGTTTGTAAGAAATAACCTATGTGTGCAAAGCGTTCAATTATTTATGTGAGTGTTGTGAGAGAAATATTTGATACAGGTATAAATAACAAATATGCTCTTTTATACGAGTAAATACACTTGTGTGACGATGTACACATTGTATTTTATCAACACAACATGTGTTTTGTGTTAAAAAATTTTTTTTTTATCGTATTGAAAACAAAATATTAGCAAAAAGATATTGCATTAAAAAGTTATACCAACTTTTTACAAGCAAAAAGTAAAATATAAAATCATGAAAATAAACATTTATTCCGTTTGTGCACTAATTTCAGTTTCTAATTCATTGAGCATAGGTATGCATGCGCGAAATTCTGTTTAAAATAGCAACTCAAATATTTTCGTTAAGCCGTTATGACAAAACATTTGTTATTTATTGAATTGAACGAGAATTGATGGAATGAAACGACAAATGTTAGAAAGAGCAAAAAATGTAAACAAAGTTTTTTAGTTTTTTTTGTTAATTTTATTAAATGTTGTCAACGTTTTGTTTATGAGAAACATAAAAATAAAACAAACAAAAAAGCGGTAAATCGCTTAATTTGCCCATAAACCGCTGATTCAGCAACACTTTTGATATTAGAAGTTGAAATATTTAAAATTTTTTTAATAACAAAATAAGAAAAGATACACACGAAAGATTAGTGTGATTTTTAACTTCACTCATGTTGTTTTATTGTAAGATTTATGAATTTGAGTTCATCAAACACACTCAATAAGTGTAAGTGTATGTGGCTTACTTTTTCACGAACGGTGTTGTGTTTATCTCTCATTTAAAATTATTGAGCGTGAATGACTGGCTCTCATTTTTTTACACATTTGATACGCATATCAAATCCACACACAACAATCATTTGGCTACCAAATACATTTGTGCAGACCTCTATTATGCAGTATTGAAAAGAACATTGCAAGTAATGATCAGTTGTAAAGTGTTAAGAGTATGCGTATATGTAAATATGTATGTATACCCAGCGGGAAAAAGAGGGCATAAAGATGCCTTTTAGAAGGCCTCAGTACTTTCTTTTGGATGTACAAGGCCTGCTCGCTTAATTGCATACGCATAGCTTTTTTACACACGTTGTCATTGCGGGGTAGGCCTTCCAGGTAATCTTAAATAGTCTTTTAAAAATTTATTTTAAAAGGGCTTCAAGTTATTGGCTCTCTTGTGTGCCAAAAATATAAAAAAAACGAGCCAAATTTACGAAAAAGGGGCCAAACCCCTTTGTTATAGAAATTTAATTGTGCACTTTTAATGGATATTTATTATAAAATAAATTATTTATTTTTAAATTATTTAAATTAAATTCTCTATTTTATGTTAAAACCCACGAAAATGTTCAATTTATAAGTTTTCTTTTAACCAATATGGCGCTTAATATGTCAAATGTTATTGTATACATTTGTTTGCAACTGAGCAAATATGCACTACTAATTTTGCTCATGGTTTTTTTTAGTGCAAACGAAGTAAAATAGAGCAAATTGCAAATACGTACATTTTGTTGTTGTGTTGTGCAAATGTGTGTATTTTTGCACGCATTTTCATCATTTGCACACTTTTCACTACCTATCGTGATTTCCCTTTATATTTTATACATAATTAATAGATGGTTTTAAGGTAAAAATGGTTTTTACACTAAAAATCAGAAAACAATTAAGTTTTGATTGTGCATTTATTTTTTAAACTTTTTTTAACACTTTTTAGCAGTTGTTTTTAGGTAATACAACTCTTCTTTTTAACGTATTAAACTCAACTCAAGATTAAACACAACCGTTCTGTATTCTCTTTTTGTCGTTTTTTTATGTAATTTTAATTGTATAACGCGCAAAAAAACTAAGTATCTTAGTCCTTCTCTTCTCCCTTCTCATAGAAGGAAATGTGGAATATTGATCTTATCTTTTATACCTACGGAAGATCCGAAGACTTCTAAGAGAACTTATTTAGCAGTTAGATCACACAGAAAAAATTATTGCTGAATTATTTTCAAACAAACGCTTGTTTGAAATTTTTTTAAATTTCTACAAATTTTTTTACTGATTCAATTAATATTTTTGTTTGATTTTTATTTTAGCCAACAGAAATGTTGACAACTATTCAAAAATATAATAAACGCGTTATTGGCTTCTAGTTTTCATAATTTTGTATGAAATATTTAACGCTCTTTATTGTTGTCGTGTTTTTGCATTTTTTTATTTGACCGTAAGCAACACTTCTTTATGTGACATATAAGAACAACAAAAAAAAAAACACATAGTCTATTTTTGGACGCTTTGAAAAGGTACAACTATAAGAAAGATGATAAAATATTGTGGCGAGGTTTGTAGTAAAAAACAACAAAAACAATAATAGGTAATAAACGTTTCACTCTTTTTAAACAACAACAACATTAGAAGAAACAAAATAAATTTTTTGTTGGTTTCAAAGTTGGTAAAAAAGAATGAAAAACAAAATCCCGTATTTAATTTTTCAAAAATGTTTAGTTAAATACCTACATCAAATAAAAGAAATAAAATGATGACGAAAAACATGTCGAGTCGGTCTGCTGCCAAGGAAAGGATACAGAACAGTGAGTGAAGAAGAAAAACATTGTGTGAACAAACAAGACTTGGTGCAAAAATTATTCCAACAAAAAAATGTGTCTCAAAGCCAGCCGGCGCCGTTCTGCTCTGCCTTCATCGACTTCTACAGTGCTTGCTTGTGTGCGCGTCATTGCTTGTGCAAAAACTTTTTTGTTTGATTCAGCAAAATTATTTGTTTGAAATTTATATGATTTTCAGTAAACTATTTGTTTGATTCAGTTAAATTATTTGTTTGAAAAAATCAGTGTTTTTTTTTTAATAAACGAAATGCAAATAAATTGTTTGAATATGCGAATTTGTTTGTAGGACCGATTTCAGACAAAAAATGTTTTGATTCTACAAATTTTTTGTTTGAATTGGAAAAATAATTTTTTCTGTGCAGAATCAAGGCGAATTCACTAGAGAGTGAAGTCAGCATTACAACAACACTGCTTCTGTGGTCCGATTGTCAAAAATATTGCTAGTAAAAAAAGGTTTGTTTACATAAAAAACTGTAGTTTATATACGAACTTTGACAACTACACCACGAAAAAAAGTAATCATATGTTGGCTCGACCCCACCTTCCAGTCAATTCGCCTTGATCAGTATGGTAATTGAATCAAAAAATGTCAAATCAGGCCTTTAATAAGGCCTGAATAAGAAGCTGTTCTGACTTTTCCCGCTAGGTAATTGTTTGTGCACATTTGTAAGTGGTAAATGAATAGTCGAAAATTGTTGTTGTGCTATACGTTATTCGAGTTTATTTGCAGAAAAAAAATTATTTTTACACTCATAAAATTATTACGATAAATGATTGTGGATTATTGAGTTCGTTTTTAATTTAATAAAAATATAGTTATTTTACGAATAACTATTCTGCGAATATCTTTAAACTTAAACATTTAGATATGTCAAGCCAAAATAAAACAATATTAACGTTTTATAAGTATGATAAAAATTTATTCTTTCAGCTACGTTATGCTCATTAAGATTTATTCCCAAAGAATCAAAAGCCGGTTGAACTCATATTTTGAAAGCACGATCTTTCGCCATACGGAGTAGGCGTCCATTCCTTGTAAATAATTCTACAATCGCCAATTCAATGTTAGTTTGATTGAAATAGGTTGGAGCTGTTTTGGTTTTTAAATCATTGACTTCATTTTTATTGCAACATAATCTGAATATAAAGTAGGGTGGAACCGCTTTAAATGTCTTTCTAGATTTCCGGTATGATTATTTAATTTTTTTTTACAACTTCCATTGCCACAAAATACGTCACTTTCATCGATTAAACTAAAATAATCGTGCAAAAAAATAATTTTTATGGCGTGGCATCTTACTTTCTTTTCAATCAAATGTCAAGTAATCACTAAAATGCATAATGATTGAAGTAAACTGAAAATTTCTAAATTTTCCGCGAAAGAGGTTGGTGCCATAATTATTGTTTAATATAATATTCTCCACGCAAGTGCATACAAAAAAATTAAATAAAAAAGATTTACCTAAAAGGTATGTATGAATATACAAAATAGCAACAATTCTTTAACTGAAAAAATTTTAAATTATAAAAAACAAGAGGAATCATAAATTTTTTTTTCAAATAAACTCGAATAACGTAAAGCACAATAATAATTTTCGACTGTTGATTAACCACTTACAAATGTGCACAAACAATTGTTCCTTAATTTTCTGCGAATTTGTTGCTTTTGGGTTTTTTAGAATGATATTTCATCTGAAAGAGTTTGGTGCCATAAATATTGCTCATAAAAATAGTTAAGAAAAAAAATAACCAGAAATGTATGAACAATTCTGTAACTGAAAAAAATTTTTATTATAAAAAACAAGAGCAGCCATAAAAATGTTTTTTTTTTCTTTCTGCAAATATAAGTTAAACAATTTGAATGTTTAGTTTCGAGTACTTGACTACGACTGTCGTTCGTAAGCCAAAACTTTTTATTTATAATCAAATCAATATCATAATCAATAAACAGAAACAAAGAATTAATCGATACACAGAACAATGTTGAAATAATTATTAACATTGCGTCAGCACTTAAAATTCTTATTAAAATCTTATTTTTAGTTTACAAAATTATTTGGGGCACATAGTATTGGGAAAGATAACAAATAATAAAAATTAACATAAACATAAAGACGTAATGTCAGCATAAGAAGAAATACAATGTTATTAAAATAATCAATTAGGTCACAAGCAATAAATGAATGTCAATAAAATTAACAAGAATTGTTTTATTTCATAATTCAAATTTGTATTGTGTTAACTCTTCCCCCTTTAAATTCCAGCGACCACGTTGGATGGGTAATTGTTATGAGAGACTGGAGTTTCGATTGTATGCTCCGATTGGCTTTGAACTTTTAGCTTGAAACTAGCTCTTCTTTTTGTAAAATGCAGAATCAGTACAATTATTGCTAATATCACCAAAGCTCCTGGTAGGCCAATGCTGGTAGCTAAGGCGGTTTTATAATTGCTGACCAGTCTTTCAATTTCAGCGACATTTTCGATGTGGAGATCTTTTAACATTTCCAAGGACAACATTTCTTCATAATTGGTGATCAGGTTAGGTGTATTGATCATAGCTGGTAAGGGTTTCATCATAGTGATTTGTTTATTGGAGTATGATCTTTTCCCAATAGTAATAGTAACATTGTAAAATTTAATAAGATAGGTACCATGCAATTTTACTTTCTTATTTTCAATCTGCAGTGTCCCATTATAACCGTTCAAAAGCAGTAAGCCTGGTGATAGTTCACTCACCACGGATAAATGCTGATTATTAGATGTTGAACAAGTTGATGGCATACCATTTAATAAACTTGGCAAACAGCCACATCATTAAATTTTCTACATTCCGATTTCACCTCGAGGAGAGAGTTTTTGCACAGTACGAAATTTTCATTATTGATTTTAACTGATACGTTAGTTCTTTTTACGGGTTTAACAAATAGACTTTTACAAATTTCTCTTTCAGTTATTGGCAAATCGACAATATAAAGGATTGTAGATTTATTTATTCCAATCTTAACTTCACCGAACTCTAGGGCTTCAATCAGATCTACGTAAGGCATATTTTGCTCATTGAAATGCTTCCTAGTGATGTTCAGTTCATATTCTGACAGTACAAAAGAATTTATAATTCCAGATTTTGCCCACTGTATAGAGTAACCAAGATTGGTAAGTTCTTCCTTAATGTTCAAACATGAACATGATATTTATAAATGCTTATCAGCAGCTGGTACGCATGTGTGCGACCAGTAAATAGTTTATTTTTGTTTAGTTTAAGATTAGTTCTGATTAGTTTTAAGAATTTTACTTTATTTCAAAATGCACACATGCATAGCTAAAATTGTTTATTTTGGTCTTAGTTTAAGATAATTCTAGTTAGTTTTAAGATTTTTACATTACTTAAAAATACACATCTGTCTTCAGTGCTCTTATCATGTGTGTGTATTGTTACCACACGCAGTGATAAGACACGTGTTTATAGTTTTAAGATTTGTTATGTTAGCACTTAAGAAAAATATTTTGTAAAATAAAGTTAGTATAATACAAATGCTCAAAAGGTTTAGTTATTTATTACGTAAATAATAAACATTTGGTCCTTCGAAAAAAAGAACTATTGAAGAAAATAAGTTATTAAAAACATAATCTTTCGTAAAAAAAAAGAAGAGTTCGGTACGTTTTTTAATAAAATATGATGGCTCATAAAATGAAGTTGTTAGAACGACAAAAGGTCATTGGTGAAGATTTGCTGATTATCCTGGAAAAACTGGAAACTGGAGCAATACGCAAAGTTCAAGTCGAAGAAACTCAGAAGAGAGTGGAATTGAAATGGGTGGAGTTCCAAGAAAATCATGATAAATTGGTAGATGGCGGGTATAAAAATGAACATTATTTTGAAGTAAATTACTTTGAAGAAGTAAAAAAATATGTTCAAGATATTCAGCAACATCTAAACCCAAGTCAACAGCTAGAAGAATCCACCTCTGAAGCTGCTATAGAGCTGAAGAAAAACATGTGCGAAATCAGCAGGGCGGAAGGTGGTTCATTAGAAGGAGGCCCCCAACTGGTCTGTCAGGAAAAAACGGTGTTATTTAAAAACAACCGTATTAAAAGTACAGAAAAAATTTCGTGGTTTAATCGTGACATGCTAAATTTGATGGATCGATTGATGGAAGCCACAAGTGAAATTCAAGGCCAAAGCCAATCGGTTTTGGAAGTAGTGAAGATGGAGTTAAATGAAGAATATAAGAAGCTCAATTCCAAGTTAGAAAAATTAGAAGATGAAGATAGAAACGCTTTTTCGGAAAGGTTCTCAGAAGTGAGAAGCCTTTATTATAAAGTATTAAGGAAGATTGGTGAAAAAGAAGGCACCGATCAAATTGCAACAATTCCTCAACCAGCTACGAAATTGCAGGAGGTAAAGATCCCTTATTTTCATGGAGATTCAAATGAGTGGTCATCATATTATGATTTGTTTGATACATTGGTGATTCAAAACAAACAACTTAGTAATGTAGAGAAGATGTACCGGCTTAAAACATCAGTAAGAGGCGATGCTGCAAAACTTATACAACATTTGAGTATAACTGAATATAATTATAGAGTGGCACTTGAGATGTTAAGAGAGCGATACGAAAACAAAAGATTGTTGTTTTCTATACTGGTTGACAAATTGCTGGATCAACCAAACATGAATAGTGAGAAAGCTGGCAGCATAAGGCAACTTTTAGATACCACAAATGAATGTGTGAGGTCCATTGAAGCACTCGGCATGGAAATTGAGGATGCAAAACCTTTCATTGCCAGAATAGTTATACGGAAATTTGACAGCGAGGCTATGCGGCAATATGAATTCAACACCAAGAAAACTCGGCAAATACAGACGTTAGAAGATGTATTGAATTTTCTAGCACAGATGTCGCAAGCTCAAGAATCTTTAAAGGAAAAAAAGATTGCAGCTAACAACCGACAGCGGGGTATGCAAAATCATCAGCAGAAGGGGTTTGCAAGGCAATCAAGCAATTTGGCTATCGAGGTAGTGTGTGTATTCTGCTAGAATAAAGGCCATAAAATTTATGATTGCCGGAAGTTTGCACAGCTAAGTGTACATGAGAGACGGCACTGGGCAACCACTTCAAAGTCATGTAAGATTTGTCTACATCGTACGACAGATCAAAAATGCTTCAAATCAACGTTCAAATGTAAAAAGTGTGGTAAAGATCTCAATTCGCTTTTGCATTATGAGCAAACAACTCAACCATCTGACAAGAATGAAAAGGCAGGCGTATATATGACGAAGAAAGATGAAAACACAACAGTATTACTTGCTACGGCCTTGGTAAGAATTAAATCACTTCATGGAGAGTACATGACACTGAGAGCTTTGGTAGATCAGGGTTCCCAAAGAACTACTATATCTGAGGAAGCAGCTCAGATTCTGCAGCTTCCGAGAATCAAAGCAAAAACAGAGTTGTATGGTCTAGGTGGTACATTGGTGGGTGTATCAAATTCAAAAGTACAGCTGGAAATTCGGCCTAGATTGCATAATAATGCGGTATTTAATCTAGAGGCGCTGGTGCTAAAATCATTATCGAAGCCACAGCCAGACGCATCATTCGAATACGATGTAGCTAAATGGGATAACTATTTCTTGGCAGATCCCAACTTCCACAAATCAGACAGAATTGATGTACTGATCGGCGCGGATATGTACCACGAGATACTAGAGGATGGCATAAGAAAAATCGATACTGTCACTGGACAAGCTACAAAACTTGGTTGGATGGTGTCCGGATTATTGAGAAGACCTACAAGAGTAGCAAAAAATTGTTCTACAGTTGCTACAACTTTAGAAAAATTTTGGGAAATCGAAGAAATCCCAGAAAAGAAAAATGAGTCGCCACACGACAGCTGTGTTGAATATTTCGAGAGAACAACAACCACGGATAGTAGTGGCAGATTCATAGTAAGATTACCATTTGAAGAAAATATGGAGCTTGGAGAATCAAGAAAGCAAGCAATGGCTCGATTTTTAAGTTTGGAAAAAAGCTAGCTAATGATTCTGCTTTAAAACAACAATATGTGAAGTTCATGCAAGAATATCAAAAAAAGGGTCATATGGTGGAAGCAGCTAATGATTCTGGAAAATATTATCTTCCTCATCAAGCTGTCATCAGGGAAGATAGTTTAACTACGAAGTTACGGGTGGTGTTCGATGCGTCAGCTAAATCTACAAATAAACGCAGCTTGAATGACATCTTAAGAATTGGTCCAAAGCTCCAGAATGACATTTTCGATATCATCATCAAATGGAGGTTGTGGGGTAATGTTATGACAGCAGATGTAGAAAAAATGTATCGCCAGATACTGATTCATGAAGATGATCAACCGTATCAGCACATTTTATGGCGAGAGGAGAAGAATCAACCTATACGTGAATTCAAACTTACAACAGTAACATATGGAACGTCATCAGCACCGTTTTTAGCAAAAAAGGTTTTAGCACAAATTGGGGCAGACTGTTTAGATGATGAATTAAATAATATAATCATTAACGATTTTTATATGGACGATCTGATGACGGGAGCAGATTCAGTAGAAGAATGTAAACAAATTCAGAAGGAGGTATCTTTGCAGCTAGCGAAGTTTGGGTTGCCAATACGAAAATGGATTTCAAACAACAACACTATTTTAGAGGCAATTCCAAATAAAGGAAATATAGAAGTGGTACCGATTAATAGTGATGAAGCAGTTAAGACGCTTGGCCTTCAGTGGCATCCGAATAAAGATGTCTTTATGTTCAACATCAAAGCTGATCACAACGGGAGAGTTACCAAACGGCGTGCTTTGTCGACACTAGCAAGAATTTTTGATCCTATTGGTTGGCTTGCACCGTTTACAGTTAGCGTTAAGTTGTTTATACAAAAGTTATGGATAATGAAAACCAACTGGGATGATGAAATAAATAATGAGCTACAAAAAGAATGGGAGTTAATTATGAGAAGTCTACCGTCATTACGGGAACAAGTCATACCTCGTTGGTATAAAACGACGAGATCATCAAAAGTGGAACTTCATGGCTTCGCGGACGCATCTCAGAAGGCATATGCAGCTGTAGTTTACATCAAAGTGGATGCTATAATAAGTTTGGTAGCGGGAAGGAGCAAGGTTAATCCCGTGAAGAATCGAAAGACGCTGCCAAAGTTGGAGTTATGCGCAGCTCATTTATTGGCGAAGTTAACAGGAAGAATTTTATCGATAATGCAACAACAGGTTGAAGTAAATACTTGGAGCGATTCAACAATAACCTTAGCTTGGATTGTCAATAACAAAAGCAAAGATCGATTCATCAAATCTAGAGTAGACGAAATTAAAACGTTGTTACCACATGCAATATGGCGGCATGTTGATACAAAAAGCAACCCAGCTGATGAAGCATCAAGAGGTGTATCGGCTGACAAAATAAGTAGAATGTGGTGGACTGGACCATCTTGGTTAAAATGCGATAGAAGTCAATGGCCTTCACAGAGTAATCAAAAAATAACGTTAACAACGAGGGCGCAAAGAACTGAATGTTGGCTACATGCGCTTTCTATAAGGTGTTCATCATTCCGCAAATTGGAAAGAGTTATCGCATATGTAAAGCGATTCATTGGTAAACTTAAGCGAAAGAAGTATCCTAACTGGCTTACATCCGAAGAACTGAAGGTTGCGAATAACGTGATAGTTTGTCAGCATCAAGAACATTATTTTTTCTCTGAGATAATGAGCTTAAGACATCAGAAAGAAGTCGATCCGAGGAGCAAAATTGCAAATCTACATCCCTTTTTGGACGAAGATGGAATTCTTCGAGTCGGTGGGCGATTGAGAAATTCTGAATTGCCGTACAATCATAAACACCCAATGATATTAGAGAAGTCCTATATAGCGGAATTGATAGTTAAAGAAATCCATACAGCTACACTGCATGGAGGTAATAGTCTGGTAACATCGATAATTCGACGAAAATATTGGTTTACGGGTATGAGAAATCTCGTGAAAAAAGTGTTAAGATACTGTGTAAGCTGCATCAGATACAGGAAAAATAATGCTAATCAAATTATGGGTGATCTACCTCAAATGCGAGTATCAGTATCACATCCATTCACGCATACAGGCGTGGACTATGCTGGTCCAATTCAGATGAGGTGCTCTCGAGGCAGAGGACAAAAATCTTTTAAAGGTTACATAGCTGTTTTTGTATGTATGGCAACGAGGGCGATCCATTTGGAAGCTGTTAGCGATCTTACATCAGATGGATTTCTGGCAGCATTAAGACGATTTTTTGCCAGAAGGGGCAAAGCGAAATGCCTATATTCCGACAATGGTACAAATTTCATAGGAGCCGCACGGAAGTTAGATAAAGAATTTATGGATGCAGTGAAAAATAACAATTCCGTTTACAATAAACTTGAATCCGAAAAAATTCAATGGCGTTTTATTCCCCCGGCAAGCCCCCATTTTGGAGGAATTTGGGAGGCAGGCGTTAAGTCGGTGAAATATCACATAAGAAGAGTGATTGGGGACAACATGCTTACTTATGAAGGAATGTCAACATTATTGGCGCAAATTGAAGCTGTACTGAATCACGACCTTTATCTACTATGAATCAATCTTCAGAGGAAATAGATGTTTTGACACCTGGGCACTTTCTAATTGGTCAACCGCTAGTGGGAAGTCCAGAAATAATAGACGAGTCACGCATTGGTTCTCTTAATAGATGGAAAATAATACAAAAAATGAAAAAAGACTTTTGGCAGCGATGGAAAGATGAGTATTTGACAACATTACAACACAGATACAAATGGAAAAGTACAGAAGAGAATTTGAAGCAAAACCAAGTAGTTATAGTTAAAGATGAAGCGACATCTCCTGCAAAGTGGCCTTTGGGAAGAATCATAGAGACTCATGCGGGCAAAGACGGAAAGGTGCGAGTGGTCACGTTAAAAATGGAAAATGGAGTTCTTAAACGTCCTATTCACAAACTATGTCCCTTAGAAAAAATGGAGGACAGTACAAATGAAGATAAAAGCGACCAAACAGCAAAGTCGCAGCTCACACAATACGCCGCGCAAAGATGTCTACAGCCAAAAGGGTTAATGTGGTGGGCAATAATGTTGGGTCTGGTGTTAAGTTCTGTAAGATCTCTGCCGATGCCTGATGTAGAAGGAATGATAAAGGAATTGGGAAATGGAACGATAATATATGCCGATAAGATTGGAACAATGAATCGTGTAACATCGTCTTGGAGTCTAGTGGCATATTATAATATGGATGCGTATTTTACAACAGTAGATAACATTGCTATTTCCATTCCAAAATGTAAAATGATATGTAACAAACTGCGAAGTTTTGAAAAACAATGTGCTTCTGTTCTAAGAAGCATGGAAGATAAACTTAAAAATATTAAATCGAAACAATATAATGAATTCAGAACCTACTTAGTAAAAGAAGTAAAGGATTCCGAGATGTTAAAGCCATTGAATGACGTACCAATCAATCACACAGCTGAGGTCGAAAGTTTGCTGAAGCAGATAGAAAACATCAAATCACACTACATAGAGCTCAAGTCATTAAACTGGCATCATATTAGTGGACACTCATCATTAACGCTGGTATTAGTTATTGTTATTGTTTGTTTTGTAATTGTAATTAGGAGAAGATGTGTAACTAAAAGAAACATTGTAGATGTTAAATTTAATGTTCCCCGGCAGAATGTTCAAACATGAACATGATATTTATAAATGCTTATCAGCAGCTGGTACGCATGTGTGCGACCAGTAAATAGTTTATTTTTGTTTAGTTTAAGATTAGTTCTGATTAGTTTTAAGAATTTTACTTTATTTCAAAATGCACACATGCATAGCTAAAATTGTTTATTTTGGTCTTAGTTTAAGATAATTCTAGTTAGTTTTAAGATTTTTACATTACTTAAAAATACACATCTGTCTTCAGTGCTCTTATCATGTGTGTGTATTGTTACCACACGCAGTGATAAGACACATGTTTATAGTTTTAAGATTTGTTATGTTAGCACTTAAGAAAAATATTTTGTAAAATAAAGTTAGTATAATACAAATGCTCAAAAGGTTTAGTTATTTATTACGTAAATAATAAACACTTAATTATATCTAGCTTCCTTTCGACGTCTCTAACGATTTTCTGCTCAAACGCATCATTTGACCCTATGTTATTTATTATACTATTAGTTATATTTGTTATCTCTTGAATTCTTGTTTCTATAGACCTATTTATAATAATCTGCCTGTCGTTGTTTTCCAAAAGTCTATTCATACTATCAGTAACAATCTGAAAATCATCGTGGTCGGGCGAGCCTGCCACCCATTTCCATACACTTCCCAACGCATTAATTGATCTAGTTTCGCGTCTGGGTCTTAATTCAATAATCAACGCATGTAATTCTTGTATCTGTAAAAAATATGGGTAATTGCTATTCTCTTTCCCTATGTCCTGTCTTATTACAGTGTCCAGTTGTTCAATTGCCTTTTCATAGGAGTCGAGGTCTATTACGTGGATAAGTTTGAAATCGCCGGTTATCACCTTAACCATTCCAGTTTCAACTGTTACAATTTGTGCGTTTGAGTAGTCTAGTATCTGTACTTCTGCTGTCAATAATTTAAGAGATAATCTGCAAAATAATTTTAATTTTTTATTAAATTTTTATGAACCAGGCGATTAGAAGTCGTTAAAATTGTTCCCCCTCTGTCCTCTTTTACTATTTCAATTTTATATCTTGGCGTAATTTTGTTTCCTATTCTTTTATTGTTTCTTGCAAAAATCATGTCACCGACCATATAAGTTTTCCTTTCAGTTTTCTTTTTATTGTGATATCCTAAGTCTTTCGCCTGTTTGTCTGTCAAACTCTGCATGATTTTTAGTCTGTCCTGTTTTAAGGATGTAGGGTCCGCGTTCCTACCAAAAAATACTTCAATAGGTTTCTTATTTATTGTCGAATGAACCGAGTTATTGTATTTATTTAGACAGTTGGTCAAGAGATCTTCAAATGAATTATGGACGTTTTCTGCATTAGTGCATCTCATAATTTCCGTTAATGTGGAATGAAAACGTTCGACTTGACCATTTATAGAGCTAGTGTAGGGTGGCGTTTTATAAATTTTGATACCCAATTGGTTTTCCAACATAAATGTTACAGAGGCCGAGTTAAGGGACTTTTCATTATCTATAACTACATTTTCAGGAGTACCAAATGACGTTAGTAACTCCTGTAAAGGATATTTTATATCCTCGGTTGCTCTTGACTTTACTATCCTGGCCTGAGCATACTTAGAAAACTTATCTATTGCAGTCAGAATAACCCTATTGTTTGTATGGTAAATGTCTAAGTGTACGTATTGTCCTGGGTATTGTGGAATAGGTGTTTTCTCTAAAACTATGTTATTTGGGTGACGATCATATTTATTTTCGCAACAAATTTTACACTGCTTTACTATTTTCTTTATTTTTGCATGCATGTGAGGGAAATAAAATTTTCTAAGTAATTGAAGTTTATTTTCTTTTGGGTTTCTGTGTGCTCGTTTATGTTCATTTATGATTTCAGTCTCTTGTTCAGTATCTGATGTCAAATCTTTAACCATAGTCCTCGTGTATTTCGTCCGAAATTTAGTAAAATGGGATGACCAGAGCTCTTGTATCTTACCTAGAATTTGGTCTTCGGTCATGATAACGTTAGTTACTGAAGGGTTCAAGTGAGATTTTAAAATCCTTACTAGTTTTTCAATATCAAATTCTTTTTCTACTATTGTATGTCTATGGTATGTGGGAAATATTATTTCAAAGCTGTAAGAGGGTAAATCACCTGTCGAGATTATAATTTGGTTCTTGAACACATTTACTGGAGAATCTGTAAACTGAATTAAATCTTGAGAAGAGCTTTCATGACTATGCTGTGTAGCAGTCAATGAATTCACTTCGACCACTTGTGGAGGCCTTGACAAAGCGTCGGCCACAATATTACTACTGCCGGGTTTGTACTTGATCTCATAATTGTACTCTTCTAGGATGGCTTTCCATCTTTTTAGTTTGCTGTTTGTGTTCTTATTTCCCAGAGCATATGTTAATGGCTGGTGGTCAGTAAAGATTTTTATTGCTACCGGCCCATACAGATAATTTCTCAATGCTTTAAGGGCCCACACTATTGCAAGCATTTCTTTTTCATTTGTTGCGTAGTGCTCTTCGGCCTTGTTCAGTGTTCTTGATATGAAGGTGATGGGTTTTCCGTCCTGTTCCAGCACGGCACCAAGCGCATAGTTTGATGCGTCGGTTGTTAAATGAAATTCTTTTTCGAAATTTGGGAATGAAAGCATTACTTCTTCAGAACAAAGTGAGTTTTTTATTTTTTTTAAAGCTTCAAGGGCCTCATCGTTTAAGTTAACCAGGATCTTAGATGAATCTCTCTTTGACATTCGTCCCTCCTCACCCCTCAAAGGGACGGTTAGGGGTTTTGCCAATTTTGCGTAGTCTTTTATAAAGCGTCTGTAAAACCCCGAGAGTCCCAGAAATGACCTGAGCTCTTTGATCGTTCTTGGAGGTGGCATTTCTTTAATAGCGTTAACTTTTTCCGGGTTTGTTCTTATACATACCATTCGTTGAAATGATAAAACCAAGAAATCACATTTATTTAGTTGCACTTTCATATTTGCTTCTTGTAAAGTGTAAAAAATGGTTTCTATATTTTTTAGATGGGAATCTTCATCTTGGCCAAAAACTATAATGTCGTCTATATAGACAAAACAGATTTTGCCAATGTGGTCTCTCAACATATCGTCCAATGCTCGTTGAAATACTGCCGGGGCATTTTTCAATCCAAATGGCAATCGAACGAATTTATACTTCCCGTTATTTACGGAAAATGCCGTTTCTTCGATATCTTTTTCCCTAAGCGGAATTTG
The DNA here is from genome assembly GCA_963931875.1 of Pollenia griseotomentosa. Lineage (NCBI taxonomy): Eukaryota > Metazoa > Arthropoda > Insecta > Diptera > Polleniidae > Pollenia > Pollenia griseotomentosa. Next base: position 166,435,043 of record OZ007560.1, on the reverse strand, counting down.
GTGGAACCCGCTTTTCAAGTCTAATACTGAGAACCACTTATTTTACCAAGTTGGGCAAGTACCTCATTTATTTGCGGTAGAGGATATCTGTCAGGAATAGTTACAGTATTTAGCTTCCTATAGTCTATGACCATTCTATATTTTTTTTCATTGGAAGCATCCATTTTTTTCGGCACTACCAATACGGGAGAATTGTATGGGGACCTGGATGGCCTTATTATCCCGTGACTAAGTAATTCATTAATTTGCTTTTCAACTTCGTCCTTCATTGATACAGGATATGGGTAACTTTTTGTGTAGATTGGGTCGTCAGTCGATGTCCTAATTTCTGCTTTGACTGTTGTAGTGAATGTTAACTTTTCGTCTGGCTCCGAAAAGAGTGTGGAGTATGTCTCACATAGTCTTATTAATTTCACTGTCTGTTCTTCAGTTAGGTGGTCTGTTCGTATGTTCAAGTTATTTACTGATTCTGATTGTTGTTGTTTTATGTGAACTTTTATAGAATTATTTATTATCATATAATTTTGAGAAGTGTGAATAATTGCGTTTAACTTTTTTAGACTGTCGTTACCTAGAATGCCATGAAACGATTTCAGTGAGGGTAGGCTTGCCATTTCTATTTTGAGAAAAAGAGGACGCCAGCATAAAAAATGTAGGACATTTGTTCGAAAAAAGAGGACACTTTCTAAACAACTTAATATTAATAAAATTAACGACGGCACACAAAAACTTAATTTGGGTAATTCCATGTCAAGTCGACCAAGAGTGGGACTCGACCCCTTTCGATTTGAATGCAATTTGGCGAGAGGGTTTATTTGATCCCATAAAGAACACATATCAACGAAAAACAATTTTTTAATTTTTTTTTTTCAAAAGTTATGTCATTCAAATTGTCATAATATCGCCGAATAAGCCGAATGTGTTGAGTTTATTCTTTTAATATCTCGAAAACTACTTTACATACGAAGATGATTTTTGTCAGTTTAAAGAGAATACTTGAGGCTACAATAAATATATTGAAAAAAAGGTATATGCAAAATATCAAATTTTAAAAATGGACTAAGTCAAAACCCTATTTTTTTTGCTGATTTTTGTTTTTATATAATACTTCAAATTGTTTTTTAAAAATCCTAAAACTTTGAGGGATGTGCTTTTTTTAAGATATGATTTTTTTTTCTTTCCAAAAAGAATCTTAAAATAAAATTTTAATATAATCATTTGAGCAATAAGTATTTATTTGAACAAAAGTAACGACATTGATAAGGTTGCTTTTGCTTATTTGTTCCATTTTTTTGGAAGCTTCATTTTGGGCACATTCAAAGAAAAGTACTCTTTTTGTCACGTTACGTCCCCAAAAATTAAATCATACCTATCTTAAAAAACCCGAGCACCTTAATCTTTTTTTTTAATGAATTTTGTGAACTGTGATTTAAATCCAGGAACAAATTTACAATGAAGGTGTAAAAAGCCGGACAACCCCGCACACTTGATGAAAAAGAAGTAGGACTGCCCCGGATACCCAAAAAAAGAGGACGGTGTCCGGGGAAAAGAGGACGGATGGCAACCCTAAGTGAGGGCAATATAAAAAACTTTAGGTTTTCAGATCGTACTCCGAATAAATTAATTAATGTATGATGGGTAATTGTGACTTTTCCACCAACGGAGTTTGCTTGAAAAATGTTTTCATTAGGAATAGGGTTTTTAACTAATTTTGGTTGAATATAATTTTTATTTGACCCTGTGTCAACTAGAAATCTAAATACTTTACCATTGCTGGCTTTACACTGAAAATAGGGTAACGTAGAATCGTTTAATCTAAAAAATGAATATCCGAAAATTCGGTATATTCGCTTTCGTGAGAATTATTAAAATGTTCATTTAGATAGTCCGTCAAATCTTGTGTTTCCTCATCGTCTGGTTGAGGTTCACCTACATCTGTATCAATGTTAGTTTCAGGTATAGGATCACACTGACCATGTTCAATATGGTTAATTCGCTGAAGTTTCCGTGGTTGGTTAAACTGTGTTGACTGAGGCACTGGTCTTAGACCTACAAATCTGTTATCTGGTAGAGGGCGATTAATATAGTTCACTTTCCTGGAATGCATGGAAGGGTCAACATCCATTGGAACTGGAGGCTTTGGTTGATTGGGTCTTTGTGGTGGTAAATTGGATGGTTGTAAGTTCTGTGGTTGTGGGTAAGTATTATGTCTAATATAATTTTGTCCGTATGGGTTATGATATTGCTGTCCTTGAGTGTTACGTGGATACGTATTAAATCTTGGCTGATTTGCATATGGGAACGAAGGCTGAGGAATATGTGTCAATTGTGGATATAATATTTGGTTCGGGTAACTATTGTTAAATTTTCGGTGAGAATTATGAGATGGGGTTTTATTTGTGCTGTTGGCCTGCTGTGTCCTAAATTGTTGGTTATCCAACTTCTAACACAAATGTAACGCTTCATGCAAGTCTTTAGGCTCCCTTATTCCTAACAATCTGGGAAGATCACCTCTTAGGCCTCTGACAAATGTGTCAAGTGCTTTATTTCTATAATTTTTTGTGAGCAAATAAATAGCATCTTCACTTTCATTTAGGCATGCAATTTTATTTAAAATTAAAGATAAATGACTGTAAATTCGTTGATAAAATTCTTGCACAGAACTGTTACCTTGGATCATGGAAATTAATTGATATTCCAGGGTACCTAAGTCTCTTTGATCTGCATAGTGGACAGTAAGGCACTTAATGATACTTTCCCAATTTAAAGGAGTATTGTAGCTTTCTAGAGCGATATCGGCATCGCCAATAATTTTGTTCCGGACCACATTCAATATTCCAAAATACTTGGCTGTGCCTTTAAGTGGTTCGTAAATTTTCAATATTCTTTCTGTACTTTTTTTCCATGAACTAAACTCAGTTTTACTACCTGAAAATTCTCTAAGGGAACGTACAACATCTGGAATTTTGTCTAAGTCCGTTAAGTCATTATTACGGCCTATCCCCTGATCAACTAATCTAGATTCTATTTCTCCTAATGCTCGTTCTTCTAGAAGTATTCTACGCACAATATTAGCTATACTGTCTTCATTTAGAGCATTTTGATTTTGCGGTGGAGGATTATTATTTAAAACTGGTGGTCTAATTAAATTATTTTGATTTGCCATTATTGAAAGAAAAACTTTGTCAAATTACAAGACTATTATTTTTTTATTTTAGTTAAATCTTTTCCCTTTTCTCTTAATATTAGAAGTTTCGTTAAAACTAAAGTATCTAAAGGTAACTTTAAAATAAAATTATATTATAATATTATATTCTTACATTAAAATAATTATCTGCTGCATCATCTTGTTGTTTTGTTGTTGGTTGGGTTGATGTGGATACTTTTGTTGGTTTTGTTGTCGCTTGGGTTGATGTGGATACTTTTGTTGACTTGTTGTTGTTATTGCTTCTAGCTTAGCTTGTTGTTTAATTTTAGTTTCTTCAAGATTTGCAATTTTCTTTAATAGTTTCTTCTTCTTTTTTTTTTAAATTCAGTTCTTAGTATATTGGTGTTTTAACTGCACACTTAAGGTTCTTAATATTTATTTGATTGTCTCTTTTCGTTTTATAACTTTATATTTCTTAGAAACTGTTAATTATTTAGTAGACTTTCTACTTTTAAAAATTTTTTAAAACTATTCACTTTTAATTTATTTTTTAAAAAAAAAATTTTTTAGTTTTTAGAACATTTATTTTTTTTAAAAAATTCTTATTTGAAACTGTTCACTTTTGATTAAAAAAAAAATTTTTATTTAAGACTGTTTAGTTTTTCTTAGTTTCTATTTTAGTTAATTATCTATTTATCCACGCTGGTAAATTAGAATTTCTCCGGTTCAATTTTTACTACGGTTCTACAGTTTACACTTATACGCGTGTTATGTTTTTTCCTTTAGGAGCTTAACACTTTTTCACTTATTTAGAGCACTGATTTTAATTCGTTTAGGTTCTACAGCACTACTTGAGAGCTTTAACCGAGTTGTGCGCCAGTTAAACAATTTGAATGTTTAGTTTCGAGTACTTGACTACGACTGTCGTTCGTAAGCCAAAACTTTTTATTTATAATCAAATCAATATCATAATCAATAAACAGAAACAAAGAATTAATCGATACACAGAACAATGTTGAAATAATTATTAACATAGCGTCAGCACTTAAAATTCTTATTAAAATCTTATTTTTAGTTTACAAAATTATTTGGGGCACATAGTATTGGGAAAGATAACAAATAATAAAAATAAACATAAACATAAAGACGTAATGTCAGCATAAGAAGAAATACAATGTTATTAAAATAATCAATTAGGTCACAAGCAATAAATGAATGTCAATAAAATTAACAAGAATTGTTTTATTTCATAATTCAAATTTGTATTGTGGTAACTTATACAAGGCACAAGTTAAAAATTCCCATAAAAAGGATCTTCACATATACTTAGGTAGGCGTACATATGCACATCAATTGTCTCAAATGTTGTATACAATTATTTTACAGCGTTAATGTTGGCGCCATAAGTATTGCTTAGTCTGAGTTCATACGGCTCTTTCTTTATTGAAAAGATTCTTCCTTTTTCTTCTTTGAACATGAATTGGTGTTCAAATAATTCATGTCATATCGACGCCATGTTTTTTATTTTGTATAGTCGTGCGTATGAAAACAAAAACAAAATTAAACAACGAATAAGAAAGCAAAACGTTAAGACAGTACAGGCATGTGTGTACTCGTTTCTTTTCCCCTCGCCCCTCTCGCCTATAAAGTAGCAATCTTTTCAATAAAGAAAGAGCCGTATGAACTCAGACTTAATAAACCAATGTCCATGCAAGTGCATACAAAAATAACTAGGTAAAAAAAAGGATTTACCTAAAATATAAACAAAACACAAACTCTTTTATTTAAAAAAAAAAAAAAATGTTTATAAAAAAGAAACAAGATCACTCATCCCAAAGTATAATATTCATACAATCAAAATATTATGTTGCTATATTCAAAAGGAAAATTCATTTTCAAGAACTGAAAATTAATTTAATTTAAAATAAATTTTTACATTTAATTCAAAATGAATTTTTACATTTAATTTAAAATAAATTTTTACTTTAAAATAAATGAATTTTACATTAATTTTAAAATTTTTATTTATTTAACAGCATATTCCGTAAAATTTAATAGTTGTTGCTTTTAAAATATATATATTTTAAACGACAAAAAATCAACCTACATAACATTATATGTACGGAAAAACTTTATTTTTTTGCTAATTTGTTTTTTGAATAACAAACATAAATGTTAAAAACAAAGTTATTTAAAAACTAACTATATATATATTCAATTTTAATAGTACAAAAAACGAATTTTATAACCCACAATCAATTACTGTAATAAGTGTTAAAATATTTTGTTTTCTTCAAATAAAAACGAATAAAACATAGCACAACAACAATTTTCGACGTTCAATTTACCACCAGGGTTGCCGTTTAAAAGTTTTTATCCAACCAAAATTGTCTATAAAACCTACCAAAATCTATATTTCTATATTTCTATATTTCTATATTTCTATATTTCAGTTGGTTTAAATTCCTCAACTGTTGAGTTATAAGTCAAGAATATCATAACACTTTAGAATTAAAAAAGTTCAACTCATTTGGTCTATTGAATCGGGCGGTATATGTTTTTTACATTTTTTCCAAAATCCAAATAAAATATTTTGCAGCTTTCCTACTCATATGTTAGTAACTAGTAGGTTAAAGCTCAATGCGCGGCACGTTAGAATTAAAATATCGATTGGAAATTTTTACAGAATCATTTTCTTGCTATATTTAACCATTTTACAGGTACTAAATTAAAAAAAGTTTAAAGTCAAATAAAAACTAGTCTCTTAAATAATGCTAGGTTAGAGTAGGAGTCGGAGTCGGAGTTGGAGTCGGAGTCGTACTTAAAAAATTTCAGCAAAAGGAGTCGGAGTCGGAGTTATAACTATTTCTTAAGGACTCCACAGCCCTGGTTTCAACACTTCTTCCAAATTTTTCAGGTGTTCATCAAGTGTTTTCCCCATGACAATAATGTTGTCAAAGTGCACTAAGCATGTCTTTTAGTGAAGATATTTTGGCACCTGCTCCATTAAACGCTCGAATGTAGCTGGAGCATTGCAAAGTCCAAATGGCATCACATTCAACTGTCATAAAATCGAGCCACTCCAGCACAACATTCTACTCTTACTTTCTATACCCACACTACTGTATGTGGAGAGGATTTTATGAGTTTGTACTATTATGTATCTGTAATACATTTAAATAGTTTAGTATACCGATTGACTCAGAATCAATTTTAGAGTCGATCTAACGAGGTCTGTCTTTCAAAGTTAACCTTGTGCGCAAGTCTATACTTTCGCAATTTTGGAATAAAATTTAATCTAATTTGGGATATATGTGTTAATTGTTACAAGGTTGAATCCTATTCAAAATGGTGCGAAGTGGTTCATAATATTACATAGCTTACATACAAACTTCATTCCGGAATAGAGTTTTTGTACCCATAAACTGTCTTGGTTTTTAGGTATTTAGGTTTTATAAGGTACAAACATATTGTTACGAAAGTAACTTTCGTTAAGAATTAGTTGTAATTATTAGTTAAGAATTAGTTGAATTTATTAGTTATCTTGTATTTATTAGTTAACTTGTATTTATTAGTAATTTTATTAGTTTACATTGTTATTAAAAATTGTTATAATTTAGTACACTTTAATCCCAATGTGCAGAAAGCCCTAGAAATGCCCGTTAAAAAAGCTTCAGTGTAAGAGGTAAAATTATGTAAAGTGGTGCCATAAATCAAATTAAAGTGTGGTGAAATAGTAAAGCCTCGAACCTTCGAAAAACATTTCGAATGTTCTAGACAACCAAATTGCGGTATAAATACTAGCGGCCACTAGCGTAATTCATTCATTCTAAGTTCAGACTTTGTCAATAACGTATAACGCTGAGAAAATTAAATGTTGGTTGTGAATAAAAGCTATAAATTACGGTTTTTAAAAAGACTTAGTACTAAATAGAGTTGAGTAAATTGTAAACAGTGCTTAAAGTGTTTGTGTTTTATTTATTTTATTAAAGTTGCAATAAAGAACTCGAAACGGTTTATTATAAAGGAAATAAACCAAAACTTTATTGAAAGGCAGTAACGTAACAATTGGTGTCAGAAGTGAAATTGCATAAATAAAATAAATAAATTAATAAAAGTGAAAAAAAAAATAATAAAATAATAAAAAAAAAAAAATAAATAACAAGAAGACAGCAATGAAATTTGAAGAGCTTAAAGTAGAACAGCTCAAGAAAGAATTGGGCAAGTTGGATCTGCCAACTGCAGGTAATAAAGCAGAGCTGCAAAAGAGACTAATAGATGAATTCGAGCGACGCAATATGGACATTGTGAGTTACGAATTTGAGGACAAAGAAGAAATAGAGGTATGTACTCGTGCAGTTGCTAGCAGCATGGAATTAAACACAATGTTTGCTGCTATGATGGCAAAAATGGAAAAAATGTCAGATGAAACTTCTAGAAAAATTGATGAAAATTCTAGAAAAATGGACGATAATTCCAAAAGCATGGTATTGATGATAAAAGAAAATTCGAGCGATATCTTGGCTGAAACTTGTAGAAAGATTGATGAAACTTCTAGAATAATGAATGAAAATGTGGAAAAAATGGTAAAGGAGAATTCAGTTACCATATTAGCCGAAATTCAAGAGAATACTAGAATAACAAACGAGAAACTTCAAGAGATTTCCAGTGAAATGAACGAAAGAGTAAATGAAATGGAAATAGAATTTAACCAGAAGCTGACTGAAGTAACAACAAAGGTAACAGATATGGATGAAAAGTTTCATCATCTTGAAGCAAAAGTAAATAGTCTACAATGCCAAGAGGGACCAGTGCGTGTTATTCCAGAAGATTCTAGTAGAATAAAGGCCCCTTGCTTTGACGGTAGTGTTCCATTAAATGTGTTCAAGTTCCAGTTCGATACAGTTGCCAACAGAAATGCATGGAACAGTGAGGAAAAAGCCATCGAGCTAATTCTTGCTTTAAAGGGGACTGCGGCTGCAGTGCTTGAAAGTGTACCAGTAAGTAGCAGAAACAATTATGATGAAATTATGGTAGCACTGCAACGCAAGTATGGTGGTGAACACAAAAAGGAAATCTACAAAATGGAGTTGCGTGGCAGAGTGCAAAAGGCAAACGAAACCTTACAGGACTTCGCACTGGAGATTGAGCGATTGGTACAGCTTACATACCCTGGTGAGAATCACCCATTGTTGGACAGCTTCAAAACAGAAGCATTCATTAACGGTATAAGAGATGCTGATGTCAAGTATGCGGTATGTGCTTCATTGAAGTCAACGTTTGCAGAAACAGTTTCATTTGCCCTGGCTCAGGAAACCGCAAGAATAGTTGCAAAGCAGAAGTCGTTTAAGGTGCAAAGGCTCGATGTTATAGCAGATGATGATAGAGACATCATGAATAAATTAAAGCGACTTACAGAAGAAGTTTTGCGGGTATTAAATGAGAAGCTGGGCAGAAACAAACTAAAATGCTATAACTGCGGAAAGGTTGGGCACATACAGCGTGACTGTAAAGCACGAAGAAAAAGTTCAAGATCTGCTTCGCCGCCGAGAAAAAACCAACGGGCTAGTCATCAGTTATCAGAGGAGTCGCCGTTAAGTATGGAGGGAGTGCTACCTTTCGCATCTGAGGACTCGATAATAAATTTAGTAGTGCCAAAGAGTAACAAAAGTATTACGACATTTGGCTAAAAAGAGCATTTTGACTATCGACACTGGTGCAGGACTCTCGATAATAAGACCTGCCTTGGTTAAAGGAGCTGTCGAACCACTAAGCGGAGTGAGCTTGCGAACAGCTACAGGTGAGCCTGCTACTGTCTATGGGAAAACACGTGTGGTGTTAAGAATTGCCGATATTATCGCTTTTCATGAGTTTATTGTGGCCGACATTGTAGACGAAGTACTGATTGGCGCAGATTTTATGATAAGTCTGAATATGGGAAAGCAAATTATGTATTTGTGTGATTATGAAATACCCCTGGATGTTGGGTATGAAAGTGAGGCTCGTGAGGGACAGCCTCTCGCATGTACTCGTTAGGAATCGTCAGCTCACAGAAAAGTTGAAAAACGAGAAAAAGTGGTTGTTCGTGTAAGACAGCTTAGCAGATTGGAAGCCAGGCACTGTACGGAGGCATATAGAAGGGATGCGTCAGTGAAGGTCGGTCGTTAAAGGTAGAGCCCAGTAAAGATTGGATAACGGCGCAAAGAAGAGAGCCCGTATCGGCCAAGGTTATAAGGTCCAATAGTATAGGTGGAAGTCAAAATTTTAAGGGAAACTGCCCAAAGCGTATGGCAGCCAGGAGCACAGCAAGCAGAGGTTGTGCGTCGCTTCCACAGTGCAATTGTAATGCGCTACCTCTACCAGAAGATAAGCAGGTATCTTCGCTTGTGTGTAGAAATACTTACGACCATAGAAAGTCCGTGCGTAGCCGTAGTAAGTTGTGCAGATATGATCGGCCGGTGAATTCCGAAGGATCTAAGGAGGGCCAGTTAGTTTTTCCAATGAATCAACAACCAAAGGAAGGATTAGTTGCCAGGCCTTAATACATTGGAATGGGCCATATAAGGTGATAAGGGAATTTAATGATGTTGTAAACCAAATACGGAAATATAAAAGGCCAAGGGCCAAAATAACCCCTTACGGAAGAGGTGATTCTGAGCCTATTCGGGACGAACAGGCTTAAGTGGGGGGCAGTGTTACGAAAGTAACTTTAGTTAAGAATTAGTTGTAATTATTAGTTATGAATTAGTTGAATTTATTAGTTATCTTGTATTTATTAGTAATTTTATTAGTTTACATTGTTATTAAAAATTGTTATAATTTAGTACACTTTAATCCCAATGTGCAGAAAGCCCTAGAAATGACCGTTAAAAAAGCTTCAGTGTAAGAGGTAAAATTATGTTAAGTGGTGCCATAAATCAAATTAAAGTGTGGTGAAATAGTAAAGCCTTGAACCTTCGAAAAACATTTCGAATGTTCTAGACAACCAAATTGCGGTAGTTGGTTGTGAATAAAAGATATAAATTACGGTTGTTAAAAAGACTTAGTACTAAATAGAGTTGAGTAAATTGTAAACAGTGCTTAAAGTGTTTGTGTTTTATTTATTTTATTAAAGTTGCAATAAAGAACTTGAAACTGTTTATTATAAAGGAAATAAACCAAAACGTTATTGAAAGGCAGTAACGTAACAATATTTTGGTGCAACCTAAATCAGCGTAGCAAATTTTTTTGGAAGCGGACCATACTTGACCATGTTTTTTTTTTTTTGTTTTTTTTGTTCACACATAATATCGGTTTTTTTAACAAGAACTTTTTTTGCGTTGTTAGCTACCGATATTGGTTACCGATAGACATTTATAAAATTTCAATACAGAATTATAGTTGATTTCCAAATTTTGACTGCTTAACGACAAATTTTTGTCTTTGCTTTGTTGCCAAGTATTTTTCGAACAAAAATTTTAAAAAAGCACCCAAAATGGTGCGAAACGCACCAAGTTGACAACACTGATCATTACTTACAACATTCTTTTCTCTGATGCACAAAAATGTTTTGCAAGAGAATGTACAGTGACAGGCAAAACCCAGCCCAAAATTTTTATTTATATTTAATCACAAGAAATTGTTTTGGTTGTAAAACTTGTTTTTTTTTTTAATAATATCTGATTTATTTTCATCATTTTCTTCGCCTGTAAACCATGCCAAAAAATCTTTTCAATTCTAATAAAAAGCTTTTTTTTCTTATCAGTGTACTTAGTAATTTAGCTATAAAAATAATCATAATGCCTCTTAATAACATTTTCCCTATGCCATTCAAATGTTTAATAATATAAAAGACTGTGGACATTAACAAAGACATTGTTTATCATAAAATATGTTTTTAATTCCTTATATAACTATTTATCTTACACACTGTAATTGAACAAAGTTAAACACAGCCGCGCACATGTGCATTCTTCGCGTAAAAAACAAAAACAATTGTTTGCTGAAATAGGCACCAATACTCTGCTACATAAAATATTAGTACACTTTTGCATGTTTCTTATATTTCTGCACTCCTGTTATACAACTCGCTTTCAAATCATATTTTTGGCCTTTTTTGATTTTATAAAATTTTCTTGCTTTAAAAACATACATTCATTACACACACACACGCACGTTAATATACAACACACTACGTGTTCAATAAAAAGTACAGATAAGTACGCTAAAAATACTGTACATGTACGTTAAAAGATGTTATGTACGTTATCGTAGTGTTTGTGTGCGTCAGCTCACTCTCGCTGTGTACCGTATATTGTTTCTGCACACATTCACAAACAGAAAAATGTTTCTTTTTTATTTTGTACTCTTGTAACGAATGTGTATGTGTATTGTTCATGGTAAAATACGGTATGGTACTCTTAATTGTGTACTTTACAGTTTTTTTCGTACTCTGCTTGGGACACTACTAAAGCTGTAACTTTCAGTGACAAGTTTGGATTAATCAACGAAGAAACAATAAATGAAGCCATTTTATCAACATGACTAATTATTTCACCGGCCAAACCTGCGAATTCAGCTGATGTCGGTAACGTAGCCAGCTTAAATAATTTACAAATTTTTTCAGAAATAAAACTCTAATCTGAGCACGGATCAATTTAAGCTCCTACTTTATAACTAGAGCGATTATTTTCTATGTTAATCCATGCAGTAGCTAATAAAACCCTTTTCGAAGCCGAGTGATGATGATTCTGAACTACATAAGAAGATGAAGCAACTTGGACAGACTGAATAGTTGTTTGCTCCTTATTTTGGGCCTCAATATTCGTGCTATTCCCCGTAACTGGTCTTTGAACAAAATCCCTATGTAAAAGATTGTGATGTTTTCTTTTACATTTGGAACAACCATTGTTATAAGGACAATCGCCAAACATATGTCACACTTTAAGACAGTTAAAACAGTATCTAAATTTTTTTAAAGTGGAAACACGACTTTTATAGTCCATGTTCAAAAATTTACCACATTGACTTATTTCGTGTGGTTGTTTGCATAACTTGCATTAAGCCATAATAGCTTTAGTGCAGTGACGTCCAAAAAGTAAATTGTGGTTGTATTGCTTCATATAAGTATTAGTGAAAAGAGAGAGTTTACCCAGCAAACACAAATTCAAGTCAAACTAAAAAAGCAATTATTAAAATAGTTTAAATCAGTACCGTAATAATAATAAGCAGTGCCATAAAAATTAAAATTTTGGTTTTTTCCATCTTTTGCTTGCAAAATAAAAATTATTATTTTTTCCTGGTAAATTAATTCTTATATTTGACTTTTATTTTGTTTTTATTATCAAAACAGGAAGTAATTTTAAAATGTTTGGCTCTTGGGCAAGTTATCTTAAGTAAGATATACAAAATATGTAAGCATCCGCCGCATGTGCACACCACAGAATACCACAGAACTGAAAAAAGTGACGTGTGAAAAAGGCCCAAATCAGTTGCGAGGGCAGCTTTCGAAGAAAAAGACAGAAAGCTTTTTTTGGTAGTGAAGTGGCAATGTGTAAAAACAGGCAGCAACAATCAACACAAATGGCATGATTAAAACAAAAATAACAAAACACAGACCACGTTAAAAAATGCATTAGTTCAACAAACGTTGTGTTTTGTGCAAAAAAAAATTATTTATTAATATTTTTTTGTTTTATAATGTTATGTATTTACTTAAAAGTTAATTTTTACAAAAGCTTTGCAAATAAATCTCAACTAAATAAATTTGTGTTCATTGTATTGCGGCATAAAAGATGATGCAAAGAGAAATTAAAAAGGGCAGCTTTCTTAAAAAGAGACAAAAAAAACGCAAAATCTTCCGTCTCGTGACAGTTCTGTGGTATTCTGTGGTGCACACGTCGCTTGGTAATCGACTACTGAAGAAGAATGTGTGTGAATAAATTTTCACAATTGTGGTATGGGCTGGACACCAATGCTTTAGTGCGATGTGTTTTAAATTGTTTAGGCTTATTTTGGCTTTGGGTATTATTGAAGACAGTTTGAATTTCTGATTTATTTTTTACAGATTGCTCCCATAGATTCAATGTTTGGTCAGGTAATCTAATTGAACAATGATAAACAAAAAGTGGTTCCCAGGCCTCTACATCAACTTTGTAAAGTTTTAAAGTCGATATGCAATTATTTATCTCCCTCTGGAGCCTTTTCATTTTGGCAGATGATTCCCCTTGACACGGAGCCAAATTGTATAAAATTTCATTTGACTATTAAATAATACCATTTTATTCTCATAGGTTGCCTTCAAGTTTTCCCATGCAATTTCAAAATTATCAGCAGTCACGGTAATATTTCTATTTACCTCCCTTGCGTCCCCTTCTGTTTTTTGAAAAAGATAACACAATTTTTCAACAGGGCCTAAACGATCATTATTTATATAAATTGTGGTAAATAGATCCCTAAATGTGGGCATAATAGCCACGAAAAACTTCTACCTACGTTTTGCTCTAGCCAACATGTTAATTACACTTCACATGAATTTTGTGGGTTTGGCTATGCCTTTCGTGAATGGGTATAAGCTCTTTCTTTTTTTTCTCCTAACGCAAGTTTCATAACAACTTTTAAATTGGGCCCACAATTCACTAAGCTCAGACCTTTCAAATTTCAAAGCCTCACTTGTATAAGCCGAAAAATCTTCTTCTTTGAGCCTCGCTTCAAATCAAACAATTTCTTCTATTGCTTCATTAAATTTTTCTAAAAAGACCATTTTTAAAGCAAATTCGATTTTTTGATTACTAAAAGAAATTGTAAATTTTTCGAGCCAAAAGGATTTTTCACAATAATATACGAAATTGTAAATATTTCGAGCCAAAAAGATTTTACACAATAACATACGAAATTGTAAATATTTCGAGCCAAAAGATTTTTCGCCATTTAAGAATATTTACAAAATGCTAGGTTAATTTTTTACACCAAATCAAAATTAAAAAAAAGATGGCTACAAAAAAAAGATGTCCACGATTATAAAAAATACAAATAAGGGGCTTTTGCCGGCAGCGGCGCAGCAGAGGACCAAAAAAAATAGACAAAAAATTATAACGGACAACCGAAAATGGCGACAACGAGCAATAAAACAAAATCTTTTAAATTCTTTGAGACACACTTGTTTACTTTTTAATGCAATCCACTTTATGTTATAATCAAATGTGTACATACCTCGAAACTGCCAAATTTGTTGCTAATTAGGGCTCTTATTTACCGGCGAAGGACCAATGTTTGAGGGCTCACTGTTTAATGGGCTAGTTTGTCCGTCTGCTGTCGGCCTTTTTGTAATGTTGTTTCCAATTGAAAAGCACTTTTATTAGTTTATGTTTTTTATTATTTTCAACTTTATTGACTTTGCTTTTGTTTAGTTTCACTTTTTATTTAATATTGTTTGTTTTAATTTAATTTAATTTGGTTTATATTAATTTGCACTTTTTAACTTTGTTTTATTTGCTCATTGGCTTCTGTTCACGTTGGTTGAAAAATTACAAGTGACAACTCGTCACAAACCAACGAGTATATTAGCCTAGGTTACCCTACAAGAAGTAAATAAGAGAGTAGTCACTTTTTCACGTTGGTTTTAAGAAAATGATAGAAAGAAATTACAGAAAACTTGATTTCGGTCATTTCATTCTATCATTGAAAACTGGATTTCTGTCATTTCATTCTATCATTTTCTTAACACCAACGTGAAAAAAGTGACAACTGTCTCATTCTCTTCTTGTAGGGTACGTACATGCGCAATATATACTCTTGCTGATAGTTATGCATGCCGCATGCGCAGTAACATATACAGCCACTGGTGGATGCAACAATTTTACTACCAAGGTAGTAACATTTAACTTGAGTTTTTTTTAGAACAAAGTATAAAAAAATAACTTTCTATTAAATTTCAATAATTTTTTCTTTTTGCTATGGCGCTAAAAGTAGGACATCCTCCGAAGGTTGCCTATATGTGGCGTATAGCTGAGAACTTAAGCTACATTTTGGTATATAACTTATATTTCACTTAAGTTTTTTTTAGAACAAAGTATAAAAAAATAACTTTCTATTAAACTCTATTCTTTTTTTCTTTTGGCTATGGGGCCAAAATTAGGACATCCTCCGAAGGTGTGCTATATGTGGCGTATAGCTGAGTACTTAAGCTACATTTTGGTAATGAATTTTCTAATTTTAGCAGTTTTCCAATAAGTTTGTTGAAAGCCGAAAATCATCTCCCATGTTGAAAAAAAGAACATGAGTGTGTGCATCAGTGTTGCCGTTAGGATACGAAAGATACATTTTTCGTATCTTTTGGCTACTTCAAGTATCATGTATAATCCTGACATTTTTCGTATCTTTTGAATCTGTACGCAAAATATACAGAAACAAAACATTCGAGAATTTTTAGCCAACTAAAACTTATTAAGATTGATCATCGTAACAGACTCAATACTATTACAATAGCAGCCAAGGCGCATTGATTAGAAGGGGAGGTCAACTCTACAACAACACTGCTTCTGTGGTCGGATTGTCAAAAATATTGCTAATTAAAAAAAGGTTAGGTTACATAAAAAATTAGTTTCTATACACACTTTGACAAGTCGACCACCGAAAAAAAAACACCATATGCTTGACCCCACCTTCTAGTGAATTCGCCTTGACAGCAGCTTTAATAACGTTAAAAGAAAACAATAAAGGGTTGCAACATACGATAAATCGATGATTACTAGTAGAGCGAAGTTGTTCTGAGGAAATATGAACATCTTTTTTATTTTCAGGAAATTTATATGAACGTTGATATAATCGCCTTAGTATAAACGCCTTAACTCTGTATTCATTTTTACAAAAATGAATTTGTTTTGATAACATCGAAAGATAATTACATATAATTAATTTTAAAGTTTGCTCACTGTATTTTTAAAAATTACATATGTTCCTGATATTTCTGACTTAAATAAATATAAAAAAGGATTTAAACGAAATCATTTTCTTTACAATACAACATTTAAATATGAAATAAAAATGTTATGTTAATAAATGTTAATCGTTAAAAATGGATTTTCCATTTTTTTTTCAAAACGTATCTTTTTGGGAAAAAGTGTATCTTTTTGGAAACTAAAATGTATCTTTCTTGAAATTTCACTAGCAACACTGGTGTGCATGTTAATTCTCTCATATTCGGGTATATGCTTTTTTTCATTATTTATTTATTGAATCTTCATATATTTAATATTAACTAACAATAATTAATCAAATCTTTATACTTTATTTCATGTCCTGCCAGTGCCAGACAAAAATTTTCTCATCACGGGTTCTGTTCACTTATATAGGTGTTTATCGCTCATCTAATTGGATAAGTGCTGCAGTGTCACTTCTTCTTAAGCGAGTGTGGCCGCTATCATTTAAAATATTTCGAGCAAGTGGGTTGCAATTCGAGCTTTTTTAAGTATTTTACTGCATATTTTGTAATCATAGTTTTAACTAATGGAACATTGAGATCCTTGTGAATATTTGAGTTTTTAACATACCAAGAGGAAGTTGTGATTATTCGAAGTAGTTAATTTTGGCGCCTTTGAATTTTTTCGATATTAGAGGCCGAGGCAGTGCCACATAACTGAATTCCATAGCACCAGATTGGCTTTAAGATGGAGTTGTAAAGTAGAAGTTTGCAGTCGAGACTAAGGACAGAGTTTTTTCCAATAAGCCAATGAATTTGGATGGCTTTTAGTTTTATTGGAATTAATTTTGCCTCTTTATGGCTTTTCCACGTTAAACGGCGATCTAAATGTATACCGAGATATTTTACATGCGAATTTTGAGGTATTATTTGATTATTGATTTTAATAGGGGGGTGTTCAAACTAGATTTGAACAATACTTTATAATATATAGAAAAAAAATTAATTTGCAAATTTTTAATTAATAATATGATAAATGAATTTAAAATATTTAATCTGAATTGTTATAAGTAATAAGAATTTATAATGTAAATAATTTGAATTTAATATTTGAATTTAAATGAATTGTAACGATAAAAGTTTGAGTTGTAATTTCTAAATTAATATTATAATTACAGTTTAAAAGCCATTGTTGATTTATGATTTCTTAGTACTTACGGAATTATTCCAAACAGCTTCGGCTATCTGCGAAGCGAATATATGAATAGTTAAAAATAAATTTATGTATCGGCCACTTGTGCCTTAGCAACAGCTTTAATAAGTTGAAATTCTAACCATCCTAAAATTATAAACTTAACCTTACATTTAAATAAAGAAATACCTACCTACATTATTGAACTTAAAGTACACTTAAATCTATTTTTTGTTACGCTAAAATTAGTCTCAATACTTACCTAACTCAACCCTACAAAGGAGATCAATATCTGCCCGTTTCCCAGTATGGATAATCCCAACTACAGGCATACTCTTAAAAAATAGGAAAATAAAAGGTATATACATACATCCCCATTCCTCAAATAAAGACAAATAATTTGGGAAGAGATCCATAACTAATTAACATTTATTTATTTGTTCCCCTACACTACAATTACTATCACTCTTATGAGTGATTGTAATTATAACCTTCCAAAGTTAATAAGCAAAATTTTAGTGCCCAGCAGTTCGGACCTCTAAGGAAGGTTATTTGGCTCTTCTGTGTCAATCAGTGTTGCCGTTAGGATACGAAAGATACATTTTTCGTATCTTTTGACTACTTCAAGTATCATGTATAATCCTGACATTTTTCGTATCTTTTGAATCTGTACGCAAAATGTACAGAAACAAAACATTCGAGATTTTTAGCCATCTAAAACTAATTAAGACTGATCATTGTAACCGACTCAATACTAATACAATAGCAGCCAAGGCGCTAGATGTGAGAATGTGAGGTCAACTCTACAACAACACTGCTTCTGTGGTCGGATTGTCAAAAATATTGCTAGTAAAAAAAGGTTAGTTTACATAAAAAACTAGTTTGCATACACACTTTGACAAGTCGACCACCGAACAAAAACACCATATGTTGACTTGACCCCAACTTCTAGTGAATTCGCCTTGATAGCAGCTTCATAATGGTGAAAGAAAACTTTAAGGGGTTGCAACATACGATCCACCTAAATCGATGATTACTAGTAGTGCGAAGTTGTTCTGAGGAAATATGAAAATCTTTTTTATTTTCAGGAAATTTATATGAACTTTTCAATTTAATCGCCTTAGTATAAACGCCTTAACTCGTATATTAATTTTTACAAAAATTAATTTGTTTTGATAACAACCAAAAATAATTACATATAATTAATTTTAAAGTTTGCTTACAGTATTTTTAAAAATTTCATATGTACCTAACATTTATGACTTAAATAAATATAAAAATGAATTTATACGAAATCATTTTCTTTACTTTCTTATGTCAATAAATATTAAACGTTAAAAATGGATTTTCAAATTTTTTTTCAAGACGTATCTTTTTGGGAAAAAGTGTATCTTTTTGGAAACTAAAATGTATCTTTCTCGAAATTTCACTGGCAACACTGGTGTCAATCCCTACGACACAGAATTACATGGTCCTTCGACAGTTCAATCAGTGGCTTAAGAAATACAAGGAAAGAGAAGAAATTACAACAACTAATTGGCAAAAACTAGATCATCATCAAAGCAGCATGAGGTAAAGCAAAATTCAAAGAAACTTAATACTTCAGTATCAAAATGTTCGTGAAAAAGTAAGTACTCAAAACCTATAATTTGTGCCCATAAAAAACGAAAAGAAAAAGAGAAAATAATAATAAAATAAAAAGTAAAAAATTAGAATTAAAAAAAACGAGTTGTGTACGACATTAAAAGTACCTACACATGTAGAAGAAGAGGTTTTATGCAATTTAAAAATAATAAAAGTGTTAAAATTATTAAAATCAGAAAAAAAGAAAATTGAAAAATAAATTAAAAAGGAAATAAAAATTTTGTGTGGAAAAAGATTAAAAAAGTGTGGGTAAAAAAAATTAAAAGAAAAAAAAAACAACGAGAAAGATGAAAAGTGTGTGAGAAAAGAAGGAAAAATTTATAAAGAGAAGAAATAATAATAAAAAGCAATTCTGAAAGAAAAAAAATATATACCTACCATAAAGAAAAAGAAAGATGCAAATGTACATAATATAGAAGAGAAAAAAGAAGCAAAAGGTTTAAAAAATGTCGATTGCTTAAAAATTTTGGATACCTACTACATTAGCAAAAATTCCGTTATATTTTACGGAAAGGAAAAAATTACCTTGAATAAAGAGAAACAAACCTCTTATACACATGTAAGTAAAGAGAAAGTATATTGTCATTAAATTCAGTTATGTCAAATAAGAATTGTTGAGCTCCTTTCTTAAAAAAAAAAATTAAACCAAAAGTATACTTTGTTCGGGTTCTATTAATCGTAATTGTTTGCTTTCTCTTAACATAAAGATAAAACAAAATTATCTCGGGTTTCTCAGTAATTGCTTAATTTTTTATTTTTTTATTTTAAATAATATTAACCTTATATAAATATAAGACTAATATGTGTACAAAAGTATAGCACTAGCTGCTTGGGCTATCGGCTACGCTTAATTTAAAAAGAAGTTTGTGCATATATTTTCGTTTGATTGATGCTCTTAACACATAGAAGATAAAAATTCTCGAGTTGCGGATTAAGCTCTTTATTAATATTTGTGATCTCAATATATAAGAGTTAAATTCAAATATGTACGCACAACCATACACACACACACAAAATACTCCCTTAATCGCTGCTTCCACTCATAAATTGGAGCTTACACATTAAATTGTATATTTAATTATAGTTAAAGAGTTAATATCGTTCTCTTTAATAATCTAAAAACCCACCCCGAAAACCAATCTTATTTGCATATACTCATAAATTCGTAATAACACTTAAAATTGCATACATACTCTTTTTTCTACATACTTTTAATAAGTCGCTACGATCTCTTAAACAAGCTCAAATTATATTTATACATATTTACAAACAAATAATAACTAAAACACACACATTTATACATATATACACATTTATATTATATTACCATTGGAAAAAACCAAATAATAAATAAGTTAAACGGGTACACTCCGCGACAACAAAAATAGAGTAACCTATGTCCTGGAAAATTTTTTTAATAATTTAGATTGAAAATTGAAAGTTTATTACTGAAAAGAATTAAAGCGAAATAAACTTAAAGCGGAATCTCGAAATTAAATTTAACTTTCAGTAGTTACAATTTAATTTATAGTTAAATTAAAACTCAATTTAATTCAATTTAAAATTTGATGACATCAAAAGCGAAAAAAAAAAGTTTTTAACTTAGTGGTTATAATTTGATTGAAATAAAATTATTCCCATTCAATTAGTAAGTTGAGTAAATAACATTCGATTTTGTAAACCGTTTTCGAATTTATTGAACGAATTATCATGCGTACCCTCGTATAACCTCAAACACTCTTGTAATAACGTACGAAAAAAAAAAAGTTTTTTTAACCATTTATTGCTTGCTCTTTATAAAGTAAATTGTGAACTCTTAAAATAGAACCGTATAAATTTGATACACCACGAAGAGGATTTTCAAATTCGAGCAGAATGGCATTTTTTTGCAACTTCTCATGGAAAAGGGCCAAGTGATGGTTTGGGTGGAACAGTTAAGCGATTAGCTAGCCGAGCCAATCTACAATTGACACCTGATCAACAAATTCAGACACCCGAGCAACTGTGTCGATGGGCGAAAGATATCAAGGAATCAATTTTAATTTCGTCTCAGATCGACACATTCTGAAAAAAAACTGGAAAATAGGTTTAAAAATGCTTCACCAGTTCAAGGAGTACGTTCCTGTCATGCCGCCATTCCTATTTCGAATAAATTTATTAAAATAAAAACTTTATCTTCATCTAGCGAAGGAGAGGATGGTAAATTGAACAATATCGACAAGATTCTGAGCGAACCAGGCTTTAAAACCAGGTAAAAAATAACGTTTTAATTCTTAATATTGTATTTACATTGAATAAGGTTTCAACATTCATAGCATTTTCATTTATTTTAGGTTAAGAAAAAGCAGCCCGGCATTATCGGTAGGAAAAGAGACGAAGAAAAAACGACTTTCAAAGACGTAACGTGACAAAAGGTGTACTTTTCTTAAAAAAATGCCCACATTGAGCCCCAACAAAAGATGCAACAAATAAACAAAAACAACCTTACCAATAATATTACTTTTTCAAACAAATCAGATTTTATAAATACTTATTGCTCAAAATTGAAATTTTAAAATTTTATTTTTAGGTTATTTTTTTAAAGGTTGCGAAAGAACAAAATTCATATCTATAAAAAAAAAAAAACCACCTCCTTCAAAGTTTTAGGATTTTTAAAGAACAGTTTGAGGTATTATATAAAAAAAAATTAGGCAAAAAAAAATTAGGTTTTTGACTTAGTCCATTTTAAAAATTTAATATTTTGCAGATATTACATTTTTTTTAAAAAAAATTTTTTCTTCAATATATTGCTTATAGCCCAAGTATTCTCTTTAAAATGACATACAAATCATCTTCGTATGTGCAGTAGTTTTTGAGATATAGAAAAAATAAACTCAACATATTCGGCTAATTCGGCGAAATTATGCCATTTTGAATATGACGTAACTTTTGAAAAAAAAATTTTAAAAATTTTTTTCGTTCATATATGTTCCTTATAGGATAAAAGGAACCTTCTCACCAAATTTCATTCAAATCGAAAGGGGTCGGGTCCCACTCTTGGTCGATTTGACATGTAATTACCCACATACATACATTTTAAGCAAAAACATTTCTTGTTTTTGTTTATTCTTCTTTTTTATTATCGGGGTTTTTAACAACAAATAACAAGAAGAGCACAATTAAACAAACTGTAAAATAAAAAAAAAACTCTTATGAATGCGTACAATGCGAAAACAATAAAACATAATGAAAGAAATGCTTATGTTACAGTGAGTGTTGACGAAACAAAAGTAGAAACAAAAAAAAGAATCGATGATAGCAATTACTTAACGGCTAAACATATTACTCGAACGCGTTCCCTCTCACCCTCTTTGTTTACAAATACGGTCGATCGTAATACAATAACAAGTTTGTTAACTGCAAGCGCTGCCGCAGAGCCAAAAAAAACTTTAATAAGTGATGATACGGTTAACCCCAAAACAGCCGATATGGACAACTCAGTAACTCAAGTAAAAACTTCTCAAAAGCCTACAGTACAAGTTGTTATGGACAGGTACATAACCGTGCTTAAACTGGGACGCAGCCCCTCTGCAGCAGTTGCTTCGGCCTCAAAAGTACCAACTTTTGATAAAATAAATTCTCAAAATCGTTTTGCAATTCTGGAGGATGAATCCTCTGAAGCACCAAACGTCATAAAATCGTCAAAGCCTTCCCCGATATATCTTAGGGAACAAAATTCAAATGAGCTCATAAAGAGTTTGATATCAGTGATAGGTGAAAATTCGTTTTACGTAGCGGCTATCAAGCGTGGTAGTATAAACGAGACAAAAATACAAGTCAATCATGAGAATGATTTTCGCAAAATAATAAACAACTTTGAAGTACTAAAAAAAACTTTTATACATACCAACTGAAAAGCAGTAAAGGTCTTCAGGTAGTGATTAAGGGTATTGACTCATGTGTGGACCCAGAAGAGATAAAAACATTCCTAGAAGAAAAAGGCTTCAAGGTAAAACATGTAGTAAACATTAAAAATAGAGAAAAAATTCCCCAACCACTTTTTCGAGTGGAGTTTGAACCCGGCGACGTTAAGCTTAAAAAAAATGAAACGCATCCCATCTATTCTTTAAAATACATTCTGTACAGAAAAGTAACTATAGAAGAGCCGCACAAAAGAGGTGGTCCCGTTCAATGTTTGAACTGCCAAGAATTTGGCCATACTAAGACATACTGCTACTTACCCCCTGTTTGCGTAGTATGTGGTGAATTACATGGTACAGTTCTTTGCGATAAGTCTAAAACCGACCCCACCGTAAAAAAATGCAGCAACTGTGGTGGTAATGACACTGCCAATTATAGAGGATGCCCTGTATATACTATCGTCAAGCAGTCGGTTGGACCGAAAACTAATCCCCCTCAAGTGCAGGTAACGAATCAAGTAAACAGTAATGACCTTCAGGCTCTGCAGCCTGGTGGTAACAGGGCCTCTTATGCTGGCGTCTTAAAATCAAACAATGTACCAATGCAAGGCGCTTCGTCAAGTAATGACGAAACTCCAGTTTCTAATCTAAGTCGTCTAGAAAAAACCATGGAAACATTAGTGCAAACAGTAAATAATTTTACAAACACAATGGGTAATATGATGCAGGAAATTCTTAGAATGCAATCGATGTTATTGCAAGCTATTCTTAACAAGCCATGAACTGTTTAAAAATTTGTTTTTGGAACGCAAACGGCATCCGCCAACATAAAAATGAATTAGAATACTTTCTTAAAAATAAACAAATTGATGTCATGATGGTTTCTGAAACTCATTTGACCTCAAGAAATACGTTTAAAAGTAATGGTAAATATGATACCAAGGACCCTCGAGATAGAGCTTGTGGAGGTTCTGCTATATTAATAAAAAACCCGAATTAAACACTACCCAATGTGTGATCATCGTGAAGATTATCTCCAAGCTACGAACATTTGTGTCGAAGAGCTAAATCGAAGCATAGTAATTTCATCTCTATATTCACCACCTAGATTTGCAATATCAGAAAGCCAATATTACAAATATTATAAGTCACTGGGGCCCTGTTTCCTGGCTGCTGGCGATTACAACGCAAAACATACCTTCTGGGGGTCACGACTTATAACACCAAAGGGTCGTGTTTTGTTTAATACAATCTCTAAAATGAATTTAAATGTTGTCGCGAGCGGCCAACCAACATATTGGACTGCTGATCCGCAAAAAATTCCAGATGTCATCGATTTTGGCGTGGTTAAAAACATCCCCACAGAAACGATTTACGTTGAAGCTTCCATAGAATTATCCTCTGATCACACACCTACAATTGTTACTATAAAAAACACCAATAGAATTGAATCTCCCTCTGGTCACATAGCGACGTCAGCTACACATATAAATTTGTTAAAATATAAATAATATCTCAGTACCCATTCCGCTTAGCACACCTGAGTATATAGATCGCTCTATTGTCAATTTTGACAGTTTTCTAAAGCTAGCTGTTCAACATTCCAGTATTGCCCCCAAAAAAACCAAAAATAATAAAATATATTCCTCAGATGTCGAGCGTCTTTTGTCTGAAAAAAGGAGAGCTCGTAGAGAGTGGCAATTGCCCTCAACTTAAGAACTTACTAAAAGAGTGTACGAAAAGGCTGAGAAAGTTACTGCAGACTCAGAAAACGGCTTCTCTGGAAAAATATCTTAAGGAACTTGATGCAACTCCATAATCAGACTCATTATGGCGTGCAGCTAGGAATCTCAAAAGGCCAGTTGTCTCTAATCCGCCATTGAGAAACTTGAATGGAAGTTGGGCAAGAAATGATGTTGAAAAAGGAAATCTGTTTGTTAATCATTTAAAACACGTATTTACCCCAAACATATCTCACGATATGGCGGTCGAGTTTTCACCTGTTGCTGCTAGAGCAGCTGTTCCCCTAAGATTTGAGATAAGAGAAATCGAAAAGGCTATTTGTGATTTAAACCCCAAGAAGGCTCCTGGTTTTGATAAGATTAGCAACAAAATGCTTTTGGAGCTACCCAGCATAGCAAGGAGAATTATTCTTTTAATTTTTAATGCTATTTTACGCCTGGAATACTATCCTCAAAAGTGGAAGGTTTCCTTAGTCATCATGATACCTAAACCAGGAAAGGATCACACAAAAGTTGAGTCATATAGGCCTATAAGCTTACTTTCAAATATATCAAAGCTGTTTGAGAAGCTGTTAGCGTCAAAATTAACCGCAATTCTAAATGAAAACAGATGTATTCCTAACCACCAATTCGGCTTTAGAAGAAAACACAGTACAATTGAGCAAACCCATCGTATAGTAAACGCAATAAGAAAAGCCTTTGAAAAAAGAAAATATTGTTCCGCTCTCTTCATCGATGTTTCTCAAGCTTTTGACAAAGTCTGGCATGAAGGTTTATTACATAAATTGAAGCTAAACTTACCAGTAAACACACACAAGCTGTTAGAAAGCTACTTAGTCGGTCGAAAGTTTATTATTAAAGAAGGTGATTATTTAAGCTCTCCTCAGCCAATTGAAGCTGGAGTCCCTCAGGGAAGCATCCTGGGCCCACTTTTATACTTAATATATACTTCGGGTATGCCAATAAACAACTACACCCAAACTTTAACATTTGCTGATGACACAGCTTTTCTAAGCGTGCACGAAAACAGTCAAGAAGCATCTCGATACCTACAGGATCATATATTTCAACTTGAACTGTGGCTAAAGCAATGGAGGATAAAGGTCAATGAGCAAAAATGCGTACATGTAACATTTACCTTGCGTCGGGAAACATGCTCCCCTATTAAAATCAACAATCATTTAGTGCCTCAAAATTCGCATGTAAAATACCTCGGTATTCATCTAGATCGCCGTTTAACGTGGAAAAGCCATATAGAGGCAAAATTATCTCAAATGAAACTAAAAGCCATCCAAATTCATTGGCTTATTGAAAGAAACTGTGTCCTTAGTCTCGACTGCAAACTTTTACTTTACAACTCCATCTTAAAGCCAATCTGGTGCTACGGTATTCAATTATGGGGCACTGCCTCGGCCTCTAATATCGAAAAAATTCAAAGGCGCCAAAATAAACTTCTTCGAATAATCACAGCTGCCCCTTGGTATGTTTAAAACTCAAATATTCACAAGGATCTCAATGTTCCATTAGTAAAAACTATGATTACAAAATATGCAGTAAAATATTTAAAAGGCTTGAACAACACCCAAATCCACTAGCTCGAAATATTTTAAACCATGGCGGCCACTCTCGCTTAAGAAGAAGAGACACTGCAGCACTTACCCAATTAGATGAGCGATAAACACCTATATAAGTGAACAGAACCCGTGATGAAGAAAATTTTTGTCTGGCACTGGCAGGACATAAAATAACGTATTAGGTTAAGATTTGATTAATTATTGTTAGTTCATATTTAATATATAAAGATTCAATAAAAAAATAATGAGAAAAAAAAAATAAAAATTTTTGTTGTATTGTTTTTATGGAATTCCGTGTCACTCATTTTAAGAACTCGTCGTATGAAATTTGATGCTGTATTTTATAACAATTTTTCCAGGGTGCTTAGAACAAAAATTGATCAATCGTCCCGAGGATGTTGGTTTTCGATACCAATTAACTTTTAAATTGTTCCCTTTTCTAATAGCAATTGCGTCTAAGTATGGTAGTTAATTGTCAATTTCTTCCTTCATGGTAAACTGTATTTGTCCATTCAATGATTTTAGTTTTTCGATGGTGTCATTTATTCTGTCCTTTTTTAATATTGCGAATAAATATATTTTCATATTTCATAATTATAATAATCAGTTCAGTTTGTGCTTTGTTGTGAAACGGAAGTGAAATTTCAACCCCGCATACGATTTTAATTAATTATTAATTAAATTTGATTTTGGATTATAAATATTAAGCGAATGGACGCTAGAAAATATATGATATTTTTATTTAAATTATTTAACATAAAAGTGAACAATTAAAACGAAAAATTAAATAAAGATAAATAAAAATAAAGTAAAAATATATACATATGTACGTATGAATGTTCATACATGTGTATGTATACATATTCTGTGCACAAACATTTTAGTTTAAATTTCTTATTTTTGGCGTTGTTGTAAAATACAATAAATAATAAAAATATTAAAAGCACAGTAAAACGGTGAAAAACAAAAACAATTTATTGCATGAGTAAAAACAATGAAACAACAATAAAATTAAATGAGAGAAATGTTTATGTGACAGTGCATGCTAACGATAATAATGTTGAAATAAATAAAACAAAACAATATTAACTACCTAACGGCTAAGCCAATTATTCGAACACTTTCCCTCTCACCCTCTTTATTTACACAAACGGTGGATAGTGACTCTTTAAAAAAACTAAAACTAGACCTGGTGACAAGTGTTACCAGGCCAGCAAGTATTGCCGCGACGTCAAAAACAAATTTAGTGGGAAATGATACCATAACCCAAAACACAAATGCAATGGAAAACCCCCTGTAAAAAGTTGTCAAAAGCCTCAAGTCCAAGTTGGTATGGGCAGGTATATAACAGTCCTTAAACCGGGTCGCAGCACTACCTCTTCAGCTGTTGCTTCGGCATCAAAAGTGCCATCTTTTAACAAAATAAATTCCCAAAATCGCTTTGCAATTCTGGAGGATGAATCCTCTGAAGCACCAAACGTCATAAAATCGTCCAAGCCTCCCCCGATATATCTTAGGGAGCATAACTCAAATGATCTAATAAAGAGTTTTTAATTTTAATTTTAATTGGTGAAAATTCGTTTTATGTACCGCAATAAAGCGAGGTAGCATAAATGAAACGAAAATTCAAGTGAATCATGAAAATGATTTTCGCAAAATAATTAACAAATTTGAGGCACTTAAAAAAAGTTTTTATACATACCAACTCAAGAGCAGTAAAGGTCTCCAGGTGGTGATTAAGGGAATTGATTCATGCGTAGACCTAGAGGAAATTAAAAGTTTCTTGGAAGAAAAAGGCTTCAAGATAAAACATGTGGTAAATATTAGAAATAGAGACAAAAATCCACAGCCACTTTTTCGAGTAGAATTAGAGCCCGGCGACATTAAGTTAATAAAAAACGAAACGCATCCCATTTATGGTTTGAAATATATTCTATACAGAAAAATCACAATTGAGGAGCCGCACAAAAAAAATGGCCCTGTTCAGGGCTTAAACTGCCAAGAATTTGGCCATACAAAGGCATACTGCTACTTACCCCCTGTTTGCGTAGTATGTGGTGAACTACACGGTACAGTTTCTTGCGATAAGTCTAAAACCGACCCCAACGTAAAAAAATGTAGCAACTGTGGCGGTAATCACACTGCCAATTATAGAGAATGCCCTGTATATAATATCGTCAAGCAGACGGTTGGACCGAAAACAAATACCCCTCAAATGCAGGTCGCAAATCTAGTTAACACAAATGCAATTCAAGCCCCCCATCCTAGTAATAACAGAACCTCTTACGCTAACGTCCTAAAATCAAACCATGAGCCAATGCAAGGTGCCTCGCCAAGTAATGATGAAACTCAGTTTCTAATTTAATTCGTTTAGAAAAAACCATGGAAACATTAGTGCAAACAGTAAATAATTTTACGAACACAATGGGTAATATGATGCAGGAAATTCTTAGAATGCAATCAATGTTATTGCAAACTGTACTTAACAAGCCATGAACTGTATAAAAATTTGTTTTTGGAACGCAAACGGCATCCGCCAACATAAAAGTGAATTAGAATACTTTCTTAAAAACAAACAAATTGATGTCATCATGGTTTCTGAAACTCATTTGACCTCAAAAAATACGTTAAAAATAAATGGTTATATACTATATGATACAAACGACCCTCGAGATAGAGCTTGGTGAGGTTCTGCCATTTTAATAAAAACCAGAGTCAAACACTACCTAATGGGTGATCATAGTGAAAATTATCTTCAAGCAACAATTTGCGTTGAAGAATTAAATAGAAACGTAGTAATCTCATCGTTATATTCCCCACCTAGATATTCAATATCAGAAGGCTAATATTATAAATATTTTAAATCATTAGGACACTGTTTCCTTTCCGCTGGCGATTATAACGCTAAACATACCTTCTGGGGGTCCCGACTTATAACACCAAAGGGTCGTGTTCTATTTAATATTATTTCTAAAATGGATTTGAATGTGATAGCGAGCGGACAACCAACATATTGGCCTACTGATCAGCAAACAATACCAGATGTCATCGATTTTGGCGTGGTTAAAAACATCCCCTTAGAAACGATTTATGTTGAAGCTTCCTTAGAATTATCTTCCGACCACACACCAACAATTGTTACTTTAATGAACCCCAATAGAATTGTATCTCCAACTGGTTACTTAGCGCCGTCAGCTACACAAATTAATTGGCTAAAATATACAAAATATCTCAGCACCCATTGCACAGAAAATATTCCGCTTAGTACACCGGAATACGGAGATCGCGCTATTCTTAATTTTGACAGTTTTCTGAAGCTAGCTGTGGAACATTCCAGTATTACCCAAAAAAAAACTAAAAATATTAAAATTTATTCCACAGATGTTGAGCGTCTCCTGTCTGAAAAAAGAAGAGCCCGAAGAGAGTGGCAATTGCACAGATCCCCTCAACTTAAGAGTTTGTTAAAAGAGTGTACAAGAAGGCTAAGAAAGTTACTACAGACACAGAAAACGGATTCTCTGCAAAAATATCTTAAGGAACTGGATGCAACTCCGCAATCACACTTCTCATTATGGCGTGCAGCTAAAAATCTAAAAAGACCAGTTGTCTCTAAGCCACCATTAGGAAACTTGAACGGAAGTTGGGCAAGAAATGATAACGAAAAGGGAAATCTGTTTGTTAATCATTTAAAAAACGTATTTAACCCAAATATATCTCACGATACTGCGGTCGAGTTACCACCTGTTCCTGCTAGAGCAGCTGTTCCCCTAAGATTTGAGATAAGAGAAATCGAAAAGGCTGTTTGTGAATTAAACCCCAAAAAGCCCCTGGTTTTGATAAGATCAGCAACAAAATGATTTTGGAGCTACCCAGCACAGCAAAGAAAATTATTCTATTAATTTTCAATGCTATCTTACGTCTTCAATACTATCCTCAAAAGTGGAAGGTTTCCTTAGTCACCATGATACCTAAACCAGGAAAGGATCACACAAAAGTTGAGTCATATAGGCCTATAAGCTTACTTTCTAATATATCAAAGCTGTTTGAGAGGCTGTTAGTGTCAAAATGAACTCCAATTTTAAGTGAAAATAGATGTATTCCTAATCACCAATTCGGCTTTTGAAGAGAACACAGCACAATTGAACAAACCCATCGTATAGTAAACGCCATAAGAAAATCTTTGGAAGAAAGAAAATATTGTTCCGCTCTCTTCATCGATGTTTCTCAAGCTTTTGATAAAGTCTGGCATGAAGGCTTATTACATAAATTGAAGCAAAATTTACCAGCAAACATACACAAGCTGCTAGAAAGCTACTTAGTCGGTCGTCAATTTATTATTAAAGAAGGAAATTTATTTAGTTCACCTCAGCCAATTGGCGCTGAAGTCCCACAGGGCAGCATTCTGGGGCCCCTATTATACTTAATTCATACTTCGGACATGCCAACAAACAACTACACACAAACTTCGACATTTGCGGACGACATAGCTTTTCTAAGCGTGCACAAAAATCGTCATGAAGCATCACGTTACTTACAGGCTCATATATTTCAACTATAAATATGGTTAAAACAATAGAGGATAAAAGTCAATGAGCAAAAATGCGTACATATAACATTCACCTTGCGTCGGGAATCATGCCCCCCTATTAAAATCAATAATCAAATAATACCTCAAAATTCGAATGAAAAATATCTCGGTATACATTTAGATCGCCGTTTGACGTGGAAAAGCCATATAGAGGCAAAATTAACTCAAATGAAACTAAAAGCCATGCAAATTCATTGGCTTATTGGAAGAAACTCTGTTCTTAGTCTCGACTGCAAACTCCTAATTTACAACTCTATTCTAAAGCCAATCTGGTGCTATGGTATTCAGTTATGGGGCACTGCCTCGGCTTCTAATATCGAAAAAATTCAAAGGCGCCAAAATAAACTTCTTCGAATAATGACAGCTGCCCCTAGGTATGCTAAAAATTCAAATATTCACCAGGATCTTAATGTTCCTTTAGTAAAAACTATGATTACGAAATATGCAGTAAAATACTTAAAAAGGCTCGTATCGCATCCGAACCCACTAGCTCGAAATATTTTATATGAAAGCGGCCACACTCGCTTAAGAAGAAGAGACACTGCAGCACTTATCCAATTAGATGAGCGGTAAACAACTAGATAAGTGAACAGAACCCGTGATGAAGAAAATTTTTGTCTGGCACTGGCAGGACATAAAATAAAGTATTAGGTTAAGATTTGATTAATTATTGTTAGTTCATATTTAATGTATGAAGATTCAATAAATAATATTGCAAAAAAAAAAAAAAAAAAAATATTTCATAATTATTCTCGGTTTTTCGTCCATTTTATCCATTGATATTTCAAGAAGTTGTTCCATATTTATATCAGCTATGACTGTTGAGGCTGGAGAGCCCATCGGCATTCCTTTTCTTTGTTCATAGATTTTGTCATCATACACTAAATATCTACTTTCTTTGATACAAAACCTCAAAATGTCCAAAAACAAATCCTTAGGTATATTTGTATGTGTCTCTAAGAATTTCCATATTTCTTCAATTGTCCTTAGCGCTAAATTAATCGAAATGCTTGGAAATAAGAAACCACGTCAAATGAAATAAGAACTTCGTCATCGGCGATGTATGTAAGTGTTATTTATTTTTGAACTAAATTCTACAGCATCATTAATATTATATTTTGAATTTTTTGTCAAGTGTGTTAATATGTCTACCATGTATTTGGAGAGTCCATAAGAGGGTGCATTTATCGACGAGCATATTGGCCTCAAAGGCATTCCATTCTTGTCAATATTAGGCAGTCTATATATCCTAGGAGCTATCGCAGTCTTTATGGTTAATTTGTGCTTCTCTTATATAATTTGTATACAAATAAGTTGTTTTAACTTTGTAAACTAGATGTCGGATCTCTCTTTAAACGATGATATGTGCAAAAATCTTGTAAAATAATTTTAATCTTCTCTTCATATTCATTTTTGTCCATCGCTACTGTTTTATTAGCTGTTCCAACATTATTTTAATAACTATTCCATTAAGAATTAATTTAGAAAAATCCAATCCAATCAAAATATCTTCTAATTTACATCGATATCCAAAAATATAATATTAAATTAAGAACCCTTAAGTTTTCATACGGCGTATGAGCTTCATAGCTCCCAAGCTAAAATCTTCTTGCCCTAAATTTAAAAATCACTAATATTAGAATTTAATAAAAATTAAATGGATTTATAATATCTCCTTCGGTTCAAAAGTTACAGAGTTTTGGCCAACGAAAAACGATTTTCAGCCACTGTGCGATGGTACTTTTGAGGCCGAAGCAACAGCTGAAGAGGTAGTGCTGCGACCCCGTTTAAGCACTGTCCATACCAACTTGTACTTGAGGCTTTTGACAACTTTTTACTAGAGTGTTTTCCATTTCGTCTGTGTTTGAGTTCATGGTATCATATCTTACTAGAATTGTTTTTGCCGTCGTAGTAATACTTGCGGGCTCGGTAACACTTGTCCCAAAAGACAGTTTAATATTTTTCAGTGTATCACTATCGACTGTTGTTGTAAAAACTGACGGTGAAAGTTAACGTGTTCGAGTAATTGGCTTAGCCGTTAGGTAGTTAATATTGTGTTGTTTTATTTATTTCAACATTATTTTCGTTAGCATGCACTGTCACATAAACATTTCTTTCATTTAGTTTTATTGTTGTTTCATTGTTTTTACTCATGCAATAAATTGTTTTTGTTTTTCGCCGTTTTACTGTGCTTTTAATATTTTTATTATTTATTGTATTTTACAACAACGCCAAAAATAACAAATTTAAACTAAAATGTTTTTGCACAGAATATGTATACATACACATGAATGAGAGTATATGCAATCCGGCAACCTCGACGCGCAATAAAACGGACCAAAGCAGCTAAAAAGCCAGATGTGGTTAAGTCGCTAACAGCTTCAAGATGAATTGCCTTCGTGGCGAAGCAAACAAAGAGACACACATAACCCTTCGTAATTCGACAATATCGACCGGTAAAACTTTTAATTTCAAAAGGGCCATCAAAGTCCACCCCCGTATTCGTAAAGGGCCTACTCAAAGTCGTTCTTTCTATAGGCAACGCTGCCATAATTTGTCCTTGTCGTACCTTCCGGTGTAAAACGCATTCTTTGCAGTTGTTGATACAGGCCTTTATTAGATTCTTGGCTTTAAGTATCCAATACTCATGTCGAACCACGCTGTGAACTAATCTTAACCCTCCATGATGTGCCATTTTGTGTATGAAGTCGACATACAAATGAGCCAATCTGCTTTTATTCGCTAATATTATTGGATGGCGTTCACTGTAGGACAAATTCATTGATGCGCTGTGGCGGCCGTTAGCCCAAATAACATCATGCTCATCAAGGAAAGGCGTGAGAGTTAACAACGGGCTACTTTTCTCAATCTGTCCCTTGGTAAGCAGATTATGGTTGTCACTAGCAAAATATATCTTCTGGGAGAGCAAAAACAGGCGATTTCTTACAAAAGTTAACTCTTCAGCCGCTATAATTAAAGAGGTATGTCGGGCCTTTTTCGTGGAATCAGATTTAACCGCGAAAAAGAAACGAAAGATGTAACAATGACGTGTATAGCTCCGGGCAAACTTGAAAAGCGCTCTAGAACATCTTCCTTAACAGCAGATCTAGCAACATGTGCCTGAACGTTTTTTATTTCTTCTGTCGTCTCAAATTCTGCTGGTAATGAAGGCCACGAACTTTTCTTCAATATGAGCCAATGTGGACCATTCCACCAAAGACTGCAGCTCTTTTACTACACAGGAGTCAGCCCTCGAGTTGCTTGATCTGCAGTATTTTCTTGGGAAACTACATGGTTCCAGTTTTGATTGCCCACTTTTTTTAAAATGGTTGCCACCCTGTTGGCCACAAAAGTTTTCAAGTTGCATGGAGGTTTTTTTAACCAAGCCAGCACTATGGTTGAATCGGACCACAAATACAACTCATAATTTTTTATTGAAAATAGGAGCGCAACACTATTGACTAACTTTGCTAACAATACCGCTCCACAAAACTCTGAACGTGGTATTGAAGGTTTTTTAACTGGGGCCACTTTCGATTTTGCAACCAATAAGTTTGAATAGATATTATCCCCCGTTTTAACTCTAACATACAAGGCCGCTGCATAAGCTAATTCTGACGAATCACAGAAGCCATGAAATTTTATAATTGAACCAGGTGTGTACATAATCCACCGTGGAACCGTGATTTCGTTGATATCGTTATATCTACTAATAAAAGCTTGCCAACTTTGATAAGCTTCAGGTTTAATATTGTCATCCCCGCTGATCTTATCGAACCACATCTGCTGCATTAGGATCTTCGCTATGATTATTACAGCAGCCAGCCAACCTGCTGGATCAAAGAGCCTAGCAATCACGGATAACACTTCCCTCTTGGTATAAGTAGATTTAAGTGAGATTTTTTCCGTTGTAAAATAAAAATAATCAGCTGAAGCATTCCATCGAACACCTAGAGTCTTTGCATTACTTTCATCGTCAAAAAATCCTGGTTTATTAAATACTCAGAGGGCAGCCCTTCTAATATTTCTTTATTATTCGAGGTCCATTTCCTTAACTCAAACCCACCAGACTTTAATATTTCTATCAACTGATTTCGGGCCTCTAAAATATCTGGTAAACTGTGTGCACCCACCAGAGCGTCATCTACAAAAATACATACATTCCGTAATATTTCTGCCCCTAATGGGTAAAAACTCCTCATCACTTGCCAGTTGTAACAGGGTTCTAAGTGCCAAATATGGAGAACAATTGATGCCAAAGATAACATTTTTTAATCTGTAATCTATTATCTCTTCATCTGGAGAACCACGATGAACTATTTGTTGAAAGCAAGCATGCTCAGGGTTAACTAGAATCTGGCTGTACATTTTTTTATATCTGCATTAAATACCAGCTTATAAAAACTGCATTTAAGAATTAAATAAACTAAATCATTTTGAAGTACAGCGCCAACGTGCAAAATATCGTTCTGGCTTTTGCCACTAGTTGTAACACTGGAGGCATTATACACTACTCTCAACTTTGTTGTAGTGCTTTCTGGCTTAAAAACGCCATGATGAGGTAAGTAATAGATTGGGCCAATTTCAGGATATCCAATCTTCTCCATATGCCCCAATGTCAAATATTCTTTAATGACCTCATCATATAAAATCTTGTTTTGAGGTCTACACAACAATGCATTTTTAATTCTCAAAAATTGACTCAGAGCCATGTTTCTATTTGGACCAAGAGCTGAGAAATCTGACTTAAATGGCAAATTGACTATGTATATATCTTCCCTCAGAATTTCTCCTAATTGTTGATCTAAATATTTCTTCACCTAACTTGTCTTCTTCTGAGACTACTGGTTTTTGAGAAGTTTCCTCAAGCTCCCAAAATTTTGCCAATTGCTCATCAATTGAAACTTTGGTTAAATAAGACCCTCTTACTGTACGATGTGGATTCGTTGGACCAACTAAATATGGTTTCTTGAGCCACTAGGGAATCAAAAATACCATGTTTCACCCCACTTCGTAGTATTGAGGGATAAACATCACCTCCTAACAATATATCTACAGAGCCACTTTTATAAAACGCTGGATCTGCAAACTCTAACCCTGGTTACTTGGGACCAGGGTACGAAAAAAAACTGTACATTTTCGTAACGTATTTTTCTAACACACAAACTATAAAATTTTTTTTTGTGTACAGCGTACAGCGAGAGTGACCTGACGCACACAAACACTACGATAACGTACATAACATCTTTTAAC
The DNA here is from genome assembly GCA_963931875.1 of Pollenia griseotomentosa. Taxonomy (NCBI): domain Eukaryota; kingdom Metazoa; phylum Arthropoda; class Insecta; order Diptera; family Polleniidae; genus Pollenia; species Pollenia griseotomentosa. The sequence goes on along the minus strand of OZ007560.1, from coordinate 166,399,105 downwards.
GTACATGTACAGTATTTTTAGCGTACTTATCTGTACTTTTTATTGAAAACGTAGTGTTGTATATTAACGTGCGTGTGTGTGTGTGTATGTATTTTTTTAAAGCAAGAAAAATTTTATAAAATCAAAAAAGGCCAAAAATATGATTTGAAAGCGAGTTGTATAACAGGAGTGCAGAAATATAAGAAACATGCAAAAGTTCTTTATGCAGTATAGAAAAGAACATTGCAAGTAATGATCAGTTGTAAAGTGTTAAGAGTATGCGTATATGTAAATATGTATGTATACCCAGCGGGAAAAAGAGGGCATAAAGATGCCTTCTAGAAGGCCTCAGTACTTTCTTTTGGATGTACAAGGCCTGCTCGCTTAGTTGCATACTCATAGCTTTTTTACACACGTTGTCATTGCGGGGTAGGCCTTCCAGGTAATCTTAAATAGTCTTTTAAAAATTTATTTTAAAAGGGCTTCAAGTTATTGGCACTCTTGTGTGCCAAAAATATAAAAAAACGAGCCAAATTTACGGAAAAGGGGCCAAACCCCTTTGTTATAGAAATTTAATTGTGCACTTTTAATGGATATTTATTATAAAATAAATTATTTATTTTTAAATTATTTAAATTAAATTCTCTATTTTATGTTAAAACCCACGAAAATGTTCAATTTATAAGTTTTCTTTAAACCAATATGGCGCTTAATATGTCAAATGTTATTGTATACATTTGTTTGCAACTGAGCAAATATGCACTACTAATTTTGCTCATGGTTTTTTTAGTGCAAACGAAGTAAAATAGAGCAAATTGCAAATACGTACATTTTGTTGTTGTGTTGTGCAAATGTGTGTATTTTTGCACGCATTTTCATCATTTGCACACTTTTCACTACCTATCGTGATTTCCCTTTATATTTTATACATAATTAATAGATGGTTTTAAGGTAAAAATGGTTTTTACACTAAAAATCAGAAAACAATTAAGTTTTGATTGTGCATTTATTTTTTAAACTTTTTTTAACACTTTTTAGCAGTTGTTTTTAGATAATACAACTCTTCTTTTTAACGTATTAAACTCAACTCAAGATTAAACACAACCGTTCTGTATTCTCTTTTTGTCGTTTTTTTATGTAATTTTAATTGTATAACGCGCAAAAAAACTAAATATCTTAGTCCTTCTCTTCTCCCTTCTCATAGAAGGGAATGTGGAATATTGATCTTATCTTTTAAACCTACGGAAGACCCGAAGCCTTCTAAGAGAACTTATTTAGCAATTAGATCTGAATCAAGGCGAATTCACTAGAGAGTGAAGTCAGCACTACAACAACACTGCTTCTGTGGTCTGATTGTCAAAAATATTGCTAGTAAAAAAAGGTTTATTTACATAAAAAACTGTAGTTTATATACAAACTTTGACAACTACACCACGGAAAAAAAATAACCATATGTTGGCTCGACCCCACCTTCTAGTCAATTCGCCTTGATCAGTATGGTAATTGAATCAAAAAATGTCAAATCAGGCCTTTAATAAGGCCTGAATAAGAAGCTGTTCTGACTTTTCCCGCTAGGTAATTGTTTGTGCACATTTGTAAGTGGTAAATGAATCGTCGAAAATTGTTGTTGCGCTATACGTTATTCGAGTTTATTTGCAGAAAAAAAATTATTTTTACACTCATAAAATTATTACGATAATTGATTGTGGATTATTTAGTTCGTTTTTAATTTAATAAAAATATAGTTATTTTACGAATAACTATTCGGCGAATATCTTTAAACTTAAAAATTTAGAAATGTCAAGCCAAAATAAAACAATATTAACGTTTTATAAGTATGATAAAAATTTATTCTTTCAGCTACGTTATGCTCATTAACATTTATTCCCAAAGAATCAAAAGCCGGTTGAACTCATATTTTGAAAGCGTCCATTCCTTGTAAATAATTCTACAATCGCCAATTCAATGTTAGTTTGATTGAAATAGGTTGGAACTGTTTTGGTTTTTAAATCATTGACTTTATTTTTATTGCAACATAATCTGAATATAAAGTAGGGTGGAACCGCTTTAAATGTCTTTCTAGATTTCCGGTATGATTATTTAATTTTTTGTTTTACAACTTCCATTGCCACAAAATACATCACTTTCATCGATTAAACTAAAATAATCGTGCAAAAAAATTATTTTTATGGCGCGGCATCTTACTTTCTTTTCAATCAAATGTCAAATAATCACTAAAATGCATAATGATTGAAGTAAACTGAAAATTTCTAAATTTTTCGCGAAAGAGGTTGGTGCCATAATTATTGTTTAATATAATATTCTCCACGCAAGTGCATACAAAAAAATTAAATAAAAAAGATTTACCTAAAAGGTGTGTATGAATATACAAAATAGCAACAATTCTTTAACTGAAAAAATTTTAAATTATAAAAAACAAGAGGAATCATAAATTTTTTTTTCAAATAAACTCGAATAACGTAAAGCACAATAATAATTTTCGACTGTTGATTTACCACTTACAAATGTGCACAAACAATTGTTTTGAGGGCCGAAAATTCCTTAATTTTCTGCGAATTGGTTGCTTTTGGGTCATATCGACGCCATGTTTTTTATTTTGTATAGTCGTGCGTATGAAAACAAAAACAAAATTAAACAACGAATAAGAAAGCAAAACGGTAAGACAGTACAGGCATGTGTGTACTCGTTTCTTTTCCCCTTGCCCCTCTCGCCTATAAAGTAGCAATCTTTTCAATAAAGAAAGAGCCGTATGAACTCAGACTTAATAAACCAATGTTCATGCAAGTGCATACAAAAATAACTAGGTAAAAAAAGGATTTACCAAAAATATAAACAAAACACAAACTCTTTTATTTAAAAAAAAAAAAAATTTTATAAAAAAGAAACAAGATCACTCATCCCAATTATAATATTCATACATACAATCAAAATATTATGTTGCTATATTCAAAAAGAAAATTCATTTTAAAGAACTGAAAATTAATTTAATTTAAAATAAATTTTTACATTTAATTCAAAATGAATTTTTACATATAATTTAAAATAAATTTTTACTTTAAAATAAATGAATTTTACATTAATTTTAAAATTTTTATTTATTTAACAGCATATTCCGTAAAATTTAATAGTTGTTGCTTTTAAAATATATATATTTTAAACGACAAAAAATCAACCTACATAACATTATATGTACGGAAAAACTTTATTTTTTTGCTAATTTGTTTTTTGAATAACAAACATAAATGTTAAAAACAAAGTTATTTAAAAACTAACTATATATATATTCAATTTTAATAGTACAAAAAACGAATTTTATAACCCACAATCAATTACTGTAATAATTTTATGAGTGTTAAAATATTTTGTTTTCTTCAAATAAAAACGAATAAAACATAGCACAACAACAATTTTCGACGTTCAATTTACCACCAGGGTTGCCGTTTAAAAGTTTTTATCCAACCAAAATTGTCTATAAAACCTACCAAAATCCTTTGAAACATTTTTTCAAATATTTAAAAATTTACATATGTATATGAATGTATTTTTTTGATATAAAGCACAATTTTTATTGGATAAAACTATTCATTTTTTGCAATATGCAATAAGAGACAAAGTTGGCATGATCGTAAAAAATTTTTATTTGAATCCGTTTTAATGGAATTCACTTAATTCAAAAATATATCATTGCCTTAGTCTACTGAAAGGCTAATTTCTGTTAAGCTAACAATCTACAAGACTGGAAAATTTAGAATGTGTGATTATATAAATAGGCAAAGCTTGATTATACAATAACTTAAAGAGAGTATTGATTTGTAATATTTTAATTTCTTAAAACGCAAGAATTTGGAAGTTCTTTTTAATACACTTTAAATCCAATTTTTATAATGTTTGTTATAAAATTCTGTTTAATAGACAAATATTTGTATTCTATTACAGAAATCTAAGTAAAAAACGACTGTTAAAATTTTTGCGTTTTACGTTTTCGATTTCCAGCACACCCCTGTAGATTTTATTTTATATAGAAGCCCAATTTTAAATTTAAGTACCTACATATTTCTTTTTTAGCTTCTGTGTCAATAAAAATATTTAAGACATCAATATGATTATTTTTTTTATCGAAACCGACTTACATATGTTAGTGTCGCCTTTTTTTATAAAATTAATTTAAATGTGTAAAAAAATTGGACTTTAACCATGATTATAAATATGACAAACGATAAACTTCTGGTTGATTTTCTTTATTAAGATTATTAATTATGTTTAGCATGTCGGCCATTTTCTAACAATCGCACGATTTGAAGTCGTAAGACGCTAGATTTATTTCATGGTGTTCGAAAACTCATGCGTTTTGCTTCCGCTCTTTAATGGTTTTTGAAGATGGCTAACTTCTTGCGATTGCGATTTAGAGAACACCTATAATTCGATTTCAAGTCAGAATCGCAATATACTTGTATATGAAATAAATAAAAAATGGCATTGGACTTTTTAAGACATATTTTCGGAGAGTTATACAGCTTTTATACCATTGACTTCGTAAAAACAGGATACAAAATATAGTACTAAAGCATCCCACTGTTCAATAATTCTTGCAATAACAACCTCCAAAGATAGGCGTTTTGTATAAGAAGCAGCTTATATCTTATGAGGTGGTACCGAATTAAGGAATTTAAAAATTAAATTTGTAAAGATGTTTTTTTTTTATTTATCGTATATTAATAAATATTTTTGTAGCCATGTTCATGAATATGACTTGAAATCAGCTGTAGCTCCTGTGGTGAAAGCATTAAGTGAACTAAATTTTAAGTTCCAACCTTCAAGGTGAATTATAATAGAATAAAAGGAAAAGGAACTCGGAAAAATACATGACATTTTTTCAGATATAATTCCCATCAATGTGGGGGTTAACCCGAAAAATGATTTAAGAATACTTTTATCTACTCACTTTAGGGAAAATTAGAGAGATAATAAAGACTTGCAATTTCAAATTTCGGTCTTGGACAATAATAATATTGAATTAGGAACGGAAAAATGCAATGGCGAGTACACTAAAGAAAAAGATTTAAATTTAGTTGTTTAAAAATTCACATTTTTTTTTAACTCTGCAGGTGGGAGATAAACTACATCACGCCACATTTTGAAAACTTTACAGCAGACCGCGCAAGCATGTTGGTAATCGCAAATGATGTTTATGTAATAAAAATGTGCATTTGTACGAATATTTTATATGATCCTAACATATTTTTTTTATGTCGATGATATACTTAAAAAATTACGTCATAAAAGGTTCGTTACCTTCTATGGTACTGTTCCATGCCTTGAGACATACAGCACCAAGTCCAATAACAAAAGGGGTGCTATTTCCCAAAAATTATAGAAGGCTAACAACATTTTTTTACGTTACGTTTCTCTTCAAAATGTGTTATATAAATTGTAGAACTAACAACTGAAGGCGCATCTGTATGTTTTAATAAACTATATTAAATTTTCCTGAGAATGATTTGACTTAATAAATAAAACAAGACAAAAATGGCAGTGTCTGAATTTATGTGTGTATATTAAAAACAAAAGACCTCACTTCACAATTTACAAAAAAGGACTGTCCTTTGCCTCTATTAATATTATTATTTATTATTATTATTTATTTATTATTTATTAATAGATAATTATTTAGACATTTAAAGTTCTTAATAGTATAAAAGTTATTTTATCTATATATGGCGTAACAAAATGTTGTAAGCCAGATTAGCAAATTACTATTATATTGACTGTAATATATGATAAGGGTACATTTCTATTTATTTGGAATATAAAGATATTTCTAGTAATTAAATTCATTTAACAACAATTTTCTATACGTCAAACAAACTTTAAGGTATTTATATAGTTTGCAATAGTTCAAGCCGTTTAGTATGCTGATGACCTCATTTGCATTAAGCTGTCTTTTACCAAAATATTCCAGCCTGTATGTGTTGTATATAGGGCATACACCGATAAAGTGTTGTACGTTTTCAGATTCATCCGAGTTACATATTGAACATATACCAACCGTATTGTTTCTAAATGCTCTTGCATTTAGGTATAGTAAACCACCTCTGGCTTTTATTATAATGCCAGTCATCCGGGCGTTAAAACCTTCTAGTAGAATTGGAATGCGATTAAAATTTAGTTGTGGATAGAGGTCGTGGAACTGTGAGTTAGATGCATCAGACAAAAACTCTTCCCTCTCTTTTACCATCAGTTGCTGGAGTACACCTTTCCAATCCTGGCTGATGAACGAGGTAGTGTCGTCAGGCATAAAGTTAATGCGTTCTTTTAATGATTCCCAATCGTTGAACCAGTACAATTTATTATTTATTACATATTCAGCCAGTATGCGTGGTAATCTTTGTTGATTCATTTTTAAAACTTTGTTAACATAACAGAAGTGTAACTTTAAGGAGGTGATAAACAGAGAATTTAAACCAGTTTCTAAGTGCAACATATAATTTGGAGTAGAGTTTGGCAAGTGTAGCATTTTCTTTACGAAAAATCGGAGTAGTTTTTCAACATCTTCGTATTTCTTAAAGCCCCAAACCTGTGCAGCATATAACATTATTGACCTGGATGCAGCATGAAATATTTTTAATTTATTGCTATTAGAAATGGCTGGGTTATTTATATATTTGGACCATGTTGAGTTAATAGCGAGTTTGGAGGACGATAGTTTGTTATATAGATGTTTTTTAAAAGACATGTTATATGTGATTTTTTCACCTAAATATTTGTAGTAGTTCACTATCTCAATATATTCTTCACCATATTTCCAAGACAGATTTGAAGAGATCCTGGTGCCAGAGCGGAATACCAGTATTTTTGACTTCTCAAGGTTAACTTTTAGGCACCATGTCAGACAGTATTCACGAAGTTTATTGATCATAGCTTGTAAACCGCTTGGCGAGTCAGATAAGATAACAATATTCACTCCGGCCACGTTAATACCCCCAGGTAATTCTTCGGCTAAGTCATTAGTATATAGTGAAAAAAGAATTGGACTAAGGATACATCCTTGTTTTACTCCAACCTCGACATTTAAGCATTTGGATAAAGAGTTACCGTACCAGATTTGACTTTCGTTGTTTTCGTATAGGCATTGTAATAATCTAATTATCTTAGAAGAAAGCCCTAGGCACGACAGTTTGTAGAAAAGACCGTTACGAGGTATGGTATCAAATGCGCATGAAAAATCCACAAAAAATGCGAAAGTATTTTTTCCATTGGCTTTGTTGATATGTACGATATTAGAGAGGTTGAATAAGTTATCAACAGTCGAATAGTGTTTTCTGAAGCCAGCTTGGAATTCTTTTAAAATTTTATTATTATCGATCCAAAAAGATAATCGGTTGTGTATAATTGTGGTAAAGATTTTATATGTGGCATCTATTAGTGAAAGTCCTCGATAATTTGCTGGTATATTAGCATCACCCTTTTTGAAAAGGGGTACAATGATGGATTTGCGAAAGTTTTTAGGTACTGACTCATGTAAAAAGATTTTGTTATATATATTAAGTAGCCTATGTAATAACTGGTCAGGAACGTATTTGTAGAATTCATAACTGATGCTGGCTTGGCCAGGAGCTTTGTTCAGTTTTAATGTTTTAACCACTGTAGCTAGTTCATAGTATTCTATAGGTGAATCTAGTACCGGGTCGATAATATATGGCATAGCCCAGCTGATTTCAATTGATTCATCGTTGTTTTTCAGAATTTTGCTAAAATGTAAGTAAAAATCATCAGCACATAAATGCCCAGAAGTTTGCAAAGTGCGAGTTTTTAATAGATTCGACAGTTTCCACCAGTCGCTAGAACATTTTACCCTGTTAAGAAGTTCCAAATTTTTGTTATACAAGTCGAGTTTTTTAGTTCTACAAACCATAAGGTACTTGCATTTTTATAGCGAGTTTTGTTTTCAGTTGTATGGTTTCTTCTGTATATTTTAAGTTTGTTTTTCATGCATGACCGCAAGCGGGCGCACTTCCAATCAAACCACTTTTGTCTGGGTTCAAATGAAAACGTATTTCTGGCAGTTGCTTTATATGTTTGTTTGATATTGTTTGTTAGATTTGTTAATAAGACATCTACTGAATCTGTTTGAAAGTTCTCATTTGTATAAACATTATTGAATCTTTCTGCGTATGTATCGGCAAATTTATCACACCAGTATAATCTTTGAATTGGAATTTTGTTTGCTTGGCTTGCCTGATCAGGCACTCTTATATTTATACACAGAGGCATATGATCAGAATAGGGCTTATTATCGATATAAAAATCATTAACATATTGAAGTATACTATGGGAGCAAATAGCGTAATCTATTACTGAGTTTCCTCTAGCACCATGAAAGGTGAAGTCACCTTGAGCATCATTTATAGTTCTTCCATTAAGAACAATACCACCCACGCTATCCATCAATTTTAACAATTTTCTTCCTTCACTATTTATATTTTTGTCCTGTGAACTACGAGTTACACTTATGTGCGGTAAGTATATGACAGAGTCTGAGTCAAGAGCTTGCTCATCAGAAATTCTCGCATTTAAATCGCCTATTATGCAAAAGTTTTCAGGGTTAAGATTTACAAGAAATTGTTCAAGTTTATCAAAATCTGTATTCCAGTTATTACAGTTTAAGTACCTTGGTATGAAATAGCATAGGGTTTTATGGATATTGAGGGTTAATACTATATTATCAAATATGTTCATGAATTTTAATGCATATGTTTTTTGAATGTTTTTCTTGAAACCATACAGACAGCCCCCGCTCGCACGGCCAGCTCTGTGTGATTTCACCGCTGGGATCCAGTATAGGGTATAGTTTTTTAAATAAATTTGTATTGTGTTTTGTTTATCTTCTACCAAATGTGTCTCAAAAAGGAAAAATATTTCAAATCTGTTTATGTATGTAATAAAATTGCCAAAATTCAGTGAGTTAATAAGGTTTGCTACATTATACGATAATAAATTAAGTAAAATTTTCTGCTATTGTGACTGATGCGAATTTATGTTTTTGCCATCACCATTTAGGCCTACATAAGAACTAATTTCATATGAACATCCACATTCTGCAAGTAGGTTGTTGAGAAAAATGCCATCCTCATTAGTTTGGGCTAAAATTTTTTCTTTGGACCACGTAAATCTCTTATCATTTATAAAAATGCAAAATTCGCCAACGCGCACTTTCGCATTTTTATTTTTGCTGCGTATATTCTTGCTTATTTGTCTTAAGTTATATCGTACGTTTAATTCTTGTTCTGTATAATCTTTTTGGATAAATATCTTACTACCTTTAAGATTTCTTCTAGCAGCTAAAGCTACGTTTACCTCCATGCTTGATTCTAGGTTAAAAATAAAAGATTTCCCTTTAGTAATTTTACGTGTGGATATAACGTTTACCTTTATCTTTAATATGTCAGAGCATAGTTTTATAAATTCAGCTTTTGCTTCCTGTATGTTATTACATTTTATACCACTGACCACTATTATATTTGTTAGTCTTGTTCTTCTATCAATAAATTCAATTCGCGAGGTGAGTTTCTTGATTTCGTTCTTTAATTTTAGATTTTCTTCTTTTAATTCATCCATATCAGCTTTTAATGTAAGTAAATCTTCCTTCTTCACAACATCCTTCAGTTTTTCGTCGAAAATACCACGCATCATCTCCCACGAGAAAATATCACCACCAATTGGATTTGCCATTTGAATCGTTTTCATATGTTTTTTACAATTATTATTATTAATGACCTCAGGCGATGTCAACGGACGTTTGTTGTTCATTTACTTACTTTTCAAAGTATACTTTCAGGCATTAGCAATATTTGCGTGTATTGACTTGGTAGCACTGTTTATATTAAACGGCTGATATTGTATACAATATTAAAACAAAAACAATTCAGTTTACAGAGGTGCTGAGTTGTGAGACTCCAAACGATGTCACTCCAAATATTTAATGTTGACTGCCCGGAGTCGATATTTTTATTTACTTAGACTTAATGGGATGTACTTAACGCAGTGGAACAGCCGACCTTTCGGAAATCCCGTCAAACAATCACCTACAATATATGGTTTAGTTCCAGCTGGGCGGAGTGTGTAAAATGCAATTACGGTGGATGCCACCGATGTATAACAAGAACAGCGAGTTCAAGCAGCAGTAGAGTTGCAGCAAAGTAATTTTAAAAAGTATTGCTTCAAAAACGGAAAAGTCTTCGATTTTTCCAAATAAATAATTAATTTTGTAACAAGAGCAAAGAAATTTTTACGTTTTGACACTTAGACAGCAGAGTTGCCAATTAATATTGTGGTAAACAACACTAAGTAATCTTGATGCCTTTAACGTCTAAGCCAATTGGACTTGGTGTTGTTTTCAACTTTTTTATCTCGAAAGCTACATTAGATAGGACTTATGGAAATTCACACATCTATAAATTCCAGCAGTATAAAAAACGTTATTTGAAAAAGATGTGAATTGGTGTAGTTTATCTCTCCCCTACAGAACTATTTTTACATTTTTTAGCACTGCTTGCATAATTTTAATAAATTAATATAACCTTTTAAATATACTAAAGTTCAATGATCCCATACGGATTGAAGCAAAACTCGTTTCTTTCGAAAATTCGTAACAAAACTCGTTCGTTCCAAAATTAAATCCATTATTTTTCTATATTTCAGTTGGTTTAAATTCCTCAACTGTTGAGTTATAAGTCAAGAATGTCATAACACTTTAGAATTAAAAAAGTTCAACTCATTTGGTCTATTGAATCGGGCGGTATATGTTTTTTACATTTTTTCCAAAATCCAAATAAAATATTTTGCAGCTTTCCTACTCATATGTTAGTAACTAGTAGGTTAAAGCTCAATGCGCGGCACGTTAGAATTAAAATATCGATTGGAAATTTTTACAGAATCATTTTCTTGCTATATTTAACCATTTTACAGGTACTAAATTAAAAAAAGTTTAAAGTCAAATAAAAACTAGTCTCTTAAATAATGCTAGGTTAGAGTCGGAGTTGGAGTCGGAGTCGGAGTCGTACTTAAAAAATTTCAGCAAAAGGAGATAACTATTTCTTAAGGACTCCACAGCCCTGGTTTCAACACTTCTTCTAAATTTTTCAGGTGTTCATCAAGTGTTTTCCCCATGACAATAATGTCGTCAAAGTGCACCAAGCATGTCTTTTAGTGAAGATATTTTGGCACCTGCTCCATTAAACGCTCGAATGTAGCTGGAGCATTGCAAAGTCCAAATGGCATCACAGTCAACTGTCATAAACCCGAGCCACTCCAGCACAACATTCTACTCTTACTTTCTATACCCACACTACTGTATGTGGAGAGGATTTGATGAGTTTGTACTATTATGTATGTGTAATACATTTAAATAGTTTAGTATACCGATTGACTCAGAATCAATTTTAGAGTCGATCTAACGAGGTCTGTCTTTCAAAGTTAACCTTGTGCGCAAGTCTATACTTTCGCAATTTTGGAATAAAATTTAATCTAATTTGGGATATATTTGTTAATTGTTACAAGGTTGAATCCTATTCAAAATGGTGCGAAGTGGTTCATAATATTACATAGCTTACATACAAACTTCATTCCGGAATAGAGTTTTTGTACCCATAAACTGTCTTGGTTTTTAGGTATTTAGGTTTTATAAGGTACAAACATATTGTTACGAAAGTAACTTTAGTTAAGAATTAGTTGTAATTATTAGTTAAGAATTAGTTGAATTTATTAGTTATCTTGTATTTATTAGTTAACTTGTATTTATTAGTAATTTTATTAGTTTACATTGTTATAATTTAGTACACTTTAATCCCAATGTGCAGAAAGCCCTAGAAATGCCCGTTAAAAAAGCTTCAGTGTAAGAGGTAAAATTATGTAAAGTGGTGCCATAAATCAAATTAAAGTGTGGTGAAATAGTAAAGCCTCGAACCTTCGAAAAACATTTCGAATGTTCTAGACAACCAAATTGCGGTATAAATACTAGCGGCCACTAGCGTAATTCATTCATTCTAAGTTCAGACTTTGTCAATAACGTATAACGCTGAGAAAATTAAATGTTGGTTGTGAATAAAAGCTATAAATTACGGTTGTTAAAAAGACTTAGTACTAAATAGAGTTGAGTAAATTGTAAACAGAGCTTAAAGTGTTTGTGTTTTATTTATTTTATTAAAGTTGCAATAAAGAACTCGAAACGGTTTATTATAAAGGAAATAAACCAAAACGTTATTGAAAGGTAGTAACGTAACAATTGGTGTCAGAAGTGAAATTGCATAAATAAAATAAATAAATTAATAAAAGTGAAAAAAAATAAAATAATAAAAAAAAATAAATAACAAGAAGGCAGCAATGAAATTTGAAGAGCTTAAAGTAGAACAGCTCAAGAAAGAATTGGGCAAGTTGGATCTGCCAACTGCAGGTAATAAAGCAGAGCTGCAAAAGAGACTAATAGATGAATTCGAGCGACGCAATATGAACATTGTGAGTTATGAATTTGAGGACAAAGAAGAAATAGAGGTATGTACTCGTGCAGTTGCTAGCAGCATGGACTTAAACACAATGTTTGCTGCTATGATGGCAAAAATGGAAAAAATGTCAGATGAAACTTCTAGAAAAATTGATGAAAATTTAGAAAAATGGACGATAATTCCAAAAGCATGGTATTGATGATAAAAGAAAATTTGAGCGATATCTTGGCTGAAACTTCTAGAAAGATTGATGAAACTTCTAGAATAATGAATGAAAATGTGGAAAAAATGGTAAAGGAGAATTCAGTTACCATATTAGCCGAAATTCAAGAGAATACTAGAATAACAAACGAGAAACTTCAAGAGATTTCCAGTGAAATGAACGAAAGAGTAAATGAAATGGAAATAGAATTTAACCAGAAGCTGACTGAAGTAACAACAAAGGTAACAGATATGGATGAAAAGTTTCATCATCTTGAAGCAAAAGTAAATAGTATACAATGCCAAGAGGGACCAGTGCGTGTTATTCCAGAAGTTTCTAGTAGAATAAAGGCCCCTTGCTTTGACGGTAGTGTTCCATTAAATGTGTTCAAGTTCCAGTTCGATACAGTTGCCAACAGAAATGCATTGAACAGTGAGGAAAAAGCCATCGAGCTAATTCTTGCTTTAAAGGGGACTGCGGCTGCAGTGCCTGAAAGTGTACCAGTAAGTAGCAGAAACAATTATGATGAAATTATGGTAGCACTGCAACGCAAGTATGGTGGTGAACACAAAAAGAAATCTACAAAATGGAGTTGCGTGGCAGAGTGCAAAAGGCAAACGAAACCTTACAGGACTTCGCACTGGAGATTGAGCGGTTGGTACAGCTTACATACCCTGGTGAGAATCACCCATTGTTGGACAGCTTCAAAACAGAAGCATTCATTAACGGTATAAGAGATGCTGATGTCAAGTATGCGGTGTGTGCATCATTGAAGTCAACGTTTGCAGAAACAGTTTCATTTGCCCTGGCTCAGGAAACCGCAAGAATAGTTGCAAAGCAGAAGTCGTTTAAGGTGCAAAGGCTCGATGTTATAGCAGATGATGATAGAGACATCATGAATGAATTAAAGCGACTTACAGAAGAAGTTTTGCGGGTATTAAATGAGAAGCTGGGCAGAAACAAACTTAAATGCTATAACTGCGGAAAGGTTGGGCACATACAGCGTGACTGTAAAGCACGAAGAAAAAGTTCAAGATCTGCTTTGCCTCCGAGAAACAACCAACGGGCTAGTCATCAGTTATCACAGGAGTCGCCGTTAAGTATGGAGGGAGTGCTACCTTTCGCATCTGAGGACTCGATAATAAATTTAGTAGTGCCAAAGAGTAACAAAAGTATTACGACATTTGGCTACATCGATGGTAAAAAGCGCATTTTGACTATCGACACTGGTGCAGGATTCTCGATAATAAGGCCTGACTTGGTTAAAGGAGCTGTCGAACCACTAAGCGGAGTGAGCTTGCGAACAGCTACAGGTGAGCCTGCTACTGTCTATGGGAAAACACGTGTGGTGTTAAGAATTGCCGATATTGTCGCTTTTCATGAGTTTATTGTGGCCGACATTGTAGACGAAGTACTGATTGGCGCAGATTTTATGATAAGTCATAATATAAGTCTGAATATGGGAAAGCAAATTATGTATTTGTGTGATTATGAAATACCCCTGGATGTTGGGTATGAAAGTGAGGCTCGTGAGGGACAGCCTCTCGCATGTACTCGTCAGGAATCGTCAGCTCACAGAAAAGTTGAAAAACGAGAAAAAGTGGTTGTTCGTGTAAGACAGCTTAGCAGATTGGAAGCCAGGCACTGTACGGAGGCATATAGAAGGGAATGCGTCAGTGAAGGTCGGTCGTTAAAGGTAGAGCCCAGTAAAGATTGGATAACGGCGCAAAAAAGAAGGCCCGTATCGGCCAAGGTTATAAGGGCCAATAGTATAGGTGGAAGTCAAAATTTTAAGGGAACTGCCCAAAGCGTATGGCAGCCAGGAGCACAGCAAGCACAGTGCAATTGTAATGCGCTACCTCTCCCAGAAGATAAGCAGGTATCTTCGCTTGTGTGTAGAAATACTTACGACCATAGAAAGTCCGTGCGTAGCCGTAGTAAGTTGTGCAGATATGATCGGCCGGTAAATTCCGAAGGATCTAAGGAGGGCCAGTTAGTTTTTCCAATGAATCAACAACCAAAGGAAGGATTAGTTGCCAGGCCACAAATACATTGGAATGGGCCATATAAGATGATAAGGGAATTTAATGATGTTGTAAACCAAATACGGAAATATAAAAGGCCAAGGGCCAAAATGAAAGTTTTTCATTTGGAATGATTAACCCCTTACGGAAGAGGTGATTCTGAGCCTATTCGGGACGAACAGGCTTAAGTGGGGGCAGTGTTACGAAACTAACTTTAGTTAAGAATTAGTTGTAATTATTAGTTAAGAATTAGTTGAATTTATAAGTTATCTTGTATTTATTAGTTAACTTGTATTTATTAGTAATTTTATTAGTTTACATTGTTATTAAAAATTGTTATAATTTAGTACACTTTAATCCCAATGTGCAGAAAGCCCTAGAAATGACCGTTAAAAAAGCTTCAGTGTAAGAGGTAAAATTATGTAAAGTGGTGCCATAAATCAAATTAAAGTGTGGTGAAATAGTAAAGCCTCGAACCTTCGAAAAACATTTCGAATGTTCTAGACAACCAAATTGCGGTATAAATACTAGCGGCCACTAGCGTAATTCATTCATTCTAAGTTCAGACTTTGTCAATAACGTATAACGCTGAGAAAATTATAGTTGGTTGTGAATAAAAGCTATAAATTACGGTTGTTAAAAAGACTTAGTACTAAATAGAGTTGAGTAAATTGTAAACAGTGCTTAAAGTGTTTGTGTTTTATTTATTTTATTAAAGTTGCAATAAAGAACTTGAAACGGTTTATTATAAAGGAAATAAACCAAAACGTTATTGAAAGGCAGTAACGTAACAATATTTTGGTGCAACCTAAATCAGCGTAGCAAATTTTTTTGGAAGCGGACCATACTGGACCATGTTTTTTTTTTTTGTTTTTTTTTGTTCACACATAATATCGGTTTTTTTAACAAGAACTTTTTTTGCGTTGTTAGCTACCGATATTGGCTACCGATAGACATTTATAAAATTTCAATACAGAATTATAGTTGATTTCCAAATTTTGACTGCTTAACGACAAATTTTTGTCTTTGCTTTGTTGCCAAGTATTTTTCGAACAAAAATTTTAAAAAAGCACCCAAAATGGTGCGAAACGCACCAAGTTGACAACACTGATCATTACTTACAACATTCTTTTCTCTGATGCACAAAAATGTTTTGCAAGAGAATGTACAGTGACAGGCAAAACCCAGCCCAAAATTTTTATTTATATTTAATCACAAGAAATTGTTTTGGTTGTAAAACTTGTTTTTTTTTTTAATAATATCTGATTTATTTTCATCATTTTCTTCGCCTGTAAACCATGCCAAAAAATCTTTTCAATTCTAATAAAAAGCTTTTTTTTCTTATCAGTGTACTTAGTAATTTAGCTATAAAAATAATCATAATGCCTCTTAATAACATTTTCCCTATGCCATTCAAATGTTTAATAATATAAAAGACTGTGGACATTAACAAAGACATTGTTTATCATAAAATATGTTTTTAATTCCTTATATAACTATTTATCTTACACACTGTAATTGAACAAAGTTAAACACAGCCGCGCACATGTGCATTCTTCGCGTAAAAAACAAAAACAATTGTTTGCTGAAATAGGCACCAATACTCTGCTACATAAAATATTAGTACACTTTTGCATGTTTCTTATATTTCTGCACTCCTGTTATACAACTCGCTTTCAAATCATATTTTTGGCCTTTTTTGATTTTATAAAATTTTCTTGCTTTAAAAAAATACATTCATTACACACACACACACGCACGTTAATGTACAACACACTACGTGTTCAATAAAAAGTACAGATAAGTACGCTAAAAATACTGTACATGTACGTTAAAAGATGTTATGTACGTTATCGTAGTGTTTGTGTGCGTCAGCTCACTCTCGCTGTGTACCGTATATTGTTTCTGCACACATTCACAAACAGAAAAATGTTTCTTTTTTATTTTGTACTCTTGTAACGAATGTGTATGTGTATTGTTCATGGTAAAATACGGTATGGTACTCTTAATTGTGTACTTTACAGTTTTTTTCGTACTCTGCTTGGGACACTACTAAAGCTGTAACTTTCAGTGACAAGTTTGGATTAATCAACGAAGAAACAATAAATGAAGCCATTTTATCAACATGACTAATTATTTCACCGGCCAAACCGGCGAATTCAGCTGATGTCGGTAACGTAGCCAGCTTCAATAATTTACAAATTTTTTCAGAAATAAAACTCTAATCTGAGCACGGATCAATTTAAGCTCCTACTTTATAACTAGAGCGATTATTTTCTATGTTAATCCATGCAGTAGCTAATAAAACCCTTTTCGAAGCCGAGTGATGATGATTCTGAACTACATTAGAAGATGAAGCAACTTGGACAGACTGAATAGTTGTTTGCTCCTTATTTTGGGCCTCAATATTCGTGCTATTCCCCGTAACTGGTCTTTGAACAAAATCCCTATGTAAAAGATTGTGATGTTTTCTTTTACCACCACCTGGATAACTATCTTGCCGCGATGTGGTGGCTTAAATGCTGGCTGTAGTGAATGTCTTGTAACTTGTTTCGACTAAGCCGGATTCTGAATTGTTTCGGCGAAGCCGGAACAAGTTGGAAGGCATATGCTCTAAGGCCAGCACGACTAAGGGTTATCCATCCTCCCATCCCCCATCCCATTACCTATAATCCTATCTATTCCCCCTTTATCTCCCATATCCCCCACTTTTTAAGGTCAAGGTGGTAGACAGCAGTGCCGAGGACCTGAATGGCTGGTTAGTGGTTAAAGAAACTGGTCGTGAACAGCTTCCCTCTGGCGCCGATGGCAAGGGTCAGTTGTAACTTTGGCCTAGTCCGTGCAAGCCGTCACTGCGCGGACGGTCCTTTTCTTTACGGCTTACTCGTGGGACCAAAAACTGGACAAATTTCTTAAAAAACAAAAGGACGCGACTCTAGGAGTCGATGCAGGGAATATCTCTAATAACTCGGCAGTTTCGGTGTCAGATCTAGACGCCGATTGGCTGAGTATCCATGGAGATATTCTTGAGCAGGAAGGTCAGTTATTTACAGAACTGACAGAGACAAGAGGAACGAACGACCCCCCAGTCGGTTCCCCGCCTCGAACAGGGGTCTCGGAAAGACTCGATGGTCTAGCTCTGGGATCTGATGATGAGCATGAAATAACAATGATTTCGGCTCATGATCAGGACCATAGGGCTGGGTCATCGACTCCTGAGGTCACACTCGAGATAGGGAGCGGAGTAGCGGGTGTATCAAAAACTAGTGTTCGGCAAGATGCGACAGAACAGGTCACATCAGAAGGCCGAACGAGCCTTGAAAAAGCCAAGAGTGGTGTAAGAGCCTCCTTAGCCTTTCTAGAAAAGATAGCTAAGAAAGACTCCTCACTACACGATGGGCGGGATAGGCACTTGCTGAGGAAGCACCGGAAGAACGTTGCCAGATTCGAACGAATCCACGGATCTGTCGGTGATATCCTAGGCATTCCCTATCCTGCGGGATACACAGCAAGGGCTGCTGAGGGCTCAAATGTTGTCAGTAAAGATAACGAACCCTCAGCAACCCCTGTTGATGAATCCTCCAAAAATTCGGGAATTCAGAAGGAGGGTACGAAATCAACACCTGGTCCTCTAAACCGAGACAGTATGGTCACGGATAAGGGAACCAAGCCTGTTGACGTAATACCCACTACTAGTTGCGCGATGAGGACTGGTAAAGTCTTGGTAATCTCCGACAGTCCCCCCCAAGGGGAAGTCACAAAAGGGATAACTGGGACAAACCAGCCAACATCTGCAGGGAAATCGGGTAATCACCGACAGAGCTCTGCTAAGGCTCCCAAGAAAGGGGTACTTAAGAGAGTTAGGTCTGGTGATGACCAGAAATCCCCAGCGGCTAAAAGGAAGGATCCCCGAAAGGAGATCACTAAGAGGATTGGCTCCAGAGAGGACCAACCCTCCACATCAAGGAAGCTAAGGGAGTCGTCAGGCAAGGACGGTATTCTGGCAGCTGTCATTGATCGTATGGATCCCGATGGAAGGATCAGTGTCGAGAAATGGCAGGTGCTAGAAAACAAACTGCTTGACGAAATCTTTAGCGTTAAAGGAAGGCCGGACGAAGTATCGTTCAAAGGGGCTGACTGGATAAGAGGTGTCAAAACTGTCAGTTGCGGCAATC
Organism: Pollenia griseotomentosa; assembly: GCA_963931875.1. Classification (NCBI taxonomy): domain Eukaryota; kingdom Metazoa; phylum Arthropoda; class Insecta; order Diptera; family Polleniidae; genus Pollenia; species Pollenia griseotomentosa. The sequence goes on along the minus strand of OZ007560.1, from coordinate 166,380,207 downwards.
TAAAGACCTTTGAGTTTTTAAAGGCTGCAATCGGCAGGTGTGGCAGCGCTTGTCCTGAAGCCAGATTGGACGTAATACTCGCGTCTGAGTTGCCATTAAGGCCGGTAGTCACGGTATGGATTCCTCCACCTATAAAACCGGTGGAGGTCATACTGGGGTTACTGGCCAACCAGAACAACGGGCTCTTTACAGGACAGTGGAAGATGGTAGCTTCACTGGGTTGTAAGGAGAACCAAGGTAGAGACTTCCGGTTCGCAGTAGACCGAGAGTCTCTAAAGAAGCTGAAATCAATGGGAGGGGTTGCTGTATTCGGGTTAGGGTCTGTCAGATTTAGGTTTCCTAAAGATGATAGATCCTAAGAGGCTGAAAGTGGTGCAGATAAACTTGCACCACTGTGAAGCGGCCTCAACCGAATTGGCAACCCACCTCATTGACAACAACGTGGACGTGGCCTTAATCCAAGAGCCCTGGATTAACAAAAACCGGGTAGTTGGATTAAAGGTCACGGGGTATACCTTGTTCGTATCCCGCTCGGAGGAGAAGGTACGAACTTGTATATTGGCAAGAACTGAGCACAATTTTATGTTTTCTCATTCTTTCAGTAACGGAGACCTCACGGTTGTGACAGGGAAGGCCAGGGACAGATCAGTCCTGGCACTAGCATCGGCATACTTGCCATACGAAGCTGTCGATCCACCTGGTGAAAAAGTACGAGAGTTGGTGGAGCACTCAGGCAGAAGCGGCTTGAGACTGGTACTGGGATGTGACGCCAATGCACACCACACCCTATGGGGTAGTGCCGACATCAACAAGAGAGGTGAGTCTATGTTTGATTTTATTATTGCCAGCAATCTTTTTATCTGCAACAGGGGGAATACACCGACGTTCAGAACTAGAGATAGGGAGGCAGTGATAGATATAACACTGACGAACTGCAGGGAATTAGTGGAGGACTGGAAGGTGGCGTTGGAGTTTTCCTTTTCTGACCATAGTCGCTTGTCCTTTAGTCTGATATTTGAGGGGTCGAAAAGGTGTCCGTATAGGAATCCGAGAAGGACGGATTGGAACACTTTTTCGGGATTGGTTCAAAGTAACTTTAGAGTTACAAGGGACTGGGGGTCGACTCCGACCGGTGTGGAGCGGCTGGTGAGCACCTTTACGGGGGTATTGACCAGTAGCTATGAGCGATCCTGTCCGTTAAACTTTCCGGGCAGGCGTACACAGCCAAGATGGTGGACAGACGAGTTGAGGACTCAAAGGTCCACCGTCAGAGGGCTGTTCAATAGGGCGAAGTATACGCGCAAGGAGGAAGATTGGAGTAACTTCAGGTTGAGTTACGGGAGGTATAAGAGAGATATTAGAAGGGCGAAAAGGGACTCGTGGATTAAGTTTAGCGAGTCAGTTGAATCCGTGAATGAAATGTCTAGGTTCAGGAGAATTTTATCCAAGGACCCGGTGGTCCCTGGATTTATTCAGAGACCGGACGACTCATGCACGGAATCTGGCTCTGAATCTCTCTGTCTGCTTATGGAAACTCACTTTCCGGGGTGTGTGGATCCTGGGTCGGGGGAACAGGTTGTATGTGGTGACCCCTTCTTTGGGTCGGGCTCGGACGGTGGGGAAAGGGAGACGGTGGGAGATATGATCACCTTGGATAAGGTAACATGGGCGGTGAATACCTTTGGGTCCTACAAATCGGCGGGACCAGATGGTATCTTTCCGGCGATGTTACAGAATATCGGGAGATCATCACTCCTGGTGTTGGTGGAACTGTTTAGGGTATGTGTGCTGAACGGGTACATTCCTAGAGGGTGGAGGGAGGTCAGGGTAGTTTTTATTCCCAAGGCGGGTAGAACCGGTCACTCTAAACCCAAGGATTTTAGACCAATCAGCTTATCGTCTTTTCTTTTGAAGACGTTGGAAAGACTGATTGATCTACATCTGAGGACGAAGATTGACGCCGGCATCATCAGCGGCGCTCAACACGCCTATCTTAAGGGTAGATCTGTTGAGAGTGCGTTGCATGATGTGGTGGGTTATGTTGAGCGGGGTTTGCGAACCAAGGAATACACCTTGGCGGCATTCCTGGATATAGAGGGCGCCTTTAACAATTTAAGGATAGAGGCTATTAGGCAGGCACTGTTTGATCAGGGGGTTTCGTTGTTCTTGGTCGAATGGATAACTAGGATGCTAAGCAGCAGGGTTATTCACTCGGACTGGGGAAACGAACGTTTGAGGAGATCGTTTTGACAGAATGGGTCAGAAGGTCGTAGCCTACGCGGGTGATGTGGTGATATTGGTGTCGGGCAAGTTTCTGCCGACAATTAGCGACATCATGCAAGGGGCGCTGGGCGAACTGTCGGCATGGGCGAGTGATAAGGGACTGGGAGTTAATCCGGGGAAGACGGAGTTGGTTCTTTTCACTAGGAGGTACAGGGTGGATGATTTTAGGCTACCGGGACTAGGAGGAGTGGAGCTTAGACTATCTGATAGTGCTAAGTATCTGGGAGTTTTTCTGGACAGCAAGCTGTCATGGGGAAGGAATACTCAGGAGAGACTTAAGAGGGGTCTCAATGCCTACTATGCTTGCAGATCATCGATAGGTAGGAGTTGGGGACTCCGGCCGTCAGTGGTGGGATGGCTGTACACTTCGGTGGTTAGACCCATTCTTACGTATGGATGCTGTGTTTGGTGGGAGTCATTGAGATTGGCTAGTCGTAGGAACCTTCTTTCTAAGGCTCAGAGGTGTGCTTCAATGGGCATGACAGGTGCCATGAGGAGTACTCCTCAGGCGGCCCTGGACGTCATTCTGCATCTTCTGCCTATTGAGCAGTATGTGATGGGAATGGCGGCCAGGAGTATTCTTAGACTGAGGGAATCAGGACTGATGGGGAATGTCACTCAGGGTCACTCACGGATCCTGAGTGAGATTGAGGCGTGTGGCTATTGCCTGGGACCTCCCGGATCCACAGATTATGTGGGCACTAGGGTGGATTTTGGGCGGCTGCCGGAGGTAATAGTTCCTTCTAGGGAGAGCTGGTCAGGTAGGGGCAGATTATTTAGTGGATTTGCTATTTTCACTGATGGCTCGAAGATGAGGGGCACGGGTTCGGGGGTCTACATTGAGGATCTGAACATCAGAAGGTCACATAGGCTTCCTGACGACTGCAGTGTTTTTCAGGCGGAGGTTCTGGGGGTCATGAGGGCCGTGGAACTGATAAGGGACAACATTGATAGGGGCTCGGAGGTCACTATATATGTGGACAGCCAGGCGGCTCTTATGGCCGTAAGGGGCTGTTATGTGAAATCCAAGCTGGTTGATGATTGTAGGAAGGCTCTTGGAGCAGTCTTAGGGGAGTATTTGCTAAGGTTGTGCTGGGTGCCGGGTCACTGCGACATAGTCGGCAATGAGGTTGCTGATGAGTTGGCGAGACAGGGCTCGGAGATGGAGGATCCTTACTGTTTGGAGGCGGTTAGGCCTCCAATGGCATTCTATTTTGGAAGAATCAGGGAATGGATTGTGGGCGCGACCAATCGGGCCTGGGGGAACCGAACGGACTGTCGGGTATCACGGACGCTGTGGCCGGTGCTTAATAGGTCCGATTCGGTTTTGCTGATGGGCAGGAGTAGGGTCTGCGTCAGGACCATGATAGGAATGATCACGGGCCACTGTATGATAGGCAGGATGGCGGTGAGGATGGGATCCGGATTGTCGGATATGTGCAGGTTGTGTGAGGACCCTGAGGAGTTGGAGACGGTGGAGCACATTCTGTGCCACTGTCCCAGGTTGCAGGGCAGCAGGCAGAGGTGGCTGGGCAGTAGATTCCTGGGCGAATTAGGGGATGTCTCGGGTTGCGGACTTGACAATCTGATAGGATTCGTAATGGGGATGGCCTGGCTGCGCGAGAGTAGGCTGGGTGCTGGACGCACGTAGGGCGTATTTGGTTGAGTAGGATTTCTCTCGGGTTTGGTCCGGAACCTTCTTTCTTTCTTTCTTATTTATCTTATGCTTTCTCTGTTTATTTCACTAACTTTCTATCTCTCTGGGGCTATCCCTGAATAAGGCATCACAATGGACCATATTGGTCTCTGGGTGAGGGTGTGAAGGAGACTTCACACCGGCCTTTCTACCTACCTACCTACCTACCTTTTACATTTGGAACAACCATTGTTATAAGGACAATCGCCAAACATATGTCACACTTTAAGACAGTTAAAACAGTATCTAAATTTTTTTAAAGTGGAAACACGACTTTTATAGTCCATGTTCAAAAATTTACCACATTGACTTATTTCGTGTGGTTGTTTGCATAACTTGCATTAAGCCATAATAGCTTTAGTGCAGTGACGTCCAAAAAGTAAATTGTGGTTGTATTGCTTCATATAAGTATTAGTGAAAAGAGAGAGTTTACCCAGCAAACACAAATTCAAGTCAAACTAAAAAAAGCAATTATTAAAATAGTTTAAATCAGTACCGTAATAATAATAAGCAGTGCCATAAAAATTAAAATTTTGGTTTTTTCCATCTTTTGCTTGCAAAATAAAAATTATTATTTTTTCCTGGTAAATTAATTCTTATATTTGACTTTTATTTTGTTTTTATTATCAAAACAGGAAGTAATTTTAAAATTTTTGGCTCTTGGGCAAGTTATCTTAAGTAAGATATACAAAATATGTAAGCATCCGCCGCATGTGCACACCACAGAATACCACAGAACTGAAAAAAGTGACGTGTGAAAAAGGCCCAAATCAGTTGCGAGGGCAGCTTTCGAAGAAAAAGACAGAAAGCTTTTTTTGGTAGTGAAGTGGCAATGTGTAAAAACAGGCAGCAACAATCAACACAAATGGCATGATCAAAACAAAAATAACAAAACACAGACCACGTTAAAAAATGCATTAGTTCAACAAACGTTGTGTTTTGTGCAAAAAAAAAATTATTTATTAATATTTTTTTGTTTTATAATGTTATTTATTAACTTAAATATTATTTACCTGTGTTGTGGTAAACTTAAAAGTTAATTTTTACAAAAGCTTTGCAAATAAATCTCAACTAAATAAATTTGTGTTCATTGTATTGCGGCATAAAAGATGATGCAAAGAGAAATGAAAAAGGGCAGCTTTCTTAAAAAGAGACAAAAAAAACGAAAAATCTTCCGTCTCGTGACAGTTCTGTGGTATTCTGTGGTGCACACGTCGCTTGGTAATCGACTACTGAATTGTGTACTCTCGTTGACTAAACGAAAGAGCGTAAGAATGCGTGTGAAGAATGTGTGTGAATAAATTTTCACAATTGTGGTATGGGCTGGACACCAATGCTTTAGTGCGATGTGTTTTAAATTGTTTAGGCTTATTTTGGCTTTGGGTATTATTGAAGACAGTTTGAATTTCTGATTTATTTTTTACAGATTGCTCCCATAGATTCAATGTTTGGTCAGGTAATCTAATTGAACAATGATAAACAAAAAGTGGTTCCCAGGCCTCTACATCAACTTTGTAAAGTTTTAAAGTCGATATGCAATTATTTATCTCCCTCTGGAGCCTTTTCATTTTGGCAGATGATTCCCCTTGACACGGAGCCAAATTGTATAAAATTTCATTTGACTATTAAATAATACCATTTTATTCTCATAGGTTGCCTTCAAGTTTTCCCATGCAATTTCAAAATTATCAGCAGTCACGGTAATATTTCTATTTACCTCCCTTGCGTCCCCTTCTGTTTTTTGAAAAAGATAACACAATTTTTCAACAGGGCCTAAACGATCATTATTTATATAAATTGTGGTAAATAGATCCCTAAATGTGGGCATAATAGCCACGAAAAACTTCTACCTACGTTTTGCTCTAGCCAACATGTTAATTACACTTCACATGAATTTTGTGGGTTTGGCTATGCCTTTCGTGAATGGGTATAAGCTCTTTCTTTTTTTTCTCCTAACGCAAGTTTCATAACAACTTTTAAATTTGGCCCACAATTCACTAAGCTCAGACCTTTCAAATTCCAAAGCCTCACTTGTATAAGCCGAAAAATCTTCTTCTTTGAGCCTCGCTTCAAATCAAACAATTTCTTCTATTGCTTCATTAAATTTTTCTAAAAAGACCATTTTTAAAGCAAATTCGATTTTTTGATTACTAAAAGAAATTGTAAATTTTTCGAGCCAAAAGGATTTTTCACAATAATATACGAAATTGTAAATATTTCGAGCCAAAAAGATTTTACACAATAACATACGAAATTGTAAATATTTCGAGCCAAAAGATTTTTCGCCATTTAAGAATATTTACAAAATGCTAGGTTAATTTTTTACACCAAATCAAAATTAAAAAAAAGATGGCTACAAAAAAAAGATGTCCACGATTATAAAAAATACAAATAAGGGGCTTTTGCCGGCAGCGGCGCAGCAGAGAACCAAAAAAAAATAGACAAAAAATTATAACGGGCAACCGAAAATGGCGACAACGAGCAATAAAACAAAATCTTTTAAATTCTTTGAGACACACTTGTTTACTTTTTAATGCAATCCACTTTATGTTATAATCAAATGTGTACATACCTCGAAACTGCCAAATTTGTTGCTAATTAGGGCTCTTATTTACCGGCGAAGGACCAATGTTTGAGGGCTCACTGTTTAATGGGCTAGTTTGTCCGTCTGCTGTCGGCCTTTTTGTAATGTTGTTTCCAATTGAAAAGCACTTTTATTATTTTATGTTTTTTATTATTTTCAACTTTATTGACTTTGCTTTTGTTTAGTTTCACTTTTTATTTAATATTGTTTGTTTTAATTTAATTTAATTTGGTTTATATTAATTTGCACTTTTTAACTTTGTTTTATTTGCTCATTGGCTTCTGTTCACGTTGGTTGAAAAATTACAAGTGACAACTCGTCACAAACCAACGAGTATATTAGCCTAGGTTACCCTACAAGAAGTAAATAAGAGAGTAGTCACTTTTTCACGTTGGTTTTAAGAAAATGATAGAAAGAAATGACAGAAAACTTGATTTCGGTCATTTCATTCTATCATTGAAAACTGGATTTCTGTCATTTCATTCTATCATTTTCTTAACACCAACGTGAAAAAAGTGACAACTGTCTCATTCTCTTCTTGTAGGGTACGTACATGCGCAATATATACTCTTGCTGATAGTTATGCATGCGCAGTAACATATACAGCCACTGGTGGATGCAACAATTTTACTACCAAGGTAGTAACATTTAACTTGAGTTTTTTTTAGAACAAAGTATAAAAAAATAACTTTCTATTAAATTTCAATAATTTTTTCTTTTTGCTATGGCGCTAAAAGTAGGACATTCTCCGAAGGTTGCCTATATGTGGCGTATAGCTGAGTACTTAAGCTACATTTTGGTATATATCTTATATTTCACTTAAGTTTTTTTAGAACAAAGTATAAAAAAATAACTTTCTATTAAACTCTATTCTTTTTTTCTTTTGGCTATGGGGCCAATATTAGGACATCCTCCGAAGGTGTGCTATATGTGGCGTATAGCTGAGTACTTAAGCTACATTTTGGTAATGAATTTTCTAATTTTAGCAGTTTTCCAATAAGTTTGTTGAAAGCCGAAAATCATCTCCCATGTTGAAAAAAAGAACATGAGTGTGTGCATCATTGTTGCCGTTAGGATACGAAAGATACATTTTTCGTATCTTTTGGCTACTTCAAGTATCATGTATAATCCTGACATTTTTCGTATCTTGTGAATCTGTACGCAAAATATACAGAAACAAAACATTCGAGAATTTTTAGCCAACTAAAACTTATTAAAATTGATCATTGTAACAGACTCAATACTAATACAATAGCAGCCGAGGCGCATTGATTAGAAGGGGAGGTCAACTCTACAACAACACTGCTTCTGTGGTCGGATTGTCAAAAATATTGCTAATTAAAAAAAGGTTAGGTTACATAAAAAATTAGTTTCTATACACACTTTGACAAGTCGACCACCGAAAAAAAACACCATATGCTTGACCCCACCTTCTAGTGAATTCGCCTTGACAGCAGCTTTAATAACGTTAAAAGAAAACAATAAAGGGTTGCAACATACGATAAATCGATGATTACTAGTAGAGCGAAGTTGTTCTGAGGAAATATGAACATCTTTTTTATTTTCAGGAAATTTATATGAACGTTGATATAATCGCCTTAGTATAAACGCCCTAACTCTGTATTCATTTTTACAAAAATGAATTTGTTTTGATAACATCGAAAGATAATTACATATAATTAATTTTAAAGTTTGCTCACTGTATTTTTAAAAATTACATATGTTCCTGATATTTCTGACTTAAATAAATATAAAAAAGGATTTAAACGAAATCATTTTCTTTACAATACAACATTTAAATATGAAATAAAAATGTTATGTTAATCGTTAAAAATGGATTTTCCATTTTTTTTCAAAACGTATCTTTTTGGGAAAAAGTGTATCTTTTTGGAAACTAAAATGTATCTTTCTTGAAATTTCACTGGCAACACTGGTGTGCATGTTAATTCTCTCATATTCGGGTATATGCTTTTTTTCATTATTTATTTATTGAATCTTCATATATTTAATATTAACTAACAATAATTAATCAAATCTTTATACTTTATTTCATGTCCTGCCAGTGCCAGACAAAAATTTTCTCATCAAGGGTTCTGTTCACTTATATAGGTGTTTATCGCTCATCTAATTGGATAAGTGCTGCAGTGTCACTTCTTCTTAAGCGAGTGTGGCCGCTATCATTTAAAATATTTCGAGCAAGTGGGTTGCAATTCGAGCTTTTTTAAGTATTTTACTGCATATTTTGTAATCATAGTTTTAACTAATGGAACATTGAGATCCTTGTGAATATTTGAGTTTTTAACATACCAAGAGGAAGTTGTGATTATTCGAAGTAGTTAATTTTGGCGCCTTTGAATTTTTTCGATATTAGAGGCCGAGGCAGTGCCACATAACTGAATTCCATAGCACCAGATTGGCTTTAAGATGGAGTTGTAAAGTAGAAGTTTGCAGTCGAGACTAAGGACAGAGTTTTTTCCAATAAGCCAATGAATTTGGATGGCTTTTAGTTTTATTGGAATTAATTTTGCCTCTTTATGGCTTTTCCACGTTAAACGGCGATCTAAATGTATACCGAGATATTTTACATGCGAATTTTGAGGTATTATTTGATTATTGATTTTAATAGGGGGGTGTTCAAACTAGATTTGAACAATACTTTATAATATATAGAAAAAAAATTAATTTGCAAATTTTTAATTAATAATATGATAAATGAATTTAAAATATTTAATCTGAATTGTTATAAGTAATAAGAATTTATAATGTAAATAATTTGAATTTAATATTTGAATTTAAATGAATTGTAACGATAAAAGTTTGAGTTGTAATTTCTAAATTAATATTATAATTACAGTTTAAAAGCCATTGTTGATTTATGATTTCTTAGTACTTACGTAATTATTCCAAACAGCTTCGGCTATCTGCGAAGCGAATATATGAATAGTTAAAAATAAATTTATGTATCGGCCACTTGTGCCTTAGCAACAGCTTTAATAAGTTGAAATTCTAACCATCCTAAAATTATAAACTTAACCTTACATTTAAATAAAGAAATACCTACCTACATTATTGAACTTAAAGTACACTTAAATCTATTTTTTGTTACGCTAAAATTAGTCTCAATACTTACCTAACTCAACCCTACAAAGGAGATCAATATCTGCCCGTTTCCCAGTGTGGATAATCCCAACTACAGGCATACTCTTAAAAAATAGAAAAATAAAAGGTATATACATACATCCCCATTCCTCAAATAAAGACAAATAATTTGGGAAGAGATCCATAACTAATTAACATTTATTTATTTGTTCCCCTACCTTACAATTACTATCACTCTTATGAGTGATTGTAATTATAACCTTCCAAAGTTAATAAGCAAAATTTTAGTGCCCAGCAGTTCGGACCTCTAAGGAAGGTTATTTGGCTCTTCTGTGTCAATCAGTGTTGCCGTTAGGATACGAAAGATACATTTTTCGTATCTTTTGACTACTTCAAGTATCATGTATAATCCTGACATTTTTCGTATCTTTTGAATCTGTACGCAAAATGTACAGAAACAAAACATTCGAGATTTTTAGCCATCTAAAACTAATTAAGACTGATCATTGTAACCGACTCAATACTAATACAATAGCAGCCAAGGCGCTAGATGTGAGAATGTGAGGTCAACTCTACAACAACACTGCTTCTGTGGTCGGATTGTCAAAAATATTGCTAGTAAAAAAAGGTTAGTTTACATAAAAAACTAGTTTGCATACACACTTTGACAAGTCGACCACCGAACAAAAACACCATATGTTGACTTGACCCCAACTTCTAGTGAATTCGCCTTGATAGCAGCTTCATAATGGTGAAAGAAAACTTTAAGGGGTTGCAACATACGATCCACCTAAATCGATGATTACTAGTAGTGCGAAGTTGTTCTGAGGAAATATGAAAATCTTTTTTATTTTCAGGAAATTTATATGAACTTTTCAATTTAATCGCCTTAGTATAAACGCCTTAACTCGTATATTAATTTTTACAAAAATTAATTTGTTTTGATAACAACCAAAAATAATTACATATAATTAATTTTAAAGTTTGCTTACAGTATTTTTAAAAATTTCATATGTACCTAACATTTATGACTTAAATAAATATAAAAATGAATTTATACGAAATCATTTTCTTTACTTTCTTATGTCAATAAATATTAAACGTTAAAAATGGATTTTCAAATTTTTTTTCAAGACGTATCTTTTTGGGAAAAAGTGTATCTTTTTGGAAACTAAAATGTATCTTTCTCGAAATTTCACTGGCAACACTGGTGTCAATCCCTACGACACAGAATTACATGGTCCTTCGACAGTTCAATCAGTGGCTTAAGAAATACAAGGAAAGAGAAGAAATTACAACAACTAATTGGCAAAAACTAGATCATCATCAAAGCAGCATGAGGTAAAGAAAAATTCAAAGAAACTTAATACTTTTGATACTGAATGTTCGTGAAAAAGTAAGTACTCAAAACCTATAATTTGTGCCCATAAAAAACGAAAAGAAAAAGAGAAAATAATAATAAAATAAAAAGTAAAAAATTAGAATTAAAAAAAAACGAGTTGTGTACGACATTAAAAGTACCTACACATGTAGGAGAAGAGGTTTTATGCAATTTAAAAATAATAAAAGTGTTAAAATTATTAAAATCAGAAAAAAAGAAAATTGAAAAATAAATTTAAAAGGAAATAAAAATTTTGTGTGGAAAAAGATTAAAAAAGTGTGGGTAAAAAAAATTAAAAGAAAAAAAAAACAACGAGAAAGAAGAAAAGTGTGTGAGAAAAGAAGGAAAAATTTATAAAGAGAAGAAATAATAATAAAAAGCAATTCTGAAAGAAAAAAAATATATACCTACCATAAAGAAAAAGAAAGATGCAAATGTACATAATATAGAAGAGAAAAAAGAAGCAAAAGGTTTAAAAAATGTCGATTGCTTAAAAATTTTGGATACCTACTACATTAGCAAAAATTCCGTTATATTTTACGGAAAGGAAAAAATTACCTTGAATAAAGAGAAACAAACCTCTTATACACATGTAAGTAAAGAGAAAGTATATTGTCATTAAATTCACTTATGTCAAATAAGAATTGTTGAGCTCCTTTCTTAAAAAAAAAAATTAAACCAAAAGTATACTTTGTTCGGGTTCTATTAATCGTAATTGTTTGCTTTCTCTTAACATAAAGATAAAACAAAATTATCTCGGGTTTCTCAGTAATTGCTTAATTTTTTATTTTTTTATTTTAAATAATATTAACCTTATATAAATATAAGACTAATATGTGTACAAAAGTATAGCACTAGCTGCTTGGGCTATCGGCTACGCTTAATTTAAAAAGAAGTTTGTGCATATATTTTCGTTTGATTGATGCTCTTAACACATAGAAGATAAAAATTCTCGAGTTGCGGATTAAGCTCTTTATTAATATTTGTGATCTCAATATATAAGAGTTAAATTCAAATATGTACGCACAACCATACACACACACACAAAATACTCCCTTAATCGCTGCTTCCACTCATAAATTGGAGCTTACACATTAAATTGTATATTTAATTATAGTTAAAGAGTTAATATCGTTCTCTTTAATAATCTAAAAACCCACCCCGAAAACCAATCTTATTTGCATATACTCATAAATTCGTAATAACACTTAAAATTGCATACATACTCTTTTTTCTACATACTTTTAATAAGTCGCTACGATCTCTTAAACAAGCTCAAATTATATTTATACATATTTACAAACAAATAATAACTAAAACACACACATTTATACATATATACACATTTATATTATATTACCATTGGAAAAAACCAAATAATAAATAAGTTAAACGGGTACACTCCGCGACAACAAAAATAGAGTAACCTATGTCCTGGAAAATTTTTTTAATAATTTAGATTGAAAATTGAAAGTTTATTACTGAAAAGAATTAAAGCGAAATAAACTTAAAGCGGAATCTCGAAATTAAATTTAACTTTCAGTAGTTACAATTTAATTTATAGTTAAATTAAAACTCAATTTAATTCAATTTAAAATTTGATGACATCAAAAGCGAAAAAAAAAAGTTTTTAACTTAGTGGTTATAATTTGATTGAAATAAAATTATTCCCATTCAATTAGTAAGTTGAGTAAATAACATTCGATTTTGTAAACCGTTTTCGAATTTATTGAACGAATTATCATGCGTACCCTCGTATAACCTCAAACACTCTTGTAATAACGTACGAAAAAAAAAAAGTTTTTTTAACCATTTATTGCTTGCTCTTTATAAAGTAAATTGTGAACTCTTAAAAAAGAACCGTATAAACGATCATTGCGCTCTCTTATTAAAGTTTAAACAATGGAATATTTGTTAAAATTTTAAAAAAATCTTATAAGGTTAATAAAAAAAAAACAAAAAAAAGTTATTAAAAGATACAAATTAATGCGTTCTCTTAAACATCAAACTATTGGTTTGTGTTTAAATTCAAGTGTTTAACACATTGAATAAAATTAAAGTGAAAATTGAAAAAAAATTAAATATCTCTTCACAAAAGGATAAAAAGGAAGAGAAACCAATTTGAGTAATTTTACCCTGAACAACATACTGGAAATTCTGTTCAAGCTCTTACTCAACACCAATATTCCAAGTGATTGCTTTTGGAAATTACGGAAAAGAGACGTTGGAAGAGAAATACAGTCAATCACGATTAAAAGGAACGCTAAGTTAAAATCACAAAGGAAAGGAAAATTGTTGATGAATTTGTTAGTTACAAAATTTAGAGTAAAAATTTGCCTGTATAACACAAAATTAAAATAAAGAATGGGAATGCAAACATAAAGGTAAATTAAATTTGTTTGAATTTAATTTATGATAAAAATTGAAATTTAGTTCAGTTTAAACTGACCGCCCATGCCATAATTTATTTTTATGAATACATAATATATTTTTATAAATAATTTTTTTTCAATTTACTGTTGCGGATTTATCAAACAGAATTAAATAAATTAAGGAAACTTAAGAATCGCAAGTAAAAAGAAAAAAAAAAATATACATATATATGTAAGAGTTTAAGTGTTGTTTTGTAAAAGTACTCTGTTTAATTAACAAACGTGTGCTAATTTCATTTTACTCAATTTTTCTTGATTATTGGTTGATGTGCATTGTTAACACAAGAACAGACCTTATGTTGGGAAGATTCCTGGAATATACATAATCTTTAGTTCCTGTGTGATCATATGGTCGATTGCATGCAAGTGCAAGAACAGACCGGTTGTTGGGAAGTATCCTGGAATATACATAAGTTCGTTCCCATAAGTAAAAGGTCTCATACACTCGCTTGCACATATGGTGGCACACTCGAATTAAAAAGTTGGGAAGAATAAAAATTGAAAAAAAAATTTTTCTATATATGAATATATTTTTTTTACTTTTATTTATTAAAATTTAATTAAATACAACATTTACATTATAAAAAAAAAATAATAAATAGCATTAACAAATAAAATTCAAATTTCAGAAAATTAAATGGTTTTTTTTTAATAAGAATTGCCGTTGCGTATAAAACTAAGCTATCCCTTTGTGCACGAAAACGTAAAATAAATGGGTTTAGAAATCATTTGCACAAACAAATTTATAATGAAATATCAATCAATTTATTTTATTTAAAATTAATTGAACCTATGAACAAAACTTTTTTTTATTTTCAAAGTAATTTGCATTAAAAAAATTAAAAGAGGAAAAATTAAATGATTAATTGTCAATCACTGACAATGTTATAAATCATTACATAGAAAAGAAAGCGTATATTATTCATCCAATTTAAAAATAATCTCAATCATAGTGGAAACTAATTGAATTATAACGACCATTAATTGTTTTGTAAATCTTTATTGAGGTTAAAGTCAAGTAAAATAATTCCCTATTATCATTAGGCCCTATTAACTCATAACCCTCATAACTGTTCTTCTGGCACATTTGTGAATACAAATTACCAGAGTTACTATAATCCCATAGCCCCGTAAATATCTAAGGAGAATTTGAAACTAGAATTTGAAGTCTAGTACTATACTCAGATAGCCCAAATTGTTGAAAACAATTAACTTCTCCTTAAATTTCATACATAAATGCTATTTATTCACATATTAGGATAGAATCATATATATCAAATTTTTAATAGCAAACTTTTTATGCCTATAATATAATCAAGAGTTAGCATTTTTGCATATAGAAGCCTTCAGCAATAACTATTCATCACTGCTTGTTCGATTGATTGTTGTAAATTTTACGGAAAAATTAGACAACCTAACTAGATTATGCTCTAGCCCTTAGCTCTATAAAGCAAGCGTGAACCCAAGCCCATTGCACCCTACTTAATCCTATAAGTAAACTAGAGTAATAATATCTAGTGCGATTCGTAAGCCCTGATCCCTACAATAGTTTCATAGGCAGGTTTAAAGTACATCTACATTTGAAACTAGATTGATAATTAATAATATCTAGTGCTATTATATAGCCCCTCACACTAACCATAACAATTACAAGGTTATATTCGCAAACCAGAACTTGTAAAAAATCCCATTTTTTAAGATGAATACAACAGGGCAAAATACTTCTAACCCTATTCAAAAAAATCAATTTGTATTTAATTGTGATCATTTACTCCAGTTTTGCCAAAAATTTAATACGATTCATGTTGAAGAACAGACTGAATCTGTGCTCGGGGTCAAGTTAAAAGACTTGGAAACAAGATGGGCCAAGCTAGAATCATCGTATCAGGAGGTAATGACAGCTTCTGAAAATGTAATAGGCCCAGAGTTTAAAGATATAGCCAGAACAAATTTTGATGCTTGTACTGAAGCTTATTATCATTGCAACTCGCAAATCGTAGATTTGGTGAAAACCTTTCAAAGTGACACTTCCCATATGCAAGGCTTCAATACAACGGCACCATTTTCTTTACCCCAGCGGGCTTCCACTCAAAACTTTGTTGCCGACACATCGTTTATTAAACTTCCACCTTGTGATACCGAAATTTTCAAAGGCAGCTATGAACAATGGCCTTCGTTTCGTGACATGTTCACGGCCGTGTACATAAGCCACCCTACGCTTACCCCAGTTACGAAACTGTATCACCTCAGGAATAAAACAAGAGGGGAGGCAGGGGCCATAGTTAAAAGATATCCTCTTTCTAATGAAAATTTTGAACTAGCGTGGAATGCTCTTACAACACGCTATGAAAACAAAAGAGTTTTGATTGACAACCAAATTAAGATATTATTTGATATACCCTCAGCAAAAACTGAAGAAAGCGAATCAATTCGAAGAATTCAATCTTCAGTTAATGATTCCCTAGCAACTCTCAGAACGCTTGGCGTCGACGTGGAGAGCTGGGACCCTATTCTGATTCGTCTTATCTCTACTAAACTTCCACATGTAACATTATCGTTATGGGAGCAATCTCTCACTTCACCACGTGAGCTTCCCAAGTGGACCCAAATGTCCCAATTCCTTGTGGACAGATATGAAGCGGTTGAAAGTCTTAATGGCATAAAAGCCTCTAAAGATTGTTTTACGTTGTCAGATTCACCCAATCTTGATGTACAAACGTACATGTCGCAAGATAACTTAAGCTTATCTTGTAAGTTATGCAAAGAAAATCACTCTTTGAGAATATGTCCAAAATTTCGAGCCTTTACGGTACAGCAAAGAGTAGATTATGTATTTAAAAACAAATTTTGCAATAATTGTTTGGCCTAGTCTCACCTTAAATCAAATTGCAAAAGCAAACATACATGCTTACAATGCAAAAAATCCCACCATACCCTACTGCATATGAGACAAAGAGTACAAAATCCCACTCAATCGGCCGAAACCGCGCAATATAGAGACTTTGCAACAAGTCGAAGCGGTTCAAATCAAAATTCGTCCCGAGATAACACTCAAATTTCTAGAACCAACACCCAAAATATTACGTAAAGCTCTAGTACAAATAACCAGGACAATGTTCCTAGCACCTCAAGACAATTTCAAGCCAATTGCGCTATGAGCAGTGAAAATATTTTGTTGCGAACTGCCTTAATGCAAATAGAAAGCAGAGGTGAACTTTTTACTATTAGGGCACTAATTGATCCCGGTTCTTAAAGAACCTTTTTAACGGAAAGAGTTCGTAATCGGTTACAGCTACCCTTCGAAAACCCTCATTTCGAAATAATCGGTATTGGCGGGCAAAAGCAAAAGGCAAATAAAGAATGCACATTTGTTTTATACGCCAGAAGGTATGACTTGAGTGTCCTTATTAAAGCCATTGTGCTGCCAAAAGTTACAAAAAGACTTCCAGCATGCACTTTTGATATACCTTACTCAACCGATTTGGCTGAATTAGATCTAGCAGATCCAACGTTTAATGAATCTTCACAGATAGATTTAATTCTGGGAAATGATTATGAACACTCCTTAAACATTGAAGGTATAAAGAAAAACATTTGTGGTCAAACATCGGCCTACAATACGATCTTTGGCTGGGTGCTGAGTGGTCCCATGAAAACTCAATCGATTCAGACGTTCACAACGACAGTTGCTAAAGCTGAAACTTCCGAGCTAAATGCGCTTTTAAAAAAGTTTTGGGAGCAGGAAGAAATTCCGAATTCAGTCACAATACAAGGCTGTTATAAAGGAGTACCTCACTCTTGGTCATATGGATGAAACATCACCTTGTGAAATCAACTCTGATGGTAAATATGGTTCATTTTATTTACCTCACCATGGTGTAGTGCGCCCGGATCACAAAACAACAAAACTAAGAGTTGTATTTAATGCCTCTAGGAAAACAAAATCGCAATTTTCGCTGAATGACGTTTTATATACGGGGCCTACACTGCAAAGCGATTTAATCTCAATAATTCTCAATTGGAGAAGATATAAATATGTTTTTAATGGCGACATTGAAAAAATGTATCGCCAGATACGTTTACATCCTGCTGATACACCGTTTCAGAGGATTTTGTTTCAGCCAGACGATAACGGCCCGATTAAAGACTATGAATTGAAAACGGTAACATTCGGAGTTAACTGTGCCCCATATCTCGCAATTTGGACCCTGTTGAAACTCTTG
The DNA here is from genome assembly GCA_963931875.1 of Pollenia griseotomentosa. Classification (NCBI taxonomy): domain Eukaryota; kingdom Metazoa; phylum Arthropoda; class Insecta; order Diptera; family Polleniidae; genus Pollenia; species Pollenia griseotomentosa. Next base: position 166,362,509 of record OZ007560.1, on the reverse strand, counting down.
ATTCTGAATCCACACACCCTAAAGCAGCATCAATACTGCGCTCAGAGACCTATGTCGATGACATTTTGACCGGAGGTCATACCTTAGAAGAAACCTTAGAAGCCCAAAGTCAGCTGATTAAAACCCTAAAGTCAGCGGGTTTTCCTCTTAAGAAAATTACCGCAAATAATCAAAACCTTTTATCCCATTTACCTAAAGAGGATCTGTATAATTCAGAATTCCTTTCTTTCTTTTTTTTCTCCTAACGCAAGTTTCATAACAACTTTTAAATTTGGCCCACAATTCACTAAGCTCAGACCTTTCAAATTCCAAAGCCTCACTTGTATAAGCCGAAAAATCTTCTTCTTTGAGCCTCGCTTCAAATCAAACAATTTCTTCTATTGCTTCATTAAATTTTTCTAAAAAGACCATTTTTAAAGCAAATTCGATTTTTTGATTACTAAAAGAAATTGTAAATTTTTCGAGCCAAAAGGATTTTTCACAATAATATACGAAATTGTAAATATTTCGAGCCAAAAAGATTTTACACAATAACATACGAAATTGTAAATATTTCGAGCCAAAAGATTTTTCGCCATTTAAGAATATTTACAAAATGCTAGGTTAATTTTTTACACCAAATCAAAATTAAAAAAAAGATGGCTACAAAAAAAAGATGTCCACGATTATAAAAAATACAAATAAGGGGCTTTTGCCGGCAGCGGCGCAGCAGAGAACCAAAAAAAAATAGACAAAAAATTATAACGGGCAACCGAAAATGGCGACAACGAGCAATAAAACAAAATCTTTTAAATTCTTTGAGACACACTTGTTTACTTTTTAATGCAATCCACTTTATGTTATAATCAAATGTGTACATACCTCGAAACTGCCAAATTTGTTGCTAATTAGGGCTCTTATTTACCGGCGAAGGACCAATGTTTGAGGGCTCACTGTTTAATGGGCTAGTTTGTCCGTCTGCTGTCGGCCTTTTTGTAATGTTGTTTCCAATTGAAAAGCACTTTTATTATTTTATGTTTTTTATTATTTTCAACTTTATTGACTTTGCTTTTGTTTAGTTTCACTTTTTATTTAATATTGTTTGTTTTAATTTAATTTAATTTGGTTTATATTAATTTGCACTTTTTAACTTTGTTTTATTTGCTCATTGGCTTCTGTTCACGTTGGTTGAAAAATTACAAGTGACAACTCGTCACAAACCAACGAGTATATTAGCCTAGGTTACCCTACAAGAAGTAAATAAGAGAGTAGTCACTTTTTCACGTTGGTTTTAAGAAAATGATAGAAAGAAATGACAGAAAACTTGATTTCGGTCATTTCATTCTATCATTGAAAACTGGATTTCTGTCATTTCATTCTATCATTTTCTTAACACCAACGTGAAAAAAGTGACAACTGTCTCATTCTCTTCTTGTAGGGTACGTACATGCGCAATATATACTCTTGCTGATAGTTATGCATGCGCAGTAACATATACAGCCACTGGTGGATGCAACAATTTTACTACCAAGGTAGTAACATTTAACTTGAGTTTTTTTTAGAACAAAGTATAAAAAAATAACTTTCTATTAAATTTCAATAATTTTTTCTTTTTGCTATGGCGCTAAAAGTAGGACATTCTCCGAAGGTTGCCTATATGTGGCGTATAGCTGAGTACTTAAGCTACATTTTGGTATATATCTTATATTTCACTTAAGTTTTTTTAGAACAAAGTATAAAAAAATAACTTTCTATTAAACTCTATTCTTTTTTTCTTTTGGCTATGGGGCCAATATTAGGACATCCTCCGAAGGTGTGCTATATGTGGCGTATAGCTGAGTACTTAAGCTACATTTTGGTAATGAATTTTCTAATTTTAGCAGTTTTCCAATAAGTTTGTTGAAAGCCGAAAATCATCTCCCATGTTGAAAAAAAGAACATGAGTGTGTGCATCAGTGTTGCCGTTAGGATACGAAAGATACATTTTTCGTATCTTTTGGCTACTTCAAGTATCATGTATAATCCTGACATTTTTCGTATCTTGTGAATCTGTACGCAAAATATACAGAAACAAAACATTCGAGAATTTTTAGCCAACTAAAACTTATTAAAATTGATCATTGTAACAGACTCAATACTAATACAATAGCAGCCGAGGCGCATTGATTAGAAGGGGAGGTCAACTCTACAACAACACTGCTTCTGTGGTCGGATTGTCAAAAATATTGCTAATTAAAAAAAGGTTAGGTTACATAAAAAATTAGTTTCTATACACACTTTGACAAGTCGACCACCGAAAAAAAAACACCATATGCTTGACCCCACCTTCTAGTGAATTCGCCTTGACAGCAGCTTTAATAACGTTAAAAGAAAACAATAAAGGGTTGCAACATACGATAAATCGATGATTACTAGTAGAGCGAAGTTGTTCTGAGGAAATATGAACATCTTTTTTATTTTCAGGAAATTTATATGAACGTTGATATAATCGCCTTAGTATAAACGCCTTAACTCTGTATTCATTTTTACAAAAATGAATTTGTTTTGATAACATCGAAAGATAATTACATATAATTAATTTTAAAGTTTGCTCACTGTATTTTTAAAAATTACATATGTTCCTGATATTTCTGACTTAAATAAATATAAAAAAGGATTTAAACGAAATCATTTTCTTTACAATACAACATTTAAATATGAAATAAAAATGTTATGTTAATCGTTAAAAATGGATTTTCCATTTTTTTTCAAAACGTATCTTTTTGGGAAAAAGTGTATCTTTTTGGAAACTAAAATGTATCTTTCTTGAAATTTCACTGGCAACACTGGTGTGCATGTTAATTCTCTCATATTCGGGTATATGCTTTTTTTCATTATTTATTTATTGAATCTTCATATATTTAATATTAACTAACAATAATTAATCAAATCTTTATACTTTATTTCATGTCCTGCCAGTGCCAGACAAAAATTTTCTCATCAAGGGTTCTGTTCACTTATATAGGTGTTTATCGCTCATCTAATTGGATAAGTGCTGCAGTGTCACTTCTTCTTAAGCGAGTGTGGCCGCTATCATTTAAAATATTTCGAGCAAGTGGGTTGCAATTCGAGCTTTTTTAAGTATTTTACTGCATATTTTGTAATCATAGTTTTAACTAATGGAACATTGAGATCCTTGTGAATATTTGAGTTTTTAACATACCAAGAGGAAGTTGTGATTATTCGAAGTAGTTAATTTTGGCGCCTTTGAATTTTTTCGATATTAGAGGCCGAGGCAGTGCCACATAACTGAATTCCATAGCACCAGATTGGCTTTAAGATGGAGTTGTAAAGTAGAAGTTTGCAGTCGAGACTAAGGACAGAGTTTTTTCCAATAAGCCAATGAATTTGGATGGCTTTTAGTTTTATTGGAATTAATTTTGCCTCTTTATGGCTTTTCCACGTTAAACGGCGATCTAAATGTATACCGAGATATTTTACATGCGAATTTTGAGGTATTATTTGATTATTGATTTTAATAGGGGGGTGTTCAAACTAGATTTGAACAATACTTTATAATATATAGAAAAAAAATTAATTTGCAAATTTTTAATTAATAATATGATAAATGAATTTAAAATATTTAATCTGAATTGTTATAAGTAATAAGAATTTATAATGTAAATAATTTGAATTTAATATTTGAATTTAAATGAATTGTAACGATAAAAGTTTGAGTTGTAATTTCTAAATTAATATTATAATTACAGTTTAAAAGCCATTGTTGATTTATGATTTCTTAGTACTTACGTAATTATTCCAAACAGCTTCGGCTATCTGCGAAGCGAATATATGAATAGTTAAAAATAAATTTATGTATCGGCCACTTGTGCCTTAGCAACAGCTTTAATAAGTTGAAATTCTAACCATCCTAAAATTATAAACTTAACCTTACATTTAAATAAAGAAATACCTACCTACATTATTGAACTTAAAGTACACTTAAATCTATTTTTTGTTACGCTAAAATTAGTCTCAATACTTACCTAACTCAACCCTACAAAGGAGATCAATATCTGCCCGTTTCCCAGTGTGGATAATCCCAACTACAGGCATACTCTTAAAAAATAGAAAAATAAAAGGTATATACATACATCCCCATTCCTCAAATAAAGACAAATAATTTGGGAAGAGATCCATAACTAATTAACATTTATTTATTTGTTCCCCTACCTTACAATTACTATCACTCTTATGAGTGATTGTAATTATAACCTTCCAAAGTTAATAAGCAAAATTTTAGTGCCCAGCAGTTCGGACCTCTAAGGAAGGTTATTTGGCTCTTCTGTGTCAATCAGTGTTGCCGTTAGGATACGAAAGATACATTTTTCGTATCTTTTGACTACTTCAAGTATCATGTATAATCCTGACATTTTTCGTATCTTTTGAATCTGTACGCAAAATGTACAGAAACAAAACATTCGAGATTTTTAGCCATCTAAAACTAATTAAGACTGATCATTGTAACCGACTCAATACTAATACAATAGCAGCCAAGGCGCTAGATGTGAGAATGTGAGGTCAACTCTACAACAACACTGCTTCTGTGGTCGGATTGTCAAAAATATTGCTAGTAAAAAAAGGTTAGTTTACATAAAAAACTAGTTTGCATACACACTTTGACAAGTCGACCACCGAACAAAAACACCATATGTTGACTTGACCCCAACTTCTAGTGAATTCGCCTTGATAGCAGCTTCATAATGGTGAAAGAAAACTTTAAGGGGTTGCAACATACGATCCACCTAAATCGATGATTACTAGTAGTGCGAAGTTGTTCTGAGGAAATATGAAAATCTTTTTTATTTTCAGGAAATTTATATGAACTTTTCAATTTAATCGCCTTAGTATAAACGCCTTAACTCGTATATTAATTTTTACAAAAATTAATTTGTTTTGATAACAACCAAAAATAATTACATATAATTAATTTTAAAGTTTGCTTACAGTATTTTTAAAAATTTCATATGTACCTAACATTTATGACTTAAATAAATATAAAAATGAATTTATACGAAATCATTTTCTTTACTTTCTTATGTCAATAAATATTAAACGTTAAAAATGGATTTTCAAATTTTTTTTCAAGACGTATCTTTTTGGGAAAAAGTGTATCTTTTTGGAAACTAAAATGTATCTTTCTCGAAATTTCACTGGCAACACTGGTGTCAATCCCTACGACACAGAATTACATGGTCCTTCGACAGTTCAATCAGTGGCTTAAGAAATACAAGGAAAGAGAAGAAATTACAACAACTAATTGGCAAAAACTAGATCATCATCAAAGCAGCATGAGGTAAAGAAAAATTCAAAGAAACTTAATACTTTTGATACTGAATGTTCGTGAAAAAGTAAGTACTCAAAACCTATAATTTGTGCCCATAAAAAACGAAAAGAAAAAGAGAAAATAATAATAAAATAAAAAGTAAAAAATTAGAATTAAAAAAAAAACGAGTTGTGTACGACATTAAAAGTACCTACACATGTAGGAGAAGAGGTTTTATGCAATTTAAAAATAATAAAAGTGTTAAAATTATTAAAATCAGAAAAAAAGAAAATTGAAAAATAAATTTAAAAGGAAATAAAAATTTTGTGTGGAAAAAGATTAAAAAAGTGTGGGTAAAAAAAATTAAAAGAAAAAAAAAACAACGAGAAAGAAGAAAAGTGTGTGAGAAAAGAAGGAAAAATTTATAAAGAGAAGAAATAATAATAAAAAGCAATTCTGAAAGAAAAAAAATATATACCTACCATAAAGAAAAAGAAAGATGCAAATGTACATAATATAGAAGAGAAAAAAGAAGCAAAAGGTTTAAAAAATGTCGATTGCTTAAAAATTTTGGATACCTACTACATTAGCAAAAATTCCGTTATATTTTACGGAAAGGAAAAAATTACCTTGAATAAAGAGAAACAAACCTCTTATACACATGTAAGTAAAGAGAAAGTATATTGTCATTAAATTCACTTATATATAGGACCGGAACCAAAAGGCAGACAACCGTGGATGACAGATAACACATGGGATACTATACAGGAGCGTATTGATATTAAATCAAAATTGTCGGCAACTGAACATTTTACGCCCGAAACTAAGACGCTCTTGGAGGCAAAATATAAATCCATGCACAAAATTGTGCAGCGTGCTGTCCGAAGAGACAAACGACGACATATCGATCTATTGGCAAGTGAAGCTGAAAATGCTGCACAGGTAGGGGACACCCGTACTGTCTATAAGATCACCAAACAACTGGTCGACAGAAACATGACCATACAACATCCTGTCAAAGACAAAAATGGAAACCTTCTTAACACCGATGAAGAACAGATGGCCCGATGGAGGCAACACTTCTCTGATCTGCTTAATACCGTGATTGATCCCACACAACATCAACAACATCAAGATCATCTACAAAACCACCAGGCAAATGCTAGAATCCGAACATCAACACCAAGCATCTCAGAAATAAGCGCTGCTATCAAACAGTTACCCAATGGGAAAGCTGCCGGAATCGATGGTATTCCGTCTGAAATATATAAGGCCGATTCTACTCTTAGTGCTGAAATTCTTCTTCCATTGATCACCCAGGTGTGGGAGCAGGAGTCTTTTCCGAGCGAATGGAAGGACGGCATAATGGTGAAGATTGCAAAAAAAGGAAATTTGAAAGATTGCAACAATTGGCGGGGCATATGTGTTTTACCAGCAATTTCAAAGATTATAGCAAAAATAATACTCAATCGCATAAAGGAACACCTTGAAAACACAATTACCTCGGCCCAAGCCGGCTTCCGTAGTGGTTTCTCGTGCGCAGATCACATAAACACCATTCGAATTATCATTGAACAGTGTGTCGAACATAATTCAACTCTTAATCTGCTTTTCATTGATTTTGAAAAAGCGTTCGACAGCATCAATCGTAATTGCATTTGGAACGCTCTTCGTAAGAGAGGTATCCCGTCAAAACTTATAGCATTAATAAAGGAGAGCTATAAGGATGCTAACTGCTATGTGTTACATAAGGGGAAGTTGTCTGAACCTTTCCAGGTACTAAGTGGAGTGCGGCAAGGATGCATACTATCGCCACTTCTGTTCTTGCTTGTCATTGAGGACGTATTGACATCAACCTCATTTCAGCGTAGGGGTGTCCAATGGCGTATAGACAACTCCTTTTTAAACTACCTTGCATATGCAGACGACATATGCCTTCTTTCGCATAGAGTTCGTGACCTGGAGATGTCGATGGTTGACCTCCAGTCAAAGTTGGATGGTACAGGTCTAAAAATAAACACAACAAAAACAAAAGGTCTCTCCATACAAGAAAACTCTCCGGCATCTATTAATGTAGGTAATAACAACTATGCCATTGTCAACGAATTTTGTTATTTGGGTAGCATGATTACCGCTGATGGAGGTACTGAGATTGACGTGGAAGCAAAAATCAGTAGAGCTAGAGCAGCATTTGGAATTCTAGCACCAATATGGCAAAACAACAACATTAGTCTTCGAACAAAACTGCGAATTTTTGAATCCAATGTAAAATCAGTTCTTTTGTACGGATGCACAACATGGAAGGTGACCAGCACAATTACAAGTCGTTTGCAAACATTCGTCAATCGCTGCCTCAGACGAATACTTCGAATCTTTTGGCCAAATGTTATATCGAATATTGAGCTACTTCGTAAATCAAATCAGATAGATGTGGCTACTGAGATTCGAAAACGAAAATGGCAATGGATTGGTCACACACTTCGACGTCCAGATGAGAGTATCGCCAAGCATGCGTTGCGTTGGAACCCGTTTCATCAAGCAGGACGAAGTGTTGGAAGGCCTAAAATTACTTGGAGACGTTCCACCGAAGCCGAAATGAGATCTGTGGGTTTAACATGGAACGAAGCTAGAAATGTAGCCCAAAACCGAGTACGGTGGAGAACGACTATTGTTGGCGCCCTATGCTCCAATGGGAGTTAAAGGAACATATATATATATATACTTTGTTCGGGTTCTATTAATCGTAATTGTTTGCTTTCTCTTAACATAAAGATAAAACAAAATTATCTCGGGTTTCTCAGTAATTGCTTAATTTTTTATTTTTTTATTTTAAATAATATTAACCTTATATAAATATAAGACTAATATGTGTACAAAAGTATAGCACTAGCTGCTTGGGCTATCGGCTACGCTTAATTTAAAAAGAAGTTTGTGCATATATTTTCGTTTGATTGATGCTCTTAACACATAGAAGATAAAAATTCTCGAGTTGCGGATTAAGCTCTTTATTAATATTTGTGATCTCAATATATAAGAGTTAAATTCAAATATGTACGCACAACCATACACACACACACAAAATACTCCCTTAATCGCTGCTTCCACTCATAAATTGGAGCTTACACATTAAATTGTATATTTAATTATAGTTAAAGAGTTAATATCGTTCTCTTTAATAATCTAAAAACCCACCCCGAAAACCAATCTTATTTGCATATACTCATAAATTCGTAATAACACTTAAAATTGCATACATACTCTTTTTTCTACATACTTTTAATAAGTCGCTACGATCTCTTAAACAAGCTCAAATTATATTTATACATATTTACAAACAAATAATAACTAAAACACACACATTTATACATATATACACATTTATATTATATTACCATTGGAAAAAACCAAATAATAAATAAGTTAAACGGGTACACTCCGCGACAACAAAAATAGAGTAACCTATGTCCTGGAAAATTTTTTTAATAATTTAGATTGAAAATTGAAAGTTTATTACTGAAAAGAATTAAAGCGAAATAAACTTAAAGCGGAATCTCGAAATTAAATTTAACTTTCAGTAGTTACAATTTAATTTATAGTTAAATTAAAACTCAATTTAATTCAATTTAAAATTTGATGACATCAAAAGCGAAAAAAAAAAGTTTTTAACTTAGTGGTTATAATTTGATTGAAATAAAATTATTCCCATTCAATTAGTAAGTTGAGTAAATAACATTCGATTTTGTAAACCGTTTTCGAATTTATTGAACGAATTATCATGCGTACCCTCGTATAACCTCAAACACTCTTGTAATAACGTACGAAAAAAAAAAAGTTTTTTTAACCATTTATTGCTTGCTCTTTATAAAGTAAATTGTGAACTCTTAAAAAAGAACCGTATAAACGATCATTGCGCTCTCTTATTAAAGTTTAAACAATGGAATATTTGTTAAAATTTTAAAAAAATCTTATAAGGTTAATAAAAAAAAAACAAAAAAAAGTTATTAAAAGATACAAATTAATGCGTTCTCTTAAACATCAAACTATTGGTTTGTGTTTAAATTCAAGTGTTTAACACATTGAATAAAATTAAAGTGAAAATTGAAAAAAAATTAAATATCTCTTCACAAAAGGATAAAAAGGAAGAGAAACCAATTTGAGTAATTTTACCCTGAACAACATACTGGAAATTCTGTTCAAGCTCTTACTCAACACCAATATTCCAAGTGATTGCTTTTGGAAATTACGGAAAAGAGACGTTGGAAGAGAAATACAGTCAATCACGATTAAAAGGAACGCTAAGTTAAAATCACAAAGGAAAGGAAAATTGTTGATGAATTTGTTAGTTACAAAATTTAGAGTAAAAATTTGCCTGTATAACACAAAATTAAAATAAAGAATGGGAATGCAAACATAAAGGTAAATTAAATTTGTTTGAATTTAATTTATGATAAAAATTGAAATTTAGTTCAGTTTAAACTGACCGCCCATGCCATAATTTATTTTTATGAATACATAATATATTTTTATAAATAATTTTTTTTCAATTTACTGTTGCGGATTTATCAAACAGAATTAAATAAATTAAGGAAACTTAAGAATCGCAAGTAAAAAGAAAAAAAAAAATATACATATATATGTAAGAGTTTAAGTGTTGTTTTGTAAAAGTACTCTGTTTAATTAACAAACGTGTGCTAATTTCATTTTACTCAATTTTTCTTGATTATTGGTTGATGTGCATTGTTAACACAAGAACAGACCTTATGTTGGGAAGATTCCTGGAATATACATAATCTTTAGTTCCAGTGTGATCATATGGTCGATTGCATGCAAGTGCAAGAACAGACCGGTTGTTGGGAAGTATCCTGGAATATACATAAGTTCGTTCCCATAAGTAAAAGGTCTCATACACTCGCTTGCACATATGGTGGCACACTCGAATTAAAAAGTTGGGAATAATAAAAATTGAAAAAAAAATTTTTCTATATATGAATATATTTTTTTTACTTTTATTTATTAAAATTTAATTAAATACAACATTTACATTATAAAAAAAAAATAATAAATAGCATTAACAAATAAAATTCAAATTTCAGAAAATTAAATGGTTTTTTTTTAATAAGAATTGCCGTTGCGTATAAAACTAAGCTATCCCTTTGTGCACGAAAACGTAAAATAAATGGGTTTAGAAATCATTTGCACAAACAAATTTATAATGAAATATCAATCAATTTATTTTATTTAAAATTAATTGAACCTATGAACAAAACTTTTTTTTATTTTCAAAGTAATTTGCATTAAAAAAATTAAAAGAGGAAAAATTAAATGATTAATTGTCAATCACTGACAATGTTATAAATCATTACATAGAAAAGAAAGCGTATATTATTCATCCAATTTAAAAATAATCTCAATCATAGTGGAAACTAATTGAATTATAACGACCATAAATTGTTTTGTAAATCTTTATTGAGCTTAAGGTCAAGTAAAATAATTCCCTATTATCATTAGGCCCTATTAACTCATAACCCTCATAACTGTTCTTCTGGCACATTTGTGAATACAAATTACCAGAGTTATTATAATCCCATAGCCCCGTAAATATCTAAGGAGAATTTGAAACTAGAATTTGAAGTCTAGTACTATACTCAGATAGCCCAAATTGTTGAAAACAATTAACTTCTCCTTAAATTTCATACATAAATGCTATTTATTCACATATTAGGATAGAATCATATATATCAAATTTTTAATAGCAAACTTTTTATGCCTATAATATAATCAAGAGTTAGCATTTTTGCATATAGAAGCCTTCAGCAATAACTATTCATCACTGCTTGTTCGATTGATTGTTGTAAATTTTACGGAAAAATTAGACAACCTAACTAGATTATGCTCTAGCCCTTAGCTCTATAAAGCAAGCGTGAACCCAAGCCCATTGCACCCTACTTAATCCTATAAGTAAACTAGAGTAATAATATCTAGTGCGATTCGTAAGCCCTGATCCCTACAATAGTTTCATAGGCAGGTTTAAAGTACATCTACATTTGAAACTAGATTGATAATTAATAATATCTAGTGCTATTATATAGCCCCTCACACTAACCATAACAATTACAAGGTTATATTCGCAAACCAGAACTTGTAAAAAATCCCATTTTTTAAGATGAATACAACAGGGCAAAATACTTCTAACCCTATTCAAAAAAATCAATTTGTATTTAATTGTGATCATTTACTCCAGTTTTGCCAAAAATTTAATACGATTCATGTTGAAGAACAGACTGAATCTGTGCTCGGGGTCAAGTTAAAAGACTTGGAAACAAGATGGGCCAAGCTAGAATCATCGTATCAGGAGGTAATGACAGCTTCTGAAAATGTAATAGGCCCAGAGTTTAAAGATATAGCCAGAACAAATTTTGATGCTTGTACTGAAGCTTATTATCATTGCAACTCGCAAATCGTAGATTTGGTGAAAACCTTTCAAAGTGACACTTCCCATATGCAAGGCTTCAATACAACGGCACCATTTTCTTTACCCCAGCGGGCTTCCACTCAAAACTTTGTTGCCGACACATCGTTTATTAAACTTCCACCTTGTGATACCGAAATTTTCAAAGGCAGCTATGAACAATGGCCTTCGTTTCGTGACATGTTCACGGCCGTGTACATAAGCCACCCTACGCTTACCCCAGTTACGAAACTGTATCACCTCAGGAATAAAACAAGAGGGGAGGCAGGGGCCATAGTTAAAAGATATCCTCTTTCTAATGAAAATTTTGAACTAGCGTGGAATGCTCTTACAACACGCTATGAAAACAAAAGAGTTTTGATTGACAACCAAATTAAGATATTATTTGATATACCCTCAGCAAAAACTGAAGAAAGCGAATCAATTCGAAGAATTCAATCTTCAGTTAATGATTCCCTAGCAACTCTCAGAACGCTTGGCGTCGACGTGGAGAGCTGGGACCCTATTCTGATTCGTCTTATCTCTACTAAACTTCCACATGTAACATTATCGTTATGGGAGCAATCTCTCACTTCACCACGTGAGCTTCCCAAGTGGACCCAAATGTCCCAATTCCTTGTGGACAGATATGAAGCGGTTGAAAGTCTTAATGGCATAAAAGCCTCTAAAGATTGTTTTACGTTGTCAGATTCACCCAATCTTGATGTACAAACGTACATGTCGCAAGATAACTTAAGCTTATCTTGTAAGTTATGCAAAGAAAATCACTCTTTGAGAATATGTCCAAAATTTCGAGCCTTTACGGTACAGCAAAGAGTAGATTATGTATTTAAAAACAAATTTTGCAATAATTGTTTGGCCTAGTCTCACCTTAAATCAAATTGCAAAAGCAAACATACATGCTTACAATGCAAAAAATCCCACCATACCCTACTGCATATGAGACAAAGAGTACAAAATCCCACTCAATCGGCCGAAACCGCGCAATATAGAGACTTTGCAACAAGTCGAAGCGGTTCAAATCAAAATTCGTCCCGAGATAACACTCAAATTTCTAGAACCAACACCCAAAATATTACGTAAAGCTCTAGTACAAATAACCAGGACAATGTTCCTAGCACCTCAAGACAATTTCAAGCCAATTGCGCTATGAGCAGTGAAAATATTTTGTTGCGAACTGCCTTAATGCAAATAGAAAGCAGAGGTGAACTTTTTACTATTAGGGCACTAATTGATCCCGGTTCTTAAAGAACCTTTTTAACGGAAAGAGTTCGTAATCGGTTACAGCTACCCTTCGAAAACTCTCATTTCGAAATAATCGGTATTGGCGGGCAAAAGCAAAAGGCAAATAAAGAATGCACATTTGTTTTATACGCCAGAAGGTATGACTTGAGTGTCCTTATTAAAGCCATTGTGCTGCCAAAAGTTACAAAAAGACTTCCAGCATGCACTTTTGATATACCTTACTCAACCGATTTGGCTGAATTAGATCTAGCAGATCCAACGTTTAATGAATCTTCACAGATAGATTTAATTCTGGGAAATGATTATGAACACTCCTTAAACATTGAAGGTATAAAGAAAAACATTTGTGGTCAAACATCGGCCTACAATACGATCTTTGGCTGGGTGCTGAGTGGTCCCATGAAAACTCAATCGATTCAGACGTTCACAACGACAGTTGCTAAAGCTGAAACTTCCGAGCTAAATGCGCTTTTAAAAAAGTTTTGGGAGCAGGAAGAAATTCCGAATTCAGTCACAATACAAGGCTGTTATAAAGGAGTACCTCACTCTTGGTCATATGGATGAAACATCACCTTGTGAAATCAACTCTGATGGTAAATATGGTTCATTTTATTTACCTCACCATGGTGTAGTGCGCCCGGATCACAAAACAACAAAACTAAGAGTTGTATTTAATGCCTCTAGGAAAACAAAATCGCAATTTTCGCTGAATGACGTTTTATATACGGGGCCTACACTGCAAAGCGATTTAATCTCAATAATTCTCAATTGGAGAAGATATAAATATGTTTTTAATGGCGACATTGAAAAAATGTATCGCCAGATACGTTTACATCCTGCTGATACACCGTTTCAGAGGATTTTGTTTCAGCCAGACGATAACGGCCCGATTAAAGACTATGAATTGAAAACGGTAACATTCGGAGTTAACTGTGCCCCATATCTCGCAATTTGGACCCTGTTGAAACTCTTGATTCTGAATCCACACACCCTAAAGCAGCATCAATACTGCGCTCAGAGACCTATGTCGATGACATTTTGACCGGAGGTCATACCTTAGAAGAAACCTTAGAAGCCCAAAGTCAGCTGATTAAAACCCTAAAGTCAGCGGGTTTTCCTCTTAAGAAAATTACCGCAAATAATCAAAACCTTTTATCCCATTTACCTAAAGAGGATCTGTATAATTCAGAATTCCTTCGGTTTCACGATACCAGTTCCACAAAAACCCTTGGTATTAAATGGAATGCCCTAAAAGACACATTTACTTACACATTGAACATTCCACAAAAAATACCAAACGTCAGATTCTGTCTTCAGTGGCAAAACTCTTTGATCCAGTAGGATGGATCACGCCAATAGTAATAAGGGCAAAAATTCTCATACAACAATTATGGCTAGAAGGCCTAGATTGGGATGACGAAGTATCTTTTGAGTCACTGCAAACCTGGAACACCCTAGTCCAGGATCTATCACAAGTTAAACTAATTTCTATCTCAATATGGTTACAGTATTTGCCCTCTGACACCATAGAAATTCACGGGTTCTCAGACGCTTTCAAAGCGGCATACTGTGCCACGGTATACATGCGTTGTGAGAACAGTAAACACAATACGTTCTCTAATTTAATAGTAGCTAAAAGCAAAGTCGCCCCGATACAGACAATTTCACTACCACGGTTAGAGCTCACAGGTGCAGTCTTGCTTGCAAACCTGGTTAAGTATGTCATGACATCGTTAAAGCTAGAGACAAAGCAAATATATTTATGGACAGACTCGTCCATAACGCTAGGTTGGTTGTCAAAGCCTCCCTCTGCATGGGAAACGTCGCGAATAGAATCTCTCAGATTCACAGTTTGGTACCAGATGCGACGTGGCGACACGTCCCTACTCACGATAATCCTGCCGATATAGGAACAAGAGGCTGTAGACCTCAAGACTTGGTACACAATTCCCTTTGGTGGCATGGACCAGCATGGCTGACTAAACCCGCAACAGAATGGCCAAAAAGAAATCCCCTAAAACCTTCAGAGGTACCTACAAATTTAACCCAAGCGCTGCATACTGAAGTTCAGGATGACGACATCCTGAGTAGATTCTCTTCTTATAGTAAGGCTTTATTCGTTGTATGTTATTTATTCAGGTTTTATAAAAAATGCAAGGAACCTAAAGGGGTAAGGTCTCAGTCACAGAATCTAATAAATCTAACACATGAGGAAATGAAATTTACAAAATTGCGCCTGATTGCCTTGGCTCAGGAAGAGTACAAATGTCTGCAAGCCGGTGAAAATGTGCTAAATAAAAGTCCTCTAAAACCTTTAAACCCATTTTTGGACTCATATTCAATTATTAGGGCAAATGGCAGACTAGTCCAGTCAACTCTCCCATATAATGAGCGGTACCCTATAATATTACCAGGTAATTCGCAATTTTGTCAACTGTATTTACAATATTTGCACACATTCCTCTATCATGCTGAATGCAGCCAAATGTGCAGAATCATACAATCTGAGTATTTTGAATCGAGGCTTAAACCACGAGTAAAACGCATAATTCGAAAATGTAAAATTTGCATTATTCAAAAACAGCAAGCCTGTTCTCAGATTATGGCTCCCTTACCACCTGAACGGTGCACTTTATCACCACCATTTGAAACAACAGGAGTTGACTTTGCTGGGCCATTTGAGCTGAGAATATCGCCTTTACGCAAATCCACTTACGTAAAAAGATACGTATGCGTATTTGTATGCTTTAGTACTAAAGCTGTCCATTTGAACTTTCTTCAAAGGCGTTTCAGGCTACATTTGCTCGTTTCGTCGGGAGGCGGGGCCTCCCCCGAAGGGTTACATCGGACAACGGTAAAAACTTTCTTGGTGCCAGTAGGGTGCTTGAACGCGAGTTTGCCACATTTTTACGAAACGCAGCTGAAGATATAGCACAAAAATATTTGTCCCATGGGTTTGAATGGAGATTTATTCCACCCCACGCCCCGCATATGGGCGGCTTATGGGAAGCCGCTGTAAAGAGCTTTAAATTTCATTTCAAGCGCATCGCAGGGGCTCAGAAATTCAATTTAGAGGAATTTTCCACCATATACTCGCGACCAATTTCGGCATTTTCAGAAGACCCGTCGGACTTGACAGCCCTAACTCCAAAACATTTTTAAAGGGGTGCTCCTTTAATGGCCTTCCCCGAACAATCCTGCCAAAACATGTCTGTCATAAGCCGATGGGAAAGGTTGAAAGTGATCAGTCACCAAGTTACCATACGATGGAAAGAGGATTATTTGAAATCCTTACATAAGCGCTATAAATGGCAGAACTCAGCTCCAAACCGGCAGATAGGCGATTTAGTAGTCATATTTGACGACTTGTTACCTCCCCACGAATGGCGTCTAGGGAGGATTGAAAGGACCTTTAGTGGTACTGATAAGAACGCTCGTATAGCAGAGGTACGCACATCCTGTGGGCTAGTGACGAGACCCATAGTAAAACTATGCTATTTGCCTTTTTTGAGTAACTGATGTTACGTTGTACGTAGTGTCCATATCGCGCTCATACCTTGTCTTTATATTAAACTTTTTCGTATATTTCGCAATGACTGATGAATTCACATAAATTTTTATTTACTATTAATAACATTTACTAAAACTACCCTAATTCTCCATTCCTCTCATCCAGCCTCTTAATTCCCCGTCTACTAATACAACACAACCATTTCCCATTCCATCCGATATTTGCATCATTTACTAACTCAATGTTATATGTTTCTTTTCTGTGTCTTCTCTTTAGTAGCAGGTCTAATCGCAGATTAACCGCCACACGAGTGCCAAGCCCAAGACGGGGCCCTAGTGGCGAGCGAAGTCAGCCGCGGGACTTAGAGGTATTTTACTGTGTGATCTGCCGGGGGTATCACGGATTAAAATACTGCCGGAGGTTTCAGAAGATGTCAGTAGAAAGACGGCGTGAAGTGGTCAGCAACTTGCGCTATTGCTTTAACTGCTTGGCCAGAAGTCATTCGTTAAACTCGTGCACCTCAGAGGAAGCGTGCAGACGGTGCAACCAACAGCATCACACGATGCTGCATTTGTCGACTCGCCAACAGCAGCAGCAAGAAGCCACGGTGGTCATGAGAACCACCCCTGTCAGGGCAATTGCCTCAAGCAGAACCCCTAGCAGATCCACCCACAGAATGAGGACTCAAGAACGTAACCAGCTCCAACAACAACGTCACCAGCACCAACAACAGCGTCGCCAGCAACAACAGCGTCGCTAGCAACAACAGCGTCGCCAGCAACAACAGCGTCGCCAGCAGCAACAACGCCGTCCACAACAAAATCAACGGCATTCTCAACAGCTTGCAGCGCAACAAGCCAATAGGCCAGAACCCCGTTTAAATGGACGACTATTGGCCTAGGCCATTAAGTCACTGGCCAACGTTTTGTGTGTGAAATACAACGCATAAGCGGCAGAAAAAGGCCTGGGCCGGCGCCATGTTCAAACTAGATTTGAACAATACCTTATAATATATAGAAAAAAAATTAATTTGCAAATTTTTAATCAATAATATGGTAAATTTTTTTTTTTTCAATATTTATTTATTGAATCTTCATATATTTAATATGAACTAACAATAATTAATCAAATCTTATCCTAATACTTTATTTATGTCCTGCCATTGCCAGACAAAAATGTTTTTCATCACGGGTTCTGTTCACATATATAAGTGTTTATCGCTCATCTATCTGGGTAAGTGCTGCAGTGTCTCTTCTTCTTAAGCGAGTGTGGCCGCCATGATTTAAGATATTTCGAGCTAGTGGATTTGGGTGTTGTTCAAGCCTTTTTAAATATTTTACCGCATATTTTGTAATCATAATTTTTACTAATGGCACATTGAGATCCTTATGAATGTTTGAGTTTTTAACATACCAGGGAGCGGCTGTGATTATTCGAAGAAGTTTATTTTGGCGCCTTTGAATTTTTTCGATATTATAGGCCGAGGCAGTGCCCCATAGTTGAATACCGTAGCACCAGATAGGCTTTAAGATAGAGTTGTAAAGTAGAAGCTTGCAATCGAGACTAACGACAGCATTTCTTCCAATAAGCCAATGAATTTGAATGGCTTTCAGTTTCATTTGAGTTAATTTTGCCTCTATATGGCATTTCCACGTTAATCGCCGATCCAGATGCATACCGAGATATTTTACGTGCGAATGTTGAGGAATTATTTGTTTATTGATTGTAATAGGGGGGCAAGATTCCCGGCGCAATTGACCATTATCCTCCATTGTCTTAACCATATTTCTAGTTGAAATATGTGATCCTGTAAGTAACGAAATGCTTCATAACGGTTTTCGTAGACGCTTAGAAAAGCTGTATCGTCTGCAAATGTTGAAGTTTGTGTATAGTTGCTTGTTGGCATGTCCGAAGTATAAATTAAGTATAATAGGGGGCCCAAGATGCTGCCTTGTGGGACTCCAGCGTCAATGGGCTGAGGTGAACTTAAGAAATTTCCTTCTTTAATAATAAATTGACGACCGACTAAGTAGCTTTCTAGCAGCTTGTGTGTGTTTGCTGGTAAATTTTGCTTCAATTTATGTAATAAGCCTTTATGCCAGACTTTATCAAAAGCTTGCGAAACATCGATGAAGAGTGCTGAGCAATATTTCTTTTCTTCAAATGCTTTTCTTATGACATTTACTATTCGGTGAGTCTGTTCGATTGTGCTGTGTTTTCTTCTAAATCCGAACTGATGGTTTGGAATACATCTATTTTCACTTAAAATCGGTGTTAATTTTGAAACTAATAATTTCTCAAACAGCTTTGACATATTTGATAATAAGCTAATAGGCCTATAAGACTCAACTTTTGTATGATCTTTACCTGGCTTTGGTATCATGGTAACTAAGGAAACCTTCCATTTTTGAGGATAGTATTCGAGGCGTAAAATAGCATTAAAAATAAAAAGAATAATTTTCTTTGCTATGCTGGGTAGCTCCAAAAGCATTTTGTTGCTAATCTTATCAAAACCAGGAGCCTTCTTAGTGTTTAAGTCACAAATAGCCTTTTCGATTTCTCTTATCTCAAATCTGAAGGGTATAGCTGCTCTAGCAGCAACAGGTGGTAACTCAACCGCAATATTGTGAGATATATTTGGTGTAAATACGTTTTTTAAATGATCGACAAACAGGTTTCCTTTTTCAACATCATTTCTTGCCCAACTTCCATTTAAGTTTCTAAATGGTGGCTTAGAGACAACTGGCCTTTTGAGATTTCTAGCTGCACGCCACAATGAGTAGTCTGATTGTGGAGTTGCATCAAGTTCCTTGAGATATTTTTCCAGTGAAGCCGTTTTCTGAGTCTGCAGTAACATTCTCAGCCTTTTTGTACAGTCTTTTAGTAAGTTCTTAAGTTGAGGGGATCTGTGCAATTGCCACTCTCTACGAGCTCTCCTTTTTTCAGACAAAAGACGCTCGACATCTGAGGAATATATTTTATTATTTTTGGTTTTTTTGGGGGCAATACTGGAATGTTGAACAGCTAGTTTTAGAAAACTGTCAAAATTGACAATAGAGCGATCTATATACTCCGGTGTGCTAAGCGGAATATATTCTGTGCAATGGGTACTGATATATTTTTTATATTTTAACCAATTTATATGTGTAGCTGACGTCGCTATGTATCCAGAGGGAGATTCAATTCTATTGGTGTTTATTATAGTAACTATTGTAGGTGTGTGATCAGAGGATAATTCTAAGGAAGCTTCAACGTGAATCGTTTTTGTGGGGATGTTTTTAACAACGCCAAAATCGATGACATCTGGAATTTTTTGCGCATCAGCAGGCCAATATGTTGGTTGGCCACTCGCGACAACATTTAAATTCATTTTAGAGATTGTATTAAACAAAACACGACCCTTTGGTGTTATTAGTCGTGACCCCCAGAAGGTATGTTTAGCGTTATAATCGCCAGCAGCCAGGAAACAGGGCCCAAATATGGTAAATGAATTTAAAATATTTAATCTGAAACTACAGGCATACTCTTAAAAAATAGGAAAATAAAAGGTATATACATACATCCCCATTCCTCAAATAAAGACAAATAATTTGGGAAGAGATCCATAACTAATTAACATTTATTTATTTGTTCCCCTTACCCTACAATTACTATCACTCTTATGAGTGATTGTAATTATAACCTTCCAAAGCTAATAAGCAAAATTCTAGTGCCCAGCAGTTCGGACCTCTAAGGAAGGTTATTTGGCTCTTCTGTGTCAATCCCTAAGACACAGAATTACATGGTCCTTCGACAGTTCAATCAGTGGCTTAAGAAATACAAGGAAAGAGAAGAAATTACAACAACTAATTGGTAAAAACTAGATCATCATCAAAGCAGCATGAGGTAAAGAAAAATTCAAAGAAACTTAATACTTTTGATACTGAATGTTCGTGAAAAAGTAAGTACTCAAAACCTATAATTTGTGCCCATAAAAAACGAAAAGAAAAAGAGAAAATAATAATAAAATAAAAAGTAAAAAATTAGAATTAAAAAAAAACGAGTTGTGTACGACATTAAAAGTACCTACACATGTAGGAGAAGAGGTTTTATGCAATTTAAAAATAATAAAAGTGTTAAAATTATTAAAATCAGAAAAAAAGAAAATTGAAAAATAAATTTAAAAGGAAATAAAAATTTTGTGTGGAAAAAGATTAAAAAAGTGTGGGTAAAAAAAATTAAAAGAAAAAAAAAAACAACGAGAAAGAAGAAAAGTGTGTGAGAAAAGAAGGAAAAATTTATAAAGAGAAGAAATAATAATAAAAAGCAATTCTGAAAGAAAAAAAATATATACCTACCATAAAGAAAAAGAAAGATGCAAATGTACATAATATAGAAGAGAAAAAAGAAGCAAAAGGTTTAAAAAATGTCGATTGCTTAAAAATTTTGGATACCTACTACATTAGCAAAAATTCCGTTATATTTTACGGAAAGGAAAAAATTACCTTGAATAAAGAGAAACAAACCTCTTATACACATGTAAGTAAAGAGAAAGTATATTGTCATTAAATTCACTTATGTCAAATAAGAATTGTTGAGCTCCTTTCTTAAAAAAAAAATTAAACCAAAAGTATACTTTGTTCGGGTTCTATTAATCGTAATTGTTTGCTTTCTCTTAACATAAAGATAAAACAAAATTATCTCGGGTTTCTCAGTAATTGCTTAATTTAAAAAGAAGTTTGTGCATATATTTTCGTTTGATTGATGCTCTTAACATATAGAAGATAAAAATTCTCGAGTTGCGGATTAAGCTCTTAATTAATATTTGTGATCTCAATATATAAGAATTAAATTCAAATATGTACGCACAACCATACACACACACACAAAATACTCCCTTAATCGCTGCTTCCACTCATAAATTGGAGCTTACACATTAAATTGTATATTTAATTATAGTTAAAGAGTTAATATCGTTCTCTTTAATAATCTAAAAACCCACCCCGAAAACCAATCTTATTTGCATATACTCATAAATTCGTAATAACACTTAAAATTGCATACATACTCTTTTTTCTACATACTTTTAATAAGTCGCTACGATCTCTTAAACAAGCTCAAATTATATTTATACATATTTACAAACAAATAATAACTAAAACACACACATTTATACATATATACACATTTATATTATATTACCATTGGAAAAAACCAAATAATAAATAAGTTAAACGGGTACACTCCGCGACAACAAAAATAGAGTAACCTATGTCCTGGAAAATTTTTTTAATAATTTAGATTGAAAATTGAAAGTTTATTACTGAAAAGAATTAAAGCGAAATAAACTTAAAGCGGAATCTCGAAATTAAATTTAACTTTCAGTAGTTACAATTTAATTTATAGTTAAATTAAAACTCAATTTAATTCAATTTAAAATTTGATGACATCAAAAGCGAAAAAAAAAAGTTTTTAACTTAGTGGTTATAATTTGATTGAAATAAAATTATTCCCATTCAATTAGTAAGTTGAGTAAATAACATTCGATTTTGTAAACCGTTTTCGAATTTATTGAACGAATTATCATGCGTACCCTCGTATAACCTCAAACACTCTTGTAATAACGTACGAAAAAAAAAAAGTTTTTTTAACCATTTATTGCTTGCTCTTTATAAAGTAAATTGTGAACTCTTAAAAAAGAACCGTATAAACGATCATTGCGCTCTCTTATTAAAGTTTAAACAATGGAATATTTGTTAAAATTTTAAAAAAATCTTATAAGGTTAATAAAAAAAAAACAAAAAAAAGTTATTAAAAGATACAAATTAATGCGTTCTCTTAAACATCAAACTATTGGTTTGTGTTTAAATTCAAGTGTTTAACACATTGAATAAAATTAAAGTGAAAATTGAAAAAAAATTAAATATCTCTTCACAAAAGGATAAAAAGGAAGAGAAACCAATTTGAGTAATTTTACCCTGAACAACATACTGGAAATTCTGTTCAAGCTCTTACTCAACACCAATATTCCAAGTGATTGCTTTTGGAAATTACGGAAAAGAGACGTTGGAAGAGAAATACAGTCAATCACGATTAAAAGGAACGCTAAGTTAAAATCACAAAGGAAAGGAAAATTGTTGATGAATTTGTTAGTTACAAAATTTAGAGTAAAAATTTGCCTGTATAACACAAAATTAAAATAAAGAATGGGAATGCAAACATAAAGGTAAATTAAATTTGTTTGAATTTAATTTATGATAAAAATTGAAATTTAGTTCAGTTTAAACTGACCGCCCATGCCATAATTTATTTTTATGAATACATAATATATTTTTATAAATAATTTTTTTTCAATTTACTGTTGCGGATTTATCAAACAGAATTAAATAAATTAAGGAAACTTAAGAATCGCAAGTAAAAAGAAAAAAAAAAATATACATATATATGTAAGAGTTTAAGTGTTGTTTTGTGAAAGTACTCTGTTTAATTAACAAACGTGTGCTAATTTCATTTTACTCAATTTTTCTTGATTATTGGTTGATGTGCATTGTTAACACAAGAACAGACCTTATGTTGGGAAGATTCCTGGAATATACATAATCTTTAGTTCCAGTGTGATCATATGGTCGATTGCATGCAAGTGCAAGAACAGACCGGTTGTTGGGAAGTATCCTGGAATATACATAAGTTCGTTCCCATAAGTAAAAGGTCTCATACACTCGCTTGCACATATGGTGGCACACTCGAATTAAAAAGTTGGGAATAATAAAAATTGAAAAAAAAATTTTTCTATATATGAATATATTTTTTTTACTTTTATTTATTAAAATTTAATTAAATACAACATTTACATTATAAAAAAAAAATAATAAATAGCATTAACAAATAAAATTCAAATTTCAGAAAATTAAATGGTTTTTTTTTAATAAGAATTGCCGTTGCGTATAAAACTAAGCTATCCCTTTGTGCACGAAAACGTAAAATAAATGGGTTTAGAAATCATTTGCATAAACAAATTTATAATGAAATATCAATCAATTTATTTTATTTAAAATTAATTGAACCTATGAACAAAACTTTTTTTTATTTTCAAAGTAATTTGCATTAAAAAAATTAAAAGAGGAAAAATTAAATGATTAATTGTCAATCACTGACAATGTTATAAATCATTACATAGAAAAGAAAGCGTATATTATTCATCCAATTTAAAAATAATCTCAATCATAGTGGAAACTAATTGAATTATAACGACCATTAATTGTTTTGTAAATCTTTATTGAGGTTAAAGTCAAGTAAAATAATTCCCTATTATCATTAGGCCCTATTAACTCATAACCCTCATAACTGTTCTTCTGGCACATTTGTGAATACAAATTACCAGAGTTACTATAATCCCATAGCCCCGTAAATATCTAAGGAGAATTTGAAACTAGAATTTGAAGTCTAGTACTATACTCAGATAGCCCAAATTGTTGAAAACAATTAACTTCTCCTTAAATTTCATACATAAATGCTATTTATTCACATATTAGGATAGAATCATATATATCAAATTTTTAATAGCAAGCTTTTTATGCCTATAATATAATCAAGAGTTAGCATTTTTGCATATAGAAGCCTTCAGCAATAACTATTCATCACTGCTTGTTCGATTGATTGTTGTAAATTTTACGGAAAAATTAGACAACCTAACTAGATTATGCTCTAGCCCTTAGCTCTATAAAGCAAGCGTGAACCCAAGCCCATTGCACCCTACTTAATCCTATAAGTAAACTAGAGTAATAATATCTAGTGCGATTCGTAAGCCCTGATCCCTACAATAGTTTCATAGGCAGGTTTAAAGTACATCTACATTTGAAACTAGATTGATAATTAATAATATCTAGTGCTATTATATAGCCCCTCACACTAACCATAACAATTACAAGGTTATATTCGCAAACCAGAACTTGTAAAAAATCCCATTTTTTAAGATGAATACAACAGGGCAAAATACTTCTAACCCTATTCAAAAAAATCAATTTGTATTTAATTGTGATCATTTACTCCAGTTTTGCCAAAAATTTAATACGATTCATGTTGAAGAACAGACTGAATCTGTGCTCGGGGTCAAGTTAAAAGACTTGGAAACAAGATGGGCCAAGCTAGAATCATCGTATCAGGAGGTAATGACAGCTTCTGAAAATGTAATAGGCCCAGAGTTTAAAGATATAGCCAGAACAAATTTTGATGCTTGTACTGAAGCTTATTATCATTGCAACTCGCAAATCGTAGATTTGGTGAAAACCTTTCAAAGTGACACTTCCCATATGCAAGGCTTCAATACAACGGCACCATTTTCTTTACCCCAGCGGGCTTCCACTCAAAACTTTGTTGCCGACACATCGTTTATTAAACTTCCACCTTGTGATACCGAAATTTTCAAAGGCAGCTATGAACAATGGCCTTCGTTTCGTGACATGTTCACGGCCGTGTACATAAGCCACCCTACGCTTACCCCAGTTACGAAACTGTATCACCTCAGGAATAAAACAAGAGGGGAGGCAGGGGCCATAGTTAAAAGATATCCTCTTTCTAATGAAAATTTTGAACTAGCGTGGAATGCTCTTACAACACGCTATGAAAACAAAAGAGTTTTGATTGACAACCAAATTAAGATATTATTTGATATACCCTCAGCAAAAACTGAAGAAAGCGAATCAATTCGAAGAATTCAATCTTCAGTTAATGATTCCCTAGCAACTCTCAGAACGCTTGGCGTCGACGTGGAGAGCTGGGACCCTATTCTGATTCGTCTTATCTCTACTAAACTTCCACATGTAACATTATCGTTATGGGAGCAATCTCTCACTTCACCACGTGAGCTTCCCAAGTGGACCCAAATGTCCCAATTCCTTGTGGACAGATATGAAGCGGTAGAACGTCTTAATGGCATAAAAGCCTCTAAAGATTGTTTTACGTTGTCAGATTCACCCAATCTTGATGTACAAACGTACATGTCGCAAGATAACTTAAGCTTATCTTGTAAGTTATGCAAAGAAAATCACTCTTTGAGAATATGTCCAAAATTTCGAGCCTTTACGGTACAGCAAAGAGTAGATTATGTATTTAAAAACAAATTTTGCAATAATTGTTTGGCCTCGTCTCACCTTAAATCAAATTGCAAAAGCAAACATACATGCTTACAATGCAAAAAATCCCACCATACCCTACTGCATATGAGACAAAGAGTACAAAATCCCACTCAATCGGCCGAAACCGCGCAATATAGAGACTTTGCAACAAGTCGAAGCGGTTCAAATCAAAATTCGTCCCGAGATAACACTCAAATTTCTAGAACCAACACCCAAAATAGTACGTAAAGCTCTAGTACAAATAACCAGGACAATGTTCCTAGAACCTCAAGACAATTTCAAGCCAATTGCGCTATGAGCAATGAAAATATTTTGTTGCGAACTGCCTTAATGCAAATAGAAAGCAGAGGTGAACTTTTTACTATAAGGGCACTAATTGATCCCGGTTCTCAAAGAACCTTTTTAACGGAAAGAGTTCGTAATCGGTTACAGCTACCCTTCGAAAACTCTCATTTCGAAATAATCGGTATTGGCGGGCAAAAGCAAAAGGCAAATAAAGAATGCACATTTGTTTTATACGCCAGAAGGTATGACTTGAGTGTCCCTATTAAAGCCATTGTGCTGCCAAAAGTTACAAAAAGACTTCCAGCATGCACTTTTGATATACCTTACTCAACCGATTTGGCTGAATTAGATCTAGCAGATCCAACGTTTAATGAATCTTCACAGATAGATTTAATTCTGGGAAATGATTATGAACACTCCTTAAACATTGAAGGTATAAAGAAAAACATTTGTGGTCAAACATCGGCCTACAATACGATCTTTGGCTGGGTGCTGAGTGGTCCCATGAAAACTCAATCGATTCAGACGTTCACAACGACAGTTGCTAAAGCTGAAACTTCCGAGCTAAATGCGCTTTTAAAAAGTTTTGGGAGCAGGAAGAAATTCCGATAACTCCCTCAAGGTCAGTGGAAGATGAATTTTGTGAAAAATTTTATATCGAAACAACAACTCGAGATGAAAATGGTAGATACGTCGTTCGGTTACCATTCAGACCTGATTTTCCAGACAAAATATTTCTAGGGTCATCTCGATTCATAGCTTTGGCTCAGTACTCGAGCATGGAAAAATCACTGGCCAAAAATCCCGACCTTCAGTCACAATACAAGGCTGTTATAAAGGAGTACCTCACTCTTGGTCTTATGGATGAAACATCGCCTTGTGAAATTAACTCTGATGGTAAATATGGTTCATTTTATTTACCTCACCATGGTGTAGTGCGCCCGGATCACAAAACAACAAAACTAAGAGTTGTATTTAATGCCTCTAGGAAAACAAAATCGCAATTTTCGCTGAATGACGTTTTATATACGGGGCCTACACTGCAAAGCGATTTAATCTCAATAATTCTCAATTGGAGAAGATATAAATATGTTTTTAATGGCGACATTGAAAAAATGTATCGCCAGATACGTTTACATCCTGCTGATACACCGTTTCAGAGGATTTTGTTTCAGCCAGACGATAACGGCCCGATTAAAGACTATGAATTGAAAACGGTAACATTCGGAGTTAACTGTGCCCCATATCTCGCAATTTGGACCCTGTTGAAACTCTTGATTCTGAATCCACACACCCTAAAGCAGCATCAATACTGCGCTCAGAGACCTATGTCGATGACATTTTGACCGGAGGTCATACCTTAGAAGAAACCTTAGAAGCCCAAAGTCAGCTGATTAAAACCCTAAAGTCAGCGGGTTTTCCTCTTAAGAAAATTACCGCAAATAATCAAAACCTTTTATCCCATTTACCTAAAGAGGATCTGTATAATTCAGAATTCCTTCGTTTTCACGATACCAGTTCCACAAAAACCCTTGGTATTAAATGGAATGCCCTAACAGACACATTTACTTACACATTGAACATTCCACAAAAAATACCAAACGTCAGATTCTGTCTTCAGTGGCAAAACTCTTTGATCCAGTAGGATGGATCACGCCAATAGTAATAAGGGCAAAAATTCTCATACAACAATTATGGCTAGAAGGCCTAGATTGGGATGACGAAGTATCTTTTGAGTCACTGCAAACCTGGAACACCCTAGTCCAGGATCTATCACAAGTTAAACTAATTTCTATCTCAATATGGTTACAGTATTTGCCCTCTGACACCATAGAAATTCACGGGTTCTCAGACGCTTTCAAAGCGGCATACTGTGCCACGGTATACATGCGTTGTGAGAACAGTAAACACAATACGTTCTCTAATTTAATAGTAGCTAAAAGCAAAGTCGCCCCGATACAGACAATTTCACTACCACGGTTAGAGCTCACAGGTGCAGTCTTGCTTGCAAACCTGGTTAAGTATGTCATGACATCGTTAAAGCTAGAGACAAAGCAAATATATTTATGGACAGACTCGTCCATAACGCTAGGTTGGTTGTCAAAGCCTCCCTCTGCATGGGAAACGTCGCGAATAGAATCTCTCAGATTCACAGTTTGGTACCAGATGCGACGTGGCGACACGTCCCTACTCACGATAATCCTGCCGATATAGGAACAAGAGGCTGTAGACCTCAAGACTTGGTACACAATTCCCTTTGGTGGCATGGACCAGCATGGCTGACTAAACCCGCAACAGAATGGCCAAAAAGAAATCCCCTAAAACCTTCAGAGGTACCTACAAATTTAACGTAAGAGCTGCATACTGAAGTTCAGGATGACGACATCCTGAGTAGATTCTCTTCTTATAGTAAGGCTTTATTCGTTGTATGTTATTTATTCAGGTTTTATAAAAAATGCAAGGAACCTAAAGGGGTAAGGTCTCAGTCACAGAATCTAATAAATCTAACACATGAGGAAATGAAATTTACAAAATTGCGCCTGATTGCCTTGGCTCAGGAAGAGTACAAATGTCTGCAAGCCGGTGAAAATGTGCTAAATAAAAGTCCTCTAAAACCTTTAAACCCATTTTTGGACTCATATTCAATTATTAGGGCAAATGGCAGACTAGTCCAGTCAACTCTCCCATATAATGAGCGGTACCCTATAATATTACCAGGTAATTCGCAATTTTGTCAACTGTATTTACAATATTTGCACACATTCCTCTATCATGCTGAATGCAGCCAAATGTGCAGAATCATACAATCTGAGTATTTTGAATCGAGGCTTAAACCACGAGTAAAACGCATAATTCGAAAATGTAAAATTTGCATTATTCAAAAACAGCAAGCCTGTTCTCAGATTATGGCTCCCTTACCACCTGAACGGTGCACTTTATCACCACCATTTGAAACAACAGGAGTTGACTTTGCTGGGCCATTTGAGCTGAGAATATCGCCTTTACGCAAATCCACTTACGTAAAAAGATACGTATGCGTATTTGTATGCTTTAGTACTAAAGCTGTCCATTTGGAGGCATGCTCTGAACTTTCTTCAAAGCCGTTTCAGGCTACATTTGCTCGTTTCGTCGGGAGGCGGGGCCTCCCCCGAAGGGTTACATCGGACAACGGTAAAAACTTTCTTGGTGCCAGTAGGGTGCTTGAACGCGAGTTTGCCACATTTTTACGAAACGCAGCTGAAGATATAGCACAAAAATATTTGTCCCATGGGTTTGAATGGAGATTTATTCCACCCCACGCTCCGCATATGGGCGGCTTATGGGAAGCCGCTGTAAAGAGCTTTAAATTCCATTTCAAGCGCATCGCAGGGGCTCAGAAATTCAATTTAGAGGAATTTTCCACCATATTGGCTCGGATTGCAGGTGTTTTAAACTCGCGACCAATTTCGGCATTTTCAGAAGACCCGTCGGACTTGACAGCCCTAACTCCAGGACATTTTTTAAGGGGTGCTCCTTTAATGGCCTTCCCCGAACAATCCTGCCAAAACATGTCTGTCATAAACCGATGGGAAAGGTTGAAAGTGATCAGTCACCAGGTTGCCATACGATGGAAAGAGGATTATTTGAAATCCTTACATAAGCGCAATAAATGGCAGAACTCAGCTCCAAACCGGCAGATAGGCGATTTAGTAGTCATAATTGACGACTTGTTACCTCCCCACGAATGGCGTCTAGGGAGGATTGAAAGGACCTTTAGTGGTACTGATAAGAACGCTCGTATAGCAGAGGTACGCACATCCTGTGGGCTAGTGACGAGACCCATAGTAAAACTATGCTATTTGCCGTTTTTGAGTAACTGATGTTACGTTGTACGTAGTGTCCATATCGCGCTCATACCTTGTCTTTATATTAAACTTTTTCGTATATTTCGCAATGACTGATGAATTCACATAAATTTTTATTTACTATTAATAACATTTAATAAAACTATCCTAATTCTCCATTCCTCTCATCCAGCCTCTTAATTCCCCGTCTACTAATACAACACAACCATTTCCCATTCCATCCGATATTTGCATCATTTACTAACTGAATGTTATATGTTTCTTTTCTGTGTCTTCTCTTTAGTAGCAGGTCTAATCGCAGATTAACCGCCACACGAGTGCCAAGCCCAAGACGGGACCCTAGTGGCGAGCGAAGTCAGCCGCGGGACTTAGAGGTATTTTACTGTGTGATCTGCCGGGGGTATCACGGATTAAAATACTGCCGGAGGTTTCAGAAGATGTCAGTAGAAAGACGGCGTGAAGTGGTCAGCAACTTGCGCTATTGCTTTAACTGCTTGGCCAGAAGTCATTCGTTAAACTCGTGCACCTCAGAGGAAGCGTGCAGACGGTGCAACCAACAGCATCACACGATGCTGCATTTGTCGACTCGCCAACAGCAGCAGCAAGAAGCCACGGTGGTCATGAGAACCACCCCTGTCAGGGCAATTGCCTCAAGCAGAACCCCAGCAGATCCACCCACAGAATGAGGACTCAAGAACGTAACCAACTCCAACAACAACGTCACCAGCACCAACAACAGCGTCGCTAGCAACAACAGCGTCGCCAGCAACAACAGCGTCGCCAGCAGCAACAACGCCGTCCACAACAAAATCAACGGCACACTCAACAGCTTGCAGCGCAACAAGCCAATAGGCCAGAACCCCGTTTAAATGGACGACTATTGGCCGAGGCCATTAAGTCACTGGCCAACGTTTTGTGTGTGAAATACAACGCATAAGCGGCAGAAAAAGGCCTGGGCCGGCGCCATGTTCAAACTAGATTTGAACAATACTTTATAATATATAGAAAATAAATTAATTTGCAAATTTTTAATTAATAATATGGTAAATGAATTTAAAATATTTAATCTGAAACTACAGGCATACTCTTAAAAAATAGGAAAATAAAAGGTATATACATACATTCCTCAAATAAAGACAAATAATTTGGGAAGAGATCCATAACTAATTAACATTTATTTATTTGTTCCCCTTACCCTACAATTACTATCACTCTTATGAGTGATTGTAATTATAACCTTCCAAAGCTAATAAGCAAAATTCTAGTGCCCAGCAGTTCGGACCTCTAAGG
Organism: Pollenia griseotomentosa; assembly: GCA_963931875.1. Lineage (NCBI taxonomy): Eukaryota > Metazoa > Arthropoda > Insecta > Diptera > Polleniidae > Pollenia > Pollenia griseotomentosa. Next base: position 166,331,467 of record OZ007560.1, on the reverse strand, counting down.
AAGGTTATTTGGCTCTTCTGTGTCAATCACTACGACACAGAATTAAATTGGGCATGATTCCCGACGCAAGGTGAATGTTATATGGACGCATTTTTGTTCATTGACCTTTATCCTCCATTGTTTTAACCTTATTTCTAGTTGAAATATATGATCCTATAAGTAACGTGATGCTTCATGACGGTTTTCGTGCACGCTTAGAAAGACTGTGTCATCCGCAAATGTTGAAGTCTGTGTGTAATTGTTTGTTGGCATGTCCGAAGTATAAATTAAGTATAATAGAGGGCCCAGAATGCTGCCCTGTGGGACTCCAGCGCCAATTGGCTGAGGTGAACTAAATAAATTTCCTTCTTTAATAATAAATTGACGACCGACTAAGTAGCTTTCTAATAGCTTGTGTGTGTTTGCTGGTAAATTTTGTTTCAATTTATGTAATAAGCCTTCATGCCAGACTTTATCAAAAGCTTGTGAAACATCGATGAAGAGAGCGGAACAATATTTTCTTTCTTCAAAGGCTTTTCTTATTGCGTTTACTATACGATGGGTTTGTTCAATTGTGCTGTGTTCTCTTCTAAGGCCGAATTGGTGGTTAGGAATACATTTGTTTTCATTTAGAATTGGGGTTAATTTTGACTCTAACAGCTTCTCAAGCAGCTTTGAAATATTTGAAAGTAAGCTTATAGGCCTATAAGACTCAACTTTTGTGTGATCCTTTCCTGGTTTAGGTATCATGATGACTAAGGAAACCTTCCACTTTTGAGGATAGTATTGAACGCGTAAAATTGCATTAAAAATTAAAAGAAGAATTCTCCTTGCTATGCTCGGTAGCTCGAAAAGCATTTTGTTGCTGATCTTATCAAAACCAGGAGCCTTCTTGGGGTTTAACTCACAAATAGCCTTTTCGATTTTTCTTATCTCAAATCTTAGGGGAACAGCTGATCTAGCAGCAACAGGTGGTAACTCGACCGCAATATCGTGAGATATGTTTGGGGTTAATACGTTTTTTAACAAACAAATTTCCTTTTTCAACATCATTTCTTGCCCAACTTCCATTCAAGTTTCTTAATGGCGGATTAGAGACAACTGGCCTTTTGAGATTTCTAGCTGCACGCCATAATGAGTAGTCTGATTGTGGAGTTGCATCAAGTTCCTTAAGATATTTTTCCAGAGAAGCCGTTTTCTGAGTCTGCAGTAACTTTCTCAGCCTTTTTGTACAGTCTTTTAGTAAGTTCTTTAGTTGAGGGGATCTGTGCAATTGCCACTCTCTACGATCTCTCCTTTTTTCAGACAAGAGACGCTCGACATCTGTGGAATATATTTTAATATTTTTTGTTTTTTTTTTTTTTTTGGGGGCTATACTGGAATGTTGAACAGCTAGTTTCAGAAAACTGTCAAAATTGACAATAGAGCGATCTATATACTCCGGTGTGCTAAGCGGAATATTTTCTGTGCAATGGGTACTGAGATATTTTTTATATTTTAACCAATTTATTTGTGTAGCTGACGTCGCTATGTAACCAGAGGGAGATTCAATTCTATTGGTGTTTTTTATAGTAACAATTGTAGGTGTGTGATCAGAGGATAATTCTAAGGAAGCTTTAACGTGAATCATTTCTGTGGGGATGTTTTTAACCACGCCAAAATCGATGACATCTGGAATTTTTTGCGGATCAGCAGGCCAATATGTTGGTTGGCCGCTCGCGACAACATTTAAATTCATTTTAGAGATTGTATTAAACAAAACACGACCCTTTGGTGTTATTAGTCGTGACCCCCAGAAGTTATGTTTAGCGTTATAACCGCCAGCAAACAGGAAATAGAGCACTAATGACTTATAATATTTGTAATATTGGTTTTCTGATGGTGGTGAATATAAGGATGATATTACTATGTTTCGATTTAGCTCTTTAACACAAATGTTCGTTGCTTGGAGATAATCTTCACGATGATCACACATTGGGTAGTGTTTAATTCAGTTTTTTATTAAAATGGCAGAACCTCCACAAGCTCTATCTCGAGGGTCCTTGGTATCATATAGTGTATAACCATTGATTTTAAACGTATTTCTTGAGGTCAAATGAGTTTCAGAAACCATCATGACATCAATTTGTTTATTTTTAAGAAAGTATTCTAATTCATTTTTATGTTGGCGGATGCCGTTTGCGTTCCAAAAACAAATTTTTAAACTGTTCATGGCTTGTTAAGTACAGCTTGCAATAACATCGATTGTATTCTAAGAATTTCCTGCATCATATGACCCATTGTGTTCGTAAAATTATTTACTGTTTGCACTAATGTTTCCATCGTTTTTTCTAGACGACTTAGATTAGAAACTGGAGTTTCATTATTACTTGACGGAGCGCATTGCATTGGTACATGGTTTGATTTAAAGACGTTAGCATAAGAGTTTATGTTATTACTAGGCTGCGGAGCCTGAAAGTCATTACTGTTTACTTGATTTGTTACCTGCATTTGTGGGGGATTAGTTTTCGGTCCAACCGACTGCTTGACGATAGTATATACAGGGAATCCTCTTTAATTTGCAGTGTGATTATCACCACAGTTGCTGCATTTTTTTACGTTGTGGTCGGTTTTAGACTTATCGCAAAGAACTGTACCATGTAATTCACCACATACTACGCAAACAGGGGGTAAGTTGCAGTATGCCATAGTATGGCCAAATTCTTGGCAGTTCAGATATTGAACGGTACTACCTCTTTTGTGCGGCTCCTCTATAGTTATTTTTCTATACAGAATGTATTTTAAATTATAGATGGGATGCGTTTCATTTTTTTAAAGCTTAACGTCGCCGGGTTCTAACTCCACTCGAAATAGTGGTTGGGGATTTTTTCCCTATTTTTAATATTTACTACATGTTTTATTTTGAAGCCTTTTTCTTCTAGGAATGTTTTTATTTCCTCTGGGTCCATACATGAGTCAATTCCCTTTATAACTATCTGAAGACCTTTACTGCTCTTCAATTGGTATGTAAAGGGTGTTTTTTTAAGCTAGATAGAACTTTAAATTGTAAAAAGTAACACAAAAAATTAAATTTGGATGAAATATTTTTTTTATCGTTTCAGTATACTCTGACAAATCATCATGAATAAATAGACTCACGCTTGAACAACGCTACGAAATTGTCCAAATTTACTTTGAAAATCAGACGTCGATTCGCGCAACTTATAGACGCAAAATTGTGTTCAGCGATGAGGCGCATTTTTGGCTTAACGGGTTTGTTAATAAGTAAAATTGCCGCATATGGAGCGAGACCAATCCACAAGAGACCCCATTACATCCAGAAAAATGCACCGTTTGGTGCGGTTTTCACGCTGGTGGCATCATCGGACCTTATTTCTTCAAAAATGAGGCCGGTGCTCGCGTTACGGTCAATGGAGATCGTTACCGCACCATGATCAATGATTTTTTGTTTGAAAATATCGATGACATTGATCCGGAGGAGATGTGGTTTCAACAGGATGGCGCTACGTGCCATACGGCGAACGCAACCATCGACTTATTGAAATCAAAATTTGGCGATAAGTTGATTTCGAGAAATGGACCTGTCAATTGGCCTCCAAGGTCGTGCGATTTGACACCTCTCGATTATTTCCTGTGGGGCTACGTGAAGTCACTGGTTTATGCTGATAAACCAGCAACAATTGACGCCTTGGAGGCCAGCATTGTTCGTGTTATTCGTGACATACGGCCAGCAGTGCTCGAAAAAGTGGCCCAAAATTGGACGTCCAGAATGCGCTTCGTCAAGAACAGCCGCGGTGCCCATATGCCCGAAATCATTTTCAAATGTTAATGTCACGTATTGATCTTTCGAATTTTTTGTGTTATTTTTTACAATTTCAAGTTCTATCGGGCTTAAAAAAACACCCTTTATAAAAGCTTTTTTTAATGCTTCCAATTTTTTTAATTATTTTGCGATAATCATTCTCATGATTAACTTGTATTTTTGTTTCGTTTATACTACCACGCTTGATAGCAGCTACGTAAAACGAATTTTCACCTATGACCGATATCAAACTCTTTATAAGCTCATTTGAATTTTGCTCCCTGAGATATATCGAGGGAGGCTTGGACGACATGTCATGTTTGGTGCTTCTGAGGATTCATCCTCCAGAATTGCAAAACGATTTTGTGAATTTATTCTATCCAAAGATGGAACTTTTGAGGCCGAAGCAACAGCTGAAGAGGTAGGGCTACGACCCCGTTTAAGCACTGTTATAAACCTGTCCATACCAACTTGTACTTGAGGCTTTTGACAACTTTTTAGTAGAGGGTTTTCCATAGTGACTGTGTTTAAATTCATGGTATCATTTCCTACTAAAATTGTTTTTGCCGTCGCGGCAATACTTGCGGGCTCGGCAACACTTGTCCCAAAAGACAATTTCATGTTTTTCAGTGTATCACTATCCACTGTTGTTGTAAAAACTGACGGTGAAAGGGAACGTGTTCGAGTAATTGGCTTAGCCGCTAGGTAGTTAATATTGTTTTGTTTTATTTATTTCAACATTATTTTCGTTAGCATGCACTGTCACATAAACATTTCTTTCATTTAGTATTATTATATTTTCATTGTTTTTACTCATGCAATAAATTGTTTTTGTTTTTCACCGTTTTCATGTGCTTTTAATATATTTATTATTTATTGTATTTTACAACAACGCCAAAAATATGAAATTTAAATTAGACTTATTTTTATATATTATTCAAGTCGTTATACAAATTTTTTATATTATTATTATAGTTAGAACGTATAAACGCGCTATTTTTAGCGCGCTAAATTGAACTTAAATTAAAGTCGATGCATATCTTAGAAAAAATCTAGGATTTATTGAAACAAACTAAATCTATCTATATAAAAGAGTTGCGTGAGTGACTGAATCACCACAATACTAATTATTGTTAAAGCTAAGGCACGAGCTCTATGTGTTCATTTGTCCTTCAAGTTCTGCTGAAAAAGGTCAACAAGAAAAAGAAAGACAAAAATGAAAAAAACAAAAAATGTACTTTGGACTTCAAGAAAAATTCTTGACAAAAGTACGAAGAAACAGAAGTAAGGAAAAAACATGTAAAATCAATTAAAATGGATAATTATTTAAAAAAGCAAATTTCGATCTACCAAAAGTTAAAATACAATTTGGTTTAAGGATTGATGTTTGACTATTGACGTCAGCAGTCGTCGATGGCTGCGAGTGTTAAACGGAAAATCCATCTGCGGAGATCGAGTGGTTGTGATCGAAACATGTCATGGTAACCTGCCGGCCAGGGTTCGAGCCCCGGCCACGGTCAAGAATGAAAGATTATCAATAACAATTTTAATTAATTTTCATGTTGTAAAATTCCTTTCTTCATAAAAATAATATAATGAAAATTAAATTTGATGAACTTAAGCCTAATTAAAAATATTATATTAATTATTCTAATAGTTTGTTGCAATATTGTTATTATTTATTATTTAAATAACATTTCCGGTTACTTTGTTATATTGTTAAAAGCCGAAAACTCTCCCATACACCAAAAACAAGAAGAAGATATTATTCTCTATAAAATGACAAAGTTGCCATATCTATTCACAATATTTTACTATTTAAACTTGGCCGCACCTAAGTTTAGTTCTGCTCAGCCAGAATAACTCAATTTTAATGATGAGTAGAGAGACATATTCTGTTGCTCTCTTTCTTTTGAATAAAACAAGATTTACTTTGTTAGCTACTTTGTTATCTTCTCGTCCACACGGAAATCAACAATCCTTCAAGGTATATTTACACAAGGTAGACTCATTTGGGAGTGTAGACATGCTGCTCTATAAAACGAACCGAGTTGTCAAAATTGTTCATATAAAACAAAAACAATTAACGCACACATGTACAAATTTTGGCTCATATACACGCAATTTGACGTTGGGGTTCCAACTAGGGGTAAACATATTTTTTTTTTTTTTTTTTTTCTCATTATTTTTTTATTGAATCTTCATATATTAAATATGAACTAACAATAATTAATCAAATCTTAACCTAAAACGTTATTTTATGTCCTGCCAGTGCCAGACAAAAATTTTCTTCATCACGGGTTGTGTTCACTTATATAGGTGTTTATTGCTCATCTAATTGGGTAAGTGCTGCAGTGTCTCTTCTTCTTAAGCGAGTGTGGCCGCCATGGTTAAAAATATTTCGAGCTAGTGGATTTGGGTGTTGTTCAAGCCTTTTTAAATATTTTACTGCATATTTTGTAATCATAGTTTTTACTAATGGAACATTGAGATCCTTGTGAATATTTGAGTTTTTAACATACCAAGGGGCAGCTGTGATTATTCGAAGAAGTTTATTTTGGCGCCTTTGAATTTTTTCGATATTAGAGGCCGAGGCAGTGCCCCATAGTTGAATACCGTAGCACCAGATTGGCTTTAAGATGGAGTTGTAAAGTAAAAGTTTGCAGTCGAGACTTAGGACAGAGTTTCTTCCAATAAGCCAATGAATTTGGATGGCTTTTAGTTTCATTTGAGATAATTTTGCCTCTATATGGCTTTTCCACGTTAAACGGCGATCTAGATGAATACCAAGGTATTTTACATGCGAATTTTGAGGCACTAAATGATTATTGATTTTAATAGGGGGGCATGTTTCCCGACGCAAGGTAAATGTTACATGTACGCATTTTTGCTCATTGACCTTTATCCTCCATTGCTTTAGCCACAGTTCGAGTTGAAATATATGATCCTGTAAGTAACGAGATGCTTCATAACGGTTTTCGTGGACGCTTAGAAAAGCTGTATCGTCTGCAAATGTTGAAGTTTGTGTATAGTTGCTTGTTGGCATGTCCGAAGTATAAATTAAGTATAATAGGGGGCCCAGGATGCTGCCTTGTGGGACTCCAGCGTCAATGGGCTGAGGTGAACTTAAGAAATTTCCTTCTTTAATAATAAATTGACGACCGACTAAGTAGCTTTCTAGCAGCTTGTGTGTGTTTGCTGGTAAATTTTGCTTCAATTTATGTAATAAGCCTTCATGCCAGACTTTATCAAAAGCTTGCGAAACATCGATGAAGAGTGCTGAGCAATATTTCTTTTCTTCAAATGCTTTTCTTATGACATTTACTATTCGATGAGTCTGTTCGATTGTGCTGTGTTTTCTTCTAAATCCAAACTGATGGTTTGGAATACATCTATTTTCACTTAAAATCGGTGTTAATTTTGAAACTAATAATTTCTCAAACAGCTTTGACATATTTGATAATAAGCTAATAGGCCTATAAGACTCAACTTTTGTATGATCTTTACCTGGCTTTGGTATCATGGTAACTAAGGAAACCTTCCATTTTTGAGGATAGTATTCGAGGCGTAAAATAGCATTAAAAATAAAGAGAATAATTTTCTTTGCTATGCGAGGTAGCTCTAAAAGCATTTTATTACTGATCTTATCAATACCAGGTGCCTTCTTAGTGTTTAAGTCACAAATAGCCTTTTCGATTTCTCTTATCTCAAATCTGAAGGGTATAGCTGCTCTAGCAGCAACAGGTGGTAACTCGACCGCAACATTGTGAGATATATTTGGTGTAAATACGTTTTTTAAATGATCGACAAACAGGTTTCCTTTTTCAGCATCATTTCTTGCCCAACTTCCATTTAAGTTTCTTAATGGTGGCTTAGAGACAACTGGCCTTTTGAGATTTCTAGCTGCACGCCACAATGAGTAGTCTGATTGTGGAGTTGCATCAAGTTCCTTGAGATATTTTTCCAGTGAAGCCGTTTTCTGAGTCTGCAGTAACATTCTCAGCCTTTTTGTACAGTCTTTTAGTAATTTCTTAAGTTGAGGGGATCTGTGCAATTGCCACTCTCTACGAGCTCTCCTTTTTTCAGACAAAAGACGCTCGACATCTGAGGAATATATTTTATTATTTTTAGTTTTTTTGGGGGCAATACTGGAATGTTGTACAGCTAGTTTTAGAAAACTGTCAAAATTGACAATAGAGCGATCTATATACTCCGGTGTGTTAAGCGGAATATTTTCTGTGCAATGGGTACTAAGATATTTTTTATATTTTAACCAATTTATATGTGTAGCTGACGTCGCTATGTATCCAGAGGGAGATTCAATTCTATTGGTGTTTATTATAGTAACTATTGTAGGTGTGTGATCAGAGGATAATTCTAAGGAAGCTTCAACGTGAATCGTTTTTGTGGGGATGTTTTTAACAACGCCAAAATCGATGACATCTGGAATTTTTTGCGCATCAGCAGGCCAATATGTTGGTTGGCCACTCGCGACAACATTTAAATTCATTTTAGAGATTGTATTAAACAAAACACGACCCTTTGGTGTTATTAGTCGTGACCCCCAGAAGGTATGTTTAGCGTTATAATCGCCAGCAGCCAGGAAACAGGGCCCCAATGACTTATAATATTTATAATATTGGCTTTCCGATATTGAAAACCTAGGTGGTGAATATAAAGATGAAATTACTATGTTTCGATTTATCTCTTCAACACAAATGTTCGTTGCTTGGAGATAATCTTCACGATGATCACACATAAGGTAGTGTTTAATTCTGTTTTTTATTAAAATGGCAGAACCTCCACAAGCTCTATCTCGAGGGTCCTTGGTATCATATAGAGTATAACCATTGATTTTGAACGTATTTCTTGAGGTCAAATGAGTTTCAGAAACCATCATGACATCAATTTGTTTATTTTTAAGAAAGTATTCTAATTCATTTTTATGTTGGCGGATGCCGTTTGCGTTCCAAAAACAAATTTTTAAACAGTTCATGGCTTGTTAAGTACAGCTTGCAATAACATCGATTGCATTCTAAGAATTTCCTGCATCATATTACCCATTGTGTTTGTAAAATTATTTACTGTTTGCACTAATGTTTCCATTGTTTTTTCTAGCCGACTTAGATTAGAAACTGGAGTTTCGGCATTACTTGTCGAAGCGCCTTGCATTGGTACATTGTTTGATTTTAAGACGTTGGCATAAGAGATTCTGTTACTACTAGGCTGGGGGGCCTGAAGGTCATTACTGTTTACTTGATTTGTTACCTGAGGGGGATTAGTTTTCGGTCCAACCGACTGCTTGACGAAAGTATATACAGGGCATCCTCTATAATTGGCAGTGTGATTGCCACCACAGTTGCTGCATTTTTTTACGTTGGGGTCGGTTTTAGACTTGTCGCAAAGAACTGTACCATGTAATTCGCCACATACTACGCAAACAGGGGGTAAGTGGCAGTATGCCTTAGTATGGCCAAATTCTTGGCAGTTCAGACATTGAACGGGACCACCTCTTTTGTGCGGCTCCTCTATAGTTACTTTTCTGTACAGAATATATTTTAAGTTATAGATTGGATGCGTTTCATTTTTTTTAAGTTTAACGTCGCCGGGTTCAAACTCCACTCGAAAAAGTGGTTGGGGAATTTTTTCTCTATTTTTAATGTTTAATACATGTTTTACCTTGAAGCCTCTTTCTTCAAGGAATGTTTTTACCTCTTCTGGGTCCACACATGAGTCAATACCCTTAATCACTACCTGAAGACCTTTACTGCTTTTCAGTTGGTATGTATAAAAATTTTTTTTGAGTGCCTCAAAGTTGCTTACAATTTTTCGAAAATCATTCTCATGATTGATTTGTATTTTTGTTTCGTTTATACTACCACGCTTGATAGCAGCTACGTAAAACGAATTTTCACCTATAACCGATATTAAACTCTTTATGAGCTCATTAGAGTTTTGCTCCCTCAGATATATCGGGGGAGGCTTGGACGATTTTATGACGTTTTGTGCTTCAGAGGATTCATCCTCCAGAATTGCAAAACGATTTTGAGAATTTATTTTATTAAAAGATGGTACTTTTGAGGCCGAAGCAACTGCTGCAGAGGTAGGGCTGCGTCCCCGTTTAAGCACTGTTATGTACCTGTCCATACCAACTTGTACTGTAGGCTTTTGAGAAGTTTTTACTTGAGTTATTGAGTTGTCCATAGCGGCTGTTTTGGGGTTAACTGTTTCATCACTTATTAAAGTTTTTTTTTGCTCTGTGGCAACGCTTGCAGTTAATAAATTTGTTATTGTATTACGATCGACCGTATTTTTAAACAAAGAGGGTGAGAGAGAACGCGTTCGAGTAATAGGTTTAGCCGTTAAATAATTGCTATCATCGATTCTTTTTTCTACGTTTGTTTCGTCAACACTCAATGTAACATACGCATTTCTTTCGTTATGTTTTATTGTTTTTGCATTATATGCATTCATAAGAGTTTTTTTTTATATATTACTGTTTGTTTAAATGTGCTCTTCTTTTTATTTGTTGTTTAAAAAAAACCCCGAGAATAAAAAAAAGAATAAAGAAAACAAGAAATGTTTTTGCTTAAAATGTATGTATGTATATGTATGTGTGTACATACATATATTTTTGTTAATTGTAATTTTTAATATTTGTATTAAAAATTTTATGTTCACTTATTAAAAATTATTTTAAAGCGTCTGTTCATTCGCTGATCTTATATTATTTAAAAAAGATAATAATATTATTATATCATAAATATACACTTATTTATGTTAAAAAAAAAAACCGTAAGCCGAGTTAAAAAAAAACACGTCTGCATTCAACGAGCACGCAAGCAGAAAAAAAAGGGGTAAACATATGACAAACATATTGGCCAACGAGTTTACCTTGTGTAAATATACCTTGCAATTCTTTTATGTATTTAAACATCGGCAACAACACGAATCACAACACTGGTAAAAGCGACTCGGAAAATAACAACCAGTATATAAGCAACACTGGCAGGAGCAACAACACTGACTACATTAAGGCCCCTTTCAGACTCGACAAGTTAGTTGCGCAAGTTACTTGCCGACAACAAAATAGTCTGTACAAATTTTTTTTCTTTACCCCGACCTTACCGCTAACGTCTACAAACCGAGAGTTGCGCAAGTCTATTGCGAGTGTGAAAGGGGTCTAACAATAAAATTGATATTAGTACCAATAATGCCATAAACAACACTGACAATAATAGAAACAACACCGGCCACAACAATGCAATACAAATCAATAGGCGCCACAACAACACTAATAACATTACCAGCAGCAATAAAACAACTGATACCATTGCTAAAAGGCTTGGAACGTTAAGAATATCTTCAACTTAACAGTAATAAAAGAGTTTCATAATGATTCCAGATTTCTACAAGTAATAGATCATGCACACAGCACAAGACAGAGAGCTGATGGGAGATACAAAGTTGAGAGATATAACAACAACTATGGAAAAAACACGTTACAAGTTACCTTACCAACTATATTAAACAATCTTTCAGAACATTCCCAATAAATTATTAGTTGCTTTTGTTTGGCTGCAGGTCCACGTAAATAAATAAAATAAAAAATAAAAATTCGTGATATTTTCACGATTTAATACCATAATAATTATTATTAATATAAAAAAAAAAACAAAACATAATATTACAAAGATAATTACATGTAAGCAATTAAAAAATATAATAAAATCAAAACTTCACAATAACACTTGTGCCACTAATTAGATTTTCTTAACTAAATCTAGTTTATCGATCGTCTGTTTTTGTTTATTAATTGTCTGTGTATGTGTGCACAATTTTCTGTGTTTTGTCGGTAATTGAGACGAAGCTGTGGATTAACATCAATAATATGTAGCATCTCTAATGAACATATATCTCCTTGAATAATTTCTCTCTTCATGTAATATTTTTACTCCTTCAAAATGTGGTTTGTGATTTTTTAGCGTACAGTGGGTTGCTAGTGCAGTTTTTTGTTCAATAGGTTTATGGACAGATTGTCCGAGTTTAGACGAGCGAACATTTGGAAGGAAAACATCTGGAATTTTCTTTTGTTTTTTCATTTGCGGTCACACAGACGAACATGTTGCCGGAAACATTCTGTTACTTTTGTTGTTGTTTTCTCAAAAAGCAAAGTAAATGTCAACAAAGAAAATGAGAACAAAGCGTGTCGCCGAGTACCGAACACAAAAACCATTCTCTCTTCCCCAACCGTAATTTGCTACCAAACAAAATGTTTCCCTTCCAAATGTTTCCCTGTCTAAATGAGCACATTTATGCGAAGATATTCTTGTCTTAAGTTTTGTTGTTGTCGTTCCAACGTATACTTTATTGCATGTATTGAGCCCGTCACCACCACATTTGACTTGTCTTCCTTTTTCCATCTTTCTGAGAGTCCAGAAACATATGATATGCTTTTATACCTTTTTGGTTCTCTTACCACCTGTTGCCTGTTGTTTTTTGCACGTTTTATAAAATATTTAATTGTCCTTATTGGGAAGTCATTCATGGTTAAAATATTCGTTATTTTTGTCAAGTACAGTGCTCGTTGAATGCAGACGTGTTTTTTTTTAACTCGGCATACGGTTTTTGTTTTCTTTTAACATACTTAAATAAGTTTTTATAAAATCATAACATTATTTATTAAATAAATAATATAATATCAGCGAATTGGACGCTTGAAAATAATTTTTAATTTGTGAACATAAACGTCAATAATTAAAATAATAAAAGTTACAATTTAATAAAAAAAATTATGTATGAACATACATACATAAACATACATACATACATTTTAAGCAAAAACATTTCTTGTTTTTGTTTATTCTTCTTTTTTATTATCGGGGTTTTTAACAACAAATAACAAGAAGAGCACAATTAAACAAACTGTAAAATAAAAAAAAAACTCTTATGAATGCGTACAATGCGAAAACAATAAAACATAATGAAAGAAATGCTTATGTTACAGTGAGTGTTGACGAAACAAAAGTAGAAACAAAAAAAAGAATCGATGATAGCAATAACTTAACGGCTAAACCTATTACTCGAACGCGTTCCCTCTCACCCTCTTTGTTTACAAATACGGTCGATCGTAATACAATAACAAGTTTGTTAACTGCAAGCGCTGCCGCAGAGCCAAAAAAAACTTTAATAAGTGATGATACGGTTAACCCCAAAACAGCCGCTATGGACAACTCAGTAACTCAAGTAAAAACTTCTCAAAAGCCTACAGTACAAGTTGGTATGGACAGGTACATAACAGTGCTTAAACTGGGACGCAGCCCCTCTGCAGCAGTTGCTTCGGCCTCAAAAGTACCAACTTTTGATAAAATAAATTCTCAAAATCGTTTTGCAATTCAGGAGGATGAATCCTCTGAAGCACCAAACGTCATAAAATCGTCAAAGCCTTCCCCGATATATCTTAGGGAACAAAATTCAAATGAGCTCATAAAGAGTTTGATATCAGTGATAGGTGAAAATTCGTTTTACGTAGCGGCTATCAAGCGTGGTAGTATAAACGAGACAAAAATACAAGTCAATCATGAGAATGATTTTCGCAAAATAATAAACAACTTTGAAGTACTAAAAAAAAACTTTTATACATACCAACTGAAAAGCAGTAAAGGTCTTCAGGTAGTGATTAAGGGTATTGACTCATGTGTGGACCCAGAAGAGGTAAAAACATTCCTAGAAGAAAATGGCTTCAAGGTAAAACATGTAGTAAACATTAAAAGTAGAGAAAAAATTCCCCAACCACTTTTTCGAGTGGAGTTTGAACCCGGCGACGTTAAGCTTAAAAAAAATGAAACGCATCCCATCTATTCTTTAAAATACATTCTGTACAGAAAAGTAACTATAGAAGAGCCGCACAAAAGAGGTGGTCCCGTTCAATGTTTGAACTGCCAAGAATTTGGCCATACTAAGGCATACTGCTACTTACCCCCTGTTTGCGTAGTATGTGGTGAATTACATGGTACAGTTCTTTGCGATAAGTCTAAAACCGACCCCAACGTAAAAAAATGCAGCAACTGTGGTGGTAATCACACTGCCAATTATAGAGGATGCCCTGCATATACTATCGTCAAGCAGTCGGCTGGACCGAAAACTAATCCCCCTCAAATGCAGGTAACGAATCAAGTAAACAGTAATGACCTTCAGGCTCTGCAGCCTGGTGGTAACAGGGCCTCTTATGCTGGCGTCTTAAAATCAAACAATGTACCAATGCAAGGCGCTTCGTCAAGTAATGACGAAACTCCAGTTTCTAATCTAAGTCGTCTAGAAAAAACCATGGAAACATTAGTGCAAACAGTAAATAATTTTACAAACACAATGGGTAATATGATGCAGGAAATTCTTAGAATGCAATCGATGTTATTGCAAGCTATTCTTAACAAGCCATGAACTGTTTTAAAATTTGTTTTTGGAACGCAAACGGCATCCGCCAACATAAAAATGAATTAGAATACTTTCTTAAAAATAAACAAATTGATGTCATGATGGTTTCTGAAACTCATTTGACCTCAAGAAATACGTTTAAAATTAATGGTTATACTCTATATGATACCAAGGACCCTCGAGATAGAGCTTGTGGAGGTTCTGCTATATTAATAAAAACCCGAATTAAACACTACCCAATGTGTGATCATCGTGAAGATTATCTCCAAGATACGAACATTTGTGTCGAAGAGCTAAATCGAAGCATAGTAATTTCATCTCTATATTCACCACCTAGATTTGCAATATCAGAAAGCCAATATTACAAATATTATAAGTCACTAGGGGCCCTGTTTCCTGGCTGCTGGCGATTACAACGCAAAACATACCTTCTGGGGGTCACGACTTATAACACCAAAGGGTCGTGTTTTGTTTAATACAATCTCTAAAATGAATTTAAATGTTGTCGCGAGCGGCCAACCAACATATTGGCCTGCTGATCCGCAAAAAATTCCAGATGTCATCGATTTTGGCGTGGTTAAAAACATCCCCACAGAAACGATTTACGTTGAAGCTTCCATAGAATTATCCTCTGATCACACTCCTACAATTGTTACTATAAAAAACACCAATAGAATTGAATCTCCCTCTGGTCACATAGCGACGTCAGCTACACATATAAATTTGTTAAAATATAAAAAATATCTCAGTACCCATTGCACAGAAAATATTCCGCTTAGCACACCGGAGTAAATAGATCGCTCTATTGTCAATTTTGACAGTTTTCTAAAACTAGCTGTTCAACATTCCAGTATTGCCCCCAAAAAAAACCAAAAATAATAAAATATATTCCTCAGATGTCGAGCGTCTTTTGTCTGAAAAAAGGAGAGCTCGTAGAGAGTGGCAATTGCACAGATCCCCTCAACTTAAGAACTTACTAAAAGACTGTACAAAAAGGCTGAGAAAGTTACTGCAGACTCAGAAAACGGCTTCTCTGGAAAAATATCTTAAGGAACTTGATGCAACTCCATAATCAGACTACTCATTATGGCGTGCAGCTAGAAATCTCAAAAGGCCAGTTGTCTCTGATCCGCCATTAAAAAACTTGAATGGAAGTTGGGCAAGAAATGATGTTGAAAAAGGAAATCTGTTTGTTAATCATTTAAAACACGTATTTACCCCAAACATATCTCACGATATGGCGGTCGAGTTACCACCTGTTGCTGCTAGAGCAGCTGTTCCCCTAAGATTTGAGATAAGAGAAATCGAAAAGGCTATTTGTGATTTAAACCCCAAGAAGGCTCCTGGTTTTGATAAGATTAGCAACAAAATGCTTTTGGAGCTACCCAGCATAGCAAGGAGAATTATTCTTTTAATTTTTAATGCTATTTTACGCCTGGAATACTATCCTCAAAAGTGGAAGGTTTCCTTAGTCATCATGATACCTAAACCAGGAAAGGATCACACAAAAGTTGAGTCATATAGGCCTATAAGCTTACTTTCAAATATATCAAAGCTGTTTGAGAAGCTGTTAGCGTCAAAATTAACCGCAATTCTAAATGAAAACAGATGTATTCCTAACCACCAATTCGGCTTTAGAAGAGAACACAGTACAATTGAGCAAACCCATCGTATAGTAAACGCAATAAGAAAAGCCTTTGAAAAAAGAAAATATTGTTCCGCTCTCTTCATCGATGTTTCTCAAGCTTTTGACAAAGTCTGGCATGAAGGTTTATTACATAAATTGAAGCTAAACTTACCAGTAAACACACACAAGCTGTTAGAAAGCTACTTAGTGGGTCGAAAGCTTATTATTAAAGAAGGTGATTATTTAAGCTCTCCTCAGCCAATTGAAGCTGGAGTCCCTCAGGGAAGCATCCTGGGCCCACTTTTATACTTAATATATACTTCGGATATGCCAATAAACAACTACACCCAAACTTTAACATTTGCTGATGACACAGCTTTTCTAAGCGTGCACGAAAACAGTCAAGAAGCATCTCGATACCTACAGGATCATATATTTCAACTTGAACTGTGGCTAAAGCAATGGAGGATAAAGGTCAATGAGCAAAAATGCGTACATGTAACATTTACCTTGCGTCGGGAAACATGCTCCCCTATTAAAATCAACAATCATTTAGTGCCTCAAAATTCGCATGTAAAATACCTCGGTATTCATCTAGATCGCCGTTTAACGTGGAAAAGCCATATAGAGGCAAAATTATCTCAAATGAAACTAAAAGCCATCCAAATTCATTGGCTTATTGAAAGAAACTGTGTCCTTAGTCTCGACTGCAAACTTTTACTTTACAACTCCATCTTAAAGCCAATCTGGTGCTACGGTATTCAATAATGGGGCACTGCCTCGGCCTCTAATATCGAAAAAATTCAAAGGCGCCAAAATAAACTTCTTCGAATAATCACAGCTGCCCCTTGGTATGTTTAAAACTCAAATATTCACAAGGATCTCAATGTTCCATTAGTAAAAACTATGATTACAAAATATGCAGTAAAATATTTAAAAAGGCTTGAACAACACCCAAATCCACTAGCTCGAAATATTTTAAACCATGGCGGCCACACTCGCTTAAGAAGAAGAGACACTGCAGCACTTACCCAATTAGATGAGCGATAAACACCTATATATGTGAACAGAACCCGTGATGAAATAAATTTTTGTCTGGCACTGGCAGGACATAAAATAACGTATTAGGTTAAGATTTGATTAATTATTGTTAGTTCATATTTAATATATGAAGATTCAATAAAAAAATAATGAGAAAAAAAAAATAAAAATTTTTGTTGTATTGTTTTTATGGAATTCCGTGTCACTCATTTTAAGAACTCGTCGTATGAAATTTTGATGCTGTATTTTATAACAATTTTTCCAGGGTGCTTAGAACAAAAATTGATCAATCGTCCCGAGGATGTTGGTTTTCGATACCAATTAACTTTTAAATTGTTCCCTTTTCTAATAGCAATTGCGTCTAAGTATGGTAGTTAATTGTCAATTTCTTCCTTCATGGTAAACTGTATTTGTCCATTCAATGATTTTAGTTTTTCGATGGTGTCATTTATTCTGTCCTTTTTTAATATTGCGAATAAATATATTTTCATATTTCATAATTATAATAATCAGTTCAGTTTGTGCTTTGTTGTGAAACGGAAGTGAAATTTCAACCCCGCATACGATTTTAATTAATTATTAATTAAATTTGATTTTGGATTATAAATATTAAGCGAATGGACGCTAGAAAATATATGATATTTTTATTTAAATTATTTAACATAAAAGTGAACAATTAAAACGAAAAATTAAATAAAGATAAATAAAAATAAAGTAAAAATATATACATATGTACGTATGAATGTTCATACATGTGTATGTATACATATTCTGTGCACAAACATTTAGTTTAAATTTCTTATTTTTGGCGTTGTTGTAAAATACAATAAATAATAAAAATATTAAAAGCACAGTAAAACGGTGAAAAACAAAAACAATTTATTGCATGAGTAAAAACAATGAAACAACAATAAAATTAAATGAGAGAAATGTTTATGTGACAGTGCATGCTAACGATAATAATGTTGAAATAAATAAAACAAAACAATATTAACTACCTAACGGCTAAGCCAATTATTCGAACACTTTCCCTCTCACCCTCTTTATTTACACAAACGGTGGATAGTGACTCTTTAAAAAAACTAAAACTAGACCTGGTGACAAGTGTTACCAGGCCAGCAAGTATTGCCGCGACGTCAAAAACAAATTTAGTGGGAAATGATACCATAACCCAAAACACAAATGCAATGGAAAACCCCCTGTAAAAAGTTGTCAAAAGCCTCAAGTCCAAGTTGGTATGGACAGGTATATAACAGTCCTTAAACGGGGTCGCAGCACTACCTCTTCAGCTGTTGCTTCGGCATCAAAAGTGCCATCTTTAAACAAAATAAATTCCCAAAATCGCTTTGCAATTCTGGAGGATGAATCCTCTGATCTAATAAAGAGTTTAATTTCGTTGATTGGTGAAAATTCGTTTTATGTACCCGCAATAAAGCGAGGTAGCATAAATGAAACGCAAATTCAAGTGAATCATGAAAATGATTTTCGCAAAATAATTAACAAATTTGAGGCACTTAAAAAAAGTTTTTATACATACCAACTCAAGAGCAGTAAAGGTCTCCAGGTGGTGATTAAGGGAATTGATTCATGCGTAGACCTAGAGGAAATTAAAAGTTTCTTGGAAGAAAAAGGCTTCAAGATAAAACATGTGGTAAATATTAGAAATAGAGACAAAAATCCACAGCCACTTTTTCGAGTAGAATTAGAGCCCGGCGACATTAAGTTAATAAAAAACGAAACGCATCCCATTTATGGTTTGAAATATATTCTATACAGAAAAATCACAATTGAGGAGCCGCACAAAAAAAATGGCCCTGTTCAGGGCTTAAACTGCCAAGAATTTGGCCATACAAAGGCATACTGCTACTTACCCCCTGTTTGCGTAGTATGTGGTGAACTACACGGTACAGTTTCTTGCGATAAGTCTAAAACCGACCCCAACGTAAAAAAATGTAGCAACTGTGGCGGTAATCACACTGCCAATTATAGAGGATGCCCTGTATATAATATCGTCAAGCAGACGGTTGGACCGAAAACAAATACCCCTCAAATGCAGGTCGCAAATCTAGTTAACACAAATGCAATTCAAGCCCCCCATCCTAGTAATAACAGAACCTCTTACGCTAACGTCCTAAAATCAAACCATGAGCCAATGCAAGGTGCCTCGCCAAGTAATGATGAAACTCAGTTTCTAATTTAATTCGTTTAGAAAAAACCATGGAAACATTAGTGCAAACAGTAAATAATTTTACGAACACAATGGGTAATATGATGCAGGAAATTCTTAGAATGCAATCAATGTTATTGCAAACTGTACTTAACAAGCCATGAACTGTATAAAAATTTGTTTTTGGAACGCAAACGGCATCCGCCAACATAAAAGTGAATTAGAATACTTTCTTAAAAACAAACAAATTGATGTCATGATGGTTTCTGAAACTCATTTGACCTCAAAAAATACGTTAAAAATAAATGGTTATATACTATATGATAAAAAGGACCCTCGAGATAGAGCTTGGTGAGGTTCTGCCATTTTAATAAAAACCAGAGTCAAACACTACCTAATGGGTGATCATCGTGAAAATTATCTTCAAGCAACAAACATTTGCGTTGAAGAATTAAATAGAAACGTAGTAATCTCATCGTTATACTCCCCACCTAGATATTCAATATCAGAAGGCCAATATTATAAATATTTTAAATTATTAGGACACTGTTTCCTGGCCGCTGGCGATTATAACGCTAAACATACCTTCTGGGGGTCCCGACTTATAACACCAAACGGTCGTTTTCTATTTAATATTATTTCTAAAATGGATTTGAATGTGATAGCGAGCGGACAACCAACATATTGGCCTACTGATCAGCAAAAAATACCAGATGTCATCGATTTTGGCGTGGTTAAAAACATCCCCTTAGAAACGATTTATGTTGAAGCTTCCTTAGAATTATCTTCCGACCACACACCAACAATTGTTACTTTAATGAACCCCAATAGAATTGTATCTCCAACTGGTTATTTAGCGACGTCAGCTACACAAATCAATTGGCTAAAATATACAAAATATCTCAGCACCCATTGCACAGAAAATATTCCGCTTAGTACACCGGAATACGGAGATCGCGCTATTCTTAATTTTGACAGTTTTCTGAAGCTAGCTGTGGAACATTCCAGTATTACCCAAAAAAAAACTAAAAATATTAAAATTTATTCCACAGATGTTAAGCGTCTCCTGTCTGAAAAAGAAGAGCTCGAAGAGAGTGGCAATTGCACAGATCCCCTCAACTTAAGAGTTTGTTAAAAGAGTGTACAAAAAGGCTGAGAAAGTTACTGCAGACTCAGAAAACGGCTTCTCTGGAAAAATATCTTAAGGAACTTGATGCAACTCCATAATCAGACTACTCATTATGGCGTGCAGCTAGAAATCTCAAAAGGCCAGTTGTCTCTGATCCGCCATTAAGAAACTTGAATGGAAGTTGGGCAAGAAATGATGTTGAAAAAGGAAATCTGTTTGTTAATCATTTAAAACACGTATTTACCCCAAACATATCTCACGATATGGCGGTCGAGTTACCACCCGTTGCTGCTAAAGCAGCTGTTCCCCTAAGATTTGAGATAAGAGAAATCGAAAAGGCTATTTGTGATTTAAACCCCAAGAAGGCTCCTGGTTTTGATAAGATTAGCAACAAAATGCTTTTGGAGCTACCCAGCATAGCAAGGAGAATTATTCTTTTAATTTTTAATGCTATTTTACGCCTGGAATACTATCCTCAAAAGTGGAAGGTTTCCTTAGTCATCATGATACCTAAACCAGGAAAGGATCACACAAAAGTTGAGTCATATAGGCCTATAAGCTTACTTTCAAATATATCAAAGCTGTTTGAGAGGCTGTTAGTGTCAAAATGAACTCCAATTTTAAGTGAAAATAGATGTATTCCTAATCACCAATTCGGCTTTAGAAGAGAACACAGCACAATTGAACAAACCCATCGTATAGTAAACGCCATAAGAAAATCTTTGGAAGAAAGAAAATATTGTTCCGCTCTCTTCATCGATGTTTCTCAAGCTTTTGATAAAGTCTGGCATGAAGGCTTATTACATAAATTGAAGCAAAATTTACCAGCAAACATACACAAGCTGCTAGAAAGCTACATAGTCGGTCGTCAATTTATTATTAAAGAAGGAAATTTATTTAGTTCACCTCAGCCAATTGGCGCTGAAGTCCCACAGGGCAGCATTCTGGGGCCCCTATTATACTTAATTTATACTTCGGACATGCCAACAAACAATTACACACAAACTTCAACATTTGCGGATGACACAGTCTTTCTAAGCGTGCACGAAAACCGTCATGAAGCATCACGTTACTTATAGGATCATATATTTCAACTAGAAATAAGGTTAAAACAATGGAGGATAAAGGTCAATGAAAAATGCGTCCATATAACATTCACCTTGCGTCGGGAATCATGCCCCCCTATTAAAATCAATAATCAAATAATACCTCAAAACTCGCATGTAAAATATCTCGGTATACATTTAGATCGCCGTTTAACGTGGAAAAGCCATAAAGAGGCAAAATTAATTCCAATGAAACTAAAAGCCATCCAAATTCATTGTCTTATTGGAAGAAACTCTGTCCTAAGTCGCGACTGCAAACTTTTACTTTACAACTCCATCTTAAAGCCAATCTGGTGCTACGGTATTCAACTATGTGGCACTGCCTCGGCCTCTAATAGCGAAAAAAATCAAAGGCGCCAATATTAACTACTTCGAATAATCACAACTTCCTCTTGGTATGTTAAAAACTCAAATATTCACAAGGATCTCAATGTTCCATTAGTAAAAACTATGATTACGAAATATGCAGTAAAATACTTAAAAAGGCTCGTATCGCATCCGAACCCACTAGCTCGAAATATTTTATATGAAAGCGGCCACACTCGCTTAAGAAGAAGAGACTCTGCAGCACTTATCCAATTAGATGTGCGATAAACAACTAGATAAGTGAACAGAACCCGTGATGAAGAAAATTTTTGTCTGGCACTGGCAGGACATAAAATAAAGTATTAGGTTAAGATTTGATTAATTATTGTTAGTTCATATTTAATGTATGAAGATTCAATAAATAATATTCAATAAAAAAATATTTCATAATTATCCTCGGTTTTTCGTCCATTTTATCCAGTGATATGTCAAGAAGTTGTTCCATATTTATATCAGCTATGACTGTTGAGGCTGGAGAGCCCATCGGCATCCCTTTTCTTTGTTCATAGATTTTGTCATCATACACTAAATATCTACTTTCTTTGATACAAAACCTCAAAATGTCCAAAAACAAATCCTTAGGTATATTTGTATGTGTCTCTAAAAATTTCCATATTTCTTCAATTGTCCTTAGCGCTAAATTAATCGGAATGCTTGGAAATAAGAAACCACGTCAAATGAAATAAGAACTTCGTCATCGGCGATGTATGTAAGTGTTATTTATTTTTGAACTAAATTCTACAGCATCATTAATATTATATTTTGAATTTTTTGTCAAGTGTTTTAATATGTCTACCATGTATTTGGAGAGTCCATAAGAGGGTGCATTTATCGACGAGCATATTGGCCTCAAAGGCATTCCATTCTTGTCAATATTAGGCAGTCTATATATCCTAGGAGCTATCGCAGTCTTTATGGTTAATTTGTGCTGCTCTTATATAATTTGTATACAAATAAGTTGTTTTAACTTTGTAAACTAGATGTCGGATCTTGTATTCATATTGTCTTTTGTGCGTGCCGGTCGTATTTTGGATAAGCTCTGTTTTAATACTGATTTAATAAGGTCAATCGTGTCTCAATAAATTCAATAGTTACACTAAAATGTTCAGAATTAAATTCTATACATAAAGTCTATATTTGTAAATAAATTAAAATTTATATAAATAATTACATTAAAGATAAACAATTTTGCTGAAGATTACAAATACAATATACATACATACTTACGAACCTTTATTGAAACATTCTAAAATTTGTTTTAAAAAAAAAAAAAAGAAAAAGAATAATAATAATAAAAAAACAACTAAGCAACACAATAACCAGTTCTCACATTTTACTTATTTTTAACAAACTACAAAAATAAAAACAATAAACAGTTTAACAGAACATTTACTCAAATCAAAACAAAAATAAAACAACAAACAACAACCAGTTCTCACATTTTACTTATTTTTAACAAACTACAAAAATAATACAATAAACGGTTTAACAGAACCCTTTCTCAAATCAAAACAAAAATAAAACAACAAATCTCATATTTGCATCAAGTGTAATTTTACCCAGCAAACAACTCCGTTACTAATTGAAATATAATCTATTAATTGATCTTTTTCTAAATGGCTTGTACAAAACCGAAATGCAGGAATAAATCTGAGGATCCATTGATTTCCTGTTGGGTATGTGATTCAATCTTTCATGGTAAATGCGTCGAGTTGGCTCCACGGACGGTCGATAATCTTCGCGAAGGTAAAGGACTCCGTTGGTGCTGTAAAAAGTGTATGGACTATGATGTAGAATTTTTTGCATTTTTTAGAAACTCACGTAATAAATTAGATGAGATAAATAACGATTTAAAGTGTCTTACAAAAAAATTCGTAGATTATAAAGAAATATTGGAAACATCGCTTCGTTCTCCCAAAAGGAAAAAGAAGACTATTGCGGTGAATTCGCCATCACCTAATGGTAATAATACTGACAATATTGATCGTAATGATGTCGATAAAGGTCTGAATATTGCACCGTCGACTTCATCAAATTCTATATTAGTAAATACTAATACTTATTCATCTGTCCTTCAGCACCAAAATTTGACAATACCCCAAGCAATTACAACTAACATGCCGCCAAACATTCATGTACCTACACCTAGCATGCCGCCAAACAAGCAAGCGCCTACACGGGCACTAAATATTGATGATCCAAACAATCAAGCGCCTACACGGGCACTAAGTGCTGATGTTCCAGATTTTATGCCTGGGAGTAATCCTCCTATGCTTAAGGTGATTTCTCCCAAAAAAACCATTTTTGTTGCACGTTTTGCATCCGAAACTACAACTGATGCCGTTGTTCATTATATTAAACATAAATTAGGTTACGATATTGATGTCACAGTTTTCAAATTTAAATATACTGAACGGAGAAGTAAATCCTCTTTTAAAATAATTGTTCCGGAGGAAAATTTTCAAACTATAGTCAACACTGACTTTTGGCCCCCTAATGCTATTATTCATGAATATGTTTATAATAATACTAATAATAACCGCTCGGATATTGTCTACCTACCGTCTCAAAATACTTCATCAAAAAACTAATTCTATTTCCTACTGATAATGCAATAAATATTATATACCAAAATGTCCGAGGTCTTAACACAAAATTAACATCTCTTTACGCAAGTAGTTTCGATTTTACACACCACTTTATTGTTTTAACAGAAACTTGGTTGAATGACAAGAAAATTATTCATAATGCTGAAATTTTTTGTCCGAAATACCAAATATTCAGATATGATCGTCCTCACAAGCTTGGTGGAGGAGTCCTTATTGCCGTACTAAATGCTTTTTCATGTGAACGCATTGAATTTTCGCAAAATGACAATATTGAATTTGTTGCCGTCAAAATTAATCTTTCAAATGGTGTTTTGTTTATAACTTGTTCTTACATTCCTCCTAACTCTTCCTCCGATATTTATGATGCACATATTTCGGCAATTAATACAGTTTGGCAGCTATCTAAGCCATATGATATATTTGTCGTTCTTGGAGACTTTAACCTTCCAAATTTATCATGGAATTCAACTTATGTACTAAATTACTTAATTCCTACTGTATCAAATGAATTTATTAAATCACTACTCGACTTTGGGCTCTTTCAAGTTAATCATTTTTTTTTTTTTTTTTTTTTTTTTTTTTCTCATTATTTATTTATTGAATCTTCATATATTAAATATGAACTAACAATAATTAATCAAATCTTATCCTAATTCTTTATTTTACGTCCTGCCAGTGCAAGACAAAAATTTTCTTCATCACGGGGTCTTTGTCACATTATCATATGTGTTTATCGCTCATCTTAATGGGTAAGTGCTGCAGTGTCTCTTCTCCTTAAGCGAGTGTGGCCGCTGTCATTTAAAATATTTCGAGCTAGTGGATTTGGGTGCAACTCTAGCCTTTTTAAATATTTTACCGCATACTTCGTAATAATAGTCCTTACCAGTGGCACATTGAGATCCTTGTGGATATTTGAGTTTTTAACATACCAAGGGGCAGCTGTGATTATTCGAAGAAGTTTATTTTGGCGCCTTTGAATTTTTTCGATATTTGAGGCCGAGGCAGTGCCCCATAGTTGAATACCGTAGCACCAGATTGGCTTTAAAATAGAGTTATAAAGTAGTAGTTTGCAATCGAGACTAAGAACAGAATTTCTTCCAATAAGCCAGTTAATTTGAATTGCTTTTAGTTTCATTTGGGTTAATTTTGCTTCTATATGGCATTTCCATGTTAAACGCCGATCTAGATGAATACCGAGATATTTGACATGCGATTGTTGAGGCACTAGTTGATTATTGATTTTAATAGGGGGGCATGTTTCCCGACGCAAGGTAAATGTAATATGTACGCATTTTTGCTCATTGACCTTTATTCTCCATTGTTTTAACCACAGTTCTAGTTGAAATATATGATCCTGCAGGTATCGAGATGCTTCACGACTGTTCTCGTGTACGCTTAGGAAAGCTGTATCATCAGCAAAAGTTGAGGTTAGGGTGTAATTGTTTGTCGGCATGTCCGAGGTATATATAAGATAAAAAAGTGGGCCCAGGATACTTCCCTGAGGGACTCCAGCTTCAATTGTCTGAGGAGAACTTAAAAAATCACCTTCTTTAATAATAAATTTTCGACCGACCAAGTAGCTTTCTAACAGCTTGTGTGTGTTAACCGGTAGGTTCAGCTTCAATTTATGTAGCAAACCTACATGCCAGACTTTATCAAAAGCTTGAGAGACATCGATGAAGAGAGCGGAGCAATATTTTCTTTCTTCAAAGGCTTTTCTTATGGCGTTTACTATCCGATGGGTTTGTTCAATTGTGCTATGTTCTCGTCTGAAACCGAATTGATGGTTAGGTATACACCCATTGTCATTTAAAATTGGGGTTAATTTGGACGCTAAGAGCTTCTCAAACAGCTTTGATATATTAGATAATAAGCTGATAGGCCTATATGACTCAACTTTGGTGTGATCTTTTCCTGGCTTTGGTATCATCGTAACTAAGGAGACCTTCCATTCTTGAGGGTAGTATTCAAGTCGTAAAATAGCATTAAAAATTAAAAGAATAATTTTCTTTGCTATGCTGGGTAGCTCCAGAAGCATTTTGTTGCTGATCTTATCAAAACCAGGAGCCTTCTTGGGGTTTAAGTCACAAATAGCTTTTTCGATTTCTCTTATCTCAAATCTTAGGGGAACAGCTGCTCTAGCAACAACAGGTGGTAACTCGGCCGCAATATCGTGAGATATGTTTGGGGTAAATACGTTTTTTAAATGATTAACAAACAGATTTCCTTTTTCAACATCATTTCTTGCCCAACTACCATTCAAGTCTCTTAATGGTGGTTTAGAGACAACTGGCCTTTTGAGATTTCTAGCTGCACGCCATAATGAGTAGTCTGATTGTGGAGTTGCATCAAGTTCCTTAAGATATTTTTCCAGAGAAGCCGTTTTCTGAGTCTGCAGTAACTTTCTAAGCTTTTTTGTACACTCTTTTAGTAAGTTCTTAAGTAACGGGGATCTGTGCAATTGCCACTCTCTTCGAGCCCTCCTTTTTTCAGACAAGAGACGCTCGACATCTGTGGAATATATTTTAATATTTTTTGTTTTTTTGGGGGCAATACTGGAATGTTGAACAGCTAGTTTCAGAAAACTGTCAAAATTGGCAATAGAGCGATCTACATACTCCGGTGTACTAAGCGGAATATTTTCTGTGCAATGGGTGCTGAGGTATTTTCTATATTTTAACCAGTTAATTTTCGTAGCTGTCGTCGCTAAGTGACCAGTCGGAGATACAATTCTATTGGGGTTCATTATAGTAACAATTGTAGGTGTATGGTCAGAAGATAATTCTAAGGAAGCTTCAACATGGATCGTTTCTATGGGGATGTTTTTAACCACGCCGAAATCGATAACATCTGGAATTTTTTGATGATCAGTAGGCCAATATGTTGGTTGTCCGCTCGCTACCACATTTAAATCCATTTTAGAAATTGTGTTAAATAAGACACGACCCTTTGGTGTTATAAGTCGTGACCCCCAGAAGGTATGTTTAGCGTTATAATCGCCAGCAGCTAGGAAACAGGGTCCTAATGATTTAAAATATTTACAGTATTGGCTTTCTGATATTGAAAACCTAGGCGGTGAGTATAACGATGAAATTACTAGGTTTCTATTTAATTCCTCAACGCAAATGTTCGTTGCTTGGAGATAATCTTCGCGGTGATCAAACATTAGGTAGTGTTTGACTCGGGTTTTAATTAAAATGGCTGAACCTCCGCAAGCTCTATCTCGAGGGTCCTTGGTATCATATAGTGTATAACCATTGATTTTAAACGTATTTCTTGAGGTCAAATGAGTTTCAGAAACCATCATGACATCAATTTGTTTATTTTTTAGAAAGTATTCTAATTCATTTTTATGTTGGCGGATGCCGTTTGCGTTCCAAAAACAGATTTTTAAACAGTTCATGGCTTGTTAAGTACAGCTTGCAATAACATCGATTGCATTCTTAGAATTTCCTGCATCATATTACCCATTGTGTTCGTAAAATTATTAACTGTTTGCACTAATGTTTCCATGGTTTTTTCAAGACGACTTAAATTAGAAACTGGAGTTTCATCATTACTTGGCGAAGCGCCTTGCATTGGCACATGGTTTGATTTAAGGACGTTAGCATACGAGGTTCTGTTATTACTAGGCTGCGGAGCCTGAATGCCATTAGTGTTTACTTGATTTGGTACCTGCATTTGTGGGGGATTAGTTTTCGGTCCAGCCGACTGCTTGACGATAGTATATACAGGGCATCCTCTATAATTGGCAGTGTGATTTCCGCCACAGTTGCTACATTTTTTTACATTGGGGTCATTTTTAGACTTATCGCACTGGACTGTACAATGTAATTCTCCACATACGACGCAAACAGGGGGTAAATAGCAGTATGCCTTAGTATGGCCAAATTCTTGGCAATTAAGACATTGAACGGGACCATTTCTTTTGTGCGGCTCCTCTATAGTTATTCTTCTGTAGAGAATATATTTTAAATTATAAATAGGATGCGTTTCATTTTTTTAAGATTAATGTCACCAGGTTCTAATTCTACCCGAAATAATGGTTGGGGATTTTTTTCCCTGTTTTTAATATTTGTAACGTTTTTTATTTTAAAACCCTTCTCTTCCAAAAAAGTTTTAATTTCAACTGGGTCCACGCATGAGTCTATGCCCTTGATCACTACCTGAAGGCCTTTGCTGCTCTTTAGTTGGTATGTGTAAAAGCTTTTTTTGAGGGCTTCGAATTTGTTAGTTAATTTACGAAAGTCATTCTCATGATTTACCTGTATTTTTGTTTCATTTATATTTCCACGCTTGATTGCAGCTACGTAAAACGAATTTTCACCTATTACCGAGATCACGCTCTTTATTAACTCACTTGAGTTTTGCTCCCTTAGATATATCGGGGGTGGCTTAGAAGATTTTATAACGTTTGGTGCTTCCGAGGATTCATCCTCGAGAATTGCAAAACGATTTTGAGAGTTTATTTTATCAAAAGATGGTACTTTTGAAGCCGAAGCAACTGCTGCAGAGGTAGGGCTGCGACCCCGTTTAAGCACTGTTATATACCTGTCCATACCAACTTGTACTTGAGGCTTTTGACCACTTTTTACTTGAGATGTTTGCATTGCATCTGTGTTAGAGTTCATGGTACCATTTGTTAATAAGATTGTGTTTGCCGTTGTGGCAACACTTGCAAGTGAGAGGTTTATATTTTTTAACGTATCACCATCAACCGTCTTTGTAAAAAGAGAGGGCGAAAGGGATCGTGTTCTAAAAATTGGTTTAGCCGTTAGGTAGTTACTATTGTTTTCTTTTGTTTTATTTATTACAGCATTGTCTTCGTTAGCATGCACTGTCACATAAACATTTCTATCATTTAGTTTTATTGTTGTTTCATTGTTTTTATTCATGCAATAAATTGTTTTTGTTTTTCACCGTTTAGCTGTGCTTTTAATATTTTTGTTATTTATTGTATTTTACAACAACAAAAAAAAAATAAGAACTTTAAACTAAAATGTTTTTGCTCAGAATATGTATGTATACATACACATGTATGAACATTAGTACGTATATATTTTTACTATTTTTCTTTATTTAATATTTTTTTCGTATTAATTGTTCACTTTTATGTTAAATAATTAAAATAACAAAATATATCATTTATTTTCAAGCGTCCATTCGCTGTTTATATAACAAAATCAAATGTGATTAATTAAAAATTCAAATTGTATGCGGAGTTAAGAATACACGTCTGTATCACAACAAAGCACGAACCGAACTTAATCATATTCATAATAAATGTGGGAGACTTCTGGACCTTGCTTTTGTTAATCAGCCGATGGATATACATGTACGAAATATACCTCCTCTCACATATCCTGAAGATCTCTACCATCCTACGATTGATGTTGAAATATATTTTCAAGCAAAAAAATTAGCACCTATTTCAAAGAGTTGCAGCCATAGTCTTAACAAAGTGTTTTGCTTTCCACGTACTAATTATACAAAACTTAATTATTTATTATCTAATGTCAACTGGAACAATATACTTTCTGGAAATAATTTCAACCATACTGTTTCTAACTTTTACTCCATTCTTTATGAATTCATCTCTAAAACTGTCCCAAAAGTAAATAGCTGTGATAAAAAAGGGCCGCCTTGGAATAATAAATTTTTAACCAATGCCAAAAATAAGAAAAATAAATGTTACAAGAAATATAAGAGCTCTGGAACCTTAGTTGATTTTAGAAATTACTCTATCGCGCGCTCCGAATATAATACAACAAACAAGTTGGCATATGATTACTACCTAGCTCGTATGAGATTAAAGTTGAAAACTAACCCTAAAGAATTTTATAAATTTATTAATTCGAAACGTCGAGCTTCTGCCTATCCAAAATTTTTTAAACATGGTTCCTGTATTACTGATGACGACACACTGATTAGCAACATGTTCGCGAATTTCTTTGCAACTACATATTCTAAAAAAACGTACGATAGTAATTCTCCCTATCCATTTAATTTATCGCATTCAGCTGGTATACATTTTTCATTTTTGAGTAATGAAACAGTTCTTTTAAACTTAAGATCATTAAAAGCGAGCAATAATTCTGGCCCTGATGGAATACCTAGTTGTATTCTTAAAAATTGAGCCGAAACTTTGTACGGCCCACTTACTACAATCTTCAACAAATCTATTGAATTGTGCTATTTACCCTCCGAATGGAAAAAATCGTTTATTATCCCTTTGTTTAAAAGTGGTAATAAATTCGATGTTGCAAACTATAGAGGAATTGCTAAGCTGAATGCTATTCCTAAACTCTTAGAAAAAATGTTAACCGACAGCTTATCACACCAAATTTCTTCGCTGTTATCTCCTTGTCAACATGGATTTTGCAAGTCGCGTTCCACGACAACTAATATACTGGAACTTACTACTATGGTAAATGATGGATTTTTAAAAAACATGCTAACAGATGTAATTTACACGGATTTCAGTAAAGCCTTCGACAAAGTGAACCATGAAATGTTACTATGCAAACTATCACTAATGGGATTTAGTTGTACAGCCCTAAAGTGGCTGCGTTCTTATTTATTTGATAGAACTCAACAAGTTAAGTTTAGAAATGTTAACTCAACAGACATATACGTCACTTCTGGTGTTCCCCAGGGAAGTCATCTTGGTCCTACACTGTTCACGTTATTTATAAATGACCTCCCATCTGTTATCTTGTATTCCAATGTACTCATGTATGCAGATGATGTCAAAATATTCAAGAGCTTTAACGACTCTAATCAACAACTTTTACTACAGTCTGATATTGATAAATTTTCCCAATGGTGTACAATTAATTTAATGGACCTTAATATTAAAAAATGTAAACATATGACGTTCTACAGAACTAACAAATTAGAATCTCGATACTATCTTAATGGAATTATACTTGAAAAAGTGGACAGCATAAATGATCTGGGCTTTTTGTTGGATCATAGGCTAAATTTCCGTAATCATATCGCTTTAACTGTTAATAAGGCTAACGGTGTTCTTGGTTTTATGAAACGGTGGTCTAGAGAATTTTCTGACCCCTATGTCACGAAACAACTTTATACATCTTTGGTTCGGCCAATTCTTGAATATGGATCAATTGTATGGGATCCTTACTATTCCATTCATATAAATAGTATTGAATCCGTACAAAAGCAATTTTTGATTTTTTGTTTACGTGGTCTTCGTTGGAATTCGTATGTTTTGCCATCGTATGTAAATAGACTTGCTCTTATTAAGCTGCCAACCTTAAAAAGCCGCCGTGTTATGCTGAGTATATCTTTTCTACTTGGATTAATTCATGGTGAAGTTGATTCTACGTTCCTGCTTGGTAAAATTAACTTTTGGGTTCCAAATAGGCCTACTCGTAACTTTCAACTCATCAGTCTTAACTACTACAGATCTGATTATGCTAATAATGACTCCTTTCGTCGCATTTGTGAAAAATTTAATAAATTGTATCATATTATAGATCTTTCTGAACGAAATGATATTTTAAAAAGAAAACTAATTTTGTATTTAAATAGTTAATGTATTCACACCTGTATTATATTCTTTAGTCTGTAAGGATTTATAA
The DNA here is from genome assembly GCA_963931875.1 of Pollenia griseotomentosa. Taxonomy (NCBI): domain Eukaryota; kingdom Metazoa; phylum Arthropoda; class Insecta; order Diptera; family Polleniidae; genus Pollenia; species Pollenia griseotomentosa. The sequence goes on along the minus strand of OZ007560.1, from coordinate 166,299,600 downwards.
TCTATAGACCAAATAAAATAAATAAATAAATAAAATCTCTCTTTAAACGATGATATGTGCAAAAATCTTGTAAAATAATTTTAATATTCTCTTCATATTCATTTTTGTCCATCGCTACTGTTTTACTAGCTGTTCCAACATTATTTTAATAACTATTCCATTAAGAATTAATTTAGAAAAGTCCAATCCAATCAAAATATCTTCTAATTTACATCGATATCCGAAAATATAATATTAAATTAAGAACCCTTAAGTTTTCATACGGCGTATGAGCTTCATAGCTCCCAAGCTAAAATCTTCTTGCCCTAAATTTATAAATCACTAATATTAGAATTTAATAAAAATTAAATGGATTTATAATATCTCCTTCGGTTCAAAAGTTACAGAGTTTTGGCCAACGAAAAACGATTTTCAGCCACTGTGCGATGGTACTTTTGAGGCCGAAGCAACAGCTGAAGAGGTAGTGCTGCGACCCCGTTTAAGCACTGTCCATACCAACTTGTACTTGAGGCTTTTGACAACTTTTTACTAGAGTGTTTTCCATTTCGTCTGTGTTTGAGTTCATGGTATCATATCTTACTAGAATTGTTTTTGCCGTCGTAGTAATACTTGCGGGCTCGGTAACACTTGTCCCAAAAGACAGTTTAATATTTTTCAGTGTATCACTATCGACTGTTGTTGTAAAAACTGACGGTGAAAGTTAACGTGTTCGAGTAATTGGCTTAGCCGTTAGGTAGTTAATATTGTTTTGTTTTATTTATTTCAACATTATTTTCGTTAGCATGCACTGTCACATAAACATTTCTTTCATTTAGTTTTATTGTTGTTTCATTGGTTTTACTCATGCAATAAATTTGGTTTTTGTTTTTCACCGTTTTACTGTGCTTTTAATATTTTTATTATTTATTGTTTTTTACAACAACGCCAAAAATAACAAATTTAAACTAAAATGTTTTTGCACAGAATATGTATACATACACATGAATGAGAGTATATGCAATCCGGCAACCTCGACGCGCAATAAAACGGGCCAAAGCAGCTAAAAAGCCAGATGTGGTTAAGTCGCTAACAGCTTCAAGATGAATTGCCTTCGTGGCGAAGCAAACAAAGAGACACACATAACCCTTCGTAATTCGATAAGATCGACCGGTAAAACTTTTAATTTCAAAAGGGCCAGCAAAGTCCACCCCCGTATTCGTAAAGGGCCTTCTCAAAGTCGTTCTTTCTAAGGGCAACGCTGCCATAATTTGTCCTTGTCGTACCTTCCGGTGTAAAACGCATTCTTTGCAGTTGTTGATACAGGCCTTTATTAGATTCTTGGCTTTAAGTATCCGATACTCATGTCGAACCACGCTGTGAACTAATCTTAACCCTCCATGATGTGCCATTTTGTGTATGAAGTCGACATACAAATGAGCCAATCTGCTTTTATTCGCTAATATTATTGGATGGCGTTCACTGTAGGACAAATTCATTGATGCGCTGTGGCGGCCGTTAGCCCAAATAACATCATGCTCATCAAGGAAAGGCGTGAGAGTTAACAACGGGCTACTTTTCTCAATCTGTCCCTTGGTAAGCAGATTATGGTTCCTTAACAGCAGATCTAGCAACATGTGCCTGAACGTTTTTTATTTCTTCTGTCGTCTCAAATTCTGCTGGTAATGAAGGCCACGAACTTTTCTTCAATATGAGCCAATGTGGACCATTCCACCAAAGACTGCAGCTCTTTTACTACACAGGAGTCAGCCCTCGGGTTGCTTGATCTGCAGGATTTTCTTGGGAAACTACATGGTTCCAGTTTTGATTGCCCACTTTTTTTTAAATGGTTGCCACCCTGTTGGCCACAAAAGTTTTCAAGTTGCATGGAGGTTTTTTTAACCAAGCCAGCACTATGGTTGAATCGGACCACAAATACAACTCATAATTTTTATTGAAAATAGGAGCGCAACACTATTGACTAACTTTGCTAACAATACCGCTCCACAAAACTCTGAACGTGGTATTGAAGGTTTTTTAACTGGGGCCACTTTCGATTTTGCAACCAATAAGTTTGAATAGATATTATCCCCCGTTTTAACTCTAACATTCAAGCCCGCTGCATAAGCTAATTCTGACGAATCACAGAAGCCATGAAATTTTATAATTGAACCAGGTGTGTACATAATCCACCGTGGAACCGTGATTTCGTTGATATCGTTATATCTACTAATAAAAGCTTGCCAACTTTGATAAGCTTCAGGTTTAATATTGTCATCCCCGCTGATCTTATCGAGCCACATCTGCTGCATTAGGATCTTCGCTATGATTATTACAGCAGCCAGCCAACCTGCTGGATCAAAGAGCCTAGCAATCACGGATAACACTTCCCTCTTGGTATAAGTAGATTTAAGTGAGATTTTTTCCGTTGTAAAATAAAAATAAGCAGCTGAAGCATTCCATCGAACACCTAGAGTCTTTGCATTACTTTCATCGTCAAAAAATCCTGGTTTATTAAATACTCAGAGGGCAGCCCTTCTAATATTTCTTTATTATTCGAGGTCCATTTCCTTAACTCAAACCCACCAGACTTTAATATTTCTATCAACTGATTTCGGGCCTCTAAAATATCTGGTAAACTGTGTGCACCCACCAGAGCGTCATCTACAAAAATACATACATTCCGTAATATTTCTGCCCCTAATGGGTAAAAACTCCTCATCACTTGCCAGTTGTAACAGGGTTCTAAGTGCCAAATATGGAGAACAATTGATGCCAAAGATAACATTTTTTAATCTGTAATCTATTATCTCTTCATCTGGAGAACCACGATGAACTATTTGTTGAAAGCAAGCATGCTCAGGGTTAACTAGAATCTGGCTGTACATTTTTTTTTATATCTGCATTAAATACCAGCTTATAAAACCTGCATTTAAGAATTAAATAAACTAAATCATTTTGAAGTACAGCGCCAACGTGCAAAATATCGTTCTGGCTTTTGCCACTAGTTGTAACACTGGAGGCATTATACACTACTCTCAACTTTGTTGTAGTGCTTTCTGGCTTAAAAACGCCATGATGAGGTAAGTAATAGATTGGGCCAATTTCAGGATATCCAATCTTCTCCATATGCCCCAATGTCAAATATTCTTTAATGACCTCATCATATAAAATCTTGTTTTGAGGTCTACACAACAATGCATTTTTAATTCTCAAAAATTGACTCAGAGCCATGTTTCTATTTGGACCAAGAGCTGATAAATCTGACTTAAATGGCAAATTGACTATGTATATATCTTCCCTCAGAATTTCTCCTAATTGTTGATCTAAATATTTCTTCACCTAACTTGTCTTCTTCTGAGACTACTGGTTTTTGAGAAGTTTCCTCAAGCTCCCAAAATTTTGCCAATTGCTCATCAATTGAAACTTTGGTTAAATAAGACCCTCTTACTGTACGATGTGGATTCGTTGGACCAACTAAATATGGTTTCTTGAGCCACTAGGGAATCAAAAATACCATGTTTCACCCCACTTCGTAGTATTGAGGGATAAACATCACCTCCTAACAATATATCTACAGAGCCACTTTTATAAAACGCTGGATCTGCAAACTCTAACCCTGGTTACTTGGGACCAGGGTACGAAAAAAAACTGTACATTTTCGTAACGTATTTTTCTAACACACAAGCTATAAAATTTTTTTTTGTGTATGTGAATGTGTACACAAACATATACGGTACACAGCGAGAGTGACCTGACGCACACAAACACTACGATAACGTACATAACATCTTTTAACGTACATGTACAGTATTTTTAGCGTACTTATCTGTACTTTTTATTGAAAACGTAGTGTTGTATATTAACGTGCGTGTGTGTGTGTGTATGTATTTTTTTAAAGCAAGAAAAATTTTATAAAATCAAAAAAGGCCAAAAATATGATTTGAAAGCGAGTTGTATAACAGGAGTGCAGAAATATAAGAAACATGCAAAAGTTCTTTATGCAGTATAGAAAAGAACATTGCAAGTAATGATCAGTTGTAAAGTGTTAAGAGTATGCGTATATGTAAATATGTATGTATACCCAGCGGGAAAAAGAGGGCATAAAGATGCCTTCTAGAAGGCCTCAGTACTTTCTTTTGGATGTACAAGGCCTGCTCGCTTAGTTGCATACTCATAGCTTTTTTACACACGTTGTCATTGCGGGGTAGGCCTTCCAGGTAATCTTAAATAGTCTTTTAAAAATTTATTTTAAAAGGGCTTCAAGTTATTGGCACTCTTGTGTGCCAAAAATATAAAAAAACGAGCCAAATTTACGGAAAAGGGGCCAAACCCCTTTGTTATAGAAATTTAATTGTGCACTTTTAATGGATATTTATTATAAAATAAATTATTTATTTTTAAATTAAATTCTCTATTTTATGTTAAAACCCACGAAAATGTTCAATTTATAAGTTTTCTTTAAACCAATATGGCGCTTAATATGTCAAATGTTATTGTATACATTTGTTTGCAACTGAGCAAATATGCACTACTAATTTTGCTCATGGTTTTTTTAGTGCAAACGAAGTAAAATAGAGCAAATTGCAAATACGTACATTTTCTTGTTGTGTTGTGCAAATGTGTGTATTTTTGCACGCATTTTCATCATTTGCACACTTTTCACTACCTATCGTGATTTCCCTTTATATTTTATACATAATTAATAGATGGTTTTAAGGTAAAAATGGTTTTTACGCTAAAAATCAGAAAACAATTAAGTTTTGATTGTGCATTTATTTTTTAAACTTTTTTTAACACTTTTTAGCAGTTGTTTTTAGATAATACAACTCTTCTTTTTAACGTATTAAACTCAACTCAAGATTAAACACAACCGTTCTGTATTCTCTTTTTGTCGTTTTTTTATGTAATTTTAATTGTATAACGCGCAAAAAAACTAAATATCTTAGTCCTTCTCTTCTCCCTTCTCATAGAAGGGAATGTGGAATATTGATCTTATCTTTTAAACCTACGGAAGACCCGAAGCCTTCTAAGAGAACTTATTTAGCAATTAGATCTGAATCAAGGCGAATTCACTAGAGAGTGAAGTCAGCACTACAACAACACTGCTTCTGTGGTCTGATTGTCAAAAATATTGCTAGTAAAAAAAGGTTTATTTACATAAAAAACTGTAGTTTATATACAAACTTTGACAACTACACCACGGAAAAAAAATAACCATATGTTGGCTCGACCCCACCTTCTAGTCAATTCGCCTTGATCAGTATGGTAATTGAATCAAAAAATGTCAAATCAGGCCTTTAATAAGGCCTGAATAAGAAGCTGTTCTGACTTTTCCCGCTAGGTAATTGTTTGTGCACATTTGTAAGTGGTAAATGAATCGTCGAAAATTGTTGTTGCGCTATACGTTATTCGAGTTTATTTGCAGAAAAAAAATTATTTTTACACTCATAAAATTATTACGATAATTGATTGTGGATTATTTAGTTCGTTTTTAATTTAATAAAAATATAGTTATTTTACGAATAACTATTCGGCGAATATCTTTAAACTTAAAAATTTAGAAATGTCAAGCCAAAATAAAACAATATTAACGTTTTATAAGTATGATAAAAATTTATTCTTTCAGCTACGTTATGCTCATTAACATTTATTCCCAAAGAATCAAAAGCCGGTTGAACTCATATTTTGAAAGCGTCCATTCCTTGTAAATAATTCTACAATCGCCAATTCAATGTTAGTTTGATTGAAATAGGTTGGAACTGTTTTGGTTTTTAAATCATTGACTTTATTTTTATTGCAACATAATCTGAATATAAAGTAGGGTGGAACCGCTTTAAATGTCTTTCTAGATTTCCGGTATGATTATTTAATTTTTTGTTTTACAACTTCCATTGCCACAAAATACATCACTTTCATCGATTAAACTAAAATAATCGTGCAAAAAAATTATTTTTATGGCGCGGCATCTTACTTTCTTTTCAATCAAATGTCAAATAATCACTAAAATGCATAATGATTGAAGTAAACTGAAAATTTCTAAATTTTCCGCGAAAGAGGTTGGTGCCATAATTATTGTTTAATATAATATTCTCCACGCAAGTGCATACAAAAAAATTAAAAAAAAAGATTTACCTAAAAGGTATGTATGAATATACAAAATAGCAACAATTCTTTAACTGAAAAAATTTTAAATTATAAAAAACAAGAGGAATCATAAATTTTTTTTCAAATAAACTCGAATAACGCAAAGCACAATAATAATTTTCAACTGTTGATTTACCACTTACAAATGTGCACAAACAATTGTTTTGAGGGCGCGAAAATTCCTTAATTTTCTGCGAATTTGTTGCTTTTGGGTTTTTTATGAATGATATTTCATCTGAAAGAGTTTGGTGCCATAAATATTGCTCATAAAAATAGTTAAGAAAAAAAATAACCATAAATGTATGAACAATTCTGTAACTGAAAAAAATTTTTATTATAAAAAACAAGAGCAGCCATAAGAATGTTTTTTTTTTCTTTCTGCAAATATACAAGGCACAAGTTAAAAATTCCCATAAAAAGGATCTTCACATATACTTAGGTAGGCGTACATATGCACATCAATTGTCTCAAATGTTATATACAATTATTTTACAGCGTTAATGTTGGCGCCATAAGTATTGCTTAGTCTGAGTTCATACGGCTCTTTCTCGGCTCTTTTTACACACGTTGTCATTGCGGGGTAGGCCTTCCAGGTAATCTTAAATAGTCTTTTAAAAATTTATTTTAAAAGGGCTTCAAGTTATTGGCACTCTTGTGTGCCAAAAATATAAAAAAAACGAGCCAAATTTACGGAAAAGGGGCCAAACCCCTTTGTTATAGAAATTTAATTGTGCACTTTTAATGGATATTTATTATAAAATAAATTATTTATTTTTAAATTATTTAAATTAAATTCTCTATTTTATGTTAAAACCCACGAAAATGTTAAATTTATAAGTTTTCTTTAAACCAATATGGCGCTTAATATGTCAAATGTTATTGTATACATTTGTTTGCAACTGAGCAAATATGCACTACTAATTTTGCTCATGGTTTTTTTAGTGCAAACGAAGTAAAATAGAGCAAATTGCAAATACGTACATTTTGTTGTTGTGTTGTGCAAATGTGTGTATTTTTGCACGCATTTTCATCATTTGCACACTTTTCACTACCTATCGTGATTTCCCTTTATATTTTATACATAATTAATAGATGGTTTTAAGGTAAAAATGGTTTTTACACTAAAAATCAGAAAACAATTAAGTTTTGATTGTGCATTTATTTTTTAAACTTTTTTTAACACTTTTTAGCAGTTGTTTTTAGATAATACAACTCTTCTTTTTAACGTATTAAACTCAACTCAAGATTAAACACAACCGTTCTGTATTCTCTTTTTGTCGTTTTTTTATGTAATTTTAATTGTATAACGCGCAAAAAAACTAAATATCTTAGTCCTTCTCTTCTCCCTTCTCATAGAAGGGAATGTGGAATATTGATCTTATCTTTTAAACCTACGGAAGACCCGAAGCCTTCTAAGAGAACTTATTTAGCAATTAGATCTGAATCAAGGCGAATTCACTAGAGAGTGAAGTCAGCACTACAACAACACTGCTTCTGTGGTCTGATTGTCAAAAATATTGCTAGTAAAAAAAGGTTTATTTACATAAAAAACTGTAGTTTATATACAAACTTTGACAACTACACCACGGAAAAAAAATAACCATATGTTGGCTCGACCCCACCTTCTAGTCAATTCGCCTTGATCAGTATGGTAATTGAATCAAAAAATGTCAAATCAGGCCTTTAATAAGGCCTGAATAAGAAGCTGTTCTGACTTTTCCCGCTAGGTAATTGTTTGTGCACATTTGTAAGTGGTAAATGAATCGTCGAAAATTGTTGTTGCGCTATACGTTATTCGAGTTTATTTGCAGAAAAAAAATTATTTTTACACTCATAAAATTATTACGATAATTGATTGTGGATTATTTAGTTCGTTTTTAATTTAATAAAAATATAGTTATTTTACGAATAACTATTCGGCGAATATCTTTAAACTTAAAAATTTAGAAATGTCAAGCCAAAATAAAACAATATTAACGTTTTATAAGTATGATAAAAATTTATTCTTTCAGCTACGTTATGCTCATTAACATTTATTCCCAAAGAATCAAAAGCCGGTTGAACTCATATTTTGAAAGCGTCCATTCCTTGTAAATAATTCTACAATCGCCAATTCAATGTTAGTTTGATTGAAATAGGTTGGAACTGTTTTGGTTTTTAAATCATTGACTTTATTTTTATTGCAACATAATCTGAATATAAAGTAGGGTGGAACCGCTTTAAATGTCTTTCTAGATTTCCGGTATGATTATTTAATTTTTTGTTTTACAACTTCCATTGCCACAAAATACATCACTTTCATCGATTAAACTAAAATAATCGTGCAAAAAAATTATTTTTATGGCGCGGCATCTTACTTTCTTTTCAATCAAATGTCAAATAATCACTAAAATGCATAATGATTGAAGTAAACTGAAAATTTCTAAATTTTCCGCGAAAGAGGTTGGTGCCATAATTATTGTTTAATATAATATTCTCCGCGCAAGTGCATACAAAAAAATTAAAAAAAAAGATTTACCTAAAAGGTATGTATGAATATACAAAATAGCAACAATTCTTTAACTGAAAAAATTTTAAATTATAAAAAACAAGAGGAATCATAAATTTTTTTTCAAATAAACTCGAATAACGCAAAGCACAATAATAATTTTCAACTGTTGATTTACCACTTACAAATGTGCACAAACAATTGTTTTGAGGGCGCGAAAATTCCTTAATTTTCTGCGAATTTGTTGCTTTTGGGTTTTTTATGAATGATATTTCATCTGAAAGAGTTTGGTGCCATAAATATTGCTCATAAAAATAGTTAAGAAAAAAAATAACCATAAATGTATGAACAATTCTGTAACTGAAAAAAATTTTTATTATAAAAAACAAGAGCAGCCATAAGAATGTTTTTTTTTTCTTTCTGCAAATATACAAGGCACAAGTTAAAAATTCCCATAAAAAGGATCTTCACATATACTTAGGTAGGCGTACATATGCACATCAATTGTCTCAAATGTTATATACAATTATTTTACAGCGTTAATGTTGGCGCCATAAGTATTGCTTAGTCTGAGTTCATACGGCTCTTTCTCGGCTCTTTTTACACACGTTGTCATTGCGGGGTAGGCCTTCCAGGTAATCTTAAATAGTCTTTTAAAAATTTATTTTAAAAGGGCTTCAAGTTATTGGCACTCTTGTGTGCCAAAAATATAAAAAAAACGAGCCAAATTTACGGAAAAGGGGCCAAACCCCTTTGTTATAGAAATTTAATTGTGCACTTTTAATGAATATTTATTATAAAATAAATTATTTATTTTTAAATTATTTAAATTAAATTCTCTATTTTATGTTAAAACCCACGAAAATGTTAAATTTATAAGTTTTCTTTAAACCAATATGGCGCTTAATATGTCAAATGTTATTGTATACATTTGTTTGCAACTGAGCAAATATGCACTACTAATTTTGCTCATGGTTTTTTTAGTGCAAACGAAGTAAAATAGAGCAAATTGCAAATACGTACATTTTGTTGTTGTGTTGTGCAAATGTGTGTATTTTTGCACGCATTTTCATCATTTGCACACTTTTCACTACCTATCGTGATTTTCCTTTATATTTTATACATAATTAATAGATGGTTTTAAGGTAAAAATGGTTTTTACGGTACATGTTCCACTCGCTTAAGCAGAGTTAGGCGTATAGTTAATAGTATTGTAAGATTTGTCTACAACATTAAGCGTCGTGAGCATATATCTATTTCGGTCCGACGTTTTCTTGGGTGTACGTTTGAAAATTATGTGAAATATCGATTGGGTATTTTGTTCTATGGGGTAATTCGACATGGCAGACCCATTGACCTGTATAGTTCGTTTGTATTTACAAGATCTGTTAGAAACCCCCAGATTATGATTCCTAGAATTTACTCATCTTTTCTAAGTAGGTCTTTTATAGTTAGGATTGCTAGGGTTTGGAATTTTTTACCGCATTCATTACGGATATTTTCGCATTCAAATAATGTATTTCGTTTAAAACTACTGGAATTCTTTGCTGATTCTACTTTTTAATGATTTTGTATATCTCAACTAAATACATTTAAACACTTTGTAAATTGTATTTCCATTTTAGCTTAGTTGGTTGTGCTATTTCCCTCTTAGTTTGTTACTGTCTGGGCCTTTTTTAGGATATTTTTCTTTTCCTTTTTTCTCTTTGTTATTTTTTTTTGCGGCTGGGGAGCCATTAACCATTAACTATGATATGTTGTTTTTTGATTATAGCTTAATTATTTTTTTTTTTTATTATTATTATTATTATTATTATTATTATTATTAGATTATTAGTGTACATATATATAATATGTTGTAAAAGTTCTCAGGATATATGAACATGTAATATTGTTATTTTGGCCTCTAAGGCTTGATATTGCATAAATGAATGAAATAAATAAATAAATAAATAAATAAATAAAATCAGAAAACAATTAAGTTTTGATTGTGCATTTATTTTTTAAACTTTTTTTAACACTTTTTAGCAGTTGTTTTTAGATAATATAACTCTTCTTTTTAACGTATTAAACTCAACTCAAGATTAAACACAACCGTTCTGTATTCTCTTTTTGTCGTTTTTTTATGTAATTTTAATTGTATAACGCGCAAAAAAACTAAATATCTTAGTCCTTCTCTTCTCCCTTCTCATAGAAGGGAATGTGGAATATTGATCTTATCTTTTAAGCCTACGGAAGACCCGAAGCCTTCTAAGAGAACTTATTTAGCAATTAGATCTGAATCAAGGCGAATTCACTAGAGAGTGAAGTCAGCACTACAACAACACTGCTTCTGTGGTCTGATTGTCAAAAATATTGCTAGTAAAAAAAGGTTTATTTACATAAAAAACTGTAGTTTATATACAAACTTTGACAACTACACCACGGAAAAAAGATAACCATATGTTGGCTCGACCCCACCTTCTAGTCAATTCGCCTTGATCAGTATGGTAATTGAATCAAAAAATGTCAAATCAGGCCTTTAATAAGGCCTGAATAAGAAGCTGTTCTGACTTTTCCCGCTAGGTAATTGTTTGTGCACATTTGTAAGTGGTAAATGAATCGTCGAAAATTGTTGTTGCGCTATACGTTATTCGAGTTTATTTGCAGAAAAAAAATTATTTTTACACTCATAAAATTATTACGATAATTGATTGTGGATTATTTAGTTCGTTTTTAATTTAATAAAAATATAGTTATTTTACGAATAACTATTCGGCGAATATCTTTAAACTTAAAAATTTAGAAATGTCAAGCCAAAATAAAACAATATTAACGTTTTATAAGTATGATAAAAATTTATTCTTTCAGCTACGTTATGCTCATTAACATTTATTCCCAAAGAATCAAAAGCCGGTTGAACTCATATTTTGAAAGCGTCCATTCCTTGTAAATAATTCTACAATCGCCAATTCAATGTTAGTTTGATTGAAATAGGTTGGAACTGTTTTGGTTTTTAAATCATTGACTTTATTTTTATTGCAACATAATCTGAATATAAAGTAGGGTGGAACCGCTTTAAATGTCTTTCTAGATTTCCGGTATGATTATTTAATTTTTTGTTTTACAACTTCCATTGCCACAAAATACATCACTTTCATCGATTAAACTAAAATAATCGTGCAAAAAAATTATTTTTATGGCGCGGCATCTTACTTTCTTTTCAATCAAATGTCAAATAATCACTAAAATGCATAATGATTGAAGTAAACTGAAAATTTCTAAATTTTCCGCGAAAGAGGTTGGTGCCATAATTATTGTTTAATATAATATTCTCCACGCAAGTGCATACAAAAAAATTAAAAAAAAAGATTTACCTAAAAGGTATGTATGAATATACAAAATAGCAACAATTCTTTAACTGAAAAAATTTTAAATTATAAAAAACAAGAGGAATCATAAATTTTTTTTCAAATAAACTCGAATAACGCAAAGCACAATAATAATTTTCAACTGTTGATTTACCACTTACAAATGTGCACAAACAATTGTTTTGAGGGCGCGAAAATTCCTTAATTTTCTGCGAATTTGTTGCTTTTGGGTTTTTTATGAATGATATTTCATCTGAAAGAGTTTGGTGCCATAAATATTGCTCATAAAAATAGTTAAGAAAAAAAATAACCATAAATGTATGAACAATTCTGTAACTGAAAAAAATTTTTATTATAAAAAACAAGAGCAGCCATAAAAATGTTTTTTTTTTCTTTCTGCAAATATACAAGGCACAAGTTAAAAATTCCCATAAAAAGGATCTTCACATATACTTAGGTAGGCGTACATATGCACATCAATTGTCTCAAATGTTGTATACAATTATTTTACAGCGTTAATGTTGGCGCCATAAGTATTGCTTAGTCTGAGTTCATACGGCTCTTTCTTTATTGAAAAGATTCTTCCTTTTTCTTCTTTGAACATGAATTGGTGTTCAAATGATTCATGTCATATCGACGCCATGTTTTTTATTTTGTATAGTCGTGCGTATGAAAACAAAAACAAAATTAAACAACGAATAAGAAAGCAAAACGGTAAGACAGTACAGGCATGTGTGTACTCGTTTCTCTTCCCCTTGCCCCTCTCGCCTATAAAGTAGCAATCTTTTCAATAAAGAAAGAGCCGTATGAACTCAGACTTAATAAACCAATGTCCATGCAAGTGCATACAAAAATAACTAGGTAAAAAAAAGGATTTACCTAAAATATAAACAAAACACAAACTCTTTTATTTAAAAAAAAAAAAAAATTTTATAAAAAAGAAACAAGATCACTCATCCCAAAGTATAATATTCATACAATCAAAATATTATGTTGCTATATTCAAAAGGAAAATTCATTTTCAAGAACTGAAAATTAATTTAATTTAAAATAAATTTTTACATTTAATTCAAAATGAATTTTTACATTTAATTTAAAATAAATTTTTACTTTAAAATAAATGAATTTTACATTAATTTTAAAATTTTTATTTATTTAACAGCATATTCCGTAAAATTTAATAGTTGTTGCTTTTAAAATATATATATTTTAAACGACAAAAAATCAACCTACATAACATTATATGTACGGAAAAACTTTATTTTTTTGCTAATTTGTTTTTTGAATAACAAACATAAATGTTAAAAACAAAGTTATTTAAAAACTAACTATATATATATTCAATTTTAATAGTACAAAAAACGAATTTTATAACCCACAATCAATTACTGTAATAAGTGTTAAAATATTTTGTTTTCTTCAAATAAAAACGAATAAAACATAGCACAACAACAATTTTCGACGTTCAATTTACCACCAGGGTTGCCGTTTAAAAGTTTTTATCCAACCAAAATTGTCTATAAAACCTACCAAAATCCTTTGAAACATTTTTTCAAATATTTAAAAATTTACATATGTATATGAATGTATTTTTTTGATGTAAAGCACAATTTTTATTGGATAAAACTATTCATTTTTTGCAATATGCAATAAGAGACAAAGTTGGCATGATCGTAAAATATTTTTATTTGAATCCGTTTTAATGGAATTCACTTAATTCAAAAATATATCATTGCCTTAGTCTACTGAAAGGCTAATTTCTGTTAAGCTAACAATCTACAAGACTGGAAAATTTAGAATGTGTGACTATATAAATAGGCAAATCTTGATTATACAATAACTTAAAAAGAGTATTTATTTGTAATATTTTAATTTCTTAAAACGCAAGAATTTGGAAGTTCTTTTTAATACACTTGAATTCCAATTTTTATAATGTTTGTTATAAAATTCTGTTTAATAGACAAATATTTGTATTCTATTACAGAAATCTAAGTAAAAAACGACTGTTAAAATTTTTGCGTTTTACGTTTTCGATTTCCAGCACACCCCTGTAGATTTTATTTTATATAGAAGACCAATTTTAAATTTAAGTACCTACATATTTCTTTTTTAGCTTCTGTGTCAATAAAAATATTTAAGACATCAATATGATTATTTTTTTATCGAAACCGACTTACATATGTTAGTGTCGCCTTTTTTATAAAATTAATTTAAATGTGTAAAAAAATTGGACTTTAACCATGATTATAAATATGACAAACCATAAACTTCTGGTTGATTTTCTTTATTAAGATTATTAATTATGATTAGCATGTCGGCCATTTTCTAACAATCGCACGATTTGAAGTCGTAAGACGCTAGATTTATTTCATGGTGTTCGAAAACTCATGCGTTTTGCTTCCGCTCTTTAATGGTTTTTGAAGATGGCTAACTTCTTGCGATTGCGATTTAGAGAACACCTATTATTCGATTTCAAGTCAGAATCGCAATATACTTGTATATGAAATAAATAAAAAATGGCATTGGACTTATTAAGACATATTTTCGGAGAGTTATACAGCTCTTATACCATTGACTTCGTAAAAACAGGATACAAAATATAGTACTAAAGCATCCCACTGTTCAATAATTCTTGCAATAACAACCTCCAAAGATAGGCGTTTTGTATAAGAAGCAGCTTATATCTTATGAGGTGGTACCGAATTAAGGAATTTAAAAATTAAATTTGTAAAGATGTTGTTTTTTTATTTATCGTATATTAACAAATATTTTTGTAGCCATGTTCATGAATATGACTTGAAATCAGCTGTAGCTCCTGTGGTGAAAGCATTAAGTGAACTACATTTAAAGTTCCAACCTTCAAGGTGAATTATAATAGAATAAAAGGAAAAGGAACTCGGAAAAATACATGACATTGTTTCAGATATAATTCCCATCAATGTGGGGGTTAACCCGAAAAATGATTTAAGAATACTTTTATCTACTCACTTTAGGGAAAATTAGAGAGATAATAAAGACTTGCAATTTCAAATTTCGGTCTTGGACAATAATTTTTTTTTTGATTTTGCTTAAAACTAAAAATTTTTGGCGAACTATTTAAGTTATAATGCCAGGGTATCACACAATTTTTTGGAGCTTCAACCACAAAACCTCGTTCGACCTAAACCTTCGTATAGGAAGGCGAGAGCTTCCAGAATCCGCTCCAGAGTATTTTGGTCTCCACCAGGAAACGTCTGAGTTATTTCCTTGGTACTCCACCAGTAAAACGTCTGAGTTATATATGGTTCTCCACCAGTCACATTTAGTTAATTTTGGTTCTCCACCAGACAACACATTAAAACATTGAGGTTAAAAACGAATGCATATAGTTAATGCAGAAACCGCAAAAACTGTAACTCGGTACAGTTATACGACGCCGAAACACTAACCAATGCGGGGTGACAACGCAAAACGCACGAAAAGCAGACAAATAAGAACGACCTGTTTGTCCTTAAAAAATAATGACAAAAAGCGCGAGCTGCTTCTCCACTCAGAGCAGTTTTACGAGTGGTGGACAATAATAATATTGAATTAGGAACGGAAAAATGCAATGGCGAGTACACTAAAGAAAAAGATTTAAATTTAGTTGTTTAAAAATTCACATTTTTTTTAACTCTGCAGGTGGGAGATAAACTACATCACGCCACATTTTGAAAACTTTACAGCAGACCGCGCAAGCATGTTGGTAATCGCAAATGATGTTTATGTAATAAAAATGTGCATTTGTACGAATATTTTATATGATCCTAACATATTTTTTTTATGTCGATGATATACTTAAAAAATTACGTCATAAAAGGTTCGTTACCTTCTATGGTACTGTTCCATGCCTTGAGACAAACAGCACCAAGTCCAACAACAAAAGGGGTGCTATTTCCCAAAAATAATAGAAGGCTAACAACATTTTTTTACTTTACGTTTCTCTTCAAAATGTGTTATATAAATTGTAGAACTAACAACTGAAGGCGCATCTGTATGTTTTAATAAGCTATATTAAATTTTCCTGAGAATGATTTGACTTAATAAATAAAACAAGACAAAAATGGCAGTGTCTGAATTTATGTGTGTATATTAAAAACAAAAGACCTCACTTCACAATTTACAAAAAAGGACTGTCCATTGCCTCTATTAATATTGTGGTAAACAACACTAAGTAATCTTGATGCCTTTAACGTCTAAGCCAATTGGACTTGGTGTTGTTTTCAACTTTTTTATCTCGAAAGCTACATTGGCAGGACTTATGGAAATTCACACATCTATAAATTCCAGCAGTATAAAAAACGTTATTTGAAAAAGATGTGAATTGGTGTAGTTTATCTCTCCCCTACAGAACTATTTTTACATTTTTTAGCACTGCTTGCATAATTTTAATAAATTAATATAACCTTTTAAATATACTAAAGTTCAATGATCCCATACGGATTGAAGCAAAACTCGTTTCTTTCGAAAGTTCGTAACAAAACTCGTTCGTTCCAAAATTAAATCCATTATTTTCGATATTTCAGTTGGTTTAAATTCCTCAACTGTTGAGTTATAAGTCAAGAATATCATAACACTTTAGAATTAAAAAAGTTCAACTCATTTGGTCTATTGAATCGGGCGGTATATGTTTTTTACATTTTTTCCAAAATCCAAATAAAATATTTTGCAGCTTTCCTACTCATATGTTAGTAACTAGTAGGTTAAAGCTCAATGCGCGGCACGTTAGAATTAAAATATCGATTGGAAATTTTTACAGAATCATTTTCTTGCTATATTTAACCATTTTACAGGTACTAAATTAAAAAAAGTTTAAAGTCAAATAAAAACTAGTCTCTTAAATAATGCTAGGTTAGAGTAGGAGTCGGAGTCGGAGTCGTACTTAAAAAATTTCAGCAAAAGGAGTCGGAGTTATAACTATTTCTTAAGGACTCCACAGCCCTGGTTTCAACACTTCTTCCAAATTTTTCAGGTGTTCATCAAGTGTATTCCCTATGACAATAATGTCGTCAAAGTGCACCAAGCATGTCTTTTAGTGGAGATATTTTGGCACCTGCTCCATTAAACGCTCGAATGTAGCTGGAGCAGTGCAAAGTCCAAATGGCATCACATTCAACTGTCATAAACCCGAGCCACTCCAGCACAACATTCTACTCTTACTTTCTATACCCACACTACTGTATGTGGAGAGGATTTTATGAGTTTGTACTATTATGTATGTGTAATACATTTAAATAGTTTAGTATACCGATTGACTCAGAATCAATTTTAGAGTCGATCTAACGAGGTCTGTCTTTCAAAGTTAACCTTGTGCGCAAGTCTATACTTTCGCAATTTTGGAATAAAATTTAATCTAATTTGGGATATATGTGTTAATTGTTACAAGGTTGAATCCTATTCAAAATTGTGCGAAGTGGTTCATAATATTACATACAAACTTCTTTCCGGAATAGAGTTTTTGTGCCCATAAACTGTCTTGGTTTTTAGGTATTTAGGTTTTATAAGGTACAAACATATTGTTACGAAAGTAACTTTAGTTAAGAATTAGTTGTAATTATTAGTTAAGAATTAGTTGAATTTATTAGTTATCTTGTATTTATTAGTTAACTTGTATTTATTAGTAATTTTATTAGTTTACATTGTTATAATTTAGTACACTTTAATCCCAATGTGCAGAAAGCCCTAGAAATGCCCGTTAAAAAAGCTTCAGTGTAAGAGGTAAAATTATGTAAAGTGGTGCCATAAATCAAATTAAAGTGTGGTGAAATAGTAAAGCCTCGAACCTTCGAAAAACATTTCGAATGTTCTAGACAACCAAATTGCGGTATAAATACTAGCGGCCACTAGCGTAATTCATTCATTCTAAGTTCAGACTTTGTCAATAACGTATAACGCTGAGAAAATTAAATGTTGGTTGTGAATAAAAGCTATAAATTACGGTTGTTAAAAAGACTTAGTACTAAATAGAGTTGAGTAAATTGTAAACAGTGCTTAAAGTGTTTGTGTTTAATTTATTTTATTAAAGTTGCAATAAAGAACTCGAAACGGTTTATTATAAAGGAAATAAACCAAAACGTTATTGAAAGGCAGTAACGTAACAATTGGTGTCAGAAGTGAAATTGCATAAATAAAATAAATAAATTAATAAAAGTGAAAAAAAAATAAAATAATAAAAAAAAAATAAATAACAAGAAGACAGAAATGAAATTTGAAGAGCTTAAAGTAGAACAGCTCAAGAAAGAATTGGGCAAGTTGGATCTGCCAACTGCAGGTAATAAAGCAGAGCTGCAAAAGAGACTAATAGATGAATTCGAGCGACGCAATATGGACATTGTGAGTTATGAATTTGAGGACAAAGAAGAAATAGAGGTATGTACTCGTGCAGTTGCTAGCAGCATGGAATTAAACACAATGTTTGCTGCTATGATGGCAAAAATGGAAAAAATGTCAGATGAAACTTCTAGAAAAATTGATTAAAATTCTAGAAAAATGGACGATAATTCCAAAAGCATGGTATTGATGATAAAAGAAAATTCGAGCGATATCTTGGCTGAAACTTCTAGAAAGATTGATGAAACTTCTAGAATAATGAATGAAAATGTGGAAAAAATGGTAAAGGAGAATTCAGTTACCATATTAGCCGAAATTCAAGAGAATACTAGAATAACAAACGAGAAACTTCAAGAGATTTCCAGTGAAATGAACGAAAGAGTAAATGAAATGGAAATAGAATTTGACCAGAAGCTGACTGAAGTAACAACAAAGGTAACAGATATGGATGAAAAGTTTCATCATCTTGAAGCAAAAGTAAATAGTATACAATGCCAAGAGGGACCAGTGCGTGTTATTCCAGAAGTTTCTAGTAGAATAAAGGCCCCTTGCTTTGACGGTAGTGTTCCATTAAATGTGTTCAAGTTCCAGTTCGATACAGTTGCCAACAGAAATGCATTGAACAGTGAGGAAAAAGCCATCGAGCTAATTCTTGCTTTAAAGGGGACTGCGGCTGCAGTAGCAGAAACAATTATGATGAAATTATGGTAGCACTGCAACGCAAGTATGGTGGTGAACACAAAAAGAAATCTACAAAATGGAGTTGCGTGGCAGAGTGCAAAAGGCAAACGAAACCTTACAGGACTTCGCACTGGAGATTGAGCGGTTGGTACAGCTTACATACCCTGGTGTGAATCACCCATTGTTGGACAGCTTCAAAACAGAAGCATTCATTAACGGTATAAGAGATGCTGATGTCAAGTATGCGGTGTGTGCATCATTGAAGTCAACGTTTGCAGAAACAGTTTCATTTGCCCTGGCTCAGGAAACCGCAAGAATAGTTGCAAAGCAGAAGTCGTTTAAGGTGCAAAGGCTCGATGTTATAGCAGATGATGATAGAGACATCATGAATGAATTAAAGCGACTTACAGAAGAAGTTTTGCGGGTATTAAATGAGAAGCTGGGCAGAAACAAACTTAAATGCTATAACTGCGGAAAGGTTGGGCACATACAGCGTGACTGTAAAGCACGAAGAAAAAGTTCAAGATCTGCTTTGCCTCCGAGAAACAACCAACGGGCTAGTCATCAGTTATCACAGGAGTCGCCGTTAAGTATGGAGGGAGTGCTACCTTTCTCATCTGAGGACTCGATAATAAATTTAGTAGTGCCAAAGAGTAACAAAAGTATTACGACATTTGGCTACATCGATGGTAAAAAGCGCATTTTGACTATCGACACTGGTGCAGGATTCTCGATAATAAGGCCTGACTTGGTTAAAGGAGCTGTCGAACCACTAAGCGGAGTGAGCTTGCGAACAGCTACAGGTGAGCCTGCTACTGTCTATGGGAAAACACGTGTGGTGTTAAGAATTGCCGATATTGTCGCTTTTCATGAGTTTATTGTGGCCGACATTGTAGACGAAGTACTGATTGGCGCAGATTTTATGATAAGTCATAATATAAGTCTGAATATGGGAAAGCAAATTATGTATTTGTGTGATTATGAAATACCCCTGGATGTTGGGTATGAAAGTGAGGCTCGTGAGGGACAGCCTGTCGCATGTACTCGTCAGGAATCGTCAGCTCACAGAAAAGTTGAAAAACGAGAAAAAGTGGTTGTTCGTGTAAGACAGCTTAGCAGATTGGAAGCCAGGCACTGTACGGAGGCATATAGAAGGGAATGCGTCAGTGAAGGTCGGTCGTTAAAGGTAGAGCCCAGTAAAGATTGGATAACGGCGCAAAAAAGAAGGCCCGTATCGGCCAAGGTTATAAGGGCCAATAGTATAGGTGGAAGTCAAAATTTTAAGGGAACTGCCCAAAGCGTATGGCAGCCAGGAGCACAGCAAGCACAGTGCAATTGTAATGCGCTACCTCTACCAGAAGATAAGCAGGTATCTTCGCTTGTGTGTAGAAATACTTACGACCATAGAAAGTCCGTGCGTAGCCGTAGTAAGTTGTGCAGATATGATCGGCCGGTAAATTCCGAAGGATCTAAGGAGGGCCAGTTAGTTTTTCCAATGAATCAACAACCAAAGGAAGGATTAGTTGCCAGGCCACAAATACATTGGAATGGGCCATATAAGATGATAAGGGAATTTAATGATGTTGTAAACCAAATACGGAAATATAAAAGGCCAAGGGCCAAAATGAAAGTTTTTCATTTGGAATGATTAACCCCTTACGGAAGAGGTGATTCTGAGCCTATTCGGGACGAACAGGCTTAAGTGGGGGCAGTGTTACGAAACTAACTTTAGTTAAGAATTAGTTGTAATTATTAGTTAAGAATTAGTTGAATTTATAAGTTATCTTGTATTTATTAGTTAACTTGTATTTATTAGTAATTTTATTAGT
Source organism: Pollenia griseotomentosa (assembly GCA_963931875.1). NCBI lineage: Eukaryota > Metazoa > Arthropoda > Insecta > Diptera > Polleniidae > Pollenia > Pollenia griseotomentosa. The sequence goes on along the minus strand of OZ007560.1, from coordinate 166,278,781 downwards.
TTACATTGTTATTACAAATTGTTATAATTTAGTACACTTTAATCCCAATGTGCAGAAAGCCCTAGAAATTACCGTTAAAAAAGCTTCAGTGTAAGAGGTAAAATTATGTAAAGTGGTGCCATAAATCAAATTAAAGTGTGGTGAAATAGTAAAGCCTCGAACCTTCGAAAAACATTTCGAATGTTCTAGACAACCAAATTGCGGTATAAATACTAGCGGCCACTAGCGTAATTCATTCATTCTAAGTTCAGACTTTGTCAATAACGTATAACGCTGAGAAAATTATAGTTGGTTGTGAATAAAAGCTATAAATTACGGTTGTTAAAAAGACTTAGTACTAAATAGAGTTGAGTAAATTGTAAACAGTGCTTAAAGTGTTTGTGTTTTATTTATTTTATTAAAGTTGCAATAAAGAACTTGAAACGGTTTATTATAAAGGAAATAAACCAAAACGTTATTGAAAGGCAGTAACGTAACAATATTTTGGTGCAACCTAAATCAGCGTAGCAAATTTTTTTGGAAGCGGACCATACTGGACCATGTTTTTTTTTTTTGTTTTTTTTGTTCACACATAATATCGGTTATTTAACAAGAACTTTTTTTGCGTTGTTAGCTACCGATATTGGTTACCGATAGACATTTATAAAATTTCAATACAGAATTATAGTTGATTTACAAATTTTGACTGCTTAACGACAAATTTTTGTCTTTGCTTTGTTGCCAAGTATTTTTCGAACAAAAATTTTAAAAAAGCACCCAAAATGGTGCGAAACGCACCAAGTTGACAACACTGATCATTACTTACAACATTCTTTTCTCTGATGCACAAAAATGTTTTGCAAGTAGGGATGCAACATCGTTCTAAAAAACATCGATGTTTAAAACCGTCGATGTTTCCACGATAAGCATCGATACTAAAAAACATCGGTAAAAAATACGATACATCGATGTTATACACTTATTTGCAACTATACTTACGGGCTGCTCAAATTCGTCTTTGGTACTGAAAATCTTAAAGCGCAACTATAATATGCATAAGCTTGCTTAAGCTTCTGTTAAAAATTAACAAAAAAACTGTCAAATGCATTTAAAAACACAAAAACAATATAAAAAACATTTGATTCCGTACAGAAAGTGCAATCAGTTTCACACCTTGCTTAAGCAAATTACAGATTTATAAAACTTAACAGAAAGTTTCCTTCAGTACAATATGATTTGACGCATATTAAAGTTGGGCCTTCACACTTGCAATCTCCAAAATTGTTTTAACATTTCTTCAAATTATAAAAGGGGCTACCCCTTATAACATAAAGCTATGCAGTGCATAGTATGTACAGTTGTTTTTGGTTTATTGAGCCCCGCATAATTTAGTTTCCCGTTTTATTGCACTAAAAATCGTGGAACGAAATCATTCAGTATAACTGTCTATGTAAAAATACCCGTTTAGTTGAGTTCCGTTTAATTGCGTCACCCGCTTAATTATTTCGCAAAATAAGACCGCATTGCGAAAATCAAGAGCAAATGTTTCGGTTAATTGATTTCCTCTACTTAATGTGTTTTTGCTCAACAAACGTTAAAGAAAATTATATTGCGGCAAGAAAGTCATGTTTCTGTTATCTAAATAAATGTTATATAAAATAAATAAAGAAATGAGTTTTTTTTCTGTCTACACATGGGTGTTCCGCTTTATTGCACATCTTGCTCAATTAAGCGATTTTCGCTTTTGTTGCGTCGGTGATTCAATTAACCGAGTACTGTTTAATTGAGTTTCCGTTTAATTGCGTCAAAAGTCGTTCATTTTTAGAAACTCAATTGAGCGGAAATAACTGTATCTACAGATGTACGTGCCGTGCCTACTTTGTACTGCTATGCTTTGAAATACACTTTTTATATTTTTAAAATAAGGGTTTAGTTAAAAAAAAATTAAAAACATTTAAATTAAAAATGGTTTGAATATTATTAAAAAAAATTTAAATAAATGAAAATATTAAATGGACGATGTCGATGTTTTTTAGTTTTGATGCCGATGTATCGCCGATATATCGTCCATCAAAACATCGATGTTAATATCGATGTTTATGAACGATACATCGATGTTTTCTAAACATCGATGTATCGTTTGCATCCCTATTTGCAAGAGAATGTACAGTGACAGGCAAAACCCAGCCCAAAATTTTTATTAATATTTAATCACAAGAAATTGTTTTGGTTGTGAAACTTGTTTTTTTTTTTTAATAATATCTGATTTATTTTCATCATTTTCTTCGCCTGTAAACCATGCCAAAAAATCTTTTCAATTCTAATAAAAAGCTTTTTTTTCTTATCAGTGTACTTAGTAATTTAGCTATAAAAATAATCATAATGCCTCTTAATAACATTTTCCCTATGCCATTCAAATGTTTAATAATATAAAAGACTGTGGACATTAACAAAGACATTGTTTATCATAAAATATGTTTTCAATTCCTTATATAACCATTTATCTTACACACTGTAATTGAACAAAGTTAAACACAGCCGCGCACATGTGCATTCTTCGCGTAAAAAACAAAAACAATTGTTTGCTGAAATAGGCACCAATACTCTGCTCCATAAAATATTAGTACACTTTTGCATGTTTCTTATATTTCTGCACTCCTGTTATACAACTCGTTTCAAATCATATTTTTGGCCTTTTTTGATTTTATAAAATTTTCTTGCTTTAAAAAAATACATTCATTACACACACACACACGCACGTTAATATACAACACACTACGTGTTCAATAAAAAGAACAGATAAGTACGCTAAAAATACTGTACATGTACGTTAAAAGATGTTATGTACGTTATCGTAGTGTTTGTGTGCGTCAGCTCACTCTCGCTGTGTACCGTATATTGTTTCTGCACACATTCACAAACAGAAAATGTTTCTTTTATATTTTGTACTCTTGTAACGAATGTGTATGTGTATTGTTCATGGCAAAATACGGTATGGTACTCTTAATTGTGTACTTTACAGTTTTGTTCGTACTCTGCTTGAGACACTACTAAAGCTGTAACTTTCAGTGACAAGTTTGGATTAATCAACGAAGAAACAATAAATGAAGCCATTTTATCAACATGACTAATTATTTCACCGGCCAAACCTGCGAATTCAGCTGATGTCGGTAATGTAGCCAGCTTCAATAATTTACAAATTTTTTCAGAAATAAAACTCTAATCTGAGCACGGATCAATTTAAGCTCCTACTTTATAACTAGAGCGATTATTTTCTATGTTAATCCATGCAGTAGCTAATAAAACCCTTTTCGAAGCCGAGTGATGATGATTCTGAACTACATAAGAAGATGAAGCAACTTGGACAGACTGAATAGTTGTTTGCTCCTTATTTTGGGCCTCAATATTCGTCCTATTCCCCGTAACTGGTCTTTGAACAAAATCCCTATGTAAAAGATTGTGATGTTTTCTTTTACATTTGGAACAACCATTGTTATAAGGACAATCGCCAAACATATGTCACACTTTAAGACAGTTAAAACAGTATCTAAATTTTTTTAAAGTGGAAACACGACTTTTATAGTCCATGTTCAAAAATTTACCACATTGACTTATTTCGTGTGGTTGTTTGCATAACTTGCATTAAGCCATAATAGCTTTAGTGCAGTGACATCCAAAAAGTAAATTGTGGTTGTATTGCTTCATATAAGTATTAGTGAAAAGAGAGAGTTTACCCAGCAAACACAAATTCAAGTCAAACTAAAAAAAGCAATTATTAAAATAGTTTAAATCAGTACCGTAATAATAACGAGCAGTGCCATAAAAATTAAAATTTTGGTTTTTTCCATCTTTTGCTTGCAAAATAAAAATTATTATTTTTTAATGGTAAATTAATTCTTATATTTGACTTTTATTTTGTTTTTATTATCAAAACAGGAAGTAATTTTAAATTTTTTGGCTCTTGTATTATAAATCATTTAAAAATAAGAGGAAAGATGTTTTAAAAACGAGTATATTAACCCCAAGCATGAAATATCTTTTAAATTGCATCATTATATTACTTCTCTATTTATGTATGCAATGTTTACTGGGCAAGTTATCTTAAGTAAGATATACAAAATATGTAAGCATCCGCCGCATGTGCACACCACAGAATACCACAGAACTGAAAAAAGTGACGTGTGAAAAAGGCCCAAATCAGTTGCGAGGGCAGCTTTCGAAGAAAAAGACAGAAAGCTTTTTTTGGTAGTGAAGTGGCAATGTGTAAAAACAGGCAGCAACAATCAACACAAATGGCATGATCAAAACAAAAATAACAAAACACAGACCACGTTAAAAAATGCATTAGTTCAACAAACGTTGTGTTTTGTGCAAAAAAAAATTATTTATTAATTTTTTTGTTTTATAATGTTATGTATTTACTTAAATATTATTTACCTGTGTTGTGGTAAACTTAAAAGTTAATTTTTACAAAAGCTTTGCAAATAAATCTCAACTAAATAAATTTGTGTTCATTGTATTGCGGCATAAAAGATGATGCAAAGAGAAATGAAAAAGGGCAGCTTTCTTAAAAAGAGACAAAAAAAACGCAAAATCTTCCGTCTCGTGACAGTTCTGTGGTATTCTGTGGTGCACACGTCGCTTGGTAATCGACTACTGAATTGTGTACTCTCGTTGACTAAACGAAAGAGCGTAAGAATGCGTGTGAAGAATGTGTGTGAATAAATTTTCACAATTGTGGTATGGGCTGGACACCAATGCTTTAGTGCGATGTGTTTTAAATTGTTTAGGCTTATTTTGGCTTTGGGTATTATTGAAGACAGTTTGAATTTCTGATTTATTTTTTACAGATTGCTCCTATAGATTCAATGTTTGGTCAGGTAATCTAATTCAACAATGATAAACAAAAAGTGGTTCCCAGGCCTCTACATCAACTTTGTAAAGTTTTAAAGTCGATATGCAATTATTCATCTCCCTCTGGAGCCTTTTAATTTTAGCAGATGATTCCCCTTGACACGGAGCCAAATTGTATAAAAATTCATTTGACTATTAAATAATACCATTTTATTCTCATAGGTTGCCTTCAAGTTTTCCCATGCTATTTCAAAATTATCAGCAGTCACGGTAATATTTCTATTTACCTCCCTTGCGTCCCCTTCTGTGTTTTGAAAAAGATAACACGATTTTTCAACAGGGCCTAAACGATCATTATTTATATAAATTATGGTAAATAGATCCCTAAATGTGGGCATAATAGCCACGAAAAACTTCTACCTACGTTTTGCTCTAGCCAACATGTTAATTACACTTCACATGAATTTTGTTCAGTCTTGCTTGCGTGCTCGTTAATTGCAGACGTGTTTTTTTTTTCTTTTAACTCGGCATACGGTTTTTTAAATAATATAAGATCAGCGAATGAATGGACGCTTTACAATAATTTTTAAATTAGTGAACATTAAATTTATAATACAAATATTAAAAATTACAAATAACAAAAATATATGTATGTACACACATACATATAAATACATACATTTTAAGCAAAAACATTTCTTGTTTTCTTTATTCTTTTTTTTATTCTCGGGGTTTTTTTTTAAACAACAAATAAAAAGAAGAGCACAATTAAACAAACAGTAATATATAAAAAAAAAAAACTCTTATGAATGCATATAATGCAAAAACAATTAAACATAATGAAAGAAATGCGTATGTTACATTGAGTGTTGACGAAACAAACGCAGAAAAAAGAATCGATGATAGCAATTATTTAACGGCTAAACCTATTACTCGAACTCGTTCCCTCTCACCCTCTTTGTTTAAAAATACGGTCGATCGTAATACAATAACAAATTTATTAACTGCAAGCGTTGCCACAGAGCAAAAAATAACTTTAACAAGTGATGAAACGGTTAACCCCAAAACAGCCGCTATGGACAACTCAATAACGCAAGTAAAAACTTCTCAAAAGCCTACAGTACAAGTTGGTATGGACAGGTACATAACAGTGCTTAAACGGGGACGCAGCCCTACCTCTGCAGCAGTTGCTTCGGCCTCAAAAGTACCATCTTTTGATAAAATAAATTCTCAAAATCGTTTTGCAATTCTGGAGGATGAATCCTCTGAAGCACAAAACGTCATAAAATCGACCAAGCCTCCCCCGATATATCTGAGGGAGCAAAATTCTAATGAGCTCATAAAGAGTTTGATATCGAATATAGGTGAAAATTCGTTTTTACGTAGCTGCTATCAAGCGTGGTAGTATAAACGAAACAAAAATACAAATCAATCATGAGAATGATTTTCGAAAAATTGTAAGCAACTTTGAGGCACTCAAAAAAAATTTTTATACATACCAACTGAAAAGCAGTAAAGGTCTTCAGGTAGTGATTAAGGGTATTGACTCATGTGTGGACCCAGAAGAGGTAAAAACATTCCTTGAAGAAAAAGGCTTCAAGGTAAAACATGTATTAAACATTAAAAATAGAGAAAAAATTCCCCAACCACTTTTTCGAGTGGAGTTTGAACCCGGCGACGTTAAACTTAAAAAAAATGAAACGCATCCCATCTATAACTTAAAATACATTCTGTACAGAAAAGTAACTATAGAGGAGCCGCACAAAAGAGGCGGTCCCGTTCAATGTCTGAACTGCCAAGAATTTGGCCATACTAAGGCATACTGCTACTTACCCCCTGTTTGCGTAGTATGTGGAGAATTACATGGTACAAATCTTTGCGATAAATCTAAAAATGACCCCAACGTTAAAAAATGTAGCAATTGTGGCGGTAATCACACAGCCAATTATAGAGGATGCCCTGTATACACTATCGTCAAGCAGTCGGTTGGACCGAAAACTAATTCCCCTCAAATGCAGGTAACAAATCAGCTAAACACTAATGACATTCAGGCTCCACAGCCTAGTAATAACAGAACCTCCTACGCTAACATTCTAAAATCAAACCATGTGACAATGCAAGGTGCTTCGCCAATTAATGAAGAAACTCCAGTTTCTAATTTAAGTCGTCTTGAAAAAACCATGGAAACATTAGTGCAAACAGTTAATAATTTTACGAACACAATGGGTAATATGATGCAGGAAATTCTAAGAATGCAATCGATGTTATTGCAAGCTGTACTTAACAAGCCATGAACTGTTTAAAAATCTGTTTTTGGAACGCAAACGGCATCCGCCAACATAAAAATGAATTAGAATACTTTCTAAAAAATAAACAAATTGATGTCATGTTGGTTTCTGAAACTCACTTGACCTCAAGAAATACGTTTAAAATCAATGGTTATATACTATATGATACTAAGGACCCTCGAGATAGAGCTTGTGGAGGCTCTGCCATTTTGATAAAGGCCCGAATCAAACACTACTTAATGTTTGATCATTGTGAAGATTATCTGCAAGCAACGACTATTTGTGTTGAAGAGCTAAATCGAAACTTAGTAATTTCTTCTTTATACTCTCCACCTAGATTTGCCATATCAGAAAGCCAATATTATAAATATTTTAAATCATTAGGACCCTGTTTCCTCGCCGCTGGCGATTATAACGCTAAACATACCTTCTGGGGGTCACGACTTATAACACCAAAAGGTCGTGTTTTGTTTAACACAATCTCTAAAATGGGTTTAAACGTGGTCGCGAGCGGACAACCAACATATTGGCCTACTGATCAGCAAAAAATTCCAGATGTTATCGACTTTGGAGTGGTTAAAAACATCCCCACAGAAACGATTCATGTTGAAGCTTCCCTAGAATTATCATCCGACCACACACCTACAATTGCTACTATAACGAACCCAAATAGAATTGTATCTCCGTCATGTTACTTAGCGACGTCAGCCACACAAATAAATTGGTTAAAATATAAAAAATTTCTCAGTGCCCATTGCACAGAAAATATTCCGCTCAGTACACCGGAGTACGTAGATCGCTCTATTGACAATTTTGACAGTTTTCTGAAACTAGCTGTTCAACATTCCAATTTTGCCCCAAAAAAAACAAACACCATTAAAATATTTTCTTCAGATGTCGAGCGGCTCTTGACTGAAAAAAGGAGAGTTCGAAGAGAGTGGCAACTGTACAGATCCCCGCAACTTAAGAATTTATTAAAAGAGTACACAAAAAGGCTAAGAAAGTTACTGCAGACTCAGAAAACGGCTTCTCTAGAAAAATATCTTAAGGAACTTGATGCAACTCCACAATCTGACTACTCATTATGGCGTGCAGCTAGAAATTTAAAAAGGCCAGTTATATCAAAGCCACCATTAAGAAACTTGAATGGTAGTTGGGCAAGAAACGATATTGAAAAAGGAAATCTGTTTGTTAGTCACTTGAAAAACGTATTTACACCAAATATATCTCACAATATTGCGGCAGAGTTACCACCTGTTGCTGCTAGAGCAGCTATCCCCCTCAGATTTGAGATAAGAGAAATCGAAAAGGCTATTTGTGACTTAAACACTAAGAAGGCACCTGGTATTGATAAGATCAGTAATAAAATGCTTTTGGAGCTACCTCGCATAGCAAAGAAAATTATTCTTTTTATTTTTAATGCTATTTTACGTCTCGAATACTATCCTCAAAAATGGAAGGTTTCCTTAGTTACCATGATACCAAAGCCAGGTAAAGATCATACAAAAGTTGAGTCTTATAGGCCTATTAGCTTATTATCAAATATGTCAAAGCTGTTTGAGAAATTATTAGTTTCAAAATTAACACCGATTTTAAGTGAAAATAGATGTATTCCAAACCATCAGTTCGGATTTCGAAGAAAACACAGCACAATCGAACAGACTCATCGAATAGTAAATGTCATAAGAAAAGCATTTGAAGAAAAAAAATATTGCTCAGCACTCTTCATCGATGTTTCGCAAGCTTTTGATAAAGTCTGGCATGAAGGCTTATTGCATAAATTGAAGCAAAATTTACCAGCAAACACACACGGGCTGCTAGAAAGCTACTTAGTCGGTCGTCAATTTATTATTAAAGAAGGAAATTTCTTAAGTTCACCTCAGCCCATTGACGCTGGAGTCCCACAAGGCAGCATCCTGGGCCCCCTATTATACTTAATTTATACTTCGGACATGCCAACAAGCAACCATACACAAACATCAACATTTGCAGACGATACTGCTTTTCTAAGCGTCCACGAAAACCGTTATGAAGCATCTCGTTACTTACAGCATCATATATTTCAACAAGAAATATGGTTAAGACAATGGAGGATAATGGTCAATGAGCAAAAATGCGTGCATATAACATTCACCTTGCGCCGGGAATCTTGCCCCCATATTACAATCAATAATCAAATAATTCCTCAACATTCGCATGTAAAATATCTCGGTATACATCTGGATCGGCGATTAACGTGGAAATGCCATATAGAGGCAAAATTAACTCAAATGAAACTAAAAGCCATTCAAATTCATTGGCTTATTGGTAGAAACTCTGTCCTTAGTCTCGACTGCAAACTTCTTCTTTACAACTCCATCTTAAAGCCAATCTGGTGCTATGGTATTCAGTTATGGGGCACTGCCTCGGCCTCTAATATAGAAAAAATTCAAAGGCGCCAAAATAAAATTCTTCGAATAATCACAGCTGCCCCTTGGTATGTAAAAAACTCAAATATTCACAAGGATCTCAATGTTCCATTAGTCAAAACTATGATTACAAAATATGCGGTAAAATATTTAAAAAGGCTTGAACAACACCCAAATCCACTAGCTCGAAATATCTTAAATCATGGCGGCCACACTCGCTTAAGAAGAAGAGACACTGCAGCACTTATCCAATTAGATGAGCGATAAACACCTAGATAAGTGAACAGAACCCGTGATGAAGAAAATTTTTGTCTGGCACTGGCAGGACATAAAATAACGTATTAGGTTAAGATTTGATTAATTATTGTTAGTTCATATTTAATATATGAAGATTCAATAAATAAATAATGAAAAGAAAAAAAAACATGAATTTTGTGGGTTTGGCTATGCCTTTCGTGAATGGGTATAAGCTCTTTCTTTTTTTTCTCCTAACGCAAGTTTCATAACAACTTTTAAATTTGGCCCACAATTCACTAAGCTCAGACCTTTCAAATTCCAAAGCCTCACTTGTATAAGCCGAAAAATCTTCTTCTTTGAGCCTCGCTTCAAATCAAACAATTTCTTCTATTGCTTCATTAAATTTTTAAAAAGACCATTTTTAAAGCAAATTCGATTTTTTGATTACTAAAAGAAATTGTAAATTTTTCGAGCCAAAAGGATTTTTCACAATAATATACAAAATTGTAAATATTTCGAGCCAAAAAGATTTTACACAATAACATACGAAATTGTAAATATTTCGAGCCAAAAGATTTTTCGCCATTTAAGAATATTTACAAAATGCTAGGTTAATTTTTTACACCAAATCAAAATTAAAAAAAAGATGGCTACAAAAAAAAGATGTCCACGATTATAAAAAATACAAATAAGGGGCTTTTGCCGGCAGCGGCGCAGCAGAGGACCAAAAAAAAGAGACAAAAAATTATAACGGGCAACCGAAAATGGCGACAACGAGCAATAAAACAAAATCTTTTAAATTCTTTGAGACACACTTGTTTACTTTTTAATGCAATCCACTTTATGTTATAAATCAAATGTGTACATACCTCGAAACTGCCAAATTTGTTGCTAATTAGGGCTCTTATTTACCGGCGAAGGACCAATGTTTGAGGGCTCACTGTTTAATGGGCTAGTTTGTCCGTCTGCTGTCGGCCTTTTTGTAATGTTGTTTCCAATTGAAAAGCACTTTTATTATTTTATGTTTTTTATTATTTTCAACTTTATTGACTTTGCTTTTGTTTTTTTCACGTTGGTGTTACGAAAATGATAGAAAGAAATGACAGAAAACTTGATTTCGGTCATTTCATTCTATCATTGAAAACTTGATTTCGGTCATTTCATTCTATCATTTTCTTAACACCAACGTGAAAAAAGTGACAACTGTCTCATTCTCTTCTTGTAGAGTACGTACATGCGCAATATATACTCTTGCTGATAGTTATGCATGCGCAGTAACATATACAGCCACTGGTGGATGCAACAATTTTACTACCAAGGTAGTAACATTTAACTTGAGTTTTTTTTAGAACAAAGTATAAAAAAATAACTTTCTATTAAATTTCAATAATTTTTTCTTTTTGCTATGGCGCTAAAAGTAGGACATCCTCCGAAGGTTGCCTATATGTGGCGTATAGCTGAGTACTTAAGCTACATTTTGGTATATATCTTATATTTCACTTAAGTTTTTTTAGAACAAAGTATAAAAAAATAACTTTCTATTAAACTCTATTCTTTTTTTCTTTTGGCTATGGGGCCAAAATTATGACATCCTCCGAAGGTGTGCTATATGTGGCGTATAGCTGAGTACTTAAGCTACATTTTGGTATACAACTTATGTTTAACTTTAGTTTTTTTTAGAACAAAGTTGAAAAAATTACTTTCTATTAAACTTCAATCATATCTTCTTTTGGCTAAGGGGCCAAAATTAGGACATCCTCCGAAGGTTGGCTATATGTGGCGTATAGCTAAGTACTTAAGCTAGATTTTGTATATAACTTTTTTTTAACAAAGTTTAAAAGAATAAGTTGGTAATGAATTTTCTAATTTTAGCAGTTTTCCAATAAGTTTGTTGAAAGCCGAAAATCATCTCCCATGTTGAAAAAAAGAACATGAGTGTGTGCATCAGTGTTGCCGTTAGGATACGAAAGATGCATTTTTCGTATCTTTTGGCTACTTCAAGTATCATGTATAATCCTGACATTTTTCGTATCTTTTGAATCTGTACGCAAAATACACAGAAACCAAACATTCGAGAATTTTTAGCCAACTAAAACTTATTAAGATTGATCATCGTAACAGACTCAATACTATTACAATAGCAGCCAAGGCGCATTGATTAGAAGGGGAGGTCAACTCTACAACAACACTGCTTCTGTGGTCGGATTGTCAAAAATATTGCTTATTAAAAAAAGGTTAGGTTACATAAAAAATTAGTTTCTATACACACTTTGACAAGTCGACCACCGAAAAAAAACACCATATGCTTGACCCCACCTTCTAGTGAATTCGCCTTGACAGCAGCTTTAATAACGTTAAAAGAAAACAATAAAGGGTTGCAACATACGATAAATCGATGATTACTAGTAGAGCGAAGTTGTTCTGAGGAAATATGAACATCTTTTTTATTTTCAGGAAATTTATATGAACGTTGATATAATCGCCTTAGTATAATCGCCTTAACTCTGTATTCATTTTTACAAAAATGAATTTGTTTTGATAACATCGAAAGATAATTACATATAATTAATTTTAAAGTTTGCTCACTGTATTTTTAAAAATTACATATGTTCCTGATATTTCTGACTTAAATAAATATAAAAAAGGATTTAAACGAAATCATTTTCTTTACAATACAACATTTAAATATGAAATAAAAATGTTATGTTAATAAATGTTAATCGTTAAAAATGGATTTTCCATTTTTTTTTCAAAACGTATCTTTTTGGGAAAAAGTGTATCTTTTTGGAAACTAAAATGTATCTTTCTTGAAATTTCACTGGCAACACTGGTGTGCATGTTAATTCTCTCATATTCGGGTATATGCTTTTTTTCATTATTTATTTATTGAATCTTCATATATTTAATATTAACTAACAATAACACTGTGCATGAAATTGACACTTTTTTTTTCGTGACAAGCCGGGCACATGGCGTTTAACCATAATTCGGGGACGCTGAATCCAGTGGTGCCCGCGGTTTTTTCAGATTGGCTCTGGTTTTCGAGATACAGTAGACGCTCGCAAATTAGAACCGCTTTGTTTTTGAGGCAATTCTAATTTCTGAATTATTCTAATTTCTGGACGTTTTTATTTCGAATAAAAAATAAAAATTACTTTAATTTTTTTCAATTCAATTTTATTTGATTGACATTAAATGTATTTTTTAAAATTAAAAATACCGTGTCGTTTCTTATATTTGGAAAACTATCCATTGCTTCCACGGAATGCATTTTCATCTTTATAGGGATATTCCTCTCTAAATATTTTTTTAGCTTTCTCTTTAAACCACTCATACAGACGACTTACCATATTTGGGTATTCAGCGCTGTGCAAAGATTTATTGCTTGCTTCCTGATATGTGTTGTGATATGTGATATGCATTTTATATTGCTGTTCTATGTGATTTGATATAGCTGATTGAAGATGTCGTAACATTAATATTCCCTTCAAACCCTTTGTCAAGCTTTTCTAATATTTTGACCTTCGTTTCCAATGATAGTGTTTTTTTTACGTTTATTTGACATTTCGAATGATACACTTTCACTTTTTAATAGAGACTTCCAAAATATGTACACATGTTTCGAATTTCACAAATAAACTAGCCACAAATATATATAAATGCGACAAAAAAACAACAAATAAGGAAACACATCTAAAATTTGGTAATTCCCCTTTTTAGTTTTACATGTTCAAACAGAATAAAAATAAATTGCGGATTTCTTGTGTTCAAATAACAAAAAAAAAAAACGCTCTGAAATTAGAACTATAAATTCGAATTTTAGAACGTTTAATGTATTGCAAACACTGATTCTAATTTCTGGACGTTCGAATTACTGAAAGCTCTAATTTGTGAGCGTCTACTGTATACCGTTATTTCGAAAATGGAGGAGGTTGCACAACATATATTCGCGTAACTCAAAAACGGTTTAGTTTATTGAAATTACTAAAAAAAACCGAAATTCCGCAATAAAATTTCATTTCAGAAAAGTAAAACTCTTTTTCTAATATGAGTAATAATCGTTATTGAAACATAATTTTTTTTTTGAAAAAAAAATTAATTTTTTTATCAAAATTTCGAAATTTTTGTTTTTTAAAAATTCATAAAAAATTAAAAAACGCAGCTAGGGTTCTAATCTGTTTGCAACTTTTGATTTTATTCACAAAAGTCGACAAATTTTAATTAATTTAAGAATTTCATAAAACGCAATATTTGTATGGGAGCCCCCTAAGGGATGGTGATAAAGGGAAAGTATAATTTGAGAAAATGTTAAGAGCAAAAAACTAATGGAGGCCAGTTATACATTTTATCATCCTAGGGGCATTTATGGGACTTTTTCTTCAATGTATTTCTAGTCTGCATTGAACATTTTGTATAGAAGCCCCCTTAAGGAATGGTGATGTTGGAAATAAATGATTGAGATGAAAAATAAAGTGGGGTTGGTCATACATTTGACCCATCTAGGGGCATCCTAGGCGCTGCAGGGGCCAAATTTAAGGCTAAAGGCCTGACCAGAATGTGCATAAACAAACTTAAGCTACTGTCAAAAATAAAACAAAATGCCTCTCAAATGCATTTAAAATAACAAAAAGAAAATAAAAAAACATTGATTCCGTACGGAATGAGCGATTAGTTGCGCACCTTGCTTAAGCAAATGACAGTTTTATAAAACTTAACATAAAGTTTCCTTAAGTTCAATATGGTTTTACACATATGATTTACATGTATTTGCTCAGTTGCTTAAGCTACGCTATTCACATTCTGGTTGGGCCTTTAGGTTCTACGCATATAAAAAACAAAGTTCCAAATAAAATAAGGTATAAGTGATTAAAGTCTGTCTACAACTTTTAATTTTTTCATAATAGATGAAATTTTTTTATTTTTTAAATTAACCAAACTTAAAAATTTTAAAACATTTATTTTTGTTGTTAATTAGTTAAAGTTTTTATTTAGAAATTTATTCTTCTTCCTCCTGCAGATTCCAACAAATATCCCCTAATAGCGAATCAAGTTGTTTGCCGCTATACCAGTGTTCGAGCCTGGCTGTTACTTGGTGAAATCTCTCGCCATGTTCATCAGACTCGGCTGGTGATTGTTCATTAAATTTTTCGGCATGGTAATGCAAAAAATGTATTTTCAATGACATTCTAACGTTTAAGTTTTTAAATGCGGTTAGCATATTTTTGATTAAAATTCGCCAGTTTTCAGACCGGTGATTTCCTAATACATTTTCTATTACTGATTTCACACAATTCCAGGCCAATAGCTCGATATCATTCAATGCAACCTCAAATTGATGGTCCTTCATAAGACGACGAATGTCCGGTCCATTAAGAATTCCTTTAAAATGAAAACATTATTATATGAAATATAAATCTAATTTAATAAAGTAGTTACAGTTTATACCTTCTTTTACTTTCATGCCGCTTAATCGTGGAAAAATTCGGCGCAATTCGGTAAAAGCAACACCATCTGGGCTCAATGCTTTTATAAAATTTTTTACAATACCCAGTTTGATGTGGAGTGGAGGAAGCAAAATCTTTTCCATCGGCACAAGTGGTAATTCAATAACATTATTTCTTTTCAATCTGCTTTCCTCACGTAAAGCCCAATTCCGTGTATTGTACTGGTCGCCATCGAAACGCGTATTCCATAAGCACATGAAGCACATATTTTTAGTATAGCCCAATTGCATACCTCTTAAAAGAGTTACCACTTTTAAATCTGCGCATATTTTCCACTTGTGTTCTTCATATTTAATTAACTGTATTATTTTTTTCATTGATGCGTATGTCTCTTTAGTATTTGTGCTTAGTGCTATCAAAATAGGACTTTTTAAATTAGTGACATGTAGCAAAACTGCTTTTAAGCTACTTTTGGAAGAATCAATGAATAAGCGCCAATCTCCAGGATTATATTCATTTTGCATTGTTAAAACCAAGCCACGGATGTCAGTACAATACGCGATAGAATTATTCTCAATTGATTTAAAAAAAGTCGTAAATCGTCTATGGCGATTGATAGCCCCGTATATTTGTACACCTGGTGCTAAAATATTAGCTCGTTTTAGCTCTTTTGTTAAGAGAATGCTCTGTCTTTGAGATAATTTTAGACGCCATACCATTATATCCAGACGATCTTGCGTGATTTCATTGTGACTGCATGGAACTGTGATGCATGACGGTTCATACATTGAAGTAGGGAATATGTTCTGTTGGTATTTGGCTATCCGGAACAGGAATTTCATCAGAATGTGGCAGCGGTAATCGAGCATATGTTGTTGCAGTATAAGATATATAAGTCATTTTTCTTCTGTTCATACCCGCTGTATAATTTATGTACGCATAACACTCATCTTCAACATGAACTATGGGATCTCTCCAAATCATTGGAACACCAAATGGCATGGCGTCTCCATTTTCCCCCCACTTGTTTAATTGGTAAATGCAGTGTGTACACACTATTGATGGTGTCCAACTCTTACCATATATAACACTTAAAGAAAAATATGTTTCATACAAGGTACTTGTTTCATTACTGATTTTACGGCGACTTGGCATAGTTTTATATTTCCCACACACATAACAAAAGTAATTAAACTTTTTACACGCCTCCATCTTAGATATTTCAATATAACTGATTAGATACAAGACTGTCAAAGGCTTTAAACTTCACTAATCACTTTCGCAAGCACTTTCCATATGACAGTGAAGGGGTTAAGGAACTCTTATTTATACTGTAATTGTTTTAATCAAAGTACCTGTCGAGACCTTCATGACCATGTTTTGTAAAAAAAAAACAAAGCCAGAACGATTAATATTTCTACCTTTTCCAGGTATAACAATAGAATATGTTATTTAAGTTTTTTACAAGACCGATTAGTGCGGTTTCGACTGCACAATAAAATACCGTTTTGTGTGGTTTTGTAAGCACAATAAAATACAAAGATGTAAGCATTTATGACTTTATTTCTTAATTCTAAGAATTTTTTAATCGGTAACTGTGGATTTTCCAAAATTCCTACCGCAAAGTGAAAGCGTGGTAATAATGCATACATATTTCTTTGGAATAGCATACATTTGAATATTTGTTTTTTGTTTTGTCTTGTAAATGGCACAAAAACCGCATTTAAAAAATTTTACGTCAAAATGTCATTGAAAATAAATTTTCTGCATTGGCACATTCTTCATATATATGTACATAATTTTGAATAAAGAATTTAAAAATTAAAAAAAATCCTGTGAAATGCTCCATATAAATTATATTCTTCATATATATTGAAGAAAAGGTTCCACAACTGCCTAGGAGTCACTCCTAGTGGGATAAAATGTATGACCGACCTCCATTAGTTTTTTGTCCTTAACATTTTCTCGAGACATACTTGCCCCTTATCAGTAGATAGGTAATGGGGATCTTGGACTGTGTCCGTTTCCGGTAATGTGAAAAGTAATATGGATTGGAATGATTTATCCAAGTTCCGAACCATTTCCGGTATACGATCAGATGAGGTGAATAGTGATTTTCACCTATAGATGGCGCTGATGCAATTTACCGATTGTTTTTCTCTTACAGATGGCGCGTATGTGGTGATATTACTTTAATTATCGAAGTTCGAAACCATTATATCCATTTTAAGCAAGTTCTGAACCTTTTTGACGAGGTGAAGTTTATTACTTATCCTAGTTCCAAGCCAGTTTGTGAAATTGATTTTATTGAAATTTATTTTTTGTGGTAAGATTCGGGTAGAGGTGAGGTGATATAACTTTAATTATCGAAGTTCGAAACCATTATATCCATTTTAAGCAAGTTCTGAACCTTTTTGGACGAGGTGAAGTTTATTACTTATCCTAGTTCCGAGCCAGTTTGTGAAATTTATTTTATTGAAATTTATTTTTTTTTGTAAGATTCGGTTAGAGGTGAGGTGATATTGCTTTATTGATCTTATTTTAACAGTGATTCTAAACAGTTTAATTTTATTAAAACTATCGAAGCCAAAATCGACAAAATAGAAAATAAAAGTTTAAAATTATGGTATAACCGGTATCTTTTCACATCAATTTTATAATCATCAAGTATAAAAAAGTTTGCGATTCTTTTAAGACAGTTTTTAGAATTAACACAATAGTCAAAGAATTTAAATTTAGTTTTGTTTTCTTCTTTGTATCAAGAAATATTTTATTCCCGTTTATGCTGGCATTATGTTATTCTTATTTGCAGTTTGTTTTCTTTCATAATATAACGTCTCCTAAGAAGATTTAAAAAGAATTTGTATTTTGTAATAAAATGCTGACGATGTGTCTGCATGTTTGTTTACATTAATCTGATGAAGAAATCTTTTTGTTATATTTAAGAAGCATAAACATGATTGAGCGTGTTAGAATGTATAATTTGTTTATAAAACAAAACATTAATTGCAGTTTGTTTTCTTGCCCTTCTTAAAAGGCTTAGTGGAGTATACTTCTGAAAACTAGGTTTATTTACATTTAAACATTGAGCAGATTTCCAATTTAATAAAGAAAAGATTATTTTTATCATTAGTCAGTATACCGCAACATTCCCCAGAGTGACGATATAATTTTCAGCATTAAGAAAATAATATTTTACAACGTTTCAAATAAAAAACAAAATTTTTTATAAAGGTGAAAATCAGTATAAATAAAAAAATCTTTTTTGAAAGTTCAACAGAAAAGAAAAAAGTTATTTAAACTTAAAAAATTTGTTAAAACTGAAAGTGCTAAATAAAATAATTAAAAATGGCTCCTGTATATTGCTCAATTTGCTCTTCGAAGCTCAGCTGTCCAAAAATGCTTAAGGTGCATATGGAATTGCATAGAAATACTTCTAAACGTTTTGATGCTAACGACTATGAAGTATGTTCGATATGCAATACGTCTATTTCCAAAAAAATGCTTAAGGTGCACATTAACCTCCACTGTCCCATCTGCAAGAAACTTTTCATGAGTTCAAGAAAACTCGTTGAACATAAAGAAACTCACGCTACCATCCAATCACCTCCTCTTCAAAGTGCTAATGATAAACATTGCAATGAGTGCAATGAATTAATACCGGCAACATCATTTAATGCGCATATGAGAACAAATCGCCATATAAAAAATTGCCAAACAGTTAATATTAATAAAACATTAACTGTCAGGAAAAGTAATTTTAAAGGAAGAATTGAAACCTTTAGATTGGTGAATGAAAACGAAGAAATTCTGTTTCCGGAGGAGTTCTTTAGAGATGCTAAGGCAGTTGTAATTGAAGAATTAAAAAGATGTGGCATCAAACACACTACATTTAAATTTAACATGGAGTTGTTATGTGAATATATGAAATTGGTGAATGATGAAATTCAATTAGCATCAATTGTGCATATTTCTAAAATGATGTTAATAACGCTTGCTGAGGATATCAGTAAGTCATTTGACAAACATGCAGACGAAATATCCACTAAAATGAGTGAATATCAGGAAAGGGACAGTGGATGGACACTCACTAAAATAAATTATGTAGAAGTGAATGTAAACAAGGTCAGCATTATAAGAGGATCCCAATTTATACCATTACCCAAGAGCATTAGCAATATTAAAGGTGCATGTATAAATTTTGAAAATAAAGATGTTTTTTGCTTTAAATGGTGTTTAATTGCAGCACTCCGTAAAGACTTAAGCAATAAACAAAGAAAAAACTGCAATTCATATAGCATTAACATCTATAGTAATAAAATTGCTCTGGGCGAATGTGAACTTAATTTTAAGGGATTGGAGTTTCCTATGCCTTTGAAGTCAATAAAAAAGTTTGAAAAACAAAACGAGATTTACACTTGTAAATGTATTTGGGCATAATGGTGAGTCAATCGTTGGACCATATTATATAACGATTGAGGAAAAACCCATCCATATAAATTTACTGCTTTTGCATTCCGATGAAAAGTTTCACTATGTTCTCATAAATGATATTTCCAAGTAAGTTTTTCTTTACATCAATAAATATACATACGCATGTATTAATTAAAAATTATTTTTATTTATTGTAGACTAATTCGATCCAGTATTACCTCACATAAAAGCAAAATTTATGTTTGTAATACATGTTTATACCATACACATGATGAGACAATTTCCAAAAATCATAAAAATGTGTGTGAAAAGAAGATTTCAAAGATGCCTAATCCCGAAGATGCATACATATCGTTTGTAAACCATCAGAAGCAAGTGGATGTTCCGTTCGTGATCTATGCCGACTTTGAGTCCATTTTGGAAAAATTAGATGAAAGTGTGAGTTACATAACAACCAATATTCAAAAGCACCTTCCATGTGCTTTTAGTTACTACATTAAATGTAATTTTAAGGAGATTAAATTTGACAGATACTATTTAGGGAAAAATGCATCTAAAGTCTTTGTTGACAAAATTGTCAAAGATGCAACAGATATTTACCATCAGTATCTATCCAAAGAAGAGAAAATAGTAATGAATGTAGATGATATTGATATTTTTAATAAATCAACAAATTGCCACATTTGTAAAAAACTTCTTTATAATGATAAAGTTAGAGACCACTGTCATCTCACTGGTAATTTTCGAGGAGCTGCTCATAATGAGTGTAATTTGAAATACAAAAATCCCAATTTTATACCAGTGATCTTCCATAATCTTTCTGCTTATGACATGCATCTTTTCTTTAAAGAGCTGTCAACAATAAAAAATGCGACAATAAAAGTTATTCCTTTGAATAAAGAGCGTTATATTTCACTATCTGTTTATATTAAAATAGATACAAATCGGGGATTTGAAATTAGGTTTTTAGATTCAATAAGATTTGTGTCTTCTAGCTTAGATTCCTTAGCTAAAAATCTTGACATTAATGATTTTCGAACAGTTCGAGAACGGTTTTCTAATGATAATCAATTTAATCTAATCAGGAGGAAGGGTGTATTCCCATACTCCTACATGGATTCAATGGAAAGGTTTAATGAAAATCAGCTTCCAAGTAGAGATAATTTTTTCAATATTTTAAGTAATGAGGAATGCAGTGTAGTCGATTACGAGCATGCTCAAAAAGTATGGAGTTATTTCAAGTGCAAGAACCTTCTTGACTATACAGAACTCTACCTTAGATCTGATGTTCTTCTCTTAACTGACATTTTTGAAAACTTTAGAAAAATATGTAAGAGTATTTATAGTTTAGACCCTTGTCAGTACTACACTGCACCTGGTCTCTCTTGGGATGCAATGCTTAAGACAACGGATGTAACGTTAGAGCTATTTACTGACAGTGAAAAATACCTCTTTATGCAAAAGGGAATACGAGGTGGATTAGTGCAATGCTCAAAAAGATATTCTAAGGCAAACCATAAATATATGGAAAACTTTGATGAGAAAAAAGCATCAGAGTATTTGATGTATTTAGATGCTAACAATTTATATGGGTGGGCAATGTCAGAATATCTACCTTATGGGGAATTTGATTGGATGAACACTAAAGATATTGAAAATTTTAAAGTACAAAATATATCAGATAACTCAGAATATGGTTATATTTTAGAAGTTGATCTTGAATATCCTGACTCTCTTCATGACCTTCATAATGATCTACCATTTTGTCCACAAAATAAAACTCCAGGGCAGTCTAAATTTAAAAAATTAATAGCAGATTTGACGCCTAAAGAAAATTACACTATACATTATAGAGTTTTAAAACAATGTATTACCAATGGTCTTGTTTTGAAAAAAGTTCATAGAATTTTAAAATTCAAACAGTCTCCATGGTTAAAAAAATATATTGATTTAAATACGCTGCACCGAACTAATGCAAAAAATAATTTTGAAAAAGATTTTTTTAAACTGCTTAATAATGCAGTTTATGGAAAAACGATGGAAAGTGTTGATAAAAGAAAAGATATACGTATTGCTACAGGGTGGGAAAACAGTAATAAGAACCATTTAGGTTTACGATCATTAATCTCTAAGCCAAATTTTCTAAGTTTGACAAAGTTTAGTGATGATTTGTATGCAGTCGAGCTGAAGAGAATGGAACCATACTACAACAAACCCATATATATTGGATTTTCGGTATTAGAGTTATCCAAATGGAAGATGTATGACTTCCATTACAGTTATATGATTCCAAAATTTAGAGAAAACTTGAGGTTAAATTATATGGATACTGATTCATTTATTTATTCAATTATAACAAATGACTTTTATGATGACATTCGTAGCGATGTCAGTTTAAATTTCGATACGTCCGAATATCCCAAAGACAATCTTTTTAATTTACCACAGCTAAACAAAAAAGTATTGGGAATGATGAAAGACGAAAATAAGGGGGAAATAATGATTGAATTTGTAGGTTTACGATCAAAAATGTATTCCTTGTCAACTATTAATTCAGAGGACATTAAAAAGTCTAAAGGCGTCAAAAAATGTGTTATTAAAAAACTAACATTAAATGATTATAAGGAGTGTTTATTTGAACAGAAAATAGTATCTGATGAAATGGTTGTATTTAGAACTAAAGCTCATCAATTGTATACACAAAAGTTGCATAAAGTAGTACTTAATCATACGGATGATAAAAGAAATATTATGGAAGATAGAGTGAATACTAGAGCTTGGGGTCACTTTAGAGATAGAATTGACTCTCACACAGAAAAAATTATTTTTCCAATTCAAACAAAAAATTTGTAGAATCAAACAATTTTTTGTCTGAAATCGGTCCTACAAACAAATTTGCATATTCAAACAATTTATTTGCATTTTGTTTACTGAAAAAAAACACTAATTTTTTCAAACAAATAATTTAACTGAATCAAACAAAAAGTTTACTGAAATTCAAAATCAAAAAAAAAAAAAAAGTTTTTGCACAAGCAATGACGCGCACACAAGTAAGCACTGTATGAGAAGGTGACGGCAAAGCAGAGCCGCCGACTGGCTTTGAAACACATTTTTTTTGTTGGAATAATTTTTGAACGAAGTCTTATTTATACACACAACACAATGTTTTTCTTTATCACTCTCTGTTGCTGTATCCTTTCCTTTGCTAAAGAAGAAATGTAACCAAAAACGGCAGCAGACCGACTCGATATGTTTTTCGTCATCATTCTATTTTTGTATTTGATGTATTTAACCAAACAGTTTTAAAAAATTGAATACGGGATTTTGTTTCTTATAATGTCGTGTCTGCTATTGTTTTTCTTATAGTTGCACTTTTTTAAAGCGTCCAAAAATAGACTGTGTGTGTTTTTTGTTGTTGTTCTTATATTTCACATAAAGAAGTGTTGCTTACGATCAAATAAAAAAATGCAAAAAGACGACAACATTAAAGAGCGTTAAATATTTCATACAAAATTATGAAAACTTGACACCAATAACGCGTTTATTTTATTTTTGAAGAGTTGTCCACATTTTTGTTGGTTAAATAAAAATCAAACAAAAATATTGATTGAATCAGTAAAAATATTTATAGAAATTAAAAAAATTTTCAAACAAGCGGTTGTTTGAAAATAATTCGGCAATAATTTTTTCTGTGCATATGGAAATTGAATAATAATAATCTTTTTGTTTATTACTATTCAGATAGTAGTGGTTAATAATAACATAAAAATAAAAGGCTTTGTTTTTTATACTTATTAAAATAAATTTTATTATTTTATATACATATATAAGATTACATCTAAATACATTTATTCTAATACAATAACCATTAAAATATATTCATTTATTAATTAGTTTCTTAAAAATAATGTGTATGTAACTGTATTTAAATTAATAATAATTATCTTTAAAGAAAAAAGTTAAAATATAAGATTTAAAAATTAAAAAATTGTTGTTCTTATTTCAAATTAGATCTTCTCTTTCAAGTAAAATAACATTTTTTAAAGCGCAAACTCCATAGTTGTGATAACTGCAATATGTGTTTTCTGGATACTTCTTATTAAGTTCCTTTAAATTTATACATCCAAAATCCTCTATATTTAAAACTTTTTTCTGCAGCATTTTTTCCAACCATTGGCTTTTTTCTCTTCCTTTTACATATAATTTAGAATTTTTTAAATTATCTTTTAAAAAATTACAAACACTCTTAAATGATACTACTCCTGTATTCCAGTTAAGATGATGAAAATATTTTATTAACCAATATGCTTCTTTTTGCTCCTTTTGTGATAAGAAATTGAAATCAAAAGGTGGTTTAATAATGAAATTTATGTATTCCTTTGAATTGAAAACAATTGCAAATTCTTTAACGATAAATTTGTTTGATTTTAATTTAAAACCTTGTAAATCAATGAAAACATGTTTACAAGACATCTTTTTTTAGGATTTATAAAATTTTTCGAACTTGTCCCTTTAATGGTATATATTCAATAATACGATCGTGAATGAGAATACAATAAGCTGATGTGTTTGCTGGAACATTAGTAGCTGTTTCAAATTCAATTTTTATATCAATTGGTCCGCTGACAATAGATTCATTTTGATAACTAACATCGACTACTATTATTGGAGAATTATTTTTAAACTCTTGAGATGTGAGAAGCGGCTGGGAGTCTCGCATATAGTAGTTTTCTTGAAACCTTAGATACATATCATATAGAATTGCATAACGTTCATTCTGAAACTTTATGTTAAGGTCATCATATGGATAAGACTCTGAATTTAAATGTACTTTTAAATTAGTCAGATCGCAGTGTATAAATTTCTTTTCATGTTGGAATGCAATCAAAACAAAACGAGGGCGTTCTCTATTCGCTGCCAGCTTAACATTCCACACATGATTAGTAGACATATTTAGTTGTGGATTTATATGACAATCCCAACTTCTAAATGCAATTGGTATTGAAGTACCACTGTTTATTATTTTTATCATATGTGCTTCATCAGGAGGTATTACAGAATCATTATTTGAAAACGTGTAATACCCCATTCCTTTAATTGGTGCTATTAATTTTCTTAAATATTCATACTTTGGCTGAAATAGTGATTTTGAGTATAAATAGATGTTTTCAAATTTCAGTCCATTAGGACTTTCTAGTAAGCTTATCATAACGTTAGTCTTTCCACAATTTGAAGGACCTACAATAAGCGCACGAATAGAATTCGGTAATATAGAACTATGTCTACTTTTTGAATTTATATTTGTTGAAGAATCCGTATTACGAACAAAAATATTTTTATGTTGTTTTATTAAACGCATCTTTAGAACTGAATGAAATAATTAAATATTCTGTTTTTCTTATAGAATAAAATCAAATAAAATGGTTATTCGCTTTAACAACAAGGTTAATTACAATAAAACTGTCAGAGGAAGAGGTTTAGTTAATAAATTGATAAATTCACTTCCTTTTGAACTACATCTTCCTGGTTATCAATATTGTGGCCCTGGAACGAAATTACAAAAACGTTTAGAACGAGGTGATAAAGGAATAAATCTATTAGACGGTGCATGTAAAGAACACGATATTGCTTATTCAAAAAGAAAAGATATAAATACAAGACATCAAGCTGATAAAATTCTTGAGAACAGAGCTTGGGAACGAGTACTTTCAAAAGATAGCAGTCTTCCAGAAAAATCGTTTGCATATTTGGTTACTAACGCAATGAAAGCAAAAACTAAACTCGGTATGGGGATGACTAAGCAAAACAAAAGTAATAGGAAATCAAAATCGAATAAAGTTATTGGAAGAAAACTGTTCAATTCAACGCTAAAAGCAACAACAAAAATTTTAAGAAAAGAAAAACCAACAGATCTTAACGTTGCCATCAAGATTGCACGTAAAACCATTAACAAATCCTTAAAGGGAAGGAAATCTGAAATTGTAGTACCACGTGTAATACGTGTTCCAAAAGTTGGTGGTGTTTTACCATTAATACCAATATTAACAGCTTTAGGTGTAATTGGTACCCTATCGAGTGGAGGTGCTAGCATAGCAAAAGCAGTTAATGCAGCAAAGAATGCTAAACTCCAACTTGATGAAGCGACTAGGCACAATAAGAGTATGGAAGCCATAGCAATGGGTAAAGGGCTTTATCTTAAACCATATAAGAAAGGATATGGATTAACTTATGAAGAAAAAGCAAAAAACTTCTAAACAAGCTACCCAAAAGGCCATTGACTGATATTGATATACGAAAATTCTCAAAAAATATTTCACATTTGAGAGGAATTTTCATGTTAGACGCAATACCAAAACATCCCAGAAATATTGAATGTGGAGTAATTAATTTGGATTCTACAATCGGTAGTGGTACACATTGGGTAGCTTACTATAAAAACAATAAACAAATAGAATATTATGATAGTTTTGGAAATTTACAACCACCATTGGAACTAGTTGAGTACCTAGGAGGAAATATAAAATATAACTACAACCAACATCAAAACTATGATGCATTTAGTTGTGGACATTTATGTCTTGAATTTTTATATAAAATAACTGAAAAAGAAATTAATAAATAAAACAATTGAAATTATTTAAAAGAAAAACAATATTTTTTTTATTTAATTATTTTAAGGTACATATTATTATTATTATTTATATCGTTAAAATATAATTTAAAAACTGTTAAAGTTTGCGTATATGGGGTATCTAGAATTGGCTTCAAATATATCACCCTCCTCAAATGGCTTCAATGGCAAGTTTTTCTCCCCTTCCCTGGATATAAGATACGATCCAGATGATAAATTCTTCAAATCGTCGTCAGTTAGCGTATTGTAGCGATATGGCAAAAACAATACATTCTCCTCAAGCTCAACTTTTATTGAGCTCCCATACTTTGTTTTCACTCTACTTGCATTCATAATAATGTGTTTAGATGATGTCACAAGATCCTTAATGTAATCTATTTTTATTAATCAAGAAAAAGGTTGTTGATATATAATCATGTGAATAAATGAGACGAGGACATACATTTCTTCCCTTTGCTCTAAAGAAAGAAATCGATATAAATAAATATGGAATAACACTAACACATAAATAGGATTCAATACAGAACAAATTACGGAATAGCATTGAGAAAATTAATATAGTTTTCTCTTTTACTCTAGTTATTAAGTAAACCGAATAGCACCAATTTCACTCTCGTTATTAAGTAAACCGAATAGCATTGAGAAAATCAATATAGTTTTCTCTTTTACTCCAGTTATTAAGTAAAATGTTGTGATATAATAACTAGAAATTTAAATTTAAAAACGAGAAACATTAACAAGTAGGACGCCAAGCGGATACAATTAAAAAATGAGTGCCTTTAAAGAGTTTTTAATAAATTTTTTAACAACATTTGAGGAGGTTATATTGTATGAGCACAGGCTGTGCATAGAAAGTTTCATACCAATGCTGGATGAAAATGAGGAGTTCGGTGTTGGTGATGGAGACCTACATTTTGAATGCTGCCCATGGTATAACTCGTATTGTGAGGAGGGTCCTAGTCCGTGCAGGTGCACAATATACCATTTACGAAAAATAAATGTTCAAAATTTAATTCATAATTACAGCTGTGCTTTTAATAAAGAAGAAATATAAAAATCAAAATTTGTTCTCCTTTTTTAATTTATTTATTTTTTTAAATTTCAGTAAACAAAATGTATTCCAATATAAATAAAATTACAAATAAAATTAATAAGAAAAAATGGTAAATAAAAAAATATTTTGCTATATTTATTATGGATGATGAAATTTCAGCTTTTTGCATCTTTGTATTTGAAGATTCGACAGATGTAATTGAGATTTCAATAACTTGATCTCTATTATTTGTAATGTTAGTGCTTCTAGCGATATCAACGTTTTTCATTTCCATATTATATTGTGAAATGTTAGAAAAATTATCGTCTCGTATTTCTCCTTTATCAATAAGACCACAGCTATCATAGCTGGGTGGTGGTAGTAGTTGATTTAACGCATTCCAATTAATAGGTATATTATTGGTACAACATCTTCTCAGTAGAGCACAATTTGGTGACCAACGCAAATGTTCTGTTAAAGGTTGATCAGTAAGCCCCCAATTCCAAATTTCAACTTCGCAAAAATAACATTTTGTTTTGTCATAATCTCCACTATAAAACATGCCAGTCATAGCTAATTCTCTTTTATCTACCCACTTTAATGGCCAGCATGTAAAAGTTTTTAAACGTTCATCTTCTCTATGGAAAATATCGTTCATGCTATAGCGCGGCGTAAATGGAGATTGTTTTAAATGCTGAACTTCATCACAATCGGATTTTAGATCTTTAACCATTTAAAATTGTTCTTTTTAATTTCAATCGCAATTATTAAAAATACTATTTTAAGTTCAGGATGTATCACAATATACTTGTTGTTGAAATAAATTGTATACTCTATTTATACATGGATATGTTCAAAAATTAAAAATTAATTTCGAAATGTGATGCAATATTAGAAATAATTATTTTACTTTGAATAGTTTTTTATTATTTATATTTATTGATTTATTTAATAATTTCTTAAAAGTATTTGAACAAAAAGTTAAAAAAATAGTTCACTACTTCTATTAACTTAAATCTATTTCCCTGATGAAGTGATCTCCTTCCTCATCCAAATAAAAGCCGTCATTTGCCTTTAAAATGATTTTATCACCCTCTTCGTCTTCCAAAAAATACTCAATTTCCCACAAAAAATCGAAGTAAGCCATTTGGTTGTTGGGGATATCCTGCATAGAATTTTCATCGACAAAAAAATTGTAGCAAGCCATTTGGTTGTTGGGAATCTCCTCCATAGAATTGTCATCAACAAAAAAATTGTAGCAAGCCATTTGGTTGTTGGGGATCTCATCCATAGAATTATCATCGACAAATTCAATTTCATACTCGCTCAAATTCATTGTTCAAATCTTCAAATGTAAATAAACCTAGTTTTCAGAAGTATACTCCACTAAGCCTTTTAAGAAGGGCAAGAAAACAAACTGCAATTAATGTTTTGTTTTATAAACAAATTATACATTCTAACATGCTCAATCATGTTTATGCTTCTTAAATAAGATTTCTTCATCAGATTAATGTAAACAAACATGCAGACACATCGTCAGCATTTTATTACAAAATACAAATTCTTTTTAAATCTTCTTAGGAGACGTTATATTATGAAAGAAAACAAACTGCAAATAAGAATAACAGAATGCCAGCATAAACGGGAATAAAATATTTCTTGATACAAAGAAGAAAACAAAACTAAATTTAAATTCTTTGACTATTGTGTTAATTCTAAAAACTGTATTAAAAGAATCGCAAACTTGTTTATACTTGATGATTATAAAATTGATGTGAAAAGATACCGGTTATACCATAATTTTAAACTTTTATTTTCTATTTTGTCGATTTTGGCTTCGATAGTTTTAATAAAATTAAACTGTTTAGAATCACTGTTAAAATAAGATCAATAAAGTAATATCACCTCACCTCTAACCGAATCTTCCAAAAACAAATAAATTTCAATAAAATAAATTTCACAAACTGGCTCGGAACTAGGATAAGTAATAAACTTCACCTCGTCAAAAAAGGTTCAGAACTTGCTTAAAATGGATATAATGGTTTCGAACTTCGATAATTAAAGTAATATCACCTCACCTCTACGCGAATCTTACCACAAAAAATAAATTTTAATAAAATCAATTTCACAAACTGGTTTGGAACTAGGATAATAAATAAACTTCACCTCGTCAAAAAGGTTCAGAACTTGCTTAAAATGGATATAATAGTTTCGAACTTCGATAATTAAAGTAATATCACCACATACGCGCCATCTGTAAGAGAAAAACAATCGGTAAAGTGCATCAGCACCATCTATAGGTGAAAATCACTATTTACCTCCAGGCTGTGCATAGAAAGTTTCATACCAATGCTGGATGAAAATGAGGAGTTCGGTGTTGGCGATGGAGACCTACATTTTGAATCCTGCCCATGGTATAACTCGTATTGTGAGGAGGGTCCTAGTCCGTGCAGGTGCACAATATACCATTTACGAAAAACAAATGTTCTAAATATAATTCATAATTACAGCTGTACTTTTAATAAAGAAGAAATATAAA
Organism: Pollenia griseotomentosa; assembly: GCA_963931875.1. Taxonomy (NCBI): domain Eukaryota; kingdom Metazoa; phylum Arthropoda; class Insecta; order Diptera; family Polleniidae; genus Pollenia; species Pollenia griseotomentosa. The sequence goes on along the minus strand of OZ007560.1, from coordinate 166,248,934 downwards.
AATCAAAATTTTTTCTCCTTTTTTAATTTATTTATTTTTTTAAATTTCAGTAAACAAAATGTATTCCAATATAAATAAAATTACAAATAAGATTAATAAGAAAAAATGGTAAATAAAAAAATATTTTGCTACATTTATTATGGATGATGAAATTTCAGCTTTTTGCATCTTTGTATTTGAAGATTCGACAGATGTAATAGGGATTTCAATAACTTGATCTCCATTATTTGTAATGTTATTGCTTCTAGCGATATCAACGTTTTTCATTTCCATATTATATTGTGAAATGTTAGAAAAATTATCGTCTCGTATTTCTCCTTTATCAATTAGACCACAGCTATCATAGCTGGGTGGTGGTAGTAGTTGATTTAACGCATTCCAATTAATAGGTATATTATTGGTACAACATCTTCTCAGTAGAGCACAATATGGTGACCAACGCAAATGTTCTGTTAAAGGTTGATCAGTAAGCCCCCAATTCCAAATTTCAACTTCGCAAAAATAACATTTTGTTTTGTCATAATCTCCACTATAAAACATGCCAGTCATAGCTAATTCTCTTTTATCTACCCACTTTAATGGCCAGCATGTAAAAGTTTTTAAACGTTCATCTTCTCTATGGAAAATATCGTTCATGCTATAGCGCGGCGTAAATGGAGATTGTTTTAAATGCTGAACTTCATCACAATCGGATTTAAGATCTTTAACCATTTAAAATTGTTCTTTTTAATTTCAATCGCAATTATTAAAAATACTATTTTAAGTTCAGGATGTATCACAATATACTTGTTGTTGAAATAAATTGTATACTCTATTTATACATGGATATGTTCAAACATTAAAAATTAATTTCGAAATGTGATGCAATATTAGAAATAATTATTTTACTTTGAATAGTTTTTTATTATTTATATTTATTGATTTATTTAATAATTTCTTAAAAGTATTTGAACAAAAAGTTAAAAAAATAGTTCACTACTTCTATTAACTTAAATCTATTTCCCTGATGAAGTGATCTCCTTCCTCATCCAAATAAAAGCCGTCATTTGCCTTTAAAATGATTTTATCACCCTCTTCGTCTTCCAAAAAATACTCAATTTCCCACAAAAAATCGAAGTAAGCCATTTGGTTGTTGGGGATATCCTGCATAGAATTTTCATCGACAAAAAAATTGTAGCAAGCCATTTGGTTGTTGGGAATCTCCTCCATAGAATTGTCATCAACAAAAAAATTGTAGCAAGCCATTTGGTTGTTGGGGATCTCATCCATAGAATTATCATCGACAAATTCAATTTCATACTCGCTCAAATTCATTGTTCAAATCTTCAAATGTAAATAAACCTAGTTTTCAGAAGTATACTCCACTAAGCCTTTTAAGAAGGGCAAGAAAACAAACTGCAATTAATGTTTTGTTTTATAAACAAATTATACATTCTAACATGCTCAATCATGTTTATGCTTCTTAAATATAACAAAAAGATTTCTTAATCAGATTAATGTAAACAAACATGCAGACACATCGTCAGCATTTTATTACAAAATACAAATTCTTTTTAAATCTTCTTAGGAGACGTTATATTATGAAAGAAAACAAACTGCAAATAAGAATAACATAATGCCAGCATAAACGGGAATAAAATATTTCTTGATACAAAGAAGAAAACAAAACTAAATTTAAATTCTTTGACTATTGTGTTAATTCTAAAAACTGTCTTAAAAGAATCGCAAACTTGTTTATACTTGATGATTATAAAATTGATGTGAAAAGATACCGGTTATACCATAATTTTAAACTTTTATTTTCTATTTTGTCGATTTTGGCTTCGATAGTTTTAATAAAATTAAACTGCTTAGAATCACTGTTAAAATAAGATCAATAAAGTAATATCACCTCACCTCTAACCGAATCTTACAAAAAAAAATAAATTTCAATAAAATAAATTTCACAAGCTGGCTCGGAACTAGGATAAGTAATAAACTTCACCCCCTCAAAAAAGGTTCAGAACTTGCTTAAAATGGATATAATGGTTTCGAACTTCGATAATTAAAGTAATATCACCTCACCTCTACGCGAATCTTACCACAAAAAATAAATTTTAATAAAATCAATTTCACAAACTGGTTTGGAACTAGGATAATAAATAAACTTCACCTCGTCAAAAAGGTTCAGAACTTGCTTAAAATGCATATAATGGTTTCGAACTTCGATAATTAAAGTAATATCACCACATACGCGCCATCTGTAAGAGAAAAACAATCGGTAAAGTGCATCAGCACCATCTATAGGTGAAAATCACTATTCACCTCATCTGATCGTATACCGGAAATGGTTCGGAACTTGGATAAGTCATTCCAATACATATTACTTTTCACATTACCGGAAACGGACACAGTCCAAGATCCCCATTACCTATCTACTCTTATCATCACTTTTTAGGGGGGCTCCCATACAAATATTGCGTTTTATGAAATTCTTAAATTAATTAAAATTTGTCGACTTTTGTGAATAAAATCAAAAGTTGCAAACAGATTTTAATCATTTATGGCTTGTTTTGTTTGTAGCTTCGTTTTTTATAAGTCTGCAAAAAATTAGAACCCTAGCTGCGTTTTTTTAATTTTTTATGAATTTTTAAAAAACAAAAATTTCGAAATTTTGATAAAAAAAAATTAATTTTTTTTTCAAAAAAAAAATTAATTTTCAATAACGACTACTCATATTAGAAAAAGAGTTTTACTTTTCTGAAATGAAATTTTATTGCGGAATTTCGGTTTTTTTAGTAATTTCAATAAACTAAACCGTTTTTGCGTTACGCGAATATATGTTGTGCAACCTCCTCCATTTTCGAAATAACGGTATATCTCGAAAACCAGAGCCAATCTGAAAAAACCGCGGGCACCACTGGACTCAGCGTCCCCGAATTATGTTAAAACGCCATGTGCCCGGCTTGTCAGTTTTTTCAACAAGCATAGTGTAATTAATCAAATCTTTATACTTTATTTCATGTCCTGCCAGTGCCAGACAAAAATTTTCTCATCACGGGTTCTGTTCACTTATATAGGTGTTTATCGCTCATCTAATTGGATAAGTGCTGCAGTGTCTCTTCTTCTTAAGCGAGTGTGGCCGCTATCATTTAAAATATTTCGAGCAAGTGGGTTGCAATTCGAGCTTTTTTAAGTATTTTACTGCATATTTTGTAATCATAGTTTTAACTAATGGAACATTGAGATCCTTGTGAATATTTGAGTTTTTAACATACCAAGAGGAAGTTGTGATTATTCGAAGTAGTTAATATTGGCGCCTTTGAATTTTTTCGATATTAGAGGCCGAGGCAGTGCCACATAACTGAATTCCATAGCACCAGATTGGCTTTAAGATGGAGTTGTAAAGTAGAAGTTTGCAGTCGAGACTAAGGACAGAGTTTCTTCCAATAAGCCAATGAATTTGGATGGCTTTTAGTTTCATTGGAATTAATTTTGCCTCTTTATGGCTTTTCCACGTTAAACGGCGATCTAAATGTATACCGAGATATTTTACATGCGAATTTTGAGGTATTATTTGATTATTGATTTTAATAGTGGGGCATGATTCCCGACGCAAGGTGAATGTTATATGGACGTATTTTTCATTGACCTTTATCCTCCATTGTTTTAACCTTATTTCTAGTTGAAATATATGATCCTATAAGTAACGTGATGCTTCATGACGGTTTTCGTGCACGCTTAGAAAGACTGTGTCATCCGCAAATGTTGAAGTTTGTGTGTAATTATTTGTTGGCATGTCCGAAGTATAAATTAAGTATAAAAGTGGGCCCAGAATGCTGCCCTGTGGGACTCCAGCGCCAATTGGCTGAGGTAAACTAAATAAATTTCCTTCTTTAATAATAAATTGACGACCGACTAAGTAGCTTTCTAATAGCTTGTGTGTGTTTGCTGGTAAATTTTGTTTCAATTTATGTAATAAGCCTTCATGCCAGACTTTATCAAAAGCTTGTGAAACATCGATGAAGAGAGCGGAACAATATTTTCTTTCTTCAAAGGCTTTTCTTATTGCGTTTACTATACGATGGGTTTGTTCAATTGTGCTGTGTTCTCTTCTAAGGCCGAATTGGTGGTTAGGAATACATCTGTTTTCATTTAGAATTGGGGTTAATTTTGACTCTAACAGCTTCTCAAGCAGCTTTGAAATATTTGAAAGTAAGCTTATAGGCCTATAAGACTCAACTTTTGTGTGATCCTTTCCTGGTTTAGGTATCATGATGACTAAGGAAACCTTCCACTTTTGAGGATAGTATTGAACGCGTAAAATTGCATTAAAAATTAAAAGAATAATTCTCCTTGCTATGCTGGGTAGCTCGAAAAGCATTTTGTTGCTGATCTTATCAAAACCAGGAGCCTTCTTGGGGTTTAACTTACAAATAGCCTTTTCGATTTTTCTTATCTCAAATCTTAGGGGAACAGCTGATCTAGCAGCAACAGGTGGTAACTCGACCGCAATATCGTGAGATATGTTTGGGGTAAATACGTTTTTTAACAAACAAATTTCCTTTTTCAACATCATTTCTTGCCCAACTTCCATTCAAGTTTCTTAATGGTGGATTAGAGACAACTGGCCTTTTGAGATTTTTAGCTGCACGCCATAATGAGTAGTCTGATTGTGGAGTTGCATCAAGTTCCTTAAGATATTTTTCCAGAGAAGCCGTTTTCTGAGTCTGCAGTAACTTTCTCAGCCTTTTTGTACAGTCTTTTAGTAAGTTCTTTAGTTGAGGGGATCTGTGCAATTGCCACTCTCTACGATCTCTCCTTTTTTCAGACAAGAGACGCTCGACATCTGTGGAATATATTTTAATATTTTTTGTTTTTTTTTTTTGGGGCTATACTGGAATGTTGAACAGCTAGTTTCAGTAAACTATCAAAATTGAAAAAAGAGCGATCTACATGGGTACTGAGATATTTTTTATATTTTAACCAATTTATTTGTGTAGCTGACGTCGCTATGTAACCAGAGGGAGATTCAATTCTATTGGTGTTTGTTATAGTAACAATTGTAGGTGTGTGATCAGAGGATAATTCTAAGGAAGCTTCAACGTGAATCATTTCTGTGGGGATGTTTTTAACCACGCCAAAATCGATGACATCTGGAATTTTTTGCGGATCAGCAGGCCAATATGTTGGTTGGCCGCTCGCGACAACATTTAAATTCATTTTAGAGATTGTACTAAACAAAACACGACCCTTTGGTGTTATTAGTCGTGACCCCCAGAAGTTATGTTTAGCGTTATAATCGCCAGCAAACAGGAAATAGAGCACTAATGACTTATAATATTTGTAATACTGGTTTTCTGATGGTGGTGAATATAAGGATGATATTATTATGTTTCGATTTAGCTCTTTAACACAAATGTTCGTTGCTTGGAGATAATCTTTACGATGATCACACGTTGGGTAGTGTTTAATTCGGTTTTTTATTAAAATGGCAGAACCTCCACAAGCTCTATCTCGAGGGTCCTTGGTATCATATAGTGTATAACCATTGATTTTAAACGTATTTCTTGAGGTCAAATGAGTTTCAGAAACCATCATGACATCAATTTGTTTATTTTTAAGAAAGTATTCTAATTCATTTTTATGTTGGCGGATGCCGTTTGCGTTCCAAAAACAAATTTTTAAACAGTTCATGGCTTGTTAAGTACAGCTTGCAATAATATCGATTGTATTCTAAGAATTTCCTGCATCATATGACCCATTGTGTTCGTAAAATTATTTACTGTTTGCACTAATGTTTCCATCGTTTTTTCTAGACGACTTAGATTAGAAACTGGAGTTTCATCATTACTTGACGGAGCGCATTGCATTGGTACATGGTTTGATTTAAAGACGTTAGCATAAGAGTTTATGTTATTACTAGGCTGCGGAGCCTGAAAGTCATTACTGTTTACTTGATTTGTTACCTGCATTTGTGGGGGATTAGTTTTCGGTCCAACCGACTGCTTGACGATAGTATATACAGGGAATCCTCTTTAATTTGCAGTGTGATTATCACCACAGTTGCTGCATTTTTTTACGTTGTGGTCGGTTTTAGACTTATCGCAAAGAACTGTACCATGTAATTCACCACATACTACGCAAACAGGGGGTAAGTAGCAGTATGCCTTAGTATGGCCAAATTCTTGGCAGTTCAGATATTGAACGGTACTACCTCTTTTGTGCGGCTCCTCTATAGTTATTTTTCTATACAGAATGTATTTTAAATTATAGATGGGATGCGTTTTATTTTTTTAGAGCTTAACGTCGCCGGGTTCTAACTCCACTCGAAATAGTGGTTGGGGAATTTTTCCCTATTTTTAATATTTACTACATGTTTTATTTTGAAGCCTTTTTCTTCTAGGAATATTTGTATTTCCTCTGGGTCCATACATGAGTCAATTCCCTTTATCACTATCTGAAGACCTTTACAGCTCTTCAATTGGTATGTATAAAAGCTTTTTTTAATGCTTCAAATTTTTTAATTATTTTGCGATAATCATTCTCATGATTAACTTGAATTTTTGTTTCGTTTATACTGCCACGCTTGATAGCAGCTACGTAAAACAAATTTTCACCTATGACCGATATCAAACTCTTTATAAGCTCATTTGAATTTTGTTCCCTGAGATATATCGAGGGAGGCTTGGACGACGTGATGTTTGGTGCTTCTGAGGATTCATCCTCCAGAATTGCAAAACGATTTTGTGAATTTATTCTATCCAAAGATGGAACTTTTGAGGCCGAAGCAACAGCTGAAGAGGTAGGGCTACGACCCCGTTTAAGTACTGTTATAAACCTGTCCATACCAACTTGTACTTGAGGCTTTTGACAACTTTTTAGTAGAGGGTTTTCCATAGTGACTGTGTTTAAATTCATGGTATCATTTCCTACTAAAATTGTTTTTGCCGTCGCGGCAATACTTGCGGGCTCGGCAACACTTGTCCCAAAAGACAATTTCATGTTTGTCAGTGTATCACTATCCACTGTTTTTGTAAAAACTGACGGTGAAAGGGAACGTGTTCGAGTAATTGGTTTAGCCGCTAGGTAGTTAATATTGTTTTGTTTTATTTATTTCAACATTATTTTCGTTAGCATGCACTGTCACATAAACATTTCTTTCATTTAGTATTATTATATTTTCATTGTTTTTACTCATGCAATAAATTGTTTTTGTTTTTCACCGTTTTCATGTGCTTTTAATATATTTATTATTTATTGTATTTTACAACAACGCCAAAAATATGAAATTTAAAGTAGACTTATTTTATATATTATCCAAGTCGTTATACAAATTTTTTATATTATTATTATAGTTAGAACGTATAAACGCGCTATTTTAAGCGCGCTAAATTGAACTTAAATTAAAGTCGATGCATATCTTAGAAAAAATCTAGGATTTATTGAAACAAACTAAATCTATCTATATAAAAGAGTTGCGTGAGTGACTGACTCACCACAATACTAATTATTGTTAAAGCTAAGGCACGAGCTCTATGTGTTCATTTGTCCTTCAAGTTCTGCTGAAAAAGGTCAACAAGAAAAAGAAAGACAAAAATGAAAAAAACAAAAAATGTACTTTGGACTTCAAGAAAATTTCTTGACAAAAGTACGAAAAAACAGAAGTAAGGAAAAAACATGTAAAATCAATTAAAATGAATAATTATTTAAAAAAGCAAATTTCGATCTACCAAAAGTTAAAATACAATTTGGTTTAAGGATTGATGTTTGACTATTGACGTCAGCAGTCGTCGATGGCTGCGAGTGTTAAACGGAAAATCCATCTGCGGAGATCGAGTGGTTGCGATCGAAACATGTCATAGTAACCTGCCGGCCAGGGTTCGAGCCCCGGCCACGGTCAAGAATGAAAGATTATCAATAACAATTTTAATTAATTTTCATGTTGTAAAATTCCTTTCTTCATAAAAATAATTTAATGAAAATTAAATTTGATAAACTTAAGCCTAATTAAAAATATTAAAAATTTGGATTAAAAACCATAAATAGTTCAACAAAATAACCACAAAACTAATTATTGTTAAAGCTAAGACACGAGCTCTACGTATTCATTTGTCCTTCAAGTTAAGATGAAAAAGGTCAACAAGAAAAAGAAAGACAAAAATAAAAAAAACAAAAAAAATGTACTTTGGACTTCAAGAAGAATTCTTGACAAAAGTACGGAAAAAACAGAAGGAAAAACATGTAAAATCAATTAAAATGGATAATCATTCAAAAAGGCAAATTTCGATCTACCAAAGGTTAAAATACAATTTGTTTTAAGTATTGATGTTTGACTATTGACGTCAGCAATCGTCGATGGCTGCGAGTGTAACCCCGGGTCTTCACGTAGCAATATTTATTGCGGCAAACGTCAAATTTCATTGCTCCATAAAATTTGCGACGTATAGACCGCATATTGCCATGAGTGGCAATCCATTGCGCAATGATTGCTCTTCTTATTGCTTGAGCAATTATTGCTTAGCAATATGCTGTCAAATCAGTTGTAATTTATCTGACATTTCATTTCTCTGTACGGTTGTTTTTTGTTTGTGTGTTTATTTATTAAAAAAGCAATCAATAAATATATTATTATATATTATATTTTTTAATAAACGTCAAGATCAACAAAAGCAAACGACGAATTTATTTTTTTGTATAATTTTATTTTTTCAATAGACCAATTCAACTTTTTTTTAACGCAAATAAACAAAAAAAGTAATACAAAACACAGCTGCGACAATTAAAATTAATTATTTTATTAATTTAAAAAAGAAAATTTCACAACCACTTCAAAACACAACATAAAACATTTGTTATAAATATGTACAGCCACAAAACTTTATACGACTAGTCGCGGTGAAAATTGCAAATTTATGGCAAAGCAATTTCAAGTGTTCTCCAGCAATAAATTCAGCAATTATTGCTCCATTGTTCTGTCATTGTTCTGCCGACGTTTTTGCTTGTACTTAGCAATAAATATTGCAACGTGGAGACCCAGCGTAAGACGGCAAATCCATCTGAGGAGATCGAGTGGTTGCAATCGAAACATGTCATGGTAACCTGCCGGCCAGGGTTCGAGCCCCGGCCACGGTCAAGATTCAAGGATTATCAATAACAATTTTAATTAATTTTCATGTTGTAAAATTCCTTTCTTCATAAAAATAATATAATGAAAATTTAATTTGATGAACTTATGCCTAACTAAAAATATTATATTAATTATTCTAATAGTTTGTTGCAATATTGTTATTATTTAAATAACATTTCCGGTTACTTTGTTATATTGTTAACAAACATACACCAAAAACAAGAAGAAGATATTATTCTCTATAAAATGACAAAGTTGCCATATCTATTCACATTATTTTACTATTTAAACTTGGCCGCACCTAAGTATTTCTGCTCAGCCAGAATAACTCAATTTTAATGATGAGTAGAGAGACATATTCTGTTGCTCTCTTTCTTTTGAGTGAAACAAGATTTACTTTGTTAGCTACTTTGTTATCTTCTCGTCCACACGGAAATCAACAATCCTTCAAGGTATATTTACACAAGGTAGACTCATTTGGGAGTGTAGCCCAGTGTTGCCATTAGGATACGAAATATACATTTTTCGTATCTTTTGATGACTTCAGGTACCATGTATAATCCTGACAATTTTCGTATCTTTTGAATCGTTATGCAAAATGTACAGAAATTAAATATTAGAGAATTTTTATCCAAATAAAACTTATTAAGACTAACGGACTCAATGCTAATACAATAGCAGCTTAATTAATGGTGAAAGAAAACATTAAGGATCTAGTAGTGCGAAGTTGTTCTGAGGAACTTTTTTATTTTCAGGAATATAATCGCCTTAACTACTATATTAATTTGTACACAAATTAATTTGTTTTGATAACATCCAAACATTATATTAATTTTAAAGTTCGCTTACTGTATTTTTAAAAATTACATACCTAATACTTATGACTTAAATAAATATAAAAATTAATTTATATGATATCATTTTCTTTACAATAGTCATTAAATCTCTACATACATATATAAAAATTACGTGTATGTTCGTGATCGCTAAACTCAAAAACTACTGGACCGATTTTGACCAAATTTTATATGCATGCTCTATGGGCCGTGAGTAGTGTTTCTGTGTAGTTTATCTTCTTATCTAATCAACCGGTTTTCTTAAAATTTCACATGCAGACACCGTAACATCTAATCATTAAGTTTGTGATTTGAAGGGAAATAGGGCAAAAGGGATAAAGCTCCCCCTCCCAATATCTTTTAAACTTATCAACCGGTTTTATTTAAATTTGGCATGCAGACACTGTAACATCTGAAAGAAGTAAATTATATGGCAAAACAACGTTTGCCGGGCCAGCTAGTGTTAATAAGTTAAACGTTAAAAATGGATTTTAAAATTTCATATAAAACAAAAACAATTTAACGCACACATGTACAAATTTTGGCTCATATACACGCAATTTGACGTTGGGGTTCCAACTAGGGGTAAACATAAGACAAACATATGGGCCAACGAGTTTACCTTGTGTAAATATACCTTGCAATACTTTTATTTATTTAAACATCGGCAACAACACGAATAACAACACTGGTAACAGCAACTCGGAAAATAACAACCAGTATATAAGCAACACTGGCAGGAACAACAACACTGACTACATTAAGACCCCTTTCAGACTCGACAAGTTAGTTGCGCAAGTTACTTGCCGACAACAAAATAGTCTGTACAAATTTTTTTTTCTTTACCCCGACCTTACCGCTAACGTCTACAAACCGAGAGTTGCGCAAGTCTCTTGCGAGTGTGAAAGGGGTCTAACAATAAAATTGATATTAGTACCAATAATGCCATAAACAACACTGACAATAATAGAAACAACACCGGCCACAACAATGCAATACAAATCAATAGGCGCCACAACAACACTAATAACATTACCAGCAGCAATAAAACAACTGATACCATTGCTAAAAGGCTTGGAACGTTAAGAATATCTTCAACTTATCAGTAATAAAAGAGTTTCATAATGATTCCAGATTTCTACAAGTAATAGATCATGCACACAGCACAAGACAGAGAGCTGATGGGAGATAAAAAGTTGAGAGATAAACCAACAACTATGGAAAAAACACGTTACAAGTTACCTTACCAACTACATTAAACAATCTTTCAGAACATTCCCAATAAATTATTAGTTGCTTTTGTTTGGCTGCAGGTCCACGTAAATAAATAAAATAAAAAATAAAAATTCGTGATATTTTCGTGATTTCATACCATAATAATTATTATTAATATTAAACAAAAAACAAAACATAATATTACAAAGATAATTACATGTAAGCAATTAAAAAATATAATAAAATCAAAACTTCACAATAACACTTGTGCCACTAATTAGATTTTCTTAACTAAATCTAGTTTATCGATCGTCTGTTTTTGTTTATTTATTGTCTGTGTATGTGTGCACAATTTTATGTGTTTTGTCGGTAATTGAGACGAAGCTGTGGATTAACATCAATAATATGTAGCATCTCTAATGTACATATATCTCCTTGAATAATTTCTCTCTTCATGTAATATTTTTACTCCTTCAAAATGTGGTTTGTGATTTTTTAGCGTACAGTGGGTTGCTAGTGCAGTTTTTTGTTCAATAGGTTTATGGTCAGATTTATGCGAAGATATTCTTGCCTTAAGTTTTGTTGTTGTCGTTCCAACGTATACTTTTGACTTGTCTTCCTTTTTCCATCTTTCTGAGAGTCCAGAAACATATGATATGCTTTTATACCTTTTTGGTTCTCTTACCACCTGTTGCCTGTTGTTTTTTGCACGTTTTATAAAATTTTTAATTGTCCTTATTGGGAAGTCATTCATGGTTAAAATATTCGTTATTTTTGTTGTATTGTTTTTATGGAATTCCGTGTCACTCATTTTAAGAACTCGTCGTATGAAATTTGATGCTGTATTTTATAACAATTTTTCCAGGGTGCTTAGAACAAAAATTGATCAATCGTCCCGAGGATGTTGGTTTTTGATACCAATTATCTTTTAAATTGTTCCCTTTTCTAATAGTAATTGCGTCTAAGTATGGTAGTTAATTGTCAATTTCTTCCTCCATGGTAAACTGTATTTGTCCATTCAATGATTTTAGTTTTTCGATGGTGTCATTTATTCTGTCCTTTTTTAATATTGCGAATAAATCATCTACATATTTCATAATTATAATAATCAGTTCAGTTTGTGCTTTGTTGTGAAACGGACGTGAAATTTCAACCCCGCATACGATTTTAATTAATTATTAATTAAATTTGATTTTGGATTATAAATATTAAGCGAATGGACGCTAGAAAATATATGATATTTTTATTTAAATTATTTAACATAAAAGTGAACAATTAAAACGAAAAATTAAATAAAGATAAATAAAAATAGAGTAAAAATATATACATATGTACGTATGAATGTTCATGCATGTGTATGTATAAATATTCTGTGCACAAACATTTTAGTTTAAATTTCTTATTTTTGGCGTTGTTGTAAAATACAATAAATAATAAAAATTTTAAAAGCACACTAAAACGGTGAAAAACAAAAACAGTTTATTGCATGAGTAAAAACAATGAAACAACAATAAAATTAAATGAGAGAAATGTTTATGTGACAGTGCATGCTAACGAAAATAATGTTGAAATAAATAAAACAAAACAATATTAACTACCTAAAGCCCTTATGACACTAAATTTTTTATTCATTAATTGATATAGAATTGATAGAAAGAAACAGTAAATGTTAGAAAGAGCGAACGATAAAAAATGTAAACAAAGTTCTTAGTTTTTTTTTTCTCTTGTTATGGTTTTGTTTCAGGGATGGCGTTGAGAATTTTTAAAATTGTACCAACAACCTTTAAAAATTGTACTTTTTTACCCTAATTGATTTTTTTTAGTTGAAATTAATTTTATTTATGTTCATAAAAAACACCACAAAAAGGTATTATAAATCTTAATATAAAAAGTATCAACAAAAAAGTACAATTGAAACAACTTAGCCATCCCTGTTTTGTTTATTTTATTAAATGTTGCCAACTTTTTGTTTATGAGAAACCTAAAAACAAAAAGCGGTAAAAAGCAACACTTTTAATATTTCAAGCTTGAAATGTCAATTTTAAGTTAAACAATTTTACATTTTTTTTGACATAACTTCATTTTTTATCGATAACTTTAGTAAAATTTTTGAAAGTTTGCCATTTATCTTAATACAGCTTAACTCTTTGCACTTGGTAAATTTTTGTATTACATTATATTTGTACTGCTCACCAAAACTTGAACAATGCATTAAAAATGTAGTGTCAAAAGGGCTTAACGGCTAAGCCAATTATTCGTACACGTTCCCTCTCACCATCTTTATTTACACAAACGGTGGATAGTGACTCTTTAAAAAAACTAAAAGTCTGCTTTCACACGTTTCATCTTTTGATGCTCAACTCTTATGTTTTTAGGTGAGGGAAGAAAGAAGAAAGGGGGTTGGTACGGAGATGCCTGTACTCGGTCAGTACGCTTTGTGTTTTTATTCGTTGGCATATGCACAAGGATGGCTGTATGTAATTTTTTTCTTTTATTTTTCTCTTTGATTCGCTGTTAATAAAATTGTTTTTGTTTTGAACCGAAAAAAGTTGAAACCGATTGCTACGTGTGAATATATTGGCATCTTCAAAAGGGAATTGAAAAGAAGTTGAGCATCAAAAGATGAAACGTGTAAATTTAGACAAACTAGACCTGGTGACAAGTGTTGCCAGGCCAGCAAGTATTGCCGCGACGTCAAAAACAAATTTAGTGGGAAATGATACCATGAACCAAAACACAAATGCAATGGAAAACCCCCTGTAAAAAGTTGTCAAAAGCCTCAAGTCCAAGTTGGTATGGACAGGTATATAACAGTCCTTAAACGGGGTCGCAGCCCTACCTCTTCAGCTGTTGCTTCGGCATCAAAAGTGCCATCTTTTAACAAAATAAATTCCCAAAATCGCTTTGCAATTCTGGAGGATGAATCCTCTGAAGCACCAAACGTCATAAAATCGTCCAAGCCTCCCCCGATATATCTTAGGGAGCATAACTCAAATGATCTAATAAAGAGTTTTTAATTTTAATTTTAATTGGTGAAAATTCGTTTTATGTACCGCAATAAAGCGAGGTAGCATAAATGAAACGAAAATTCAAGTGAATCATGAAAATGATTTTCGCAAAATAATTAACAAATTTGAGGCACTTAAAAAAGTTTTTATACATACCAACTCAAGAGCAGTAAAGGTGGTGATTAAGGGAATTGATTCATGCGTAGACCCAGAGGAAATTAAAACTTTTTTGGAAGAAAAAGGCTTCAAGATAAAACATGTGGTAAATATTAGAAATAGAGACAAAAATCCACAACCACTTCTTCGAGTAGAATTAGAGCCCGGCGACATTAAGTTAATAAAAAACGAAACGCATCCCATTTATGGTTTGAAATATATTCTATACAGAAAAATCACAATTGAGGAGCCGCACAAAAAAAATGGACCTGTTCAGGGCTTAAACTGCCAAGAATTTGGCCATACAAAGGCATACTGCTACTTACCAACTGTTTGCGTAGTATGTGGTGAACTACACGGTACAGTTTCTTGCGATAAGTCTAAAACCGACCCCAACGTAAAAAAATGTAGCAACTGTGGCGTAATCACACTGCCAATTATAGAGGATGCCCTGTATATAATATCGTCAAGCAGACGGTTGGACCGAAAACAAATACCCCTCAAATGCAGGTTGCAAATCTAGTTAACACAAATGCAATTCAAGCCCCCCATCCTAGTAATAACAGAACCTCTTACGCTAACGTCCTAAAATCAAACCATGAGCCAATGCAAGGTGCCTCGCCAAGTAATGATGAAACTCAGTTTCTAATTTAATTCGTTTAGAAAAAACCATGGAAACATTAGTGCAAACAGTAAATAATTTTACGAACACAATGGGTAATATGATGCAGGAAATTCTTAGAATGCAATCAATGTTATTGCAAACTGTACTTAACAAGCCATGAACTGTATAAAAATTTGTTTTTGGAACGCAAACGGCATCCGCCAACCTAAAAGTGAATTAGAATACTTTCTTAAAAACAAACAAATTGATGTCATGATGGTTTCTGAAACTCATTTGACCTCAAAAAATACGTTAAAAATAAATGGTTATATACTATATGATACAAACGACCCTCGAGATAGAGCTTGGTGAGGTTCTGCCATTTTAATAAAAACCAGAGTCAAACACTACCTAATGGGTGATCATAGTGAAAATTATCTTCAAGCAACAATTTGCGTTGAAGAATTAAATAGAAACGTAGTAATCTCATCGTTATATTCCCCACCTAGATATTCAATATCAGAAGGCCAATATTATAAATATTTTAAATCATTAGGACACTGTTTCCTGGCCCCTGGCGATTATAACGCTAAACATACCTTCTGGGGGTCCCGACTTATAACACCAAAGGGTCGTGTTCTATTTTATATTATTTCTAAAATGGATTTGAATGTGATAGCGAGCGGACAACCAACATATTGGCCTACTGATCAGCAAAAAATACCATATTCATCGATTTTGGCGTGGTTAAAAACATCCCCTTAGAAACGATTTATGTTGAAGCTTCCTTAGAATTATCTTCCGACCACACACCAACAATTGTTACTTTAATGAACACCAATAGAATTGTATCTCCAACTGGTTACTTAGCGACGTCAGCTACACAAATCAATTGGCTAAAATATACAAAATATCTCAGCACCCATTGCACAGAAAATATTCCGCTTAGTACACCGGAATACGGAGATCGCGCTATTCTTAATTTTGACAGTTTTCTGAAGCTAGCTGTGGAACATTCCAGTATTACCCAAAAAAAAACTAAAAATATTAAAATTTATTCCACAGATGTTGAGCGTCTCCTGTCTGAAAAAAGAAGAGCTCGAAGAGAGTGGCAATTGCACAGATCCCCTCAACTTAAGAGTTTGTTAAAAGAGTGTACAAGAAGGCTAAGAAAGTTACTACAGACACAGAAAACGGATTCTCTACAAAAATATCTTAAGGAACTGGATGCAACTCCGTAATCAGACTTCTCATTATGGCGTTGTCTCTAAGCCACCATTAGGAAACTTGAACGGAAGTTGGGCAAGAAATGATAACGAAAAGGGAAATCTGTTTGTTAATCATTTAAAAAACGTATTTACCCCAAATATATCTCACGATACTGCGGTCGAGTTACCACCTGTTCCTGCTAGAGCAGCTGTTCCTCTAAGATTTTAGATAAGAGAAATCGAAAAGGCTGTTTGTGAATTAAACCCCAAAAAGCCCCTGGTTTTAATAAGATCAGCAACAAAATGCTTTTGGAGCTACCCAGCACAGCAAAGAAAATTATGCTATTAATTTTCAATGCTATCTTACGTCTTCAATACTATCCTCAAAAGTGGAAGGTTTCCTTAGTCACCATGATACCTAAACCAGGAAAGGATCACACAAAAGTTGAGTCATATAGGCCTATAAGCTTACTTTCTAATATATCAAAGCTGTTTGAGAGGCTGTTAGTGTCAAAATGAACTCCAATTTTAAGTGAAAATAGATGTATTCCTAATCACCAATTCGGCTTTAGAAGAGAACACAGCACAATTAAACAAACCGATCGTATAGTAAACGCCATAAGAAAAGCTTTGGAAGAAAAAAAATATTGTTCCGCTCCCTTCATCGATGTTTCTCAAGCTTTTGATAAAGTCTGGCATGAAGGCTTATTACATAAATTGAAGCAAAATTTACCAGCAAACATACACAAGCTGCTAGAAAGCTACTTAGTCGGTCGTCAATTTATTATTAAAGAAGGAAATTTATTTAGTTCACCTCAGCCAATTGGCGCTGGAGTCCCACAGGGCAGCATTCTGGGGCCCCTATTATACTTAATTTATACTTCGGACATGCCAACAAACAACTACACACAAACTTCGACATTTGTGGACGACATATCTTTTCTAAGCGTGCACAAAAATCGTCTTGAACTATAAATATGGTTAAAACAATGGAGGATAAAAGTCAATGAGCAAAAATGTGTACATATAACATTCACCTTGCGTCGGGATTCATGCCCCCCTATTAAAATCAATAATCAAATAATACCTCAAAATTCGAATGTAAAATATCTCGGTATACATTTAGATCGCCGTTTGACTTGGAAAAGCCATATAGAGGCAAAATTAACTCAAATGAAACTAAAAGCCATGCAAATTCATTGGCTTATTGGAAGAAACTCTGTTCTTAGTCTCGACTGCAAACTCCTAATTTACAACTCTATTCTAAAGCCAATCTGGTGCTATGGTATTCAGTTATGGGGCACTGCCTCGGCTTCTAATATCGAACAAATTCAAAGGCGTTAAAATAAACTTCTTCGAATAATCACAGCTGCCCCTTGGTATGCTAAAAATTCAAATATTCACCAGGATCTTAATGTTCCTTTAGTAAAAACTATGATTACGAAATATGCAGTAAAATACTTAAAAAGGCTCGTATCGCATCCGAACCCACTAGCTCGAAATATTTTATATGATAGCGGCCACACTCGCTTAAGAAGAAGAGACACTGCAGCACTTATCCAATTAGATGAGCGATAAACAACTAGATAAGTGAACAGAACCCGTGATGAAGAAAATTTTTGTCTGGCACTGGGAGGACATAAAATAAAGTATTAGGTTAAGATTTGATTAATTATTGTTAGTTCATATTTAATGTATGAAGATTCAATAAATAATATTGCAAAAAAAAAAAAATATTTCATTATCAAAGTTATTTACGGGAATAAAAAATTTATCATTAATACGATTTCTGTATGACGTGCTAAATTCCCAATTTTCCATATGTGATAAATACACTGAAATTTATTGTTGAGGGAAAGCTAGCTTTTATGCGCATTTCACTGGTTTCATATTTATCCTCGGTTTTTCGTCCATTTTATCCAGTGATATGTCAAGAAGTTGTTCCATATTTATATCAGCTATGACTGTTGAGGCTGGAGAGCCCTTCGGCATTCCTTTTCTTTGTTCATAGATTTTGTCATCATACACTAAATATCTACTTTCTTTGATACAAAACCTCAAAATGTCCAAAAATAAATCCTTAGGTATATTTGTATGTGTCTCTAAAAATTTCCATATTTCTTCAATTGTTGTTTTAACTTTGTAAACTAGATGTCGGATCTCTCTTTAAACGATGATATGTGCAAAAATCTTGTAAAATAATTTTAATCTTCTCTTCATATTCATTTTTGTCCATCGCTACTGTTTTACTAGCTGTTCCAACATTATTTTAATAACTATTCCATTAAGAATTTATTTAGAAAAATCCAATCCAATCAAAATATCTTCTAATTTACATCGATATCAAAAAATATAATATTAAATTAAGAACCCTTAAGTTTTCATACGGCGTATGAGCTTCATAGCTCCCAAGCTAAAATCTTCTTGCCCTAAATTTATAAATCACTAATATTAGAATTTAATAAAAATTAAATGGATTTATAATGCATTTTTAGAAAAATTTGTACGGAAAATATAACCGAAAACAATTTAAACCTATTTAATTTTGTAAAAATATGGCAATTCGTCAGCTCATCATTATACATTATTGTGATAGATAACAGCCCGGCAAAAAAAAAAAAAAAACATGCAGAAAAAGTAATAAATGCATGGGTTGCAAGAATAATGCACTGGTTCTTTTAAGGTGAAACTTGCAAGATTTTAACTTTAGCTTGTCATTGGCTAGAATGGGTTCGCATTAGTTAAACGGCTCGTCATTACAAGTTCAGGGAAAAATTAGGATTTTCATTGATATAAAATATTAATTTCAATGAGTGCGAATTAAAACCAATGAAGTTCAATGATTCAAATACGTATATTTTATTAGTGCTCAATATTAATTTTAATATATCAGTTTTATCACAGTGCTCGTTGAATGCAGACGTGTTTTTTTTTTTTACTCGGCATACGGTTTTTGTTTTCTTTTAACCAGAGTACCGAAACGTTCACTCATTTTTCAGTCATGAGCGAGCGTGAAAAATTAAAAATTTTACTGCTTTTTCATCCTCATGAGGGTGAGGAAAAAAACTAATTTAAATTTCCTCATTCATGAAAAATGAGCAAACAAAAAAATTCATAAGTGAATTTGTCAGATATGAAAAATTTAAAAAAATTCACAATCAAATTCCTCATAATGAAAAAAACGCAACCATTAACAGCGGGAAAATGAAGCAGTAAAGAGGCCTTATAGAAGGCCTTTTTGCCGATATAAAGTTTTCTAATTTATACAGTGTGTTATTGGAGACCAAAACCCTGACTTCTTGCATCTACTTTAAAGGCCTTCTTAAAATAATGAAGAATAAAGCTTTATTCCAGTGTAATTGTATTTGCTAATAATGCGAAGGGAATAAATTAATAATTAAACTTGGTACACATTCCAACATAACTACTAATAAAACGATTTAGATTGGCCTTTTCTTAGAATAGAAAATTTAAATTTGTAAAATATTTTATAAAAACCCTCTTAAAAGAACTTTTTAAATAAGGCAGAGTGGAATAAATAAAAGTTTATTAAAAATACAGCTGTAAACCTTCTTTAAGGCCTAAAAAGTGAAAGCGCTGGCAATTGTTCCTGCTGGACAACACGACAGCATGTGTGTGTATTTGTTTGTGTAAAATATTTTTGGTAAAGGCAACCAGCCAAAGTGTCTGTTGGATTTTTTGTAGGAAACAATTATTGAAAAAAAATTAAAAGAACTGCACATATCGTCATCTTAAATGCAGAATAATGTAACATCACATTAATAAGTTTACATGCAAGGCATAAAACTTTGTAATATGTTAATTATTTGAAATTTAAAAGATTTTTAAATATTTCAGCTCAAAATGCGATAACCGATATATTTTTGAGGAAAAAATATTATATTTATGGTTATTTTTGAAGTTGTGTGTGTTACGTTAAATTAATTTGTAATTTTCAAAAATAAAAAGACGTATCATATTTTAAATTTTTTATTTATGAAAAAAATTCAAGAATGGTTGAATATGAGCGATCACATATGAATTTCTCTGAACTCTGCTTTTAACATACTTAAATAAGTTGTTATAAAATCATAATATTATTTGTTAAATAAATAATATAATATCAGCGAATTGGACGCTTGAATATAATTTTTAATTTGTGAACATAAACGACAATAATTAAAATAATAAAAGTTACAATTTAATAAAAAAATTTATGTATGAACATACATACATAAACATACATACATACATTTTAAGCAAAAACATTTCTTGTTTTTGTTTATTCTTCTTTTTTATTATCGGGGTTTTTAACAACAAATAACAAGAAGAGCACAATTAAACAAACTGTAAAATAAAAAAAAACTCTTATGAATGCGTACAATGCGAAAACAATAAAACATAATGAAAGAAATGCTTATGTTACAGTGAGTGTTGACGAAACAAAAGTAGAAACAAAAAAAAGAATCGATGATAGCAATAACTTAACGGCTAAACCTATTACTCGAACGCGTTCTCTCTCACCCTCTTTGTTTACAAATACGGTCGATCGTAATACAATAACAAGTTTGTTAACTGCAAGCGCTGGCGCAGAGCCAAAAAAAACTTTAATAAGTGATGATACGGTTAACCCCAAAACAGCCGCTATGGACAACTCAGTAACTCAAGTAAAAATTTCTCAAAAGCCTACAGTACAAGTTGGTATGGACAGGTACATAACAGTGCTTAAACGGGGACGCAGCCCTACTTCTGCAGCAGTTGTTTCGGCCTCAAAACTACCAACTTTTGATAAAATAAATACTCAAAATCGTTTTGCAATTCTGGAGGATGAATCCTCTGAAGCACCAAACGTCATAAAATCGTCAAAGCCTCCCCCGATATATCTTAGGGAACAAAATTCAAATGAGCTCATAAAGAGTTTGATATCAGTGATAGGTGAAAATTCGTTTTACGTAGCGGCTATCAAGCGTGGTAGTATAAACGAGACAAAAATACAAGTCAATCATGAGAATGATTTTCGCAAAGTAATAAACAACTTTGAAGCACTAAAAAAAAACTTTTATACATACCAACTGAAAAGCAGTAAAGGTCTTCAGGTAGTGATTAAGGGTATTGACTCATGTGTGGACCCAGAAGAGGTCAAAACATTCCTAGAAGAAAAAGGCTTCAAGGTAAAACATGTAGTAAACATTAAAAATAGAGAAAAAATTCCCCAACCACTTTTTCGAGTAGAGTTTGAACCCGGCGACGTTAAGCTTAAAAAAAATGAAACGCATCCCATATATTCTTTAAAATACATTCTGTACAGAAAAGTAACTATAGAAGAGCCGCACAAAAGAGGTGGTCCCGTTCAATGTTTGAACTGCCAAGAATTTGGCCATACTAGGGCATACTGCTAGTTACCCCCTGTTTGCGTAGTATGTGGTGAGCTACACGGTACAGTTCTTTGCGATAAGTCTAAAACCGACCCCAACGTAAAAAAATGCAGCAACTGTGGTGGTAATCACACTGCCAATTATAGAGGATGCCCTGTATATACTATCGTCAAGCAGTCGGTTGGACCGAAAACTAATCCCCCTCAAATGCAGGTAACGAATCAAGTTAACAGTAATGACCTTCAGGCTCCGCAGCCTAGTAGTAACAGAACCTCTTATGCTAACGTTTTAAAATCAAACAATGTACCAATGCAAGGCGCTTCGTCAAGTAATGACGAAACTCCAGTTTCTAATCTAAGTCGTCTAGAAAAAACCATGGAAACATTAGTGCAAACAGTAAATTATTTTACAAACACAATGGGTAATATGATGCAGGAAATTCTTAGAATGCAATCGATGTTATTGCAAGCTATTCTTAACAAGCCATGAACTGTTTAAAAATTTGTTTTTGGAACGCAAACGGCATCCGCCAACATAAAAATGAATTAGAATACTTTCTTAAATATAAACAAATTGATGTCATGATGGTTTCTGAAACTCATTTGACCTCAAGAAATACGTTTAAAATTAATGGTTATATTCTATATGATACCAAGGACCCTCGAGATAGAGCTTGTGGAGGTTCTGCTATATTAATAAAAAACCGAATTAAACACTACCCAATGTGTGATCATCGTGAAGATTATCTCCAAGCTACGAACATTTGTGTCGAAGAGCTAAATCGAAGCATAGTAATTTCATCTCTATATTCACCACCTAGATTTGCAATATCAGAAAGCCAATATTACAAATATTATAAGTCACTGGGGCCCTGTTTCCTGGCTGCTGGCGATTACAACGCAAAACATACCTTCTGGGGGTCACGACTTATAACACCAAAGGGTCGTGTTTTGTTTAATACAATCTCTAAAATGAATTTAAATGTTGTCGCGAGCGGCCAACCAACATATTGGCCTGCTGATCCGCAAAAAATTCCAGATGTCATCGATTTTGGCGTGGTTAAAAACATCCCCACAGAAACGATTTACGTTGAAGCTTCCATAGAATTATCCTCTGATCACACACCTACAATTGTTACTATAAAAAACACCAATAGAATTGAATCTCCCTCTGGTCACATAGCGACGTCAGCTACACATATAAATTGGTTAAAATATAAAAAATATCTCAGTACCCATTGCACAGAAAATATTCCGCTTAGCACACCGGAGTATATAGATCGCTCTATTGTCAATTTTGACAGTTTTCTAAAACTAGCTGTTCAACATTCCAGTATTGCCCCCAAAAAAACCAAAAATAATCACCCCTATCGCAAACAACTACTCCCATTAAAATATTCCCATATTTTTTTATTTCGTATTGTGAATGATTCCCATAACAAATTTTTTGGGAATGAGTTCCCAAACTTAAAAAATTTTACATCGCCAATGTTTACTCCCGCGAGTATTTTTACTAAATAAATTCCCAACAAGTCTTAATGTGAACGAGAAGGGAACATGTAAATTTTAATTTATATTTTAAGGTTTGACTAAATTAAATTGTTTTTTCGTTTTATTGAAGGAGTGTTAATAAAGAAAATGAAAATAAAAATTATTCATTATTTATTTTATTATATTTTCATTAGTATTTTATTTTGTATATTATTCTTTCTCAATACAAGCACTGACAAGTTATTCACAATAGAGACTTTTGTTTATGAATCACAGACAAATAATTCACAATAGATTTTGTACTCCCAAAATATTTGCGATACCGATTTGTTGGGGATGGGAATATAAGTTTGCTCCCATATATCATATTCCCATAACATTCGCGATAGGGGTGAATAAAATATATTCCTCAGATGTCGAGCGTCTCTTGTCTGAAAAAAGGAGAGCTCGTAGAGAGTGGCAATTGCACAGATCCCCTCAACTAAAGAACTTACTAAAAGACTGTACAAAAAGGCTGAGAAAGTTACTGCAGACTCAGAAAACGGCTTCTCTGGAAAAATATCTTAAGGAACTTGATGCAACTCCACAATCAGACTACTCATTATGGCGTGGAGCTAGAAATCTCAAAAGGCCAGTTGTCGCTAATCCGCCATTAAGAAACTTGAATGGAAGTTGGGCAAGAAATGATGTTGAAAAAGGAAATCTGTTTGTTAATCATTTAAAACACGTATTTACCCCAAACATATCTCACGATATGGCGGTCGAGTTACCACCTGTTGCTGCTAGAGCAGCTGTTCCCCTAAGATTTGAGATAAGAGAAATCGAAAAGGCTATTTGTGATTTAAACCCCAAGAAGGCTCATGGTTTTGATAAGATTAGCAACAAAATGCTTTTGGAGCTACCCAGCATAGCAAGGAGAATTATTCTTTTAATTTTTAATGCTATTTTACGCCTGGAATACTATCCTCAAAAGTGGAAGGTTTCCTTTGTCATCATGATACCTAAACCAGGAAAGGATCACACAAAAGTTGAGTCATATAGGCCTATAAGTTTACTTTCAAATATATCAAAGCTGTTTGAGAAGCTGTTAGCGTCAAAATTAACCCCAATTCTAAATGAAAACAGATGTATTCCTAACCACCAATTCGGCTTTAGAAGAGAACACAGCACAATTGAGCAAACCCATCGTATAGTAAACGCAATATGAAAAGCCTTTGAAGAAAGAAAATATTGTTCCGCTCTCTTCATCGATGTTTCTCAAGCTTTTGACAAAGTCTGGCATGAAGGCTTATTACATAAATTGAAGCTAAACTTACCAGTAAACACACACAAGCTGTTAGAAAGCTACTTAGTCGGTCGAAAGTTTATTATTAAAGAAGGTGATTATTTAAGCTCTCCTCAACCAATTGAAGCTGGAGTCCCTCAGGGAAGCATCCTGGGCCCACTTTTATACTTAATATATACTTCGGATATACCAATAAACAACTACACCCAAACTTCAACATTTGCTGATGACACAGCTTTTCTAAGCGTGCACGAAAACAGTTAAAAAGCATCTCGATACCTACATGATCATATATTTCAACTCGAACTGTGGCTAAAGCAATGGAGGATAAAGGTCAATGAGCAAAAATGCGTACATGTAACATTTACCTTGCGTCGGGAAACATGCCCCCCTATTAAAATCAATAATCATTTAGTGCCTCAAAATTCGCATGTAAAATACCTCGGTATTCATCTAGATCGCCGTTTAACGTGGAAAGCCATATAGAGGCAAATTATCTCAAATGAAACTAAAAGCCATCCAAATTCATTGTCATATTGGAAGAAACTCTGTCCTAAGTCGCGACTGCAAACTTTTACTTTACAACTCCATCTTAAAGCCAATCTGGTGCTACGGTATTCAACTATGGGGCACTGCCTCGGCCTCTAATATCGAAAAAATTCAAAGGCGCCAAAATAAACTTCTTCGAATAATCACAGCTGCCCCTTGGTATGTTAAAAACTCAAATATTCACAAGGATCTCAATGTTCCATTAGTAAAAACTATGATTACAAAATATGCAGTAAAATATTTAAAAAGGCTTGAACAACACCCAAATCCACTAGCTCGAAATATTTTAAACCATGGCGGCCACACTCGCTTAAGAAGAAGAGACACTGCAGCACTTACCCAATTAGATGAGCAATAAACACTTACATAAGTGAACAGAACCCGTGATGAAGAAAATTTTTGTCTGGCACTGGCAGGACATAAAATAACGTATTAGGTTAAGATTTGATTAATTATTGTTAGTTCATATTTAATATATGAAGCAGTGTTGCCGTTAGGATACGAAAGATACATTTTTCGTATCTTTTGACTACTTCAGGTATCATGTATAATCCTGACATTTTTCGTATCTTTTGAATCTGTACGAAAAATGTACAGAAACAAAACATTCGAAAATTTTTAGCCAACTAAAACTTATTAAGACAGTTCATCGTAACCGACTGAATACTAATACAATAGCAGCCAATGCGCATTGACTAAAAGGTGAGGTCAACTACACAACAACACTGCTTCTGTGGTCGGATTGTCAAAAATTTACATAGCTAGTAAAAAAGGTTAAGCTTCGTACAGACGGTGGTAAGATCTTACAATGTTGTCAACAAAATTGACTAAAAATGTCTTGCAACTGAGTGAACATTGTACGCTATTTTCATTTGGCAGATGTGTTAGTTTGCCACCGAAAAAAAACACCATATGTTGACTTGTCCCCACCTTCTAGTGAATTCGTTTTGATAGCAGCTTTAATAATGGTTAAAAAAAAACATTAAGGGGTTCCAACATAAGGTCCACCTAAATCGATGATTACTAGTAGTGCGAAGTTGTTCTGAGGATATATGCAGTGTTGGGCAAAATACATGGTTTGCGGTATTTAAAATACACAATACAAAATACTTGCTGGTCATGTATTTAAAATACAAAATACAAAATACTTTCAGGTTATGTATTTAAAATACAAAATACAAAATACTAACACATCCTGTATGTATTTAAAATACAAAATACTTCCATTTATTGTACGTATTTCAAATACAAAATACTTCCACGTCATGTACATTAAGGTTATAACTTTTTTTTGAGTGCAAAATACCACTCCAGCGCCATGTGGGGAATTTTGTTCTGATAATAAAAAACTGTTTTTTAAGCTGATTCGGTGAAAAAAGTTTCCGCACCGTAAGCGATTCCTAAAACTCCATATTATGTGTAAATTTTATTTTTGGAAATTGAAACCCTTTTGATTTTGCATTAGACTTATGAAAAATGGTTTGGTAGATTAAAATGCAATCAACCATCAATAAACTGACAGAATATATTTTGTAAACTATGTTTTTAAAATACAAAATACTCCCATTTTTTTATGTATTTAAAATACAAAATACAAACTACTTATATTTATTGTATGTATTTAAAATACAAAATACAAAATACTTGCTGGATATGTATTTAAAATACAAAATACTTGCACGTCATGTATTTAAAATACAAATACGTATTTGTATTTTAAATACGTATTTCAAATACATGCATTCTAAATACTGCCCAGCCCTGGATATATGAACATCTTTTTTTATTTTCAGGAAATTTATATCAACGTTGATATAATCGCCTTAGTATAAACGCCTTAACTCGTATATTAATTTTTACAAAAATGAATTTGTTTTGATAACACTCAAAGATAATTACATATAATTAATTTTAAAGTTTGCTTACTGTATTTTTAAAAATTACATATGTACCTAATATTTATGACTAAAATAAATATAAAAATGAATTTATACGATATCATTTTCTTTACAATATGCATTTAAATATGAAATAAAAATGTTATGTTAATGAATATTAAACGTTAAAAATGGATTTTAAAATTTTTTTCAAAATGTATCTTTTTGGGAAAAAGTGTATCTTTTTGGAAACTAAAATGTATCTTTCTCAAAATTTCACTGGCAACACTGATATGAAGATTCAATAAAAAATAATGAGAAAAAAAAAATATGCATTATCAATTGTATTATAAATTAATTAAAAAGAAACATGAAAATACTAAAAAAATAAGGCATTTTGTGCATTTTTGAATTTTTTACTAAGTTTTTTATTAAAGTTTTAAATTTTCCATTTTCAAAAATCAAAATATTAATACTAATGTTATTTTTTTATTAAAGAAATAGCTTCAAACATTAAAAAATATTGAAACTAATTTTTAAATGTGATATTGAAACAAAATTATACATAATGAACAAATCATAAGTTGATTAGTTAATGCAGGTTTTATTTAAAAAGGGGAAAAAAGATCAAAGCTGCGATTTGATTTATATTGGCACCACAAAGAGAACGTTGGAAACAAGAATTACAGAACATAAAATGGAAATAAGCAAATTCAAGGAAAGTACTGCATTAGCCCAACACATAAAAAATACAAATCATACGGCAGATTTTGACAAAGTTCGAATATTGGATAGAGAAAAAATCGAAAAGAAAAGATTCACAATAGAGACGTTAAGGATACAACAGAAAATAAAACAGACAATGAACTTAAAAGAAGACACACAAAACATTAATGCCAGTTACTGTGTTGCAATATCAAAAAATAACAAACCTGTGATATAATTTTTAAGATTGTGTTTAATTAAATTTTCATGTTTAATGTTTTTTATGTTTGTCTACAACAAATTATTGTTCAATGTAATAAAAAATTAATTTCTCTTATTGTAAGTCATAATTAATTGTTGAAAAATGTTTGTTGTAATAATATTGTTAAACATATTTTCTTTAATTTAAATAGACGAATCCCTTGATAAAGTGAACATAACATTCACGAAACGTTGGGAAAATATGGATTAAATGCATTTTTAATTACATATAGAACTTTAGGCCGTATTAGCTAAAATAAAATTTTATTTAATGAACATTAACATTGGCCAAACAACAAAAATATGGACTAAAGAAATCATTAAAATATTCCCTCTTCTTGAACAACTTCAAAATTTTTTTGCTGGGAAGAAGTATTTTTTATATAAAATTAATAATTTTTACTCTTTTGCCCTTGTTATAGACAATTTGATAAAAAAAATTTTTTTGTAGATTTTTCTCTTTACCCTGCGGCCACACGATCAAGTTGTTCTTGATACTCTTTTACATATACTGCTTGTCAAAATTTACAAAAATTGAAAGCTGTGACGTAGGCTGCACTCAATTTGTAAGCAATTTACTTTCAAGATGTCGTAAAAAAAACAATTTATAAAGACTAACATGTTATCAGCTGTTAAATTGATAGTAAAATTACCAAACAAATGGGGAGGTGAAATTGAAAGCAATCTCGTTTTCAATTTAAAAAGTGTGAGTGGTTAGTAAAAAAGTGAGAGTGTATTGCAAATTGAAAAGAATTGAAAGGCAAAACTTGATCGTGTGACCAAGTTAAGAAAATCATATTTTAGCCAAATGATGATGATTTTTTTACTAAGCTTTCTGGCAACGCTATATATTAATATAAAGTTGCAGCCAGGGTATATTTATAGCAGGTAGTCTCGGAAAGCCCGTTGTTTTTTTTTTATTTGCTTGTTTTGCGATACAAACTTGTCTCTATCTTCTGTCTTTTTTGTCTCTCATAAACCCCTTTGCTGTTTGACAGTTCGTATCGCATAACATCAATAAAAAGCCCTGTTGTTTGTTTTATTGTACAATTGTTGTAATCTCGCGGCTACCAGCTATAAATATACCTTGGTTGCAGCCAACTAAGTCGCAATTTACATTAGGGACATACGAACGAAAAACAAAACGACTTTGCGAGTACATCAAAGTATGTACTCCCCCGCTATTCTCTGTCCCCTCCCTTCTATAAACTCAAGACTTTGCAAAGTAAATTTTGCCTGTCTAAAAGGGGACTCAGAGGTTTTCTCATGTTATAACACGGTTGTAAATGCAAATGTTTTAACAACACTTTTATAACATCGTGTTATAACAGCAAATCATGTTACTCCACGTCTACAACTAACATGATTTGCTGTTATAACATGATGTTATAAAAGCGTTGTTAAAACATTTGCATTAACAACCGTGTTAAAAGATGAGAAAAACTCTAACATGATGAGTCTATACCTAACACTAACATCATATTAGTGTTAATGTTAATCATTTTATGTTAGTTGTAGACTGCGTGTTAGTTGTAGACGTGGAGTTAAGCATATCAAGTCAGTTGTAGACTGCATGTCAAGTAGTGTTTGTATTACCCCCCGTTTCCTCATGCAAGTGCAAGTTCGAAAAACTCAATACACTCACACTTTTTCACTAACTTTCACACAATTTTTGTACTTTCAGCCAATCGGCTGTTTCCTTGATTTTTCGTGATAATACGTATACACTACTTGCAAGTAATTACTTGCATGTGGAAACGTAGGGTTAGGTGAAGACCCCATGTTACGACCAAGGTATATTTACACAAGGTAGACTCATTTGGGAGTGTAGACATGCTGCTCTATAAAAGGAACCATGTTGTCAAAATTGTCTTCATATAAAACAAAAACAATTTAACGTACACATGTACAAATTTTGGCTCATATACACGCAATTTGACGTTGTGGTTCCAACTATGGGTAAACAGCTGACAAACATATGGGCCAACGAGTTTACCTTGTGTAAATATACCTTGGTTACGACGATGATATTTGCACAAAAGTTCTGGCAACTCTGGTTATGACAAAGGAAATAAATTTTGTTTCAAAACACTTCCCACAGTGTGTTTATTAATTTCCTACTTTGTCTAATTCTTTCTTTTTCGGTCCTTCTTATCAAAGGTTTGTTCGAAAAATTTTCATCTGAGGGCATCTCGCTTTTAGTTTTGTTATTTTAATATTTAATATATATTTCCTATGGTACAAATTTTAATAAAGTCAAATAATAAATTTATTTTTTCACTTAGGAGCTAAAATGGGTCGACGTCCAGCGAGATGGTATGTATTATATGCGAATGTATATGATTGTAAAATAATGTATTTTTTTTTGTTAAGTTATCGTTATTGCAAAAACAAGCCATATCCCAAATCTCGATTCTGCCGTGGTGTACCAGATCCCAAAATTCGAATTTTTGATTTGGGGAGAAAGAAAGCCACTGTAGAAGATTTTCCTCTTTGCGTTCATTTGGTGTCTGATGAATATGAACAACTAAGTAGTGAGGCTTTGGAAGCTGGACGTATTTGTTGCAATAAGTACTTGGTTAAATATTGCGGAAAAGATCAATTTCATATTAGAATGCGTTTGCACCCTTTCCACGTCATTCGCATTAACAAAATGTTATCATGTGCCGGAGCGGATAGGTAAGTTTTTAGAATTTCAATCTGTTGCTGTTATGTATTTACTACTGTATGTTAAGAAAATATTTTTACGTAGCAAAAATTAAAGTATAATAAGTAGTGTCCGACCGATTAATCGGCTCAGGTATTGGCCAAAAATTGCTAATCGTCCCGTAATAGGCGTTCGACATTAATTTGTGGGATACTTGCCGTAGGCCAAACTTTTTTATGCTATTAATGCGAAGGTTACAAAACCATGCAAAACTAATCATCTAAAATTTTTCTCCAAACTTCGGTTTTGGTAAATTACAGTGACTCAAACGCAAAATCCGACAAGTGTTTGAAAGACCAAAATATGCTCTAAACTTTTAAAAAAAATTTTTATCAATTAATTGTTTTTTACTTTTTCTACACTTTTATATTCTCATATTCACAAACAATAGAAAAAAACGAACTTCTGCAATATTAACTGTGAAATCCGAATGAAGAACAAAAAATATATATTGTGGCAAACGTCAAATTTGATTGATCCATTAAATTTGCCACATATAGACCAAACCCCGGGTCTTCACGTAGCAATATTTATTGCGGCAAACGTCAAATTTCATTGCTCCATAAAATTTGCGACGTATAGACCGCATATTGCCATGAGTGGCAATCCATTGCGCAATGATTGCTCTTCTTATTGCTTGAGCAATTATTGCTTAGCAATATGCTGTCAAATCAGTTGTAATTTATCTGACATTTCATTTCTCTGTACGGTTGTTTTTTGTTTGTGTGTTTATTTATTAAAAAAGCAATCAATAAATATATTATTATATATTATAATTTTTAATAAACGTAAAGAACAAAAGCAAACGACGAATTTATTTTTTTGTATATTTTTTTATTTTTTCAATAGAACAATTCAACTTTTTTTAACGCAAATAAACAAAAAAGTAATACAAAACACAGCTACGACAATTACAATTAATTATTTTATTAATTTAAAAAATAAAATTTCACAACCACTTCAAAACACAACATAAAACATTTGTTATAAATATGTACAGCCAAAAAACTTTATACGACTACTCGCGGTGAAAATTGCAAATTTATGGCAAAGCAATTTCAAGTGTTCTCCAGCAATAAATTCAGCAATTATTGCTCCATTGTTCTGTCATTGTTCTGCCGACGTTTTTGCTTGTACTTAGCAATAAATATTGCAACGTGGAGACCCAGCGTAATCCATTGCGCAATGATTGCTCTTCTGATCAGTGTGACCATATTAGCTTTTTTCGAGCTAAATTTAGCTTTATTTTTTCATGTTTACATAGCGCAAGGCCCATCTATCAGGTCTGCTTACTTGTACACAAGGCGAATTTATTACAGGTGGTCTTAAAAGCCCTGCTGATATTAGCTAAAATCACTGTTGGATGCAGGGCTGCCAGAATTGACGATTTATCGTCATTTTGACGATTTTTTGTTCCGGAATTAGCGAAGTGCCGATTTGCTGATTTTTTTCTTAAAAGTGACGATTTTTTTCAGTCTCCAGTCTGAATAAAACATATAATTTTCTGACACGTTCGGTTTTAAATCTTGGAATGTTTAACAGCCGTACCTTAACAAGACCGGAAGCCGGAACGTTTTCTTTCGCTTAGCTTTTACGCTGATATGCCATACCTAAGCAAGAGCGTCAACGTTGTGTAAAAAACAGTAGTGATAGCTTTCTTGTGTAATAAAACCCACAAATTATAAATAAAAATGAGATAAAAACGCTAGATTGATCAAAAAATAGCTAAATTGCCTTTATTAATTAACAATAGCGCCAAAACTCACTATTAAACGAGCTTTGAAAATCGGTTTTTCCAATTGCAAAGCGTTGAGACCGCTCTATTCAAAAACTAGAAAACGCGTGGCGCTTTTGTTTAGGTACGGCCATAATATGCAAGTCTTAAGAAAATCTTTAAATGATTATTTTCAGAGTACAAAAACAACAATGTTACACTTTGTTTATCTTTCGTCAAACCATCAGCGAATGAATCTTTTACGACTCTCTAATATCTACAAGAGTCTCATCCCAGTAAAAAATGTTTATGTTTCGGGAAGCGCGAAAACTACATGAGCGCTGATATATGCGCTGGCTATTACACACTACTAAGAAGCAGCAGATTAGCGAATACCATTAAAGTGAATTTTTAATTTAATGATTGAATAACTTCGCATTATCCCTTATACGAACAATGTTTTATGTGCTTTTGTTATTCCCTTACATCGAAGCAGGTTGTATTGCAATGATTTTAAAATGTGTTTACGATCATTTTTGAAATATTACCGAACATAGAAATTTAATTTGTTTCATAACGCAATCAGTTATCAAAGTGTTTCCAAGTGGGAATTCGCCATATAAAAATCATGCCTCTTGTAAGCAGGTTTTGTAAGGGGGTATTGTGCTTCTCTCCCTTACAAAACTGCTGTAAGCTCCATTTTTTACTGGGAAACGATTCTTGACATGAAAGACTCGTTAGATAATCTTTACCCACATCTTAAACGATTCCCACAACGGTTGAAGAAGCGTCTTTCACTGTGCTATGGATTAATCTCAGTCGTGTTGCAGTTTTCCCATGTGAGGAATCTTCCACGATTAAAAAATGCGGCATCGACGATCAAAGACGCTTTGTATGAGACTCCCAATATCTCTTACACAATTGAAAATGCTAGCTGGGTATGAAGTATTATGTTTTTGTTTGAATGCTTTTTTATAAAAAAAATCAAACAAAAATGTTTAAAAAAACTAAATTTTAAGTTGTGCGATTATTTTGACGATATTTCGAAACGTGAAAGACGATTTTTCTATTTTTTCTCAGGAAATTGACGATTTCCTCACAAATTTATCTGGCAGCCCTGGTTGGATGTCAAAATTTTGTTTATTCTCTTTTATTATCTTTGTTTCTGTTTTGTTTTATTACTGTTTTTGACATTGAACAATGATTTTACAAAAACAAATTGCTTGTGGTTTTTGTACGAGTTGTACTTGTTGTAGTACCGAGATTACCTGGGATGAATTCGCCTTGCTTGTACAAAAACAAAAAACGGCATGTAGGTATTTTGTTTGTGTAAAATTTCTTTTTAGCTGTCAAAAACTTACTACCACATATATGTATAAAGCAAAAGGAAAAAACGTGTATGTGTGGCATACCATACACATAAAACCAATTTGCTTGGGAAAAAACAATAAACGTAAACAACATATACATGCACATGTAAGCAAAATGTAAACAACTTTTGACAACTAAAAAGAACATAAACAATGATCATCAGGCTTCTTGCGCAGACCTATTCAATGGGCCTTGACATAGCGTTTACATTTGCCAGTACTGGCAAGACAGTAGCAATACATGCAAACTTTTTTACTAATACCTGCACACTTTTCCAACTGTCTTGTCTACTATCTAGCAAATTTTGCAGACAGTAAAATTGGACAGTGATTTGAAGTTTTGTTCGAAAAAGAAAAAAAAATCAAGAAGTAAGAAAAAAATTAACATATTTTGCTTTGATTTTTTATGTTTTAGTTAAGTGCTATATTTGTTCACACAATAATGCTATTTTAAGTTATTTTTAAATTTGTTTAGTTCATATAAAACATGTTTTAGCTGGACTTCCACTGCAACACTTACGTTTCGCATATTTTTAAAAGTGAACTGTCTTAACTACTGTTTGGACGCCTACGTCACAAAGACAGTTAGTAGTGACTTTGCCAACTAATATGTATTTTATTACTGTCTTGCCAGTACTGTCAAATGTAAACGCTGTGTTAGCTTAAGATTTTTTATCTAGCTTTATGCATTTTTTTTTTTTTTTGCTTTTTTCAACAATGCATTTAGCTTTTTTTAATTTCAATTTCGTGTTTATTAATATTTCAAAATTAATAAAACACTTTTCCAAATAAACTAATGTGTGATTTAGTTAAAAAAAAATAGTCTGACAGCGCAGAAAAAATCTATGTTGCAGATTTGATCTAGATAAGTTAACACTCGTAAAACTGCTCTGAGTGGAGAAGCAGCTCGCGCTTTTTGTCATTATTTCTTAACACCCAGTCTCCACCTAACATGAAATGCAGTTAAAACATGAAGTTAAGACTTGTTGTTAAAATGGTTATATGTTTATGGTGGCGTACACGTAGTGAAGGGTACGTTCGTAAATGCATCACTGCGCTGCATCAGAAAAGCAAACTTTTTTTAATGGCGTTAAAAGAATAATTATAATTTTTTTTATTGTGTGACTATTATTTTTGTGGAGTATTTCACAATTTTTTGGTCCACATTGACTTCACTGATAAATATATAACCATTTGAAATCACTGATGCAGCGCAGTGATGCATTTACGAACGCACCCGAAGTTAGAGTTAAAACTTTTCATTATTTTCAGTTCGTTGACGCGTAAAGTATGTAGCTACATTGTGCTTGTTTAAAATATTTAAAGTTATTTTATACTTAAATGTTTGTTTGTATTATATTTTTCACAAAAAGCAAAGTTTATTATGTGTAGTTTACAACGCTTTTAACAAATTAATTAAAGATGTCGAAAAACAACTACAAAATAGCGTACTGTCAAACTTAAACGTCAATTTATGTTATAAAAGAACTTTCAAAAGAAATGTTATAACAATCAAGTTAAAACTTTAACTGGAGCAGTCTCCACTGCAAGTTAGTGTTAAAGTTAGTCACTTTATGTTAGGTGGAGACCCCGGGTAAGGACAAACAGGTCGTTTTTGTTTGTCTGCTTTTCGTGCGTTTTGCGTTGTCACCCCGCATTGGTTAGTGGTTCGGCGTCGTATAACTGTACCGAGTTACAGTTTTTGCGGTTTCCACATTAACTATATGCAATCGTTTTTAACCTCAATGTTTTAATGTGTTGTCTGGTGGAGAACCAAAATTAACTCAATGTGACTGGTGGAGAACCATATATAACTCAGACCTTTTTCTGGTGGAGTACCAAGGAAATAACTCAGAAGTTTACTGGTGGAGACCAAAATACTCTGGAGCGGATTATGGAAGCTCTCGCCTTCTTATACGAAGGTTTAGGTCGAACGAGGTTTTGTGGTTGAAGCTC
The DNA here is from genome assembly GCA_963931875.1 of Pollenia griseotomentosa. Taxonomy (NCBI): domain Eukaryota; kingdom Metazoa; phylum Arthropoda; class Insecta; order Diptera; family Polleniidae; genus Pollenia; species Pollenia griseotomentosa. The sequence goes on along the minus strand of OZ007560.1, from coordinate 166,213,509 downwards.
CAAAAATTGTGTGATACCCTGGCATTATAACTTAAATAGTTCGCCAAAAACTTTTAGTTTTAAGCAAAATAAAAAAAAAAAAATAGATAAGTTAAGGGGTTTTTTTTTTTCAAAAAGTAAAGAATTTTTGTCAAAAGTTACACTTCGAAATATTTCTTGAATAAATAATAAATAAGTTTATGTAATTTATAAAAACCAAATACAGTGGTTTCCCGATTTAACGAACAATTGATTGTCAGCCCTGTTCGTTAAATTGAAAAATTCGTTAAATCCAATACTAAAAAAAATATTTATTCATGTAACAACAAATTAAAAGAACCATTCATATCATAACATAATTAATGGAAAAGTAATTATTTAAAAAATGAGATAAAATTTATTATAATTAATAATTATTTAAAGAAACTTGTTATTGACGTTTGTTTTTGCGATTTCTTTAAATTTTTTCAATTGCAATTAATGTCTTAAATATATCGATATTATAATCCTGTCCCCACTGGATACATACATATACATACATTAACCCTTTCGCGGACACCTTATTTTTAAGAGGACTTCCTTTGGGACACTTGCAGTATCTTCCTTATATGGTAGGATAGAAAAATTCTGAAAACACCAAATTGCTGGAAATTGAAAAATAAATCGATCTATAGAATAAAAACAGTGTTTAATTTTTGACGTTCATAAACGTCATGACTCTGCTTGTATTCTAGAATTGATGTGCTGCGTCATGACGTAAATAGACGTCAGACGGATATAGACGTCATTGCTGATATACGTTAAAAAAAAGTGGAATGATGCTGCACATGACGTTCATATACGTCGAAGGCAGTTTTATCTTTTTTATATTATTTTAGAAAATAAAACAAAATTTTAAGTAAAAAAATAAAATAAATTTAATTTTTTAAATTCAGTCTTTCATAAAATATAAAACTACTTAAAAAAACAAACACAAATTCTTAAAATTCAGTCTCATAAGTTAAAAAAAATATAAAACTTATAAAAACCAAAATATACAATAACAATAAAATTAATTTTAATTAATATGCCATTTTTCAAAGCACGAACCTGGACAAAGTGGAGGTTTTTCGTCACAGGTCTTGCAACGGTATGAGGTTTCTCGTCGAATATTTTCCTTCGCACACCATCTGCATCGTAAGAAATTAGATTTCTTTTTGTTTGCATTACATGGAATCTTTTCTTGGAAATGCTGGTATTCACTTAATCGAAGTATTGAATCAGCAGGTCTTAATTGGGTAGTTGCCCTCAAAAAAGACATGTTGATTCCTAAAAGTAAATATATTACTTCTTCTCTATATTGTAAAAAAGATATTGAGCGTTTAGTGTGTTTTTTATAAATGTAAAAAGAATTATAGACACAGAGATCCAAGAGGTGGAAAATAACTTTTTTATACCACCGTATGGTCTTTCGCGGGCATGAATAGTAACTGATCATTTGATCACTTTTGTCCACACCAGCCATATTACTGTTATATCCTTCTATTTCAACAGGCTTTATTTTCTCCTTTCCATATCGATTCTTACATTTCTTTAACTCAGGCTTATAAGCTGTTGTTATGCATAAGACGTCTCTAGTGTCTTTCCATTTACTTACATAAATTTTCTTATGCCTCTTCCATATATAATCACCTTTTCTTAACTTTTGTTTGACAACAGCAGGAGGATTTCGTTTCCTATTTGATCTTAATGTTCCAGTGGTGTGTGTCTTATATTTAAGTAAATCCTGACTTAAATCAAAGCTATTGTAAAAATTATCCATGTATAAATGGTGGCCTTTATTTAGGTATGGAGCCATTAAACGCAATACCAGAGAATGCGTTTTCTTGTTTGTATTATCATCTACATGATGTTTTCCTCTATATAATTCCAAATTTAGTGTATATCCATCTGGTGTGCACAGCTCGTAAAATTTAATACCATATTTTGCTTGCTTTCCTTTCAAGTATTGACGACAAAAAAGTCGTCCTTTGAAAAGTAATAGCGACTCATCTAAAGATAGCGATTCTTCAGGATAGTAAGCTTTTGAGAAATTATTCAATACGGTATTTATCAATTCGGAAACTTTGGATAGCTTATCGGTTTCACTTGGATATTTTTCATAATTAAAACAACGCAAAATTTGTTCAAATCTTCTTCCAGACATAACAGAAGAAAATACTGGGTGGTAGTACAAGGGATCTTTGGAAAACATTTTCCGTATTGTTGGGAACTTAAGATGCCCTTGCAATAAACATAGCGCAAAAAAAATCCCAATTTCTTTTTCATTTGTTTCTTCAAATGATTTATAACGTGAATTTCTTGTCCTTTTTCCTAAGTTTTGAAACAAGGCTTGCCCATATTTGTTGGTACATTCAACGAAAGTTGAAACGATATCAGTAGCCCGTTTCTGTATATCTCGCATCGTAAAATTTTCCGACTGAAACCAGTGAATCGGGACAGAAACAGTGAAAAATGAAACAAAAAATGGTTTTTCTCACACAAGTGTTTCTTTATCTTTTTTTTGCGAGAATTCTGTCATTTAAATAATTTTCCAGCAATTATTGGAAGGATGCGAGAAAAAGTGTTTCTATAACAATATTTTGCGGAAAGTTTTTTTTCAAGAACTGTCAAAATAAGTCACATTTGAAATTGGTGGCGAGAAAAACAAAATGTAGATATTTTGAATTTAAAATATGTTTATATACTATTTTTTTTTAATAAATAAAAAAATAGAAGGAATATAAATGATAAATGCATAATATATATAATGAAAATAAACAAAAAACAATTGTTATATTTTGTTAGTTTAAATTTTTGTTAGCCTTTTCTTGTTTTGGTTTTAATCAGTGCTGCCAGATAAATTTGTGTCAAAATCGTCAATTTCCTGAGAAAAAAATAAAAAAGATCGTCTTTTTTGTTTTAAAAATCGTGCAATTTAAAATCAATTTTAAACAAATTTGTTTCGACTTTTATTAAAAAATAATCAAACAAAAACATAGTTAAAGTTCATGGGTATTTAATAATTATTATTTAATAATTGAGATATAAATCTTTAATTTACCTATTCCTATAATCTTTTTCTTTTTTACCTGAAATAGACTTAGTAGAATACCTTGTAGTTAAAATTAAAAAAATCGGTTCATAAATAAACGGGTAAAGACCCAGTAAAATCTTCGTTTACAAAATAATCACCCTTATCGTGTTTGGCGTATTTAAAATACGCCTACGACTGTTTGGTAATAGATTAAAGAGAAGGTGAACTTATTTCCTTTAATCTATTACCAAACAGTCGTATGCGTATTTAAAATACGCCAAACACGATAAGGGTGATTATGTTAAGTAATCAGAAACACATAAAAGCACAACATACAATTCTACTGAAAAACTAATGAATTTTACAAGGGTTGTGCCAAAAAGAACAAATTCAAAAGTAAGTCATTTTTTTATATCTTAATACATCCAGAAAAAAGTAGTTATCGAAGCTCTTATAGAAGAAAGCTACTTAATAACGAGTGAACGAAGCTATCCATTTTGAAAAAGTTTTTACTGGGAGACAAACAAATTTCTTTCTTGCCGGAATAATGGTTTTGGCACAAAAGTGTACATATAAGATAAGAATATCAAATATCAATCATATTTTGTATATGTATATAGAAGTATTAAATGTTCAAAATAAGCCAATTCGGTCCATTACTTTCCCTCGAAATTTTGCTTTTGCCGATACATTTTTTAGGGAAGAAACAAACAATTTCGAGGACAATTTTCACAATAGGGATAAATATAAAAATTTAAGCAGCCTTGTTTCTAAAGATATCTTTTTTTCTAATAAACAAACATATAAAAATATTTACAATTATCTTTTTTCGAAGACTAAGGCGCTTATAGTGTAAAACGCAACGCCAACAATTTCATTAAAAGCAAAAATAAAATCAAAAATATTTTATAAATTTGTTGTTGCTTTCTACAGACATTTATATTATTTTTTTTTTTTTTCAATTTTCAACGCCACAAAATAGAAGTGTTTGAAATTTAAAAATTCAAGATGAATTTCTATAGAAAGTAACAACAAAATTATAAAATATTTTTGATTTTGTTTTTGCTTTTGCTTTCGTCACTTTTTTAGAAAAAATCATCAAAACGTCACTTTGTTAATATCGGAACGAAAAATCGTCAAGATGACGATAACTCGTCAAATCTGGCAGCCCTGTTTTTATTATATTTATTTCTTTTGTTGACGTTTCGCTTTTATTTGACACTTAATTACTGGAAATATTCCAGTATAAACAGAATTTGTTGTGTCTGTTTTCGCATTCAAATACAGAAACACTTTTATCTCATAAATCGAGAAACGATGGAATTTTTTGTTCCACACTTCATGTAAGAAATTTTACGATGCGAGAAATACAGAAACGAGCTACAGGAGTCCAAAACTTGGAAAATACTTCGACTGGTGATGGATTTTCAGGTAATGAAATTTGTATACCTGTTTGACTTTTATCAAATTGAAAATCAGGGATACTTTCAGTATCAGAAGTCCAATTATCTTCATCTGCATTTTCGACACTTTTTTCATTTTTATCTAAATGTACTTCCCCACCATTGACTGCAGTTTCTTCAGATGGTTCAACAAACTCCTCTTCTTTTGAACTAATAGAAACGGTGTCTGAGCTTTGTCTTTCTGGTATATAATTTGGATCTTTCCCAGAATATTCTCCGTCATCTGCAAATGGATCAGATGAATCTGAGTCTATTTCAGAGAAGCTTTCACCAGAGTCTGCTTCAGCAAACAACTTCTCTAATTTTTTCTTTTGATTTTCATATGCCATTTTTAATGCCTTACACATAAAAAATTAAATTTATCAGTAGATTTCGCCAGCAAACAAATTACAAAAAAATATATACTTACAAGCTAAATAATTACGAGCCTTTGCTTTTTCATGCGTCTTTTTACTACTGCAGAAAATCGCATAGAAACAAGACGTCTATACACGTCATGTGTCTATGGGAAACCCCCAAAGAAAAATATTGCGATTTTGTAACGGCTTTTAGTGTTGCTTTATTTTTGTTTTGTTATAAACATGCAACATTGTTGCCTTACATGTTGTTATAAGAATTATAGTTGCACCCATCATTAAAGCTAAGTTTCTTATAGAAAAATTCATTTGCAAAGATTTTGTTGCCGAAACATTTTTTGACGTCTATACACGTCATGTCCCACCAGAAGTCTTTGTTTTGACGTCTATAGACGTCAGTGTCCGCGAAAGGGTTAAAGCTTTTCATTACATCGCTGTGTTTAATTTTAACCTCTTCATCAGCAGGTACATCGTTTTCTAATCGTGCATTAATTTCTTCATCTTCGTCCTTATCCAAAAAAAAAAACTCCACATATGTATATCGTCCTGTATCCATTGGTTAATGTCTTCTGCCGTAAATTGATTCTACAAATTTGTCAAAAGTTGTTTACATGCATATGTGACAATGCGTAATCTAATGGTAAAACTTTGTTTCTAAACGAGCGAGGATACTGTGCTTTTCCGATAAGTAGTGGATTGATTATTTTGGAACCGCTTGCGTTAGCACATTGCAGCAAAGTTTTTCTTTCGTTTGGCATTTACCGACCAGGGGCGCTGTTTTCTTCTGCATGTACATAAGTTCTGTCAGGAAGCATTTTCCAAAATAACCCGGTCTTATCAGCATTAAAAATTGCCTCCTCAGATAAATCATTATCATGTTCCTAACTACTCCCTTGCAGATAATGTTTCACAACAGTAATCTTATTTCGAATATCTTTTTAAAACGAGTAAGCCACCCACTACTGGCTTTAAATCTACTAATATAATCCTGATTGTGGAACTCCTTTGCCTTTAATTTTAATATTTCTCCACTAATCGGGACGTGTTGTTTGCACTGTTTATTTTCCATTATTGGAAACCCTCCATCTTTCATTGCATTCGGTGTTTACTACCAAAATTAGTTTTCTTCATATTATTCAACAGCTTTGGCTTATTTTTTTAGAATAGTACATATTCTACATTTGGCTAAACCATATTTAATTGCTTATCCACTAATACTCTTTTCATTTGTATATTCAACTAAAATTTTTAATTTTTATGTATGTTTCTTTTTTGAGTTTTTTTTAAAGACGCGTGCTATAGTAAAAAGAAATCTCACTTATGCTACACTTCCATTTTTTAGACCGATGCAAAAACGCATTGAAGCTGGGTGTGGATTAGAGAACTGCAAAAATCACTATTTTTCTTGATTTACTCGTACGCTTAAATTTCCATTCACTCTATGCCTGCAAAACAAAGTTCAACGTTGGTAAGTGCCATTTCTTTTCCCCTCTTCTAAAAACTTAAGACGACGAGTCAAACTTGACGTGTGTGAACTGGCACTAATTTTGACATCGTTTCGTACACATTTGATTTGTGCATGTGTGAGTTTTTTTTTATTGTTGGGATTACCCGCTTGACCACGGCAATCGAAAATAATATTGCTATTGAAAAATTGGCAAACGTTTCTCTGATAAAACGTTCGAGGGCGACTACTGCTAGTGAAACGAAAAAGAACAGAGGGGTATTTGGCCAATCTAGGCGGCCAAAATTATGTTGATTGAATTTTGTATGCAAAATATTTAGAAAAGACATGTTGTGGCATTTAAAATTGTAAATTTATGTAAACAAGCAAAAAGACGTAGGGTATTAAGAGGGTGTTTCCCCAAACCAATTAAAAGAGGATACTTTTTTAACAAATTCTAAGTCGTGCAGTATGAAAAATTAACAAACAATTCTGTTTTTATTGAAAAGATAAAAGAAAAAGATAAATGTTGATAATTGTTCGTTACATTTTGAGTTGGATTGACTCTGTTGGTACGCAATTTTATATTTATGTGCGCGACTTGGTGAAGAAGTTACTTCTTTAAGCAGTTCGGCAGCATCTCTCATTCCAGCTGACCGTAATTTAATTCGAGTAGCTACAGCCAATTCTCCCGTATCACTGCAGTTGCGTAAGGTTTTCGTTTTACGTCTTTTGGTTCTATCGCTGGAGTCGTCGAAAAGTTTGGTAGGCCGTCCAGCATGATTAACCACTTTTGGTATAGAAAAAGACCCTTTTATCCACGGCTGATTAGCTTTAATGAAAACACTGGCTTTTCTATGGGCTTCAGCCCACTTTTTTTTAAATCGCATTGCATTTCATGTTTTTTCGGCAGCAGCTATATAAGCAATTATTGATGAAATATTGCAGATTTCGGAAATTCGTAAAACGTCTTCACGAACTATGAATTTGACCTTTGAAAAACCTAGATTTGGAAACAAAAAATATTGTAAATGCTAAATTTTAAAATGAAATGTGTAAAAGAAGTGCGCAATAAAGCAGCATGTACAGTAAAGCATCAGAATTTTTGGTACATTTTTCAGCAGTAGCATACTTCAAAGGGCCATAAAATAGACATCCGCACATATCCGCAGCCAATTTTTTTTTTTTTTTCAAACCATGAAATATCATTTAACACACCCGAGCGATAATCTCAGTTGCGTTAAGTGGTGTTATACAACTTTATGACTATAGTTAATTTTTTTAATCAATTAAAATTAACAAAAATACCATCATTTTCAATGTAGATCTGCCGGTACCAGAATATGTTATATTCCTATTAAACTATGTGAATTATGTATATCATATTTACCTGCATTACAATTATCCATTTTAATAAAATTCATAAACTGAAAACACGCTTTTACTCAAGTTTTTTTCACGTTGACTTGTCTCAAACACAGCAAAAAAGCATATGCCCAATTAGCAACACGAAACTTTGACTGCGTGGCGAGAGCGAATGAAAGCAAAAAGGAATTAAAAAATAACGGGATCTAGTTCAGCATTCTATTCTCTTCACCCTACGTTGGGTAGTTAAAAAAAAGTGAGTTTTGAAAATTCGAATTTTAGCCGCTTAAGTTGGACAAATACTTTAATATTAATAGCGATCCTTTGGCAATATCTATAACATATAACGTACAACTCTAACGACATCACTAAATAATCACTAAAAACAGTTTAAATTTTTCGATTAAAATATCGCTAAACATTCGTTTTTAATAGTTCTGCCAGAGTTCGTTAGCGAGGCTTTTATATCTTTCTCTCTTAATTTTGTGTGTTTTGAGCTTTTTCTCTAAAAAAAAGAGTACGTTTTGTTTTTTTATGTACCTATAATACATATACATACATATAATATTTATTTATAAAAACAAAACAAAAATTTGTACTTCAAGTTAAATAAAAATAATTCTTAAAAATGCTTATAAAATAATACTTTACACGAAAATAATTTTTTAAAAAATAAAATACATACATATATTTTTATAAAAATTGTGATAAAAAGTAATTAGGAAAACGCAGTTCTATTTTAGTCAACTTCCATTCTTTTTTTCGTGGTACTTAGCCGATTTATTTAGTCTGTCATGGGCATATTGAAAAAACCTCTGTGTTATTTATCAAAATCATCATCTTCTAATGAAAATTTGTTTTTAAAAGAATCTAATGAAATATATATAAAAATCAATTCTTCTACAATTATTATAAACAAAAGTTTTCAAGTTTTCAGCGATTTTGACAGACATGCACAATTACATGTGACTTGAAAATTTGACATGTCAGATGACAAAAACATGTCGTCTATATGTTCCTTAAGTGTGTTAATAATATGTATGTATGTACCCGGTGGCGAACGTCATAGTGATTCAGCGTGACAAACGCTGACAATATTAAATCATCGATGACAAGTGTTGATTTTACTTTGGTGTCATATATGAATTTTTAAAGTATTTGTCCAAACTGTCATAGATGACCAATGTTGATTTTGTCTTGTAGGCGTCCATTTGTTTGTGAGTCCTAACAGACAATATCATCAACTTTCATTAGTGATTTTTTCAGGTAGAGTGACAAGGAAAACACAGAATAAACTCAAGTAATAAATGGAACAGAACAAACAGAAAAAAGAAACGGTCCGTTATTTCTGATTTATTCATTGACGGAGACATGTAGCAGACAAAGTCATGCAGCGATCACTTCGTGATCTATTCATAACAGACAATGTCGCTTAGTTTTTCCTTTTAAGGGAATAGTGACATTGCAAAGCCGTTATCATGCATAACTCCCTAAATATCAACTTGTTGCTGACTGTGATGCGATTATTCATCGATCAAAATGTCATAATGACAATGTCGCTCATAAACGCCACCGGAATGTACATAATATGTACATATGAATGTAGATGATACTTACGAATTGCTTAAAAGTTTCTTCGTCTTCCAAACTGCTTTCAAAATTATATTTTTCCATTAATACAAATGGTTGAATCGGAACAATATGTTCAATACAAGCAACGTCTCCGTATACTTTCGTTTTTAGGGATGAAATTTCACTGCGAATTGAAATCAGCTCATTTGTTAAACTATCGGTTTTTGTATTTAGAATCGTTACATTCAGGGGGCAAATCATGGCAGTCGTGATCGAATACTTTTTCGATTTGAAAGCAATTTTATTTCAGTCAATACTGCACGAATCGGTTTTATTTTTTCAGTGTTTGAAAACTCAAATAAATGCTTTACAACAGCAAAAAAATAATTTTGATCCGTTCAGTATGGACAGAAAGAATTAGAAATTGAGGCCCCTATTATGGTTTACAACTCAACTCAGTTGAGTTGTGTTTAAGACAACTGGTTGTGATCAGTTGTAATTTTTGTTATGTTTTTGTTCACCGCAAAATAGCAAAATTGTAAACCATAATACAAAAATTAAGAAATTACAACTCAACTGAGTTGAGTTGTAAACCGTAATAGGGGCCTGAATTGCTTTCGAATCGAAAAAGTATTCGATCACGAATGCCATAATTTGCCCCCAGATCTATTATCCGCACAAGTTTTAATAAAGGGTGTTTTTATAAGCCCGAAAGAACTTGAAATTGTAAAAAATAACACAAAAAATTAAATTGTAATCAAAATTTTTTTTTTATTCGAAAGATCAATACGTGACATTAATATTTGAAAATGATTTCGGGCATATGGGCACCGCGGCTGTTCTTGACGAAGCGCATTCTGGACGTCCAATTTTGGGCCACTTTTTCGAGCACTGCTGGCCGTATGTCACGAATAACACGAACAATGCTGGCCTCCAAGGCGTCAATTGTTGCTGGTTTATCAGCATAAACCAGTGACTTCACGTAGCCCCACAGGAAATAATCGAGAGGTGTCAAATCGCACGACCTTGGAGGCCAATTGACAGGTCCATTTCTCGAAATCAACTTATCGCCAAATTTTGATTTCAATAAGTCGATGGTTGCGTTCGCCGTATGGCACGTAGCGCCATCCTGTTGAAACCACATCTCCTCCGGATCAATGTCATCCATATTTTCAAACAAAAAATCATTGATCATGGTGCGGTAACGATCTCCATTGACCGTAACGCGAGCTCCGGCCTCATTTTTGAAGAAATAAGGTCCGATGATGCCACCAGCGTGAAAACCGCACCAAACGGTGCATTTTTCTGGATGTAATGGAGTCTGTAGGGTCTCTTGTGGATTGGTCTCGCTCCATATGCGGCAATTTTGCTTATTAACAAACCCGTTAAGCCAAAAATACGCCTCATCGCTGAACACAATTTTGCGATTTAAATTTGGATTAAATTTTTAAATTTTTCAAAGTAAATTTGGATAATTTCGTAGCGTTGTTCAAGCGTGAGTCTATTCATGATGATTTGTCAGAGTTTACTGAAACGATAAAAAAAAATATTTCATCAAAATTTTATTTTTTTGTGTTACTTTTTACAATTTAAAGTTCTATCTAGCTTAAAAAAACACCCTTTATTTCTATTCGAAAAAGTATAAATGGGGGATTTTTCAAATGTAAAATTAATAATTTTTTTTTTATATTATAAAGGACAAGACTATAAAAATACATACCTCTTAATTCACTGCTTTTATTGTTTGTGTTTGCCGTATAATCTGTTAAGGTTAAAATTTGACTGGTGCCGGTAAAATTTATATTGGAATTTTGTTGAAATAGTTCCGTGTATATTGAAATTGGCTCTTTATTATTTTCCTCATTCTGTGTAATATTATTATTGGTAAATTCATTTGTGTTAATGCTTGCCATATTTTACCTAAAAGTGAATTAATGGAATGAAAATATGATTATATTCAGTTTTAAAAAAACACATTTTTCCGGAAATTTCACCAATTTTAAATATGTCAATGGTTTTACTGAATTGTAAATTATTTGAAGAAAATATTCCTATAAAGCTTGAATCTATTGGAAAGGTTAGAAAAGGTTCAAGGTTTACAACTAATTTGCTATGTAGAATATAGGTCGTGTTGAAAGTTTCTACTTTTAACTATTCGATATACATATTTTGTATTGTTCAACTTTTATAAAGAAAAACGCGTCTGGGTCATCTTCTATGTATATAAAAGAAAGTGGCGTTAGTTACTACGTTTATAACTAAAGAACGGCGAGGCCGATTTCGATGATCCGTACCAATTCGGAATGGTATCTGACCAAGTAAGAAGAATAGAAAAAAACTAAAAAAACTCCCGATAGGTAGCGCTGTTGTCGTGATATTAAAATTTTTTTATTGCTGGTATTTAGCGCTGGGGTCAAGTTATTAACGAAATTCTCCAGTATTTCATTTTTTATTTTTATTTAGAAAATCCCAAGAAGCGCTATGAACAAACAGCTAGTTTAAATTAAAGCAAAAGTTATTGTAGGTTATTGTACTTTTTGAAAATCCTAAATGGTGATAAGAATCTTGTTTTTGGATGTTTAGAATACTTTGTTCTACAACACGATTATACAGTTGTGGTAAAACACCCTAACCTTTCTGAACAAATTTTTTTTAATTTACCCAAATAGTTTTCAAACGGAAATGCGCTAATAGTTTCTAAAGAATTAAATGTTTTTGCCTAATTGCTTAGGTGTGTCAAGCAATGAAAGTTGAATGTTACCATTGAAAATAAATATAAAGTTGGAACTTGAGCAACAAAATCATCTAGTAATCTAGAAGCAAGGTCATTCTTGGACTCGCAATATTTTTCATCTAGTAGAATTATATTGCTATGCTAAGAAGCATGAAATGATTGTATCTTGGGACATCTAATATATTTTTTAAAGCCATTGGTCCGGTGTACAATAAAAATGTTCTAACTTCGGTAGCCTTTAATCTTTCCAAATCGTCAAGAGATCTGGGTTTTCTACAAAACTCCTTAGGAATAGATTTTCTTAATTTAAGTATTTTGGAACTTATTTCTTTAATTTTAGAATTATCTAACGAAAACGTATGACCCCTTATTCTTGTTAATGCCATTAGCAATGTCTTCATAACACCGAGGCAAACAACATGCAAATAATCTAAAGGAAACTGTTGCACCATGTCGATTGATAGTTTTTCTAAAGCTAGGCTGTGTATATTATGATGTTCAGGATGTGAACGATTTCTAAAATCATAGTCAGTACGAACAGAGTTTTCACACTTTTTAAAAATAATTCTTCTTTGGAAACTTTCTCCTTTCTGAGTGCATTTGTTGCAACTATAAAATCCAGAATGACTTTTTATACCCAGTAGAAATGCTCTTGCTGGAGCATCACAGATAAAAGATCTTATATTAACTGAATATAATTTTTCCCGAAAAATCATACCGTTTGCAATTATAGATTGCATCTTTTCTACAAACTCGGTAACATATATAGTAGTATCTCTAGATTTAGTACGACCTACATAAATGCCCACAACAAAAACAGGTTTAGTCCCATTAATATTAATCAAAATTGGCCACGCTTGCATAAGAGAGCTTTTTAAAAGAGGGAGACCATCAACATTAAGATTTAACAATATGTTCGTACTTGTATATTGAAAATTGCTCAAGAAGTCTTCTCCACTATTCTTTTAACCATTTCACGTGAAGTACATTTTAATGTGCGTACATCTTTTGGAAGATCTGGTATTTTTTCTCTTAATAGAGAAAGTAAATTGTTTGATGCATTTCTACTAATATTATGTACAGAGCAAGGAACGGCTTTGTGCGATTGCAAAAAAATCGCATTTAATGAATACCAACAAATACACTCGCTTTCGGTCATAAAATCAAACTTGCGCAACTGCACACATTCGCATTCAAATAATGCACATCGTGCTTTGTTATTTATACCATCGTTTAGCTTTGTTTTTTAATTAAAATGTTTGTGTGTTCGGTGCGACAATGATTGTTTTGGTAAAGAAAAAAAAAAAAAAAATACAAACAAAAAAGCCAGAAATCAAGCAATCATTACTCATGTAGGCATTCAGCAGTTGCTATGTAGTACAAGAAAAAAATATTGAAATGAAACGTAAACGCAATAGGTACAAACAATTTCCATTAAAATAGAATGCTGTTTTTATTTTTTATCATTTCTTATTGTTGTTGTTATTGCTGTTAATGTTAATATAACAAAGCGATTCGTACTCATACCAATTTAGTTCGTCGTTGCCTCATCGAGTGGACAATGACTACGTGTATGCAAAAGCATAAGAATGTTTGCCTTTTGGCTTGTGTTATTGCGTGCGCAATAACATATAATGTGAATTGAGACTTAGCAACTGCTGAATAGGCATCAGAGCAATGATTTTTGTGTATTTTTCTTTGTATGTGTTTTATACCAAAGTAATAATTGACGAACGAAGCTAAACATGGTATGAATGGCAAAGCCATTACGCTGTGAATGACTTGAATGAATTTTAAAACAACACCAATGTGTGTGGCTGAGAAAGTTTGATTGCATGAACACAAATGAGTGTATTTGATGTTGTTCATTGAATGCGAATTTTTTGCAATCGCACAAAGCCGTTCTCTGGTGTGGATTGGTAGCCTTAACTGTTTTTCTTTGCACCATAATATGTAGTTAAATGTTCTCTCATTGATAAGTCTTACACTAAAAGTGCATTTAAAAAATAAGCACACATTTATTCGCTAGGCAATAAGATATACAGAGATGTAGTAAAGTAAGTGAACGAACTTTAAGCAAGTTTCATAAAAAAATAACATTTTAAGTGCCACGCCATGCCCTTACTACGAAGCATGTTTTCCAAATTCTGATAGTGCATAGAAAATATTGAAGGAATAAGACTTATGCCCAATTTTCAGGATAATATTTAATTCTATATTAAGTTAATTTTCATATAAACTTAAATCTTATTTAAATACAGATTGATTTTTTGAGTTTTGTTTAAAATATCTTATTTAATAAGGATAAAAGTATGGTAGCACTACTAAATACAAAAAAATATCATAACAAAGTTTATTTGTTTACAAGGTGGCCACAAAAAACAGTTGTCTGCTATTGCTTTGCCTGTTGTTGTTGTATTGGTTTAATATTGAGACCACCTTGCTAAGTTTTTTCAATGGAAACTTAAAATGAATTTAAATCAGCGGTGGGCGCTGGTTTGCCTGGATTACGAAGTTTTTCGGGTTTTTACATTTACTCTTCGTGTTTTTTTTTAACCAGAGCTGCTACAAATACAAAAATTTCCCTACTAAGATATTCCCTAAAATCCCCAAAACATACCATACACTTGTTTTATTCCCCTCTATTACTAAACTCGTTGTCGACGGCGTCGTTAATTTTAAGCTCACGTCACATTTAGTCGACGCCGACGTCAACTCGACATTAAATCGGTATTAATTTGCATGTATATATTGATGTCGACATGTTATCGATATTTAAAAAAAAAATTGCTCATCCCTATGTATTTTGACAGTAAATTAATTTATTTTTTAAATTTTCGTGTAAAATGTTATTTTTGTTTGACTCTGAAAGTAGCGATGAAGAAAATAAAGAGTTGTTGTGAGTAAGTTTTTTTTTTAACTTACATTTAAAATCCCTCCACACCTTGAAATGGTCAAAATTTAAACATTTATATTTTTAAAAAATTTTCTAGCCAAACCTTTTGCCAACCCTCGCTGTCTCTAATTGGTGGTCCCATTGAATCTAATTTTGTTGTTATTTCCTCCCATTCTTTTTTGAAATTGTTAGGAGTTGAGCTGCGTTGAAATCCTTTTGCCAAACTGGGCTTATTTTCAAGTTCAGCAATAAAGGTTTCAAATTGTTTTAAAGTTGTTACTTTAATTTTTTTTTCCATTTATATATTATTAATATATTTTTTTAAATTTTTTTTTAAATATATTGTAAGAACTTTGTCACAATTTCACTTGACGACGGTAAAAAGTTTGTTGACAAAATCAAAGCCAATTCGTGTCAACGTCGGCGTTAAATCGTCTTTATTAATACAAATTCGTTGTCAATAGTAATCGGTTATCGTAAATATTGACGGCGGTAATGCCATGACTGCGTTGTCGACGCCATTTAAGTCGACATTGACATTAGCAATAGGGGGGATTATATTACTTTTTTAATAAATAAAAGTACGTTTAAAATAGAGAAAAAAAAAAAAAGTAACAAAGGCAACCCGAAAAACAAATACAACAGAAAGAAAAAAAATAAAATTTTATTTAGTTGCTCTATAAATTTCAACGAAGCAGGAGTGTTGCGCATGTTGTTATTTTGGCAAATTTTGCAATTTCGTAGTGGCACATTGACAATATATTTATTGTGTTGTGATCAAGCTGTGCTCATGTATGTTTATTTTGTTTTAAAAACATTTCAGCAATCATGTGGGATGATGAATTATATAATAATCAAGTTTTTTACTGAATTCCTTTTTTTTTTGCATATTTACATACCTATAGTACACATTTTGAAGTTTTTGCTCACGCCCTTTTCGATTTCAAGTGACCATATGTATACATATATTTTAACGTTAGTTAAAACTTGATGATTTATATACGGGCCTGTTCTGAAAATCACGTGATTTCAAATCACGTGTTTTTGAAATCACGAGCGTGATTTTGTGGAGTTCTGAAAGTCATACCGTTTTTGTATTTCTCGGTGCGCTTTCGGCAATTGAAGATCTCACCAAAACATACAAAAACGGGACACTAAATTATCACACGTGTGATTTTAGTAGGCACATGTGATTTGAAATCACGTGATTTGAGTAAAGGTGATTTGCAGAACAGGCCTGATAATAATATTTTTTACTGAACTCCTTTTTTTATTGCATATTTACATACAGTTTGAAAATCTTTTCTCTAAGTGTAAATCAACTAATTTACTCTTTTTTATTCAATGTTCTCTATCTGCCCTTCGCTGATTTAAATGTACCACATCGGTGAATTAAGTTACATTTAAATGTTTAGTGAAAAAAAGAATTTTGTATTTGAAACGATTTTAAACATCAATATGTTTTAATTTCAATCCTAAAAATTGGGCATTAAAGTATAAAACTTTTCAAAATTGTAATTTGACTTAAAATAATAAAATAAAAAATAAAAGTTAACTGAAATTTTAATAAAAATAAATTATAATAGTAAATTAATAATACAAAAAATAAAAAAAAACCAATTAAAATTGAAAATGGAGGAAAAAATTTACGTTACATACCAACATGTGAACATATAAATTCTAAACCTTATGTAAAACTCAAATTTTGACATACACATGAAATCGCATGTGTGTAGAAAAGTGACATTCCACATGGCAACTACAGATTATGTGACATGTATTAATACAAAGTTTAATAGTGTAAACTAGCCAGCCTTAAGCCCATAAACATTTACTTTATAAAGGGTCCGCCAAATAACTTTTTTTTTTGAAAATGCTATAAAAAAAACTGAATATTTTCTCAAATTTCTTTTTTTATTTGAATGTACAATCCTTCCGATTAATAATGGAAAATAATTTCATTCAAATGGCTGCCTCGGCTGGCCATGCAGTAGCCTACACGATCGGTCCAATTTTTAAGCACATTATCGATTGTGTGCAGCTGTATTTCACCAATGGCTTCACGAAAATTGTCCTTTAAAGCGTCAATTGTCTCTGGCTTTTCGGCGTAACACTTATCTTTGACGGCACCCCACAAATAATAGTCCAACGGTGGTAAATCGCAGCTCCGAGGTTGCCAAACGACATCAGCTCTGCGGCTGATAATGCGATCTTCAAAAACAGGGCGCAAAACATCGAGTGTAGCTTCGGCTGTGTGGCACGTAGCGCCGTCCTGTTGAAACCAAATATTGCCAATATCCTCCTCTTAAATTTTTGTTAACAAAAATTCGTTCAATATGGCCCGATAACGATCGCCATTGACTGTAACGGCCACTCCCTGCTCATTTTTGAAGAAAAATGGCCCAATTATGACTGGACCAAAATCCTCACCAAACAGTGACTGGTTTTGGGTGCATCGGCTTTTCAATGTATGCGTGCGGGTTTTCTGTGCCCCAAATGCGACAATTATGCTTGTTTACATACCTGCCAAGATCAAAATGTGCTTCATCTGAAAGGATAATTTTTTTGCATTCTGCATTCTGCAACATTACCATGATTTTTAAAGTATGCGACATTATATTCAGGGGTGTGCTGGAAATCGCAAACGCAAAACGCAAGAATTTTAAAAGTCGTTTTTTAGTAAGATTTCTGTAATAAAAGAATTTTATGACAAATATTATAGAAACATTTCTCTATTAAACAGAATTTTAAAATAAAAATTATAAAAATTAGATTAAAAGTGTATTAAAAACAGCCTCCAAATTCTTGCGTTTTGCGTTTGCGATTTCCAGCACACCCCCCATTATATTATATATCCCAGCGTTGTTCAAGCGTATACACAACCATATTCGTTCAGCGGAAGGATAAAACTAATTATCTGTCAAATCAGACATGAGCTAAGTGTTACCATTCACGAAATAAGCACTAGTTGAAAAAAAAACGTTAGATGGCGGACCCGTTAGTATTAAAACGCAAGTCCATTAAACAATATAAAATAAAAAATCTGTCAGCATCACCACCAAAATTACGGATCTGTCATCAAAACATTAAACTTTAAATATTAATCAATATGATGTAGCACATATCGCTACTTTATTGCAACGTAGTCATATCTCAATAAAAAAAATCAAACCTGGCAAAATGTGATTAATGTTTTCAAAATGTAACTATGTTGATTTTTTTTTTTTTTTTAATTTCCATATTATAAAAAAAATTTTAAAGACACAAAAATATCAAAATCAATAAATAAATTCTTTTAGAGCTTTGCTTTATTAAGTACAAGATTTTCAAGATTTCGACAAAAGGTCCTTTTTTTTTTAAACTGATGCAGCGCCCTACATGGTTAAGGCTTCCAATGGGTTTAAAATTTTTTATCCAAAACTTTTACAAATTACTTGCTTGGCACAACGATTATACCACGTTGCTGAGGAAATTAGAACCCAATTCGATAAAATTGCAATTTTCAATAAAATGTATCCCTTGATTCCCCTTCCGCCACAGCCAGTAGTACCAAAATGGTGGCCTGGCTAGTTAGATGCTTCAGAATTATATTCTAAAAACTTTGAGTAATTTAAGAATGTCAAGAGCTTGTTGATACCGATAATTTTGCAATTAAAAAAGTAAAGAAATATTAAGGGTCATTATTACAACTTGGTGTTAGCTGCTATCCGTCAGATAGAAGATGCTTTTTGACAGATAACACATTACTATCTGTCAACTTAATCCTAACTTTAGCTAACTTCAAGTTGATAATGGCCCTAAATGTATATAACATCAGAAGTCATGCATTAAACACATTCACCGCAGCAGGCTATATGAACACACGACTACAAATGCTGCTGGGTGCAATTAAAGTCGTGAATTATTTTCAAGACGACAGCTACAATAGAAAAAGTATAAACAGCTGTTTTTTATTATGCCACTATCATTTTTTTATTTTAATAAATGGAACATCATGCATAATTGCCGACTCGTACACAAACTTAATTTAATCCTACACAAATAAAAATACATACATATGTACTTATTTATAATACATTTTATAACGTAAAAACAAATGAATTTATTAAAAACATTTAAAATATTTTAATTTTAATAAAAGATGGGTTTTTTTATTCGACCTTTTCTTAATGGAATCTCAAAAGAAATAAATACTCAAGCTCGAGGTCATAGGTTTTTTAATAAATGTTTTTTATTTTATTAATTTAAATAACTCCAATATTTCGATATTCCTTGAATATCATCATCAGGGATAGTTAAACTTGTAATAAAAATAAAAAATTACACAAAAATTCTTATTAGCTATGTAGTGTTTACTACCATCGTGCAATCATGACGATGGTAGTAAACACTACATAGCTAATAAGAATTTTGGTGTAATTTTTTATTTTTATTACAAGTTTAACCAGGGCTGTGGAGTCGGAGTCGGAGTTGAGGTTTTTGTACCGGAGTCGGAGTCGGAGTCGAAGTACCCATAAAAACTAGCGACTCCGACTCCGACTTTTTTGCATTACAATTTTTCTAATATTTTTTAAAATAAAAAATGTTAATGACCAATTTCTCCAATTCTTTTTAAATATCAATTCATATTTAAATATAATTTTTCTAATAATTTTATTTTTATTTGACATAAAAAAAACAAATTTTAAACATAAATAAGAGGGTCTGCTTTTTGAAAGTGTGAAGTCTGAAAATAAGGACCAGTATACTTTTCATATGAGTAGGTGAGTTTCAAAAATTAAAAAATTGAGATAACATCTTATTTTGACAATTTATAAGAATAGTTATATAGATTGTATCAAAGCATGTCCTTTTCTATGTTTTAATGTGACCTCAAATTTCTGTAACAAAAACCAGCGGGTTCACTATTTGAATTTCGCCAAGATATCGTTAATGAAATAGAGCCGAATTAAGGAATTTAAAAATTAAATTTGTAAAGATGTTGTTTTTTATTTATCGTATATTAACAAATATTTTTGTAGCCATGTTCATGAATATGACTTGAAATCAGCTGTAGCTCCTGTGGTGAAAGCATTAAGTGAACTACATTTTAAGTTCCAACCTTCAAGGTGAATTATATTATTCTATTATAATTATAATAAGGAAAAGGAACTCGGAAAAATACATGACATTGTTCCAGATATAATTCCCATCAATGTGGGAAAAATGATTTGAGAATACTTTTATCTACTCACTTTAGGGAAAATTGGAGAGATAATAAAGACTTGCAATTCCAAATTTCGGTCTTGGACAATAATAATATTGAATTAGGAACGGAAAAATGCAATGGCGAGTACACTGAAGAAAAAGATTTAAATTTAGCAGTTTAAAAATTCACATTTTTTTTAACTCTGCAGGTGGGAGATAAACTACATCAAGCCACATTTTGAAAACTTTACAGCAGACCGCGCAAACATGTTGATAATCGCAAATGATGTTTATGTTATAAAAATGTGCATTTGTACGAATATTTTATATGATCCTAACATATTTTTTTTATGTCGATGATATACTTAAAAAATTACGTCCTAAAAGGTTCGTTACCTTCTATGGTACTGTTCCATGCCTTGAGACAAACAGCACCAAGTCCAACAACAAAAGGGGTACTATTTCCCAAAAATAATAGAAGGCTAACAACATTTTTTTACGTTACATTTCCCTTCAAAATGTGTTATATAAATTGTAGAACTAACATCTGAAGGCGCATATGCATGTTTTAATAAACTTTATAAAATTTTCCTGAGACTGATTTGACTTAATAAATAAAATGTATATTAAAAACAAAACACCTCACTTCACAATTTGCAAAAAAGGACTGTCCTTTGCCTCTATTAATATTGTGGTAAACAACACTAAGTACACTTGATGCCTTTAACGTCTAAGCCAATTGGACTTGCTGTTGCTTTCAACTTTTCTATCTCGAAAGCTACATTAGATAGGACTTATGGAAATTCACACATCTATAAATTCCAACAGTATAAAAAACGTTATTTGAAAAAGATGTGAATTGGTGTAGTTTATCTCTCCCCTACAGAACTATTTTTACATTTTTTAGCACTGTTTGCATAATATTAATAAATTAATATAACCTTTAAAATATACTAAAATTCAATGATCCCATACAGATTGAAGCAAAACTCGTTTCTTTCGAAAGTTCGTAACAAAACTCGTTCGTTCTAAAATTAAATCTATTATTTTTTTATATTTCAGTTGGTTTAAATTTCTCAACTGTTAAGTTATAAGTCAAGAATGTCATAACACTTTAGAATTGAAAAAAGGTTCAACTCATTTGGTCTATTTAATCGGGCACTATATGTTTTTTGCATTTTTTCCAAAATCCAAATAAAATATTTTGCAGCTTTCCTACTCATATGTTAGTAACTAGTATGTTAAAGCTCAATGCGCGGCACGTTAGAATTAAAATATCGATTTGAAATTTTTAGAGAATCATTTTCTTGCTATATTTAACCATTTAACAGGTACTAAATTAATAAAGAGTTTAAAGTCAAAAAAAAAAACTAGTCTCTTAAATAATGCTAGGTTAGAGTAGGAGTCGGAGTTGGAGTCGGAGTCGGAGTCGTGCTTAAAAAATTTCACCAAAAGGAGTCGGAGTTATAACTTTTTCTGAACGACTCTACAGCCCTGAGTTTAACTATCCCTGATGATGATATTCAAGGAATATCGAAATATTGGAGTTATTTAAATTAATAAAATAAAAAACATTTATTAAAAAACCTATGACCTCGAGCTTGAGTATTTATTTCTTTTGAGATTTTAATTTTATTGTTTTTAAAACTCAAAGAATTTATTAACGCAGGTTAAATAAAAAAAATGCATATAAACTACTTTTAAAATAAAAAAATGCTATAATTCAAATTTTTTTCGCCCATGCATGTGGTTTAGGAAATATAGGTCGTAAAAGTTTGAGAGAACTTTATCCATATCTCTATAGGTAAAAACTATAGGTAGAAAGTATGTACTCCGAAATATCTTTCACATGATGTATTAAAAATATCGATTTATTAACCCCTTATGAGCCAATTTCAAAAATTAATATTTCATGAAAAAGTTTTCTACAAAATGGCAACTTTTTTCGATATAATAATAAAGGGTGTTTTTTTAAGCCCGATAGAACTTGAAATTGTAAAAAATAACACAAAAAATTAAATTGTAATCAAAAATTTTTTTTTATTCGAAAGATCAATACGTGACATTAACATTTGAAAATGATTTCCGGCATATGGGCACCGCGGCTGTTCTTGACGAAGCGCATTCTGGACGTCCAATTTTGGGCCACTTTTTCGAGCACTGCTGGCCGTATGTCACGGATAACACGAACAATGCTGGCCTCCAAGGCGTCAATTGTTGCTGGTTTATCAGCATAAACCAGTGACTTCACGTAGCCCCACAGGAAATAATCGAGAGGTGTCAAATCGCACGACCTTGGAGGCCAATTGACAGGTCCATTTCTCGAAATCAACTTATCGCCAAATTTTGATTTCAATAAGTCGATGGTTGCGTTCGCCGTATGGCACGTAGCGCCATCCTGTTGAAACCACATCTCCTCCGGATCAATGTCATCCATATTTTCAAACAAAAAATCATTGATCATGGTGCGGTAACGATCTCCATTGACCGTAACGCGAGCTCCGGCCTCATTTTTAAAGAAATAAGGTCCGATGATGCCACCAGCGTGAAAACCGCACCAAACGGTGCATTTTTCTGGATGTAATGGAGTCTGTAGGGTCTCTTGTGGATTGGTCTCGCTCCATATGCGGCAATTTTGCTTATTAACAAACCCGTTAAACCAAAAATGCGCCTCATCGCTGAAATTGTGTGTATAAGTTGCGCGAATCGACGACTGATTTTCAAAGTAAATTTGGATAATTTCGTAGCGTTGTTCAAGCGTGAGTCTATTCATGATGATTTGTCAGAGTATACTGAAACGATAAAAAAAAATATTTCATCAAAATTTAATTTTTTGTGTTACTTTTTACAATTTAAAGTTCTATCTAGCTTAAAAAAACACCCTTTATTTATTCAAACATATTCACCCTTATTGTGTTTGGCGTATTTAAAATACGCCTACGACTGTTTGGTAATGGATTAGAGAGAACGTGAACTTATTTCCTTTAATCAATTACCAAACAGTCGTAGGCGTATTTTAAATACGCCAAACACAATAAGGGTGATTATTCTATAAAGAGAACACTAAATGCTAAAAACTTTAGTAAAAGTATGGAAAAAAGCATTAAGACAGCTTAAAAGAGCCAGCGGGACAACACATTAAACGCTATGACAAAATACAACAATAATCTCTAACTGCGGTCATAATTGATCACATTCAGAACTTAATACTAATACCGTGTAAAAAAGTTTGAACACATACTTTTGGAAGAGTTTTTTTTTTTTTTTTTTAAGTTATTGAAATTTCATATTGTTACGTTACTGCCTTTCGATAACGTTTTGGTTTATTTAAACCGTTTCGAGTTCTTTATTGCACTTTAAATAAAACTAAATAATCACAACACTTTAAACACTGTTTACAATTTACACAACTTTATTTAGTACTTGTCACTTTAACAACCGTAATTTATAGATTTTATTCACAACCAACTATAATTTTCTCCGCGTGATACGTTATTGACAAATTCTGAACTTAGAATGATCTCATTATGCTAGTCGCCGCAAGTATTTATACTGCAATTCGGCCGTCTAGAACATTCGAAATGTTTTTTGAAGGTTCGAGGCTTTACTATTCACCACTCTTAACGTCAATTATGATTTATGGCAGTACTTATGTTTACATAATTTCACCACTTATACTGAAGCTTTTTTAACGGTGATTTCGAGGGCTTTCTGCACATTGGGATTAAAGTGTACTAAATTATAACAATTTTTAATAACAATGTAAACTAACAAAATTACTTATGAATACAAAACAACTAATAAATACAAGAAAAATAATAATTACAACTAATTCTTAACTAAAGTTACTTTCGTAACAATATAGTTAAAAAATATTAAATAATTATAAATAAAATAAAAATGTATAGCCTATTTTGCCAATATGTAACACTAATTTTGTGAACAATTTTGTCCCTAACTGTATATTCCATATGTTCTTTTAGTTTAAGGTGCTTGTCTATTAGAAAATCAAGATATTTTATACTATTAATTTCAAATATTTTATTGGTGTTCATATTTATTTCCATTATTTTAGTTTTGTTTTCGTTTAACTTTAATTTATTGATTTTTAACCATTTATTAATGTTATTCATATCATTTGACATATTAGCCTGGCATATATCCTCCGTTTCCGCTTCAGTAAAAATCAGTGTATCTCTGCATATAAAATAATTTCACATTTGTCTAAAACTTTTCCATATCATTTATATATATATTATAAATAGAAGCGCTCCTAAAATTGAGCCTTGTGGTACTCTAAAATCATTTATCGTAGTATTTGACAGTGTGCCATTCACCTTTTTAAATGGATGCGATTAGTTAAGTATGACTCAAACCATTTCAATTCGGCATCTTGAATTCCATATTCGTAAAGTTTTCGTAATAAAATATCTCTATCAATCGTTTGAAATGCTCGTTTAAAATTTAGAAAAATCGCCATTGTTTTGTTATTTTTCTCCATGAATTTCCACCTATTTATAACATAGTTGACTGCTGTCTCACACGAATACTTTTTTCTGAAGCCCGTCTGATATTTCAATATTACAAAGTTTCAATGTAATTTGCACTAGAGACAAAAATGTTCGTCGGCAAGTGTGAATATTTTTGAAATTTTTGTAAACTGCATGTAATGTTTGTTTTATAAAATGAGTGTTTATATAAGCTTTGTATGGTTCGTTGTTGATCACCAACGGGATATATACATCATTAATATTACGTAAATCATGACTTTGATTACAAACGAACTATGGCGCCACAGAAAAGTGAACAGACATTGCATATGTGTGAAAAACAACACACGAGGGTTACTAACGTAAGTTTGTTTGAGGGTGATTTAAGGGTTAATATTCTTACATATAATTTTAAGTTCTTGTAAAGGTATTGCACGGAATTTCAGTTTAAAATTTATCACAGATATTTTGTTTTCATATTGCACATAATCGATGGAGTGTCTAATTTTTAGTACTATTGAGTCAATAGTATTGACAAAATAATTGTTATTTGAAAATTGTCCTTATATCCTACTAGCTGGACCCGGTCCGCTTTGCTGGCCCTTAGTAAAGACTTAAAATTTTATAAAATATGAACGTATTTAATTGATTTTCAAAACATAAAAAAAAAATAATAATAAATGTTTTACTTACCAGCAAATGCTATTAGATTCTTCATGTTTGTTTAAAATTATTGGATACCCTAACCGCGTATTAGAAAAATATTTATGGAAGTGGAAATAGACTTTTGTAAACTAAAATTAACATAAATGTTTGGAATAAAACTGGCTATTAAACCATATTAATTTTGTTTTTTCATTTTGGTGATTTTAGCGTATTTTAGTGAATTACCGCTGAATTGATAAATGTATATTGATAAAGATTTAGTGACATACCATGCATCTAAATTTTAAAACATTATGTTTAGCGATTACGACGAAAATTACAAAAATATAAAAACGTGGTGCCATCTATCGGATAAATACGAAACTCCACAGAAACACTCCTCATACCTCATACATCAAACACACAAATGTTGGTCAAAGTCGGTGCAGTAGTTTTTGAGTTTAGCGATTACAAACAAACACGTCTCTTTTATATATATAGATAGATAGATGCATCAAAATTTTAAAACATTATGTTTAGCGATTACGACGAAAATGACAAAAATATACAAACGTGGTACAATCTATCGGATAAATACGAAACTCCACAGAAACACTCCTCATACCTTATACATCAAACACACAAATTTTGGTCAAAGTCGGTGCAGTAGTTTTTGAGTTTAGCGATTACAAACAAACACGTCTCTTTTATATATATAGATAGATAAATTTTGTTTTTTCATTTTGGTGATTTTTAAAAACATTATGTTTAGCGATTACGACGAAAATGACAAAAATAAAAAAACGTGGTACAATCTATCGGATAAATACGAAACTCCACAGAAACACTCCTCATACCTTATACATCAAACACACAAATTTTGGTCAAAGTCGGTGCAGTTGTTTTTGAGTTTAGCGATTACAAACAAACACGTCTCTTTTATATATATAGATGCATCAAAATTTTAAAACATTATGTTTAGCGATTACGACGAAAATGACAAAAATATAAAAACGTGGTACAATCTATCGGATAAATACGAAACTCCACAGAAACACTCCTCATACCTTATACATCAAACACACAAATTTTGGTCAAAGTCGGTGCAGTTGTTTTTGAGTTTAGCGATTACAAACAAACACGTCTCTTTTATATATATAGATGCATCAAAATTTTAAAACATTATGTTTAGCGATTACGACGAAAATGACAAAAATATAAAAACGTGGTACAATCTATCGGAGTCGGTGCAGTAGTTTTTGAGTTTAGCGATTACAAACAAACACGTCTCTTTTATATATACAGATAGATAAATTTTGTTTTTTCATTTTGGTGATTTTTAAAAACATTATGTTTAGCGATTACGACGAAAATGACAAAAATATAAAAACGTGGTACAATCTATCGGATAAATACGAAACTCCACAGAAACACTTCTCATACCTTATACATCAAACACACAAATTTTGGTCAAAGTCGGTGCAGTTGTTTTTGAGTTTAGCGATTACAAACAAACACGTCTCTTTTATATATATAGATTTGTTTAAATGTCACAGTTTTTATACCCTCCACCACAATTAGTTGTGAAGAGGGTATACTAAGTTTGTCATTCCGTGTGAAACTTTTTTATTATTCATCTCAGACCCCATAAAGTATATATATTCTGGCTGCTTGAGTAATTCTAAGTCGATTTAGCCATGTCCGTCTGTCTGTCCGTCTGTCCGTCTGATTTCAGCAAAATCGGTTCAGTAGGACCAGAGCTATGAATCAATATGTGGAACCACCACCTTCAAAAACTTGATAATTTTGTTACAAAAACTAACATAAATGATGCAAAAATGCACGGACTGACATAAGATTTTGCACAAGTCCGTTTTATTCGACTAGAAATGACACTGTAAAATTTCGCGAAGGTCGGTCCATAATTTACCCTAAGCCCCATATAAACACTACTCCCGGAAAACAGTTTAGTACGCCTAAAACCGTAAAAAATAATGCAATCATAACAAATTTTGGCTCGTCACAATTTTATAGGACTATAAATGATACTGTGAAATTTCGTGAAGATCGGTACATAATTTACCCTAGGCCCCATATATGCCCTACTCCCGGAAAACAGTTTAGTCTCCTAAAACCATAATTAATAACAAATCGTCACAGTTTAAGATAATAATAATAAAAAGACATCATACAGATATTACTTCTTAAACATTCGAACTGTCGGTGGAGGGTATCAAAGATTCGGCACAGCCGAATATAGCACTCTAACTTGTTTTATCATACTTCTGGGGTTTCTTAATACTAGTTCTTTTATTATTCTCCACATTTCTTTCGCATTACCGATTTTAACTTTGTATGCATTTGTAATTATTTTATAAGTGTTTCATGCTTTTCCTGTGTTTTCGGCAATTGCGGTTTGATATTTAAAGATCTTTTCCCTTGTTAACATTTTGAGGTCATTATTAAACCATTTATTATTTATATTCTCATTTATTTTTGTTTTAACACTGAATTTTCGTATAGTATTTTCAAAAACATTATCAAAATTGTAAACATTATCGTTTAAGTCGTTTTGTTCATCATATTCTAAAATTGCACTAAAAATATTTATTTCTGTAAAATCTTTTTTTCCTCTACCTTTTCGCACTCTATAAAAATGTCTGTGATCAGCTATTTTATTATTTATACTATTTTCTGCTTTATCGAAAACGTAAAACGCAAGAATTTGGAAGTTGTTTTTAATACACTTTTACTGCCGTGTTCATAAAAAATAAAATATGTAAGTTTGAAATGTGTTTTAACCCAAAATTTTCATACAAATTTTTCTTAAAATGCATTTCAAATCCTTTTTAGTTTTTTATGAATACGGGGGGATAGAGTCTTAACACAATGTTTGTGGTGCGGTGCGATTTCTCGTTGCGGGAGAGAAAAATAAACATAATACAACGGAAGACGGCGACGGCAATAGTTGTCGTTGTTTGTTTACATTTTTATTAATTTATTTGTGCATATATTTTTATCATGTTTTTTTGTTTACAATAATGTTGTGAACATCGCCAATTATTTAAAAACTATGGCAACATCAGAAAGAGAATGAGTATCGCAAATTGAGAGAGAAAGAAAGTCCACAATGAAAATAAATTAGATTTTATTTTTATGCCGTTCCGCACTGCGGTTTTTTATTTTAAAATCGTATGAAAAACCGCACCGCAATAAATAATCGTTACATTGTGTTCAGACTCAATCTAATTTTTATAAGTTTTGTTATAAAATTCTGTTTAATAGAGAAATATTTGTCATAAAATTCTTTTATTCAGGGGTGTTCTGGAAATCAAAAACGCAAGAATTTGCAACGTCGTTTTTAATAAGATTTTTGTAATAAAAGAATTTTATGACAAATAATATACAAATATTTCTCTATTAAACAGTATTTTATAACAAAAATTTTAAATATTATATTAATAGTGTATTAAAAACAACTTCCAAATCCATGCGTTTTGCGTTTTCAATTTCCAGAACACCCCTGATTATCTTATTAAAAAACGGCTTTTAAAATTCTTGCGTTTTACGTTTTCGATTTCCAGCACACCCCTGTACGTTAAAATAATTAGTCGGCGACAAGGAAAAAAATCACTTAACCAACTAGATGTGGTTATAAAAAACCCGTTTGAAGTTACTTAAAAAAGTATTTGACTTCATACACACATGTATTCTATTTTTGACATATTGTAGTCGGTAGCCTGCTGTCTCGAATATGTTTATACCCAGCTAGCATTTTCAATCGTCAAGGAGTCTACTGGGAATCTCACAAAGAGTGTTTTTGATCGTCGACGAGCTCATTTTTTTATTGTAGACGATTCCTCGCACGGAAGCAACTGTTACACGTTCTGATTCGTATAAGAGATTCTTCCATAACGCAGCGAAAGACGCTTATATTAATCGTAAAGGGAATCTTTTAAAAAGCATGCCAAGAGTCGTATGAGACTCATATAGGGATTATTTTACAACTCCTGAAATGCTCAGCCGTATAACTGAGCTACCTAAAAAGGGTCATCAAACGTCTTTTTCATGTTAAAACTTCTAATTTTCATACATTTTATATGAAAAAAACCTTAAGATCTCGAAATCAACACCATCCTGTCGGAAAATCCTATTTTACAGATCCTTAGGTCGGTTTGTTTTATGGAAATTGTATTGAAAATAAAATTTTCATATTTCACAAACGCTCTTATTTAGGAAGAATAGTAATTGTTATATGACTCTTACAAAGAGTCGCAAAAGGTTCATTCCAAGATTAAAAGAGAAAAAAGTAATTTTTTTTTGTTACTCGTCAGATAATCATCAGAAGATTCTTTTCGGAGTTGTATATTAAACATAATTGTCAAACAAACAGCCTATGCTAGCTGGGTAGCATCAATTAGCATTTGTAGCATTTGGGGTTTGATTCACTTAATACTCAAGTCAAATTAATTGAACCGCAGAAAGTAAAATTAACAATGTGGAAGGAAGAATAACGCGACAAATTCAAAAAAATCGAAAACGTTTTGCAAGAAAAACTAAGAATTTTAAAAAAATAAAATAAATTTTAAATATTTTTTATCTGATCTGGAATCAAAGGGGGATCAGAAAATAATTTTTTTCAAAATACATTGGATTTCATACTGAATGAACAATGTAATTATTTTTTGTACATATTAAAAATGACCTACAAAGAACTTAACCAACAATATTCAATTTCAACTCGTCTCAATAATGTCTAAGTGGCGCTAAGGCACTTTCTATCTTTTGTATAATGTTTATTTATTTTGAAAAATAAACTAAATAAAAAAAAAAAATACGTGTACATTTTTTTCAATAACACATACATATTTGAGTTGTGCACGACTACTTCTGTCAAAGAGTTGAGTACATATTTTGATAAAAATACTTTTGTTTTTTTTTTCATCTTTAGAAAAAAACAACGTGAGTAATTTTTGCTTTTTATTACTAACTCGTTTTTAACCAAATATAAAGAAGCAACAAATAAAGGCAACAAAATAGGGTTAAGAAATAGGATAAAAAAAAAACAAAAGAAACTCAAAACTTTGTTGTCAAGAAATTGTTTTTACTTAAGCTTCGTACAGACGGTGGTAAGATTTTACAATGTTGTCGTTTTTCTGACAATTGTGCCATTGTCAGATGCATTAATTTTACATATCTGCTAAATGAAAATCGATAGTTTTTGTTTTTCTCAAATTATTCAGCCTTATTTCGGTTGTCGTAGTCGATAATCTATTGCAAAAAACGACACTGACTATGACGACAAATAAGGCTGAATGTTTTATGATAAACTTGTATCGTTTAACAACGTTTAACAGTAACACAACTTGCCACAATTTTCTTTATTCCGTTTGTTTTAATAATTAATATTGTAAAATTAAAACAAAATATATATAGTGAAGTGTAATTTACAATAATATTTCTCCAATTTTATTCCTTTTCTTACAAGTCAAATCCACAACGGGTTTTCATGACATCACTTAAAAGTCTCGCATTCTGCTAAAACTGCGTTTTTAGGCCCTCGCAAATGAACCGTCAAAAATGGTATGAGTATTCATTTGGACACGTAAACCTGCGCTGTTCAATTGTGCATTTATACCAGTGTTGCCAGAAGTAGGGGAAAATCCCTACATGTAGGTATTTTCGAAACTAAAATAGAAGCGTAGGGAAAATGCGACCAATTTTTTTTAATCTCTAAAATGTAGGGGTTTTCCGTCATATCGCATAATTTATAAAATAAATGCAGAAAAACCATTTTTTAGTGATACATATTTTCTTGTTCAAAACGGTTGAAAATTTTTCTTCTCCTTAAAATAGCTTAAAAATATATTTTCAGAGTTGTTTGTGGTTTAAAAAGTTGGGGACACCGATTTGTATGTATGTATATTGTTTTTCTAATAGGCTTTTTACACTTGCTCTCATCTTACATCTTTCATCTTATCGCAAAGATGATAACATCTTCCCATAAGAATTGTACAGGGCTGAAAATCAACATCTTTCTTCATCTTTAAAAGATGTTCTTTTTTCATGTTGTTTCATTCATCATCTTTCGATTATTTTAGTGTCATCACTAGAAAACCCAATAATTTGTTAAAAAAATATATACCATCACTAGAAAAAAATACAAAAGAGCAGGACAGCAATATCATTTATTTAGTTTTTATTCGCTCTTACACGCGAAAATAAATATTTTTATGATGAAAGATGAAAGATGTTGCAAATGTAAACAAGTTTTTTTCATTTTTAACATCTTCCATGCATTCCCTTAAGATGTGCTCAAGTGTAAAAAGGCTATAAGATATCAGTCAATATTGAAAATTTTTCAAGTAATAAGAAACACAAATTTGAACTATTGTCTAAAAAGTTTAATATAAGCCTCAATGATCTCATGCATGAGAATACAATTTTTCTAGAAGTGAAATTAATATGTTTTAAAATATGGACATGGGACAGATTTGGATAAAAAAATAAAAATTAAAAACTCAGGGGAGACTATTTTTCCAAATTTATCGAAACTAGCTATTACGGGTTTTGTTTGCTTTACCCATGCTAGTGCCGACGCAGAAAGGATTTTTTTTCTATAATACCAAATGTTCGTACCAAAAAGCGACAGTAGTTTTAGTTTAGTTTGTATACTAAGATCATTTCTGCAAAACAGTGGAATTAATGCAATCTTTAATTTCGAATGTAATGCTAGTCATTGCTAGTAATTTTAAAATACCTTATTGTTTGTGTACCTGTATTAAATTTATTATTTAAAGATTTAGTTAAAAAGAACTACACGGAAAGAATTATTTACTAAATCATCCAAGCCAAAAATGTCTTATTGTAGACATATTACACATATGGTTGGTTTAAGCAAAAAGTTATGACTTTTGGCGAAGTAAAATTTACTTAAATACAGATAAAAAAATTTATTTTAATTCTGTAGTTACTTAAATCAAATTTTCGTTGCTTATGGCCAATTTCGACAATTTTATTTAAATATCAATTCAAGAAAGTTGCAGTAAAATGGCATCGATTTGTAAGTGCATATTTTTACATATTTTGCTTGGAATGCATATTTTTGCATATATTGCTGATATTGCATTTTTTTGTTGCATATTTTGAAAAAAATTGTTTTAATTGCTTTATTTTGCCATGCACCCTTCCGCAGAAGAGATGAAAGACAACTTCGATGATATTTATTTATTGATTTCTAATGGGAATAAAAAGAAGCATAAAAAAAGAATTATCCGGATTAATGTCCTCTACGGCCTGTAACAACCAGATGGGGGACGTGGTTGAAAGCAATTATGTATTATGCTGAAAACTTTTGCCAATTCAAAGATGTGGTAAAAGGATTCAACAATAGTGAATTTAAGTTAATTGATATTTCCATAAATTAGATGTATTTTGTGGACGGTAACTTAAGTTAACAAATTCTTAGCAAGCTTGATAAAATTTAAACAAAAATTAAGGATTTAAATTTATTGTTTTAAATCCTTAGCTGCTTGCACATTTTATTTAAATTGTTTTCGAAAACAGCGTAGTGAAAACGAATATATCACAGAGGAACTATCAGCATTTAATCATGCACCTATCACTTCCGTTTTATTTTGTTTTGAAAAACAGGCAGTACACTTTTATTTTGAAAAAATGTAGGGTCAAATATATCTCTAAAGGCATTTTAAAAAACAAAATAAACTTTTGATTCGTATGTAATTGCGATCAATTTCGCACTTTGCTTAAGCAAATGACAGTTTAAAAAAAAATTAACAAAAATGTTCTTAAGTTCAATATGGTTTGACACTTATGATTAACATGTATTCGCACAGTTGCTCAAGCCAGCTTATGCGTATTAAAGTTGGGCCTTTAGTGCATTTAATGCATTCTCTTTTTCCTTGTCTCCTTAAAGCTCAAGACTTGACGAGTCAAACTTGACGCGTGTGAACCGGCACTTACAAGTGACTTAATTTACATGATTGTCGTACTGTTTCTTTATATATTTGTGTTTTACTTTTTTTTTAACTTCTACTTTTGTGGTTATTGTGCCTTACTTATTACGTTTATGAGACTGAAATTTAACGTTTAACTATTTTTTTTTTTTTTTTTTTTTATCACTAATAAACAAATTTAAGATAGTTTTAACTGCGGCCCCTATTACGGTTTACAACTCAACTCAGTTGAGTTGTAATTAAGACAACTGGTTGTGATCAGTTGTAATTTTTGTTATGTTTTTGTTCACCGAAATGTAGCAAAGTTGTAAACCATAATACAAAAATTAAGAAATTACAACTCAACTGAGTTGAGTTGTAAACCATAATAGGGGCCTGCATAACCGCATAGTTTTTAAATTTTAAGCGCATATATACTGTCAGCGTCAAAATAAAGTGTACAACTGGTTTTCCAATATAAAAAGTGATATTTTAGCAAAAAATAATTAAAATTTGTAGAATTTTATTATCATTTACAAAACCTTGGACAATGTTATTACAATTTAAAATTAAGAATTTGAAATACTTCAAAAACAACAAAATCAATACAATAAAAAAACTAATAAACTCCGTTTTAAACGCGTCAAAAAAAAGTGTACAGTTTTACAATACTAAGAAAAGTGAAGTGGCTAATACTTTGATTGATTTCTTTTTGCTTTTAGGACGGCTTATAGTCTCTTTGGCATCAATTCCACCCATTTTAAAGTTAGATCAGTAGACAATTTTGGCTACCCTTTCTGCAGAATTTTATTCAGAGAGTGCTTGCTGCTAATGTTTTTTTTTTAATTTGTCTGTCCAAATGTTTTCAGATGTTTACTTGAGTTGATATCGAGCGACTATTGGGCTGATCCATCTGTTTTATGACGTTTTACAAAAGCTAACCCTATCACTCTTCACTTTAGATACTATATTTTTTTCGTTGAATTTCTTATTTCTACCTTTTATCACGTTTATTTTTTGTCCAACTTGCTTTTGTCACTTTTTGGAGCAACGTATTTTTCACAGATGACAGCAAGCTTGAAGTCTGATCAAAATTGGCAAAGTAGAAATTTAACTTTTTATAAATAACATAACCCTTTTTATATAGGAAAACAAGCTGTACACTTTATTTTGACGCTCACAGTATATACTTTAAGATCATTTTTTATGCGCATAAAACGCGTGTTTAACTGCATAAAAGTCCGGCCCTGGTGATAACATTTTTAACAAAACAAATATTTTGTTTTTAGTTTAAAAAGTTTTTTATCCAATTTAATCAAAAATATATCGTTACCTAAAACGCAAAAGGCTCTAACTAACCAAAAATTTTAAATCGAATTTTTCATTAATTTTAATGTAATTATAGCTCATTTTTAACGCGTTTTATGTTATTTACGAAAACTTGTTTTTTTTTTTTTTTTTTTTTTTTAACCAATTTAGCGATCTCAAATTAGTTTTTGGGTAAGTTTTAAATATGTGTTGCAATTTTCGAGAATTCTGGCCATGTTCGCGATAGAACCCATTTTTCCTGTGATTCTTTACAACTTTCACGATTTTTAATAAATATTAGACTGCTCTCATGCTTCGGTTAGCAAATTAGCGATCTTTAGTTCAACTTAAGTTTTCTCGAACAAAAACTTCAAATACACAAAAACATGCGGATTTGAGAACACCAATTTATGAATTAATAATATTTATTTATTAAAAATTATGCGGATTCCAAAAATTTTTCTTTTTTAATTCGAGTCGAAACCTACAACATACGTTTATATAAAAAACTATATTTAAATATGAATTGTTATTTAAATAGTTGCTGAAATTGGCCATTAAACAAAAAAGTGTAAGAGATTATTAATAAAATGTGGGAATAATTTCTTTTTCATAAATGTTTTTAATCAAAAGTTGTGCTGAAAAAGGTCAACGAGAAAAAAAAGGCAACAAAAAAAAAAAAAAAAAAAAAACACGAAAAACAGAAAAATATACTTTGGACTTCAAGAAAATTCTAATGAAAATTAAATTTAATTAAGATTTAGTTTGTCGTGCTTAATTCCCAATTTTTATTCTTGATAAAAACACTCAAACTTATTGTTGAAGGGATAGCTATTCCTATGCGCATTTCACTGGTTGCTTAGGCCAGATCGTCAGGAAACTTTATCCAAAGATTTTAGAAAAACTAAAGATATTAAACAAATAAAACTTTTAAGTGAATAAGAATTATAAGCAACAGTTTTACTTGTAACAATATCAAAGCTAAAACAACAACAATAAACAGTGAGTTTATCTTTTCTTACATTCCCCACTACAATTGGTTGAAATTCTTTCAACATTAATTGTAGTTGTAAGTAGGTTAAGAAAAAAGCACGATAAGCAAAATCTTGTAAATTGAAAATTTTGTATTCCCAAAAAAAAAAAAATTACTTTGATAATAAACTGGTAAGTGCACGGCTGAAAAAACTAAACTGGCAAAACATGCTTTATTTTTTGCAAAACAATAAAGCAAGTTGTTTTTGTTTTCATTTTGTTTTTTCTTAACCTACTTACAACTACAATTAATGTTAGAAGAATTCCAACCGATGAAGAAACAATAATCGGAAGCAACAGTTTATTTTTGAAACGTGAAAAATGAAAAAAGTCGAAGAAAATTTTTCATTTTACCTAGTTTTTTAAACACGAGAAAGTTTCGATCCGAATCAAAACGCATAATAAAGGTTATAATTTGGCTGCTGTGTCTTTTTTACTGTAAACTACGATATAGAGGTTTTTGTTTTTATTAATACATTTTTAACTCGTATAAAACTTTTTTTTTTTTTTTACTTGTGTAAATCACGAAACACACAAAATAAAAAACTTAAAAAAAAGAGAATAGGCAATTTATATTTTCTTGAACTTATGTAAAATTTTTTTTTTAACCGCTTATTGAATTGAAAAACCACGTCTTTACTCTAAGTAGTAAATTTGTGGGTCGATTAATAATGACGACTGAAC
Source organism: Pollenia griseotomentosa (assembly GCA_963931875.1). Lineage (NCBI taxonomy): Eukaryota > Metazoa > Arthropoda > Insecta > Diptera > Polleniidae > Pollenia > Pollenia griseotomentosa. The sequence continues at coordinate 166,177,344 of OZ007560.1, read as the reverse complement.
TGAAGTTAGAGTTGCCAGCACCGAAATAAGGCAACGGCGCTCATGTTAAAATATAAAATAAAAAAAATGCTATAATTTAACATGAGCGGCGTTGCCAAATTTCGCTGATGGCAATTCAACTTCAGTTGTGTTGTTATCCGTAATCGACCCATTAACGTAACTCACATGACTTATAAAATAACAATAAGTACATTTTTTCTTCAAAAATAGACCGGTTATGGCATTCTTAGCTTATACATTTTATGCTTCACCTGTTAACTTATAAAAAGTGATGTTACGTTATTTTACATACATATGTACATACTAGATGACGAATTTTTAAATTTGTAGGAATAATATTGGGTTTTAAACATTAAGAACATATAAACAAACTATGTAATGATGAAATTGCCTAGAGCACTGGGATATGATAATTTATGATTACATATTTCTTTGACTAATTATCTGAATTTTTAGTAATATTATTTGCATATATTCAATAAATAATTTTTTTGTTAGTAATTATAAAATAATTTTTTTTAAGGCTTCAAACAGGAATGCGTGGTGCTTTTGGAAAACCCCAAGGAACCGTTGCAAGAGTTCGTATTGGACAACCAATAATGTCTGTAAGATCTAGCGACAGATTCAAAGCACAAGTTGTTGAAGCTCTTCGTCGTGCAAAGTTTAAGTTTCCTGGTCGTCAAAAAGTAAGTATACTTTGTATTATAAATTTAATAAAAGCTAGTTGTGTGATGCTTACAACTCTTACATTAACCTTTATTAAAACGGTTAAAATACATATAAAAAGGCAAAAATACCAGAGAACTGCAAAAATCTCTATTTTTCTTGATTTACTCATACGCTTAAATTTACATTCACTTTACAACCCAGCGGGAAAAAGAAGGAGTACGGAGGCCTTCTAGAAGGCCTCTGTACCCCTTCTTTTGGATGTACAAGGCCTTCTTGCTCCATTCCATACTCATATCTTTTTTACACACGTTGTCATTTCGGAGAAGGCCTTCCGCTCGCGCTTCTTCATCAGGTACATAAGAAGGGTAACGGGACCAAAAAAATTGATTTTGCTTTTGCTTGTGCAAAAAAACAATACAAAAAATGTTACTCCTTCTCTACTCCCTTCTCAGAGAAGCGAGTGTGGAAGGTGTATCTTATCTTTTATACGAAAGAGCCGAGGCCTTCTGTGATGCCTTCTTTAGTAGTTAGATAAGAATAGTAATTGAATCAAAAAATCTTTTAAGCAAGCAGGCCTTTAAAAAGGCCTGAAGTAAGAAGGTCTTCTGAGTTTTCCCGCTGGGAAAGTTCAACGTTGGTAATTTTGACATCGTTTCGTACACATTTGATTTGTGCATGTGTGAGTTTTTTTAATTGATGCGCACGCAATAACACAATTGCAGTCTAAAGACCTGCACGAGTGTATCAGTAAGTATTGTTAAAACAGATACACCAGATATTTATCTGTTACTACTGATATAAATGAGAGAATTAGTGTAACTGATATTGTATGGTTTTGCTTTTGCCCACTCACCATATCTTAAAAACAAAAACAGATGCTTATGGTTTTGGATTGAGTGTGTCATAACATTTTTTTTTGTTTACAAATATCTGTTGTCACCATAAGTATTTCTACAATATCTGTGGTTATCTGTTGTATGCTAAAATATTGTTGGCGAGTTGATGAAAATAAGAGAGTTTATAAAAACTTGTATAAGATCTCAACCAGGGGTGCCAGATGGTTTTAGTAAAAAATCGGCATATTTTCAAAAACAAATCGGAAATCAAATTATGAAAAAACGGCAAATTAAAATTACTGTTTAAAACACAATAAAACATTTTTTTAATGACAAAAACAACAAAGCAAAACAATTAACCATTACATAATGCTTTAAAAAAATAAATAAAAATAAATGGAATCGCTTATCCCATCAACAATAAATTTCAAGTGTTTTTATCAATAATAAAAACTGGGAATTGAGCACGAATAACAAAATCTTTTGAAATTAAAATTTTGTATTCCCAAAAATTGAAATTAATTTTTGATAATAAACAGGCAAGTGCACGGCCTAAAAAAACACTTAATTGTCAACATCTTTTGTAAAGTTGTTGTTGTTTTTTATTTTGTTTTTCTTAACCTACTTACAACTACAATTAATGTTGAGAGAATTTCAACTAATTGTAGTGGGGAATGTAAGATGAGATAAACCCACTGTTTATTGTTGATGTGTTTTGTTTAAACTTTGATATTATTACATGTAGAACTGTTGCTATAAGTCTTATACGCTTAACAGTTTGATTTGGTTTAATATCTTTAGTTTTTCTAAAATCTTTATGGATGAAGTTTCCTGATGATCTGGCCTAAGCAACCAGTGAAATGCGCATAGGAATAGCTTATCCCATCAACAATAAATTTCAAGTGTTTTTATCAATAATAAAAACTGGGAATTGAGCACGAATAACAAAATCTTTTGAAATTAAAATTTTGTATTCCCAAAAATTGAAATTACTTTTTGATAATAAAAATAAATGTTTTATAAATTTTATTTAATTAAAAAAATTCCGGGGTATCTGATAGCAGATTTATAATTTCAAACTTAAATAAAAAATGTAATAATTGACACAAAGATTTATTAAAAGCATTGAACGGTTAAATGGAAATGCAATGGAAATGGATTTTATTTTTTAAAGAATATGTCATCCACATGTCATTTGTCGACTTGAACATACTGTTCAAAACGGAGCCTTGTTTTTCGAGAATTTAAAAAAAATTACCAAAAAAAAAAAAAAAATTTTTGTGTTTGTCTGACATCAAAAATATCACTTGTCGTCGTAAATTATTTCTCAGCAATAGTGTGAGTTTTAGCAACCTTTTGTGCTGCTATTATCTCCGATTTTGCGTCTATTAGCATACATTGGTTTTTGATTTGGCGGCTAACAGACAGAAGCTGTTTGTTTCATTCTTTTTCCTACAACATAAAAGTGATTGCCGTTGCTTTTTGAGCTTGTTTAAATAAAAAAATTTTGCCATTGTTAAAAAAGCAAGTTGCAGCTGCTTTTGAAAAGTGTGGGCTATTTTAGCAGTAGAACTTTTCAATTTAGATTTTTTTAATTAAGAAAATGGCAAAATTTGGCTGCTTTTGCTAATATGGCGATAGCATTTTAAACCCTGGTTTACATAGCCAGCCAGCCGGACTTTTGAATTTCTTTGGATTGATTCCCCTTGTGCTTTAAGTCCCTTATATGGAGTTGTATATTTTTCAAACTGTGTTTGTTGTGTTAGACATACCATTAAAATACTGCAAATATGGAATATATATGTATAACCATTTTTATTCCCTAAGTTACCCAAAATTAATAATTTATATAAAATAAACGAAAAATTACCGTATTGCAAGTGTTTCTCAAAAAATATGCACTTTGATAATTTAGAGGCAAAAATCGTCCAAATGACGATAAATCGCTAAATATGGCAGGCCTGCTCACAATGATTCTCGCTTGTGTTGTTATTGTTGCTCGGCAATTTGTACTGCCACAGCATGAACAGTCTGTGTGTGTGTGCCATGTCTTGTTTTGTTTACTTTTTGTTTTTTATACCCTCCGCCACAACTAGCTGGGTATACTTAGTTTGTCATTCCGTGTGAAACTTTTGTATTATTCGAGCCCTAAAATAACGTAAGAACCAAAATCAATTTTACAGGAGAGAGTTTTTTTTTATTTTAATTCATCAAAAATTTATATTTTTGATTATATATAACTATTACTTCAACCAAAACATTTTTTTGGTTACAAATATTTTGCTTACAAATAACCATTAAAACAAGTAATTTTTTTTAACAAGTGAACGTTGTTGTGTGTGACTTGAGAGATAATTCTTACCCGCTAGAATCACTGTCTATACTAAAAAACTAGTTTTCTTGCTTTTGCCGGAAAAATAATTGGATCTAAGGGTTTTGGAATATAGGCAGAGAATTGAGAGAAAAAGGTGAGTGGCAAAATTGTGCTTTTAACATATCAGCTTATTTTGAAGACCCCTTAATAAAGCTAAGAATTGCCAAGTATTTGGTACTTTCGTTGGGGCTTACCTTAAAATAATTTTTGTTCCATCTTGGCAGGGACAGGCTTAACAGCTAGTTTATATATTATTTTGTAATCATGTAATCAACATTAGCATGTACAATATCACGGTATACCTACATCTTGATCGATGTTTAACATCGGAATGCTATGTACAGACCTGCCACATATATAAATTCCGATCGGAAGTGGAAGTAGCTATTGATTCTCCAAAAAAGAAAATTAAATTTAAAGCTAAAACATATTCGATCGGAATTGCAACTACGGAATTTTTATCGGAATGTGTGGCAGACCTGATAGATGCAAAATTAACTGAGAAAAAAGTAAAATCAATTCAAATAACTTGGCTCCTTGAGCGGAATTCTTCCCTTAGTCTAGATTGTAAACTCCATCTTTACAACTCTATCTTAAAACAAATCTGGTGCAATGGCATTGAGTTATGGGTTTCTTATATAGAGAAAATGCAAAGGCGCTAAAGTAAAATTTTTGCTGAAAATTTACAAAATTTTTGTACATTAAACTTTCCAATAGGTTAACATAGTTAAGTCTTAAACATAATATTTGTATTGAAATGTTGATGTTTTTGTACCTTTTGCTTACTTCTTAGCCATTTATAAACGATTTTTATATAATTAAAGCAGCTGCCGACTATAGGATCATTTCTATCCTAAGTCCGGCATATATTTGGGCACTCAATATAAACTGTGCCGACTATTATAAAAACCTATTTCAAATTCATTTCTTTTTGTACTGTTGTCAAGAGAGGTGAGTAAAGAAACATTTTTAAGAATTTCATCTTAATATGACAAAATAATGGTTTTCCTAAAATTCGAAAAAAAAAACGTTCCTAATGGCGGCTGCCATAAAAATAAGTTAAAATAATATTTTTTTTGAAGATTTATAAATTAAAGGCAATATTTGAACATATTTTTTATCTTTAAAACCCGTTTTGGTAAAAATATTATTTATATTAGTACGATTACCACTTGTTCTAGTTTGCCTTGGCACTAACAAATTATTTAAAAAATAGGCACTAGAAAGAGAATTAAGTTCTCATTCTATCCAAATGCAAATATTACATAATAGGAAAAGATTGAATTTTGAATTAAAGCTGAATTCGAAATCTACCTATATTAAATTTCCATAATTCTTATTTATTTAAGTTTTAATTCAAAAGTGCCGACTATTCGTGCATGCCGAACTTAGGGATTTCACCCTAATAAGCAAATAGTACTGTTGTTGTTGCTTGGCAATTTGTACGACAATGGTCTGTGCACAAAACGAGCAGCCTGTGTGTTTTGTTTTTGTAAATTTTTTTGTTTGGCTTTTTTTCGCTCTCTTTCGTTGAAAAATAATTGAAAATAACGGTATCGTACAATAAGTAACTTATTGTATTCCATCAGTATCCACTAGTATCTGCTTTTGCGAAACAGATATAAGCAGATATGATACTCTCTTTCGCTTTTTTATCAACTTACATCCACTCTTTTACAAATCATATCAACATCAACTTATATCAGAAACACAAGAGCACTCATCCATACGCATCAACTTTAGAAAAAACACAGAAACAGATATAAACAGATACATCTGTGCAGGTCTTTATTGCAGTCATTGCGCACTCGATGAGACACGACGAATGTAAATTGGTATGAGTACGAGTAGCTTTGTTGGTATGATTGTTGTAGGCATAAGTCAAAGATGCCCAGTAGTGGCTGATATCAGCAAATTAAACTCACACGTATACTTACGCTCTTTTGCTTGATCATCAATCAACCAATAGGAAATCAGCATGTTGAGTGGGAGAGACAAACTACACTGGCAGAACTTCTGTGTCTTATTTTACATTTTAATCGTCATCGAGACTGCTGTGAGTTAACACATAAATTGAAATTATTGCGATTTATTAATGATGTCAGTCGAAAATTATTTTATATTACAAAATGCTTTTGATGACATGCAATGTCTTATTTGTCATAAGACATTTAAAAAAACTAAGAAATATAATTTAAAAAAATATTGTATTCTATTAATTTGTAATTTTCAAATAATATCTACATTGTTTTGCATTTAAGCTAACAATATGTGTTTTGTTTGTGAAAAAAATTCTTTGTACCTGAAAAGGGTCACTTTTACTTTCGTTAAAAAGACGTACCTAAACGCAGAAATTATTAAGAAAAAATAGCCACAATAATTTGTTGGTATTTTGTGCTTGTAAAAATATTTTTGTTTCTGTACCAATCGCGTCGGTGGGTTTTTTTCTTTGAAAACGCTTTTCTTAAGTAAGTAAAAATATTTAAAAAACAAGTTAAAAAAAGTCTTGTTTTCCTACAATTTATGTGTAAACCTATACACATAAAAGCAAATGTGACAGCAGGTAAAATTTTTGGGTAAGAAGATGTGTTTTATTGATGTATTAATGAAACTTGTTGGTTTCGCACTATTTTTATTGCTTAGTTTTTTATGCCAACAACTCGAAATTTTACAGGGAAGGTTTTTTTAAATAAAAAAGTGAATAATTATTAAAAACTAAAAATTTAAATAAAAAAAAAAATATATATACAGTTAGAGACTTAAGTTTACCATATTTTCAATTGAAGCTTTTTGTTTATAATTTCTAACGGTGTTCTGAAAGCTGGAAAATAGTTAATTCGACAATTTTCCTATTTCTCGATAGGATTTTCCCTCTTAGAAATGTTTAATTATAAATGATCTTACGCCGAAATCTATCTCTTTTCCTTTACCCATAGTCTGCGTTAAATTTTACAATTATGCATCAAAAAAATAACTAACAGTAACAATTGGATGATGAACATTAAATTTGACATCAAAAAAAGTATGTAATAATAGCGGGAACATAAAAGGAAGAAATGGTTATTAATTCGATGAACTTCAATGTGTATTTTAACTTTTGTCCTCGTTATATTTTTGTTTTTTTTTTTTTAATTACGGGTTATGTATTGATTTAAGTCAATACTTTTTTCTTAATTTTATATCATCAACGATGGGACACAAAACTGCATACCACAAATTTTCGGAAAAACTTTAGTTTTCCAAAAACTCCAAATTTTAAGTGTGTATTTAAACTTTAGTCCAGAGTCCGCCAAACACATACATTCACATTTCTTGTTTCTCTTGGTTGTTTATTTTTGAGCGTAATTGTTTTTGTTTGTTCTGTGGTTTCTAGTAAAAATACAAATTATTTTCTCATGCTCTCTTTCTTTGTGTGAGAGCATTCGCACATGTGCGGTGTTTTGCAGACCTCTGCTTTAGTCTCTGACTGTATGTATTTATTAATGTACATACCAGAGAACTGCAAAAATCACTATTTTTCTTGATTTACTTATAAGCCTAAATTTACATTAACTTAATGCCTGCAAAACAAAGTTCAACGTTGGTAATTTTGACATCGTTTTGTAAACATTTGATTTGTGCATGTGTGAGTTTTTTATTGAAAGTGCTTTTTTGTTTGCATTTATTGTTGCGCACGCAATAACACAATTGCTCAAAATCAAAAGGCAGACATTCTTATGCTTTTGCATTCAAGTAGTCATTGTCCTCTCGATGATACAACGACGAACTGAATTGGTATGAGTAAGAGTCTTTGTTACATTAACATCAACAACAATAACAACAATACATTGTACATACTGTACTTTTTAAGAAATGATAAAAAATAAAAACAGTCTTCTATTTCTATGGAAATTGTTTGTACCTATGTGCGTTTGCGTTTCATTTAAAATTTTTTTTCTTATACTACAACTGCTGAATGCCTACATGAGTAATGATTGCTTGATTTCTGGCTTTTTTGTTTCTATTTTTTTTTTTTTTACCAAAGCACTCACTGTCGGACCAAACACAAACATCTTAATGGACAAACGAAACTAAACGACGGTATAAATAACAAAGCACGATGTGCATTATTTAAATGACTGCAAACCAGCAGCGAATGTGTGCGGTTGCGCAATATTTTTATGCCAAAGTTTATTTTTCTAGGTTTAAACTTGTTTAAATTCTAGCATTTAACCCGCTACTTTAGTAGAACCAAAAAGCTAAAGAAAAATATCAAATTTCCCGTATTCCTTTTTTGGGTACTTTATTTTACCCCCATTAAAGTATCAAAAATTTCAGTATTGTAGTGGCAGCCCATAATTTAGTACGAATATATCAATGAATGGAGGAAAATGTTTTGTTCAAAAAAGTATCAAAAATAGTTACGATTTTCACCCCTTAAATATTCGAATTTCGAAAAAGTACCAAATCCGTATACGTATTTTTTTTTTATAAGTTTCGAACGTGGTATTAACTTTGTTTCTATGTTTATTGGTTCAAAAGATAGATGGGCTGGCAAACAAGTACTAATATTCAGATTTTACCCGTTTACTTCCTAATAGGGCCGAATTTCAAAAAAGTATTATATTGCTTGTTATTTTATTATAGTCAGGTTTTTTCTTAATATTCTTACATATAATTTTAAGTTCTTCTAACGATATTGCACGAAATTTAAATTTTAAATCTATCACAGGTATTTTGTTTTCATATTGCACATAAATAATGGAATTTCTTATTTCCTTAATACTATTAACGAAATATTTATTTAAATGTTCGGCTATTTGAAAATTATCTTTATATTCTAAATTATCTATTATCACAGTTTTTATCACATTTCTGGGTTTTCTTAGTACTAGTTCTTTTATTTTGTTCTACATTTCTTTTTGATCATTTGCGTTATTTATTTTATTATTTATGTATTTATTTATTTATTTTTTTTTTATTTTTTTATTTTCATTTTCAATTCTAGTTTTATATTCATTTCTTATTGTTTTATAGTTATTCCACGCTTCATTTAATTAAATTAAATCTTCGTATTGTGTTTTCAAAAACATTATCAAAGATTTGGACATTATCGTTGAATGCTTTTTGTTCATCATATTGTAATATTGCACTTATTTCGTTTTTGAATCTTTCTTTATTATATTTAAAAATGTTTATTTCTTTAGTTTTATTGCCTCGTCGTTCTATATATTCGCACTCAATAAAAATGTCTATAGATTCGTGATCAGCTATTTTATTAATTTGCCTTTGCTGAAATCATTTCACTGTTTGTTATAATATAGTCTATTAAAGTTTTTGAATTTCGTGTTATTCTAGTAAATTCGTTCATGACATGTCTGAGGCAATTATCATTTAGAATACTTTTTAATTTTCCCGTATAGAAATCGTTATTCCAGTCCATATTAAAATCTCAAGCTATTAAAATATCACAGTTCATTTCGCACATTTCTTCTATAAAATCTTTAAATATATCACAACATTCTGACTTTGAACTACTTGGTGATCTATATACTGCTATAATTGTAATTGATATTTTTTCATATTTTGCCATACATGCGCTAATCCAGTATTTTGAGTCTCTAATATTCACCCCTATCGTGAATAACAAGTGGAATTTTGTCCCATGAAATTTTCATTCCCCTCGAAGGGAAAAAGGCAATCGTGAATCTTCATGTGAAAAATTTTTCAAGCTATCAGTTCCAGTGAATGTAAAATAAGAAGAAAGATTAAAAAAAATAAAAATCACTGAAATTTTTGTTAAAAAATATAAACGTATATATTTAAAAAAAAGTTGAAATAAAAATATTTAGTATTGGAGGGATAGTTTGATAACGTTAGTTTTTTTGCACTTTTTAAATTTTATGTAGTAAAAAGCTTCACAAATCCGCAGGTAATCGAACTGTTGTTTTACATTTTGTTATATTGGTCAACATCGGTTTGTGCCCTACTAACGGATCTACCCTTGATATTTGATTTATAGGAGGAACTACTAACATATGTACATTAGACCGGACTTAATTTTTTTTTTTTTGCAGAAAAAGTGTACCGCCCCCTCAAATTGTTCCTTTTTACGCCAATAGTGAAATTCCAAAATCTTAGACCGATTGCCCTAGGTTAAGGCGAGGCACATGCCCCCTAAAGTGGCTAAAACTGATATATATATAGACTTTTTTACCAGTTTTAACCACTTTAGTGGGCATGTGCCTCGCCTTAACCTAGGGCAATCGGTCTAAGATTTTGGAATTTCACTATTGGCGTAAAAAGGAACAATTTGAGGGGGCGGTACACTTTTTTTGCAAAAAAAAAAAAAAATTCCCATACAAAAAAAGTTCGGTCTAATGAACATGTTCTGTTCCCTAGAAAAAATAAAGTGAGAAAATCTAAGCGAAACGTGAAATATTACGAGGGAAAAAACTTTTCACGATAAGGGGAATTTTTTCGCGTGAAAATTTTTTCACGTTATTATTCATTCTCCTTTGAATAACTTTTATTTCATGGGAATTTTTCATGATCGCAAATATTTAAAAAGGGGAAAAATTACGATGGAAAAATTATTCACGATAGGGGTGATTGTCTTTGAGTTTATCAATCTTCCAATGTTTTTTAAAATATATTATTATTCCACCAGTTTTTGACGAATTTGACAATGTACTATAATGGTCGTATTGTTCTAGTTCAATTTCACCTTCGTCTATTTCTGTAGTTTGATGTGTTTCTGTCAGTATTATGAAATCCGGTTTATCTGCCTGCTTCCGGTATTATTTCCAATTGGTTGAAGTTATTTGTTAAGCCTTGTATGTTAGTATATAACCCATGTATCTGCTTTGATTGTTAGGCGGCTAATCCTATCCTCTTTTTTTAAATTCACGCCCGGCTACCAGTGACGTGATTTTCATCAAGACCTAAATTTAATCTTTTATTTTCTTTTATGCAGTTTACACAGTTCATTATTGTTTCCTTATTACAACAGTCTTTACTTTTGTGGTTTCCATGGCATACATCTTCATTTTTGCAGTCCGACGATTTATGGTTATAACTTTGACATTTAAACATTGCATTATATTAGTACCATCGAATACCCTACATCTATCCCATCCAACATTCGGTTTTTGACTCTCTATTACTTTCGGATATGATTCATTGTCTATTTTTAATTTTGCGTTAAAAATTGTTCTATTAAATCTTTTTGTTTCAAATATTTTGATAACATCTATTTCACTATTTTTCAGTACTTCGTTTTTTTTTTTTTTTTTTTTTTTTTTTTTTTTTTTTTTAATTTTTCTATTAATTCTTTTCCTGGCATTTTAAAATTTAAGTCTGTTATTACTACATATTTTCATATCAGTATCTTTTGGTACTTTTACTTCGTAGTCTTCACTAATTTCATTTTGTATTGCCTCTTTTATTTTTTCACATTCTTCGACATTTTCACTTTAAATCACTAATGTACCGTTTTGTATATTTTCAACATTTGTAATTTTGAAATTAATTGGATTAACTTTTTTGTTTAGTTCAGCTTTTGTTTTTTCTACACTTTGTTTTTCCTTTGATTTTATAATTAAGGGGAAATTTTTTGATATATCTGGCATCACTACATTAGCTGTTAAAGTTTGCCCGTAAGACATTTTTGTTGTTTTTACATATGTTTCTTTTATAACCTTCTTTATTTCATTACACATTTTACATTGTTTTTTCTTTTTTTTTTTTTTTTTTTTTTTTTTTCAATTGTATCATACATATCATACTTAAATTTTTTTTGTTTTCTACTTGATTTATATTTCCATATAAGTTTTTAACGCTTGCCGCTCTTATATACATAATTGGCTCAGGTATGAATTTTAAATACTAATAAAAATCGCACTTGATCACAAAGAGACATAGAAGCAAACTTATTTTGAATTAAATATGAAGGCAAATGTAAAATAATTTTTAGGCCAACCGTTGTTTCATTACGAAAAAGTAGAAAGCGGATTAATATCAATGTTACTTGTCGATTTTTTCTAAAAAGTGAAAAAATAAAAATTTTGAATTAATACTTTAATTATGGTCTAGCAAATATTTTCGTATAGCAAGTACTTGTTAATAAAAAACTTTTTTTTTATAGTTTTTGTTTATAACAACATTTTTATTAAAATAATTCGCCCTTGATTTACCGTTTTTGGAAATTATTGACACCTATCACAACTACCCGCTGTAAAAATATCGTGCTATTTTGTTTACTTTTTGGTAATAAAATTTTTTAATTTTTTTCTTGTGACTGGATAAGTAAAGTTTGTCTTCGGTTTGGACGAATTAAGCCAATTTGGACAAACTTCGGCTACGGCATCGAAGCCACTTCGGTCGGACACTGGAATATAGGTTTGCACCCATATAATATATTCCCATAACATTCGCGATAGGAGTAAATAAATGGCCAAAACGGCAATTTTTCTGCTGATTATTACTAAGAGCCACTTTTTGGGCTAGAGATTAGCGATTAAATTAACTTTAATCTCCGTATTTACTTTTTGAGTTGTATTTTTTAAACTTTTTTTGCTAGTTTAGGCGGCCAACCCGTGGTGGTTTAAACCTAAACTTAAACTTGTTTAACATAAAGAACTTTTGCAAAAATATAAACAAAAAATACATTTTAAAACAAGGTTTCGTTTAAATGTGCTACATTCCCATTTCATACTATTAGTGTTGCCAATTTAGCCATTTAGTGGCTAGATTTAGCCATTAGTAATTTTCAACTTGTTTAGCCATACAATTTTTGCCGTTTTTCTTTTAAAAGGATAATATTTATCTATATATATAAAAAGAAGTGTACACTTTGATGTCACCACTAACTGCGAAAACGGGTCAACCGATTGAAACGAAAACTAACACGGTACTTTGGGGATAGTCTGTAGATGGTTTATGTGAAGTTTGGACGAAATCGGCCCAGTGGTTCCGGAGATATTGCATTTAGATTTTCCTATATATTATTCCCATATAAATATGAACAAAATGGGTTTCATTATACATATTATGATTTTTTATTGTTACTTGAAAAGTTACCAAACCATGCCTAATGTGTACAATGACATTCAGAAGTGATCTTAATGTATATTTCATATCGCTAGAAGGCGTATAATAGGGCAAAACGGGTAAAAGCTCCCCCTTCCAATATTTTCTTAACTAATCAACCAATTTTCTTGAAATTTTGCAGGCAAATAGTATAACATCTGGAAGGAACTATAGCCTATAATTTTTATTATAAGAGGGGCAAACTCTCCCCCTCCCTATATCTTATTAACCGATCAACCAGTATTCTTTAAATTTGGCATGCAGATACTGTAGTATCTAAAGGAACTTTAAGCTATACATGTTTTTGAAATTCCAACAATTAGGGCGTAAAATAGGGCAAAAGGGGTAAAAGCTTCATCTTCCCATGTCTTTTTAATTAATTATCCGATGAAAGTTTCAAGTCTTGAAGGAACTAAGGGCTATAAATTTTAACATTTACGGCGTAAAATAAAGGTAAACGGGTAAAAGCACCCACATCCAATAATTAATTTGAAAAGTTTATGTATTTTTCTCCGGTTATTCTACTTCGGCTTTGCAATGGTACACGATTGGTCGTTAAAAAATTGATGAAAAACGTTGTAGGAGCTACCATTTTGAATGGTCAATTCCGAGATGAAAATGTTTTGCTGCCACGAACTCCGATGATTGCCACAGACGTCCCAATTGAATTCAAACGCGTTTAATTTCCAATTAGATTGGAATTTGCATTATCAATCCATATGTCGCAAGGCCAAACGATGTATGTTTGCGGCTTAGATTTGGGCACACCATGTTTTTCACACGGACAATTATACGTGGCATGTTCTCGCGTCGGCAAGCCATCGAGCTTATTTGTGTTGGCTAAAGACGGAATGACAAAAAATATCGTACACATAATTGATCTTCGTAATACAAATTGACTAAATCTGTTTGATTTTTATACTTAAGGATAACAAATACATTACTTTTTTATGTTTAACTTTTGAATTTGTAACGAAAAGAAATAAATAACTATTGTTTTTTTTTTTTTTTTTCATCTTTCTTTCACTTTTTTTGCTTTATTCCTCTTTCTTTCACTAAAAAAATGTTATATGGCAAAACGACGTTTGCCGGGACAGCTAGTTTTAGTATGTATAAAAATTTATTAAAGTAAAATAAACATTTTTACCAATTAAAATGCATTTAATTTTTTTTTTATCATTATATATATATTTATTGAATCTTCATATATTAAATATGAACTAACAATAATTAATCAAATCTTATTCTAATACTTTATTTATGTCCTGCCAGTGCCAGACAAAAATTTTCTTCATCACGGGTTCTGTTCACGTATATACAGTGGCCGACAAAAGTCTACATACGACCCTCATTTCTTCCACCTGACGAGACCAAAAGCATTGTGAAGAAAAGTAATGATGCAGGTTTGTTTGAAATCTGGTTTTATTAATAAAAAACGAAAAAAACAACTTACTTCAATATACAATTTAAAAAATATTTACAAAAAACGAAAAAATAGCAATGACAAAAGTCTACATACGGCTTGTAAGATAACATAAAAATCTTCATTGAAACATTAAATAATATTTTTATTATTAAATTTAGTATTTGGTTGGGCCACCATTGGCATCTTTAACAGCCTGTAAGCGTATGGGCATTGAATTAACTAAATGTTCCAATTCAATCGGCGTAATTCTTAGCCATTTTTCTTTCAGCATCTTTTTCAACATTGGAGCGCTAGTAATATGATGCTTTCTGATTTTACGTTCCAAAATCTTTAAAACGTGTTAAATGACATTTAAGCCCGGGCTTTGAGGTGGTGTGTGCAATTGTCGGGGAGCATAGTAAAGCAGCCATTCTTTTACAACTTGAGCGTTGTGTTTCGTGTCGTTATCTTGTTGGAAAATCCAACTCTCACCAAGATCTAATTTATTGACCGATGCTCCCAGATTTTGTTCTAAAATAGACTTATATTGAAACCGATCCATATTACCTTCGACAAATAAAAGATTTCCTACACCAGATGCAGCGACAGCATCCCAAACCATCACGTTGCCACCCCCATGCTTAACAGTAGGTACTAAGTGCTTCGGATTCATCGCTGTATTAGCTTTTCTCCAAACTTTCGCTTTCCCATCACTTCCAAAAATATTGTATTTTGACTCATCTCTAAACAAAACTCGTTTCCAGAAGTCAAATCCTTTGCCAAATGAATTTTGGCGAATTCCAAGCGGTTTTCGGTTTTTTTTTCGCTTATAAGGGGTTTTTTGGGCGGAGTTCTGCTGTAGAAACCATTATTATTTAGGGTTCTTTGAATTGTTCGTGGTTGCAGAACCGTATTTGATCTTATTGTTAGCTCTTGGGCCAGCGTTGTGGCATTCACTTTTGGATTTTTTTCCCACTTCTTTTATTATAAAGCTGACATCTCTGCGACTAAGCTTTTAAGGGCGACCACTATGCGGTTTATTTTCAATAGAACCAGTGTTTTTAAAATTATTAAATACAGTTTGAACTGTTGCTTTACTTAAATTCAACAGTTTTGATATTTCCCTGAACGATTTTTTCTCGTTTCTATATTTTACGACTTAGTTTCTCACATCAGTTAAAATTTCTTTTCGCGAGGCCGCTGTTACAATTGAATTATGCTGGAAACTGTCCAGAATACAACCGAATGCAATTGATTTGAAATGTAAAACATGCAGAAAAGTAAATTTAAAGAAAATAACGGTACTTAGCCGTTATCATCCAGCAGCAAGAAAAACACAAAGCATGACATGTTTGCCGTATGTAGACTTTTGTCAATGCTATTTTTTCGTTTTTTGTAAATATTTTTTAAAGTGTATATTGAAGTATGTTATTTTTTTCGTTTTCTATTAATAAAACCAGATTTCAAACAAACCTGCATCATTACTTTTTTTCATAGTGCTTTTGGTCTCGTCAGGTGGAAGAAATGAGGGTCGTATGTAGACTTTTGTCGGCCACTGTAGGTGTTTATCGCTCATCTTATTGGGTAAGTGCTGCAGTGTCTCTTCTTCTTAAGCGAGTGTGGCCGCCATGATTTAAAATATTTCGAGCTAGTGGATTTGGATGTTGTTCAAGCCTTTTTAAATATTTTACTGCATTTTTTGTTATCATAGTTTTTACTAATGGCACATTGAGATCCTTATGAATGTTTGAGTTTTTTAACATACCAGGGAGCGGCTGTGATTATTCGAAGAAGTTTATTTTGGCGCCTTTGAATTTTTTCGATATTAGAGGCCGAGGCAGTGCCCCATAGTTGACTACCGTAGCAACAGATAGGCTTTAAGATAGAGTTGTAAAGTAGAAGCTTGCAATCGAGACTAAGGACAGAATTTCTTCCAATAAGCCAATGAATTTGAATGGCTTTTAGTTTTATTTGAGTTAATTTTGCATCTATATGGCATTTCCACGTTAATAGCCGATCCAGATGTTTCCCGAAATATTTTACATGCGAGTGTTGAGGAATTGTTTAATTATTGATTTTAATAGGGGGGGGGGGGGCATGAGTCCCGACGCAAGGTAAATGTGATATGTACGCATTTTTGCTCATTGACCATTATCCGCCATTGTCTTAACCATATATTGAAATATATGATGCTGTAAGTAACGGATGCTTCATAACGGTTTTCGTGCACGCTTAGAAAAGCTGTATCGTCTTTTTTGTTTATTTATTTAATTATTAATTCAATGTTACACAAAAACCGAGCCCAGAGGGCCATATATGGTTTAAAAATACAACTCATACATACTACTCAATAAACAATAAGAATATAAAAAATAACTTATAAATATAACTTTTTATTTCTTTCTTTTCTTTATTCATGATGTGATGAAAAGCGATAACTTTCAAAAGAACAGAATATAGACAGAACAAATAGGCAAATGTATTAGAAATCAACTGAAAACGACATTATGGAATTCAATCATTTTGTTTTAAAATCATTTCCATCACATACTTGATTAGTAAAAAAGAAATTAAGTTATCAATTCAAACAATCCTAATATAAGATCAAGCTAAGAATTAAAGCTAAATTAGGGTACCGTAGAGAAAATATAAACAATCTCAATAAAATTAGCGGCCAAGCCATACTAAAAAAAGGCCTACATTTCATTCTGCTGAATGTGCCTCAACAATTTACGTTTATAAGTAGAACTAGAAAACTCAAAGGACTTTAGAGTTCTTGGCAATAGATTGAAAATTCGCGCAACCCTTACATGAAATGATCTTTCCACTAGGGAAGTTAGCCTAGGAATCAAAATTTGACAATTGCGTCTAGATCGACTAAATGAAAACAATGCAATCATATCGTCTGCAAATGTTGAAGTTTGGGTGTGGTTGTTTGTTGGCATATCCGAAGTATAAATTAAGTATAATAGAGGGCCCATGATGCTGCCCTGTGGGACTCCAGCGCCATTGGCTGAGGTGAACTTAAAAAATTTCCTTCTTTAATAATAAATTGACGACCGACTAAGTAGCTTTCTAACAGCTTGTGGGTGTTTGCTGGTAAATTTTGCTTCAATTTATATAATAAGCCAGACTTTATCAAAAGCTTGCGAAACATCGATGAAGAGTGCTGAGCAATATTTTTTTTCTTCAAATGCTTTTCTTATGACATTTACTATTCGTAAGTTTGTTCAACTGTGCTGTGTTTTCTTCTAAATCCGAATTGATGGTTTGGAATACATCTATTTTCACTTAAAATCGGTGTTAGTTTTGAAACTAGTTATTTCTAAAACAGCTTTGACATATTTGATAATAAGCTAATAGGCCTATATGACTCAACTTTTGTGTGATCTTTACCTGGCTTAGGTATCATGGTAACTAAGGAAACCTTCAATTTTTGAGGATAGTATTCAAGGCTTAAAATAGCATTAAAAATAACAAGAATAATTTTCTTTGCTATGCGAGGTAGCTCTCTAAAAACATTTTATTACTGATCTTATCAATGCCAGGTGCCTTCTTACAGCCTTATTTATAAAAAATAAAACATGTTAATAAAGGGTTTTTTAAACGGATTTTGTATGAAAATCCATTTTATTAACCCTTTATTAACCGGTTTTATTTTTTATAAATTAGGCCGTTAGTGTTTAAGTCACAAATAGCCTTTTCGATTTCTCTTATCTCAAATCTTAGGGGAATAGCTGCTCTAGCCGCAACAGGTTGTAACTCGACCGCAATATCGTGAGATATATTTGTTGTAAATACGTTTTTCAAGTGACTTACACACATACAGTAGACTCGCGGTAACGTGAACTATTAAAACCTAAGCGTGTTCACGTTTGCGAAGTTGTTCATGTTTACGAAGGTGTAATTTTTTACATCTTAAAAATAAAATAGACATATATTTAACTTAAATTCATATATTTTTTTTATTAATTCATATTCGTATTTGTTTTGTTAAGAAAAACAATTTACATTAAAATTATTTAAAAAAATGGGTTATCTTTTTTTGGATTTTCTTTTTTTGCAAAAAGCTGAACACCGCTAGTCACGCTTGATCTTTTTTTTATTTTTTCTATTACATCCACTTTTTCCTTTAAAGTTAAAAAATTTTTTAGTTTTAGTTTTTTAGCTTTTTCACGACACACTTTATATCAAACTAAAAACAACTAAGCAAATCAACAGCTCGCGTTACACAAAATGCCAGAATATATTCATAAGCAATCATTTACGGGGATTCCCAGTTTTTAAAGAAGTAGTGATTGCTTAAAAATGTTCAAAAGAAAACAACTTTTTCTATGTTCCATGAATTTTACATTTGTTCACGTTATAGGGCTTTCTTACTGTGTTCACGCTACAGAGTAGTCAGTGTAAAAAAAATTATGTTCATGCTAGCCGGTGTTCACGTAAGGCGGTGTTTTTGTTATCGCGAGTCTACTGTATTTCCTTTTTCAATATCGTTTCTTGCCCAGCTACCATTCAAGTTTCTTAATGGTGGCTTGGATATAACTGGCCTTTTTAGATTTCTAGCTGCAGGCCATAATTAGTAGTCTGATTGTGAAGTTGTTTTCTGAGTCTGCAGTAACTTTCTCAGCCTTTTTTGCACTCTTTTAATAAATTCTTAAGTTGCGGGGATCTGTACAGTTGCCACTCTCTTCGAACTCTCCTTTTTTCAGTCAGGAGCCGCTCGACATCTGTAGAAAATATTTTACTATTTTTTGTTTTTTTTTTTTTTTGTGCCAATACTGGAATGTTGGACAGCTAGTTTAAGATAACTGTCAAAATTTTTAATAGAGAGATCCACATTCTCCGGTGTGCTAAGTGGAATATTCTCCGTACAATGGGTACTGAGATATTTTTTATATTTTAACCAATTAATTTGTGTAGCAGACGTCGCTGAGTAACCAGTCGGAGATACAACTCTATTGGGGTTCATTATAGAAACAATTGTAGGTGTGTGGTCGGTCGTTTCTATGGGGATGTTTTTAACCACGCCGAAATCGATGACATCTGGAATTTTTTGCTGATCAGTAGGCCAATATGTTGGTTGTCCGCTCGCTACCACATTTAAATCCATTTTAGAAATTGTATTAAAAAAAACATGACCCTTTGGTGTTATAAGTCGTGACCCCCAGAAGGTATGTTTTGCGTTGTAATCTCCAGCTGCCAGGAAACAGGGTCCTAGTGATTTATAATATTCACAATATTGGCTTTCTGATATTGAAAATCTAGGTGGAGAGTATAAAGATGAAATTACTATGTTTCGATTTAGCTCTTCAACACAGATGTTCGTTGCTTGGAGATAATCTTCACGATGATCACACATTAGGTAGTGTTTAATTCGGTTTTTTATTAAAATGGCAGAACCTCCACAAGCTCTGTCTCGAGGGTCCTTGGTATCATATAGTGTATAACCATTGATTTTAAACGTATTTCTTGAGGTCAAATGAGTTTCAGAAACCATCATGACGTCAATTTGTTTATTTTTAAGAAAGTGTTTTAATTCATTTTTATGTTGGCGGATGCCGTTTGCGTTCCAAAAACAAATTTTTAAACAGTTCATGGCTTGTTAAGAACAGCTTGCAATAACATCGATTGCATTCTTAGAATTTCCTGTAACATATTACCCATTCACCCCTATCGTGAATAATTTTTCCCTCGTAATTTTTCCCCTTTTCACATATTTGCGATCATGAACAGCTCCCATGAAAAAATGTAATTCAAAGGAGAATAATAACGTGAAAAAATGTTCACGTAAAATAATTCCCCTTATCGTAAAAAGATTTTTCCCTCGTAATTTGTTCACATTTCCCTTAGATTTTCTCACTTTATTTTTGCTAGGGAACAGAACATGTATGTAAGTAGTTCCTCCTATGAACCAAATATTAAGGGCTAGATCCGTTAATAAGGCACAAACCGATATATTAGTCAACAAAATGCAAAACATCAGGTTGATTGCCAACGGATTTGTGAAAGACGTGGTGGCAGAATTTTGGAAAATATTTTACTACATTAAATTTATAAAGTGCAAAAAACTAACGTTGTAATCCACCTATCCCTCCAATACTAATTATTAAGATTTATTATTTTAACTTTCCTTTAAAATATATACGTGTATATTTTTAAACAAAAATTTCAATGATTTTTAATTTTCTTTTTTACATTCACTGGAACTGATAGCATGAAAAATTGTTCACATGAGATTCACGATTGCTTTTTTCCCTTCGAGGGGAATGAAAATTTCATGGGAACAAAAATTCCACTTGTTGTTCACGATAGGGGTGATTGTGTTCGTAAAATTATTTACTGTTTGAACTAATGTTTCCATGGTTTTTTCTAGACGACTTAAATTTGAAACTGGAGCTTCATCATTACTTGGCGCAGCACCTTGCATTGGTACATGGTTTGGTTTTAGGACGTTAGCGTAAGAGGTTCTGTTATTACTAGGCTGCGGGGCCTGAATGACATTAGTGTTTGCATGATTTGTTACCTGCATTTGAGGGGGATTAGTTTTCGGTCCAGACGACTGCTTGACGATAGTATATACAGGGCATCCTCTCTAATTGGCAGTGTGATTACCGCCACAGTTGCTACATTTTTTTACGTTAGGGTCGGTTTTAGACTTATCGCAAAGAACTGTACCGTGTAGTTCACCACATACTACGCAAATAGGGGGTAAATAGCAGTATGCCTTGGTATGACCAAATTCTTGGCAGTTTAAACATTGAACGGGACGGGACCATTTCTTTTGTGTGGCTCTTCTATAGTTATTCTTCTGTACAGAATATATTTAAGATTGTAAAAAGGATGCGTTTCGTTTTTTTTTTAAGCCTTACGTCCCCGGGTTCTAACTCCAATCGAAATAGTGGTTGAGGATTTTTTTCCCTATATTTTATATTCACGACATGTTTCACTTTGAAGCCTTTTTCTTCCAAGATCGTTTTAATTTCTTCTGGGTCCATACATGAGTCAATTTCCTTAATCGCTACCTGAAGACCTTTACTGCTCTTCAGTTGGTATGTATAAAAACTTTTTTTAGCAGCTTCAAATTGGTTAATTATTTTGCGAAAATCATTCTCATGATTTACTTGTATTTTAGTCTCGTTTATACTACCACGCTTGATTGCAGCTACGTAAAACGAATTTTCACCCATCACCGAGATCAAACTCTTTATTAGCTCGTTTGAGTTTTGCTCCCTAAGATATATCGGGGGAGGCTTGGACGATTTTATCACGTTTGGTGCTTCTGAGGATTCATCCATCAGAATTGCAAAACGATTTTGAGAGTTTATTTTATCAAAAGATGGTACTTTTGAGGCCGAAGCAACTGCTGCAGAGGTAGGGCTACGACCCCGTTTAAGCACCGTTATATATCTATCAACGCCAACTTGTACTGGATGCTTTTGAGAAATCCTTACTTGAGTTACAGAGTTTTCCATAGCGACTGTTTTGGGGTTAACCGTATTATCACTTATTAAAGTAGTCGTTGGCACTGCGGCAACACTTGCAGTTAATAGATTTGTTATTGTATTACGATCGACCGTATTTGTAAACAAAGAGGGTGAGAGGGAACGAGTTCGAGCAATAGGTTTAGCCGTTAAGTAATTGCTATCATCGATTCTTTGTTTTGTTTCTAAATTTGTTTCGTCAACACTCACTGTAACATAAGCATTTCTTTCATTTGGGGTATTCACAAGGTGTGCTATCATGTTGTATTGCCATAATGTTTTAACATTTTACAATGGTTTAAAAATATTGTTGTTGCTTTGTAAACAAAAAGTGTCTTAAATTAATAAAACTTTGCTTGCTATGTTTATTGTGCTGTCGTAATTAATCAGAAGAGACCTGCGCCGAGCAACTGAGCCGAGCGGCTATGATTTTGTAGCCGTCGCCGTTGATGGTATAGTTTTATCCGGCTAACATCCGAATTTAACCTGCGGCTAGCGTTTTTTGCAACAAAACACTTGTGGCGTCAAATTGGATCGGCCTAGGACTCTGATGTTTGGAGTTTTTTTTTATATTATTTTACTTTTTTTTTAAATTGTGCTCTTCTTTTTATTTGTTGTTTAAAAACCCCGAGCAAGGCGAATTGACTAGAAGGTGAGGTCAACTCTACACCTACAATGCTTCTGTGGTCGGGTTGTCAAAAATATTGCTAGTAAAAAAAATAGGTTTGTTTACATAAAAAACTAGTTTGTATACAAACTTTGACCAAGTCGACCACCGAAAAAAAACACCATATGTTGATTTGACCCCACCTTCTACTCAATTCGCTTTGACCCCGAGAATAAAAAAAAGAATGTATAAAAACAAGAAATGTTTTTGCTTAAAATGTTTGTATGTATGTATATGTATGTGTGTGCATACATATATTTTTTTATTTAGTTGTAATTTTTAATATTTTTATTATTAACGTTTATGTTCACTAATTAAGAATTATTTTAAAGCGTCCATTCGCTGATATATTATTTTTTTAAAAAAAGTTATACAGTATTTATCGGTTATAAGCATTCCTGAAAATGCACGATTTTCGGTGCATATAAGCGGGAAATGCAAATATAAAAACTCGTTTATATGCACATATGGTGCTTACAAAAAAAACTCGTTTAATTGCATCAGCCGTGCATATATAAAACTCTGATGTTTGCATAATGGTTGCATATAGACAAAAAGATATTTAAAGTTTTTATATTAGTCTTTATTTGAAAAAATATTTTCCCAAAAAAAAAAAAAATTGATTAAATTCAGTATGTATATAAAAAATATTTTTGTACCACAGGTAGCATTTCATTGAAATCATTGTTTAGATTAATAATAAAAAAAGTAAAAATCCATTGCTTATTAGAACTGTCCCAGCAGTGAAGTGAGTAGCGATTTTATCAAGTGCTTGTCATTGGAGGTACATAGTTGCTAGAGGAAAATTGTCAGTGTTCGTTTTTTTGCTATGCAAAGTGTTTTTGACAAGAATAAATATATATCGCTACTCATTACACTAGCATTTTAAAGTAAAATAGTAAAAATTTGTATGTAATTTTATTTAGTAACACGCTCATTTACTTTTTTATCTAACAGCTGACTTATGACAGTGATGATAAATATAGGGATGATACTTCCGAATTTATCATTTTAGAACAATTTTGGTACAATTTTTGCAAATTTATGAATGATGCGTATAGAAGACATTTTTTCATGCAATTTATTTAAATTGTATAAAATTTTGCCTGCATAAAAGCGAGAAATGCATATAAGCGAAATGCTTATAGAAGAAATTTCCATGTATATTTTAAATTGCGACCTGAAATTGCACGAACTTAAATGCAAAAAAGCGGGAAATGCTTATAACCGACGTGCATATAACCGATAAATACTGTATTATAATATGTATTTAAATACTTATTTATATTAAAAGAAAAAAAAACCGTATGCCGAGTTAAAAAAACACGTCGCATTCAACGAGCACGAAAAAAAACTGCCTTTAATTTAAATCAAAACTTTTACAAATGTTGAAAATCGCTATAAACGAGGATGAAACATATTTCAAAATATAGGAACAGGTATTCCAATATTTAATTTATAAAATGGATCAAACAAAACAAACATCGGTGTTTCTTTCTGGTTGCAAGTATTTCAATAAAGAGATGCAGGCGGCAACAAAATTTTTTTTTAGAAATTTCAGAATTGGCTATAAAGTTGCTCTCACTTCCATGGTCTAATGCTGAAGTAGAGAGGGTATTTAGCCAAGTAAACATCGTTTAAAGTAATTTGAGAAATAGGTTACATTTAACAACCGTTAATTCGATTTTATCAATTAGGTAAATATTTTTACCATAACAATAAAATATTTATAACCACTATTGTGGTAGTGTAGAGGGTACCATGCGTTTGTGCTGATGTTTGTAACACCTTTAAATATTGGTCCTAAGCCCACCTTTACGTATACCGATTGACTCAAAATCACTTTCTGAGTCGAATTAACGATATTTTTACCGGCTGGCTGGCTGTCCATGTAAACCTTGTTCGCAAAGTACAGGTCGAAATTTTGGAGATTATTTTATAAAATTTGTTGCATAGGTTCTATTGTGGTGTAGGGAATCATATAGCCGGGGTTGACCGACAACTCTTTCTTACTTGTTTTTTACTGTAGATCTGGACTCAAAAGGTTGGGTAAATGTTGTCGTGATTATGATTTACCTTCAAATTATTAAAAAATAATAGGCACGAGTGATACCTATGAGATGAACAATAACGACATCAAATTTATAGATTTACGTTTATTCTTATTAAACAAATTGATCTTAACTTACAATTTTATCGTTAACAACTTTAAATGAATTATTTCTGTTTTTTTTTTTTTTTATTGAATTTTACTGTGTTTTTATTTAAAAAAAACTTAGCCATTTTTTCCGTAAATCTAGCCATTTTTGGTCACCAAGTTTTGGCAACACTGCATACTATTGATAAACTGAAATTTATTGTTGAAGGGATAAGCTATTCCTATGCGCATTTCACTAGTTACTTAGGCCAGATCGTCAGGAAACTTCATCCAAGATTTTAGAAAAACTAAAGATATTACACATATAAAACTGTTAAGCGAATAAGAATTATAAGCTACAGTTTTACTTGTAACAATATCAAAGCTTAAACAAAAACTTTTATATAATTTTTCCATGCTATATTTTTTCTTTAAACACAAAAAATTTCTACCTTGTTAAAAATATTAAATTCGCGCATGTTGCAATTTATTTGTGCTCAGTATGGTAGCGCTACATGGTTAAAGCCACCACCCAAAAATATCAAATTCAATTGATACTACATTAACGTAATTATCAGATTAGCTAATTATAGAATTTAATTAACTTTAATCTTAAATCCAAAAAGTGGCTCTAAGAGTGGGTTTTTAACATCGAGCTTAATCTCAGCGGCAAACTACTATTAATTAATCTGAGAATAACTTTAATTGAGTACTAATTGTGTTTGTCGTTTTTAAAAGGTAATTTGAACCTCGCAGCATTGCCATACGGAATAACAACAAATGGCAGCAACATATTTTAAAATAGCAACTTTTTATCAATGCGCTTTGCATTTTATACAGAAGAAGAAGAAATTTCGCCCTTTTAATTCTTATAAAATTTAAATTAATTCTTAATTTTCGAAGCCCACAGATATGATGGGGCTTGGTTAGGGTATCTTTATATCAGGTATTCTTATTATAATTTTGCTATTAAAATTCAGCCATATCGGTCCAAAAATGGCTGAGATATGAGCAAAAAACCACGACTATCCTAATTTTTTCCAAAAATCCCTTGTTGTTTTTGTATTTTTATTACTTTTTTCTCTATATCTGGAGAACGGCAAGAGCCAAGTTTGCAAATAGGTACAAACATTTAGGTTATAAATACACACCATCCCGTGGTACCTCCTATACAACAAATATCAAAAATTGTATAAAAACCTGATTTTTTTTGACCGTAATATGACCTATGGTTACGCCTTATAAATCAAAAGATCGAAAATTTGTAATAGAAAATATTTTTTGAAAACCCCGGGAAATCGGTTCAGATACGGAAAAGTTATGGCCAAATTTTTTTTTTTTTATACGCTTTATCGGGAACCATAGATCTTCCCGAGTCCAACTTTTATAGTTAAAATTAATGGAACATTCTTAAACACGTCGGTATATAAATCTGTCAAATCGGTAAAAAAAAATGGCTGAGTTATAATAAAAATATTGAAATCCCAAAAATTACTCTTTTTTTTTATAATTATAGCACTCTTACTTGTTATTTAACATTTTGTAGACAGAGATGTTACAAAAATACAGCTGTTTACTATCTTTAAAAAAAAATCAGAATCACACTATCGTTACTGCAAGCGAATATGTATTTATGTCGACTAATATTACGATTGTCGGTTCGTTAAAAGTTTGGGAATCGCACTACAGCATTCAGTTCCGTTACGATCGAAAATTGGTATTCTGCAGAAAAACGGAATCGAAAGAATAAGAAGAAGATAACAATGTTTACAAAATCAATTGTATCAATGTGGAATGTGGAAATGAAACAGCAGAATAAGCAAGTCTCTTATCATTTTCATAAACAAATGTCAAATTTAATAAAACAAGTTCTGTGTATAATAAAGTAAATTGTTTATAAATTTAATAAAAGAAAAATATTGAAATAAAATAAAAAAAGAAAAAGGTAAAAATAAGTTTTGCATAAATATATAAGTGTGTATAATCTAGTGAAGCTGAAATTAACTAAAAAAAATAGAAAATAAAAGTGTTGTGGTTAAATATGTAAAGACAAAATGTTAATAAAAACTGCATTTTTATTTAAAATTTAAGGACAAATGGAGTCTATTGCAGCTGCATTATTGTTGGAAGAGGAGAACAACGACAGAAATACAGTCACAAGGCTTGAAAAGCGTAGCATTTTTGACCTGCATACATACATAACAAAACACTCATATTCCAGTACAAAAAATAACAATTTAAAACAAAAAAATTATAATAATAATTTGTATTTAAATCGTTTTTGAATTTTTTACTTACATTTTTTCACTTTTTTACTTAAAAAAACAAAAATAGAAAAAACCTCCGTTAACAAAAAAAACAACTGAAAGAAACGGAGCTCCGATCGTAATGCAGAATACATACAATCGAAAGAAACTGAGCGGAATCGAAACGCAGAATACCAAAATTGCCAGACGGAGAAAATTTCGATTCGAATCGAAACGCAGAATAGGGGTGAATATTTTGCATCGATTTGTATTGAGCTAGAATTCCCGGAATACCGGGAAATTGAAAAATAAATCCCGCTTTCCCGGGAAATGAAGAAGTCCGGGAAAAACTCTAGTCATACATCATTACAAAAGAAACATTAAAAAGTGAAGGTTGCCTACAGGGTGGCGCGTGAATTTGTTGCTACTTTGGTAATTGATAAGTTATTGGCGGACGACAACTCTTATTTTTTTCTTAAGACCACATAAGCAAAAAAAAAAAAAAAAAAAACATTTTCCTTTTAATTTTGAAAATCTATTTTGTAAAGAATACAACAAAAATCACAAAACGTTTTCAATTATGTAAGAGTAGATTGTAAGAGCCAGTTTTTGACATAAAGATCAGCGATTAAATTAGAACTAATCTTTGAAATTCGTTTTTGGGTAGTCGATTATTTCATTTTGTTTTCAAGTTTAAACACCCAAAGTTGGCGGTTTAAACTTGCGACAGAACTTTAAAAGTACGAACAGCTTATAAAAGGAAATATTACTTATTAAAATACATAAGATAAAAATTTTGTATAAAATTAATAAAATTAACTTTTTTAATAATAAAAAATATTTGAAAATTTAAACAACACAAATATTAGTATTAGTAGACCAAGGGCAATAAGAATAGGGCCAAACCTTTTTTTATACCCTCCACCACAATTAGTTGTGAAGAGGGTATACTAAGTTTGTCATTCCGTGTGAAACTTTTTTATTATTCATCTCAGACCCCATAAAGTATATATATTCTGGCTGCTTGAGTAATTCTAAGTCGATTTAGCCATGTCCGTCTGTCTGTCCGTCTGTCCGTCTGTTGAAAACACGCTCACTTTCGAAAAACTCAAAAGAAATAAACAAACTAGGTGTCAAATTGCTTGTAGTTATCCTAAGCAGTTTGGGATTGAATTTCAGCAAAATCGGTTCAGTAGGACCAGAGCTATGAATCAATATGTGGAACCACCACCTTCAAAAACTTGATAATTTTGTTACAAAAACTAACATAAATGATGCAAAAATGCACGGAATGACATACGATTTTGCACAAGTCCGTTTTATTCGACTAGAAATTACACTGTAAAATTTCGCGAAGGTCGGTCCATAATTTACCCTAAGCCCCATATAAACACTACTCCCGGAAAACAGTTTAGTACGCCTAAAACCGTAAAAAATAATGCAATCATAACAAATTTTGGCTCGTCACAATTTTATAGGACTATAAATGACACTGTAAAATTTCGTGAAGATCGGTACATAATTTACCCTAGGCCACATATATGCCCTACTCCCGGAAAACAGTTTAGTCTCCTAAAACCATAATTAATAACAAATCGTCACAGTTTAAGATAATAATAATAATAACAAGTTAGAGTGCTATATTCGGCTGTGCCGAATCTTTGATACCCTCCACCGACAGTTCGAATGTTTAAGGAGTAATATCTGTATAATGTCTTTTTATTATTATTATCTTAAACTGTGACGATTTGTTATTAATTATGGTTTTAGGAGACTAAACTGTTTTCCGGGAGTAGGGCATATATGGGGCCTACGGTAAATTATGTACCGATCTTCACGAAATTTCACAGTATCATTTATAGTCCTATAAAATTGTGACGAGCCAAAATTTGTTATGATTGCATTATTTTTTACGGTTTTAGGCGTACTAAACTGTTTTCCGGGAGTAGGGTTTATATGGGGCCTAGGGTAAATTATGGACCGACCTTCGCGAAATTTTACAGTGTAATTTCTAGTCGAATAAAACGGACTTGTGCAAAATCGTATGTCATTCCGTGCATTTTTGCATCATTTATGTTAGTTTTTGTAACAAAATTATCAAGTTTTTGAAGGTGGTGGTTCCACATTTTGATTCATAGCTCTGGTCCTACTGAACCGATTTTGCTGAAATTCAATCCCAAACTGCTTAGGATAACTACAAGCAATTTGACACCTAGTTTGTTTATTTCTTTCGAGTTTTTCGGAAGTGAGCGTGTTTTCAACAGACGGACAGACAGACGGACATGGCTAAATCGACTTAGAATTACTCAAGCAGCCAGAATATATATCGTTACTTTAATATAGAAAAGCCCTAACTAACATTTTCCTTACTTTACAGGAGAAGGAAAAGACTTAATAAAAATTGTAGTATCGTAGTTGCGATTTTTTTTAAACGCAGTTTTTTATTAAATTGTTTAGAGAGTTTAATAAAAAACTGCGTTTAAAAAAAATCGCGACTGCAAGACTATAATTTTTATTAAGTTTTTTCCTTCTCCTGTAAAGTACGGAAAATGTTAGTTAGGGCTTTTATATATTAAAGTAACGATATACTTTATGGGGTCTGAGATGAATAATAAAAAAGTTTCACACGGAATGACAAACTTAGTATACCCTCTTCACAACTAATTGTGGTGGAGGGTATAAAAAGACATCATACAGATATTACTCCTTAAACATTCGAACTGTCGGTGGAGGGTATCAAAGATTCGGCACAGCCGAATATAGCACTCTAACTTGTTTTATATATTTTTTTTTTTATTTAGAGTTTTATTAAATATTCCACCTCGTAAGATAAAATATTGCTTGATTGTTTTGCTTCTTTTACGATTTCATTTATTTATAAATATATAATATTATAAAACAAAATACAAAATTGTCGCCTTTTCTTCTTCTTTTTTACGTTAAGAACAGTAATTTGATGACAATTTTTTGCATTTGTTTTAAACTGTCATACTTATACATTAAAGTATTGTAAATTCATATGGCAATGCTAAAAGCTTTAATCTTTCACTCAAAAACGCTAAAGAGGATTAAGGCTAGATTAATTTTATTATATTTATTATTTATTATCTAAGTAAAAAACCCGCTCTAAGTGACCATACAATAATTTTTCTGTGAATAATATAAGTTTGAAATTTAAAACTAACACCAATTTTTTTTCAAGTGTTTTTCAATACACACTTTGATATCATACGTTAAACAAAATCTACAATGATGATCGCTGTCGTCAATGTTTACCAGCAAAGCATACGAAAGTGTTGATGCTTTGCACTTGCGTGTGTACAGTGAAGAACGACAAAAAAACGAATAAGACAAAATTGTTTGTGGATTTCGTATTGCTAGTGCTGAGTGCTCTATGTGTGTATTAAAATACACAGCGTATAGCTAAAGCTGTGTTCACATTATGTGTATTTGTCATATGGAATGTCACTTTTCTACACACATGTAATTTCATGTGTATGTCAAAATTTATGTTTTATTTACATATGGTTTGTAATTTACACGTTCACATGTTTGTATGTAAAGTACACTTGACATAACCTATCAAAAAAAGAAAAAAAACAATCTTAAAACAGCTGAGTGTATACAAATTTAATTTGTGCTAAAAAAATTTTATTTTAACATGGAACGAAAGGTTGATCAAATAGTCATCATCTGCTCCGGCCCCTCTTCTTTTTTCTTTTGCAATTTCTCAGCTATATTGACCGCGCAAGTATGATATTTTATTCTGGAAATATATTGCATTACATTTATTACAAACAACAATTGCCCAATGCCTTACCTTAACTTCATTAGGCCCAATAGATGAATTGAAAATGTTTAACTTGTCAGCTACTATATCATTGAGCGCTGCGTACCTGGCATGCTTATTGTGGTAGAACTTATTCCGCGGGTTATACAAACATTTCTTCTCTTGCCACATATCTATTAACTGTAGTACCGATTCTTTACACCAGTCCAACTGGAAAAACATAAAAATAAATATGGAAATTGTTATAAAAAAAAATACATATGTACTTACTTTTGTTAATTCCTTTTAAATTTTTCCCTCCATTTTCAATAATAAAATTGGTTATTTTTTATTTACTATTATAATTATTAAGAATTAAGCACGACAAACTAAATCTTGTAAATTTATTATAATTTATATTTATTAAAATTTCAATTAATTTTTTCCGCCACAAAATTTTGTTAATAAAAAACAGCTGATGTCAGATGGTTTGTCACTTGAAAATAGAACTCGTTCTAAATAAAAAATGTCATGTGTACTGCACACAGAGAAATAACACATGATATTGTTTGGAGGGGTTCAGACGATATGTACAAATTTAACATGTGAAAAAGTGACATTCCACATGACAAATACACATAATGTGAACACAGCTTAAGTGCTTTTACAAAAACAAATGAGCACCAAGCGCATAGGGCTTGGGCACCGTTGCTTTACAGCTTTAAAGATTTCCGATTTATAATAAATAGTAAACTTTGCTTTATATTTGAAAATAAATATCAATGTTTAATTTTTTTTTCCAATAAAGGAAAATAATTTTATTCAACATAAAAAATAAAAAGTTTTCGGGTCTTTGTCCATAATTTACCATGGATTCAATATAAATTCCCCTCTCAAAAATAGTTTTTCAAATTAACTTGAATAAGACTAGAAATAAAACATAAAGCTTTCTTATTGCCGGTCAATAAATATTACCATAATAATGACGCCCGATTTTATAAAGATTAATTTATAGATCCCAAATAGGGCCCACGCCTGAAATATTTTAACTGTCGGTGGAGGGTATCAAAGATTCGGCACAGCCGAATATAGCATTCTTAATTATTTTGTTTTATTCAATTTGGAAGGAAAAAACTCTTATTCATACCGTTTAAACTGAATAGTTTTCTTTGCATAAAATATATGTATTATACTAGTGTGTCAAAAAAAAAAAATGTTTTTTTTATTTTCATGGGTGCTCAGTCATAACTTAAAAGTTTATGGGGTAAAGTTACTTCGAGATTTTTTTCAGATTTTTCGGATCAATTAATTCTAAATAACTAAAAAACAAATATTTTTAAATTTGCTCTTAGCGTTCCTGAGTCATACCGGTTTTCAGGTCTTGTACCCAGGCTATGATAGTATTACTCATACCCATAGATGGGGGTAGTGCACTCATTTTGCAGTTTCAACTCACACTTAAGCCCTTATGACACTACATTTTTTATTCATTAATTGATATAGAATTGATAGAAAGAAACAGTAAATGTAAGAAAGAGCAAACTATATGTATGTTATGTTTTTGTTTCAGGGATGGCGTTGAGAATTTTTAATATTGTACCAACAACCTTTAAAAATTATAGTTTTTTACCCTAATTGTACTAAAAGATTTTTTTTAGTTGAAATTAATTTTAATTATGTTCATAAAAAACACCACAAAAGGTATTATAAATCTTAGTTAAAAAAGTATCAACAAAAAAGAACAATTGAAACAACTTAGCCATCCCTGTTTTGTTTATTTTATTAAATGCTGCCAACTTTTTGTTTATGAGAAACCTAAAAACAAAAAGCGGTAAATCGCTGAATTTGCCCATAAACCGCTGATTCAGCAACACTTTTCATATTTCAAGCTTGAAATGTCAAATTTAAGTTAAACAATTTTACATTTTTTTTGACATAACTTCATTTTTTATCGATAACTTTTTAAAAATTGTTGACAGTTTGCCATTTATCTTAATACAGCTGAACTCTTTGCACTTGGTAAATTTTTCTATTACATTATATTTGTACTGTTCACCAAAACTTGAACAATGCATTAAAAATGTAGTGTCATATGGGCTTTAGTGATAGTGCAAAAATATTGCAATCATTTTGTTGATGTTGAGTGATGACATGAGTGATAGTGATGTTAAAAAATTTTGCACTCGAAAAAAAAAAATAGTTTGATTTAAAAAAAAAACTATCGTCAGTTTATTGCAACTTTTTTTTTCTTCACTCATTTGAGTGCACCTAAAATTGTTGCACTAAAATTAAAATAAAAAAACTTGTTTTTTCATAATTAAAGCCAATAATTGTACCGTTATTGGCAAAAATTTCATGTTGTTTAATGTTCTTTACTTATGCATATACTCCTAAAAAACCAAAAACTGCACATACAAAGTTAAATTTTTTAACTTTTAGTGATACAATATTTGTATGCAGCTTTTTTGATTGCAAGTCCAAATTTTGCACTATTTGAATTGAGTGCAGATTTTTACATTCAATCTGCGTTTAGTGATAGTGAAATAATTTGCAATATCACTAAAAAAATTTTAGTGGTAGTTAAAAAATAACAATCACCACTAAAGCTGATAAAAAAAGAGTGCAAACTAATTTCTTTGCAGTTTTATTTAGTGATAGTGCACTGCTGATTTAAATCAATATTTAGTGCACTAACCCCAACTATGCTCATCACCAACAAACAAATAAAAATCAAACGTTATATTTTGCTTTGTTGAAAGGCATTTATTGGGGTTCTAAAAATCTGTTTCAGAAGTTGTGACATTGAAGTTTCACAAGTTGTGACATTGAAGCTGTGATGCCAACTGTAGGGAATTTTCCCTTTTTGTAGGGATTTTTTCGGAAATTTTCAAGCGTAGGGAAAAAAAGACATATTTTATTTTAAGGGAAATGTAGGGAACTTTCAAAATTGTATTTCATTTTCAATATATTGTCTAAAAAAATACGTAAGTATTCTTCTTATTTAATTTGAATTGTTATTGAGATGATTATATTTTTAGTTGAAATTAATAAATATAATAAAATACATAAACACATCTAGATCTGAATATAAATAATTTTTTTTTTTTTATTTTATACCGATACCGATATAATGAAAATATCGGTACCGATACCGAAATAAAGTAAAGTTTAATAACGATGCCGAAATTCGTTTCGGATCCAACCTTGGCCTAAATACATTCATCGTATGATCATCGTTGTTATACCTGGGTCTGTTTACCCACGCTACTGAAATTGTATGTTAATAACTTATTAAATAAAAATTATAAACCATAAGCCATTAACGAGAAAAGTTTATTTTATAACCAAATCATGCCAATACTGTTAATGTGAAGCTTGAGTAGCTAGTTTTTCAAATTACAAACGTTAATACCACTAACAAATAATATTAATCTTATTGTATTTTTAGATTTATGTCTCAAAGAAATGGGGATTTACTAAATACGATCGAGAACGTTACGAAGAATTGCGTAATGAAAATCGCTTAGAGCCTGACGGTTGCAATGTCAAATATAGACCAGAGCATGGACCTATGGCAGTATGGGAAAAAGTACAACGTGATGTATATGCCTAAACTTAAGGTTGAGTTGTGTGATATATCTCAAATTATATCAATAATTTTCCATCAATAAAAGTAATTAAAACATCGCATTTGTGTTCATTTAATTTTATACTAGAGTAGTAATGGGTTTTGATAATTTGTTTACTTTCAAAAATGGTTCTGTACAATCCAGCAAGGCACTCAAACGAAGAGTTTTATTAGGTATGTTATGGAGAACGATTTTGAAAAAAATACGATTTGAAAACGATAATGTCGTTTTCAGTATCTTTAAAATTTGATTTCCAATAAATTTCCTGTTTTCTTGTATATATTCTTTTAAATTCTTTATTATATATGTTAATTGAACTGTATTTTGAACAAAAAATTAAGACTAAAAACGATCATTTTGAAAACGATCGTTTTTCATCACATACCTGTATATGTCGATTACGGATAGCAACAACTTGAGGTCATCCGTTATCGACCCGTTAGTAATGCTGCGATACTATCGATAGCTTTGAAATATCGAAAACAATTATGAAAACGTGTAACATTAGCTATAATTACAGTTTATAGATATTTAGGAAACGCGGAATTTTTCATTTAAAAGAAATTATTTTTCAATGCAAATACATGACTAAATCAGTTCCCTAGCAAAAGAAAGTGAAAAAATCTAAGAGAAATGTGAACAATTTAAGAGGGAAAAATCTTTTCACGATAAGGGGAATTATTTCCCGTGAACATTTTTTCACGTTATTATTCCCATTTATATTACCTTTTTTCCATGGGAGTTTTTTATGATCGCAAATATGTGAAAAGGGGAATAATTACGAGGGAAAAATTATTCAGGATAGGGGTGTATGATTTTTGCCCTAAAATATTGTTCAAAGAAAATTATAGATGAAATAAATGCCATCGTGGTATTACTTGCATTGCATTTGTTGTTTACATTTGTGTAATTTTACTGTTTTGTAAAAATACAATCGTCGGCTATATTAAATAATGTAAAGAGCGACTTTAATGTTTGTTAATCTTTTATACCTACATACATAATTACATAGGGCCTGTTCGTAAATGCATCACTGCACTGCATAACATGATTATTATGCGATGACTTTGCTAATCAGCTGTGCATGATGCTTTTATTTGCTCATTTGATTGTTTGCATTGTTTGCATACTTACTCTTCCATTGCATCAGACATTTTTATGATTTATATTTGCTTTCGTTTGCGCCTAATCTACTGCTGTGTTGCATTTTCGACCATGTGACAGCTGCAGTGTTACCACTGTTTGCATTTATGAACATACTGCACATCATATGCAGCGCAGTGATGCATTTACGAACAGGCCCATATTTGTGCCGTTTCATCATAACATCTTGAGTCAATTTAAAAAGTTGAAGAAGAAAAAACATTTTTTCAATCATACTAATTTCCATTCAAAAAAAAGCAAAGAAAAATTTATTTATTACGTTTTTTAAAATATTGTATTACAACTAACCGCTTTTTCCATTATGGTTTATTTATAACCTAATAAAAAAATGATTTTTCACAAATTTTCCTGTTTTTAAAAAAAAAAACTGGTTTGCTATCGCACCTCAACTCAAGATGTCATATATGAACATAAAAAAAACTACTTTTATCTACACAGTCTTACAAAAGTTTACATACGACATAAAAAGTTTATTTTTTTACTAAACATAACATTTTTCATATTTTATTGGTTTTTATTACTTTAAACAAAAAAAAAAAAAAAATATTCACCCTTATCGCGGTTGGCGTAGGCGTATTTAGGCGTATGTCGCATTTGTTGTCGTATTTAAAATTGAATGGTATCGTGGAAACTTT
This sequence comes from Pollenia griseotomentosa, assembly GCA_963931875.1. Classification (NCBI taxonomy): domain Eukaryota; kingdom Metazoa; phylum Arthropoda; class Insecta; order Diptera; family Polleniidae; genus Pollenia; species Pollenia griseotomentosa. The sequence goes on along the minus strand of OZ007560.1, from coordinate 166,141,260 downwards.
TCGCCTACGCCTACGACTCTATTTTTTGTAAGAGAGTCGCTTTGTAACAGATTACTAAATTTTTTTTTTTAATGAAACACCCTGTTATGAAAATGTCAACAAATCACAGCTGATTATTTTTCTTAAGCTGTTGATTATAAAAAACAAAATCGTTATAAATACAATTGCGCCAATAAAAATAAATATTTTTTTTTAACAAATATGTTGAGTATTGGTTTTTTTCATCATCAGAAGACGAAGAAGATTTTAATAATTCGGAAAATCATCTAAAGAAGCATTTAAGGCAGCAATGCAATGTATTTTCTTTGCCTGACAAAATGTAAAAAGTCCATCCTTCAGGTTTTTTAGTTATTTTAGGCTTAATAAAGAGGCATTTAAATATGTACTTCCAACAATTTCACCTAAATTGAAAGATGTCACAAAGAAATCAGCCAACCTTCGCCTGTACGGAATGGAGGTCCTATACTATTGAGTTCTTCTGCGACTTCATTCCACTCATCTTTTGTATTAATTTTATTTAATTCTTTATTATACCCTTTTGCCAAGAACGGCTTTTTTTCCATTATCTCCACCAACTTGGAAAATTGTGCGGGTGTGGTAATTTTTATGCTAAAATATAAAAAAAATAGAAACAAAAAACAAAAATTGAAATAAAAAGCTTTAAAGCTGCTTTTTATATAACCTACGATTTGTTTGACTCCATTTTTAAATAATTTTTATCAAAAAATAAACTCTGTCGTGAGCAAAAAACTTAACGACAGTTTTTAGCGCTTTTGACAGGCAAATACGCCATCTGCGATACCGTTTTTGTAGTAGAATTATATTCAGTGTCGTATTCGCTGGCGTTTTTGCCAACCGCGATGCGATTTTCTAAAAACGCCTAAAAAACGCCAAAAAACGACACAAAATTGCCAACCACGATAAGGGTGATTATAAATGCTATGAAAAAAATATTTAGTTGTTTTTCCTAAAATAACAACAAAAACATTAAAATGCTTAAACCATCATATTTACATAAGTATACATACCCTGAAAATAACTCAATGTACCGTTATGAGTACCGCTGCACATTTTCTTGATATTTGCTTCAAATCATCAGTAAAGCTTCAAATCATCAGTAAAGCGGATAGAGCAGTTGTTCGGTTAGTAAAAGAAAACCCCAAGCAAAGTGCGGTCGAAATTAATCGTAAAATAAAAGCAGATCAGCTTTTACCCCGGGTCTTCACGTAGCAATATTTATTGCGGCAAACGTCAAATTTCATTGCTCCATAAAATTTGCGACGTATAGACCGCATATTGCCATGAGTGGCAATCCATTGCGCAATGATTGCTCTTCTTATTTCTTGAGCAATTATTGCTTAGCAATATGCTGTCAAATCAGTTGTAATTTATCTGACATTTCATTTCTCTGTACGGTTGTTTTTTGTTTGTGTGTTTATTTATTAAAAAAGCAATCAATAAATAGCTCTGTTCCACATGCATAACAAAACAGTCCGAACTTGCCCAAAGTTACCCAAAAGCGTTCCACATAACAATTTTTGTTCAATTATGAGAGTAATTGAGAGAGTAATTTTTTTCATTTCCTGTACAAATTTGCACGAACTTTTTCTTTGGGTAAGTTCGGACAAGAATTTAACAATCAGCTGTTTTTTGTTTACATATGAAACTGAAAATTAATCAAAAAATTTGCAAGCAAAAGAAAAAGTTTAGTTTTTGTTAAAAAATATATTAAAAAGCAAAATGGAAGGTTTTAATGAAAAAGTTAAAGTGGTAAATACATTAGTGAATAGATATTTTACAAAATTTATAAATACTTTTAAAAAATTTACACTGGCTCAGCTTTTCTTTCAGTTTTTTTTTAAATTATTTTTAACATCTGTTGGCAATGATGCAAATGTTTTGTTTTTATAATGTTATTGCTTTTAAGCGTCTAAAATCACTTAAATAGATTTTAATTTAAAAAGTAAGCACCATTAGTATTACAAGAAGTGCAAAAATGGTTTTTTGCGTTCCAGATATTTTGGGTAGTTTTCGCAAATTTAGAGAGTAATTTTCATTTTACTCTCATTAGTCCGAACTTGCCCGAGATCTTGTGGAACACACCTAATATATTATTATATATTATAATTTTTAATAAACGTAAAGATCAACAAAAGCAAACGACGAATTTATTTTTTTGTATATTTTTTTATTTTTTCAATAGAACAATTCAACTTTTTTTAACGCAAATAAACAAAAAAGTAATACAAAACACAGCTACGACAATTACAATTAATTATTTTATTAATTTAAAAAATAAAATTTCACAACCACTTCAAAACACAACATAAAACATTTGTTATAAATATGTACAGCCAAAAAACTTTATACGACTACTCGAGGTGAAAATTGCTAATTTATGGCAAAGCAATTTCAAGTGTTCTCCAGCAATAAATTCAGCAATTATTGCTCCATTGTTCTGTCATTGTTCTGCCGACGTTTTTGCTTGTACTTAGCAATAAATATTGCAACGTGGAGACCACGTTGAATGGTTACAACAGCAGAGTTGCCAGAAGAAACCCACTTCTGAGACCTGTAAATATACAAAAGCGTTTGGAATACGCCCAAAAGTATCAGAACGTCCACGTAAGTGACCCGACGTTTTGGGAAAGAGTGATATTCAACGATGAATGTAAATTCATGGTCTTTGGGGGTTATGGTCGTGCCAAAGTTTGGCGAAAACCTAATGCAGCCTTAGAACCCCAGAACATAAATCCAACAGTGAAACACGGAGGTGGTTCTGTCATGGTCTGGGGATGTATGGCCGCAAATGGTGTTGGCAAATTAAGAATTATCGATGGTATTATGGATAAGGCTATGTATATTGGCGTTTTAAAGGATAGCTACCTTCCTAGTGTGGAAATGTTAGATTTGGGAGAAGGTGCCATATTTCTTCAGGACAACGATCCGAAACATTTCTCGAAAGTGGTAAAAGAATGGCTACTTTATAATGTCAAACATAAGCTTGAGCATCCCCCACAATCTCCTGATCTAAATGTTATTGAACATTTATGGGATGTTTTGAAACGAAATTTAAGAAAACGCAAAATAACATCAACTGCTGGTCTGAAGGAAGAATTAATGGAGGAGTGGTGAAAATTACACCTGAAATTACAAAAATATTTACATTATCCATACCTTCTCGTCTGGCAGATGTAATAAAAGCCAAAGGAGGTCATACCAAATATTAAATTAATTAATTTTAAGTATGTAATTTACTTAGCGTATGTAAACTTATGTAAAAGTACCTAAAACGAATAAGTGAAATATTTTGTGTTGTTGGATATAAATTTACGAATTTAAACTATTTTTAAGTTTATTTTTTAATTATCAAAAAGTAATTTCAATTTTTGGGAATACAAAATTTTAATTTCAAAAGATTTTGTTATTCGTGCTTAATTCCCAGTTTTTATTATTGATAAAAACACTTGAAATTTATTGTTGATGGGATAAGATATTCCTATGCGCATTTCACTGGTTGCTTAGGCCAGATCATCAGGAAACTTCATCCATAAAGATTTTAGAAAAACTAGAGATATTAAACCAAATAAAACTGTTAAGCGTATAAGACTTATAGCAACAGTTCTACTTGTAATAATATCAAAGTTTAAACAAAACACATCAACAATAAACAGTGGGTTTATCTCATCTTACATTATCCACTACAATTAGTTGAAATTCTCTCAACATTAATTGTAGTTGTAAGTAGGTTAAGAAAAACAAAATAAAAAACAACAACAACTTTACAAAAGATGTTGTCAATTAAGTGTTTTTTAGGCCGTGCACTGCCTGTTTATTATCAAAAAGTAACATCTTTTGTAAAGTTGTTGTTGTTTTTTATTTTGTTTTTCTTAACCTACTTACAACTACAATTAATGTTGAGAGAATTTCAACTAATTGTAGTGGATAATGTAAGATGAGATAAACCCACTGTTTATTGTTGATGTGTTTTGTTTAAACTTTGATATTATTACAAGTAGAACTGTTGCTATAAGTCTTATACGCTTAACAGTTTTATTTGGTTTAATATCTCTAGTTTTTCTAAAATCTTTATGGATGAAGTTTCCTGATGATCTGGCCTAAGCAACCAGTGAAATGCGCATAGGAATAGCTTATCCCATCAACAATAAATTTCAAGTGTTTTTATCAATAATAAAAACTGGGAATTAAGCACGAATAACAAAATCTTTTGAAATTTATTTTTTAATATTTAATACTTTAATATAAAAAAAAAAATTTATATGTATTTCTCATTTTAAAATTGGAATTTTTTCGGTCGTATGTAAACTTTTTTAAGACTGTGTATAACCTATCTAATTATACAACCTAATACTCGCCCCCCAAGGCATAACACACAATTACAATTAATTATTTTATTAAGTTAATTTATTAATTGAAAAAAGAAAATTTAACAACCACTTGAAAACACAACATAAAACATTTGTTATAAATACAGCCACAAAACTTTGGACAACTGCTCGCGGTGAAAATTAGAGTTGGGTAGTTCATGAACGAACTAGTTCAATTGAACTAAGGCCCAACTATAATATGCTTAAGCTCCTGTCAAAAAATAACAAAAATCTTTTCAAATGCATTTAAAAACACAAAAACAAAACCAACATTTTGATTCCGTACGGAAAGTGCGATTTGTTTCGCACCTTGCTTAAGCAAATGACAGATTCATAAAGGCCCCTATTATGGTTTACAACTCAACTCAGTTGAGTTGTTATTAAGACAACTGGTTGTGATCAGTTGTAATTTTTGTTATGTTTTTGTTCACCGCAAAATAGCAAAGTTGTAAACCATAATACAAAAATTAAGAAATTACAACTCAACTGAGTTGAGTTGTACACCGTAATAGGGGCCAAAATTTAACAAAAAGTTTCCTTAAGTTCAATAAGGTTTGACATATATGATTTACATGTATTCGCCCATTTGCTTTAGCATATTATAGTTGGGCCCAGTGTTACCGTCGGATATTTTCAAAAAGTACCAAAAAAAAGGGGATATCTACAAAAAAAGTGGCACCAAAAAGTGGATTTTTTTAAAAAAAGGGGCGCACATGTTTTAAAATTAAAATAAGTACACCACATTATGTATTTTTTACGTTTTTTTTTTTATTTATTACAACTTTAAATGGTATAAAAACTAAAATAAATATTTTGTAAATATTTCTCTCGAGAAGTATCTTTTATAAAATATTTACTTTAATGTTTTGGTAATTCAAAAACTTTAAACTCGTTTTCTGCCAAACATGTTTTTTGGATTATGACACTGTTGCAGCAAATAGAAGAAATTAATGAATTGTGTTTTATATATACATACATTTATTAATATATTTTTTGTACTCTTCCTTTTGAATACATTTTCTTTAAATTATTTAAGACACTATATTGCACAGGTATTTCAAACTTTTTAGAAATGTATTTGCCCATTCCAACAGATTCTTATGTTTTTTGGAATGCTATGGCCGAATATGAGCACAGTTTTCTCCCATCACGTCACATTTATCAGATACACCAATTGTTGTAATTTCGGATGATGTTTTGTACCACAATTAATAACAAAATCCATAGTTTTATAATTTAATTCTACAGTCAACCTAATTACAAAAGTTGTAGGCCCAGTCCCACGATGTCGACAATAAAATTTTTTTCGTATATTTGTTAGGAAAACAAAAACAAATTTTAGTTTTTATTATTGTTTTTAATTTAAATATGCGAAAGAAATGTCTTGTCGACACCGTAGGCCTGGCAGCTAAGCTATAATCGGATGAAAACAAGAAATACTATGACAAAAAAACGAAAATATCACTTTTTCAAATACTTTATATATAATCAGTTCCACACTTTAATACAAATAAATGCACGGCATGCATGCATGCTACCAAATTTAAGTGCTAGCGTTTTAATTTCTTTACTATAGCATATTTAGTTTTTATCCAATTTCGTCTATTATTGCTTCAAATTTTTGTAATCAGGTTTATAGAACAAAACTATAAAACTGGGGTGTAATTACCGCTTTCGATATCGAATGAGCTATTGAGCAAAAATAAAACTCGATACATATCAAGTTGCCTCATGATGGCATTCGATATCTATCGAATCGAGTTTTCATAATAATTGTACAAGATTTTATTTAATTTGTAAAGGAGTGGCAACACATGTTTACATTAAATATAAACAAAACAAAATTTGTACGTAATGTAAGTAGAAACTAGAATTTTGGTAATTTTAAATAAAAGTTTTCATATAATAGAGAATGGATCAACAAATATTTATGCTTGCATATTTATCTTCGTCGGAGTCGGAAGAAGAAAATGGTTTAGTGCGTATTAGGAAACAAATGCGCGATAGTAGCGACGTTTTATCCTTACCAACAAAAGTGTATGCAACAAATTTTGTATTTTAAATCAAGTAAACTATTGCCTATATATTTTTTTAGATTTAAACAGTGGTTCAGATTGTCGAAGGAGGCATTCAATTATGTCTTATCGCAATTAAATTTTTCTGGACACATGTTGTAGTGTACCTTATAAGCGTCCACTGCTTACCCAATAACCAATCTAAAATGCATACATGCCACCCCAATTACTGTAGGGTAAATGCCATACATAAAAGATCAAATAACGGCATTTACCCAAATGACTCAATGTGTTCGAACATGAGTCAATATAATGGTAAAGCAGATCAATCAGAATGTGAGTGACATGAATTTGGATTGTCTAACGAAAATGAGTACATTCCTTACTCATGCATTCTGATTGGTCATAGCATTGTGCATAAGGAAAAACCATATTAATTCCATGGTACTGAAAGAGAAGTATAGATTGTAAGAATTAATATTAAAAGTTAGAATAAGTAAGCAATATTGTAAAATTAGTATAAAAAGGGCAGTAGCCCACAAATAAAGCAGACTTTAGATTTGAAAACATAAAGTGGCACTTGTTGCCTAGTTGAATTATTTTTAGTCTCCTAATTTGGCAGTTCGCTAAGAACGCCTGACCATCGAGCTGGTACCCTACAGCTGCATAAAATTATATTGGGCTATAGGGCAAACATCCTGTCAACATCATACACTACATGGCGATCCTGCCATCACACACTACATGGCGATCCTGCCATCACACACTACCAACTCGGACCATATTTTTTAGATCCTGCCCTAATCTAGGACCAATAATTTTGCCAATCTAGGACCGATAATTCTAAGAAGATTAAATGATGCGTTTCCTGTCAAGCATTAAATGGCACGAGAAGAAAAAGAGAGGTCGTCAAAAATAAATTTAATTACCAAAGGACTTTTATTTCACAGCTTTTGTATAATTTAATACAGAAGAGGCTGAAGCTGAAATCTAGATGTCAGCAGAAGAATAAATTTATATAAAAAGATAGATTAATTTAAGACAAAAGGAAAAGTTCAGACTAATCAATAGTTGAGGAGATGAATATCAATTATAGAAAAATAATTAAATATACTTTCCCTTTATTACAACAACAATAAATATTAATGGACTTTTGTAAAAGTTTTTGGTTTTTGAATCCTACAATGAGCAAACCTAAAAATAATGTAGAAATGAATACAGTAAAATATTATGAACAATGTAAATGCACAAATCACAGAAGAGTTAGTGCCGGAATATGTTAAAACTTTATTTGTAGTTATAGAATTAATGGATATTTTAAAATATAGAAATAGTAATAGCAGTAAAAGTACAACTAATGTATAAATTATAAAGAAAATAATAAATCAATTAATGTTTACTTATAAATAAATCTAGAATATACATATATGGAAGAGAAGTTAGGTAGCTTAAAGGAATTTTGGAGGAACTTAAAGAAAAGTCCAGGCAGAACCTATACCGAGTCAACGGTATTAAATAAATTAGAATATATAGAAAATTTAGAAAGTGAGTTTCAACTAATAGAATTAGAAGAGGAAGATACAGAAAGAAAATTAGCGTTAAAATTAGAGTTTCATAATCTTTACAAACTCGTGGAAGAATACCTAAAGAATAGTATAAAGAAACCATTAGAAACAAAACATATAAACATGGCATCGTTTAGTTTAGAAACAGTTGCAAAAGCATTACCTTTGTTTACAGGTAATTACATTGAGTTAGAAAGTTTTATAATAACAGCAGAATTAATAAATAAGACCCTATCAGACACAGCAAAAATAGATTTTCTTCAGTATGTTTATCATGCTAAATTATCCTCACAAGTCAGAACAGCAATTGGAAGCTATGCAAAACCTGAAAATTTCGAAGCGCTCAAGAAGCTATTAGAGCAAAGATATAGAAGCAATAAAACAATTCCAGAGTTACAAACTAAACTTAATACATTATTCCAAGGGAAAATGTCTATTAATTCGTATAAGGAGAAAATAATGGGTATAGTTGACAATCTAAATAAGTTAGGCATAGAAGAGTTAGGAAATCAAGCTTCAGAAGCTGAGAAAAACGTAATAGTTCGATTAAATAATAAACTTGCTTTAGATACATTCAAGAAAGGTTTAAATGAGTGTTCCAAGTCGACCATATACGCGGCCCGACCGACTACATTACAAGAAGCATCCGACCTTGCAATTGAAATTGAAAATGAAAAGAAGGCAACGCATAACGAAATTCTGCATATCAGAAGAGAGGAACCACGGTATCAACCTCAAAATAACAATAGAAATAACAACACATTTTCTAACTACAGCAATAACAGGCAATATAACAATCAAAACTTTAACAGAAACAATAATTTTAATAATAGAAACAATAGCAACAATGCAAATTCCAACAGAGTCAATAATTACAACAATAATCACGCTAGAAATAATAATTATGATAATCATAATACACGGAGAAATACAAACTTCTCTAGGAATAACCATTCTAACGGACAAAATAACAACTACCAAAACAACAGAGGTAACAACAATAATGGTAGGAATAATAACAGCAGTTCTAACAGAAACAATGATAACAGAAACAATGATAACAGAAACAATAACAATGAAAACAGAAGGTACATACGCACGGTACAAGATGAGGGAAACGAGGAAGGCCCGGAATACAGGGATATTCCGGAAAGCCAAAATTAAAGATATACAAAGTTTCAAACAATAATACAAATTTCATAATCGCTAAGTACAAAAATAAAGAATTAACATTTCTTGTCGACACAGGAGCCGACGTATCATTATGTCGCACTAGAGAAATTTTTGATGATGAGCCATTAAATGTGGAGAACAGATGTAAATTATCAGGCATCACTAAGGAAGAGATACATTCATTAGGGACAAGCGAACTTAAACTATCGCTAGCAGACCAGATATGTAAATACAAATTCCATATAGTAGATGATGATTTCCCAATAGAAACAGACGGGATAATAGGAAGAGACTTTTTAAAAGAATACCTTTGCAAAATAGATTACGAGACATTTACAATTTCTTTGTTTGCAAACAATGAAACCATAATTCTTCCTATGCAAACAAAAGCATTCGACACCTTAAAAATTACTATACCAGCGCGAACAGAAATAATACAACCACTAAAATTGAACCTCACTGAAGATTGCGTCATATTTAATACCGAATTAAAAGACGGAGTTTTTTTAAGTAATTCAATAGCACCTAAAAACGGTATGACACACGTCAAAATTTTAAACACAACAAATGAAACAACAACTTTACAGGGCATTAAACTACATACTGACCCACTTAAAAACTACGACATATTAAATTACAAAAATATAAACGGCGACGAACGTTTTTACAAAATTTTGAATGACTTGCAATTAGACCATGATGACGAATATGCAAAAACACAATTAAAAGAAATATTTAAAAAATATCAAAACGTTTTTCATTTAGAAGACGAAAAATTAAGTGTCAACAATTTTTATGAACAGAATATCACGACCTCAGACAATACAGCTGTGTATATAAAAAACTATAGATTACCACACTCACATACAGACGTAATAAATGAACAGGTACAGAAAATGCTTGATGACGAGATAATAGAACCATCCGTTAGTCCATACAATGCTCCACTCCTTTTAGTACCAAAGAAAAACATGGAAGATAAAAAGAAATGGAGACTTGTTGTAGATTTTAGAAAACTTAATGATAAAATCGTTAACGACAAATTTCCTCTAACTAGACTAGAAGATATTTTGGACAAATTAGGTAGAGCAAAATGGTTTTCTACACTCGATATGACGAGTTCTTTTCATCAAATTGAACTAAATAAAGACTCGAGACCACTAACTGCATTTTCAACACCACAAGGACACTTTCAATTTAAAAGACTTCCATTCGGACTCAAAATTTCATCTAACAGCTTTCAAAGAATGCTTACAATAGCATTATCCGGACTAGAATCCGAAGCATTTCTCTATGTAGATGATATAATTGTATACGGTTGCAGTTTAAATCATCACAATCAAAACTTAATAAAAGTTCTTGATAGGCTACAAAAATACAATCTTAAATTGAATCCAAAGAAATGTTGTTTTCTAAGACCTGAAGTAGTTTACTTAGGACATTTAATAACAAAAGACGGTGTGAAAACAGACCCATCAAAATATGAAGTAATAAAAAACTATCCAATACCAAGAAACGCTGACGATGTACGACGATTTGTTGCATTCTGCAATTATTATAGGAAATTTATACCAAATTTTGCAGACATTGCGAAACACTTAAATATGTTATTAAGAAAATCAGTAAAATTCCTATGGACAAATGACTGCCAAAATGCTTTTGACACTTTAAAAGAAAAACTAATGAAACCCCCAATTTTGCAATACCCAAATTTTGACAAACCTTTTATTTTAACGACTGATGCTTCAAACTACGCACTGGGAGCAGTCCTGTCTCAAGGTGAAATTGGACAAGACCTACCAATTTCTTATGCAAGTAAATCTCTACAGAAACACGACTTAAACAAGCCAATAATTGAAAAGGAATTGCTCGCAATTCATTGGGGAATAAATTTTTTCAAACCATATTTATACGGTCGAAAGTTCATAGTGGTAACAGACCACAGACCACTAATTTCCCTGTTCTCACACAAAAATCCATCATCAAAAATGACAAGAATTAGGTTAGATCTAAGCGATTACGATTTTACAATAATCTATAAGAAAGGAAAAATTAACACGAATGCGGACGCATTGTCAAGAATTGAAATAGACTCGGAAATACTTAAGCAAATGATACCATTGGAAAATGATGAAACAGAAAAGAAAATATTAATAACCACAAGGGCAATGAAAAAGAAGAATGAAGATAATATAAAGTTACAAGAGGCAAATAAAATAGCAAATAAAGAGGCAAATAAAGTTAATGGCAATGAGGAAATAGATATGAATGAAGCACGTGTAAACAGAAGTAATATGGGAAGATGCATTTCTCAGGAGTCTGATCAACTTCTAATATGGGAATGCACATCCATAAATGATATTAAGAATATGAAAAAATTGCAATTTAATAAGTTTGAAAATATAGAAGACGTCGACATAAGAATTGAAGATAATATTGTGCACATAGGACGTGATGATAATTCATCGAAACAAGATTCGATCATGAAGAAATCACGTACCCAAAATAATAGTTATGTGAAGAAAGGATGTAATGATAATTCATCGAAACAAGATTCGATTATGAAGAAGTTACATGCCCAGAACGTACAAGATGATAATAATATGCATGCAAGATTCAGCGATAACTCAACGAAACTAGATTCGATTCTGAGAAAACTGATATCTAAAATGAAGAAAGAAAATATAAAGGAATTAGCGCTAGCAAAGAATGATAAAATATTTAAGACGTATACAATGAAAGAATTAAAAGAAGCATATGCAAAGATAAGAATAAACAACAAAAGTCCTCTACTAAAAATATTAATTTACAATGCCCCAACAAGAATAACAGATGACATTCTGAAATATAAACTCATCGATGAATTCCACAATGCCACACACGCAGGCCACTTAGGAATTAGAAAAACGGTAATTAAGTTGAAACAGCGGTACATTTGGAAAAACATGAACAAGATGGTTAAACAATTTGTAAGATATTGTGACAAGTGTAATATAAACAAACAGACAAAGAACATTAAGGAACCACTTACGTTAACAAACACCCCAAACAACAGTTTTGAGATAATATCAATTGATACTGTAGGACCTCTTCGTATTTCAAACGGATACCGATACATATTGACAATGCAATGCGAACTAACAAAATTCGTTATTGCGCACCCAATGTCAACAAAAGATGCACTTACAACTGCCAAAACATTAGTAGAACAATTAATTTTAAAATACGGAAAATTTAAAGTGCTCAAATCGGACAACGGGACTGAATTTAAAAACGAACTGATGCGTAACATATGCTCGTTACTTGAAATCAAGCAGACATTTTCAACCCCTTACCATCATGAAACAATAGGTTCGGTAGAAAGAAATCATAGAGTTCTCAATGAATTCTTGCTAACAACAGCAAATGATTATGAATGGGATAAGTGGATAAACTATTTTACTTTCGCCTATAACACGGCACCACACATAGACACTGGTTACACACCATTCGAACTAGTTTATGGTAAATTACCATGTTTACCATCAGAAATAAGTAACAATGAGGAAATTAAAATCTATAATTACGATGATTATGCAAAAGAGCTGAAACAAAAACTAAAGTTTTCTTTAGAAAGAGCCAAGGAACTGACAATAAAGACAAAAGAAAAAAGAATACTAGACAATAAATATAATAATAGATTAAATTTAAACATAGGAGATTTAGTTTTAATAAAAGTAGAGAATAGAAAGAAAAGCCAAAGCCCGTACAAAGGCCCATATAGGATAATTAGGAGAAATAATGTAAATACTATTATAGATTATAACGGAGTAGAAAAAGAAATGCACAATAACCAATTAAAACCATACCTAGGATTAAGAACTAATGATTAAAATAAAACTATATAAAAACAAAAATATATAACCATACTTATAATTAAGGACTAATAAATAAAACAAACTATGTAAAAATAAAAGTATAGAGATATAAGAATTAATTATGTAAATAGATTTTAAGAATCATTAATTAAAACAACAGATTATAATTATTACAATATTTTTACAGTACTATGAAAATATGAAGAAAAATTACTCCCCTAATTTTTCTCTTAACGGTGAGGGTGTAGTGTACCTTATAAGCGTCCACTGCTTACCCAATAACCAATCTAAAATGCATACATGCCACCCCAATTACTGTAGGGTAAATGCCATACATAAAAGATCAAATAACGGCATTTACCCAAATGACTCAATGTGTTCGAACATGAGTCAATATAATGGTAAAGCAGATCAATCAGAATGTGAGTGACATGAATTTGGATTGTCTAACGAAAATGAGTACATTCCTTACTCATGCATTCTGATTGGTCATAGCATTGTGCATAAGGAAAAACCATATTAATTCCATGGTACTGAAAGAGAAGTATAGATTGTAAGAATTAATATTAAAAGTTAGAATAAGTAAGCAATATTGTAAAATTAGTATAAAAAGGGCAGTAGCCCACAAATAAAGCAGACTTTAGATTTGAAAACATAAAGTGGCACTTGTTGCCTAGTTGAATTATTTTTAGTCTCCTAATTTGGCAGTTCGCTAAGAACGCCTGACCATCGAGCTGGTACCCTACAGCTGCATAAAATTATATTGGGCTATAGGGCAAACATCCTGTCAACATCATACACTACATGGCGATCCTGCCATCACACACTACAATGTCAACGGCAGTTCCACCAAAGTTGCAGTTGGCCGCAACACTTTCCCTTTTGGCTACTGGCTCTTTCCAACATGCAGTTGGTAACGGCTATCTCATTGGAATGTGCCAAAGCACGATCAGCAAATTGTGACAAAAGTGGCCAAAGAAATGGAAATAAAGCTATGTCCAAATTTTATAAACTTTCACCCAGAGCAATCTAATGAATGTATGGAAACTTTTATGAGGAAATTCAAGATTCCTGGAGGTTTGTGCTTAAGAGTAAATACATATATTTTTTTATTTAACCTTTATCTATATTCAGTTATTGGCTGCATAGATGGCACCCACATAGGGCTTTTGGCTCTTAATTCCAAATATGGTGGTGCGGCGCACGATTCTTTTGTATGGAAAAATTCGGATGAAAGGGATTTATTGGAAGACCTTTACAACAATAAAAAATTGAAAAATGCTTGGCTTTTGGGTAATTTAAATGCAAGTATTTAGGTGTCTATTATACCATTATACATATATTCCTTTACATATTTTAGGAGACTCGGGCTACCCTCTAGAACCATGGTGTATAACACCATATAGGAATCCCGCCGAAGGCTCAATGGAATCTCATTTTAATGAGGTTCACTCAAAAGCTAGGTGCATTGTTGAAAGGTCCATTGGAATTTTCAAAGCCCGTTGGAAAGTTCTTTCAAATGATAAGAAAAGTCGATACTGCCCCAAGAAAATTGCACTTTTGGCAAATGTGTGTGCAGCTCTACATAACATTTGCATTAAATTCAAAGTGGATCACTATACAGAAGTTACTGTTACTGAATCTAACTAAATTTTTGTGGATGTTGGAACTGAAACAAATGTAACGAGAATTGGCAGTAAAATTAGAGACCATATAAAACTTTCATTACTAAATAATTAATAAGTGTCATATTAAACCTCTTAACAGAAAATTATAAGTTAATCTTTAATATAAATTGCATTTTTTATTAATAATAAATAAAAATTAACACAACTTTGTAATTGATTTCATTTGTACTTTTGGCTGTTAAAAATAACGCAAAAATAACGTAAAAATAACGTAAAAATAAATTCCATATCTTAAATAACAGAAAAGGCACTATTAAACCGTTTAGTCGTCCTTTTTAAATTTGTTTTTTTAAAATTTCCAGTTCAATTGTTTTTATTTCATACTCAATCATTTTAATCTTCATATTTTCAGCATGCTCTTCTTCTTTTATTCTGAGTGAACGTTCCTTAATTTCAATTAAACGATCAAGTTTAAAAGACATGCTCATTTGATGCTCCTCAACTTTTTCAATATTAGATTTTAAAAGTTCCAGTTTCGTTGCGGCTTTCGTAGAGCATTTTATGGGTCTTGTTGGTAATTTCGATGTGCTCTCTTCTTCATTTTCTTGTTCACTATCAACTTCCGATGCTAACGTAACATTCATTAGAGACTGAATAGGCTCATCTGCGTCATTATAAGTTCCATTTGTGTTATTAGCTGCTCCGAAAGTTTTTACAGTTGACAAACCCTCAACGGCTACACCAATGCCGGCAGCCTGTAGGATTTGCTCCTCAGCAGCAGACAATGGAATTTCCTAGTAGGGTCCTCCTCCTGTTTTCTTTTTCGATGCTTTGTTCATGGATACTTTTTTCTTTACACTAAATTTATGATCCGTGTAAACCTTTATTAGAAAAAAAAGTATGTATAAATTCTTGAGGCAATGAAACATATATGTATATAAAATGACATGATACATACCTTACGCCACAACTTAGCATTTTTTATTGGTGGTCCGAATGAATTTAAGCGCACAGAAAGCGAATCCCACAGCCTATTAGCAACGACTCTCCCTTGACCACAGTTCGGCAAAAGATTTTTTGCTAAATTCGGGTGTTCGGACATAAACTGCACCAGTGCATCTTTTTGTTTTGAATTTATATTTTTCACACTTGTCCTGAAATTTTAGCAATAATTACAATTATTTCAACTTAAAAAAATAAATAAAACTTACATTTTTCACAATTTCTTGCCTGCTGTTAAAATTTAAAAACTATTTGTTTTGTTTACGATTGACATTTTGGTATCGAACAATGTTTTCAAAGACAGTTCTCGATCGATGACTCGATATCGAAAGTCATCATCTCAAATTTGATTTATTTTTGCTCGATATCGAAAGCCGTAATCCCAAAACAAATATACTCTGTTTAATTAGCTCGATATCGAAAGCGGTAATCAGACCCCTGGATTTTGTTATTAATTGTGGTACAAAACATCTTCCGAAATTACAATAATTGGTGTATCTGATAAATGTGACGTGACGGGGGAAAACTGTGTTCATATTCGTCTTTAGCATTCCAAAAACTTTTTCAATGTCGTCCTGTGCTACATATTTATTAATAATCAGTTTCATACAAATTCTACAATTAATTGTTCTTAAAACGACTTCCATACTTTCGTAAAATGTCTTAAGCTTATTTGTTACTTTTTTTTGGACTAAAGCTAACTTAGTAAAAACACGCTCAGCAGAAGCACTACTGTGTGGCAATGTAAAAATATGAGAGATCAATTTGTAGAAATTTAAATTCATGTATAAATGCATCTGGGTCAGTTATAATAGCTTTAAACTCTGAAACTAATTCGAAATAGTTTATATACTATAAATATTGGGTCTAAAAACTTCAATATATTAGGTATTTGTTTTTTATATCAATTCTTATTATAAATTCATTACACAATTTTTGGTAAAAACTTAGATTTTACTTTTAATGTCAATTACACAAATTTTAGACCAGTTTTCGGTACACAACAGTTCGGTTTCTGCTTCATGACTTCTAAGGAGAGACAAAATACTTTTTTTTTACCAAATATTTTAAACTTTTTGCTATATATCCCTTTAAATATTTATGGGAATTTTTCCTAATTCTTGATTTATAAAAGAATACATAGCAAAACGTTTTAAATATTTGGTAAAAAAAAGTAATTTTTCTCTTCTGAAAAGTAGTTGTTTTTGAGTTACGAGGTTGCTAAAGAAAACCATCGATATGTGAGTTATCTTTATGCTTTTATTCATAATAGGTTAGGTTAGGTTAGGTTACATGGGCAGCCGTCACAACGACGACTCACTTGGGTCCTTATAGCGGTCCCTTTGTGATACCCCTAGCCAGTGACAGGAGTCAGCCAGTACCCACCAGACTATTCCCCCGAGTTCACTGCAGCCTCGAACCACCCCGACTCCCTGCAAAACAGGGAGATCGATCTCAGTCCCACATTGGACAGATCGTCCAGACATGGCAATTCTGGTCTCCCAAAATGCCTAAACCTGATGCTCCCCAAACCGGGGCATTGGCAGAGAAAGTGAGACACCGTCTCCTCCTCCTCTTCATCATGACAACTCCTACAGTAGTCGTTATGCGCAAGACCCATCCTCCTGGCATGAGTCCCTATCACCCAGTGACCCGTAATGACCGATATCACCGTTCTCATCCGGTCCCTACCGAGACCGAGAAGTACACGCGTTCTCAACGCGTCATAGCCAGGCCATAGAGTCCTGGCCATCAAGCAGGTAGGCTCCCTCTGCCATCTGCCCTGAGCCCTTCTGTACGACTCCCCTCTGATGAGAGTCCTGCAGCGGGCCATTGAGGTGCCAACCAGGCCGTCGATGAACAGGTCATCCAAGAGACAGCCTCGTTTGGCCAGACCGTCCGCAGTTTGGTTACCCAGGCATCCACTGTGCCCTGGTACCCATGTCAGCGTTACACTGGAATGTTTCGCGATCTCATTTAGAGACATCCGGCATTCCACTGTTAACATAGATGTCGTAAAGACACCAGCCAGAGCTGCAATGGCAGCCTTGCTGTCCGTAAATATACATATATCCCTCGATATACGATAGTACTTCAGCCAGTTTGCCGCCCGCTTTATGGCAGAGATTTCCGCCTGCAGCACACTGCTACCATCCGGCAGCCTGAAAGAGACCCTAATGTCCCACTCCTCGATGAAGAAACCTCCACCCACTCTATCGCCCATCCTGGAACCATCGGTGTAGACCCGCAGGATCGGTTCCAGAGATCGCGTATTATCGAGCAGCTCATCATCATTACCTTGATGAACTGTGAACAAAGCACCGAAAAAGGGTTCCGGAGTGCAATAGTCCAGCCCCGCCAGGTCATATGATGCACTAAGCAAGATCCTGGCATGACCATAGTTCCGCGAAGACCATAGGCCCACCGCCCCCAGTCTAATAGCGGAAGTCAGGGCCTGTTGTTCGGCCATGATGTCAACCGGCAGCCAGTTCAGCATAGTAAACAGCGCCTTCGTCGGTGTCGAGCGGAGTGATCCCGTGATCATCAGCGCCGCCACCCTATATACTTTCTCAAGCATCCTGCAGTACCGTCCCCTTCCCATCGCAGGCCACCACACTATGACCCCATAGAAGAGGATCGGTTTTACCACCGCCTCGAAGATCCATTCGACGCCCCTGGGGCCAAGGCCCCAACTTCTGCCCAAGGATCTCTTGCAGGTGTACAAGGCCACAATGGCCCTATCAACCCTCGTTCGAACGTTGAGTTCCCATGATAGTTTGCTATCGAGAATTACGCCCAAATATTTGGCACTGTTCGAGAGCGTCAACTCCGTGCCATTTAGCCTAGGAAGTTTAAAGTTGCCAACCTTGTACTTCCTGGTGAAGAGTACCAACTCAGTCTTCTGTGGATTGACGCCAAGTCCACAGGAGGTGCTCCAAGAGCTTAGAATCTGCAATGCAGATTCCATGCAACGGGACAGTGTGTCCGGGTGTTTACCGATGACCGCCACCGCCACGTCATCCGCATACGCGACGGTTTTTATCCCCAGTCCGTCGAACCGACTCAACAAAGTGTTCATCGTCAGGTTCCATAGTAGAGGTGACAGAACTCCACCCTGCGGGGTGCCCCCGTGCACAGATCTGCACACATTGGCCGCACCCATCGTGGATTCAATGATCCTACTGTCAAGTAGATTGCCAATAAATCTACAGGTTACATCGTCAACACCCACCTCCCTCATCGATTCCAAGATGGAGTTGGGTCTGACCCTCAATGTCCAGAAAGGCCACAAGTGAGTATTCCCGAAATTCGAGGGATTTCTCAATGTAGCCTACCAGTGAGTGAAGCGCCGTCTCCACAGATTTGCCCCTGGTGTAGGCATGCTGTGATGAAGAGAGCAGATGTCTAGGAATAGACATCCTCAGATGAATGTCTATGACCCTTTCAAGGGTCTTGAGAAGAAATGACGACAGGCTGATTGGCCTGTAGTCCTTAGGTCTGGTGTGGGATGCTTTCCCTCCCGTTGGAATGAAAACAACCCTACATCTAGTCCAACTGTTGGGAACGTACGAGAATCTAATACATTCCGTGTAAATAGCGGACAGCCAAGGAATCAGAAGCCCCGCATTCTTTTTAAGGTCGGCCGGAATAATACCGTCCGGACCAGGAGCCTTAAAGGAGTCAAAGCTCCTTATCGCCCAATTGAGCCTATCATAGCACAGGGACATGGACACGGGTCCAGGCTCTGATAAGCAATTGATCTTCCGTGGTGTTGGAAGGGTATTGCCAGGAAAGTGTGTGTCGATTAAGACCCCCAGCGTCTCCTGACTATTCGTAGTCCAGCTACCATCAGCTTTCTGAATGTAGCTTGGGACAGCCGGGCAAGAAGCCATTATTTTGCGCAATCGGTTTGTCTCAGAAGAGCCTTCCACTCCACTGCAGAAGTTTCTCCAGGCATTCCGTTTCGCCGATCTTACCAAATTCTTGAACCTATTCAATGCCGACTTATATTCCGCCCAGTTTCCCAGACGTTTAGCCATATTGAACAACCTACGACAGTCCCTGCGGGACTGTGCAATATCGGGGCTCCACCACTGTGGCCTGCCCCCCTTCCTCCTAACCACCGGCCTGCAGGCCAGTGCCGTTGCTCGACGCAGTGCCCCCGATAGGAACTCCACTGCCATTTCAGTCTCCGTAGTGCCATTAATGACAGGGACTGAGCCCAGAGAGTCAGCGAGTAGACTAGCCTGATAGTCCCACTTCGTCCTTCTCCTATTTACAAAAGTACACACTCCCAAGGGGGGTGAACCTAATTGAAACTCAACATACCTGTGGTCCGAAAAGGAACAGTCATTTGAGACCGCCCAGTTACTTATTAAGTCGGAGTGTTCCGAGCTGACCAATGTCACATCGAGAACCTCCTGTCTATTAGCTACAATGAACGTGGGTTCCGCGCCTATGTTTGCTATTTCTAAATTACTGTTACAGATAAAGGAAAATAGCGACTCACCTCTAGTGTTGGTGTTAGAGCTGCCCCACGTGATGTGGTGCGCATTAGCATCAGCACAGATAACCACCGGGGTACCCATGGAGCCAGCTTTGGTGACCAGGCCACGAACAAGCCTATTGGGTGGCTCATCAACCTGGTCATGCGCCATATAGCCCGAGACGATCCAAATCGACCTGTCGCCCGTCTCTAGGGCCGCTGAAGTTGTGTCTTCATCACTGAAATCAGAAAGAATGAAGATATCCAACGTGCTTTTAGCCAAAATACAAGATCTAATTTTACCTGTTCCTCTGGCATATAGGAGCTTATAGCCCTTAAGGTTTAATCCGCAAACCCGATCCTTGTGGATCCATGGTTCTTGGATCATTACCAGCTCCTCCTCTCTCTCTACCACTCGGAGGAGCAGTGCAGCAGATGCTGCCTTAGAGTGGTGAAGGTTTATCTGAGTTACCTTCACCATGTCCAGTATTGACGACCGTGACATTGGCGTCCTCCTGGTCTGATTCCAGGAGGGCGTCCTCATCAGCCAATTCACCCATGCGCTCAAAGAGGTCACCCAGCATGTCGGAGACGGACGGGGTGTCTTCCTTGTCACATGAATGAACGGAAGCGTCATTCGTGCAGTCCACGGACTGCGTAGGCTCCGCAACCTTCGGAGCGGGATCGCCCTTGTCGTCACCTCGGTAGACACGGAGCAAGATGGTACTAAAACCATAGTAAATCTTGCCCTGTTTCTCCCTCAGTGGTTTCAAGGAGTCCTGATTCAGGACTACGATCGCCGTTCTTGATGATCCTTCAGCTGCTGAAACCCTGACAACTTTCCAGTCATGAGTGGGAAGTTGCGGGTTGCAGCACTGGATGATCTTCAAGATTTCCTCCGGTGCAGATGGTTCCGCCGGGATGGTGGCGATGGATCTAGGTCTCCGTGGTATCTCACTCACCAAAACCACGTCGAGCCTAGCACCTTCCCATATTTCGCCAATCGCTCCGATGGCAAGCTTCAGCAGAAGCGCCGAGCGCTCGTCCACGCACGCCATCAGCTTCACATGACCCTGGTACCAGCCAGCATCTTCACATTGCGGGGGTGCTCCTGGATTCTCACTAAGGATCTTCCAAAAGACACCCATCATCTGCTGCTTCACCAAGTCCCACCTAGAGTGGGAGATGGATCCATCAGCAGCACCTCTATCTATAATAGCCCTAACAAGGTGGTCTTTAGCCACCTCACTATAGGATCTATTGGTCGACTTTGGTGCATATTTGGGACGTTTAGTCCCTGGTTGCTGTCTAACGGCTGTCGCTTCTTCCTCCGAACGTTGCCGTTTAGGCATTGCCTTCGCAGGGGCAGGAGGTGAAACGCTCTGAAGCCCAGCAATAAGGGCCTTAGCCCATGCCAATGAAGCTTCCTGTTCTGCAGAAAGCTCATTGGCATCTTTGGAGCCTAATAGCTCGATAACACGCAAGGCAGCACGCCTTGAGTTGGATGCCCTCTTGGAAGGGTTTTTATGCCGAGGAGTCTTTTTAGTGACGCCGGAGTTGGCGGGGGGAGGTGCAGAGGTGGGACCGGATGTAATCATCTCTTTCCCCCTTTGCACAATAGGCGTATGGGAGGCTGCTTTGCTGGACGACTTAGTCATTTCCAACTTGGCAGCACCCGAAGCAAGGGGTTTATCCGCTTTGGCGGAAAGGGCTATTGCGGCCTTTGATGTACTTGGCGCGAAAGACAGAGGTACATCGCCGCTGTTGGGTGCCGAGGCTGATACAGCCACCGACGGGGTCGTCTTCGTCTCGTTGTCCTTATCATTAGTCCTTTTCGTGTCTAGTTCCGTGCCATCGTCAGTGAGTTGTTTGTTACGTTTTTGGTTTTTTGTTTTAAGAAGAGAGTTCATTTTGCTTGTTGGTCCCACGAGTGTAGGGGAATCTGGAGGTCCGCCACGTCATAGCCCCCAATAACGCGGTAAGGGCGTAGTCTGTTTGCTGAGGTGCCCAGGTATCAGCATTCATATTCATAATAAATAAAACAGGTTAATAGAAAGTTTATTAAACCGATTTTTAGCTTACCACGCATGACAAGAAACAAATTTCATATAAACTTGCTTAAATATACATATATTAAAACAGTTTTACATATATTAAAGCCAGGGGTTATAATAAAACAGAAAGAAAAAAAGTATATTTTTTTGCTAGTGTAAAAAGTATCAAAAAAGTGGCAAAAATCGCAAAAAGTACCACATTTGGGTGCATTTTGTAAAAGTGGCCAAATAGTATCCAAGCAGTCGAAAAAGTGGCAAATTGCCACTTTAGTGGCACCAACGGTAACGCTGGTTGGGCCTCTAGTCAGTCAGATGAACGTTGAACTGTCTTTCAGTCTGACAGTTCATTTTAGTTCAACAGTTCGTTTTAGTCCAGTGATGTCAATTGTGGTTGTATTGCTTTACATTAATATTAGTGAATGAAAAGATTTGAACTAAGGGGATAGTTTAATCTTCTATAAATCTTCTTCTAGCTTGTGGGGGGATGAGGGTTGGACTTAAGTAATTAGCCAAGCTAGAGAGAAGATGTTGATTATAATTACACTCAGGCAATTATAATCACGGGGTATGTTGAGATAAAAAGAAAGAATGAGTTAGTAAACTTTCTTTTATTATAGCTGAGATGCTAGTTCTTACCTTCGGTTGTTTTTCCACACTTCGAGATTGAAAACAGTAAGGGTTTAAGTTTAAATAAATGTTTTCTTTTATTTTATGAACAACTTGAAGTGTATGCACTGAGACACGAATAGCAAGTGAACATTTAATTTTAATTCAATTTCTGTGAAACTTCGGTTAGGAGTCTAAACGAAGTTGGGATAAAATTGACATTTGCTATTTGTAACGAGTACTACTTATTATCAGAGATGGAAAATTCAAACTTATTAGATTGCTAATAAAAGTGTTATACGTTATAATAAACAATTCAAATGTTCAATACACAATTCAGTAGTTCTAATATTAATTTACAATAATTCAACAAAAGTAAAAAAAAAGAGTTTAACGTTAAATAATTAATAAAAATTAAACTAATTATTTCAAGAAATATATATATAAAAAAAATTAGAAAAGTTTAATTTAAAAATACAAATGTGTACAATGTAGATTGTACATGCTCCGGCCTCGGGCTGGAACTCAAAGTTATTCATCCACGCACAGAACCTGTGCTAACGATTTAATGGCCTCTCTGATCTGCCTGGTGTTTGGTGTTGTGGCCGTTGATTTAGTTAGTTGTTGTGGTGGCTGCGATTCGACCTGCGACTATAAAAGTGGAAATGACAAGAAATAAACACTTAGATTAGTAACTGTATAAATTATTATGGGAAATGGAAAAATGTGAATCTTGTATTATCTGACCGGGATTTAGAGGTTGATTAGAGGGGATGGAGGTTAATGTGCATATGATGTTAAATAAAAATGGTATAAAAATAAAAACTGGTACGAGTACGAAAATGGTATAAGTGTAAAATCCGGTATGAGTATTTCTATTTTTTTTTTTTTTTTATTATTATCGCACGCTGCCGTAATAGTGAAATATAATCTGGTAGCATCGAGTATTCGAGAACCATTCGCTGTCGATCTCTTTCTTAAAGCAACCCTTTCCTCTGTCAAATACTACCCATGGGGGTAGTTCTCCCCCGCCAAAGTAATGTTGAATTGGGAGTAAGATACAGTTTATCATTCTATTTACGGCCTTTGGTTGTTGGAAAGTTTTATTTAAATGAAATTTTAAGGTACAAGTTTTATACTGATTCGTCTTTTGCATCAAAGATGTAAATTTTTTATTAGCGTTATTTCCGTGCATTTCCGAACCGCTTATCTCAAGATCATTACCAGAGTCTTCAATATCTGGGCCTGCGGCTTGTACGATAGCGGCTTCATTATTAATTGATGGATCTTGCTTCTGATTATCTCTCCGTTTTATCACACAATCTTGATCCTGAACGAGTTGCGATATGGAGCAAATACTTAACTTGTTAACTTTATCCTCTAATTTAGATAAATGCGTTAAATTTTCTGAAAATTTCCGTTCTTGCACTATTGGGTGGGTATTTTTGAGAATACTGCTTGATTCTTCTATTATTGTTTGGGATTTATTACTGGTAGGAGGCTCATCCGGAGTTAACGAGCTTTCTCTATTTAAAATTAGTTTTTTGTTTCCAGCATGGGTTGCAGTATCATTCTTCGATAAACACGAATCAACTGTTTCAGCCACGGTTTGTGCAGCTAGGGGATAGCGTGCAGTTTTCTTGAACGATTGAACAGGCATACATGCAAATGATTTTATTAAATCCCTAATATTGGCGCTATATTGGTAATAAACTTCGGTATATGACCTAAAGTTTAGCGTAGCAGTTTTTCTGAGGTCGGGATACCTCTCCCTATCTGGGATCAGCATAACGTCCCTATATGACGTTTTCAAACCGCTCCATCTACTCTCTTATTCCTTGAGCATGACTCTTAAGAGAGACTCCGTGTAATTTTTCGGTTGGGTTCCATCAAAATGGTCACATAACTGCATTAAATCATCACAGTAAAATTTAAAAATTACTTCCTGGGTACATGTGGGATTCATCGTGGGGCTATATGGGTTAATAGCACTCGATATGGGAATCTAGTTTTTATGCTTGCGTTTACTCCAAGCAATTTACTGCTACTATAGTGGGTTAGGGGCTATATGGGGTAATAGCACTAGATATGGGCATCTAGTTTAAATCTATATGCTTATTCCAAGCAATTTACTGCTACTATAGTGGGTTAGGGGCTATATGGGGTAATAGCACTAGATATGGGCATCTAGTTTAACTCTATATGCTTATTCCATGCAATGTACCGTCACTATAGGAGTTAAGGGGCTATATGGGGTATAGCACTAGATATGGTATCTAGTTTAAATGCGTTTACAAGTTTTACACCGGATTGATTACTAGCTTCTGGCGCTATTTTCATTTATGAGTAAGATCCTAAGTTACGAGTTATTTTTGAATTTCAGACGCTTAAAAATGAGAATGAATGGTAATTAGGGGGTTGTATGTGCTCTAATAAATGCAAATATTAGTATATATGGCAATTATAGGTATAGGGTCTTGTCACAATAATCTCAGTGGGGTAATTGACAAGAAAACAAACAAAAAATCACTTTTCTAGATTAGTTAAAACAAGCAATAAAAACAGAAAAGTGGATATAAAAGTGTATATTTGCATTTACTCTTTCAATGTTATAAACCTGTACCAAATTCTAATTTCCGTAACGTTTGGACTGAACAAATATTATCCCGATTCAAGCGCAATTGAAAACTAATTTCTAATGTATTTAACCGATACATTTTAAATTTAACTTGGGAAAATAAATTTTATGTGTTGTATATGGAATTAATTAAAAAATTCCCTTAATTTGAAAGACATAAATTTTTATTTAATTTTGGAAAATAACAAATATGTAGTATTTAATTTTGGAAAATTTAAATTATTAATTTATTTAGAAAATTTTAAATGTGTTTAGTTTGGGAAGAATAGGTATTAATTATTAACTTTTGTTATTTTATTTGGGGGCAATTAAATTGTTTACTTAACTTGGGGAATTAAACTTCTTTTCTACTATTTTGGAAACTTAAAAATTATGGGCAATTTAAATTTTCAATTTATGTAGGAAGAAACATTAAATTTTAATTGGTTTGGCATAGTTTAATTTTTAATTAAAAAAAAATTTAAAAATTTTCATTCGGTTTTGGGAAAATAAAATTTTATTGAAAATTTTAAAGTTTTATTTATTTTAATTTATTTACATTTTACTGTTAAGGATAAAAAAAATAAAATTTTGGTGAAAATAAAAATTTACTTAATTAATTCGGTGAAACTTAAATTTCCTATTTACTTTAGCATGCTATTTTCTCTTAATTTTAATTAATGCAATAATTGGGGAAACTGAATTTTTAAGATTTGTAATTTATACTCATTTTATTTTTATTAAATTTGAAATACTGATGCAATTGGGAAAAACTGATATCCTAAACTTTATTTAATTTAGAAATACCTACTTTAAATTTTATTTACTTGGAAATAATAAATGGGTAAATTATTAAAAATTGAAAATTTTAAATTCTTATTTGATTTTATTCCCTTTTTTTATATTTCTAAATTTATGTAACTTTTAATACTCCGGTAAATTTTAACGCACTTGTTAATTTACTAGGTTTGCAATTGGGGAAATTGCATAAGTAAATTTATTAACTCTTAACGAAACAGATTAACGCACTTATCAATTTACCAAGTTTGCAATTAGGGAAATTGCCTTTGAGTAAATTTATTCAATTTTTTACTAAACCGATTATTTTTAGCGCACTTATAAATGGTTTCAATTCAAATTTTCCTATTAAATTTTATATGTTTTCAAATTTTACGGGTTATAATTCTCTCTAATCAACTCTAAGTGTGATTGGAGATGGGTTAATATAATATTCAGTATAATATAATAAAAACGTAATAATAATTGTGAATATTTTATTTTCATTCTTCACTTTCATTACGTGTACGAAAAAATTTGTAGTGGACTGTATTTTTTCTTTTTATTGTAGCACAGTATTGCGGCTATCAATAAATTTAGCAAACAAATTAAGAATTTTTTAATTTGTTGCTTTATTAGAGCTCAAAAAATACTAAGTTGAGTTGAAAGAGTTCAACCTAACGATGTGTGAGTATGTGTGTTAACGAGCAAACATACAAGTTAAGAGTATTTTATTACATTAACTTGTAAGATCAAGAGAACGCAAAGCTTTTTTATTACAGAGTGTAATCTCTTGGTTTTTTTTCATTAACACTATTTGTGTGTGCGTGCGTGTGTTTACATGTAGGGGGATAGTGTGTGATGGGAAAAATGGAACATTTAAATTTTTTTTTATTTATTTTTTTTTTTGTAAATACCTTTTTTGCTGAGCGCTGGTAATTGCCAATGCGGGGGACTATGATTTGGTTTATTTTATTTCCTTTGAATATTTGGCCCTTCACTCTTCTTTGGTTTTCCTGATTTATCCAATGTTGTATGTATGTAATGCAGTATGTTTCTTTCCATTTACATACGCACAGTGTACCTAAATTACATTGCGATTTTGCCGCTTTTTCCACTTTGCACTGACTATATACATTTGCTATGCACTTCTCTTGTATATCTATGTACATACACATATGTTGATTTTTGCAGCCATTTACATATTTTTTTTCTCTTGTATATAGGTAATATGGCGACTATTACCGTATATTTTTTTGGTATTTTTCCTCTTTTTTAACTTTTAATTTTCACTTTTTAATTTCTTATTTATGTATGTATGTACATATGTATTTTAATGGCCACTTTTATTATTTTTATGAATTTTTTCTCTTTTACAGCACACACTTCCACACTTCTAGATCACTCGTTATTTTTTCCCAATTTAAAATATTTGTTTGCTTTTTGGTATTATTTAATGGCGCTTTTTTCTCCGACACACACACTACACTTTCCTTTTTCTTTTTTGTTTTATATTATTTTTTGTAATTTTGTTATTAAATTGCAATTTTTCTTTTTGGGGTACTTACTTTTCTGTTGTTTTTTATATACTGAATGCAGTTGAATTACCTCATCTTTTTCTTCTTTGTTTAGTTGAGAGATTTTTTGAGCTTTTAATTTCTCCGGGGTGACCAGATGGATATTCTGCTACTTGGTTTTTTTCTCCTGGATCGATAGGACCATGAAAAGATTTGAACTAAGGGGATAGTTTAATCTTCTATAAATCTTCTTCTAGCTTGTGGGGGGATGAGGGTTGGACTTAAGTAATTAGCCAAGCTAGAGAGAAGATGTTGATTATAATTACACTCAGGCAATTATAATCACGGGGTATGTTGAGATAAAAAGAAAGAATGAGTTAGTAAACTTTCTTTTATTATAGCTGAGATGCTAGTTCTTACCTTCGGTTGTTTTTCCACACTTCGAGATTGAAAACAGTAAGGGTTTAAGTTTAAATAAATGTTTTCTTTTATTTTATGAACAACTTGAAGTGTATGCACTGAGACACGAATAGCAAGTGAACATTTTATTTTAATTCAATTTCTGTGAAACTTCGGTTAGGAGTCTAAACGAAGTTTGGATAAAATTGACATTTGCTATTTGTAACGAGTACTACTTATTATCAGAGATGGAAAATTCAAACTTATTAGATTGCTAATAAAAGTGTTATACGTTATAATAAACAATTCAAATGTTCAATACACAATTCAGTAGTTCTAATATTAATTTACAATAATTCAACAAAAGTAAAAAAAAGAGTTTAACGTTAAATAATTAATAAAAATTAAACTAATTATTTCAAGAAATATATATATAAAAAAAATTAGAAAAGTTTAATTTAAAAATACAAATGTGTACAATGTAGATTGTACAGTGAATAAAGAGACAAGTATTCTTAATAAAGATTAAAAAATACGTAAGCATCCGCCGCATGTGCACCCGTCGCTTGATAATCGACGACTAATTGTGTACTCTCGTGGACTAAATGAAAGAGCGTAAGAATGCGTGTGAAGAATGTGTGTGCATTAATTTACACAATTGTGTATGACGCTGACATCACTGTTTTAAGGCCATGTCAGATAAAACTTTTGCTTCGCGTTGCGTTAGAGATTCGCTTTGACATCTAAGATGAAATATTCATACTTATACGAAACATGTCACATAAAGAACTTTTAACGCAAAGCGAAGCAAAAAGTTGGGCAACTCTCATCTTTTTGCGCGCTTTGACAATCTGCTAGTAAAATTTTTTTTATTTATTTTCTTTTTAACACACAATGTGTGAGTGTTGTCAAAGTTTTTATTGTGACATACACCTTTTGCGTTACGCTTTTCTGTCAAAGTATATGTAACGCAACGCGAAGCAAAAGTTTTATCTGACACGGCCTTTAGGGTCTTTTGCGTCAGTCAGTCTTTTGAGTCAGCTGTTTATTTTGTACTTATCAGTCAGTTCATTTAGTTCAAGGGTTCATTTACTTCAGTTGCTTGTTCACTTGATTTTTATTCTTCACCAAGGCTAATTCAACTACAGGTTGTGTCGGAACTACAACAATCCAAAAACAACAGAAACAACACAGGGGTTTTTGCTTTGCATTGGGTACGTTCGTAAATGCAGTTGTTGCGCATTATTAAAGTTGAATGTTCATTAATGCATCACTTGTAAGAAACTTGGCATTACTTTCATGTGTCAAAAGTTTTTTTATGCAGTGATGCCGCAGTTCTGCAGCAAATATTGGCAATTATTGCATCCAGTGAACCAAGCCGAAGGCATTTGATCGGCGGCGGCGGCGGCGTGGGTATAATTGATCGGCGGCGGCGGCGTTTGCTTCAATGAATCGGCGGCGGCTTAAATGTCGGCTTGAAATGTTTAAAATTGTTATTTGCATGCAGTCTACAACTGACATGAAATGCTTTACTTTAACACAAATATGATGTTATTGTTAAGTATAGTCTCATCATGTTAGAAGTTTTCTCATGTTATAACACGGTTGTTAATGCAAATGTTTTAGCAACGCTTTTATAACATCAAGTTATAACAAAATATGTTGTTCACATATTTTTTTTTTTAAATTTAACAAGTTTTCAAATAGATTACTTCAATAAAGCATTCACTGATATTTTGCTATTACTAAGTTTTTTGTCTGAACTAGGGAATGGTAAATCGATTTCGATTCCAATCGAAAATCGATTTTGTGGCAAAAAAAATCGATTTTTTGCAATCAAATTTACGTATGCGATTTTATACTGAAATCGATTATTGGGCTTTTAAAATCGATTTTTTATTTATATCAAAATTTTGGCAATTTTTAATTGTAATCTTAATTAAATCGATAAATTATGGGCATGCACAATAAAACATATTTTTTTTGTGCGTACATACATACGTCTGTAGGTATGCTTATGCAGTTTTCCAAGTTTAAAGTTGTAGTTTTACGTATTTATCTATTAGTACCCTTGGTATACTTCCAACTGTAAAGAAAACTTCTATAAATTTTGTTTTAATATTTTATAACTTGATTTATTTATTTAAATTTGAACAGCCGCTTGTGCGACTGTTCTTCTCTTGCTTGTGATTATCAATTAAATTCTTTAAAATTATTCTTAAGTCTAGATACTTAAAATTACACTAATACTAAGGCATTTATTTTGAACAAAGAATCATTAATATGATACTTTGTTCAATGCCACTTACAAAACATTGTTGGGAATGTGCTAGTCAGCATAATCCCAACAATGAGTTTGGTGTGTGTGGACATTGTTGCTTCAACAAAGTGTGAAGCTCGTGTTACATACAGAAGGTATGGTAACAGCGACTAGTCAAACACACTACACCTCCCTTTTTCGGAAAAGAATAATCAATACGAATAATTGATTATTCTTTTATATATTACAAAAAATTTTGGTATACATATATATTTTTATTTAAGTAGGGGCTTTGTTGTCCAGTTCCTGTGACCTTTACATTTCCTTCCCCCTTTTTGAAAAATTGAAAACACCCAAAAAAAAGTTTTCAGTTTCAAATGCTAATTACTCATGAAGTGTTAAAAAAAATTTGTTGTAAGTGACAAATAAATGCAATGAATTTAATAGAAGAATTTCTTCTAACATTGAATTAGGGAAGAAAAAAAAAATATTTTGTTGTTATTAAAAAGATATTTTGTTGTAATTAAAAAAAAATAAATGTAATAAAGTTAATGAAGTGGTTTCTTCTAACTTTGAATTACAATTATAAGAAAAAATATTTTTATTATGTATTTATACAAAATAATTAAATTAATATTTGTTTAATATATGTTTAGAAGACTTTATTTACAAAAAAAAAATAAATTTTGGCCGTTTCTTGTTTTATTAAGTCAAAAGAAACGGTCGAAAGAAAACTTATTGAAAAGCAGTTATTAACGTTAATGTGAAAAATTATAGGTTCACTATCAGTAAATTGGGAAATGTAAGAAAAAACATAAAAATGTTTTTGGATGTCTAACTGAGTGACTACACATTACTAGGGGAAAATTCTCCATTATGGAGGTTTTTGACTCTGTTCTTATGGACTGTGAACAGTTTACCGTTAGTATCCATCAATGTGACATTATTTAAGAGGTCAATTTCTTTTACTGTGAAGGGGCCTTTATAGACTGCATCCAGTTTATGCCCTCCTTCATTGCGGACTAGAACAGAGTCGTTAACATAGAGTGTGGTTGGATTTGAATCTTCATTGGAGAACTTCTGTCTTAGAAGTTTAGCATTTTCAATTAGACTAGCGGCTCTACGTTGTGCTACTTGGAGTCTGAATTTGACTTCCTTTTCATATGCATCAACGTTATATATTGGGTCTATGCTGTTAGTATTGGTAAAATCTAGCTCTCTGGGGACTTTTCCATAGATTAATTCAAATGGACAATATCCATGAGCTGTAGATGGAGTTGTATTGTAACAATATACAAAAAATTTTAACCAATTATCCCAATCGGATTTGTCTGATGACACATAAGATCTTAAATACTCGTTGAATGTTCTGTGAGATCTCTCAACAGTACCGAGCGTCTCATGATGGTAGGCTGTAGAGTTTAATTTCTCTATCTTCATCAGTTTGCATAGTTCCGTAAGTACTTGATTCATATATTCAGTACCTTGATCCGTTACTATGGTGTTCATTGGACCATATATTAAAATAAAATCTTCCATAATGGCTTTCGCTACATTTCTGGCAGATTTATTAATTATTGGGATAGCCACTAAGTATTTTGTTAAATCGCACATTATAGTCACAGCGTATTCATTCTGTGAATCTGACCGAGGGAGAGGTCCTATAGTGTCGATAATCACTCTTTGAAAAGCTTTTAAAGGAGTTGGTGTTAAAACGAGGGACTCCTTGCCTTTAACCGTGGTTTTGTTGGTTTGGCATTGAAGGCAATGTTTGACATACTTGGCTATGTCTCTAGTCATGCCTTTCCAATGATATTGAAGTCTAATTTTTTTTGTCATTCGAGTTATGCCTGGATGTCCACCAGTAATGGGATCATCATGATATTTATGCATAATTCTTAGTTTTTCAGAATCAGAAGAAACTTTAGTAAGTTTTGGAATGAGCACAATAGTTAAGTTAAAATCTTGCAAGATTATATTACCTTTACTTTTGAAGGTTTCAATATCTGTTCCTAGGTAAAATAGCATACTGTCATCTAGTGAGAGTAGCAATGTTGTTAGACCAATATTATTAGCTATTTTTGCAAGCTTTAGAAAGAGGTGACCTAGGTCGACTTTTCTATTAATAATGAGGTCCGTCAACTTAAAATCGGAAAGAACTTGCTTCCCTTTATGGATAATTACTTTATCCTTAGTAAAATACAATCTAGGTATTTTACGGTGCTCGTGGGCATTTATAGCCTCATAAATTTTAAGATTATTTGATTCTGTTGGCGGTATAGAAGATTTATTTTTAATTGACACGCCTGTTTTAGTCTGAAGTCTGGTTGTAACCTTCAGAACTGTGTTGACTTCAATGTTCTTAATATCCTGAAACTCTATGCGTGACAGCGCGTCTGCCACTGTATTTTCCTGACCCCTAATATACTCGACTACAAAGTCGTATTCCTCGAGGTCAAGTCTCATGCGCGTGAGCTTGGAGGATGGATTCTTTAATGAGAATAGGTAGGTGAGTGGTCTGTGATCACTTTTGATCACAAACTTTTTGCCGTAAATGTATGGTCTGAAATATTTTACAGCCCAATGTATTGCAGTTAGTTCCTGCTCTATGGTAGATTTGTTACTTTCGCCTTTAGTGAAAGATCTAGAAGCGTATGAAATTGGCATTAGTGTACCGTGTTTTTCTTGGCTTAGGACAGCGCCACAAGCGTGTTTGCTTGCGTCTGTGGTAATAAAAAAAATTTTAGAAAAATCAGGATATTGCAAAATTTTAGGACTTAGTAATTGGTTTTTGAGGTACTGAAATGATTTTTCACAATCTTCATTCCATTCGAAAGGTACATTTTTTTTCGACAATCTAGTGATATGTCTGGATGATTCAGCAAAATTTGGTATGAACCTTCGGTAATAATTACAAAAGGCTACGAAGCGTTTAGCTTCATCACCATTTTTTGGCGTTGGATAGTTTTGTACTATGGAAAATTTGCTGTCATCAGGCAATATACCTTTGTCAGTACATTTGTGGCCTAAAAATGTAACTTGTGTACAGAAAAATGAACATTTATCTGGATGTAATTTCAAATTATATTTTCTGCACAATTCAAATACGTTTGTTAGATTACGTAACATGTGTTCCTTAGAACAACCAATTACTACTAGGTCATCCATATACACGAATGCTTGTGCCGGAGATAGACCCGAGAAGGCTAATGACATCATACGTTGAAATGAATTAGGGGCTATTTTAATACCATACGGCAATCTTTTAAATCTGAAAGATCCTTTATCAGTGGAAAAGGATGTAATATCTCTAGATTCTTCTTCAAGTTCTATTTGGTGAAAACCTGACATCAGGTCAAGACAAGAAAAGAATTTAGCTCTACCTAGTTGATCAAGAATATCGTCTATTCGAGGCAAGGGAAATTTATCAGCTACCAAATTTTTGTTAACTGCTCTGTAGTCTACTACTAATCTCCATCTTTTTTGAGTGGTACCAGGCAAAGGTTTCTTTGGTACTAGAAGTATGGGGCTGTTGTGATCTGAAATTGATGGTTCAATAATATCGTCTTTAATAAGCTTATCAACCTGGTTGTTTACTTCCTCTTTTTGAGAATGGGGTATTCTGTAATTTTTTATATAAACAGGTTGTGTATTATTTACTTTAAGCTTTTGCTTATAAAAATTATTAACCGATATATGTTCAGATTCTAAGGCAAAAATATCTATAAATTTATGGCATAAGGATTTTAAATCTTTTTCAACGAAAGATGGAAAGTTCTTAGACAGTCTTTCCATTTTTTCTTTAGAGTTAGTAGGCATAACATTTTGTTTCGCGATTTTGTAATCTTTGAGATTTTCAGTAACAAGATTAATATCAGAAATTATTAAATCTAGCTCAGTGGTATTAATAATTTTTACTAGGGGGTTTGATTTAGAAGTAATAGTATTGGCGACATAAACGCCGTCTTGAATTGTTTGATATGGTATCAAAACGGTTTGTTCCGGTGATTCAAAAGGTATTGATCTTATAACTTCAGATCTGGCAGGAAGTGATATTGAATTTATGGAAGGACCGTTTCTAAGTGGTATTCCAATGTCATGATCAACTTCATTTGATCTAATAATCATTAAATCTTTATCATTGGAATATTGTAAAATACAATTATACTTTCGTATGAAGTCCATTCCAATAATTCCATCTGCCTGTATTTTGAAATCATCTTTAACTACATGGATAATGTGTTTTATTAAATATTTGTCTATTTTTAATTCTGAACGTACACTACCTAACGTTGAAATTATGCCTTGGCCAATGCCGTTTAAGTTTTTTTTGTTATAGACATTTATAGATTCATTTAAGACCTGGTTGTGCTTGATGACAGAAATATCAGCACCAGTGTCTATTAGAAAGATAGAAGTAGTATCATTTAGAGTAGTTCTACAGCGCAAATAGCTACATAAATTTAAATTGATATTGTATGTTTTGGATTCTACTGAGTATTTAGGGGTGGTTGCCCGTTTCCCGAGTTGTCTTCTGCAGTTAGATTGATATTTCGGTTTTGATAATTATTATGGTTTGTATTGCGGTTTCTGTTATCGTTATTATTACGAGTTGAACCTGAGTTATAGTTGTTGTTATTATTGCGATAAGAACCTGAATTATTGTTGTTATTACCATTATAACGGTTGCTAAGGTTTCTGTTCCGATTGGAACCATTATTATTGTTCCTATAATTGTTGTTTGAAAAAGTATTATTTCTATTTAGGTTACTATTATTATTAGAACCTGGGCGTCTAAGACCATAACTAAGGATTGAATTTTCTTGACCATATATTTCGGTACAACTACTTATAAATTTAGTTAGTACTTCATTCATGTTGCAGAATGTTCCTGATTCCATGATCAGTTTGACTCTGTCATTTGACGCATTTTTGGTTATTGCCGTTACTGCTGAACGAGTAGCATATTTATTAGCTATTTCATGAGGTAATCCGTCTCTAATATAGGCAGTCAGTGAACCAAGCCGAAGGCATTTGATCGGCGGCGGCGGCGTGGGTATAATTGATCGGCGGCGGCGGCGTTTGCGTCAATGAATCGGCGGCGGCTTAAATGTCGGCTTGAAATGTTTAAAATTGTTATTTGCATGCAGTCTACAACTGACATGAAATGCTTTACTTTAACACTAATATGATGTTATTGTTAAGTATAGACTCATCATGTTAGAAGTTTTCTCATGTTATAACACGGTTGATAATGCAAATGTTTTAGCAACGCTTTTATAACATCAAGTTATAACAGCAAATCATGTCAGTTGTAGACGGGCAGTTAAGGAAAACTATTAATCATTTCTATATCTATTTATTTTTATGTTAAAGTACAAAACATTAAATAATTATAAAAGGATAGTGCAATTTCGTTTTTTTCTCATTACTGTTTTAAACTGATGTTATCTGTAGGACATACATACACATACCCATATCCATTTACAAAAAGTAAAGCTTTCTGCAATAATTAAATATACAACTTCCTTAACCTGAACTTATCAGCAAAACTATTTTTTTAATTTAATTATTGTGATCAAAATTATACCACTAATTAGTTAAAAGCAAGAAAAAAATATGTTGTTCATATATTTTTTTTTTAAATTTAACAAGTTTTCAAATAGATTACTTCAATAAAGCGTTCACTGATATTTTGCTATTACCAAGTTTTTTGTCTGAACTTCTAAATCGATATGTTTGGAAATACATATGTGTATAATACTAAAATATTTGAGAAAAAAAATTCTGTATGTTCAAACGGTGTTGTGTCCTAAATAAGAGTCCATCAAAATATTAATATGAACATGGGAAGTATATTTGAAAATATTGCAAGTTAAATTTGTTATTATCATGGAAATATTTGCGTAAAAATTATTTTTAATAAAGATTCACATATGTATGTATCCATTCATGACAACGAAAGAAGCATTTAACCAATTATATTTTCAAAAAACTAAGAAAAAGTTGTTCAGTACAATAACGCTTTGAAAAATTTTAAGAAAATATAACGGCACTTGAATGTTGCACATTGATGCTAAAACATACCATTTTTGACAAAGAAATTAATACATTAACGGCCATTTTCACCAAGTTCAGTTAAAGCTAACTTTCAATTAAAGTTCCGGTTACCAATATGTTTTGACTGCTATAACTGATAGTTAATTATAACCGAACTTGGTGAAATTGGCCGTAAAACGCAAATCTGTAAAATAAACTTAGTCACACGAATTAAGAAATTTCACGGCTCAGCTGCTGTCATCGGCGGCTTTAATTGAGCCGTCTAAGCCGTGTAAGTCGGCGGCGGCGCGGCTTGGTGAAATCAAGCGGCGGCGGCGAGCTGATCGGCTTGCGCCGATCGGCTTGGTTCTCTGATATTAGCCAGTAAAGCGTATGACAAAAATTTATAAAAAAAATTGGCATTTTTTGTCGTGTTTTTAGTTGTTCTACTCTAACATATGTGTTAGAGTGGTACAACTAATGTAAAATTGTTGCAAGTGTGTTAGTAAAAAATTTTTTTGATGTTTACAGAGTATAAGAGTAAACAACTCAGCTATATATTTTATCAACCACAAATTTCAAAGGTTAAAGAGGGATACAAAATCACACGTATACAAAAGTTTCCATCAGTTTTTTCACGTTGGCCTTAAGAAAATGATAGAAACTTTGTTCTACGCGATGATGGATATTCGCGACATCAATGCCAGTCATATGATAGGTCAAATGACTGTCACTGTTCTGGTAGGGAAGTTTCTGAAATGGGTGAACCATGGTGTAGAAAACTCTCAGTAAACAATAAATTTCTCCGAACCAAAAATGTTTCAGAAACTTGTGGGTGAACCAGCCTTAACTTTTCACATTAAAGAAATCGTTTTATTTTTCTTTTTTGATGCTTTTTCTTGTAATTTATAAGAAAATTATTACTTTTGGTTAAATATTTTCAATAAAATTTTCCATCGTGATTGTTGATAACATATTTTATTATAATTTTTTGTTCGCTCATTAAACTTTTAAAATTTAGCTTGTGTTCAAAAGTTCAAACTTTGCACAGCTGTTGTGCAGTAGAAAAGCATCAGCATCACAAGTGCAACTGGTGATCACGCATCAGCAACAAAATTTTGCATCACTGCATCAGTGATTGAAATTTCTATAACCTACAAGAAATGAATGAGCGAGTAGTCACTTTCTTAACACCAACGTGTCTGTACCCAGCATTATAACATAATATACTTGTTTCTTTTACTCATTCCCAGATTACCTTTAACATTTTAATAATATAATCAGGGCTGCCATACTAAGAGATGTCTCGCCACACGCAGTGATGCCAGAAGTGCAGATTTATCTGCATTTTGAAGATTGCCAAAATGCAGATTTGAAGATTTTTGGTTTAAAATTGCAGATTTTTAAGTTCAGTGGAAATTTCTTTACATTGTCACTTATGCTTGCATTATTTCCGAAATATATCAACCAAGGTATATTTACACATATATATATATATGTAAATATACCTTGATATCAACCATGCATGGAAGAACCGTGTGGAAATATATTCATTAGTTGGATTTTTATTCACACATTAATATCGCCGAACTTATGTCATCTGATCTTAAATAATATGTAAATATACTTATATGTAAATATAAGTTATATGTAAATATACGTTATACGTAAATATTCATATGCACTGTATAAATATCTTTAATAGTTTCAATATTTATTCTCTTGTAAATTTCCAATAAGATCCTTGATAGTTTAAATAACATGCCAAGCAATTAACTTTTAATTTGTTGTTTAAAATAACAAAAATGTGATTAATCCTTAAGCGGCCCATACACTTGCAATATTATTGTATATGATATTCGCCGTATTATTTCCATTTTGTCCTGATTTTGTAATTCATTCAATAAAAAGGTGAACATAACCTATAGGAATAACAAAAACAGCTTTGTACAATGTTGCCAACACACTTCACTCTCTTTTCGTTATACAATAAAAATCAAAAGTCTTGATTGTTGCCAATATATTGTGCCACCTTCGAATATCACATACACATTGGCGATATAATTATACAATTCGTTAAATTGAACAATTTTATTGCAAGTGTATGAGCCGCTTTACTCAGCCTGAGTAATTAAATTTAGATACATATTTTTAATGTAAAAATATTCAGACATTATCAGCCATGTTCTGAAAACCGCATTCGAGTGAAATTAAAATCGAACAAATTTTTAAAACCTTTCTGTGTTGAAAGTTCTAAAAAATATATCCTTTCTTATACTTCGTACTTCGAGATTCACTACCATCGATTTCAAATTCCAGAATATTAGCCTTATATTTTAAAATTAATTGTTATAACTTTTTTTATACCCTCCACCACAATTAGTTGTGAAGAGGGTATACTAAGTTTGTCATTCCGTGTGAAACTTTTTTATTATTCATCTCAGACCCCATAAAGTATATATATTCTGGCTGCTTGAGAAATTCTAAGTCGATTTAGCCATGTCCGTCTGTCTGTCCGTCTGTCCGTCTGTCCTTCTGTCCGTCTGTCCGTCTGTTGAAAACACGCTCACTTTCGAAAAACTCAAAAGAAATAAACAAACTAGGTGTCAAATTGCTTGTAGTTATCCTAAGCAGTTTGGGATTGAATTTCAGCAAAATCGGTTCAGTAGGACCAGAGCTATGAATCAAAATGTGGAACCACCACCTTCAAAAACTTGATAATTTTGTTACAAAAACTAACATAAATGATGCAAAAATGCACGGAATGACATAAGATTTTGTTTATTCGACTAGAAATGACACTGTAAAATTTCGCGAAGGTCGGTCCATAATTTACCCTAAGCCCCATATAAACACTACTCCCGGAAAACAGTTTAGTACGCCTAAAACCGTAAAAAATAATGCAATCATAACAAATTTTGGCTCGTCACAATTTTATAGGACTATAAATGATACCGTGAAATTTCGTGAAGATCGGTACATAATTTACCCTAGGCCCCATATATGCCCTACTCCCGGAAAACAGTTTAGTCTCCTAAAACCATAATTAATAACAAATCGTCACAGTTTAAGATAATAATAATAAAAAGACATCATACAGATATTACTCCTTAAACATTCGAACTGTCGGTGGAGGGTATCAAAGATTCGGCACAGCCGAATATAGCACTCTAACTTGTTTATAAAAGGAATTAAATGTATTTTGAAGATTTTTCAAATCTTGGCGCAGATTTTTTGATGAAAAATGTATGTTTTTTTTGCTGATTTTACCTCTAAAAGTTTTGGCCACACGTGGCGATTTTCAAAGATTTTGACTACATTGCGATTTTTATTTTTGATAAATACACTGAAATATAGTGTTGAGGCGATTTTGTTGGCAATTAGATAAACCATTAATTTGTTTTTAGACAAATTTACAGTTTGTTATCGGTTTTGCAAAAGTTTAAAGCTATAAGGATACGTCCGGTACGTACCATTCTAAAGAATTTGCTAGCTTTATATGCTGGTAATACCAACTTGTAATGTATGTGTTAAAAGTTTCTTTAATTATAAACTCCACTAACACTGGCCATTAAAGTAGAGTGCAATATGAACTTTTTGACACGTTATTACGAGTTATAAATTATCAGCCCAATTATGGCAATTTTCCCGGGAGTTTTTTCCCTTTTCCCATTTTAGCAATTGAATTTACATAGGAAAAATGGGAGAAAATTGCCGGGAATTTTTATTCATAATTGGGCTGAATATGAATTTAAAAAGCAAATTTGTACCTTAACAAGATATGTTGAATAAATTAAATCCCATACAATTTTTTCAAAAAAAAAAAAAAAAAAAAAAAAAAATACAGTAAGAATTGCCTTGCCGAGGAAGTGTATAGCGTTTTAGATATATGTATGTATATCCAATATTTGTTTAATACTAACCGCAAATTAGACTATTGACAACTATTTCATAGTTAACATTGTACATTTTTGAGTTCAATAATTATATATACTTGTGAAGCGGCTCATACACTTGCAATAAAATTGTTCAATTTTACGTATTGTACAATTATATCGCCAAAGTGTATGTGATATTTGACGGTGGCACAATATATTGGCCACAATCAAAAGACTTGATTTTTATTGCACAACGAAAAGAAAGTGAAATGTGTTGGCACCGTTGTACAGTGCTGTTTATGTTATTCCTATAGGTTATGTTCATCTTTTTACTGAATAAATGAAACCATTTTGCGACTTATTACATAATATAGGACAAAATGGAAATAATATGGCGAATATCATATATAATAATATTGCAAGTGTATGGGCCGCTTAAGAGTCTAAAAACAAATTATTGGCTTATCTT
The DNA here is from genome assembly GCA_963931875.1 of Pollenia griseotomentosa. Lineage (NCBI taxonomy): Eukaryota > Metazoa > Arthropoda > Insecta > Diptera > Polleniidae > Pollenia > Pollenia griseotomentosa. The sequence goes on along the minus strand of OZ007560.1, from coordinate 166,100,530 downwards.
ATTGCCAATAAAATCGCCTCAACAATTAATTTCAGTGTATTTATCAAAAATAAAATTTGGAAATTTACCACGTCATACGGAAATCTTATTAATAATAAAAAATCGCCATATATTTTATAAATCGCCGAAAAAATCGCAGTGGTAGCCCTGATTATATTATGAAAATGTTTAAGGCAATGTGGCAATGAGTAAAAGAAACAAGTATACACCCAATTCTCTTTTTACACGATAGATACGTTCCCAATAAATTCGTGTAAAAAAATTCGTGTAAAAAAAGATACTAGCCAAAGGTGAAAATAGTAGATTGGTTCCAGACCTAAAAAATAACGTAAAAGTACAATAAACAACAATAAAAAATTTTTGTTAAAGTTTACTTGAGAATTTATTTAACGTGCTTACACATTTTAATATCTTAAATACATATAAATACATACATATATTATAAAAAAAAAATAATGATTTGGAAAAAAGAAAATCATATCAGAAATTCATTAATATAAAAAAGGAAAACTAATAATTAATTTATAAAAAGAATTTGTAGAATATTTAAAATCGTGTTAAAACAAAACAATTCGTGTAAAAAGAGAAAAATGTTAACTTTTTAACTCGTGTTAAATGAAAATTCGTGTAAAAATAATTCGTGTAAAAAGAGAATTAGGTGTATTATGTTAAAGCATATAGACACTCATCATATTGTTGTTTCTTTTCAATCAGTTCGGTAAAGAACAGCGTTGCCGTTTTGGTTACTTTTTTTCTCAATGTGTACTTGTGGACATTTTTTCCATTTTGTTTATTTTTTTTCAACACAGAAATAACCAATTTTTTGTTTGGAAACAAGAACTACCCGCTTCGCTTTTTTGAACCTTAAAAATTGTGTGTGGTATTTGTGCATCTAAAACCAATACTATTTTTATCTTCTTTAACATTTTTTTTAGAAACTTAAACAAACTTTGAAGTGTAGATGACCATTATCTGCTACTCTTGGGCCCGTTTTCACAACTTACATAGCTAAAGGTAGGATTTAATCGGTCGTATAAAAAGTGTTCCATTGTTACAACTTTACTTTAACCTACCAGGTAGAATGAACCTGTTATGTTAAGTTTCAAAAAGAATCTTCTTTATTAAAAATAAAATACAAAGATGCCATGTAATACAATACATTACATTAGTTGCCAACAATAATAAAAGTATATTACACTATGGGACTGATGCTAGCACATATTGTAACATCTTCCCTTTTAAGATAAATTAAAAATAAAATTCAATTTTACAAATATTATACTTAAATTATTAGAATGTTATTTTCTGAAATCCTTCACCTTGCATTGAGCAATTCTCTTCATAGAAAATCTGCCTAATTTAGAATTTGAGGTGAAGTGTTTCAGAAAATAAGAGAGTGAATTAAATAATTACAATTTGGTTTAGTTTTCAAATTATCAGTTGCTATGAATAAAGTCAAAATATATTTATTATCAATACTATTCACAAGCCTATAAATTCAATTTTTGTGGCAGTTTTACTAATCTGCCCTTCCTAGTTACATATCCTTCTGTGCCATTATTCTCACATTTCAATGGGACCTCAACGCTAGTTTGAGGGCCCTGATTAACCTCCGAATCTTTATTGATAACTATTTCATTTCCTGGAGATTTTCGTATATGATCCTGACTTCTGTAAAAAGTACCACAATTATCCTTTATAATAAAAGATCTTGGCTCCTTACATGATTCTACTATTTCCCCCGGAAACCAACAGCTTGTGGGGTTTTTCTTGAATACTATGCTATCGCCTTTATAAACCGGTCTTATTTTTGTTGCAGTTTTATTGTAATAATTAATAGATTTTTGGATATTTAAATTTAGTTTATTTCTATAATCTTCAGAATTAACAATCTTTGGTTCAAAATTTTTAACTAAGGATGGAATTTTTGTTCTTAAGGAACGTGACATAAGTAATTCTGACGGACTGGGTAAGTTGCCCTTAGGAGCCGTTCTGTAATGAAGTAATCCTACATAAGGGTCCGAATTACTATCCTGGGACTTTAAGAATATTGATTTAATTATCTGAATAGAACGCTCAGCCAGCCCATTCGACCTTGGTAAGTATGGACTCGAAGTTTTATGGTCAATCTCCCAATTTGAACAAAATTGTTTAAACTCCTTAGAATTAAATGGTGGCCCATTATCTGTCACCAAAATGTATGGAATTCCATGTCTTGCAAAAATTGATTTAAGTTTTCCTTAAACTTGGGAGCCAGTATATCCCGAAATAAGCGTTTCAATTTCTATATATTTTGAGTAATAATCCACAACAAGGATATACATCCTTTTATTAAATTCAAATAAATCACAGCCTAGTTTATACCATGGCACATCAATTATCTCATGGGAAAGCATTTCAGACTGTGTTTGAACGTTGATATCGCATACAAATTTCACAGTTAGAAACTAAATTTTCTATATCGTTATATATATTCGGCCAATAAATAAATTGACGAGCCAAGTCCTTACACCTTTGTATACCCATATGGCCTTCATGCAATTTCCTTAAAATCTCCTTACGCAAATCTTTTGGAACTAATACTTGATGATTTTTTAACAAAATATCATCCAAAACAGAAATTTCGTCTTTAATTTTTAAGTAAGGCATTACATCAGGTTCTACATTTCTTTTATTTTCAGGCCAACCGGTTTTTACATACCCTACAATTTTTTTAAAGACGTTATCGTTTCTTGAATATTCCTTTACTACATCCATATTTGAAAATGGTATCTCCAAATGAGATGAAATGAAATTACAATGAACGGATAGCTCCCTATCCATATCAGCCAAAGCTGTTTCTGCTAAAGGAGCCCTTGAAAGCGTATCAGCGATTTGCAAATACTTTCCAGGTCTGTATCGAACGAGTAGATTATACGGTTGTAGACGAAGCATAAACCTTTGAAGTCTTGCCGGGACTTTGTAAAGAGGTTTATCAAATAACGTAACTAAGGGTTTATGGTCAGTTTCCACTAAAATCTTTGAGCCATAAACAAATTGATGAAATTTCGTGCACCCGAATAATATCGCAAATAATTCCTTCTCTATTTGTGCATAATTTTGCTGCGTTTCTGTTAACGACACAGATGCATATGCAATTGGGTGCTTATCATGCATAATTGTTGCACCAAGTGCAAACTTTGAAGCATCTACGGATAAAGTAATTTCTCTGTTGGGGTCGAAATATACTAGAACGGGAGATCTCGTTATCGCCAGTTTAAGATTTTCAAATTCATTTTCATGATCCGTCGACCAGTGCCACTCAATATCTTTTTTCAAAAGCTCCCTTAGTTTTTTATTTTTCGAAGCTAAATTCTCTATGAATGACCCTAGATAGTTCACCATACCCAAAAATCTTTGTAGTTCCCTCACATTGCCAGGTTTAGGCATTTTCATAATTGATCTTATCTTCTCTTCATCTGGCCTCACCCCCGTCTCACTAAAAACATGACCCAAAAATTTTATTTCAGTCCGCAAAATTTTACATTTCGACTTATTAAACTTCAACCCTACCTCTTTTGCCCTTTGTAACACTTTCTCTAAAATATCAAGATGTTCTTCCATAGTAGAAGAATAAATCAAAAAATCATCAATATATATTATAACTCCTGCAATATCACCAAATAATTTAACCATTTCGGCATGAAATATCTCGGGAGCAGCATTTATCCCAAATGGCAACCTCAAAAACCTGTATCTACCAAAGGGTGTATTGAAAGTACACAGTCTTGATGACTCCTCACTCAAGGGAACCATCCAAAAACCACTATTCGCATCCAATGAAGTAAAAAATTTAGAACCACTTAATTTAGCTTTACATTCCTCAATATTTGGGAAAGGAAAATGTGGCCTCATTATAGCCTTATTTAAATTTCTTGGATCTAAACAAAGTCTAAGACTCCCATTTGGTTTTGTAACAAGCACAATAGAATTCACCCACTCTGTTGGTTCATTTTCCTTGATAATAACATTCAAGTTTGTAATTCTTACCAATTCAGTTTTCAATTTGTCATACAATTTGAACGGAATTTTTCGGGGCGGATCAACTATAGGCAAAAAACTTTCATTAAGCCTTAAATTACATTCACCACGTAAAAGGCCAAGACCATTAAAAACAAACGAATATTTTTCAATAATATTATTCACTGATAATAAATTTACATTTTTGATCAAATTCATTTCCATTGCTGATTGAAGACCAACAATATTTTTACATTTGATGTCAACTACAAAAAATTTTAATGAATACATTTGATTTTCAAAAAATACTTTTAAACTAAGAGAACCTAAAACTTTTAATTTCTCGCCGCTAAATGTAAAAATATTAACATTTGTTGCTCTCATAATGTTCATAACATTTAATGTACTTGCAGTTTTTAAAGATATTATGTTAGCCTGTGCCCCTGTGTCTATTTGACATGTTATCTTGTTGTTGTTAACCTTTACCTCTATGTTCCATTCTGGAGCTGTTGTAGATTTAGAAAGAGCGCCAACAAACAAATCTTCTTCTTCCTCAATGTCGACATCTTTTATGTCATCAGTTGTAATGTTTTTGACAAATTTATTTTTCAAAAAACACATTTTTGCATAATGGCCGCTTTTTCCACAGTTATGGCATTTGACTCCCTCTGCCGGACACCTGTTCTTATGAAACTGACCGCATCTACCGCAATTAGTGGCCTGATGTTTGTTTTTAGCCAAAGGTTTAAAATTTTTCCTTCTCAATGTATTTATAACTGGTTCATCTTCTTGTATTTCTACAGTTTTAGTGCATTTTCTTTAGCCATTGCAATAGTTTTAGCAATACCAACCGCCTTATCAAGTGCAATTCCACCTTCAGATAGCAATCTCTCACGAATACTCGCCATTTTAGGTGATAAGCCACAAGTAAATATATCCCTCACCAAATCTTCACGAAGAGCCCCAAACTCACAGTTAAGGCTAAGGTTTTTTAAAACTGTCACATACTCATCTATAGTTTGTTCCGGCTGCTGTTTACATGTGAAAAACTTATGCCTCTCCATTGCTATACTAACTTTTGGTATAAAGAAGTTTTTCAATTTTGTAGTTAAAGTAGCATATGATATAGTCTCCAACTCTTCATTAAAGGAATTAAAAATTTCCAAACAACCACCACCAAGATGATGCAGCAATAGTGCGACCTTACGCCGATCTGGCAGGGTTTCCAAATTAGAAGCAGTTAAAAATATCTTGAACTGAGTGTGCCAGCATTTCCACTCTTTTGCCAAGTTTGAAGACTTATGCATTAAACCATTGATGCCCAAGGTAGTAGTATTGGTGAGAGTGACGAAATAACACTGGAAGAAATCAATTTGCTATTCATTTTATTTAGTCGTCAACGAGATTGCGACGAAAGCACATGTGTGGCGGGTGTTGTCATTTTTTTTCTGTTTCTGTGTTTAACAAAAGGGAAATGTAAAATTAATGAACGACATATTTTAGTAATACTCTTGGTGAATGTATTTATTTTAGTAATACTCTTGATGATAATACAGACATATATAATTTATATATGCGGACATCTGGATAGTATGATATATTTCGAAATAAAAAGATTCTTCGAAGTGTTTATAAATTTTCCCTCAATTAATCATTGTTCAATTTGCAATTAAAAAGTAATAAAATCTTCTAAGTTGATACTCTTATTGCAGTTACGCAAAAAAAGTATATTTCTCAAACTAGAAGAGTTCAGCTTATTGCGTTTTTTTGGGCAAATATAATTCAATATAAAATGGAATTCCTTTTTTTACAATATATAAACTTATTAAAATAGATAAACCCATTTTTAAATTCTCCTCCACCATATCTTCATCATTTTCTTTATATTGATTTACCCATTCCTTCAACTTTTCAATAAAAATTTGTCTTTGTGAACATCTTCAAAATGTTTTTTTAAATTATATTTCTTAGTTTTTTTAAATGTCTTATGGCAAATAAGACATTGCATGTCATCAAAAGCGTTTTGTAACATAAAATAATTTTCGACTGACATCATTAATAAATCGCAATAATTTCAATTTATGTGTTAACTCACAGCAGTCTCGATGACGATTAAAATGTAAAATAAGACACAGAAGTTCTGCAAGTGTAGTTTGTCTCTCCCACTCAACATGCTGATTTCCTATTGGTTGATTCACGATCAAACAAAAGAGCGTAAGTATACGTGTGAGTTTAATTTGCTGATATCAGCCACTACTGGGCATCTTTGCATTAAACCATTGATGCCCACGGTAGTAGTATTGGTGAGAGTGACGAAATAACACTGGAAGAAAACAATTTGCTATTCATTTTATTTAGTCGTCAGCGAGATTGCGACGAAAGCACATGTGTGACGGGTGTTGTCATTTTTTTTCTGTTTCTTTGTTTAACAAAAGGGAAATTTAAAATTAATGAATGTACATATTTAAGTAATACACTTGGTGAATGTATTTATTTTAGTAATTCTCTTGATGAATGTATTGATTGGTATATATATATCTATAATACATACACATTTGCTTTTATGTGTATAGGTTTACACATAAATTGTAGGAAAACAAGACTTTTTTTAACTTGTTTTTTAAATATTTTTACTTACTTAAGAAAAGTGTTTTCAAAGAAAAAAACCCACCGACGCGATTGGTACAGAAACAAAAATATTTTTACAAGCACAAAATACCAACAAATTATTGTGGCTATTTTTTCTTAATAATTTCTGCATTTAGGTACGTCTTTTTAACGAAAGTAAAAGTGACCCTTTTCAGGTACAAAGAATTTTTTTCACAAACAAAACACATATCGTTAGCTTAAATGCAAAACAATGTAGATATTATTTGAAAATTACAAATTAATAGAATACAATATTTTTTCCTTAATTTAGTAATACTCTTTGTGAATGTATTTATTTATTTATTTATTTGCAAATAATTCATGTCTTTGTGAACATCTTCAAAATGTTTTTTTAAATTATATTTCTTAGTTTTTTTAAATGTCTTATGACAAATAAGACATTGCATGTCATCAAAAGCATTTTGTAACATAAAATAATTTTCGACTGACATCATTAATAAATCGCAATAATTTCAATTTATGTGTTAACTCACAGCAGTCTCGATGACGATTAAAATAAGACACAGAAGTTCTGCCAGTGTAGTTTGTCTCTCGCACTCAACATGCTGATTTCCTATTGGTTGATTGATGATCAAACAAAAGAGCGTAAGTATACGTGTGAGTTTCATTTGCTGATATCAGCCACTACTGGGCATCTTTGCATTAAACACATTCACCACAGCAGGCTACACGAATACAATACTACAAATGCTGCTGGCTAAAATTATAGTCGTATAGTCAGCTACTGAATTATGTTGAAGACGGCAGCTACAATTGAAAAAATACATACAGCTGTTTTTGTTTACTATGTCTTTATATTTCAGTGGTGCCACTATCATTTTTTTTTTCTTTTATAAAATGGAAAAACATGCATAATTGCAGACTCTTATTCAAACTTAATTTAAGATTATCAACAAATGAATTTATTTGTAAAAAAATTAAAATATTTTAATTTTGTTGTTTTTGTAACTAATAAACAATATAATTTTAACGGCAGATTAAACAAAAAATACATATAAAATGCTTTTAAAATAAGAAAATTTGTAGCTTCAACACACGTGGTATAGTTCGTAAAAGTTTCAGAACACTTTGGGTGCGTACGTAAATGCATAAAAACTATGTATCACTGCTGCAGTGATGCAAAATGTTGTTGTTGATGCGTGATTACCAGTTGCAGTTGTGTTGCTGATACTTTGCACAACAGCTGTACAAAGTTTGAATTTTTGAAATTTCAAAAGTTTAATAAGCAAACATTAAATAATAATAAAAATGCTTTTTACAATAAAGATGACGAATTTAATTGAAAATATTTAACCAAAAAGTAACAGTTTTCTTATAAATGACGATTACACGATTTCTTTTTTGTCAAAAGTTATTGCTTCAGAAAAGTAACTAAAGCAATAATAGCCAAAGTTTGCTGCAGAGCTGCGGCATTACTGCATAAAAACTTTTGACATATGAGTTTCTTACAAGTGATGCTTTTACGAACATTAAACTTTACTTCTGCGCAAGTGATACCCAACAACTGCATTTACGAATTTTTTAGATAAAAACTGGATCTAAGATTTTGTGGTATTAATTTCAAAAGATTTTGTTATTCGTGCTTAATTCCCAGTTTTTATCATTGATAAAAACACTTGAAATTTATTGTTGATGGGATAAGCTATTCCTATGCGCATTTCACTGGTTGCTTAGGCCAGATCATCAGGAAACTTCATCCATAAAGATTTTGGAAAAACTAAAGATATTAAACCAAATAAAACTGTTAAGCGTATAAGACATTATAGCAACAGTTCTACTTGTAACAATATCAAAGTTTAAACAAAACACATCAACAATAAACAGTGGGTTTATCTCATCTTACATTCCCCACTACAATTAGTTGAAATTCTCTCAACATTAACTGTAGTTGTAAGCAAGAATGATAAAATAAAGATTACGACATGCGCATGATTTCCCGTTATGTGACGTAGAAGGGCCATTCAAAGGGTTACCAAGAATATTTCATGTGTTAGATTCAAAATTTCTTGCGAAAAAATGTATGTATTATGTGATAGTTGGTAACCTTGTAATTGTTGAAAAAAGAAAAACGAACAAAAAAAAAAACAACAACAAATATAAACATGAAGTGTGCAGTGGGCAAATGTAAGCAAAGCAGCAGTAAAAAAACAAGTGAGAAAAAAATTAAATTTTGGATATTTTTAATGGAACTAATATATTTTTTGCCATAGATGTATCGTTTTACAAATTTCCCAAAGATGCAGGACAAAGAAAGCTTTGGGTTATGTTTTGCAATCGATGCAAACCCATAGATGTTAAAAATGATAGAATTTGTGCCTTACATTTCAAAGAGGAGGATTTTGAAAGAAATTTGATATTTGAAATGGGTAAGTCAACATATATTTAATTGTTGCAGTTCACTGCTTCATAATTATGAATAGGATTTAGCAATCGGCGTGCACCAAAGTTGAAACCGGGAGCAGTTCCGACCATTGACAGCAGTATTGAAAATGAAATTCCAACTCAATTTGTAATTCAAAATGAAATTGTTTTGTCTTTTATTGTTACATAGATAATTTTTATTAAATGGAATAAATATAAATAAAAAATATAAATAAAAAGAAAAATTAATTTTTAACTACAAAATAATTTGAAGAGACAAATTATAATTTGTCCCACTGTTGTGTTTACTCATAAACATTACAGTTCGACAGCTGCAAATTATTAGCCAATAGAAACACAGAATGTGTGACGTCACAGGGCCAACATGCGCAGAACATTTTAAAATTTTAAGCTTGTTGGCGTAATCTTTATTTTATCATTCTTGGTTGTAAGTAGGTTAAGAAAAACAAAATAAAAACAAACAACAACTTACAAAAGATGTTGTCAATTAAGTGTTTTTTATGCGGTGCACTTGCCTGTTTATTATCAAAAAGTAATTTCAATTTTTGGGAATACAACATTTTAATTTCAAAAGATTTTGTTATTCGTGCTTAATTCCCAGTTTTTATCATTGATAACAGTTTTATTTGGTTTAATATCTTTAGTTTTTCCAAAATCTTTATGGATGAAGTTTCCTGATGATCTGGCCTAAGCAACCAGTGAAATGCGCATAGGAATAGCTTATCCCATCAACAATAAATTTCAAGTGTTTTTATCAATGATAAAAACTGGGAATTAAGCACGAATAACAAAATCTTTTGAAATTAAAATTTTGTATTCCCAAAAATTGAAATTACTTTTTGATAATTTTGTGGTATTATTAGAAACTACTTCGAAATGGCTTTCACTTCATCTTTAAAAACTTCCGATTTATTAGCCCGTTAAGGGCCAATTTTAAAAATAAATATTTCTTGAAAGATTTTTCTACAAAACTTAAAATTCTGTCAATATACATATTTATTAAAACATAAAATCTATAGGGAAGAACACTTCAATCTTTTATATACCATATTATAAGTAACTTCATCATATAAAATTTTAAATTTATTAAGCTTTAAAAAATTTGATTTTGGAAAATTAGTCAATTTATTTAAAAGTTTGATTAAAAATATATATTTGGTAATAATTTATGTACTTCTTACATATTCATCCCAATTATGAATAAAAATTCCCCGGGAGTTTTCTCCCTTCTCTCATTTTTCCAATGTTAATTCAATTGTAAAAGTAGGAAAAGGGAAAAAACTCCCGGGGAATTTTTATTCATGATTGGGCTGGTTGAATTATTGTAATATGTACATAAATAATAAGTGTTCTGCAACGCCGAAAAACCGCAATTCAGAAAAACTTCATTAAGCAAATATCTTAGGGTTTAATAATTATTGTTATATCGACATGATTTAAAGATAAAGATAATTTTGTAAAAAAAAGTCAGCCACGGAGTATAAATATATAAAATTGGCTCTTAATTGGTTAATCGGTATGCCATAAACGCTATGTGGAACACACTTTAAAGGATTTTCCAATGATTCCCATATTTTAAAGATTCATTTTATACCTAAAGAGATATGGATAAAATATTTTGAAACTTTAACGACCTATAACTCCTGAACTAGAAGCGTTGGCGCGAAAAACATCTTCCTATAGAACTTCTTTCAAGGATATAAAAAAAATATATAAATAACAAATTGGTGTTGAGCCGAGTTAATATTCTTGTTTCATGCCGATTCTTTTCTGTTAAACAAAAAAAAAAATTAAGCACTTATTTTTTAAATATTTTTTTATATTAGCAGCACTTTTTCTGTTTTGTAGTGGACAAAAATAGAAATTAGTTTAATTTGACTACAACGACAAAATAAGCACAGACAACAACCTGCAGCCCTGTATCCGTGTCGTCGTGAAAATAATCATTTCCATATGCACACATGAATTCTAGTTTTGACATATTGAAGTCGGTAGCTTGCTGTCTCGAATGTGTTTAAAGCATTAAGGTTGATCGGCTGCAACGTTAATGCAAAAAATTGCCCTGCTTGTGTTGGATTAACACCACCAGCAGAAATATCTTCCTTAGTCGCCATTTTTTAATTCTCACTTTTCGATTTTTTATTTTAATTTTTTAATTTTAATTTTTTCTTTTAAGCTTTATTTTAGCTAGACCACTTCTGACACCATGTTATGTTAAGTTTCAAAAATAATCTTCTTTATTAAAAATAAAATACAAAGATGCCATGTAATACAATACATTACATTAGTTGCCAACTATAATAAAAGTATATTACACTATGGGACTGATGCTAGCACATATTGTAACAGAACCTTAATTTACTCTATCGCCCACTATAGGTTAAAGTAAAGTTTTAATAATGGAACACTTTAATAAGGCCGGTTAAAGTCTACTTTTATTTTTCGGTAAGTTGTGAAAAGGGGCCCTAATGCTTCATGGGTCTAAATAAAACACTTTTCTAGTAAACGATAAAGTCAAAGACCCTTCCGATCCCATTCCGTTTAATATGATTATATTCCACTGGGCGAAAAGCATTTATATATAAAAGATCTACCTCATAATTTAGCTCAATTTTGCACTTTGATACCATAAAACACAGCAAGACTTTAAAAGTTTTACTTGTAAGAGCTCTTCATATAAAAGGCTTAAAAACTATAGCTCATAAAGTTTTTAAAATTGACGAAATTAAGTGTAAACTTTGAATAGGAGGAGCCACTTATATAGCCTGTTGTTCTTTCCAGACCATCGGTAATATTCTGCCAAACTTTATAAAAATCGGTCCATCGGTTTACATACAAACAAACACATTTTTTTCTTTAAACATATTTTTAAACTGAAGTGCGAATAAAGTCCTTTTGATACAAAATAATTTTGGTTTCTTTCTTTCGCATTTGATTACTTTATTTTAACATTTTGGTTACAAATTTTTTTTCGTCGTGGCAACGCTGGTAAAGAATAAAAAACAAGTGAACAAGCAACTGAAGTTGTGGGGTCTTTCATAGAGGTGCATTTCGGTGCGGAAAGCTTTCTGTGTGCTATTCACTTGGGAATAGCAAGAGGCGATTCCTCTACTGAATTTCCCAAGCAGCTCACTACGCCCGGTCTTAAACCACGTACCCCCTGGTAATGTCGCTTAGACACCCGTCTGACGGCAACTAGAGTGAGAAGGCGCTCAGTTGAGTAACCTGAATGGCATGCTAATACCGATGCGTCTCAGGTAATTAGGTGACAACAAAATTAAGAATCACTGAAACTCAATTGATGTACTATGTCGTTTTAACGACTTGCCTGCATAGAGGTTGTTGGCAGCCCCAACACTAGGATCGGGTGCTGTGGTCTAATCAACCACTCATCTTTTAGTTTTAGTGCATTTTCTTTAGCCATTGCAATAGTTTTAGCAATACCAACCGCCTTATCAAGTGCAATTCCACCTTCAGATAGCAATCTCTCACGAATACTCGCCATTTTAGGTGATAAGCCACAAGTAAATATATCCCTCACCAAATCTTCACGAAGAGCCCCAAACTCACAGTTAAGGCTAAGGTTTTTTAAAACTGTCACATACTCATCTATAGTTTGTTCCGGCTGCTGTTTACATGTGAAAAACTTATGCCTCTCCATTGCTATACTAACTTTTGGTATAAAGAAGTTTTTCAATTTTGTAGTTAAAGTAGCATATGATATAGTCTCCAACTCTTCATTAAAGGAATTAAAAATTTCCAAACAACCACCACCAAGATGATGCAGCAATAGTGCGACCTTACGCCGATCTGGCTGGGTTTCCAAATTAGAAGCAGTTAAAAATATCTTGAACTGAGTGTGCCAGCATTTCCACTCTTTTGCCAAGTTTGAAGACTTATGCATTAAACCATTGATGCCCAAGGTAGTAGTATTGGTGAGAGTGACGAAATAACACTGGAAGAAATCAATTTGCTATTCATTTTATTTAGTCGTCAACGAGATTGCGACGAAAGCACATGTGTGGCGGGTGTTGTCATTTTTTTTCTGTTTCTTTGTTTAACAAAAGGGAAATGTAAAATTAATGAACGACATATTTTAGTAATACTCTTGGTGAATGTATTTATTTTAGTAATACTCTTGATGAATGTATTGATAGGTATATATATATCTATAATACAGACATATATAATTTAAATATGCGGACATCTGGATAGTATGATATATTTCGAAATAAAAAGATTCTTCGAAGTGTTTATAAATTTTCCCTCAATTAATCATTGTTCAATTTGCAATTAAAAAGTAATAAAATCTTCTAAGTTGATACTCTTATTGCAGTTACGCAATAAAAGTATATTTCTCAAACTAGAAGAGTTCAGCTTATTGCGTTTTTCTGAGCAAATATAATTCAATATAAAATGGCCTTCCTTTTTTTACAATATATAAACTTATTAAAATAGATAAACCCATTTTTAAATTCTCCTCCACCATATCTTCATCATTTTCTTTATATTGATTTACCCATTCCTTCAACTTTTCAATAAAAATTTTCTTATAAATTTTAAATTGTTTTTCTTTTTCTTCCCCCTGAAAATAATTCATGTCTTTGTGAACATCTTCAAAATGTTTTTTTAAATTATATTTCTTAGTTTTTTTAAATGTCTTATGGCAAATAAGACATTGCATGTCATCAAAAGCGTTTTGTAACATAAAATAATTTTCGACTGACATCATTAATAAATCGCAATAATTTCAATTTATGTGTTAACTCACAGCAGTCTCGATGACGATTAAAATGTAAAATAAGACACAGAAGTTCTGCAAGTGTAGTTTGTCTCTCCCACTCAACATGCTGATTTCCTATTGGTTGATTCACGATCAAACAAAAGAGCGTAAGTATACGTGTGAGTTTAATTTGCTGATATCAGCCACTACTGGGCATCTTTGCATTAAACACATTCACCACAGCAGGCTACACGAACACAATACTACAAATGCTGCTGGCTAAAATTATAGTCGTATAGTCAGCTACTGAATTATGTTGAAGACGGCAGCTACAATTGAAAAAATACATACAGCTGTTTTTGTTTACTATGTCTTTATATTTCAGTGGTGCCACTATCATTTTTTTTTTCTTTTATAAAATGGAAAAACATGCATAATTGCAGACTCTTATTCAAACTTAATTTAAGATTATCAACAAATGAATTTATTTGAAAAAAAAATTAAAATATTTTAATTTTGTTGTTTTTGTAACTAATAAACAATATAATTTTAACGGCAGATTAAACAAAAAATACATATAAAATGCTTTTAAAATAAGAAAATTTGTAGCTTCAACACACGTGGTATAGTTCGTAAAAGTTTCAGAACACTTTGGGTGCGTACGTAAATGCATAAAAACTATGTATCACTGCTGCAGTGATGCAAAATGTTGTTGTTGATGCGTGATTACCAGTTGCAGTTGTGTTGCTGATACTTTGCACAACAGCTGTACAAAGTTTGAATTTTTGAAATTTCAAAAGTTTAATAAGCAAACATTAAATAATAATAAAAATGCTTTTTACAATAAAGATGACGAATTTAATTGAAAATATTTAACCAAAAAGTAACAGTTTTCTTATAAATGATGATTACACGATTTCTTTTTTGTCAAAAGTTATTGCTTCAGAAAAGTAACTAAAGCAATAATAGCCAAAGTTTGCTGCAGAGCTGCGGCATTACTGCATAAAAACTTTTGACATATGAGTTTCTTACAAGTGATGCTTTTACGAACATTAAACTTTACTTCTGCGCAAGTGATACCCAACAACTGCATTTACGAACTTTTTAGATAAAAACTGGATCTAAGATTTTGTGGTATTATTAGAAACTACTTCGAAATGGCTTTCACTTCATCTTTAAAAACTTCCGATTTATTAGCCCGTTAAGGGCCAATTTTAAAAATAAATATTTCTTGAAAGATTTTTCTACAAAACTTAAAATTCTGTCAATATACATATTTATTAAAACATAAAATCTATAGGGAAGAACACTTCAATCTTTTATATACCATATTATAAGTAACTTCATCATATAAAATTTTAAATTTATTAAGCTTTAAAAAATTTGATTTTGGAAAATTAGTCAATTTATTTAAAAGTTTGATTAAAAATATATATTTGGTAATAATTTATGTACTTCTTACATATTCATCCCAATTATTAATAAAAATTCCCCGGGAGTTTTCTCCCTTCTCTCATTTTTCCAATGTTAATTCAATTGTAAAAGTAGGAAAAGGGAAAAAACTCCCGGGGAATTTTTATTCATGATTGGGCTGGTTGAATTATTGTAATATGTACATAAATAATAAGTGTTCTGCAACGCCGAAAAACCGCAATTCAGAAAAACTTCATTAAGCAAATATCTTAGGGTTTAATAATTATTGTTATATCGACATGATTTAAAGATAAAGACAATTTTGTAAAAAAAAGTCAGCCACGGAGTATAAATATATAAAATTGGCTCTTAATTGGTTAATCGGTATGCCATAAACGCTATGTGGAACACACTTTAAAGGATTTTCCAATGATTCCCATATTTTAAAGATTAATTTTATACCTAAAGAGATATGGATAAAATATTTTGAAACTTTAACGACCTATAACTCCTGAACTAGAAGCGTTGGCGCGAAAAACATCTTCCTATAGAACTTCTTTCAAGGATATAAAAAAAATATATAAATAACAAATTGGTGTTGAGCCGAGTTAATATTCTTGTTTCATGCCGATTCTTTTCTGTTAAACAAAAAAAAAAATTAAGCACTTATTTTTTAAATATTTTTTTATATTAGCAGCACTTTTTCTGTTTTGTAGTGGACAAAAATAGAAATTAGTTTAATTTGACTACAACGACAAAATAAGCACAGACAACAACCTGCAGCCCTGTATCCGTGTCGTCGTGAAAATAATCATTTCCATATGCACACATGAATTCTAGTTTTGACATATTGAAGTCGGTAGCTTGCTGTCTCGAATGTGTTTAAAGCATTAAGGTTGATCGGCTGCAACGTTAATGCAAAAAATTGCCCTGCTTGTGTTGGATTAACACCACCAGCAGAAATATCTTCCTTAGTCGCCATTTTTTAATTCTCACTTTTCGATTTTTTATTTTAATTTTTTAATTTTTTCTTTTAAGCTTTATTTTAGCTAGACCACTTCTGACACCATGTTATGTTAAGTTTCAAAAATAATCTTCTTTATTAAAAATAAAATACAAAGATGCCATGTAATACAATACATTACATTAGTTGCCAACTATAATAAAAGTATATTACACTATGGGACTGATGCTAGCACATATTGTAACAGAACCTTAATTTACTCTATCGCCCACTATAGGTTAAAGTAAAGTTTTAATAATGGAACACTTTAATAAGGCCGGTTAAAGTCTACTTTTATTTTTCGGTAAGTTGTGAAAAGGGGCCCTAATGCTTCATGGGTCTAAATAAAACACTTTTCTAGTAAACGATAAAGTCAAAGACCCTTCCGATCCCATTCCGTTTAATATGATTATATTCCACTGGGCGAAAAGCATTTATATATAAAAGATCTACCTCATAATTTAGCTCAATTTTGCACTTTGATACCATAAAACACAGCAAGACTTTAAAAGTTTTACTTGTAAGAGCTCTTCATATAAAAGGCTTAAAAACTATAGCTCATAAAGTTTTTAAAATTGACGAAATTAAGTGTAAACTTTGAATAGGAGGAGCCACTTATATAGCCTGTTGTTCTTTCCAGACCATCGGTAATATTCTGCCAAACTTTATAAAAATCGGTCCATCGGTTTACATACAAACAAACACATTTTTTTCTTTAAACATATTTTTAAACTGAAGTGCGAATAAAGTCCTTTTGATACAAAATAATTTTGGTTTCTTTCTTTCGCATTTGATTACTTTATTTTAACATTTTGGTTACAAATTTTTTTTCGTCGTGGCAACGCTGGTAAAGAATAAAAAACAAGTGAACAAGCAACTGAAGTTGTGGGGTCTTTCATAGAGGTGCATTTCGGTGCGGAAAGCTTTCTGTGTGCTATTCACTTGGGAATAGCAAGAGGCGATTCCTCTACTGAATTTCCCAAGCAGCTCACTACGCCCGGTCTTAAACCACGTACCCCCTGGTAATGTCGCTTAGACACCCGTCTGACGGCAACTAGAGTGAGAAGGCGCTCAGTTGAGTAACCTGAATGGCATGCTAATACCGATGCGTCTCAGGTAATTAGGTGACAACAAAATTAAGAATCACTGAAACTCAATTGATGTACTATGTCGTTTTAACGACTTGCCTGCATAGAGGTTGTTGGCAGCCCCAACACTAGGATCGGGTGCTGTGGTCTAATCAACCACTCATCTTTTAGTTTTAGTGCATTTTCTTTAGCCATTGCAATAGTTTTAGCAATACCAACCGCCTTATCAAGTGCAATTCCACCTTCAGATAGCAATCTCTCACGAATACTCGCCATTTTAGGTGATAAGCCACAAGTAAATATATCCCTCACCAAATCTTCACGAAGAGCCCCAAACTCACAGTTAAGGCTAAGGTTTTTTAAAACTGTCACATACTCATCTATAGTTTGTTCCGGCTGCTGTTTACATGTGAAAAACTTATGCCTCTCCATTGCTATACTAACTTTTGGTATAAAGAAGTTTTTCAATTTTGTAGTTAAAGTAGCATATGATATAGTCTCCAACTCTTCATTAAAGGAATTAAAAATTTCCAAACAACCACCACCAAGATGATGCAGCAATAGTGCGACCTTACGCCGATCTGGCTGGGTTTCCAAATTAGAAGCAGTTAAAAATATCTTGAACTGAGTGTGCCAGCATTTCCACTCTTTTGCCAAGTTTGAAGACTTATGCATTAAACCATTGATGCCCAAGGTAGTAGTATTGGTGAGAGTGACGAAATAACACTGGAAGAAATCAATTTGCTATTCATTTTATTTAGTCGTCAACGAGATTGCGACGAAAGCACATGTGTGGCGGGTGTTGTCATTTTTTTTCTGTTTCTTTGTTTAACAAAAGGGAAATGTAAAATTAATGAACGACATATTTTAGTAATACTCTTGGTGAATGTATTTATTTTAGTAATACTCTTGATGAATGTATTGATAGGTATATATATATCTATAATACAGACATATATAATTTAAATATGCGGACATCTGGATAGTATGATATATTTCGAAATAAAAAGATTCTTCGAAGTGTTTATAAATTTTCCCTCAATTAATCATTGTTCAATTTGCAATTAAAAAGTAATAAAATCTTCTAAGTTGATACTCTTATTGCAGTTACGCAATAAAAGTATATTTCTCAAACTAGAAGAGTTCAGCTTATTGCGTTTTTCTGAGCAAATATAATTCAATATAAAATGGCCTTCCTTTTTTTACAATATATAAACTTATTAAAATAGATAAACCCATTTTTAAATTCTCCTCCACCATATCTTCATCATTTTCTTTATATTGATTTACCCATTCCTTCAACTTTTCAATAAAAATTTTCTTATAAATTTTAAATTGTTTTTCTTTTTCTTCCCCCTGAAAATAATTCATGTCTTTGTGAACATCTTCAAAATGTTTTTTTAAATTATATTTCTTAGTTTTTTTAAATGTCTTATGGCAAATAAGACATTGCATGTCATCAAAAGCGTTTTGTAACATAAAATAATTTTCGACTGACATCATTAATAAATCGCAATAATTTCAATTTATGTGTTAACTCACAGCAGTCTCGATGACGATTAAAATGTAAAATAAGACACAGAAGTTCTGCAAGTGTAGTTTGTCTCTCCCACTCAACATGCTGATTTCCTATTGGTTGATTCACGATCAAACAAAAGAGCGTAAGTATACGTGTGAGTTTAATTTGCTGATATCAGCCACTACTGGGCATCTTTGCATTAAACACATTCACCACAGCAGGCTACACGAACACAATACTACAAATGCTGCTGGCTAAAATTATAGTCGTATAGTCAGCTACTGAATTATGTTGAAGACGGCAGCTACAATTGAAAAAATACATACAGCTGTTTTTGTTTACTATGTCTTTATATTTCAGTGGTGCCACTATCATTTTTTTTTTCTTTTATAAAATGGAAAAACATGCATAATTGCAGACTCTTATTCAAACTTAATTTAAGATTATCAACAAATGAATTTATTTGAAAAAAAAATTAAAATATTTTAATTTTGTTGTTTTTGTAACTAATAAACAATATAATTTTAACGGCAGATTAAACAAAAAATACATATAAAATGCTTTTAAAATAAGAAAATTTGTAGCTTCAACACACGTGGTATAGTTCGTAAAAGTTTCAGAACACTTTGGGTGCGTACGTAAATGCATAAAAACTATGTATCACTGCTGCAGTGATGCAAAATGTTGTTGTTGATGCGTGATTACCAGTTGCAGTTGTGTTGCTGATACTTTGCACAACAGCTGTACAAAGTTTGAATTTTTGAAATTTCAAAAGTTTAATAAGCAAACATTAAATAATAATAAAAATGCTTTTTACAATAAAGATGACGAATTTAATTGAAAATATTTAACCAAAAAGTAACAGTTTTCTTATAAATGACGATTACACGATTTCTTTTTTGTCAAAAGTTATTGCTTCAGAAAAGTAACTAAAGCAATAATAGCCAAAGTTTGCTGCAGAGCTGCGGCATTACTGCATAAAAACTTTTGACATATGAGTTTCTTACAAGTGATGCTTTTACGAACATTAAACTTTACTTCTGCGCAAGTGATACCCAACAACTGCATTTACGAATTTTTTAGATAAAAACTGGATCTAAGATTTTGTGGTATTAATTTCAAAAGATTTTGTTATTCGTGCTTAATTCCCAGTTTTTATCATTGATAAAAACACTTGAAATTTATTGTTGATGGGATAAGCTATTCCTATGCGCATTTCACTGGTTGCTTAGGCCAGATCATCAGGAAACTTCATCCATAAAGATTTTGGAAAAACTAAAGATATTAAACCAAATAAAACTGTTAAGCGTATAAGACATTATAGCAACAGTTCTACTTGTAACAATATCAAAGTTTAAACAAAACACATCAACAATAAACAGTGGGTTTATCTCATCTTACATTCCCCACTACAATTAGTTGAAATTCTCTCAACATTAACTGTAGTTGTAAGCAAGAATGATAAAATAAAGATTACGACATGCGCATGATTTCCCGTTATGTGACGTAGAAGGGCCATTCAAAGGGTTACCAAGAATATTTCATGTGTTAGATTCAAAATTTCTTGCGAAAAAATGTATGTATTATGTGATAGTTGGTAACCTTGTAATTGTTGAAAAAAGAAAAACGAACAAAAAAAAAAACAACAACAAATATAAACATGAAGTGTGCAGTGGGCAAATGTAAGCAAAGCAGCAGTAAAAAAACAAGTGAGAAAAAAATTAAATTTTGGATATTTTTAATGGAACTAATATATTTTTTGCCATAGATGTATCGTTTTACAAATTTCCCAAAGATGCAGGACAAAGAAAGCTTTGGGTTATGTTTTGCAATCGATGCAAACCCATAGATGTTAAAAATGATAGAATTTGTGCCTTACATTTCAAAGAGGAGGATTTTGAAAGAAATTTGATATTTGAAATGGGTAAGTCAACATATATTTAATTGTTGCAGTTCACTGCTTCATAATTATGAATAGGATTTAGCAATCGGCGTGCACCAAAGTTGAAACCGGGAGCAGTTCCGACCATTGACAGCAGTATTGAAAATGAAATTCCAACTCAATTTGTAATTCAAAATGAAATTGTTTTGTCTTTTATTGTTACATAGATAATTTTTATTAAATGGAATAAATATAAATAAAAAATATAAATAAAAAGAAAAATTAATTTTTAACTACAAAATAATTTGAAGAGACAAATTATAATTTGTCCCACTGTTGTGTTTACTCATAAACATTACAGTTCGACAGCTGCAAATTATTAGCCAATAGAAACACAGAATGTGTGACGTCACAGGGCCAACATGCGCAGAACATTTTAAAATTTTAAGCTTGTTGGCGTAATCTTTATTTTATCATTCTTGGTTGTAAGTAGGTTAAGAAAAACAAAATAAAAACAAACAACAACTTACAAAAGATGTTGTCAATTAAGTGTTTTTTATGCGGTGCACTTGCCTGTTTATTATCAAAAAGTAATTTCAATTTTTGGGAATACAACATTTTAATTTCAAAAGATTTTGTTATTCGTGCTTAATTCCCAGTTTTTATCATTGATAACAGTTTTATTTGGTTTAATATCTTTAGTTTTTCCAAAATCTTTATGGATGAAGTTTCCTGATGATCTGGCCTAAGCAACCAGTGAAATGCGCATAGGAATAGCTTATCCCATCAACAATAAATTTCAAGTGTTTTTATCAATGATAAAAACTGGGAATTAAGCACGAATAACAAAATCTTTTGAAATTAAAATTTTGTATTCCCAAAAATTGAAATTACTTTTTGATAATTTTGTGGTATTATTAGAAACTACTTCGAAATGGCTTTCACTTCATCTTTAAAAACTTCCGATTTATTAGCCCGTTAAGGGCCAATTTTAAAAATAAATATTTCTTGAAAGATTTTTCTACAAAACTTAAAATTCTGTCAATATACATATTTATTAAAACATAAAATCTATAGGGAAGAACACTTCAATCTTTTATATACCATATTATAAGTAACTTCATCATATAAAATTTTAAATTTATTAAGCTTTAAAAAATTTGATTTTGGAAAATTAGTCAATTTATTTAAAAGTTTGATTAAAAATATATATTTGTATATTTATTTGTATTTGTATAATTTATGTACTTCTTACATATTCATCCCAATTATGAATAAAAATTCCCCGGGAGTTTTCTCCCTTCTCTCATTTTTCCAATGTTAATTCAATTGTAAAAGTAGGAAAAGGGAAAAAACTCCCGGGGAATTTTTATTCATGATTGGGCTGGTTGAATTATTGTAATATGTACATAAATAATAAGTGTTCTGCAACGCCGAAAAACCGCAATTCAGAAAAACTTCATTAAGCAAATATCTTAGGGTTTAATAATTATTGTTATATCGACATGATTTAAAGATAAAGATAATTTTGTAAAAAAAAGTCAGCCACGGAGTATAAATATATAAAATTGGCTCTTAATTGGTTAATCGGTATGCCATAAACGCTATGTGGAACACACTTTAAAGGATTTTCCAATGATTCCCATATTTTAAAGATTCATTTTATACCTAAAGAGATATGGATAAAATATTTTGAAACTTTAACGACCTATAACTCCTGAACTAGAAGCGTTGGCGCGAAAAACATCTTCCTATAGAACTTCTTTCAAGGATATAAAAAAAATATATAAATAACAAATTGGTGTTGAGCCGAGTTAATATTCTTGTTTCATGCCGATTCTTTTCTGTTAAACAAAAAAAAAAATTAAGCACTTATTTTTTAAATATTTTTTTATATTAGCAGCACTTTTTCTGTTTTGTAGTGGACAAAAATAGAAATTAGTTTAATTTGACTACAACGACAAAATAAGCACAGACAACAACCTGCAGCCCTGTATCCGTGTCGTCGTGAAAATAATCATTTCCATATGCACACATGAATTCTAGTTTTGACATATTGAAGTCGGTAGCTTGCTGTCTCGAATGTGTTTAAAGCATTAAGGTTGATCGGCTGCAACGTTAATGCAAAAAATTGCCCTGCTTGTGTTGGATTAACACCACCAGCAGAAATATCTTCCTTAGTCGCCATTTTTTAATTCTCACTTTTCGATTTTTTATTTTAATTTTTTAATTTTAATTTTTTCTTTTAAGCTTTATTTTAGCTAGACCACTTCTGACACCATGTTATGTTAAGTTTCAAAAATAATCTTCTTTATTAAAAATAAAATACAAAGATGCCATGTAATACAATACATTACATTAGTTGCCAACTATAATAAAAGTATATTACACTATGGGACTGATGCTAGCACATATTGTAACAGAACCTTAATTTACTCTATCGCCCACTATAGGTTAAAGTAAAGTTTTAATAATGGAACACTTTAATAAGGCCGGTTAAAGTCTACTTTTATTTTTCGGTAAGTTGTGAAAAGGGGCCCTAATGCTTCATGGGTCTAAATAAAACACTTTTCTAGTAAACGATAAAGTCAAAGACCCTTCCGATCCCATTCCGTTTAATATGATTATATTCCACTGGGCGAAAAGCATTTATATATAAAAGATCTACCTCATAATTTAGCTCAATTTTGCACTTTGATACCATAAAACACAGCAAGACTTTAAAAGTTTTACTTGTAAGAGCTCTTCATATAAAAGGCTTAAAAACTATAGCTCATAAAGTTTTTAAAATTGACGAAATTAAGTGTAAACTTTGAATAGGAGGAGCCACTTATATAGCCTGTTGTTCTTTCCAGACCATCGGTAATATTCTGCCAAACTTTATAAAAATCGGTCCATCGGTTTACATACAAACAAACACATTTTTTTCTTTAAACATATTTTTAAACTGAAGTGCGAATAAAGTCCTTTTGATACAAAATAATTTTGGTTTCTTTCTTTCGCATTTGATTACTTTATTTTAACATTTTGGTTACAAATTTTTTTTCGTCGTGGCAACGCTGGTAAAGAATAAAAAACAAGTGAACAAGCAACTGAAGTTGTGGGGTCTTTCATAGAGGTGCATTTCGGTGCGGAAAGCTTTCTGTGTGCTATTCACTTGGGAATAGCAAGAGGCGATTCCTCTACTGAATTTCCCAAGCAGCTCACTACGCCCGGTCTTAAACCACGTACCCCCTGGTAATGTCGCTTAGACACCCGTCTGACGGCAACTAGAGTGAGAAGGCGCTCAGTTGAGTAACCTGAATGGCATGCTAATACCGATGCGTCTCAGGTAATTAGGTGACAACAAAATTAAGAATCACTGAAACTCAATTGATGTACTATGTCGTTTTAACGACTTGCCTGCATAGAGGTTGTTGGCAGCCCCAACACTAGGATCGGGTGCTGTGGTCTAATCAACCACTCATCTTTTAGTTTTAGTGCATTTTCTTTAGCCATTGCAATAGTTTTAGCAATACCAACCGCCTTATCAAGTGCAATTCCACCTTCAGATAGCAATCTCTCACGAATACTCGCCATTTTAGGTGATAAGCCACAAGTAAATATATCCCTCACCAAATCTTCACGAAGAGCCCCAAACTCACAGTTAAGGCTAAGGTTTTTTAAAACTGTCACATACTCATCTATAGTTTGTTCCGGCTGCTGTTTACATGTGAAAAACTTATGCCTCTCCATTGCTATACTAACTTTTGGTATAAAGAAGTTTTTCAATTTTGTAGTTAAAGTAGCATATGATATAGTCTCCAACTCTTCATTAAAGGAATTAAAAATTTCCAAACAACCACCACCAAGATGATGCAGCAATAGTGCGACCTTACGCCGATCTGGCTGGGTTTCCAAATTAGAAGCAGTTAAAAATATCTTGAACTGAGTGTGCCAGCATTTCCACTCTTTTGCCAAGTTTGAAGACTTATGCATTAAACCATTGATGCCCAAGGTAGTAGTATTGGTGAGAGTGACGAAATAACACTGGAAGAAATCAATTTGCTATTCATTTTATTTAGTCGTCAACGAGAATGCGACGAAAGCACATGTGTGGCGGGTGTTGTCATTTTTTTTCTGTTTCTTTGTTTAACAAAAGGGAAATGTAAAATTAATGAACGACATATTTTAGTAATACTCTTGGTGAATGTATTTATTTTAGTAATACTCTTGATGAATGTATTGATAGGTATATATATATCTATAATACAGACATATATAATTTAAATATGCGGACATCTGGATAGTATGATATATTTCGAAATAAAAAGATTCTTCGAAGTGTTTATAAATTTTCCCTCAATTAATCATTGTTCAATTTGCAATTAAAAAGTAATAAAATCTTCTAAGTTGATACTCTTATTGCAGTTACGCAATAAAAGTATATTTCTCAAACTAGAAGAGTTCAGCTTATTGCGTTTTTCTGAGCAAATATAATTCAATATAAAATGGCCTTCCTTTTTTTACAATATATAAACTTATTAAAATAGATAAACCCATTTTTAAATTCTCCTCCACCATATCTTCATCATTTTCTTTATATTGATTTACCCATTCCTTCAACTTTTCAATAAAAATTTTCTTATAAATTTTAAATTGTTTTTCTTTTTCTTCCCCCTGAAAATAATTCATGTCTTTGTGAACATCTTCAAAATGTTTTTTTAAATTATATTTCTTAGTTTTTTTAAATGTCTTATGGCAAATAAGACATTGCATGTCATCAAAAGCGTTTTGTAACATAAAATAATTTTCGACTGACATCATTAATAAATCGCAATAATTTCAATTTATGTGTTAACTCACAGCAGTCTCGATGACGATTAAAATGTAAAATAAGACACAGAAGTTCTGCAAGTGTAGTTTGTCTCTCCCACTCAACATGCTGATTTCCTATTGGTTGATTCACGATCAAACAAAAGAGCGTAAGTATACGTGTGAGTTTAATTTGCTGATATCAGCCACTACTGGGCATCTTTGCATTAAACACATTCACCACAGCAGGCTACACGAACACAATACTACAAATGCTGCTGGCTAAAATTATAGTCGTATAGTCAGCTACTGAATTATGTTGAAGACGGCAGCTACAATTGAAAAAATACATACAGCTGTTTTTGTTTACTATGTCTTTATATTTCAGTGGTGCCACTATCATTTTTTTTTTCTTTTATAAAATGGAAAAACATGCATAATTGCAGACTCTTATTCAAACTTAATTTAAGATTATCAACAAATGAATTTATTTGAAAAAAAAATTAAAATATTTTAATTTTGTTGTTTTTGTAACTAATAAACAATATAATTTTAACGGCAGATTAAACAAAAAATACATATAAAATGCTTTTAAAATAAGAAAATTTGTAGCTTCAACACACGTGGTATAGTTCGTAAAAGTTTCAGAACACTTTGGGTGCGTACGTAAATGCATAAAAACTATGTATCACTGCTGCAGTGATGCAAAATGTTGTTGTTGATGCGTGATTACCAGTTGCAGTTGTGTTGCTGATACTTTGCACAACAGCTGTACAAAGTTTGAATTTTTGAAATTTCAAAAGTTTAATAAGCAAACATTAAATAATAATAAAAATGCTTTTTACAATAAAGATGACGAATTTAATTGAAAATATTTAACCAAAAAGTAACAGTTTTCTTATAAATGATGATTACACGATTTCTTTTTTGTCAAAAGTTATTGCTTCAGAAAAGTAACTAAAGCAATAATAGCCAAAGTTTGCTGCAGAGCTGCGGCATTACTGCATAAAAACTTTTGACATATGAGTTTCTTACAAGTGATGCTTTTACGAACATTAAACTTTACTTCTGCGCAAGTGATACCCAACAACTGCATTTACGAACTTTTTAGATAAAAACTGGATCTAAGATTTTGTGGTATTATTAGAAACTACTTCGAAATGGCTTTCACTTCATCTTTAAAAACTTCCGATTTATTAGCCCGTTAAGGGCCAATTTTAAAAATAAATATTTCTTGAAAGATTTTTCTACAAAACTTAAAATTCTGTCAATATACATATTTATTAAAACATAAAATCTATAGGGAAGAACACTTCAATCTTTTATATACCATATTATAAGTAACTTCATCATATAAAATTTTAAATTTATTAAGCTTTAAAAAATTTGATTTTGGAAAATTAGTCAATTTATTTAAAAGTTTGATTAAAAATATATATTTGGTAATAATTTATGTACTTCTTACATATTCATCCCAATTATTAATAAAAATTCCCCGGGAGTTTTCTCCCTTCTCTCATTTTTCCAATGTTAATTCAATTGTAAAAGTAGGAAAAGGGAAAAAACTCCCGGGGAATTTTTATTCATGATTGGGCTGGTTGAATTATTGTAATATGTACATAAATAATAAGTGTTCTGCAACGCCGAAAAACCGCAATTCAGAAAAACTTCATTAAGCAAATATCTTAGGGTTTAATAATTATTGTTATATCGACATGATTTAAAGATAAAGACAATTTTGTAAAAAAAAGTCAGCCACGGAGTATAAATATATAAAATTGGCTCTTAATTGGTTAATCGGTATGCCATAAACGCTATGTGGAACACACTTTAAAGGATTTTCCAATGATTCCCATATTTTAAAGATTAATTTTATACCTAAAGAGATATGGATAAAATATTTTGAAACTTTAACGACCTATAACTCCTGAACTAGAAGCGTTGGCGCGAAAAACATCTTCCTATAGAACTTCTTTCAAGGATATAAAAAAAATATATAAATAACAAATTGGTGTTGAGCCGAGTTAATATTCTTGTTTCATGCCGATTCTTTTCTGTTAAACAAAAAAAAAAATTAAGCACTTATTTTTTAAATATTTTTTTATATTAGCAGCACTTTTTCTGTTTTGTAGTGGACAAAAATAGAAATTAGTTTAATTTGACTACAACGACAAAATAAGCACAGACAACAACCTGCAGCCCTGTATCCGTGTCGTCGTGAAAATAATCATTTCCATATGCACACATGAATTCTAGTTTTGACATATTGAAGTCGGTAGCTTGCTGTCTCGAATGTGTTTAAAGCATTAAGGTTGATCGGCTGCAACGTTAATGCAAAAAATTGCCCTGCTTGTGTTGGATTAACACCACCAGCAGAAATATCTTCCTTAGTCGCCATTTTTTAATTCTCACTTTTCGATTTTTTATTTTAATTTTTTAATTTTAATTTTTTCTTTTAAGCTTTATTTTAGCTAGACCACTTCTGACACCATGTTATGTTAAGTTTCAAAAATAATCTTCTTTATTAAAAATAAAATACAAAGATGCCATGTAATACAATACATTACATTAGTTGCCAACTATAATAAAAGTATATTACACTATGGGACTGATGCTAGCACATATTGTAACAGAACCTTAATTTACTCTATCGCCCACTATAGGTTAAAGTAAAGTTTTAATAATGGAACACTTTAATAAGGCCGGTTAAAGTCTACTTTTATTTTTCGGTAAGTTGTGAAAAGGGGCCCTAATGCTTCATGGGTCTAAATAAAACACTTTTCTAGTAAACGATAAAGTCAAAGACCCTTCCGATCCCATTCCGTTTAATATGATTATATTCCACTGGGCGAAAAGCATTTATATATAAAAGATCTACCTCATAATTTAGCTCAATTTTGCACTTTGATACCATAAAACACAGCAAGACTTTAAAAGTTTTACTTGTAAGAGCTCTTCATATAAAAGGCTTAAAAACTATAGCTCATAAAGTTTTTAAAATTGACGAAATTAAGTGTAAACTTTGAATAGGAGGAGCCACTTATATAGCCTGTTGTTCTTTCCAGACCATCGGTAATATTCTGCCAAACTTTATAAAAATCGGTCCATCGGTTTACATACAAACAAACACATTTTTTTCTTTAAACATATTTTTAAACTGAAGTGCGAATAAAGTCCTTTTGATACAAAATAATTTTGGTTTCTTTCTTTCGCATTTGATTACTTTATTTTAACATTTTGGTTACAAATTTTTTTTCGTCGTGGCAACGCTGGTAAAGAATAAAAAACAAGTGAACAAGCAACTGAAGTTGTGGGGTCTTTCATAGAGGTGCATTTCGGTGCGGAAAGCTTTCTGTGTGCTATTCACTTGGGAATAGCAAGAGGCGATTCCTCTACTGAATTTCCCAAGCAGCTCACTACGCCCGGTCTTAAACCACGTACCCCCTGGTAATGTCGCTTAGACACCCGTCTGACGGCAACTAGAGTGAGAAGGCGCTCAGTTGAGTAACCTGAATGGCATGCTAATACCGATGCGTCTCAGGTAATTAGGTGACAACAAAATTAAGAATCACTGAAACTCAATTGATGTACTATGTCGTTTTAACGACTTGCCTGCATAGAGGTTGTTGGCAGCCCCAACACTAGGATCGGGTGCTGTGGTCTAATCAACCACTCATCTTTTAGTTTTAGTGCATTTTCTTTAGCCATTGCAATAGTTTTAGCAATACCAACCGCCTTATCAAGTGCAATTCCACCTTCAGATAGCAATCTCTCACGAATACTCGCCATTTTAGGTGATAAGCCACAAGTAAATATATCCCTCACCAAATCTTCACGAAGAGCCCCAAACTCACAGTTAAGGCTAAGGTTTTTTAAAACTGTCACATACTCATCTATAGTTTGTTCCGGCTGCTGTTTACATGTGAAAAACTTATGCCTCTCCATTGCTATACTAACTTTTGGTATAAAGAAGTTTTTCAATTTTGTAGTTAAAGTAGCATATGATATAGTCTCCAACTCTTCATTAAAGGAATTAAAAATTTCCAAACAACCACCACCAAGATGATGCAGCAATAGTGCGACCTTACGCCGATCTGGCTGGGTTTCCAAATTAGAAGCAGTTAAAAATATCTTGAACTGAGTGTGCCAGCATTTCCACTCTTTTGCCAAGTTTGAAGACTTATGCATTAAACCATTGATGCCCAAGGTAGTAGTATTGGTGAGAGTGACGAAATAACACTGGAAGAAATCAATTTGCTATTCATTTT
Source organism: Pollenia griseotomentosa (assembly GCA_963931875.1). Lineage (NCBI taxonomy): Eukaryota > Metazoa > Arthropoda > Insecta > Diptera > Polleniidae > Pollenia > Pollenia griseotomentosa. The sequence goes on along the minus strand of OZ007560.1, from coordinate 166,070,789 downwards.
ATTTAGTCGTCAACGAGATTGCGACGAAAGCACATGTGTGGCGGGTGTTGTCATTTTTTTTCTGTTTCTTTGTTTAACAAAAGGGAAATGTAAAATTAATGAACGACATATTTTAGTAATACTCTTGGTGAATGTATTTATTTTAGTAATACTCTTGATGAATGTATTGATAGGTATATATATATCTATAATACAGACATATATAATTTAAATATGCGGACATCTGGATAGTATGATATATTTCGAAATAAAAAGATTCTTCGAAGTGTTTATAAATTTTCCCTCAATTAATCATTGTTCAATTTGCAATTAAAAAGTAATAAAATCTTCTAAGTTGATACTCTTATTGCAGTTACGCAATAAAAGTATATTTCTCAAACTAGAAGAGTTCAGCTTATTGCGTTTTTCTGAGCAAATATAATTCAATATAAAATGGCCTTCCTTTTTTTACAATATATAAACTTATTAAAATAGATAAACCCATTTTTAAATTCTCCTCCACCATATCTTCATCATTTTCTTTATATTGATTTACCCATTCCTTCAACTTTTCAATAAAAATTTTCTTATAAATTTTAAATTGTTTTTCTTTTTCTTCCCCCTGAAAATAATTCATGTCTTTGTGAACATCTTCAAAATGTTTTTTTAAATTATATTTCTTAGTTTTTTTAAATGTCTTATGGCAAATAAGACATTGCATGTCATCAAAAGCGTTTTGTAACATAAAATAATTTTCGACTGACATCATTAATAAATCGCAATAATTTCAATTTATGTGTTAACTCACAGCAGTCTCGATGACGATTAAAATGTAAAATAAGACACAGAAGTTCTGCAAGTGTAGTTTGTCTCTCCCACTCAACATGCTGATTTCCTATTGGTTGATTCACGATCAAACAAAAGAGCGTAAGTATACGTGTGAGTTTAATTTGCTGATATCAGCCACTACTGGGCATCTTTGCATTAAACACATTCACCACAGCAGGCTACACGAACACAATACTACAAATGCTGCTGGCTAAAATTATAGTCGTATAGTCAGCTACTGAATTATGTTGAAGACGGCAGCTACAATTGAAAAAATACATACAGCTGTTTTTGTTTACTATGTCTTTATATTTCAGTGGTGCCACTATCATTTTTTTTTTCTTTTATAAAATGGAAAAACATGCATAATTGCAGACTCTTATTCAAACTTAATTTAAGATTATCAACAAATGAATTTATTTGAAAAAAAAATTAAAATATTTTAATTTTGTTGTTTTTGTAACTAATAAACAATATAATTTTAACGGCAGATTAAACAAAAAATACATATAAAATGCTTTTAAAATAAGAAAATTTGTAGCTTCAACACACGTGGTATAGTTCGTAAAAGTTTCAGAACACTTTGGGTGCGTACGTAAATGCATAAAAACTATGTATCACTGCTGCAGTGATGCAAAATGTTGTTGTTGATGCGTGATTACCAGTTGCAGTTGTGTTGCTGATACTTTGCACAACAGCTGTACAAAGTTTGAATTTTTGAAATTTCAAAAGTTTAATAAGCAAACATTAAATAATAATAAAAATGCTTTTTACAATAAAGATGACGAATTTAATTGAAAATATTTAACCAAAAAGTAACAGTTTTCTTATAAATGACGATTACACGATTTCTTTTTTGTCAAAAGTTATTGCTTCAGAAAAGTAACTAAAGCAATAATAGCCAAAGTTTGCTGCAGAGCTGCGGCATTACTGCATAAAAACTTTTGACATATGAGTTTCTTACAAGTGATGCTTTTACGAACATTAAACTTTACTTCTGCGCAAGTGATACCCAACAACTGCATTTACGAATTTTTTAGATAAAAACTGGATCTAAGATTTTGTGGTATTAATTTCAAAAGATTTTGTTATTCGTGCTTAATTCCCAGTTTTTATCATTGATAAAAACACTTGAAATTTATTGTTGATGGGATAAGCTATTCCTATGCGCATTTCACTGGTTGCTTAGGCCAGATCATCAGGAAACTTCATCCATAAAGATTTTGGAAAAACTAAAGATATTAAACCAAATAAAACTGTTAAGCGTATAAGACATTATAGCAACAGTTCTACTTGTAACAATATCAAAGTTTAAACAAAACACATCAACAATAAACAGTGGGTTTATCTCATCTTACATTCCCCACTACAATTAGTTGAAATTCTCTCAACATTAACTGTAGTTGTAAGCAAGAATGATAAAATAAAGATTACGACATGCGCATGATTTCCCGTTATGTGACGTAGAAGGGCCATTCAAAGGGTTACCAAGAATATTTCATGTGTTAGATTCAAAATTTCTTGCGAAAAAATGTATGTATTATGTGATAGTTGGTAACCTTGTAATTGTTGAAAAAAGAAAAACGAACAAAAAAAAAAACAACAACAAATATAAACATGAAGTGTGCAGTGGGCAAATGTAAGCAAAGCAGCAGTAAAAAAACAAGTGAGAAAAAAATTAAATTTTGGATATTTTTAATGGAACTAATATATTTTTTGCCATAGATGTATCGTTTTACAAATTTCCCAAAGATGCAGGACAAAGAAAGCTTTGGGTTATGTTTTGCAATCGATGCAAACCCATAGATGTTAAAAATGATAGAATTTGTGCCTTACATTTCAAAGAGGAGGATTTTGAAAGAAATTTGATATTTGAAATGGGTAAGTCAACATATATTTAATTGTTGCAGTTCACTGCTTCATAATTATGAATAGGATTTAGCAATCGGCGTGCACCAAAGTTGAAACCGGGAGCAGTTCCGACCATTGACAGCAGTATTGAAAATGAAATTCCAACTCAATTTGTAATTCAAAATGAAATTGTTTTGTCTTTTATTGTTACATAGATAATTTTTATTAAATGGAATAAATATAAATAAAAAATATAAATAAAAAGAAAAATTAATTTTTAACTACAAAATAATTTGAAGAGACAAATTATAATTTGTCCCACTGTTGTGTTTACTCATAAACATTACAGTTCGACAGCTGCAAATTATTAGCCAATAGAAACACAGAATGTGTGACGTCACAGGGCCAACATGCGCAGAACATTTTAAAATTTTAAGCTTGTTGGCGTAATCTTTATTTTATCATTCTTGGTTGTAAGTAGGTTAAGAAAAACAAAATAAAAACAAACAACAACTTACAAAAGATGTTGTCAATTAAGTGTTTTTTATGCGGTGCACTTGCCTGTTTATTATCAAAAAGTAATTTCAATTTTTGGGAATACAACATTTTAATTTCAAAAGATTTTGTTATTCGTGCTTAATTCCCAGTTTTTATCATTGATAACAGTTTTATTTGGTTTAATATCTTTAGTTTTTCCAAAATCTTTATGGATGAAGTTTCCTGATGATCTGGCCTAAGCAACCAGTGAAATGCGCATAGGAATAGCTTATCCCATCAACAATAAATTTCAAGTGTTTTTATCAATGATAAAAACTGGGAATTAAGCACGAATAACAAAATCTTTTGAAATTAAAATTTTGTATTCCCAAAAATTGAAATTACTTTTTGATAATTTTGTGGTATTATTAGAAACTACTTCGAAATGGCTTTCACTTCATCTTTAAAAACTTCCGATTTATTAGCCCGTTAAGGGCCAATTTTAAAAATAAATATTTCTTGAAAGATTTTTCTACAAAACTTAAAATTCTGTCAATATACATATTTATTAAAACATAAAATCTATAGGGAAGAACACTTCAATCTTTTATATACCATATTATAAGTAACTTCATCATATAAAATTTTAAATTTATTAAGCTTTAAAAAATTTGATTTTGGAAAATTAGTCAATTTATTTAAAAGTTTGATTAAAAATATATATTTGTATATTTATTTGTATTTGTATAATTTATGTACTTCTTACATATTCATCCCAATTATGAATAAAAATTCCCCGGGAGTTTTCTCCCTTCTCTCATTTTTCCAATGTTAATTCAATTGTAAAAGTAGGAAAAGGGAAAAAACTCCCGGGGAATTTTTATTCATGATTGGGCTGGTTGAATTATTGTAATATGTACATAAATAATAAGTGTTCTGCAACGCCGAAAAACCGCAATTCAGAAAAACTTCATTAAGCAAATATCTTAGGGTTTAATAATTATTGTTATATCGACATGATTTAAAGATAAAGATAATTTTGTAAAAAAAAGTCAGCCACGGAGTATAAATATATAAAATTGGCTCTTAATTGGTTAATCGGTATGCCATAAACGCTATGTGGAACACACTTTAAAGGATTTTCCAATGATTCCCATATTTTAAAGATTCATTTTATACCTAAAGAGATATGGATAAAATATTTTGAAACTTTAACGACCTATAACTCCTGAACTAGAAGCGTTGGCGCGAAAAACATCTTCCTATAGAACTTCTTTCAAGGATATAAAAAAAATATATAAATAACAAATTGGTGTTGAGCCGAGTTAATATTCTTGTTTCATGCCGATTCTTTTCTGTTAAACAAAAAAAAAAATTAAGCACTTATTTTTTAAATATTTTTTTATATTAGCAGCACTTTTTCTGTTTTGTAGTGGACAAAAATAGAAATTAGTTTAATTTGACTACAACGACAAAATAAGCACAGACAACAACCTGCAGCCCTGTATCCGTGTCGTCGTGAAAATAATCATTTCCATATGCACACATGAATTCTAGTTTTGACATATTGAAGTCGGTAGCTTGCTGTCTCGAATGTGTTTAAAGCATTAAGGTTGATCGGCTGCAACGTTAATGCAAAAAATTGCCCTGCTTGTGTTGGATTAACACCACCAGCAGAAATATCTTCCTTAGTCGCCATTTTTTAATTCTCACTTTTCGATTTTTTATTTTAATTTTTTAATTTTAATTTTTTCTTTTAAGCTTTATTTTAGCTAGACCACTTCTGACACCATGTTATGTTAAGTTTCAAAAATAATCTTCTTTATTAAAAATAAAATACAAAGATGCCATGTAATACAATACATTACATTAGTTGCCAACTATAATAAAAGTATATTACACTATGGGACTGATGCTAGCACATATTGTAACAGAACCTTAATTTACTCTATCGCCCACTATAGGTTAAAGTAAAGTTTTAATAATGGAACACTTTAATAAGGCCGGTTAAAGTCTACTTTTATTTTTCGGTAAGTTGTGAAAAGGGGCCCTAATGCTTCATGGGTCTAAATAAAACACTTTTCTAGTAAACGATAAAGTCAAAGACCCTTCCGATCCCATTCCGTTTAATATGATTATATTCCACTGGGCGAAAAGCATTTATATATAAAAGATCTACCTCATAATTTAGCTCAATTTTGCACTTTGATACCATAAAACACAGCAAGACTTTAAAAGTTTTACTTGTAAGAGCTCTTCATATAAAAGGCTTAAAAACTATAGCTCATAAAGTTTTTAAAATTGACGAAATTGCGAATAAAGTCCTTTTGATACAAAATAATTTTGGTTTCTTTCTTTCGCATTTGATTACTTTATTTTAACATTTTGGTTACAAATTTTTTTTCGTCGTGGCAACGCTGGTAAAGAATAAAAAACAAGTGAACAAGCAACTGAAGTTGTGGGGTCTTTCATAGAGGTGCATTTCGGTGCGGAAAGCTTTCTGTGTGCTATTCACTTGGGAATAGCAAGAGGCGATTCCTCTACTGAATTTCCCAAGCAGCTCACTACGCCCGGTCTTAAACCACGTACCCCCTGGTAATGTCGCTTAGACACCCGTCTGACGGCAACTAGAGTGAGAAGGCGCTCAGTTGAGTAACCTGAATGGCATGCTAATACCGATGCGTCTCAGGTAATTAGGTGACAACAAAATTAAGAATCACTGAAACTCAATTGATGTACTATGTCGTTTTAACGACTTGCCTGCATAGAGGTTGTTGGCAGCCCCAACACTAGGATCGGGTGCTGTGGTCTAATCAACCACTCATCTTTTAGTTTTAGTGCATTTTCTTTAGCCATTGCAATAGTTTTAGCAATACCAACCGCCTTATCAAGTGCAATTCCACCTTCAGATAGCAATCTCTCACGAATACTCGCCATTTTAGGTGATAAGCCACAAGTAAATATATCCCTCACCAAATCTTCACGAAGAGCCCCAAACTCACAGTTAAGGCTAAGGTTTTTTAAAACTGTCACATACTCATCTATAGTTTGTTCCGGCTGCTGTTTACATGTGAAAAACTTATGCCTCTCCATTGCTATACTAACTTTTGGTATAAAGAAGTTTTTCAATTTTGTAGTTAAAGTAGCATATGATATAGTCTCCAACTCTTCATTAAAGGAATTAAAAATTTCCAAACAACCACCACCAAGATGATGCAGCAATAGTGCGACCTTACGCCGATCTGGCTGGGTTTCCAAATTAGAAGCAGTTAAAAATATCTTGAACTGAGTGTGCCAGCATTTCCACTCTTTTGCCAAGTTTGAAGACTTATGCATTAAACCATTGATGCCCAAGGTAGTAGTATTGGTGAGAGTGACGAAATAACACTGGAAGAAATCAATTTGCTATTCATTTTATTTAGTCGTCAACGAGATTGCGACGAAAGCACATGTGTGGCGGGTGTTGTCATTTTTTTTCTGTTTCTTTGTTTAACAAAAGGGAAATGTAAAATTAATGAACGACATATTTTAGTAATACTCTTGGTGAATGTATTTATTTTAGTAATACTCTTGATGAATGTATTGATAGGTATATATATATCTATAATACAGACATATATAATTTAAATATGCGGACATCTGGATAGTATGATATATTTCGAAATAAAAAGATTCTTCGAAGTGTTTATAAATTTTCCCTCAATTAATCATTGTTCAATTTGCAATTAAAAAGTAATAAAATCTTCTAAGTTGATACTCTTATTGCAGTTACGCAATAAAAGTATATTTCTCAAACTAGAAGAGTTCAGCTTATTGCGTTTTTCTGAGCAAATATAATTCAATATAAAATGGCCTTCCTTTTTTTACAATATATAAACTTATTAAAATAGATAAACCCATTTTTAAATTCTCCTCCACCATATCTTCATCATTTTCTTTATATTGATTTACCCATTCCTTCAACTTTTCAATAAAAATTTTCTTATAAATTTTAAATTGTTTTTCTTTTTCTTCCCCCTGAAAATAATTCATGTCTTTGTGAACATCTTCAAAATGTTTTTTTAAATTATATTTCTTAGTTTTTTTAAATGTCTTATGGCAAATAAGACATTGCATGTCATCAAAAGCGTTTTGTAACATAAAATAATTTTCGACTGACATCATTAATAAATCGCAATAATTTCAATTTATGTGTTAACTCACAGCAGTCTCGATGACGATTAAAATGTAAAATAAGACACAGAAGTTCTGCAAGTGTAGTTTGTCTCTCCCACTCAACATGCTGATTTCCTATTGGTTGATTCACGATCAAACAAAAGAGCGTAAGTATACGTGTGAGTTTAATTTGCTGATATCAGCCACTACTGGGCATCTTTGCATTAAACACATTCACCACAGCAGGCTACACGAACACAATACTACAAATGCTGCTGGCTAAAATTATAGTCGTATAGTCAGCTACTGAATTATGTTGAAGACGGCAGCTACAATTGAAAAAATACATACAGCTGTTTTTGTTTACTATGTCTTTATATTTCAGTGGTGCCACTATCATTTTTTTTTTCTTTTATAAAATGGAAAAACATGCATAATTGCAGACTCTTATTCAAACTTAATTTAAGATTATCAACAAATGAATTTATTTGAAAAAAAAATTAAAATATTTTAATTTTGTTGTTTTTGTAACTAATAAACAATATAATTTTAACGGCAGATTAAACAAAAAATACATATAAAATGCTTTTAAAATAAGAAAATTTGTAGCTTCAACACACGTGGTATAGTTCGTAAAAGTTTCAGAACACTTTGGGTGCGTACGTAAATGCATAAAAACTATGTATCACTGCTGCAGTGATGCAAAATGTTGTTGTTGATGCGTGATTACCAGTTGCAGTTGTGTTGCTGATACTTTGCACAACAGCTGTACAAAGTTTGAATTTTTGAAATTTCAAAAGTTTAATAAGCAAACATTAAATAATAATAAAAATGCTTTTTACAATAAAGATGACGAATTTAATTGAAAATATTTAACCAAAAAGTAACAGTTTTCTTATAAATGATGATTACACGATTTCTTTTTTGTCAAAAGTTATTGCTTCAGAAAAGTAACTAAAGCAATAATAGCCAAAGTTTGCTGCAGAGCTGCGGCATTACTGCATAAAAACTTTTGACATATGAGTTTCTTACAAGTGATGCTTTTACGAACATTAAACTTTACTTCTGCGCAAGTGATACCCAACAACTGCATTTACGAACTTTTTAGATAAAAACTGGATCTAAGATTTTGTGGTATTATTAGAAACTACTTCGAAATGGCTTTCACTTCATCTTTAAAAACTTCCGATTTATTAGCCCGTTAAGGGCCAATTTTAAAAATAAATATTTCTTGAAAGATTTTTCTACAAAACTTAAAATTCTGTCAATATACATATTTATTAAAACATAAAATCTATAGGGAAGAACACTTCAATCTTTTATATACCATATTATAAGTAACTTCATCATATAAAATTTTAAATTTATTAAGCTTTAAAAAATTTGATTTTGGAAAATTAGTCAATTTATTTAAAAGTTTGATTAAAAATATATATTTGGTAATAATTTATGTACTTCTTACATATTCATCCCAATTATTAATAAAAATTCCCCGGGAGTTTTCTCCCTTCTCTCATTTTTCCAATGTTAATTCAATTGTAAAAGTAGGAAAAGGGAAAAAACTCCCGGGGAATTTTTATTCATGATTGGGCTGGTTGAATTATTGTAATATGTACATAAATAATAAGTGTTCTGCAACGCCGAAAAACCGCAATTCAGAAAAACTTCATTAAGCAAATATCTTAGGGTTTAATAATTATTGTTATATCGACATGATTTAAAGATAAAGACAATTTTGTAAAAAAAAGTCAGCCACGGAGTATAAATATATAAAATTGGCTCTTAATTGGTTAATCGGTATGCCATAAACGCTATGTGGAACACACTTTAAAGGATTTTCCAATGATTCCCATATTTTAAAGATTAATTTTATACCTAAAGAGATATGGATAAAATATTTTGAAACTTTAACGACCTATAACTCCTGAACTAGAAGCGTTGGCGCGAAAAACATCTTCCTATAGAACTTCTTTCAAGGATATAAAAAAAATATATAAATAACAAATTGGTGTTGAGCCGAGTTAATATTCTTGTTTCATGCCGATTCTTTTCTGTTAAACAAAAAAAAAAATTAAGCACTTATTTTTTAAATATTTTTTTATATTAGCAGCACTTTTTCTGTTTTGTAGTGGACAAAAATAGAAATTAGTTTAATTTGACTACAACGACAAAATAAGCACAGACAACAACCTGCAGCCCTGTATCCGTGTCGTCGTGAAAATAATCATTTCCATATGCACACATGAATTCTAGTTTTGACATATTGAAGTCGGTAGCTTGCTGTCTCGAATGTGTTTAAAGCATTAAGGTTGATCGGCTGCAACGTTAATGCAAAAAATTGCCCTGCTTGTGTTGGATTAACACCACCAGCAGAAATATCTTCCTTAGTCGCCATTTTTTAATTCTCACTTTTCGATTTTTTATTTTAATTTTTTAATTTTAATTTTTTCTTTTAAGCTTTATTTTAGCTAGACCACTTCTGACACCATGTTATGTTAAGTTTCAAAAATAATCTTCTTTATTAAAAATAAAATACAAAGATGCCATGTAATACAATACATTACATTAGTTGCCAACTATAATAAAAGTATATTACACTATGGGACTGATGCTAGCACATATTGTAACAGAACCTTAATTTACTCTATCGCCCACTATAGGTTAAAGTAAAGTTTTAATAATGGAACACTTTAATAAGGCCGGTTAAAGTCTACTTTTATTTTTCGGTAAGTTGTGAAAAGGGGCCCTAATGCTTCATGGGTCTAAATAAAACACTTTTCTAGTAAACGATAAAGTCAAAGACCCTTCCGATCCCATTCCGTTTAATATGATTATATTCCACTGGGCGAAAAGCATTTATATATAAAAGATCTACCTCATAATTTAGCTCAATTTTGCACTTTGATACCATAAAACACAGCAAGACTTTAAAAGTTTTACTTGTAAGAGCTCTTCATATAAAAGGCTTAAAAACTATAGCTCATAAAGTTTTTAAAATTGACGAAATTAAGTGTAAACTTTGAATAGGAGGAGCCACTTATATAGCCTGTTGTTCTTTCCAGACCATCGGTAATATTCTGCCAAACTTTATAAAAATCGGTCCATCGGTTTACATACAAACAAACACATTTTTTTCTTTAAACATATTTTTAAACTGAAGTGCGAATAAAGTCCTTTTGATACAAAATAATTTTGGTTTCTTTCTTTCGCATTTGATTACTTTATTTTAACATTTTGGTTACAAATTTTTTTTCGTCGTGGCAACGCTGGTAAAGAATAAAAAACAAGTGAACAAGCAACTGAAGTTGTGGGGTCTTTCATAGAGGTGCATTTCGGTGCGGAAAGCTTTCTGTGTGCTATTCACTTGGGAATAGCAAGAGGCGATTCCTCTACTGAATTTCCCAAGCAGCTCACTACGCCCGGTCTTAAACCACGTACCCCCTGGTAATGTCGCTTAGACACCCGTCTGACGGCAACTAGAGTGAGAAGGCGCTCAGTTGAGTAACCTGAATGGCATGCTAATACCGATGCGTCTCAGGTAATTAGGTGACAACAAAATTAAGAATCACTGAAACTCAATTGATGTACTATGTCGTTTTAACGACTTGCCTGCCTAGAGGTTGTTGGCAGCCCCAACACTAGGATCGGGTGCTGTGGTCTAATCAACCACTCATCTTAAATAACATAGATTAACGAAACTACACAAAAATAAACGAATCGGAATTAACGGCACAACCAATTGGCTATCGAATAAGGACAAGTGTCGGAACATGGAACGTCAGGACCCTAGCAGAATCATCCCGCCTTGCGCAAGTGTGTTGAGTAATGGATAACTATAACCTTAGTATCTTAGGACTTTCAGAAGTAACATGGAAGGGCCATGGTGAGATCCGTACGGCATCTGGCCACTACTTCATTTACAGCGGCAACAACAACAGCCATACTCACGGCGTCGGAATATTGCTGACACTCAACATGAAAAGAGCTTTGTTAGAATACAAACCCATCTCTGACAGACTACTTATGGCCCGATTTAAAACGAAATATCGTAACATTGTTATCTTTCAATGTTACGCTCCAACCGAAAACGATGATGATGAAACAAAAAATTAATTTTATGAACAACTGGATATGGAAATTGCACGATCAAGAAAAAGTGACATTAAGATAATTTTAGGCGATCTTAATGCTAAAGTTGGCTGTGATAACACCAACTTGCGGTTTATTATGGGAAACCAAGGTCTGGAGGCATCCCGCAACAACAATGGCGAGCGTCTCGTAGATCTATGCACTTCACACCAACTATTTATTGGAGGAACAAAATTTCCACATCGTGACATCCATAAATATACGTGGCAATCACCGGATAGTGACACGCAACCAAATAGATCACTTCATAATTAGTAGAAAATTTCTTAGATGTCTTATGGACGTAAGGACTGCCAGAGGAGCTGACATTTACAGTGACCATATACTCCTAATTGGCGAAGTAAAGTTGAGGCCAAAAGCATTCTACCACCACAAAGTATCCAGTTGCAAATTCAACGTCCACCGTTTGCAGGATCCCACAACAGCTGCATCATTCTCTAACCAGATATGTGCCAAACTTGATCGTTACCCTACATAGAATTGGTCAGATATCGTAACGGCATGTCGTGAAACTGCGAAAAATGTCCTTGGCTGCAGTAAACATCATATAAAGCCATGGATAAGTAATACTACATGGAGCGCAATTGAGGAGAGAGGAAAGCTGTATATAAAACTTCAAACAGCTAATGGTTCAACAGAGATACACTCTGCTCAAGCGAACTACAACAACTCTGAAAAAATTGTAAAGAAATAGAAACTCTAGGGCAGTTTACAGTGCAATCAGGCAACTTAGCGGCGAGATAATGATAACGGTATCCCATATTAAAGACTCCAGCGGAAGACCACTCGCTACAACAGATGAACAACTACAAAGGTGGAAAGAGTTCTTTGAATTTCCCATAGCGCCACCCAACAACCTTGTACCAATTGATGCTCGACTACGTCAAAACCTTAGAAGGGATATACAAACAACAGCACCACGTCGTGAGGAGGTTGCAAGTGCCATTGCAAAACTGAAACACAATAAAGCATCGGGACTAGACAACCTTCCAGCAGAGCTGTTTAAATATACCCCTGCATTGTCTGATTGGTCTGCAGGCATTGTTCCACTGGACTAGAAGGAAGGTGTCATCGTCACTATCCCCAAGAAGGGAGGCCTGAGCGAGTGTAAAAACTGGCGAGGCATAACGCTTCTTAATACCATACAAAAGATAATAGCATTCATTATCCTTGATCGCATTTCCCCTGCTGTGGAAGCTAGTCTACGTAAAAAACAAGCTGGTTTTAGAAGAAACCGATCGTGTCTGGATCATATGAACTCATTACGTATTATCGTAGAGCAATCAATGGAGTGGACTAAGCCTCTGTTTCTAATTTTTGTTGATTTTGAAAGGGCATTCGACACAATAAATCGTGTTGTTATTTGGCAATGTCTCTATAACATTGGTATACCGGACAAAATTATTAAAATTATTCAGATGTTGTATAGTGATGCTCCATATAAAGCTCGCTTCAAGAGAGTTGACAGTGAATCTTTCTTTATTCATCGTGGAGTAAGACAAGGATGTATATTATCTCCGTTACTGTTTCTCCTAGTTTTAGACTCAGTTATGTTGAAAACTAATGACGAAGCAACAGACGGCATACAGTGGCATCTAAATCAGCGCCTTCATGACCTGGACTATGCTGATGATAGCATAAATAGCAAAGTTGTAAACCATAATACAACAATTAAGAAATTACAACTCAACTGAGTTGAGTTGTAAACCGTAATAGGGGCCTACATGAAAACGGTCTTGAAGTTGGATTAAAAATCAATTTTCGTTAAACCAAAGTAATGAGGATATCATCCGATAACAACACCCCTATACTGGTAAACGGTAATATAATTGAAGACGTGTCGGAGTTTAGCTATCTAGGTAGCATAATAAGTACAGATGGTGGAGCGGATGCTGACGTAAGAAGCAGAATAAATAAGACTCGTCACGCCTACACTTCACTTGCACGAGTCTGGCAATCGTCCCAAATATCCAAGAAACATAAGATCAGGATTTTCAACACTAGCGTAAAATCCGTTCTGCTATATGGAAGTGAAACGTGGAAAGTCACCAACACGATTTCCAAGAAATTACAAGTGTTTTTAAATAAATTTTTAAGGCGCATTTTAAAAATATTCTGGCCGTTACGAATAAATAACCAAGACCTGTTACAAACTTGTGGTATGGAAGCAATTGACATTGAAATTCGGCGTAGAAAATGGAAATGGATCGGACATACGTTGAGGAAAGATAATAGAGACATTGCTAAGGTTTCCTTTCAATGGAATCCACAGGGATATCGAAGCAGGGGGCGCCCACGAGTAACTTGGCGAAGATCTGTTGAAGAGGAGTTTACAAGAAAGAGGCTTTCATGGGCAAAATTGAGAAGCTTGGCGCAGGATAGAATAAGATTTAGAAATTTTGTTCAATCTATATAAGAAAAAAAAAACTTAACTTTAACCCTTTATTAAATGTAATTAATATTAACGTACATATATTGTATAATGTATTATTTGTTGTTGCTAGAAGCTCCACTTGGAGTAGGGTTCTTATAAATATTGTAAAACACGTTAACTAAAATAAAAAAAAAAAGCAACTGAAGTAAATGAACCCTTGAACTAAATGAACTGACTCGAAAGTACGAAAAAAACAGTTGAACAGTTGAAGTGACTTAAAGTGAACTACTGAACAAGAAGAACGAACTAGTTCACTTTTTTAAAATAAACTCTAATGACAAGTAACCTTAATGAACGATTAAGCCCAAGACTAGTCGCACTAAAATGTAAAGGTAAAAATGAAGCCATAGAAAAGTCATGAATAACGATATTCAATATGTTATGATCGGACTTTAAATGTATCCAGAGGCGTGGCAAAAAATTAAAAAAATGTTTTCTGGAATTCTTTTCAACTAATCTTTAATCATAGGGGGTGACTGGCTAAACTTTTTTTTTGAACCACCTTACTGTAGACTTCGGTGGTTAGACCCATTCTTACGTATGGATGCTGTGTGTGGTGGGAATCATTGAGATTGAGTCGAAGGAACCTTATATCTGAGGCTTCAAGGTGTGCTTCAATTGGCATGACAGGTGCCATTAGAAGTACTCCTTAAGCGGCCCTGGATGTCATTCTACATCTTCTGCCTATTGATCAGTATGTGATTGGAATTGCAGCCAGGAGCATTCTTAGACTGAGGGAGTTAGGATTGATGGGGAATGTTACGCAGGATCACTCACGGCTCCACTGATTATGTGGACACTAGGGCAGATTTTTGGTGGGTTCCTTCTAGGGAGAGCTGGTCAGGTATGAGCAGATTATTTAGTGGATTTGCTATTTTCACTGATGGCTCGAAGATGAAAGGCACGGGTGCGTGGTTCTACATTGAGGATCTTGACATCAGAATGTCATATAGGCTATCTGACGACTGTGGCCGTGGAACTGATGAAGCACAACATTGATAGGGTCTCGGTGGTCACTATATATGTGGACAGCCATGCGGGTCTTATGACCGTAAGGGGCTGTTATGTGATGCTAGTTGATGATTGTAGGAGAGCTTTGAAGGGAGTCTTAGGGGAGTATGTGTCAAGGTTGTGCTGGGGGCCGGGTCACTGCGCCATAGGCGACAATGAGGTGGCTGATGAGTTAGCAAGACAGGGCCCAGATATGGAGGATCCTAGCTGTAAGGAGGCAGTTAGGCCTCTAACAGGCTTCTATTATGAAAGGATCAGGAAATGGATTCTAGGCGCGACCAATAGGGCATAAGGGAACCGAACGGACTGCGGGGTATCACGGACGCTGTGGGCGGTGCGTAGGAAGTGCGATTCGGGGTCGCTGCTGGGCAGGAGTAGGGTCTGCTTTAGGACTGTATTATAGGCAGGATGGCTGTGAGGATGGGATCCGACTTGTCGGATATGTGCGGGTTGTGTGAGGACCCAGAGGAGTTCGAGACAGTTGAGTACATTCTGTGCCACTGTCCCAGCGGACTTGAGGGTCTGATAGGATTCGTAATGGGGATGGCCTGGCTGCGCGACAGGAGACTGTGTGTTGGCCGCACGTAGGGCGAATTTGGTTGAGTAGGATTTCTCTCTGGTTTGGCCGAAACTTTCTTTTCCTATCTATCTTTCGCTCTTTTTTCACCTACTTTCCATCTTTACATATCTATCTTCAAATAAGGCGTCACAATGGACCATATTGGTCTCTGCGTGAAGGAGGCTTTACACCAGCCTTTCTACCTACCTACCTAACAACATAGTCGAATATATGTATCAGATCGTTCTTCGCACTTCTTCGAAAATTAGGTCGGCCAAGCAGTTACCTTGAAGGTTGTTAGTTGTCGCGAGATAACAACGGACTTCTTGTGGCTAGAAATTGAGGATATGGACCTGGACGATATGTGGTTCCAACAGGATGGTGCTACTTACCACACAGCCATCGAAACAATGGCCCTTTTGCGCGAGAAATTCAATAGATCTGTTATCTCACGTCGTGCCGATGTTAATTGGCCGTCACGATCATGTGATTTGACACTGTTGAACTTATTTCTTTGAGGATATTTAAAAAAAAAAGTGTACGTCAAGCCAAGAATAATTCAAGAGCTAATGGATGAGATAATTCAGCACATTAACTACACTGAACCTCAAGTATGTATCAGTATCAGTATGTATTCTCTGAAAAAATCATCTAAAATAACGTGCGTACGTAAATACACACGTCTTATTTAAAAAAATATAAGATTATAACGAACTGTAGCCTGATAGAAAAGTATAAACATTCAGCCGATAGTAATATCGATAGTGAAATATGAACTTTCGGTAAATATCAATAGTAGAAAATATCGATCGTATCCCAGCACTAGTGGATATGCCAATATATTTATAGCAAAACTAGAAGCGGATTGTTGACTTCCAATTACATTTATACAATTATAAGCCTCGATCCAAAACTAAACCGCACAATCACTGTTTTTTACACGTTTTCGAAATTTGAGGACAGTTTTATATATATATATATGATTTCCTTTAACTCCTACTGGAGCATAGGGCGTCGAGGACAGTTTTAACAATTCGATATTGCTAGAAAAACAAAAAATAAAATCATAATCATAGTTAAGGGCTAAAAAAATTTTTTTGCGCTGCGTTGGCATCACTGGTTCTTTCGCATTTAGTGAAATAGGCAGTTAATGTTTATATGGATGACGATGGAACGCAGTATGCAACAAATGCTTACGGTCCTCAAAGGGATTTATTGCCAAATGAACAGAACTTATGATTATGAACTCAAGCTTATCACAATTAACACTATCAGACGGCCTTAAATAAAATAATTCAGAAGGAAGTCACAAAATAAAAAATGTTAACCTAGACAATTTTAAAAAGAATAAGTAAATCTTTTTTTAAAATTTAAGAATTATAATATTTTAGTATAAAATTATGATAGACGATGTTAATAATTTGTGACTTACGTTTTTAATGTAAAAAAAATCGGGTTAAACAAATTCTTAACTCTTAAGAGGGAACATTTTTATGTTTATTCAGATTTACATATAATCTTTAAAAATTCACAAATTTTATTAAATATTTTAAAACCCTCCTTTGCATTCCACTTATTAACATATGGTCAATCCGAGCCATCATCTAATCCTGAGTATTTGTTTGAAGAGACAACCTGGAAAATAAAATTTTAAAATTAATACTTTTAAGTTGTGTTGTAAGAAAGTGGATTTCTTAAAGTGTTAAACGTTTAAAAAATTTTGCTAACGTAAAAAAGCAAAAGAAAATGCTTTCATTTTAACTCCTAACTCCAAAAAAAAAACAAGTACATATTTTTTTAAATGAAACAGAGTTTAGAGAATGAAACCGTTTTCATATAATTAAGACCCATCTGTAGTTTTATATGTTATTCTGTTTAATTTAAAAAATAACAACCAAATTACCAGCCTGACCCACGACAACTTAACCCTCAAACACCCAAGAACGCCTACAGACGGTCATGAGAATAAATAAGTATTAAAGTATTAAATTATAAAGTATTAAAAACCTATTTATTTCACACTGTTACGATGCAAAAAATTCAAATAAGTATACAATTCTCAGTATAACGGTACCAATTGAATTGAATGATTGAGATAGTCTGGAAGAAGGAATCATTATAGTCAGAACTTTGATGCGAAAAGACAAATAAATTTCAAACTACATATTTAAATTTCAGGTATTTGAGGGTTAAGCGAGCGACAACAAGTCACTCATTATCGTTCTTTTATGCTATCCACTAACTATCGCCTTGCTACTTGACTGGTTTTTTTTCTTTTGGCTTTACTTAAAACTAAAAGTTTTTGACTAACTATAAAATTTATAATTCCAGGGTATCACACGAATAACCAATTTAGGTTATAAAGCCAGGATATCACACAATTTGCAGAGCCCAACAACAAGTCCTTGTTCGACCTAAGCTTCTAGAATCCACACCAGAGTATTTTTTAAAACGACTGAGTTATTTTTGGTTCTTTAAATTCGCCAACCACGATAAGGGTGATTGTAACAGTGCCTTTGCTTATTTGTGGTATCTTGGAAGTTAACCATTATTTGTAGAAAAATGATTTTTGTTCTCAAAAAATTTAATAGAAGTAAGCAAAAAAATTTTAAAACGTACAAATACATACCCAGTAAAAAATGGAGCTTCTAAGAAGCAGGTTTGTAAGGGAGAGATGTAAAAATTTCGCTTACCATCTCGCTTACGGAAGGCCTGAATTTTATATGGTGAGTTCCCACTTTGAAGCAATACATTTTTGACATAAAATGTGCTTTATTCAACGCATATAAAAACTGGTGAACGTAGGTATCAGCTTTACACACTGAATGCTTTTTTACAGCTATTTTTGATATTCATACGGTTTTTTCTTTTAATATACATAATTATTTATAATATTATTTCTTAAAAAAATATTATATCAGCGAATGGACGCTTTAATATAATTCTTTATAATTAAACATAAACGTCAACAATAAAAATATTAAAAATTCCAATTAAAAAAAAAATATGTATGCACACTAGAGCGACTCACCAAAAAAAGTGCTCGATGTACCCTCCTAAAAATGAACCTTGGACTTTTTTAGGATGACATTTTAAATATATCGGCTCCAGCTCTGACCTCTCGTGAGCTGGACCATTTTGAAAAGGGTCTATTTTTAAATGCTTTGTTAATTTGAGAATCTGTTTCTTTACCAACATATACAAATAGGGTATCGTAAGAAAGGTTTTTTTAAGGCGCGTCCAACTGTAAATATAATTTGTCCAAGGACGATTATCCATGCCCTTTTTTAAGGATTTTCTGTAAAAAAAAAAAACGGTTTTTGAATTTTTTGTTCGGGGTTGTTTGTAATAAAAATGCCAAATTAACATATTTTAATCTTTAGTCGATTTAATTAAATACGTGTCTCAGCTTTTTGAAATTCGTGCTAGTTCGCGTTTTGACAAAAATGCAATGGGGTGGTAACCCTTCGTTTTAAATAGGGCAATATGGGTATCAAATTTCTTCTTTGTATTGGTATGTAAATAATTTAGATTTAGTTTCTAGATCATGTATGGATGAAAATAGGACTAAAGAAAGAAAAAAGGAAATGATCCACGACTTTTTGGCGGCATACTTTTTTTCGTAAATTAAAAAAATTTTAAGTCGTTGATCATTTCTTTTTTTCTTTCTTTAGTCCTATTTTCACCCATACATGATCTAGAAACTAAATCCGCTATCATATTAGAGTTACTACAAAATTGCATTTTTGCAAAAACGCGAAGTAGCACGAATTTCAAAAAAAGCTGAGACACGTATTTAATTAAATCGACTAAAGATTAAAATATGTTAATTTGGCATTTTTATTACAAACAACCCCGAACAAAAAATTCAAAAACCCTTTTTTTACAGAAAATTCTTTAAAAAAGGACATGGGTGATCGTCCTTGGACAAATTGTATTTACAGTTGGACGCGCCTTAAAAAACCTTTCTTAAGACACCCTATTGTATATGTTGGTGAGGAAACAGATTCTCAATTTAACAAAACATGCAAAAATAGACCCTTTTTCAAAATCGTCCAGCTCACGAGAGGTCAAAGCTGGAGCCGAAATATTTAAAAGGTCATCTTAAAAAAGTCCAAGGTTCATTTTTAGGAGGGTACATCGAGCACGAATTTTGCTTCCATACAACTTGAGTCGCTCTAATGCACACACATGCATACAAACATTTTAAGCAAAAACATTTCTTGTTTTTATTTATTCTTAGGGTTTTAAACAACAAATAAAAAGAAGAGCACAATTAAACAAACAGTAAGATAAAATAAAAAAAATCTTATGAATGCGTATAATGCAAAAACAATAAAACATAATCAAAGAAATGCGTATGTTACTGTGAGTGTTGACGAAACAAATGTAGAAACAAAACAAAGAATCGATGATAGCAATTACTTAACGGCTAAACCTATTACCCGAACGCGTTCCCTCTCACCCTCTTTGTTTACAAATACGGAACAGTGTTCGGTATTCTCTGCCATTTCATCATGGAGAGACTCACAAACGAGCAGCGACTGCAAATCGTTGAAATTTATTATCAAAATCAGCGTTACCGTTGGTGCCACTAAAGTGGCAATTTGCCACTTTTTCGACTGCTTGGATACTATTTGGCCACTTTTACAAAATGCACCCAAATGTGGTACTTTTTTCGATTCTTGCCACTTGTTTGATACTTTTTATGCTTGGAAAATATACTTTGTTTCTTTCTGTTTTATTATAAACCACAGCTTTAATATATGTAAAACTGTTTTGATATATACATATGTATATGTTAGCAAGTTTAAATGAAATTTTTTTCTTGTCATGCGTGGTTAGCTGAAAATCGGTTTAATAAACTTTCTATTAGCCCGTTTTATTTATTATGAATAAAGGGATAAAGATATCTCACATATAACTCAAAAACAACTACTTTTCAGCAGCCCGTTTCTGTATTTCTCGCATCGTAAAATTTTCCGACTGAAACCAGTGAATCGGGACAGAAACAGTGAAAAATGAAACAAAAAATGGTTTTTCTCACACAAGTGTTTCTGTATCTTTTTTTTGCGAGAATTATCTGTCATTTAAATAATTTTCCAGCAATTATTGGAAGGATGCGAGAAAAAGTGTTTCTATAACAATATTTTGCGAAAAGTTTTTTTCAAGAACTGTCAAAATAAGTCACATTTGAAATTGGTGGCGAGAAAAACAAAATGTAGATATTTTGAATTTAAAATATGTTTATATACTATTTTTTTTTAATAAATAAAAAAATAGAAGGAATATAAATGATAAATGCATAATATATATGATGAAAATAAACAAAAAACAATTGTTATATTTTGTTAGTTTAAATTTTTGTTAGCCTTTTCTTGTTTTGGTTTTAATCAGTGCTGCCAGATAAATTTGTGTCAAAATCGTCCATTTCCTAAGAACAAAATAAAAAAGATCGCCTTTTTTGTTTTAAAAATCGTGCAATTTAAAATCAATTTTAAACAAATTTGTTTCGACTTTTATTAAAAAATAATCAAACAAAAACATAGTTAAAGTTCATGGGTATTTAATAATTGAGATATAAATCTTTAATTTACCTATTCCTATAATCTTTTTCTTTTTACCTGAAATAGACTTAGTAGAATACCTTGTAGTTAAAATTAAAAAAATCGGTTCATAAATAAACGGGTTAAAGACCCAGTAAAATCTTCGCCTACAAAATAATATGTTAAGTAATCAGAAACACATAAAAGCACTACATACAATTCTACTGAAAAACTAATGAATTTTACAAGGGTTGTGCCAAAAAGAACTAATTCAAAAGGAAGTAATTTTTTTTATCTTAATACATCCAGAAAAAAGTATTTATCGAAGTTCTTATGGAAGAAAGCTACTTAATAACGAGTGAAAGAAGCTATCCATTTTGAAAAAGTTTTTACTGGGAGACAAACAAATTTCTTTCTTGCCGGAATAATGGTTTTGGCACAAAAGTGTACATATAAGATAAGAATATCAAATATCAATCATATTTTGTATATGTATATAAGAAGTATTAAATGTTCAAAATAAGCCAAGTCGGTCCATTACTTTCCCTCGAAATTTTGCTTTTGCCGATACATTTTTTAGGGAAAAAACAAACAATTTCGAGACAATTTTCACAATAGGGATAAGTATAAAAATTTAAGCAGCCTTGTTTCTAAAGATATCTTTTTTTCTAATAAACAAACATATAAAAATATTTACAATTATCTTTTTTCGAAGACTAAGGGGCTTATAGTGTAAAACGCAACGCCAACAATTTCATTAAAAGCAAAAATAAAATCAAAAATATTTTATAAATTTGTTGTTGCTTTCTACAGACATTCATATTATTTTTTTTTCAATTTTCAACGCCACAAAATAGAAGTGTTTGAAATTTAAAAATTCAAGATGAATTTCTATAGAAAGTAACAACAAAATTATAAAATATTTTTGATTTTGTTTTTGCTTTCGTCACTTTTTTAGAAAAAATCATCAAAACGTCACTTTGTTAATATCGGAACAAAAAATCGTCAAGATGACGATAACTCGTCAAATCTGGCAGCCCTGTTTTTATTATATTTATTTCTTTTGTTGACGTTTCGCTTTTATTTGACACTTAATTACTGGAAATATTCCAGTATAAACAGAATTTGTTGTGTCTGTTTTCGCATTCAAATACAGAAACACTTTTATCTCATAAATCGAGAAACAATGGAATTTTTTGTTTCACACTTCATGTAAGAAATTTTACGATGCGAGAAATACAGAAACGAGCTAGAGGAGAGACAAAATACTTTTTTTTACCAAATATTTGAAACTTTTTGCTATACATATATTCTTTTATACATGAATTTAAATTTCTAGAGAGTAAAGTAAATGACACGAATTATGAACACATATTTAAAATTTCGAATGCTGAAGATTTTTGGCGTGAAATAGGAACATTGAAAAATAGATTTGATGAATATACCTATATATAAAGGGTGGTTAAATTGTAAGGGCCGATGTTGAATGTGAACCACAGCTAAACGCCAAGTTTTTTCCGAATTTTATTTGACATTTCTCTATTTCAGACTTACTCAATTTGAACCATGGAGAGATACACAATCCAACAACGTGTTAAAGTTATCCAGACGTATTATGAAAATGGATGATAAATTTCGAAGAAAATCATCTTCAGTGATGAGGCACATTTTCACCTCAGTGGATTTGTCGATAAGCAGAATTTCCGCATTAGGGCGAATAATAATCCAAGAGTGATTGTCGAAAAACCAATGCACCCACAAAGAGTGACTGTTTGGTGCGGTTTATGGGCTGGCGGCATCATCGGAACGTATTTTTTCCAAAATGAGGCCGGTCAGGCAGTTACTGTGAATGGTGTTCGCTATCGTGAGATGATAACGAACTTTTTATGGCCCGAATTGGAAGATATGGATGTGGACGATATGTGGTTTCAGCAGGACGGTGCCACTTGCCACACAGCTAACGAAACAATGGCTCTTTTGCGCAACAAATTCAATGGCCGTGTTATCTCACGTAATGGCGATGTCAATTGGCCGCCAAGATCATGTGATTTGACACCGTTGGACTTTTTTCTTTGGGGTTATTTGAAAGAAAAGGTGTACGTCGATAAGCCAGCAACAATTCAAGAGCTAATTCGGCACATTAACGGCATAGAACATCCATTATGCCTCAGGGTCATCGAAAATTTGGACCATCGGATGGAGGTGTGCCGCCGTGGTCGCGGCGCCCATTTGGCCGATATTTTGTTCCATACATAATTGAGTAATACCAATATATCATAATAAAATAAAATTACAATAATTTAATAAATAGTTTGTTTTATTCAAAATCAACATCGGCCCTTGAAATTTAACCACCCTTTATATTTAAACTTGTACAAATTGATCTCTAATATTTTTACATTGTCACATAGTAGTGATTCTGCTTGACGTATTTTTACTAAGTTAGCTTTAATCAAAAATAAAGTAACAAATAGGCTAAAGACATTTTACGAAAGTATGGAAGTCGGTTTAAGAACAATTAATTGTAAAATTTGTATGAAACTGACCATTAATAAATATGTAGCACAGGACGACATAGACGAAATAGGATAAAAACTAAATATGCTATAGTAAAGAAATTAAAACACTAGCACTTAAATTTAGTAGCATGTATGCATGCCGTGCATTTATTTGTATTTAAGTGCGGAACTGGATATATATAAAGTATTTGAAAAAGTGATATTTTCGTTTTTTTGTTATAGGATTTCTTGTTTTCATCCGTTTAATGCTTAGCCGCTAGGCCCACGGTGTCGACAAGAACATTTCTTTCGCATATTTATATTGAAAACAATAATAAAAACTAAAATTTGTTTTTGTTTTCAAAACAAATATACAAAAGAAATTTTATTGTCGACATCGTGGGCCTGGGCCTACAACTTTTGTAATTAGGTTGACTGTAGAATAAAATTATAAAACTGTGGATTTTGTTATTAATTGTGGTACAAAACATCATCCGAAATTACAATAATTGGTGTATCTGCTAAATGTGACGTGATGGGAGAAAACTTTGTTCATATTCGGCCATAGCATTCCAAAAAACATTAGAATCTGGTGGAATGGGCAAATAAATGTCTAAAAAGTTTTTAAATGTCTAGCTGTTCAATACAGTGTCTTAATTAAATCAAAGAAAATGTATTCAGAAGGAATGGTACAAGATATATATTACTAAATGTATATATAAAACACATTACATAAATATCTTCTATTTGCTGCAACAATGTCATAATCAAAAAAAAAATGTTTGGCAAAAAACAAGTTAAACGTTTCTGAATTACCAAAACATTAAAGTCAATATTTTATAAAAATTACTTATCGAGAGAAATATTTACAAAATATTTATTTTAGTTTTTATACCATTTAAAATTATAATAAATAGAAAAAAAATGTAAAAAATACATAATGTGGTGTACTTATTTTAATTTTAAAAGATGTGCCCCTTTTTTTTAAAAAATCCACTTTTTGGTGCCACTTTTTTTGTAGATATCCCCTTTTTTTGGTACTTTTTGAAAATATCCGACGGTAACATTGATCAAAATTCGTGCTCTGTGAGAAATGTCCATCGTTTGTTACGAAATTTTTATGGTCGTCATAATCGACATACTGAATCAACAATTCGTGCTATTATCACCAAATTTCGCACAAAATTTACTTTGGTGGACATTAAACCAGCGATGCGTTCGTAGAGTGCGTACCGAAAAGAATATTGCAGCCGTAGCGACCAGTGTTACAGCCGTACCCAAACAAGAGCGGAAAGCGTTTTCTAGCTGTCAAAAATTCTCATGCCCATACAATTTGTATGAAGCATCCCTAAATAGCGCGGCGTCAACCCTTTGCAATTGGAAAATCCGATTTTGACAGCGCGTTTAATAGTGAAGTTGGCCGCTATTGTTAATAAATAATGGCAATTAAGCTATTTTTTGTCAATCTAGCGGTTTTTTCTCTTCTTTTTATTTCTATTATGTGGGTTCTATTAAACAAGAAAGTTAACACTACTGTTTGGAACACAACGTTGACGCTTTTGTTTAGGTATGGCATATCAGCGTAAAGCTCAGCGGAAGAAAACGTGCCGCCTTCCGCTCTTATGTAGGTACGGCTGTTAATGAGGATAGTGAAATGTCGGTTCGTCGCCGTTCTCAGGCATTGGGCATGTGTTATTCAACCACGTGCCATGATACGCGACTTTTTTTGTCCCAATTGGCTGAGTTGGACTTGGTTAATATATGGTTTCAACAAGACGGTGCCACATGCCACACAGCTTGTGAAACAATGGACATATTGAAGGATGAATTTGGTGAGCAGTTTATCTCTCGAAATGGTCCTGTGAGTTGGCCGCCAAGATCACGTGATTTGGTGCCTCTTGACTATTTCTTGTGAAGTTGTGTGAAGTCGTTGGTCTATGTGAACAAGCCAAGCACGATTGAAGCCTTAGAGTATAACATAGCACGTGTTATTCATGTAATACAGGCAAAATGCTCGAAAAAGTGCTGCAAAATTGGAATTTACGAATAGACCATTTGAACTTTAGCCGCTGGCAACATTTACTTGAAGTTATTTTTAAAAAGTAAATGGCAAAGATCAATTTATCGATTCCATTAAAAATTTTTAAAAAAACTACGCTTAAAAAATCACCAATTAGTTATGACTTTGTTTTTGGTTTCAATGTAATTCTTTGGCGTAACTTCGCCAAAGGGCCTAAGCCTTTTCCATCCTTAAAGTTTGTCCACAATTTCCAAAATTCCATCAAAGAATCAGTACTAGATCTAAAAGTTTTTAAAAATTATTTTAAAATAGCCCAGAGTTTTTTTTTCTTAAAAAACGATATAGATTACGAATTAGAGCTAAGTTGGCTTGAAAAACGCAGTATTAGGTGATTAAAGCTGCTATTGAAATTTTCGTATAAAATCAATTTTTGACTAAAACAACAAAGCGATCACAAATTACTTTTATTTTCATAAAAAAAGCAGTATTTTTTAAGTTACATCCGATTAAAGTTTGGATTGGATTTTCTTATAAAATTAGATTTTTAGTCAAAAATTAAAGTGATAACAGATTGTTTTTTTTAAAAAAACATAGATTTACTGATTTTCAGCCAATCAAAGTTTTTTTTCGAAATATTAAAAAAATTAAAGTGATTACAAATTTAGCTTATTTCCTTAAAAAAGAAATATGTTTTAACTGAGTTACAGCCGATTAAAGTTACTAACAAATATGTATTCCTCAAAAATTAGATTTTTAATTAAAAATGAAGGTGAACGCATATTAACCTTATTTCCTTAAAACGACGTATTAATTGAGTAACGGTCGATTAGAATTTTAATTACAGTCTCCGACTAGCTCTCATTAGGTGTGTTCCGCAAGATTTTGGACAAGTTCGGACTAATCAGAGTAAAATGAAAATAACTCTCTAAATTAGTCGAAACTGCCCAAAATTGTTGGAACGCAAAAAACCATTTTTGCACTTCTTTAAATTAAATTAAGATCTATTTAAGTGATTTTAGACTCTTAAAAGTCATAACATTATAAAACCAAAACATTTGCATCATTGTAATTTTTTATATTTTGTTTTTTTTTTTTATATTAAAGATTAAAGCCTAGTACTCTGTTCAAATTTGTGAAAAACGTTGAGCAACATTGATTATTTCATACGAAAATTTTGACATGCATCAATGTTACCTATCTTGCGAGTTTGTACAGTTTGACGTTTTTATTCCTGCAAAGTATGCGACATTATTTTGTGATGTAAACAAACCCCACATTTATTTTACTAAAAAGAATTTTTTTTAATAAAAAATTTAATAAAATAGAAAGTTAATATGGATAAATACTGTTAGCGGTTGTGTTGTTTTAATTTTTCATTTCTTAATTAAAATACAGTTCATAATTTTTTGATTTTCCTTAAAATTCCACGTGAAATAAGTGCAGCATACATTGTTTCGCAGTTGTGAAAAAATGTTGCCAGAAACATTTCGGAACTTTTTCACAAAATTAACAGAGTACAACTCTATCAACATTATTTCATAGATATTCCACACAAGTTTTTTTTGTATGAGTTTTATACTATGTTTCCACTATGAGCAAAACAATTTGTTTTGGGCAAAACTTGTCAAAGTGTTTCCATTATGTAAAACTGGTTTTGGTTTTCGAATTTTCGAAATCAATTTGACATTTATGTTGTAAACAAACATGGAAGCAAAAAAAATATGTGTTAAAAAAAAAAATATTTATTTTTAACATGAAATTTCCTTTTTTGTTTTTTAATACACAGATGTACATATCAGAGTACGAAAACAAACAAAACGAAACGTTTGCTTTCGTTTTGTTTTGTTCTTTGAAGTGAGTAAAACAAAAACAAAACCAAAACAATGAGAATGATTGTGCCATTTTGTTTTGTATTATTTTTGCTCGTGAGCGCAAATTGTACATTAATATAAAAGTACACAGCTGGAAAAGAAAAGAGTAAGAACAATATTGAAACATTCAGAGTAAAAACGTTTGACAAACGTTTGGTAATTGATTTACTCATTATAATATTTAGTCATATATATATAACTATTGTTTCTAAGTGAAATAAAAAGAGAGGTTTTTAGGTTTTTTTGTTTTTATTAATGCTTTTTTTGACTACTATCCTCTTCAGACCATGGGTACACATATGTGTACCTTAACTTATTACAAGTTTTAAAGACTAGCGACATCGTGTGACCAATAGAAACAGTTTTATTACTTGCTTTAAGCTACTGCGCTTCAAAAAAATATCAAAAAATGGCAGGGCTTAGAAGTTTTAGCCATAATTTTATTATTTGAATTTAACAGTTTGAAAAAACCATACTGTTTGGACATTTTTCCTCAATAACTAATCGTTAAGACCTGAAGTACACATATGTGCACCTCTTTTTCTACCACTTTAAATAAAAAAATTAAAAAAATAATAAAAACCGAAATTTAAATTACACCTCATAAGATAAAAAAAATAGTTAATAAACCCTTTACTCTATCGGTTCAGTTCAGATTTTAAGAAATTAAGGATTTACGTTCAAATTATTCATATTTTAAGACCTGAGGTACACATATGTGCACCATTAATTTCTAAGAATTGAAATAAAAATTTAAAAAAAAAAATATACAGTTGTCTTATTTGCTCCCCAAAAGGTATAAAAAATATGTAAGAAATGTAAAAATTCAATGGGTTAATGTTCGGGTCTTAAGAGGCTATAGTAATTAAAAAAAAAAAACAAATTAAATTAAATAAAAAGTAATTCAAAGAAAAAAGAAAAAAAATAAATTAAAAAAAAAGACGAGGCATTGTTGATTTTACTCTTGTTATGCCACTACAAAAACCAAGCAAGAACTAAATCAATTACTCAAAACAAAACGTTTCTCCATCTGTTTTGTACTCAGATGTACGATTGTAACGGTAAATTAAATAATGCAGATGAGTGGAAAGCCAATTGTTTCGTTTTCTCTCTTTGACACTTGAAAAGTTTTTGTTTTGGTTTTGCTCATGTACAATACTATTTAAAAATTTTCAATAGTTTTGTACATTTTGCAAACGTTTGCGAAATGTTTTGTTTGTTTTCATACTCTGGTACATATATGTACTTATATAAAAGCACATAGTTTACTACCTTTTTATTCTATTATTTTATTATTTTTACGCTGCAAACAAATAAATCAGCTGGAGAGTTGCATAAACCTATTTAATAAGTCTTAATAGTTTGGTAAATATGTCACTTTTTTCGAAATTGTCAATCACCAATAATGGATAACCCAGAGTTGTATTCATGATTTTCGAGATGTTTTGGAGCAAAACTAGTTTTGTTTGAGTTTTTCGAACATGAAAAATGTATGGGAAAACAAGTAGCAAAACACTTGTTTTGCTGCAAAACTAGTTTTGTGGCCCAAAACATGTAAGTGGAAACGTACTATTAACAGCATTTCACGTGAAATGTTAAACAGAGTACCAGGCTTAAGGGAAATATCTATGGAAAAAACGTTTTTACCCCTTTAATTTTTTCACAAAAACCTTAAATTTTGCTTTTTAATAAGTTAATTAAAACTAAACTTTTTCTTTTGCTTTTAAGTTTCCTGAATTATTTATCATTTTCATATGTAAACCAAAACTGCTGATTGTTTTTTCTTGTCCGAACTTACCCAAATAAAAAAATTCGTGCAAATTTGTACAGTAAATTAAAAAAATTACGCTCTCAATTACTCTCTTATTTAGTAGTTTTGTTTCACTTGTTAATAATTATCAAAAAAACACATTTGGAAACTAACGGTTCTTAAAATATTTCATTTACAAACAAGTGCTTTTGGTTTTTTTTTTATTACAAATCTTTGTATAATTTAAGACACATATTAAAGTACATATGTATACACATTCTTTGTGAAATAAACATGGATCCGGGTCCCCCGGACAAACTAACCAACAACAGGTACTCCCTCCTTGGGGATTTCATAAAAAATCCCTACAAGAGGAAAAAGGCAGTGATTTTCCAGATGGCCGAAGCTCGTTGCAAATACAGGGAAAGCAATCCTGCCCAAACATCTCAACTAAATTGTTTCGCAGCTGTAACCGCTAACACCGCAAACAGACGTCACAACCCGCAGCATCAACACAAGCCGCTAAAACCACTCCTCAACCAAAAACAAACCAACTAATTGCAAACCAGACCACTTGCACAAACACGCCATCAAACTTGTCATCAACACACAACTATACACCCAAGCAACCAATAAATCAAAGGAAAAAACTTTTTTACCAAAAACAACAAGAAAAACTCACAAAAACTACCCTCTAAATCAAACAACGAAATCGTATTTACATCTACCTCTCAAACAATGGAAATTGCCACTGACGAAAATTATAATCATGCAACACTTTGCGGCGATGAGTCTCCCACGACAAGTAAGATATCTTCAATATTTTTTTTGGCATCATCAAACGCATGTATGGCGTTTATGGATTCAAATTTATGCGGTTTTTAAATTAACGAGACTACAACCGGATTTGAACTTCGCTTTTCATAAGGACTCAGAATATATATACTTTATAGGGTGTAGGACCTTCGGTGAATGGTATAAAAAACAAACTTAATTATAAAAAAAAAGTAATTTTTGGGATTTCAGTATTTTGGTATAACTCTGCTATTTCTTAACCGAT
The DNA here is from genome assembly GCA_963931875.1 of Pollenia griseotomentosa. NCBI lineage: Eukaryota > Metazoa > Arthropoda > Insecta > Diptera > Polleniidae > Pollenia > Pollenia griseotomentosa. The sequence continues at coordinate 166,040,601 of OZ007560.1, read as the reverse complement.
TTGACAGATTTATATACCTACGTGTTAAGGAAGAAATTTGCCAATTATTTTGGTTATAAAACTTGGACTCGGGAAGATCTATGGTTCCCGAAAATAGGTATTTAAAAAAAAAATTAATATTTTGGTTATAACTTTTTCGTATCTGAACCGATTTTCCCGAGTTTTTCAGAAAATATTTTCTATTAAAAATTTCCGATCTTTTGATATATAAGGCGTAACCATAGGTCATATTACAGTCAAAAAATTCAGGTTTTTATACAATTTTTAATACTTTTTGTATGGAAGGTACCACGCCCACTTCTCCAAACCCGCCCACATTTTGTGGGATGGTGTGTATTTATAACCTTAATGTTTGTACCTAATTTGAAAACTTTGGCTCTTGCCGTTCTCCAGATATACAGAAAAAAGTAATAAAAATACAACAACCACAAGGGGTTTTTTTTGGAAAAATTAGAGGCAGTCGTGGTTTTTTGGTATTATCTCAGTCATTGTTGGACCGATCTGGCTGAATTTCAATAGCAAGAAATGGTGGACGATATGTGACATAAATGTAAAACAACCTAGCCACTATCATGTCTGGAGTCTCCGGAAAACACATATAAAACGTAAGACGGACAGACGGACATCGTTAAATCAACTCTCCTCTCCTCATAAGGACCCAGAATATATATACTTTATATGGTATAAGACTACTATTGTAGAAATTACAAACGGAATGACAAACTTATATATACCCTTTTCCACCTGTGGTGAAGGGTATAAAAATTAGAGCTAAGTTAGAAAAATTTTAATTTTAAATTGGTTATTTTCGGTTTGCACCAGTGTTGCCAGTGAAATTTCGAGAAAGATACATTTTAGTTTCCAAAAAGATACACTTTTTCCCAAAAAGATACGTTTTAAAAAAATTTTAAAATCCATTTTTAACGTTTAATATTTTTTAACATAACATTTTAATTTCATATTTAAATGAATATTGTAAAGAAAATGATTTCGTATAAATTCATTATTATATTTATTTAACCCTAGAAGCCTAACCTACGCCTGCGAGGCGTACATAAATTTTAGAACTCTCTTTCCCTTTTAAACTGTTGAAGTTAACACCTCGTGCTTTTTTGTCAAGTCAGTAGTCGATTGCAGCTTGCTGATCGCGCACTTGTCGCTAATCTAAACTCAACCATTTTCGAGTTTTTGACGTGTAACACGCCTGCGAGACGTATGTTTAGGCTTTACGTAAGTTTTAATAACGATTGTGTACTTTAATATTTGGTTGTTTTATACTTTATTGTTTCTGTATGAATCTTATAGAACTTGTGAATATGTCACGATATAATAAATTGAACGTTGACGATATTTTTGCCATCTTATGATTCGGCTACAGAAGAAGAAGGAGATGAAGAGAACTGTGTCCAGAACGTTGAAAACAATGATGAAAACAGCTGCGATAGTGAGGATACACAAGTAAATTCCTGCACTGAAGAAGATGTAGATACTGCTGACGTTCCAGTTCCTTTCAATTCCGAACGAGTATACCGTATTTCTGACAAAATTCTTCGTGGTAAGAATGGACATATTTGGTCAACCAGTAAGGGCACATTATCTCACAGAACAAAAGCAATAAATATGGTTCGTGCATCTCGGGGTCCATCAAGCATATCCAAAAATATATTTGATCCCGCGCAAATTTTCAATCTCTTCATAACAGACGAAATTTTAAATGAAATTGTTAAGTGGACCAATATCGAAATAATAACTAAACGACAAAATATATCAAAAATAACAGCGACTCATAAAGACACTCTATGCTTAGAGATTCGTGCATTTATAGGCATTCTAACTCTGAATACTGTTATGAAGGATAACCACCTTTCAGCAGATGAATTGTTTGATTCTACTTTTTCAGGCACACGATACGTTTCAGTAATGAGCAAAGAAAGATTTGAGTTTTTAGCTAGATGCCTAAGAATGGACGATAAAACGTTGCGTCCGATGCTTCGACCAAATGACGCATTCGTTCCAGCTAGTAATATTTGGGAAATGTTAATAAAGCAATGCCGAACAATTACATTCCTGGATCGGAAGTAACAATTGATGAGCAGTTGATTGGGTTTAGAGGCAGATGTCCCTTCCGGATTTACATTCCGAATAAGCCCAGCAAGTATGGAATCAAGTTTCCGATGATGTGCGACGCAACGTCCAAGTACATGATTGATGCGGATCCATATACTGGAAGAACCACAAATAATGGAGGCATTCCACTTGGTGAATTTTATGTAAAAAAATTGTCGAAAACAATTCATGGTTCTAATAGGAACATAACATGTGATAACTGGTTCACATCAGTTCCCCTGGCTAAAAATCTTCTTCAGCCGCCTTACAAATTGACAATAGTTGGCACAATACGTTCAAATAAGAGAGAAATTCCTAAAAAACTTAAAAATTCAAGATCCCGAACTGTTGGTACTTCTGTGTTTTGCTTTGATGGCCCACTGACACTGGTATCTTATAAGCCAAAGCCCTCAATGATGGTTTACCTATTATCCTCTTGTGATGAGGACGCAATAATTAATGATTCAAGTGGAAAACCAGACATGATTCATTTCTACAACCAAACAAAAGGAGGAGTAGATTCATTTGATCAGATGTGTTCGTCAATGTCATGCAGCCGTAAGACAAAAAGATGGCCAATGGCTGTATTTTACGGTATTCTGAACATGTAATTTGTGAATAGTGCTATAATTTATAGTCACAACATGGTGGCAAATAATAAAAAGCCTTTAAATCGCAGAGAATACATGAAGCAACTCTCTACAGATTTGGTGAAGCCTTGGATGAAAAAAAGGCTTCAAGCCCCAACTCTGAATAGATCTGTGCGAGACAATATAAGTAAAAGTTCACATGATGAGTCTCAATCAGAAGAACCAGAACTTAAAAAACGAAGATATTGCTCTTTCTGCTCCTACAAAAAAAAGAGGATGTCAAAAATAGTGTGCTATAAGTGCAAAATACCGGTATGTTGTGAGCATAAACATGATGTATGTGTAGACTGCTCCTAAATTACATATACATATCTAGTCATTCAAAGCCTGATTACTTTAGCTATAAGGAAAGCAAATCATTTTAGTAAAATATTGAACTGTTTTTTTTTTTGTTTTATAAATTGTTTGAAGCAATTAGTTTATTTTCTATGCTTATAACACTGTATGGGACAGTTGATATTATAGTTTTTATGTTTGCAAAATTTGTTATTTTTTTTTTTAATGTGTAAGAATAAATATGTTTGAGTTAATGTTTTTATTATAAAAACTGTGTTTTATTATTAGTTTGTGTTCTAATCTAAAATTTCATTAAAAACAAACTATATAACTAAGCACAATTTAGCCCAGAGGTAATTATTAGTACATGTACGCCTCTAAAACATATGTTTATGCTTTATGTATTACTAAAATAGGTTAGGCTTCTAGGGTTAAGTCATAAATATTAGTTACTTAATATGTTACATATTATGTAATTTTTAAAAATACAGTAAGCAAACTTTAAAATTAATTATATGTAACTTCCTTTGAATGTTATCAAAACAAACATTTTTGTAAAAATTAATATACGAGTTAAGGCGATTATATCAACGTTCATATAAATTTCCGGAAAAAAAAGATGTTTCCTCAGAACAACTTCGCACTACTAGTAATCATCGATTGAGGTGGATCGTATGTTGCAATCCCTTAATGTTTTCTCTACAATACAAATGAGCTTACAATGTTCACAAAGTTGTAAGACATTTTAGCTAATTTTAATGCAATTTAAGCAACGCTGCTTACCAATATTGTAAGATCTGACCATCGTCTGTACGAAGCTTAACCTTTTTTTACTAGCAATATTTTTGATAATCCGACCACAGAAGCAGTGTTGTTGTAGAGTTGAATCACCTTTTAGTCAATGCGCCTTGGCTACTATTGTATTAGTATTGAGACGGTTACGATGATCAGTCGTAATAAGTTTTAGTTGGCTAAAAATTTTCGAATGTTTAGTTTCTGTACATTTTGCGTACAGATTCAAAAGATACGAAAAATGTCAGGATTATACATGATACCTGAAGTAGTCAAAAGATACGAAAAATGTATCTTTCGTATCCTAACGGCAACACTGGTTTGCACATGAAAACAATTTCTTTTTTTTCAAATTAATTTTCTATAAGAATAACTTAACCTTTTTGTTTGATTAGTTTATAGTTTGAAATAATAATTTAATAATTACCACCCTGTAACTCGACAAATAACCATCATAGAAAAAATATTTCGCACACTAACTCATATCTACTAGAACTATAGTTATGCCAAGTATAAAGGAATTCCAACAAAATTTTTATTGGGTTGTCCGCTTCACAAATATTTTATGCCAAAATCGCATAAAATTGATTTTTTGATAAAAATTTTAATTTATGCTGTTTATCAGAATTTTGGAACGAATCATTAGTTTTTATAAAGCTAGACTATCCCTTTATTCGAATTAAATTTATGCGATTTTTTTTGGAACGCATCTATCGCATAAAATGAGACCAGTAGCTCGTTTCTGTATTTCTCGCATCGTAAAATTTCTTACATGAAGTGTGAAACAAAAAATTCCATCGTTTCTCGATTTATGAGATAAAAGTGTTTCTGTATTTGAATGCGAAAACAGACACAACAAATTCTGTTTATACTGGAATATTTCCAGTACTTAAGTGTCAAATAAAAGCGAAACGTCAACAAAAGAAATAAATATAATAAAAACAGGGCTGCCAGATTTGACGCGTTATCGTCATCTTGAAGATTTTTTATTCCGATATTAACAAAGTGACGTTTTGATGATTTTTTCTTAAAAAGTGACGAAAGCGAAAACAAAATCAATAATATTTTATAATTTTGTTGTTACTTTCTATAGAAATTCATCTTGAATTTTTAAATTTCAAACACTTCTATTTTGTGGCGTTGAAAATTGAAAAAAAAAAAAATAATATGAATGTCTGTAGAAAGCAACAACAAATTTATAAAATATTTTTGATTTTATTTTTGCTTTTAATGAAATTGTTGGCGTTGCGTTTTACACTATAAGCCCCTTATGCCCGTAATTTCTACAAATAGGTATCTAGCTGTGTATAGGTATCTATGGTTTTCATAATTTTAAAACGTATTTCTAACCTAAAGTGTAATGTATTTTACCCCATCGATTTTCGGTAGTTAATTCACGTAGGCAAAATTAACGTTGAAGTAACCACAATAGTGATACCGGATAGGTAAAGATAACTGTTAGGTATGAACACCACTAGATATCTATTTGTAGAAATTACGGGCATTAGTCTTCGAAATAAGATAATTGTAAATATTTTTATATGTTTGTTTATTAGAAAAAAAGATATCTTTAGAAACAAGGCTGCTTAAATTTTTATATTTATCCCTATTGTGAAAACTGTCCTCGAAATTGTTTGTTTCTTCCCTAAAAAATGTATCGGCAAAAGCAAAATTTCGAGGGAAAGTAAAGGACCCACTTGGCTTATTTTGAACATTTAATACTTCTTATATACATATACAAAATATGATTGATATTTGATATTCTTATCTTATATGTACACTTTTGTGCCAAAACCATTATTCCGGCAAGAAAGAAATTTGTTTGTCTCCCAGTAAAAACTTTTTCAAAATGGATAGCTTCTTTCACTCGTTATAAAGTAGCTTTCTTCCATAAGAACTTCGACAACTACTTTTTTCTGGATGTATTAAGATAAAAAAAATGACTTACTTTTGAATTTGTTCTTTTTGGCACAACCCTTGTAAAATTCATTAGTTTTTCAGTAGAATTGTATGTAGTGCTTTTATGTGTTTCTGATTTCTTAACATATTATTTTGTAGGCGAAGATTTTACTGGGTCTTTAACCCGTTTATTTATGAACCGATTTTTTTAATTTTAATTACAAGGTATTCTACTAAGTCTATTTCAGGTAAAAATGAAAAAGATTATAGGAATAGGTAAATTAAAGATTTATATCTCAATTATTAAATAATAATTATTAAATACCCATGAACTTTAACTATGTTTTTGTTTGATTATTTTTTAATAAAAGTCGAAACAAATTTGTTTAAAATTGATTTTAAATTGCAAAAAAACGATCTTTTTTATTTTTTTCTCAGGAAATTGACGATTTTGACACAAATTTATCTGGCAGCACTGATTAAAACCAAAACAAGAAAAGGCTAACAAAAATTTAAACTAACAAAATATAACAATTGTTTTTTGTTTATTTTCTTCATATAAATTATGCATTTATCATTTATATTCCTTCTATTTTTTTATTTATTTAAAAAAAAATAGTATATAAACATATTTTAAATTCAAAATATCTACATTTTGTTTTTCTCGCCACCAATTTCAAATGTGACTTATTTTGACAGTTCTTGAAAGAAACTTTTCGCAAAATATTGTTATAGAAACACTTTTTCTCGCATCCTTCCAATAATTGCTGGAAAATTATTTAAATGACAGATAATTCTCGCAAAAAAAAGATACAGAAACACTTGTGTGAGAAAAACCATTTTTTGTTTCATTTCACACTATTTTTGTTGCAATTCACACGTTTCATGCGAAGAGTTTTACGATGTGAGATATACAGAAACGGGCTACTGGGTGTATATGCCTTAGCTGCCAAGTGATGTACAGCGGAATTTTTTCGAACTTTTACGCCCAAATAAGATCGGATTATAAGAATGAATTTGACATTTAAATCAAGAATTTAAAACAACGTTCAGTTGTATAATGAAGCTTTAAACCTTCAACAAATGTTACTTTACTCTAAGTTCAAAAAGCTCTAAATGAAGAAAGTGACTCTGCTACAACTGCAACAACGTTGGAAATTTTCGAAAAGGGTCACAAAAAGTGGAAAAAGGGATCAAAAAGGGGTATTTCAATAAAATAGGGTTAACTTTTTAAAAGCAGTATTTCCCATTTAAATAAATATAACAAGACTAAGTTTTTTTATAAACAAACAAAAAATATTTATTTCAGGAAGGCAGTGTTAAAAAACTTAATTTTTTTATGAAATGCCCTATCCTGTTTTTAACACCTGACAAAAAGTTTGTTCTTCATCATTATAACTATAATACTTTTTATGTCATGTTCCGGCATTTTCTTTTTTTACCGATTTCGAATATATTTTAGGGTTTGTTTCCAATTTTGCAATCGTTCGCGAATTTTAGCTCTGTTCGCGATTGAAGCGAGTTTTCTGTAAGTTTTTTGATTCTTTAAAGCTTTTGAGATTTTTAATTAATATTAGACTTTGCTATCAAACCGCTGTTACCAAATATTTGGGAATTTCAGCAATTTTACCGAATTTTTTCATTCCTGATAGTTTTAGTGATTTTTAATCAATTTTATGGCGCTATTTTTGCAAACTTTTTTAAGTTTTTAAATTTTTGCGAAGCTTTGTTGCTCTTTGAGGCAATTGTCGCCGTTTTAAAAATTGGCCCATACATAAACCGAAGTCACCTAGTTTACAGGGCACTCTTAACATTGTCGATTTAAAAGGGGGTGAAAAGTTTAATGCCTAATGCCGTTATTAAAGGTAAATTTTTTAGCATAAAACTTGCTACACTTTAAGATAGCAAAACATTTTTAAAAAAACGGACACCTAACTGCATTTTTTAAATAAAATGTCACATTTTTTTAAAATTTTTTTATTAGGGAAATTGTACTTTAATTTGTAATTTACTATCGAAAATCTAATTAAGAAGTCGTAAAAAATCTTTTAACACAAACTTTTTACGAATACTAATTACTTTTCAGAAATGTGCGTTCTATATTTTGTTTAGCACTAACGTTCAGCAGTGTTGACAAAAAAACAAAATGTGAGTGATATTTCCAAAAAGGGTCAAAAAGTGGCACAAAATAGGTGAAAATGATACAAAAGGATAATTTAAAAATAGGGTCGTAAAAGATATCAAGACCGTCAAAAAAGGGTCAAATTGATACTTTAGTATCACAACGGTAACGCTGACTGCAACGGCCGTTGGAATACTTACTTCAGCTTATTATTTGGCGAATATCAGCCAATTCACATGGAGGCTTTTACGACGTCTCTTTTGGTTTATAGGCGAGCGGTGTAGAGAAGAAATAGGGGTAAACAAAACGACTTGTTTTTGGTTTTTCATGTCTTTTTTATATTTCTCTTTTAACTTTTTCTTTTTACGTTTTATTCCTTTTCTTACTTTGATGTGTGGTTGAAAATACAGTTACACCTCGATTATCGATAACAGACGGGACCGGCACACAGTGGCTGAAAATCGTTTTTCGTTGGCCAAAATTCTGTAACTTTAGAACCGGAGGTAGGGTTGCCATCCGTCCTCTTTTCCCCGGACACCTTCCCCCTTTTTTGGTATCCGGGGCAGTCCTACTTCTTTTTCATCAAGTGTCCGGGGTTGTCCGGCTTTTTACACCTTCATTGAAAATTTGTTCCTGCATTTAAACTTTAAATCACAATTCACAAAATTCATTAAAAAAAAAAGATTTAGGTGCTCGGGTTTTTTTAAAGACAGGTATGATTTAATTTTTGGGGACGTAACGTGACAAAAAGAGTACTTTTCTTTGAATGTGCCCAAAATGGAGCTCCCAAAGAAATGCAACAAATAAGCAAAAGCAACCTTATCAATGTCGTTACTTTTGTTCAAATAAATACTTATTGCTCAAATGATTATATTAAAATTTTATTTTAAGATTATTTTTGGAAAAAAAAATCATATCTTAAAAAAAGCACATCCTTCAAAGTTTTAGGATTTTTAAAAAACAGTTTGAAATATTATATAAAAAAAATTCAGCAAAAAATTTTGACTTAGTCCATTTTTGAAATTTGATATTTTGCATAGACATTTTTTTCAATATATTTATTGCAGCCTCAAGTATTCTCTTTAAACTGACAAAAATCATCTTCGTATGTAAATTAGTTTTCGAGATATTAAAAGAATAAACTTGACACATTCGGCTTATTCGGCGAAGTTATGACAATTTGAATATGACATAACTTTTGAAAAAAAAAATTTAAAAATGGTTTTTCGTTGATATATGTTCTTTATGGGATTAAATAAACCCTCTCGCCAAATTACATTTAAATCGAAAGGGGTCGAGTCCCACTCTTGGTCGACTTGAGATGGAATTACCCAAATTAAGTTTTTGTGTACAAACAAATTTTGGTTGTTAATTTTTATGCCGACGCGTCGTTAATTTTAATAATATTAGGTTGTTTAGAAAGTGTCCTCTTTTTTCGAACAAATGTCCTACATTTTTTATGCTGGCGTCCTCTTTTTCTCAAAATAGAAATGGCAAGCCTAACCGGAGGAGATATTTTAGTGAAATTTTTTTTAATCGACAGATAGATTCTTAAACTTTCTTCACTTTAAATTTCATTAAAATCGGTTGAGTAGTTCGTGGGAAATTTAAGGGCAAAGTAGAACTTTAGGTTTTTTTTTTAACTTTAGCGTGCAATATGGTTTTTTTTATTTCTTTTAATTATTTAAAAATGTAGTTTTTAGATTTAAATAATAATCATTAACATTTTTTGTAATAATGGGACACTCAAAAAAATTAAATGTTTACACTATAAAAAAAATTTTAACATTAAAAAAAAAAAAATAGGAAAATCCACTGGAAATTTTGCTATTATTGCTGAAAAATAAACAATTTTTTGCTTTCAAATTTGTTGACACTTATTTATTTTTTAAACCATTTCATACATATGTGGATAAAAAAACCTTTTAAAAATAATAGCAGCAATAGATTTTAATAGCTTTTGTAACAATGTGAGTTTCTGTTTATTATTATTTTTTACTAATACAATGTCTGTCTTAGATCTAATGAATTATAATTATTGTTCATTTAATTGAAAGATTGATTGCAAATATTCCATATTCTGTTCTGTGTTATTTTTGTTCTTTAGTATTTTTTTGACTTCTTCATCTAAATCCCGATGTTCCACTTTCCATTGATTTAGAATTCTGGAGTTGAACGGATCTGACGTTGCCAATAATATATTAAATAGATCTTCATTAGTGGAATTTCGTGAAATTTTTCTAGTATTGAGCTCTTTATAAAATCTGTAATCCTTATTCCTGAGCTTCCTCTGATAAATCTCCAAGTGGCACCAACTGATATTTAATGACATCTTCTCCATGATAAAGGATTTTGTGAACTGTAGCAGACATATTTCTCCATGGGTACTTGGTTGTATATATTTTTGCAGTTTCCTTAGCAAAATCTCCAAATTTTCTAGAGTCAATTTCTTCAGTGCACGCAAGTGCTTCTAGGATTATTTTAAATCTAAAAATTAGGTTTAAATCAACACCTGTTATTTCAGATGCTGTTTATGGATCTGAAAAAAATCTTCTTGCGGTATTGCCATCATTTGTATTGCCTGACCATTGTTTCGGCTGATCTATAATCAACCCAAATTTGCGATATTCATCTTGAATATGTTTCCTTTTTTAACTTTTTGACTCCTTGTTGGTTTCGTTGTTTCTTATTTATCCTGAAGATCCGAAATCCAAATCATTACTGATTTTTGGTATGTGTTACATAAGTCGTATTCTTGCATGTAGTGGTGATAATCCAAAAATCTAATGATTTTGTCGGGACTTGGTTTAATTGGATTGATGTTGCATGATGCAGCTGGGTGCAGCCTTCGTGTTAGTCAAAGCCTGGCCTACTTTTCCATCTATCATTGTTAGCACTAATTGGTAGCTAACTTCAATTTGCTGCCCATCTAAATCTAATTGTAATGGCTGAAGTATTGCGATTTGGGCCTTGATATCACTAACTTCTTTGTTAATGGCATCATGAGTTTCTTTTTTGAATTCAAATTTAATAGGTCTGCAATATTTCGTAGAAGATGGTGTCTCATTTTTCCAAATATCCTTTGTTTGCGTTGTACTAGTCGAACGCTCTGAATCTTCCAAAATCTATTTTAATCGCAATGGTACAAATGATACCATGAACATATCTGAGTCCGAAATATTTTCACATAGTACTTGTTTGTATTATTTTTGTCCGGGAGAACCATCACATCCCCATTTACAAAAAGAATTAACTTTGTGTTTCCATATTTCTTTAACTCATATCCTTTTATTGATTGTAGCAAGCGTTCGACTGTGTGATCAAGTAGAGATTGTAGTTGTACCTCTGCCGAATGTGATGTGATTGTAATAGTGTCCTTTAATCGCAAACAGTCCATTTTAGCAGCTGTTATGTGATGATATGCTGGATACAGATTTGAGCCTTTTACAATCGCACGCAATCTGAGCTGAATATATTGCTGTTTTGTTAATTTCAAATCCAGAAATAATGCTAATGCCTCCTCATTTGTGAATTGTTTTGCATCGCTCGGAGTTTTTATAATTTTAAGAATCCGTTTTGTTCTCAATGGACTAGCTTTAACAAATTTTTCAATGATATCCACTTTTGTCAATTGTTACATTATATACAGGGTTAAAGAAAACACTTTCACCTTTCTATCAGTGGTTTTACCTTCTAAATCCCTTTTGATCCGCAAAAGTTCTATTCTACTAAAGTTGAAATTTGACAAAAATATAGTTGTTTAGAAATTTTTTTTGAGTAATTTCATTAAAATTAAAAAAGTGATAAACAGACGGGTCAAACCGGGTACAAAAGTATATACAGGGTTAAAGAAAACACTTTCACCTTTCTATCAGTGGGTTTACCTTCTTAACCCCTTTTGATCCGCAAAAGTTTTATTCTACTAAAGTTGAAATTTGACAAAAATATAGTAGTTTAGTAAATATGTCCTAACATCTCAAATATAAACAACACAACAGTCGCAAATATTACCTTTTTAAAGGTAACAAAACTACCAACCTAGCAAAAAAGCAGGCAGGTCATTATCGCTGATAGTTTTTGTGCAATGATAATTTCTTTCGGATTAAATATTAAAAAAAACTTTTTTTTCTGAATAAAAAAAAAACAGTTGTGTTTAACAACCATGGCACAGCCACAATTACCAATATTTTGACCTAATTTTTTGGCTACTTTAGTTTTAATATGTTTGCTATTAAATAAAATTAAAATTTTTGAAATCGGTGACAAACAAAAATTGGACTTTTGGCCAATGAAATAAAATTTTCAGCCACTTTTGGTGTGTGTTGCAGTGACTTCAACAGGTTTCGAGTCAATTTTCTTTTATCTTTTATTTATTTTTTTTTTCATAACACTTTTGCTCGGTGTGACCGAGTACTTTAGTTTTTTTAAAATTTCTTTTTGTTAACTGCTCAATTGGAATATGAGTTTTTTTTTCCTTTTCACTGGCTATGTTCAAATACCATTTAAGTTCTTTTTTTTAGTATGTAAGTTTACTTTGTTCAATAAACAAGCAGCAAGGAGCTGCAATACTCATTTAAAATTAAATGAACTGGTGTTTTTCTTTCTATTAAATTTTTTTACAAGAAGTAAGACTCCCAGTTCTACATTTGGTACTTCGAAAAGTCCTAGAGGAGCTAGGACTGGATATCTGGTAGAATTTGTCCACTACTTTTGGCTGCGTTATTTGTTCAACCGTAACAACATAACCTACAATTTGTTTGACAGACAACGAGGTCTGTAAAAATCTTCCATTGGCATCCCGATCAATAGAAGATAGCGAATCCCTAACGCTACATTTGCATCAAGGCAATAATTTGTTCATCAGGCAAGAGGTCTGTTGGTAAAATCATCATATAGTATTGCTGTTGAAGAACACATCCCACAATCATCAAGGGCATCCTACAACAACAAAGAAGTTAATTCTTAAGAGAAGTCTACTTGGCAAACACAATTAAAGACGGTAAAAACAAAAAGAAATCATTGGGTATGTACAGTATTATATTACATTTAGTGCAATTGTGAGAATATCTAGGAATTAGCATAAAAAAGGCTTTTAATATCGTGAAGAAATATCTACTTAACCCTAGAGTACGAACCATATTTTACGTACGTTGTAACTAATGATCGTCGATTCGACGATGTATTTTTTAACTGCCTATAACTTTGGCTTAAAAGCAAATATACTTTTTCAATAAATGTTATTATTCATTATGGCACCTTATAAGTTTATTTAAAAAAATAATTTTATTTTAATTCATATAGATAAACGAAATATTTAATTTTAGAACTTTTTTATTTTATGTTGCACATATTTTTGGGATCATAAAAAATTACCTATAAAATATTGTTAGGAAAACTGAAAAACTAAAAAAGAATCAAAACTTAAAAAAGACATTTTTGTCTTAAAAAAATATAAAATTTTTTTTTTTTTAAATAACACTTTGAGCCAGAGTCACAAAGTTCAACTTTGTGCTCTCCGCATATAGGTTTTACGCATATATCACATTTTGATTTTGACATTCGTCATTTTTTCGTATGGGCATGATCTACACATACTTCATTTGTGTTCTTTTTTATTTTCTCCTAAGCTGGACATTGGTGCCACTATGGTTTGAAGTAACAAGATTTGCAATATTTGCTCACAAAGTTGAAAAATAAAAGTCACGTTAATACTAACCATCGACGATTCGACGAGTACAAAACCAATAAAAGCAATGTTCCAGCAACGCAATTCAAAAAACACAATTACACACAGCAAAAGTAAATCATCTACTAACAGCATACAAAATTTGAGAGTGTTAGACACACCCATTTAAAAGTAAATTAATTAAAAGGAAGCGATGCTCGTCGAAACGTCGATCATTAGTACTCTAGGGTTAATAATTCACCAATTTATTTCAACATAACCTCAAAATTATTCAATACTCGCTATCGTACCATCACTGGTAAAAAATACCCCATTGTACCAACACTGATTTGCTTTTCGTTATACACACACAAACCTACAAAAAACAATAAGCAACCTGTCACTCTCTTTTATATTGAAGAATTAATCTGCGCCAATTACTTTTTTTTGTTCTTCATACAAAGCGAGCTTCATGCATGAAAATATTACACAATAACTTTTTACTTGTACATGTGTTAACTACATAAAGAAGTTAGAGCACAGAAAAAAGTATGAACAATATCACAACCACTCAAAGCGAAGTTTCGTGTTTTTCACATTTTCATGTTCGGTAACTTCTTTGTATTTAACTTACACGACTTAGGTGTTACGACCAGCTCTTAACAACAACATTCACGGCATATTCATTTAGTACCTATATGTTTGTGTATTTAAAATTCAACATAAAGTGAAAACGTGGCTGCCAGATTTTATGATTTGTCGTAGGTTCGACGATTTTAGACGTTTAAATGATTTAGAGCATTTTTTTTATTTATTTTATGAATGAAAACTAGTAATGCTTTTTTAAAGTATTTTATTTATTAATATCTATAAAATTACATTTTTACATACATTTAATAAAAAATTACATTTCAAGCTTTTGAAAAAAGAAACCAAATTTAATTCAAACTTATTTTTTATGAAATTACAAAAATGATTTTAGGTAGTATTTTGTGAAAAATGTTTAAAAAATGAATTTAAAAACAATAAACTGTCCAATGACTTCGGCCTTAACCTGCTTCGCTTTTCAGATAGAATATTACCCGCTAATGAAAAGGCACGTTCCGATGCAGCACTGCTTGCCGGTATTGAGTGTACATGCTGAGCGAATTTGCATAACCGAGGATAATATTTTTCATTTCTGCGCCACCACTACAATAAATCAAAGTCATCAGTCATAATTACTGCTTCTCTGCTATATTTTTCTACTTCATCTCTTATGGATTCTTGGAATGAGTTTGAAGATGTATTTAACCAGTTTGAAAAAAAGAATTGATTGTCGTTGTTATTAGTACTGACTGAAGTATTTGGATCGCTTAAAATAAGTTGACTTTGTGGCGAAGATACTTGTGTTTCTGGAACTGTGAGATAAGAAGTAGTGGGTGAGTCATTGCTTACGAATGTAGTTGATGGCGAAGTTGAGGTCGAAAAGCAATCACCAAAATAAGTAATTTGAGAAATGCAAAAATCTTTTATATCACTAACATCATTGGGCTGTTTGTTTACAGCTGGTGGAAACAAAAAGAATGCTACTCGATGCCAAATTGATAAATTACGTACCCAAATTAGATCAGTATAGTTAACTATTTTTTCTTTCAAAGCTGAAATAGCAGCAATATCATTTTCACTGGGGGTACACAAACATTTTATTTTGTAAATTGAAGGTAAAACGAAGTATAATGACGGAGAGCTACAAACCTGCAGTTTCTTAAAAATTGTCTCGAAACCTTTGCAAAGTTCAACTAAGGCTGTCAAAGTTGATACATTTAATTGAAAAATTCGTTTAATCTCTCCGGTTTCTATAAGAATTTTATTTATGTCATCCCAGTTATCAGTTATTGATTTAAGCATTGTATAATTTGAATTCCAACGTGTTGGGCATGGATTTTTTACAGACGTTGACAATTTATGCTGCAAGTTTGCTTTCTTAAAGTATTTAACAATTTTTTTACATGTTTGCAATGTTTTTTGTAAGCTCCATCGTCTCTTCAAATGACTTTTCTAAAAGATTTGCTAACAAATGACTGCTACAGCTTAGGCGTGTTTTATTTTCCAACGCCTTTACAATATTCGCGCCGCGGTCAGTAACAAACTTTACGTTATTAATATTATCAACACCAAACTGATTAAATAAAGTTGTTAACTTAATCAAAATATTTTCTCCGGTTGACTTTTCAAAATCCATCGATTTAAGCCCCAGCTTAATATCAAACATTTCAAAGTTTTGTTGGAAGTGTAGAGTTGCTCCTAAAAAGTTTCTATTTACATACCGATCAGACCACATATCAATCGTCACAGAAGCTACTCCACTTTTTACAATCTCCTTAACTTTGTCACTAAAAGAATCTCTCTTTTCATCTGCAAGTTTTTGTACTTTGCGAGAAATTGTTGTTGCGTCGGGTAGCAAGTCAGTCATATCAACATTTTCTCCATAATGTGCGCCGATCTTAACAAAAAACTCTGCAAGCTTGACAAAGCCTGTTCCACTAACAGATGAAAAAGGACAACAATCTTGAATAATCCATTCTGCGCAGGCATTAATAGCTAGCTGACGGTCAATATCTGTAACTGTTTTCAGTATTCGCGTGCTTTTTAAATTTTGGCAGCACTTATGGCGGACCAAGTTTGATGTTTGATTATTGAAATATTTAAGTACCTTATGACAAGTGCGACAATAGATCCAACCTTCCAACAAGGTACCGTCTTCCTTTAGTATTTCGGCCAAAATGCTCCAAACAAAACTTTTTCCTTTATGTTTTAAAGAAATGGTGTATGCTCCAGTCACAATTTTTTCTGCAACCAATTCATTGTTTGTCGCCATGATACATACATATATTGAACCACCTGCTGTCACGAAAACTGATGAACTAAATATAAGATATTAAAACAATTTTCTTAAAAAAAAAAAAACTCAATTAGCAGCCGATAGTTACCGTTAATAAAGAGCGCACTCAGCCATTAAAAAAATGTTCTTTTGTGCATCTTTAGCATCATAGAATATAATTGTGTGTTTGTTGTTAAATTTGTTGTCAAAAATGTATAAATATGTATATAAAAAGTAAATTCTGTGTCTAAGTCGCACAATGAAATAACGGACTGCGCTGCGTTGCCATTGGTTAATATTTTTGTAAAAATATTTATATACCTATAAATGAAATTGACGTATAAAAAAATTGTGATTCATAAGCCTGTCGCATTCGTTATATATTTTAATTAAAATTTTCCACCCAAATTTTTCTTATAACTTTTAAACTCATTTTATTTCATAATGAATTTAGCCCTTCATCTTTACTTTAATATACGATCATTGAATTTTTCCTAAACCATCTGGCAACACTGCTTTAAGTATTACTACGAATGACGAATGCTTCGAGTAAACACTTGTGCACTCAGGCAATTATAACTCTAGGTCAGCGAAGGGCAGATAGAGAACATTAAATAAAAGAGAGTAAATTCTTGTGTTGTTTATCAGAAGTACGAATGCTATTGCCGAATGTTGAAAAAATATATTTACGAAACAATACAAAAAAGAACTCATATAAATTTCATTGCGTTTGCTAAAGGCTCGTATGTTGCAAACACAATTTCTTACGAGACTGGCGAGCACATACAAAAGCAACAGGCTGTATTAACTACACCGCAACTCGTTTTAAAGCAAAGATGCCCAGTAGTGGCTGATATCAGCAAATGAAACTCACACGTATACTTACGCTCTTTTGTTTGATCGTCAATCAACCAATAGGAAATCAGCATGTTGAGTGCGAGAGACAAACTACACTGGCAGAACTTCTGTGTCTTATTTTAATCGTCATCGAGACTGCTGTGAGTTAACACATAAATTGAAATTATTGCGATTTATTAATGATGTCAGTCGAAAATTATTTTATGTTACAAAATGCTTTTGATGACATGCAATGTCTTATTTGTCATAAGACATTTAAAAAAACTAAGAAATATAATTTAAAAAAACATTTTGAAGATGTTCACAAAGACATGAATTATTCGCAAATAAATAAATAAATAAATAAATAAATAAATACATACATTCACAAAGAGTATTACTAAATTAAGGAAAAAATATTGTATTCTATTAATTTGTAATTTTCAAATAATATCTACATTGTTTTGCATTTTAGCTAACGATATGTGTTTTGTTTGTGAAAAAAATTCTTTGTACCTGAAAAGGGTCACTTTTACTTTCGTTAAAAAGACGTACCTAAATGCAGAAATTATTAAGAAAAAATAGCCACAATAATTTGTTGGTATTTTGTGCTTGTAAAAATATTTTTGTTTCTGTACCAATCGCGTCGGTGGGTTTTTTTCTTTGAAAACACTTTTCTTAAGTAAGTAAAAATATTTAAAAAACAAGTTAAAAAAAGTCTTGTTTTCCTACAATTTATGTGTAAACCTATACACATAAAAGCAAATGTGACAGCAGGTAAAATTTTTGGGTAAGAAGATGTGTTTTATTGATGTATTAATGAAAATTGTTGGTTTCGCACTATTTTTATTGCTTACTTTTTTATGCCACAAACTCGAAATTTTACAGGGAAGGTTTTTTTTAAATAAAATCAGTTTGAAAAAAGCCATTATTTTAAAATTTATAATGTAAATATTATTTATTCAAACTGATTTTATTTAAAAAAAACCTTCCCCTGTAAAATTTCGAGTTTGTGGGATACAATTTTTCGGCGGTAACTTTGACCTGTTATAATGACTATACATTTTTGCAGGCAACCTCAGAATTTTCAGATTTGAATTATATTTGCTTAAAAAAACGGAATAAGCTGAATTCTTCTAGTTTGAGAAATATACTTTTATTACGTAACTGCAATAAGAGTATCAACTTAGAAGATTTTATTACTTTTTAATTGCAAATTGAACAATGATTAATTGAGGAAAAATTTATAAACACTTCGAAGAATCTTTTTATTCCGAAATATATCATACTATCCAGATGTCCGCATATATAAATTATATATGTATGTATTATAGATATATATATACCAATCAATACATTCATCAAGAGAATTACTAAAATAAATACATTCACCAAGTGTATTACTTAAATATGTACATTCATTAATTTTAAATTTCCCTTTTGTTAAACAAAGAAACAGAAAAAAAATGACAACACCCGTCACACATGTGCTTTCGTCGCAATCTCGCTGACGACTAAATAAAATGAATAGCAAATTGTTTTCTTCCAGTGTTATTTCGTCACTCTCACCAATACTACTACCGTGGGCATCAATGTTTTAAAGCATTGATGCCCACGGTAGTAGTATTGGTGAGAGTGACGAAATAACACTGGAAGAAAACAATTTGCTATTCATTTTATTTAGTCGTCAGCGAGATTGCGACGAAAGCACATGTGTGACGGGTGTTGTCATTTTTTTTCTGTTTCTTTGTTTAACAAAAGGGAAATTTAAAATTAATGAATGTACATATTTAAGTAATACACTTGGTGAATGTATTTATTTTAGTAATTCTCTTGATGAATGTATTGATTGGTATATATATATCTATAATACTTACATATATAATTTATATATGCGGACATCTGGATAGTATGATATATTTCGGAATAAAAAGATTCTTCGAAGTGTTTATACATTTTTCCTCAATTAATCATTGTTCAATTTGCAATTAAAAAGTAATAAAATCTTCTAAGTTGATACTCTTATTGCAGTTACGTAATAAAAGTATATTTCTCAAACTAGAAGAATTCAGCTTATTCCGTTTTTTTGAACAAATATAATTCAAATCTGAAAATTCTGAGTTTGCCTGCAAAAATGTATAGTCATTATAACAGGTCAAAGTTACCGCCGAAAAATTGTATCCCACAAACTCGAAATTTTACAGGGGAAGGTTTTTTTTAAATAAAATCAGTTTGAATAAATAATATTTACATTATAAATTTTAAAATAATGGCTTTTTTCAAACTGATTTTATTTAAAAAAACCTTCCCTGTAAAATTTCGAGTTTGTGGCATAAAAAAGTAAGCAATAAAAATAGTGCGAAACCAACAAGTTTCATTAATACATCAATAAAACACATCTTCTTACCCAAAAATTTTACCTGCTGTCACATTTGCTTTTATGTGTATAGGTTTACACATAAATTGTAGGAAAACAAGACTTTTTTTAACTTGTTTTTTAAATATTTTTACTTACTTAAGAAAAGTGTTTTCAAAGAAAAAAACCCACCGACGCGATTGGTACAGAAACAAAAATATTTTTACAAGCACAAAATACCAACAAATTATTGTGGCTATTTTTTCTTAATAATTTCTGCATTTAGGTACGTCTTTTTAACGAAAGTAAAAGTGACCCTTTTCAGGTACAAAGAATTTTTTTCACAAACAAAACACATATCGTTAGCTTAAATGTTAGCTTAAAACAATGTAGATATTATTTGAAAATTACAAATTAATAGAATACAATATTTTTTCCTTAATTTAGTAATACTCTTTGTGAATGTATTTATTTATTTATTTATTTGCAAATAATTCATGTCTTTGTGAACATCTTCAAAATGTTTTTTTAAATTTTTAATTTTTTAAATATTTCTTAGTTTTTTTAAATGTCTTATGACAAATAAGACATTGCATGTCATCAAAAGCATTTTGTAACATAAAATAATTTTCGACTGACATCATTAATAAATCGCAATAATTTCAATTTATGTGTTAACTCACAGCAGTCTCGATGACGATTAAAATAAGACACAGAAGTTCTGCCAGTGTAGTTTGTCTCTCGCACTCAACATGCTGATTTCCTATTGGTTGATTGACGATCAAACAAAAGAGCGTAAGTATACGTGTGAGTTTCATTTGCTGATATCAGCCACTACTGGGCATCTTTGTTTTAAAGCGAGCATCATAAATCATAAAAACGGGTGCTCGTTGCAGTTCTCTGGTACATACATTGATATGTGCAAAAAAGAAGAAAAAATCAAATACATAGTTTTTTCCTTAGTGAGTGAGCACTCGTATAAGATTAAATTAAATAAATTAAATTTAAATAAAATACAAAAATAGAAAAAAAAAACAAATTTCACTAGAAAAAATATAAAACAAAGTGGTTAACAAAAAGTACAATTAAAAAGTGACAATTGAATAAATAAAACTAAGAGTTATTAAAATAAAAGAAAAAAATTTAGTTGGAGAAAAAGAGGAAAACAAGGCAACTAAATTAAGAAAATTTGTTTTTTTTTTGTGAATTTGGGTACAAAATTAATAAGGAAAAAAATCAGTGGAAAAAAAATTAAAACAAAATAAAATAGAATTAAATATTCGGGAAATTTCTACAAGAAAAAAAAACAAAAACAACTACAGGTTAAATATTACAACAGGTTCTACAGCAACAACAATGGCCGGCATAAGAAAGCCACAATTTGATTTTACAGAGAAGAAGACTGTAAGTTAAATTAATTTTTTTATTGTATGTATATTGTTTTTTTATATTGAAAAATAAAACCTTAAATAATGTTGGCGGTAATGTGTGTGTATAAAGTTAGAGGAAATTTTTTCTAAAGGGAGTAGTGTTGGTAAACGATAATAAATTACCAAGCCTAATATTACGAAAAATAAAAATATTAAGGCGGTCCTTGAAAATAAAATGCGAAAGATTTTACTTGAAATAAAATTTGAATATTACATTGGTGTAGGAAAATAAAACACGAGGTTCGCAAAATAATTCATTTAAATAAATAAAGTGAATAAATAAAAAAAATATTTATTTTGAAGTGAGGGCGATACATTTTCATAACAAATAGAGATTATTATGACGTTTGGCAACTTCAAATAGTTTGGAGATTAAAAAAGAATAAGGCGGTAATAAAATAAAATTTCTTGCAACAAATATTTTTTGATAAATATTTTTTATTGCAAAAGGTGACAATTCTTCTGTGAATTAAATACTTTCAGAGGAATTTCTAGGTATTATTCGTTTGGTTTAGAACTTAAATTATTAAGCTTCAAAATGGCCTCCAAGAGAAAATGCAAGTATGATATTCAACAACTTGCTAGTTTTTGCAACAATTTTAACAAAATACCGACAGAAAATTTAACTACTTCATTATTGGAAGTCAAGTTGACAGAATTAGACAGAAGGTGGTTGAAAATGATAGAGACTTATGAGGAATTTATAATAAATGATGAGAAAGTAAAGGAAGAGGAAGATCTTCAAGATGAAATTTCTCTTAAATATGAGGAGGTTAGTGAACAGGGCCAGGTTTTAAAAGCCAGAATATTAGACATGGTAAAGGCCAACGCCCCTAAAAATAAAAAACCAGTTTCTCAGCAATCATCACTTAAGCTACCACCGGTGGAAATACAAGCCTTTGAAGGGGGATTTAATGAATGGCCAGCGTTTCGAGACATGTTTATGGCAGTCGTCGGAAATGAGCCTTCAGTAGCTCCAGCCCATAAATTGTATTACTTGCACAGCAAAACGAGGGGGGAGGCCTACCAACTCATTAAAGATTATGAGTTAGTAGATTCTAATTTTGAATTAGCGTGGAGGGCGTTGAAAAATAAATACGAAAATAAACGAATTTTGATAAATAACCAAATCAGGAAGATTTATGGCATTCAGTCCCCTCCAACCGAAATTTTAAAATTTTTGAGGTCACTTAAGAATACCGTAAGTGATGGGTTGACTATAATGAGATCATTTGAGGTAGAAATTCCTAGTAATGACCCATTTCTAATGCACATCTGTACTTCAAAATTACCAGAAGAAACTTCACGTGCTTGGGAAATATCATTAAGTAATCACAAGGAATTACCTACTTGGGATCAGCTAAGCAAGTTTCTAAACGAAAGAATTGAGACTTTAGAAACCTTTACTAATTTACGTAAGCCAACTACCAGAGAAGCTGGAACCTCTAAGTCGCAAAGTTTTCTTACGCAAGCAAAAGTTCACAAAAATAATCTTAGTTGCAAAAGTTGCAAACAGCATCATCTGCTTAAATTCTGTAAACATTTTAAGTCGTTGCCAGTACAAGAGCGTGTAAAATTTGTGTTTAGCTCTGAGGGTTGGCCACCCAGGATTTGTTTTCTCTTTCTCCTTTTCTTTTATTAACACATTCAAATTTCATTTTTTTATATAAACTCAAATCACTCTAGTTTGAACTGTGACAGTGAACAAAAGCCAAATTAAAACCATTTTAAATAAAACAAAATAAAAAATTGTGAAACTTAAAATTTAATTTAAAACTAAAAATTGAATAGAATCGTTCAATTAATTAAGAAGGTGAGTGCTTTTACCCGTTTACCTTGGTTTTACGCCGTAAATGTTAAAATTTAAAGCCTTTAGTTCTTAATTCAAGACTTGAAACTTTCATCGGATAATTAATTAAGAAGACATGGGGAGATGGAGCTTTTACCCCTTTTGCCGTATTTTACGCCCTAATTCTTGGAATTTCAAAAACATGTATATCTTAAAGTTCCTTTAGATACTACTGTATCTGCATGCCAAATTTAAAGAATACAGGTTGATTAGTTAAGAAGATATAGGGAGGGAGAGTTTGCCCCCTCTTACTCAATTTCACGCCCTGAATAATACAAATTATAGGCTATAGTACCTTCCAGATGTTATACTATTTGCCTGCGAAATTTCAAGAAAATTGATTGTTTAGTTAAGAATATATTGGGAGGGGGAGCTTTTACCCGTTTGCCCTATGATACGCAATATGAAATATACATTAAGATCTATTCTGAATATCATTGTACACATTAGGCATTACGATACATGGTTTGTTAACTTTTCAAGTAACAATAAAAAATCATAATATGGATAATGAAACCCATTTCGTTGATATTTATATGGGAATGATATATAGGAAAATCTAAATGCAATATCTCCGGAACCACTGGGCCGATTTCGTCCAAACTTCACATAAACCATCTACAGACTATCCCCAAAGTACCGTGCTAGTTTTCGTTTAAATCGGTTGACCCGTTTTCGCAGTTCGTGGTGACATCAAAGTGTACACTTCTTTTTATATATATAGATTATTAGTAATTTATAAGTTGAATTGGTCGTTTAGTTATTTTGTTCATTTTGTATTTGTCTTGGTATATGAAATATATGATTTATCGTTTACTGGTAATAATTTAAATGTAACGGAAGAATAGAGCAGTAGAGACACCTAGCGTTAATGTAGGGAACATGCCGACTGAGAAAACACAACCCTGAGGGTGTAGTGGTGAAAGCTGTGAACAGCCGGTTGATAGTGGTGAGTTGAGTTCGGCACTATATAAAAGGGTGTGTTTTCATGAAATGAGGTCAGTCGGCTTGTAGCTAGCAAACGTGTAAGAACTACCATTGACGAGGAGATTACATCTCCCCAACTGATTTTTCTTACATGCATGCTTGAATAGTCAAGTGGTGCGAGAAGTAGTGAAGCAAGAGGTTACACTTCTACTTTTACTACCGCGACCACACAACCGAAGCGACCTTCGAGCGTGTGTCTTTCTCTGCCAGTGGACGATTTAAGTAGGTCAGTGTTAGTGGTGGTCAGGGAGATTACATTTCCCCAAAGCCCACCGCTAGCTCCGAACGCAGCGTGCATCTATTGCCTAGCCTTGTATAGCTGCCTATAATTGTATTTCTGTGTCATTTTGTATATAAATAAAGCATACGGTTTATAATTTTGTGAACTATAAGTCTTTTATTTGCGGTGGATAACTAAAACGACACTGGCCCGATGAGCTGCCCCAGCACCCAGCAAAATAGTGTCGTTACAGTGAATTGATAAAAAGTTGCCATTGTAGTAATAACCAAGGTGTTAACACATGTTAACACTAAATCTACAATTTCAAAAGAATAACAAATTTATAAAAAACAAGTAAGAGTGCTATATTCGGCTGTGCCGAATCTTATATACCCTTCACCATTGTGCGAGCAGAATACAGAGCAACTAGACAAAACCTAAATAATTTCTACATAAACATACATATATACAATACATAAAACTTCATTATAAATTAAATTTAAAAAGTTAAAACTGGTAAATATTTTTTTTAATCGTTTCAGAACATAAAAAAATTTAAAAAAAATTTTCTTTTTGAAAAAACACGATTCGAACCAGGGACTCACAGTTTCTAACCTAAGCAAACCCCCTAGACAACTGGACCATGAAGGAACGTTTCATGAATATCATTAAAAGTAAATATGATCAGTTTACAGTTCACAACTCAACACAGTTGAGTTGTAATTATTTTTGATGTTTTAGTTCACCACAATAAAGCAAAGGTGGCCTATAATCACCAAAATAGTTTGTACCATGTATGTGTGTTTGTTTGGTTTCTTTTTGTATAGGCACTGTTGTCATACCGTAGATTTATCTTTTTTGGGAGTTTTTAAGTGGCAAAAATAATCAAAAATTCCCCGTTTCTATTTGTTAAAATTATTTCCTTAAATAGATGAAAAATTAAAGAAGGGTGGTAACGAAAATCATATTGGGCATTATGCTAGTATATGTAAACAAATGCAAGGGGGGGGGGGGGGGGAGAGACGGATATCGTTAAATCAACTTCGCTTTTCATAAGGACCCCGAATATATATACTTTATAGGGTGTAGTATCAATATTGTAGAAATTACAAACGGAATGACAAACTTATATATACCCTTTTACCTTCGGTGAAGGGTATAAAAAGAGTAATTTTTGGGAATTCAGTATTTCGGTTATAACTCAGCCATTTTTTAACCGATTTGACAGATATATATACTGACGTGTTAAAGAAGAAATTTACCATTTGCTTGAGTTACAAACCTTGGACTCGGGAAGATCTATTGTGTCCGAAAATGGGTATTTTCCAAAAAAAAAATTATATTTTGGTCATAACTTTTTTGTATCTGAACCGATTTTTCCGAAATTTTCAGAAAATATTTTCTACTAAAGATTTCCGATCTTTTGATATATAACGCGTAACCATAGGTCATATGACAGTCCAAAAAAGCAGGGTTTTATACAATTTTTGATATTTTTTGCACGGGAGGTACCACGCCCACTTGTTCAATCCCGCCCACATTTTGTGGAATGCTGTATATTGATAACCTTAATGTGTGTACCTAGTTTGGAAACTTTGGCTCTTGCCGTTCTCCAGATATACACAAAAAAGTAATAAAAATACAACAACAACAAGGGATTTTTGGAAAAAATTAGAGGTAGTCGTGGTTTTTTGCATATATCTCAGCCATTTTTGGACCGATGTGGCTGAATTTCAATAGCAAGAAATGGTGGACTATATGTGACATAAGTGTGAAACAACCTAGCCGCTATCATGTCTGGAGTCTCCGGAAAACACATATCAAACGTAAGACGGACAGACGGACAGACGGACGGATATCGTTAAATCAACTTCGCTTTTCATAAGGACCCAGAATATATATACTTTATAGGGTGTAGTATCAATATTGTAGAAATTACAAACGGAATGACAAACTTATATATACCCTTTTACCTTCGGTGAAGGGTATAAAAACCATGACCTACTTATGTAGCTTAATTTATTAAAAACACAAAATGCTTATACGACAGAATTCAGTCATTTACCTTAAAATTGTGTACAGTAAGTCATTTACCTTTAATGTTTACTAAATTCAGTCAATCAACCTGGAAAAGGTGTAATATTACCATAAATGCAAATAAAGCATTTATTATAATTGCAACCGCATATTTAAATATTATTGTTATTATTATTATTGTTATTTAAATTTAGACTTAAGAAATTTAATTGTATAAAAGGCAATTAAAAATAAAGAACTTTAGGCAAACAAAGATTAACTCTGTTGATTGCTTGACTAGTCTCGGTGCTTCTACCCAGGCTCATATTGAATACTAACTAGCACATGGTGTTTCTACCTGGGCTAAAACATAATTACTACAAATAAAATCTGAACTCCAAAGGAAACCTTTGGTGTTTAATCGCTATAATATATTGCGAATCGACATTTGGTGACCCCGACGGTCCTATTACAAGAGATAGGACCTCATCAGAAGCCAAAGGTCCTGTTACAAGAGACAGGACATTTGGTGACCCCGACGGTCCTATTACAAGAGATAGGATCTCATCAGAAGCCAAAGGTCCTGTTACAAGAGACAGGACATTTTGGTGACTTCAACGGTCCTGTTACAAGAGACAGGATCTCATCAGAAAACGCAACCCAAAGGTCCTATTACAAGAGATAGGATCTCATCAACTACAACGGTCCTGTTACAAGAGACAGGATCTCATCAGAAAACGTAACCCAAAGGTCCTATTACAAGGGATAGGAACTCATCAACTACAACGGTCCTGTTACAAAAGACAGGAGCTCATCATCAATCCAAAGGTCCTTTTACAAGAGATAGGATCCCATCAACTGCAGCGGGCCTGTTACAAGAGACCGGGTATCATCAGAATCCGGCAGTCCTGAGGCTACAACAGGGTTACATAAAAAAACGCAGTCTAGAGCGTCCTAACCACAGTCTAGGATTTCACAGAACAACTATATCAATAGAGTTACCACTGACAACATATCAGCATCGCATTCAGCAATTAAGGCCATGGAATCCTTTGAAGAACTCGTAACTATCCAACAGGAGACGGCGGAAAAAATAAACACAATAATCCGTAACGTTAAAAAGGACCCGGCCACAAGAAAAACAAAAGAGTACTATTTGGAGCGTCTAAAACGACTTGACACGCAATGGCTAGAATTTGAGAACATTGACAACAAAATAAGGTGTCTATAAAATCCACCTTTGCATCACCAATATTTTACTGAGCAATACTTACGCGTTTCGGATGACACACTCAAATACAAAGAATTGTTTGAGTCCGAAGTAAGAAAATTGTCGCAACCAATAATTAAATCGTCAATAAGACAATCCATAGAAACCGAAGGTGCAAATGGCGGTATGCAGAAAGAACCAGAACTTGACAAAATCACGAGCAAAGTTCGGCTGACTTCCTAAACGAAAATCAACAATGTATCAATACAGTATTTTAACCGAGGTGATACATTGTGTAGTAACTTTTTTAATACGTTGCATATTAATACTTTGCAACACTGAAATCGTTTAGGAACATTTATATGCATTGTATCATTCATAATAAAGCGAACAATGGGGGAAGAACATATTTTATTGGAAAATGTCTTAAGGCCCAACCATAATGTGCTTAAGTTGGCTTTAGCAAATGTACGAATACATGTAAATCATATGAGGCAAACCATATTGAACTTAAGGAAACTTTTTGTTAAATTTTATGAAACTGCCATTTGCTTAAGCAAAGTGCGAAACAGATCGCACATTCCGTACGGAATCAAATGTTTTTGGATTTTATTTTTGTTTTTTTAAATACATTTGAGAGACTTTTTGTTAATTTTTGACAGTAGGTTAAGCAAGGCTATGCATATTATGGTTGGGCCTTTAGATTTGTGCGAACAGGGAAACTCCAGCCTCAAAATTGCTGTAAACATTATAAAAAGAAAACATAAAAATTATGCGTCCATTTTTTACTGTAATAAAAAGAAAAAATAAAACTGAATAGAGAAATAAAATAAACTATAACAAAAAAATGCTTACTAATCTTCCTGCGTCGCCATCGTATTTTGTCTTGCATTCGCTTTGCATCTACTTTTATTTGGATGCCTTTGTTGCTTTTCCTTGCGTATTAACTACAACAGTGTTGCAAAAGGGAACAAAATACATTGTAAAAATTTTCATGGTTGCATTTACGAATACGCTGCAATGTATTACTACAAAGCAACATGCGTTTAGGAAGTCAGCCTTCTTCGTAATCAACGGGCTTTAATGAGAGCACTAAGGCGAATAATCGACGAGGTACAGTCTGAGGGAAATAGAGAGGAGTCGTATTGTCAGAGCAAACTAACGCTCATTGACAAATATATGCATGATTTCTCGTCAAACAACGACACTTTATGGCAGTTAACATCTGAAGAGCAAATTGACGGTTATACGTTTGATGAGTTTTACGATCTGCAAGCGGAGGTGCACAATATAAGACGTGTGTTACAACAAAGTGCCAATATCGTCCACGAAACTACTTCACGAATCGTCAGAAGAAGTGAACATTGTCAACCACAATTGCCAAAAATTCAAATACCCAAATTCAGCGGTAGTTACCTACAATGGGTAGCTTTTAAAGACCTTTACATCCAGTTGATCCACAACGCGACAATGAGCGAAGTGGAAAAAATGTTTTATTTAACTACACACTTGGCAGACGAGCCAAAAAATTTAATAAAACACCTACCGATTACATCAGCAAAATATGAAATCGCATGGAATATCTTGGTGAGCAGATACGATAACAAAAGATTAATTGTGACCACATTATTGAACAATTTGTTATCACATCCACAAATTAAAAATGAGACAGCACAAGCACTCAAATGTTTACACGACCTCGCGAAAGAATGCACCCATGGTTTGTCAGCACAAGGCCTCCCAGTGGATAAATGGGACGCCATAATAGTTCACATATTACTGATGAAACTTGATTCCTCGACCCAAACACTGTTCGAGCAATCTCTTAAGGACAACAAGAACCTTGTCAGTTTAAGCGAGTTACTTAGATTTATAGAGCATCGATTCCAAGCTTTAGAAACGCGCGGAAAGACTCTAGAAGCTGGCGTGAGTAGAACAAAAATAACAACAGCAACTACATCTACATCAAATTGTAAAATATGTGGATCAACAGGGAATCCCATATATTATTGTGAAAAATTCCTAAAAATGTCACCACCAGAAAGATTACAATGGACACAACGGAAAAATCTATGCGTCAACTGCTTCAGACCAGATCACATCGCCAAGGCATGCACATCACGCTCCTGCCTAAAATGCACAAAGAAACACAATACGTTATTGCATTTGGAAACATCAAAAGGAAAACCATCATCATCCTCGGGGGGAAACCCTCAAAAGACCAACGTAGAGTCCTCTTCAAACGGAAATACAAATGCCCCAATCGTAGCTTCTGCAAACAAGGAAGATACGGGTAACAGATACACAGTCTTAAGCCCTTATGACACTACATTTTTAATGCATTGTTCAAGTTTTGGTGAACAGTACAAATATAATGTAATACAAAAATTTACCAAGTGCAAAGAGTTAAGCTGTATTAAGATAAATGGCAAACCGTCAAAAATTTTACTAAAGTTATCGATAAAAAATGAAGTTATGTCAAAAAAAATGTAAAATTGTTTTACTTAAAATTGACATTTCCAGCTTGAAATATTAAAAGTGTTGCTGAATCAGCGGTTTATGGACAAATTCAGCGATTTACCGCTTTCTGTTTTTAGGTTTCTCATAAACAAAAAGTTGGCAACATTTAATAAAATAAACAAAACAGGGATGGCTAAGTTGTTTCAATTGTACTTTTTTGTTGATACTTTTTAAACTAAGATTTATAATACCTTTTTTTGGTGTTTTTTATGAACATAAATAAAATTAATTTCAACTAAAAAAAAATCTTTTAGTACAATTAGGGTAAAAAAGTAAAAGTTTTAAAGGTTGTTGGTACAATTTTAAAAATTCTCAACGCCATCCCTGAAACAAAACCATAACAAGAGAAAAAAAAACAAAAATCTTTATTTACATTATGTATAGTTAGCTCTTTCTAACATTTACTGTTTCTTTCTATCAATTCTGTATCAATTAATGAATAAAAAATGTAGTGTCATAAGGGCTTTAGCCACAGCAAGGGTAAAGGTGTTTGGAACCAATGGCCGCACATGTACAATCCGAGCCTTACTGGACTCTGGGTCACAAGTTAATTTAGTAACAAACATATTACTAAATAAACTGTCGCTGAAGTCATCAGATTCAGATCTGTGTGTGGAAGGGATAGGACGCAAGATCCACAACGTATCCCAACGAGTAAACCTCGAGCTTCAAGCATGTTCAAGCAACTATACTACAAGGGTCGAAGCATTTGTGCTCCTAAACATAGTGTCACCACAGCCCATAAAATCATTCGATACATCAGAATGGAATATTCCTGAAAATATAAAATTGGCAGATCCATGGTTCAATCGTACGGACAAAATTGACATGTTAATTGGAGCAGAATTCTACCATCAATGGATGCGCCCAAATAAGGATGCGCCCAAATAAGGATCGATCACGAATTGCCAATTCTACAAAACACAGTGCTAGGTTGGGTTGTAACAGGCAGACTACAAGAAGGCATCAACAACGTAGTTACCTGTGCAGTATTCAGCCCAGAAGATCAAACAACAAATCAACTAATAGAGAAGTTCTGGAAGCTTGAAGACACAAATGATACTGAACGAACATTGTCTCTAGCTGAGAAGCGATGTGAAGAACACTTCATTCAGAATGTAAGAAGAAATAGAGAAGGCAGATTCATTGTTCGCCTTCCATTTTCCGAAAACCCAATCACTCTCGGAACATCAAAATCAATGGCTTTCAATCGGTTCTTATCACTTGAAAGGCGGCTGAACAACGATGCCCCACTTAGAACAGAGTACAACAAATTTATGCAGGAATATGAATCCTTAGGACACATGGAGGAAATTCAGGAAGAGGACATTCCGGATTCTCATTACGTTATGCCTCACCACTGTGTCCTGAAGCCCGAAAGCTCTACTACGAAACTACGAGTAGTTTTCGATGCATCGGCCAAATCATCTAGCAGCACCTCCCTCAACGACATACTACATGCCGGACCAACCGTACAGAGTGAACTATTTGCAATTTTGTTACGTTTTCGTATGCACAGATTTGTATTTTCGGCGGATATCGAGAAAATGTATCGGCAAATACAGGTAGCCGATGCTGATCAGATGTTTCAGCTGATAATTTGGAGATACAACAAACATCAAGATATCAAATATTATCGACTTAAAACAGTTACCTATGGCACCTCGTCAGCACCATATCTAGCAACAAAGTGTCTTCAACACTTAGCTTCACAAAATACCACAAGATACCCCTTAGCAGCAAAAATACTACGCGATGACTTTTATGTAGACGACTGCCTCAGTGGGTCTGATTCCAGCAGCATCTTTTCACACCTTCGTGGCGAACAGGGTAGCAAAAATTCAAATGTCAAGCAGTCCAAGTCAATGGAGACACGTCAGTTCCAAACAAAATCCAGCCGACGCAATTTCCCGAGGACTATCACCAGAAACCTTATCACAACATTCAATGTGGTTTTATGGTCCATTATTTTTCTCAGGATACAAAGATGAATGGTCAAACGCAGTCTTTCAAATCAGTGACATACCTGGCACCTCGTCAGCACCATATCTAGCAACAAAGTGTCTTCAACACTTAGCTTCACAAAATACCACAAGATACCCCTTAGCAGCAAAAATACTACGCGATGACTTTTATGTAGACGACTGCCTCAGTGGGTCTGATTCCAGCAGCATCTTTTCACACCTTCGTGGCGAACAGGGTAGCAAAAATTCAAATGTCAAGCAGTCCAAGTCAATGGAGACACGTCAGTTCCAAACAAAATCCAGCCGACGCAATTTCCCGAGGACTATCACCAGAAACCTTATCACAACATTCAATGTGGTTTTATGGTCCATTATTTTTCTCAGGATACAAAGATGAATGGTCAAACGCAGTCTTTCAAATCAGTGACATACCTTGCGATGAAGAACGGAAATTGTCGAAACGAGTTTTAGCACTAGCAACAACGCATCAGCATGGTGAAGGCATAATCAATCGAATAAATCACCGAAATTCCTTTAAAACTCTTCAGCGCACAATCGGGTATATAATACGGTTCATTAAAAATTCAAAAACAACCAATAACTTTCGTTCAACCTACAAGGCGCTCGATGCTCACGAAATGGAAGAAGCTTTACGCGTTATTGTCAAGTTCGCTCAGGCAACGGAATTCGAGGAAGAACTGAAAAACTTGTTACGTAAAACACCTGTTCATAAATCTAGTTCTTTGGCATCATTAAATCCATTTTTAGATGAACATCAGATAATCCGAGTCGGTGGCCGACTAGAACAATCAATTTTAACCTTTAATGCAAAACACCCCGCAATTTTATCTCACAATCACTTCACATCCAAATTATGAATGCACATGCTACATGTAGAAAATCGTCACTGCGGTCCACAGGCATTATTGGCCGCGTCTAGAGCACAATTCTGTATCACGAATGGAAAGACTTTAGCACGCAGCACAGTCCACAAATGTATACGATGCACTAAAGCAAGGCCAGTATTGTTCAAACAACTGATGGGAAATCTGCCAGCGGCCAGGGTGACACCCTCGCGCCCATTCATAACAACCGGAGTGGACTATTTTGGGCCTATCTGGATCCACCACAAAATTAGAGGGAAAAGACCAGATAAGGCCTATATCGCAGTCTTCTGTTGTTTCGCCACCAAGGCCATTCATATGGAAGTCGTGTCCAACCTATCGACAGAAGCCTTCATTGGAGCATTACGGCGTTTTATCAGTAGGAGGGGTCATTGTCAAACCCTCTACTGCTATAATGCTACTAATTTCGTAGGAGCGAGCAATAAATTGAGTGAACTAAAGGAATCAATATATTCACAATCAGCACAAGAAAAAATCACACGATTATGCAGTGATCAATCCATAAACTTTAAATTCATTCCACCTAGAGCCCCGCATTTCGGTGGACTTTGGGAAGCGGCAGTCAAATCCGCCAAACATCTCTTACTGAGAAGCGTCTCTGCGGCGTCACTTACCTATGAGGAGTTAAAAACTGTAATGGTTGAAATAGAAGCCATTTTAAATTCTCGACCATTGACTCCACTGTCATCAAATGGAGATGATCTCCAAGCTCTTACTCCGGGTCATTTTCTTGTCGGCGAACCTTTAACATCAGCCGTAGATGCTAATGCTCAAGCACCAAAAATATCCTTAGATGCAAGGTGGAAAATAACCTCAGAAATAAAACACAAATTCTGGGAGGAATGGACACAAAAATATTTACATGAGCTACAGCAAAGGGGGAAATGGAAATCATCTTCACCGAACGTCATTGAAGGCATGCTCGTTATCATCAAAGAAGATAACTCTCCCGTATTACAATGGCCATTGGGCAGAATCAACCGAATCTACAAGGGAGAGGATGGACTTATTAGAGTCTGTGACGTAAAAACAGCAAAGGGATTCTTCAAGAGGCCAATTCATAGATTGGCTCCATTGTTTAACGATTCCCACATAGAATATCCCAAATATGAAACTCCAATCACGCAAAAGAGGCAACACTCATCAGAAGGTGATGCTATACAGCCAAAACGAAAGACAGTACAATATGCTTCATTGGGAGTCTGCAGCACAATTTGTATTTCACTCCTCATGCTGCCGATAATTCTAGCTTCCCCAATAAATGTTACAGAATTTTCTACCGATCCAGGATTGTATTTCGAAGGCGTAGGATCAACAAAATTAATAACAGCTACCTGGAAATTTATTATATATTACGATTTAGCACCAATTTGGGATAGGAATAAAGTTCTGGAAGCCGGAATAACATAATTTTCAAAGCTGTGCAAGCAATCAATAGCTATTGAATCGTGTGAGACACTCTTCCTACAACTTCAGCATACTTGGGACAATCTTATTCAAGAATCAGACCTTTTAATTCCAAGAAGAAAGCGAAGAGCTCCTTTAGATATCATGGGGAACATGGCTCACGCTCTATTCGGAGTTCTTGACTCAGATTATGCAGAACAAATGGCTCAAACTATAGCCAACGTAAAAGAAAACGAGAAGTATCTGCACCTGTTATTAAAAAACCAAACTTCAGTAATAGACTCGACAATAAATATTCTCAAGCAAACCGAGAACAACGCTAAGGTGCGCTTTTCAGACCTTAAGAAAAGCATCTATAATGACTTAAACACAGTCAAAACTGAGAACTCAAACCTAGGACAAGTCCAGAATCTAATATCTTTGGCAATTCAATTAAATACACTTGCGTCAGATTTACAAAGAATTGAAACAGAGCTGATCGCTGCCCTCACACATACGAATCACGGTAATATAAGTCCACTTATCCTCACACCAAAGCAGTTAAAATCAGAAATTTCTAAAATTAAAGGACATTTTCCCAAGGGTCGCGCATTACCAGTTGAAGATACTGATTTGTTAGAATTATACAATATAATGACTATCAAAGGCACAGTAACCCAGGGAAGTGTTATGTTCATCATTGAACTGCCTTTGGTGAATCAAGAACATTTCGAACTCTTTAAGGTTATCCCTATACCCACCAAGCTAAACAACAATACTATTGCCATAACAACCAACTGTGAATATCTGGCTGCGAACCATCACCGCGATGAATACTTGACATTAAACGCTCTTCAATTCAATAAATGCCTTCTAGTTAAAAGCGATATATACCTATGCTACATGTTACAAGTCAGCGTCACTCGAGATTCAAGCAGCGTTTCCTGTGAAATTGCTCTATTTAACAACAAGACATCACCACAATGCAGCTTCGGTCACATCCCGACTAAGGTCTCCTTTGTCGCACTGAACACCATCAACCATTGGCTTTATTCAACAACATACCCACTAGAACTAACTGCAGTCTGCGACTTTGAAATCATACACCTCCATATCAAACATTCTGGTCTTTTGTCCATGAACCCGACCTGCATCATAAAAGGAAATATACTGACTATCCATGGACATGAAACTAGTGTCACTACTCTTCATAATTCATATGCCATGGTTGGCAATATTACGGCAATTGGTAAACCGTCCGAGGTTAGGCGGCTCCTAGCACCAAACATCAATCTAGACACCAAATTAGATGAACTCACGAACATCCAAAAACAACTAGCAGAGATAAAAAATCTTCCAAGGGATATAAAGTACCCTGTTCTTCATCATCCTTACATCGGCCCTTTGGCGTTACTTCTGTCATTTCTGTTAGCCGTGATCCTAATATGCTGGCGACTTAAATGCTACAAAGGTGCATCAATCAACCTGGCTTCAACACCACCACAGCCTACGCCACGCCAGCTCTGAAGTTTAAAAAGGCTTAATTACATATCCATTACTTTTAATTTAATTATTTTGTTCATTAACATTTTCGCTATTGGCTCAACGCGGCGGAGAATGTTAACACATGTTAACACTAAATCTACAATTTCAAAAGAATAACAAATTTATAAAAAAAAA
Source organism: Pollenia griseotomentosa (assembly GCA_963931875.1). NCBI lineage: Eukaryota > Metazoa > Arthropoda > Insecta > Diptera > Polleniidae > Pollenia > Pollenia griseotomentosa. The sequence goes on along the minus strand of OZ007560.1, from coordinate 166,004,868 downwards.
ACCATGACCTACTTATGTAGCTTAATTTATTAAAAACACAAAATGCTTATACGACAGAATTCAGTCATTTACCTTAAAATTGTGTACAGTAAGTCATTTACCTTTAATGTTTACTAAATTCAGTCAATCAACCTGGAAAAGGTGTAATATTACCATAAATGCAAATAAAGCATTTATTATAATTGCAACCGCATATTTAAATATTATTGTTATTATTATAATTGTTATTTAAATTTAGACTTAAGAAATTTAATTGTATAAAAGGCAATTAAAAATAAAGAACTTTAGGCAAACAAAGATTAACTCTGTTGATTGCTTGACTAGTCTCGGTGCTTCTACCCAGGCTCATATTGAATACTAACTAGCACATGGTGTTTCTACCTGGGCTAAAACATAATTACAGTATAACCCGGTTAATTACCCCACGCTTAAATGCCTTTCTCGGTTATTTACCTTGAGTTTTAAATCCCCGTTTTTTTTCTTCCATTTTTGAAACAAAAATCCACGTTTAATTGCCTTACGCTTAATTACCCAATTCGGGTAATTGCCTTAAAAAATAAAATCCAAAAACAAAATTACACCTAAATTTCACTCGTTTAATTGCCTTAGTACTATTTGACAACGACACAGCAAGTAACACAATAGTAACAAAATATGGCTTATTTGAAAGCAAAATTTTCCACAATTTCATATTTGCATTAAAATAAAATGTATTCTGTGCTCACCAGAATAAAGTTACGTTATGAGGTGCTGACTTATATCTAGAAACACCAAATATGTGAGATATTTTGTTTTAAAGGGATATAAGGAAAGGTCGCTAAATTTTAAATTACATAAACATTTAAAAGGATAAAATAGCTTGAATATCTTAGGGATTAAAATTTGAATGAAAGCTGTATGTTTAAATCTGCACCGATTCAACAATAGTTAATTTGCTGTAACATATTTTGGGCCAAATTTAATCTTAATGCGAACATGATTAAATAGTTTATGGACAAAAAGAAAGAAGTTTGCATGGGGACTATGTGATATTATAGACCGATTCTCACAATTTACGTAGGTTTCGTTCTTATGACAATTAAAACTTATTTACCAAATTTTATCAAATTATCTAATAACTGCTACTTTTACTTTCCGCACAAGGTTTACATGGACAGAGGACCAGCCAGATGGACGGACGGACACGAAAAGATCACATTAAAAAGTGTTTCTGATTCGATCGGTTTACTATACGATGCGTTAAAATTTCAATGTATTAGCAAGCATTTATATAATGGCTTTTTCTTAATTTTTGCATATAAATAAAAATTAAAAGTGTCGAAAAACATTTATGTTCACAAAAACTTTCTTTGACTTACAATTGTAGACTGAAAATTAAATGTAGATGGCAAAATTAAAGCAACAGAAAATTCATCTGTTAACCAGAATTTTAAGGATTTTTTTTTATTTGCTAACCATGTATAAAAATATGCTTTAAAAACGTGATATATGCAATAAAAATGCAGCAAACAGATCAATACCAAAATTCATTACAAGCTCTAAACGGATAAATATATTGTTGCTGTCTTCATTGGTCGCACAAGAAAAACCATGCAATTCCGTATTTACGGTTTCCCTGATCATAAGTTTGTAAATATGTATGAGTACGCTTTTGTTAGTAGGATATGACAAAACTTCTCAAAAAGCATTACAGTTAAAAATACAGCAATCCCATTGCTTTTTATTGTTATCTCTTTAGATTTAGCTGATACATGTAAAAATTCCTGTCAACTTTTTGTCATACATCAAAGTTAAGGTATCTTGTAAATAAATACGTTTAATTACCTCACTGTGGTATTTAAACGTATTCGCTTAATTACCTCAATGAGGTAGTTAAACGTATTCTTATAATTACCTCAACGAGGTATTTAAGCGTATTCGTTTAAATGCTTACCCCGCATAATTACCCAAAAATATTGGCATTTTTGGCGAGGTAATTATCCGTGGAATACTGTACTACAAATAAAATCTGAACTCCAAAGGAAACCTTTGGTGTTTAATCGCTATAATATATTGCGAATCGACACAAGGCAAACTTTGTTTGTGGACACAAATAAATTGAGGTAGACTTTTTCAATATGTCTTTAAATGTTCTTTTATTACCTTTTCAGGAAACCGCCATATACAAAGTTGCAGTTTTTCTGCTAATTATAATCTAGTGTTACCAAATCTTATATGCTAGTGTTACCAGAACTTATATAATAATGTTACCAGATCCTATATTACTACAATCTCGGCCGACCTGACAATTCAATCGACCTCGATTGACACTAATTCATTAAAATTCCTCATCTAAAAGTTCGTAATCCTCATATTCACAATCACTACTACCCTTATCTAAATATTCATAATCCTTGCTTTCGTAAGTGTTGCCTTCAGAGTTCTCTTAAATGCTACCATTAACATTCCTAAGTTCCAGCCAATTAACGACTTGAATCTACTATGCCAACATATGGCATTTGCGTTACTTGACAATTTTCAACATCCGTTATTTCATACCGGTCGTTATCCAGTTGCTTCTGAACAAAATATGGCCCTCGATATTTTGGTATGAGCTTCTTGTTTACTCCGGCCCCTGTATCAAAATTTTTCAAAACTACTAAATCCCAGACACTGAAGGTTTTTGGCTGTTTATGATGTCCGTCAATATATTTCAGGTTCTATGATTGAGACTTCTCTATAGTCTGAGAGGTCCGTTCTCTAATTGAATCTAAGTCCCTATTAGTGTCGCCATAAATGTCTTGCAAATATTCAGTCAACTCGTCCACTGTCTCGCCGCGTTGTTCAACCCCAATTAGCATAATGCTCGGGGTTTGCCCTATCGAACGGTGGAGGATGTTTTTAATAGCGAATTCTGCCTTAGATAATTTTTCCACCAAACACTGTGTTCGATTGGTTCAGTTATTTTAGCTTACATTGCCCTTAGATCCCTATTTACCCTCTCCACTTGACCATTTGATTGTGGCGATGCCACCGATATTTTAACATGAATTATATTACGATCAGATAAAAATTTCCCAAATTCATTAGATGAAGCAAGTCCACCGGTCACTTATTATTCGTCTGCTGTACTTTTTAAAATATTTCTCGAACGCACATAAGACCTCTTTTGTACCTGGAGAGTTTACTGAGAACAGTTTAAAAAATTTTGTAAAAGCGTCGACAACCATTAGGATATATTTCCTTTTTGACTTTATCGACGGCAATGGCCCGTAATGGTCGATGTGTAACGTGTCAACGGGCATAGGTTCTTTCTTTATGTTATACATATAAATTTCTTTCATTCATTCTACTAGGTGCAGAATAATATATGCACTTAAGGCAGTTTCTTATGAATTGATTAATTCTCTCCTTCATCTTTGGAAAACAATAATACTTTCTCAAATGATCTGGCCTAAGCAACCAGTGAAATGCGCATAGGAATAGCTTATCCCATCAACAATAAATTTCAAGTGTTTTTATCAAGAATAAAAACTGGGAATTAAGCACGAATAACAAAATCTTTTAAATTAAAATTTTGTATTCCCAAAAATTACTTTTGATAATTTCTCAAATTATTATAACACTTTTCGACTCCAGAATGGCAGTATTTTTCATGTATCAGACGTATTATATGTTCCTCCATTTCTGCAGGTTCGTATAACTGTCTGCGATTTTGTTCCGTACACCTAAATACCAATCCGTTTTCCAATTCGTAACCTTCTACGTTTTCTTTACCTAACTTTTCCCGAATATTACGGATCTCATCGTCCCTATCTTGAGTTATCTGAATATTTAAATCTACATCCTACGCCTCAATTGCGGCAACAAACGGCGCCCGACATAAAGCATTGACAGGAGTCATTAGCTCCCCTTTTTGATATCGGACTTTATAATCAAATTTTTCCAATTCTAAGGCCCACCTCGCGATTCTAGGGTTTATCAATTTCTTATTCAACGTCAAAGTAAGTGAGTTACAATCCGTCACAACAGTAAATGGAATGCCCTCCAGATATACCCGAAACCGTCTTAGAGCATATGTTATAGCCAGAGTTTCCAGTTCGAAACTGTGATAAATAGCCTCTGCCTTCGAGGTACATTTCGAAAAGTAAGCTATTGGGTGGAATCTTTTATCCTTCTGTTTCTGCAAAAGTACTGAACCGTTACCTTTAGCGCTCGCGTCCGTATGTAGTTCTGTCTCGCGATAGGGATTGTATACCGCCAAGACAGGCAGATTACTTAATTTTACCCTTAAAGTCATGAATGCTTCCATACAATCATTGTTCTATGTAAAACTTGGGTTTCTTAACTCTGTTAATGGTTTAGCTATTCTCGAAAAATTCGGGACAAATCTCCGAAAAAAAATCCTAAGCACCTTTCAACCTCATCGTGGTTTCTGGACACTGGATAGCCCCGAATCGTTTCTATATGATGCCCATTCCGGCGAATACCATGCCTATTAACTCTATACCCTAAATAATCGAGTTCCCTAAATGCAAATTTGATCTTCTCGAAATTTAGTCTCAACCCCGCCTTGCCCAACAAACATAAATAATCGAGTTCCCTAAATGCAAATTTGATCTTCTCGAAATTTAGTCTCAACCCCGCCTTGCCCAACAAACATAATACGTCAGCCAGGACCTCTAAATGTTCCTGAAATGTTTTTGTCGCTATACTTATATCGTCCAGATATACAACTATTTTTCCCTTGTCAATCATGTCCCTCAATATCAAGTTAATAAATCGCTGAAAACCCGCACCTGCATTTTTAAGGCCGAATGGCATATAACAAAACTCGAATTGTCCCAATGGCGTTACAAAAGCCGTATACTGAATAGAATCCTCATGCATCGGGACCTGGTGGAAGCTATTCTTTAAGTCTAGAGTTGAGAAAAATTCTTATTACCTTAATAATCAAGACAGTCTTCAATAATTGGGAAGGGATAATTATCCCTTACAGTAATTCTATTAATCGACCGGTAATGCACGCACATTCTCAAATCACCATTTTTCCTTTTAACCAATACTATAGGGGACGCATAGGGGGATTCACTAAGTCGGATTATACCCAGTTCCAAGAGTTCCTCAAGTTTTAATTTTACCTCATCACGTTCGCGATACGAAAGTCGGCGGGGACCACTATATATAGGGATATCGTTCGTCAATTTAATCTTCATACTAAAACCTCCAATGTCTACAGTCGTATTAAATTTTCCAAAGTAATTAGTGTCTATCACTGACCTCAAAGCGAGAACCTCTGTAGCCGTCATATCGTCCGATATATTCAAACCGGCTTCAATTTTTTCAATCACACAAACTGGATGTACTAAGAGTTCGCATTCCTGATATTCGGCGATTATGTCTAATTCACTTCTCACTAGCTCAGTAGGTCTTTCTAGTTCAGAAGCAAGTGGGTCGACTTTTATTAATATGATGTTATTAATCTTATCATATTTACAAAAATAGGCGTTATCTATCAAACAAATATTTTTAACATCTGTGACTTAATTTTCAACATTTGGAACTCTATAAAGATTAAACGATACAAGCGCACTGATTGTTTTATAATTCAACTTGTTTTTTATTTTATTATACCCTTCATTTTTATTTAAATTCAACATTTCATTTCTTTATTTTAATTTTACATAAGCTTACATATGTTGTACCGATCAATATTGGTACAACAGCCTCTTCATCTGGCAAAACTAAATATTCATGGTTAATACTTCTATTTGCAAATACAATATCACCCCGGACACGGCCTACTATAATAATTTCCTTATTCCCCATACCACGGTATACCGTTTTCAAAGTAGGATTATTTGTATTAATTCTGATGAAAATGTCCCACCTCTGCACAGACAAAACACGAGTTTGGTGGACGTCTTTGCTTTTGGCACTGGGACTGGTAATGTCCAAACTGAGAGCAGTTATTGCAGCGGACCTCGGTATCGGATAATTTATTGACGTTATTTTCACTTGCAGTAAACACCTTCTGCTTGAAATTTGTTACCGGAGCTTTTGCTGTGCGCGTCGGTATTCATATCGGTCCATTTGAACTATCAATTCAGCACCATACAAATATGTAACCGCATTGCTGCTGTCAGGTATACCATCCACGGTCATATCTACGAGCTCTTCCTCGGAAATATCTGCTTTCGATGCTATTGATTGCATGGAGACTAAATAGCTCAAGCACGATTCGTTGGCCCCTTAAGTACGTAAGCGTAGTTGGCGGTACACTTCCTGCCGCGATACCGTCCGCTTAAACATTTTCACAAGTTTCGTTCTCAACTCATGGTACCCCAATAGGCCTAAGTTGTCAGCGTACTTCTTTGATGTTCCTTCAAGACGTCGTCGTACACCCACATATTTATCCTTCAGTGTGTAATTACATGCGGTTGCATAGTCGTCATATGTTGCGAACCACTTTACGATATCGTAGTGGTCGTCCCCAGAAAACGCTGGCACCGCTGAGTCGAGCTGCACCATATCCTATAATATATTTTTTGCACTGGTTGTGATTGCGTTTCTAGAAGCTGCATTTGTTGTTGTAATTTCAGAATTTCTAAACGAAGTTGTAGGCTTTATAGCTCCCTTTCGTCAGACTCGTCATGGGCTCTAGTATCTTGTGCCATGGTGACATTGGCTGCGGCGGCTGCGAACTTGTGCATTGGTGTAATTACCGGCAGAAGTTTGGGCATCATTGACTTCGGGCACGTGGACAGCAGGCCAATTACATACTTCGCTCGCAGTAGAGTCTGTTGCACACACGTTACTTGATAACCTACCCTCGGACATTTCTGTTTGCTTATGCTCAGCAAATTCATCATTATGTTCAAGATTTTCAATGAGCACATTTTACGTCGGATTTACTTCGCGTATAATACTCTTAGTTGGCTCAATGTGGCCGACTCAGGGTATTCGACCCCTGCCGATACCAAAGCTGCCATTAATGTCTGTCGACTTGGTCGCAAATCCATAATTATTTCTGCAATCTGTTAAAATTTGCCTACCAGAATTCGTGAGGAACTTAAGATGCTTCCCACACCTGATATTTGTAGTAATTACCAAGGCAAACTTTGTTTGTGGACACAAATAAATTGAGGTAGACTTTTTCAGTATGTCTTTAAATTTTCTTTAATTACCTTTTCAGGAAACCGCCATATACAAAGTGAAGTCAGTTGCACTCTCTCTGCTAATTATTATCCAGTGTTACCAAATCTTATATGCTAGTGTTACCAGAACTTATGTAATAATGTTACCAGATCCTATATTACTACACCATTTTTAAATATGTAAATAGTTGCCATTTCTTGTTATTCAGTATGGAAATGCTGCGAGGTTTAAACTAACTCTCAAAAACGGCAAACACAATTAGTAATGTATATTAATTTGTTTAAGCTTGAGGTCTTTTTTTGAATAAAAATATTCACTTTATTAATTTTTTTTTTGTTAAACTCAATTAATATTTGTGTATAAAAAAGAACTCAAACTTAAACAAATTAATATAAATTTAAATAACAAAGATCGAATAAGAAATAAATTATATTAATAAAAATAATATTTGTAATTTTATTTTAGTCTTATTATATTCATAAATTTAATTCTTTTACTATTTACAATTATAATTTGCTACCATTTCACAAATTTAATTTCTTTCTCACACAATTTGCTTCTATTTTCTCATTTGACAGCCAAATTTAACGTTTTATGTTAGCAATAATTGTCAACGAAAATGGACTTAACCTAGGTCTACACTAAAGATAAATATCTTGGCAATATCGTCGGCAGAATAACAGAGCAATATTTCTTATTGCTCAGCTTATGTTAAAGGCATGGGAAAACGTATTTATGTTAGCTCATAATTTTAAAGAAATCAAGGAAGAAGGTGCAGTGTTAAAATGACGCCATCTTGCAAAAATTATATTTATTAATATAAATTCACTCTTATTCGACTTTATTTTAAATTGTTTAAGCTTGAGATCATTTTTTTTTATAAAAAATATTAATTTTTATAAACATTTTTTTTTTATTAAAATAAAATTAATATTTTTTTTCGAGCTTGAGGTCAATTATTTGTAAAAAATATATATATTGTTGATTAAATTATTTGTTCCAATATTTCGATATCCTTCGGATATCATTATCAAGTTCAATATTAAATGTGGAGATAGTAATACGTCTCTTGCAAATATACTTGTAACTAATTCCTTGATAATGATATCCGAAGGATATCGAAATATTGGAATAATTTAATAAGCAATATTCATATTTTTTACAAATAATTGGCCTCGAGCTCGAAAAAGCTTTTTATTTTAATTATAAAAAAAGTCGAAAAAATAATAATAAAAATAATTTTTGCAATTTTATTTTAGTATTTATTAAATTCTTTTACTCCAATTATAATTTGCTACAATTTACAAACTTAATTTTTTCCCCACACAATTTGGTTCTATTTTTCTATTGACAACAAAATTTGACGTTTTATGTTTGCAATAATTGTCAACAAAAATGAACTAACAATTATTGCAACATAAATTGCCGGCAATAAATATGTACAAAAAGTTGCTGTCTACATTAGAGTTAACGAAATTTTGACATTTACTGCAATATATGTCGCAATATTTATCTCTGGTATAGACGGGCAGTAACAATTATTGCAATATAAATTGCCGGCAATAAATATGTACAAAAAATTGCTGTCTACAACATTAATGATAACATAATTTTGACGTTTACTACAACATATGTCGCAATAATTATCTATGGTATAAACGGGCAGTTACATTCCAAAACTCACAGAAAACAAACAAATTCAAGAAATCATAAATGACAAAGAAATAAAACTTGCGTACAGAGCAAACAAAACAATTAATACACTATTTACAAAAACAAAGACAAAAATAGAAAAAACTGACCAAAGTAATCTTATATATAAAATAACATACTTAGGAAAAACACATGAATAGTGCGGCAAAGTGTATGTGGGTACAACAAAAAGAAGCTTTGGTACAAGAGTATAAGAACACGAAGCAGACAAAAGGAAAAACAAAACTACAACAGCTCTGTCCACACACTGTGTTGAAGAGGAACATGTTCCCGATCTGACAAACATCAAAATATTAGACAAGGAAAAGAGAACAAATAAACGATACACTCTGGAAAGTTTAAGAATACAGTAGCTCGTTTCTGTATTTCTCGCATCGTAAAATTTCTTACATGAAGTGTGAAACAAAAAATTCCATCGTTTCTCGATTTATGAGATAAAAGTGTTTCTGTATTTAAATGCGAAAACAGACACAACAAATTCTGTTTATACTGGAATATTTCCAGTAATTAAGTGTCAAATAAAAGCGAAACGTCAACAAAAGAAATAAATATAATAAAAACAGGGCTGCCAGATTTGACGAGTTATCGTCATCTTGACGATTTTTTGTTCCGTTATTAACAAAGTGACGTTTTGATGATTTTTTCTAAAAAAGTGACGAAAACAAAATCAAAAATATTTTATAATTTCGTTGTTACTTTCTATAGAAATTCATCTTGAATTTTTAAATTTCAAACACTTCTATTTTGTGGCGTTGAAAATTGAAAAAAAAAAATAATATGAATGTCTGTAGAAAGCAACAACAAATTTATAAAATATTTTTAATAATTTTAATTAGGCTTAAGTTCATTAAATTTAATTTTCATTAAATTATTTTTATGAAGAAAGGAATTTTACAACATGAAAATTAATTAAAATTGTTATTGATAATCTTTCATTCTTGACCGTGGCCGGGGCTCGAACCCGGGCCGGCAGGTTACCATGACATGTTTCGATCGCAACCACTCGATCTCCTCAGATGGATTTGCCGTTTTACACTCGCAGCCATCGACGACTGCTGACGTCAATAGTCAAACATCAATCCTTAAACCAAATTGTATTTTAACCTTTGGTAGATCGAAGTTTGCTTTTTTGAATGATTATCCATTTCAATTGATTTTACATGTTCTTCCTTACTTCTGTTTTTTCGTACTTTTTGTCAAGAATTTTTCTTGAAGTCCAAAGTACATTTTTTGTTTTTTCATTTTTTTTTGTCTTTCTTTTTCTTGTTGACCTTTTTCAGTACAACTTGAAGGACAAATGAATACATTCGAGCCCCGGCCACGGTCAAGAATGAAAGATTATCAATAACAATTTTAATTAATTTTCATGTTGTAAAATTCCTTTCTTCATAAAAATAATTTAATGAAAATTAAATTTAATGAACTTAAGCCTAATTAAAATTATTAAAAATTTGGATTAAAAACCATAAATAGTTCAACAAAATAACCACAATACTAATTATTTATAAAATATTTTTGATTTTATTTTTGCTTTTAATGAAATTGTTGGCGTTGCGTTTTACACTATAAGCCCCTTAGTCTTCGAAATAAGATAATTGTAAATATTTTTATATGTTTGTTTATTAGAAAAAAAGATATCTTTAGAAACAAGGCTGCTTAAATTTTTATATTTATCCCTATTGTGAAAATTGTCCTCGAAATTGTTTGTTTCTTCCCTAAAAAATGTATCGGCAAAAGCAAAATTTCGAGGGAAAGTAATGGACCGACTTGGCTTATTTTGAACATTTAATACTTCTTATATACATATACAAAATATGATTGATATTTGATATTCTTATCTTATATGTACACTTTTGTGCCAAAACCATTATTCCGGCAAGAAAGAAATTTGTTTGTCTCCCAGTAAAAACTTTTTCAAAATGGATAGCTTCTTTCACTCGTTATTAAGTAGCTTTCTTCCATAAGAACTTCGATAACTACTTTTTTCTGGATGTATTAAGATAAAAAAAATTACTTCCTTTTGAATTAGTTCTTTTTGGCACAACCCTTGTAAAATTCATTAGTTTTTTTGTAGAATTGTATGTAGTGCTTTTATGTGTTTCTGATTACTTAACATATTATTTTGTAGGCGAAGATTTTACTGGGTCTTTAACCCGTTTATTATTGAACCGATTTTTTTTAATTTTAACTACAAGGTATTCTACTAAGTCTATTTCAGGTAAAAAAGAAAAAGATTATAGGAATAGGTAAATTAAAGATTTATATCTCAATTATTAAATAATAATTATTAAATACCCATGAACTTTAACTATGTTTTTGTTTGATTATTTTTTAATAAAAGTCGAAACAAATTTGTTTAAAATTGATTTTAAATTGCACGATTTTTAAAACAAAAAAGACGATCTTTTTTATTTTTTTCTTAGGAAATTGACGATTTTGACACAAATTTATCTGGCAGTACTGATTAAAACCAAAACCAGAAAAGGCTAACAAAAATTTAAACTAACAAAATATAACAATTGTTTTTTGTTTATTTTCATCATATAAATTATGCATTTGTCATTTATATTCCGTCTATTTTTTTATTTATTTAAAAAAAATAGTATATAAACATATTTTAAATTCAAAATATCTACATTTTGTTTTTCTCGCCACCAATTTCAAATGTGACTTATTTTGACGGTTCTTAAAAGAAACTTTTCGCAAAATATTGTTATAGAAACACTTTTTCTCGCATCCTTCCAATAATTGCTGGAAAATTATTTAAATGACAGATAATTCTCGCAAAAAAAAAGATACAGAAACACTTGTGTGAGAAAAACCATTTTTTGTTTCATTTCACACTATTTTTGTTGCAATTCACACGTTTCATGCGAAGAGTTTTACGATGTGAGATATACAGAAACGGGCTACAGGATAAAGCTACTAAGGCACTGAATACGCAAGAGGACAAAAATAACACGAATGCAATATATACAATTGCAATATTTTAGTTTAAAAATTTCCCTGCTGTGATATAGTTTGATAAAAATTTAAAATTTAACATTAATTTTTAAATAATAACCGTATTTTATTTGTGTTGTTAATAAAAAAATAAATCTAAATTTGTTAAATAACTATTTAAAATGAAAATAATTGACGAGAAGATTATATGTGTTATATTATTCCTGTGAAACTGTATTGTTGTGTTTTTATACCATTCACCACAGGTGGTAAAAAGGGTATATATAAGTTTGTTATACCGTTTGTAATTTCTACAATATTGATGTTAGACCCTATAAAGTATATATATTCTGGGTCCTTATGAGGAGCGAAGTTGATTTAACGATGTCCGTCTGACCGTTGAAATGGGTTTTCCGAAGACCCCATATATGATGGGGGCCAGGTTATTATACATTTATGTCACATATGGTCCGGAATTGTTTGCTATTGAAATTCAGCAATATCGGTCCACAAATGGCTGAGATATGAGTAAAAAACCACGACTGCCTCAAATTTTTTACTTTAAATCCCTTGTGGTTGTTGTTTTTTGTTTTAATATTATACGCTTCACCACAGGTGGTGAAAAAGGGTGTTTAATTATTTCAACGTGTTGAATAGAAGAACGTATGACATACATACCCATGTATGTACATGATATGATACTTAAATAGAAAAACAAACACGTAGACTCAATATATTTTAGTTTAACACTTCGATGGTAGAAGGGTTTATGGCTAAGTTGATTAAGCGACTGCCTGGTCCTCGTGGGACTGCAAGTTCAAATCTCAGAAGCACCATTTCTTCAAGAAGAATTTTTTTTTTTTTGTTTTATTTAATTTTTGTATGTCCTAAAAAACGATTTTAAAATTAAGGTTTTTGATGTTCTCATTTTATTGACAATGTTATTTCACATGCCTTTTTCATAAGATTTCTTGCGAATACATATCAGAAATGCCGGCAAAACAACAAGAATTTCCAAAGACATGTCTGTCAGAATTCATGTAATTTACTTTATTTATTTTTGGGTCGGAAATCTGACAGAATTCTTATACGATTCCGATTTTTTTGTCGACGTTTGTCTCAGTTATCTGGTAATCATCGGACTATTTTGCTGGCTGGGTACTTATTTTAAATACATATGTATGTACGTCGAAAAGTTATTTATGTATGGATGTATGTAGGCATTGCTTTAGTAATTGTTGTTGTTGTTCTTCGTTTTAGAAATGGAGCGTGTTTCTATTTTTATCTCTTATTGGAATGCCTTTACACACAGAAAAAAATACCAATGTAAAATTAAGATGGCGAAATGTTGATTGAAAATCATAGTAAATTTCTGAAAAAGTATGCCCTTTATTTAAATTTATCATTATTTCATATTAATTTTAAATGAAATATATTAAAATATCCTTAAATCACGTTTGTTTAATGTTATTCACTGTTAAAATAACATTGTTCAATATTGAATCCATAAAAACCTGTTTTATGTTAAAATCAAAAGTTTGTCTTGTTAAATTAACATGCATACATACTTAAGTATGTAAATTTTTTTTATTTCATGTTTAAAATATGTCATAAAAGGGAATACAAAATAAGTGAAACATGTGTTACAGGGGTAAGTGTTTTGAATTATTCTTAAATAAATGCATATGTTGTCTCTGAAGCTTCTTCACACTCAAACCAATTTGATTCTACATGAAATTTACGTTGCTTCAACTTGAAATAACTTTCATTCAACGTTATTCGGATTGTTATTTCAATATAAATGACATTTTGCTCTAACTTTACTGCAATGTTAAATTAACATGAATAATAGTTATTTTAAAAGAAAAAAATGTTGTTCGCAAGTTAGTGTAAAATCAGGTTGAATTAACAAGAAAAACGTATGAAGCAAAATCACCACCGACAAATTTTAAATCAACCTTGTTTTTCTACGTTTTTAGCTTGATTTTTTTCTGTGTGTAGGCATTGCTTTAGTAATTGTTGTTGTTGTCAGGGCTGCCGAGGTACTTTTTTCCTTATCCCCAAAAAATTAAAAAAATAACCCAAAAAATCCCCAAATTAAAAAAACAAAACCTAAGAAAGTTAATATTTTTGAGTGTTTAAAATTCTTATTCGCTTTAGGGTTTTATTCGTATAATATTTCTAGCTTTTCTAAAATCTTAGGAAAAGGTTTCCTGATGAGCTGGCCTAAGCAACCAGTGAAATGCGCATAGAAGCTAGCTTTCCCTCAACAATAAATTTCAGTGTATTTATCAAATATGGAAAATTGGGAATTTAGCACGTCATACAGAAATCGTATTAATGATAAATTTTGTATTCCCGTAAATAACTTTGATAATATACTCGCATGTGCCCGTGCAGAAAACTGAATTGGCAAATTGGTTTTTTTTGTTGTTTTCTTACGAAGACAATAGAATGAAACAATTTGTTTTTTAATTTTGTTTTTTCTTTTTACCCACTTATAACTACAATTCGAGTCGGAAAGAACCCAACCAATTGTAGAGGGATGTAAGAAAAGATAAACTCACTGTTTATTGTTGGTGTTTTGTTTAAGCTTTGATATTGTTACTTACGAGTAAAACTTTGAGTGTTTAAAATTCTTATTCGCTTTAGGGTTTTATTCGTATAATATTTCTAGCTTTTCTAAAATCTTAGGAAAAGGTTTCCTGATGAGCTGGCCTAAGCAACCAGTGAAATGCGCATAGAAGCTAGCTTTCCCTCAACAATAAATTTCAGTGTATTTATCAAATATGGAAAATTGGGAATTTAGCACGTCATACAGAAATCGTATTAATGATAAATTTTGTATTCCCGTAAATAACTTTGATAATATTTTTTTTGTTTTTTTTTCTGACCAAATTTAAAATTTTTTTTTTTAAAAATAGTAAGAAAAATTTTAATAAGAAATCCCCAAAAATCCCCAAATAAAAATTGTTAATCAAAAAAATTATTTTATTTTGTTTGTAGCGACTGGTTTCGGCATGCTTTTTTAAATCCTTTTTATGCGATTCCAGTGAGGAATTACAAGCAGAACAATATGCTGTTATTGAAGGCGAATAAGTTAATTTATAAGAATTTGGAACTTGTTCAATCGGTTTTAGCCATCCTTATAATCAACAATAAAAATACATATATCCGTCATTTATTTAATATTTCGATGCATCATAAAAATTTACCAATAGCCTAGCATTCTTTTTCCCGAACTTTATTATATTGTCTTTCATATTTACTTATTTTTGGAGAAGACATACATATTTGCTTTAAAACTGTCTTTAAATGATCAAAAATTTTATGTGTTATTAACGGTTTTAGATTCTATTTTTAAATTCTTTTTTTTAACACTCACTCAAGAAAAATAACATAAGTTTATAAAGCACCTTTTACACACTTAACCAAAATGGTCATCTTAATTAGGACCCTTTACACCGTACAAGTTGTCGATAAGAGTAAGGGCGCATTTACACGGTGTCTTTCCAGACATGTCTGTTTTTGACATTATCTTTTGAACATGCTACCAAAAACCTTTTGACTTTTCACGATGTCTTTCCAAATATGTCTGTTTTCATATCTAATAGTCTAATTTAAATATAAGTACATACAAATTGAAAACATGAAAATGTATATAAACAAACATGAAAACTCATTTCGTGTTTGTTAGACATGTCTGAAATGACGCCGTGTAAACTTCCTCTAAGATGAAAGTTTTGCTACTTTTTCATTTTTTATATACGAAACAAAGTAAAAGAAGCGTAAATAATAAATGAAGGGAAAATATATTAAAAATGTGTAAAATCCCCAAAATACCCCCGATTATTTTTTTTAAATACCCAAAAAAATCGCCAATCCCCAAATGACTTTCTTTGTCCTTTTTGCTTGCATGAAATCCCCAAGTCTGACAGCCCTGGTTGTTGTGTTTCGTTTAAGAAGCTGTTGCTACGTTTGATCTCTTCTTGCATTTTTTTTTTGGTTGTGGTTTGTCGTTGTTTTTTTTTTACCCTTCACTACAAGTGGTAGATTTTATTTTAATGTGTTTTATTCTACACACACGCATACACATTTATGTATGTACATGATATGCCGCTCAAATAAAATAAAAACTCGTAGATTCAATATATTTTAACTTAACGCTTCTTCAGTAAAAGCATTCGTAGCCATAGGCCCTGTGGTTCCGGAGATATTGCATTTAGATTTTCCTATATATTATTCCTATATAAATATCAACAAAATGGGTTTCATTATCCATATTATGATTTTTTATTGTTACTTGAAAAGTTACCAAACCATGTATCGTAATGCCTAATATTTACAATGACATTCGGAATAGATCTTAATGTATATTTCATATCGCTAGAGGGCGTAACATTGGGCAAAACGGGTAAAAGCTCTTCCTCCCAATATTTTCTGAACTAATCAACCGATTTTCTTGAAATTTCGCAGGAAAATATAGCCTATAATTTTTATTATTAAGGACGTGAAATTGGGCAAGATCGCTTCCCCTCCCTATATCTTCTTAACTAACCAACCGGTATTCTTTAAATTTGGTATGCAGATACTGTCATATCTAAAGGAACTTTAAGATAATATACATTTTTTGGAAATTCCAACAATTAGTGCGTAAAATAGGGCAAAAGGGGTAAAAGCTCCATCTCCCCATATCTTCTTAATTAATTATCCGATGAAAGTTTCAAGTCTTGAAGGAACTAAAGGCTATAAATTTTAACATTTAAGGCGTAAAATAAAGGTAAACGGGTAAAAGCACATTTTTTTTTTAAATTTTTTCGCCGGTTATTCTACTTCGGCTTTGCAATGGTACACGATTGGTCATTAAAAAATTGATGAAAACCCTTATAGAAGCTACCATTTCGAATGGTAAATTCCAAAACGAAAATATTTTGCTGCCACAGACTTCGATGATTGCCACAGACGTCCCAATTGAATTCAAGCGCGTTTAATTTCCAATTAGATTGGAATTTGCAATAACAATCAATATGTCGCAAGGCCAAACGATGTATGTTTGCGGCACTGTTGCCAATTTAGAGATTTTCCCGCTAATTCTAGCGTTTTTGAAACCTCAATCGCGGGAAAAAATAGGTTTTAGCGGTAAGCGGGAAATCTAGAGATATTCAAACATCTCACAACGGCTCATTTTCGCTATAAAAACCTTTCTTAAATTTTAAATATACAGACAGATTTTATACTTTTTCTTAGGCCCCTATTACGGTTCACAACTCAACTCAGTTGTGTTGTAATTTTTTAATTTTTGTATTATGGTTTACAACTTTACTTTATTGCGGCGAACAAAACCATTTAAAAATTACAACTCAAAACAATCAGTTGTCTTATTTACAAATCAACTGAGTTGAGTTGTGAACCATAATAGGGGCCTATTATTTTGTTTTTCTGTCTAATAACTTCTAGTTTATGTTCATGGTTTTACTTACTTTTGCAGTTTTAGTGAACTGAAGATTGTATGTCACATATGTTTTTCGATTTTCAGTTAGTTTTTTGAAAGGGCAACTTTAAGCTTGCTAAAAATTTTGTAACAAAGGGTAAAGTATTGATCTAAATTGTTTTAATAGATCGCAAGCAATATATTTAACTAACTTTCATCAAACTTATTTTATCTAATTACTTAAAACGGCAAAAATTTGCCAAAAGTAGCGTAAATGTTATAAACTTTTTTGCGTTTTAGGGTATACTAAGTTTGTCATTCCGGGTAAAATGGTTTCAATATTCATCTAAGACCCCATAAAGTATATATATTCTGGGTCCTTGAGTAATTCTAGGTCGATTTAGCAATGTCCGTCTGTCTATCCGTCTGTTGAAATCACACTCACTTTCGAACAACTCAAAAGAAAAGATAAATATTGGTATCATATTGTTTCTAGTTTTTCTATAGCAATATCGATTCAGTAGGAAAAGAGTTATGAATCAAAATGTGAAACAACCAGCCTAAAAATAATTTTATTACTAGTGGCTGATTGCACATATTGATATAAGATTTCTTATATGACTAAAAATCATACTGTTAAATTTCGTGGAGATCGGACCATAATTAGCGTTAGGCCCAATATACAGCCCACTCCCAAAAAACAGCTATATATGACTAGAAATCACCCTGTAAATTTTCGTAATTATCAGTCCCTCATTTACCATAGGCCCCATATACAGCCCATTCTCAGAAAACAAGTACGCCTAAACCCGTAACAAATAATGCAATTGTAATTTTGTTATATTACAGTTTATATGAATAGAAATCACACTCTCAACTTTCATGAAGATCAGACCATAACTTACCAAAGGCCCCATAAAAAGCTCACTCTCGAAAAAAACTTTAGTACGCCTAAAACGGTAACAAATATCGCTATTATAATACATTGTCTGCCACAGTTTTATATGACAATAAATTTCACCGTCAACTTTCGTGCCGATCGGTCGATAGCTTACCATTGTTCCCATATAAAGCCTTCTCTCCGAAAAAACTTTAGTACGCGAAAACCGTAACGCTCTCAATCTGTGTTCTATTATAATAAACTTTGGTCAGCCATAGATTTATAAGACTATAAATTACTTGTAGGGTATCAAAGATTCGGCACAACCGAATACATCACTATAATTTTTTTTGGGAAGAAAATAGCTAGCGAAGTTGGAAACCTTAGTATGTAACGTAATTTGAGAGTCTTATACCTTTGAAAAAGCAATATATGTATCTATATTTATATAAAACTTTTGAAAATGTTTAGCTTTTAGCGGTATTTTTAAAATAATTCCCGCTAATTTAAATATTTAACGGTTTCTAGCGGTTTTGAAGTCCAATTTGGCGGGAAGTGTCCAAAAAAAGTTGGCAACAGTGGTTTGCGGCTTAGATTTGGGCACACCATGTTTTTCACACGGACAATTATACGTGGCATGTTCTCGCGTCGGCAAGCCATCGAGCTTATTTGTGACAAAAAATATCGTACACGCAATTGCTCTTCGTTACAAAAATTTCCTATATCTGTTTGATTTTTATACTTCAGGCGCTTTATTCCTCTTTCTTTCACTAGAAATAAGTAATATGGCAAAACGACGTTTGCCGGGACAGCTAGTAGTTGTATAAATTGTCTGTACAATTTACTTCATTGCTAGGCAAAGGATAGCTAAAGTGAGCCTCGTAACAGAAATATACAAACAAAAAATTCTGATAGTGCATAGAATATATTCCTGGAAATTATTGAAGGAATAGGACTATTTAAGTATAAAAGCTTATGAGGATTGTAATTTGGCTTAGAATACACATACGAATAATATGAAAATTTATATAATAAATGTTACTCACCATGAGAAATAAATTCCCAAATTCTATTTGTTAAAATAATTAAGTTAAATACATAAGATTTACAATAGGCACTATCCAGTTGTAAGATACAAAGAATGCTGACGAAGGCCGTAGCGGGCCAGAAAATGCATTACATTCTGCTGGTATCTAATAGTTGTATTAATTTTCTTTACAATTTACTTCATTGCTGGCCAAAGAATAGCTAAAGTAAGCCTCGTAACAGAAATATACAAACGAACAATTCTGATAGTGCATAGAAAATAATCCTGGAAAATATTGAAGGAATAGGACTATTAAGTATAAAAGCTTTTGAGGTTTGTAATATGACTTAGAATACACATTCGAATAGTATGAAAATTTATATACACATAACAATAAAATTTGGAAAAGGTCGATAATATAACTACTCAAATTAAAAATACTCAAATTGAAAAAGTCAAAAGAAAAAGATTTCTGTCTCTGCTTAATGCGATTTATTTCCAAAGGCCGCGAAATCAACGGCTGAACCTATTAACGCCAAGAAAAGATTTGCAAAGAAAGCGGCAAATAAGGGCGATAAGGAGGCTAAAACTTAAGCACTTCATCAACTACAGTAGATTAAGTGTAAAAATTGTTTTGAAATAAATGGATCTAATGTGATAATGATTAAATTTTATTTAATTATTTATCTTTTTATTTGTATTATTATAAATTAATTTAATTATTATTACAAATAAATAAAATATTTAAATTTTTCAACATTTCTATAAAAAAGTGATTTTAATCCTGAGGGTATTACAGTATCGAGGGCATACAATTTTAGTTAGGTATGAAACATACCGTATGAAATGTTCATTTGTCTAGTTTCTCAGTATAACTTTTATTTTAAAGGTTTAAGAAAAACTTACTCACAAACAGGAAAAAACTATAAATAGTGCATATGCTAACAATTGAAAAACCCTTGTCTTGCGTTACAAAACATTTATTTGATATAGATAGATATCCCACTCAGCGACCCAAAAGCTCTTAAAGGAAATGGTCTAAGCCTTCTTTTGAAAAAGAAAAAAATGTCAATTTTGAAAAAGAATTAAACAAATTTTGATTTTGCAAAAACAAAGTAAAAAAAAAAATTTTTTGTTGAAAGATTGAATTAAAAGCTATCTAAACTAATTGGGACTAATTTTGCTTAGAACAATAGGTAATTAAAAACCTCTTTTAAGTACAAAATAGTATTTGACCAAAAGAAATTGTTTTATTATTTTTAAGAAAATTTCTAACTTTGTAATTTTTTGTTATACTTACAGGCTCGTTCTGATTACGCCCACTTTTAACCCATTTATGATCCACTTTAAATTCACGTTTGATTTTAGCTTCATCTTTACGTTTTATATCCTTAGCCTTTTGGTGGTCCACTCTGTAAAAAATAAATAAATCTTAGAAAAAATGTCGAAAAAATTAATAAAATAAAATTTTTAATTTTTTCGAGATCAGTAGTGGAATTCTAACTTTTAACGATTAACGTTAACGTTAATTTTACCGGCACCGTTTATTGCTTACGTTAACAATACAGCAATTCAGTAACTAAATTTTAACAACATAGCTAAAAATTTCAATGAAGTGGCATGCACCTTTGTTAATTTATTAGTATATTTAACGGACACTGTCATCGAGTGCAAAGTACTTCTCGTGTGGAACGACTTAAAGTACTTTCGAAACTAACAAAACACCATTAAGGTTTTGCTAGTCTAGCGAAAATTGCAAAACTTCGGAAAATTTGCAAAAATAGAGAAAATTTTTAATATTTAAAACAAGCCATAAAATTGATTAAAAGTCGCTAAAACTAAAAGGAATTGCAAAAATTCGGTAAAAATTGTTAAATTGGCGGAAATTCGCAAAAATTTGCAAACAGCGGCTATATATTAAAAATCGTTAAAGCTCTAAAGAACCGCAGGAACAAATCGCTTATATCGCGAATATGGCTAAAATTTACAAAAATTGCAAACCTTGAAAAAATCGTAAAAAATATTTGAAATCGTTAAATCGCTTAAAAAACAAATTGTCGGAATAAATAAAATATTTTTTTGCAAAAATAGCGAAAATTCGCGAAATTTTTTAATATTTCGAACAAACCATAAAATTCATTTGAAGTCACTAAACCTATAAGGAATGGCAAAAATTGGTAAATTAGAGGAAATTCGCAAAAATTTGCTAACAGCGGCATGCTGGCAAAGTCTACTATTTATTAAAAACTGCTTAAGCTGTAAAGCAGTCATAACCACTCCATAGACTCGCGAGCCAGTCTATAATCGTATTTTTCACACAGACACGGTCGGCAATTCACATGTATACAACAACTTTGTTCGTTTCAAAACATTAGTCTATCATCAGTCTCTGCTCAAGCTTTGTGAAAGCAACACCACGCACGCTTGTTTGGTATTGTTTTGTTTTTTTTTCGTAATCAACACAAAAGCACACAAAGCAACAATGTTCAATAATCCTTGGGAACTGATGTTTTTTTTTATTTTTTAATATTTTATACTAGCTAGCCCGGGTACCCGGCGTTGCACGGAATCCAATAATTTCACTAAAAAAAAAAAAAAATTTAATAAAAAAAAAATATAAAAAAAAAAATTGTATGGGAGGTACCACGCCCCTTTGCCCAATCTTGTCCTTTTTGGTCTACAGTAATATACTGTAAAAATCTCATGAAGATCAGCTCAGTAGTTTAGACGCCTATACGGAACAAAGATATATACATTAAATTTTATATAGTATATAGATCAGCGAAGGGCAGATAGAGAACATTGAATAAAAGAGAGTAAATTACTTGATTTACACTTAGAGAAAAGATTTTCAAACTGTATGTAAATATGCAATAAATAAAAGGAGTTCAGTAAAAAATATTATTATATAAATCATCAAGTTTTAACTAACGTTGAAATATATGTATACATATGGTCACTTGAAATCGAAAAGGCCGTGAGCAAAAACTTTAAAATGTGTACTATAGGCATGTAAATATGCAAAAAAAAAAAAGGAATTCAGTAAAAAACTTGATTATTATATAATTCATCATCCCACATGGTTGCTGAAATGTTTTTAAAACAAGCTGAAAAATAAACATACATGAGCACAGCTTGATCACAACACAATAAATATATTGTCAGTGTGCCACTACGAAATTGCAAAATATGCCAAAATAATTACATGCGCAACACTCCTGCTTCGTTGAAATTTATAGAGCAACTAAATAAAATTTTATTTTTTTTTCTTTCTGTTGTATTTGTTTTTCGGGTTGCCTTTGTTACTTTTTATGCTTGAAACCAGGGCTGCCAGAAATTTTCAGCAAAAAATCTTAATTTCACCAAAAAAAAATCTTATTTTGGAAAAAAAAATCTTTTTTTTCGGAAAAAAGTAGTTTTTTTTATTGAAATTAACTTTAAAACATATCAATATGTATTTCCACATCTGCCAACTTTTTTTGAAGATTTCCCGCCAAATCGGACTTCAAAACTGCTAGAAACCGCTAAATATTCAATTTAGCGAGATTTTTCTTAAAAATACCTCTAAAATCTAAACAACTTTAAACGTTTATTTATATTAATCTAGATATACAGGGGTATCCTGGAAATCGAAAACGTAAAACGAAAGAGTTTTAAGAGTCGTTTTTCAATAAGATTTCTGTAATAAAAAAATTTTATGACAATTATTATACAAATTTTGCTCTATTAAACAGAATTTTTTACAAAAATTATGTTAAAAGTTTAATAAAAAGAACTGCCAAATTCTTTCGTTTTACGTTTTCGACTTCCATGGCACCCCTGATAAGCTCCTTTTTCAAAGGTATTGGGATGCACTTAAAATTACCTTTTCTGATTAAACATTTCTCCATTAAATGTCTTTGCTATTATTTAATTTTTGCGAACCTTAGTCTGACTTGAAACATTTTCTGTTTTTGCAAAATATGCATAGCGTTGCTTAGCCTATTAACAAAAAGTCTCTCAAATGTATTAAAAAAAACCAAAATAAAATCAACAAACGTACGTACGGAATGTGCGATCAGTTTCGCACCTTGCTTAAGCAAATGACAGTTTCATAAAATTTAACAAAAAGTTTCCTTAAGTTCAATATGGCTAGCCTAATATGATTAACATGTATTCGTATATTTGCTTAAGCCAACTTAAGCACATTATGGTTGGGCCTTAAGTATTTTTTTTTTGTCCAGTAAACCGTAAGGTTGCATTATTAAGTTTAAACATTTTCAAATGGGAACAAAGAAGTTTCTTTTTAATTGAACCTAACCTTCGTCTAGATAAAACAAAAAATCTTGTTTTTGGGGAAAATATCTTAAAATCTTTTTTCGGTTAAAAAATCTTAAAAAATAAGGTGAAATCTTACTTCTGGCAGCGCTGCTTGAAACAATGAATTCAAGATTTTCAGTTAGTGGGCAATAGTAAATGAGCGAAAACAACATCACACAAACACGTGTATGTGTTATACGGTAAATTTTTTCACATTCTGATTTCAATGCAGATATTGTTATTTCTTTTTGTTTTGACTGCTAGAAAATAGTTTTTTATTCATTTTCTCTATTTTAAACGTACTTTTATTTATTAAAAAAGTAATATAATAAAACAAGTGTATGGCAGTGTTGCCACCAACGAAAGGTCAAATTACACATGGATCATGCCAAAATTACACATGAAAATACGAATTACACATGCTATCTTTTTACGCATGTCTCAGAAACAAATTTCGATCAAAAGTGAAACTAAAATCGTATTTGGCTTCTTCATAAAACGTAAACCAATTTCAATTTTCTAAGTGGAATTGATATTTTAAGCAACATATATACCTAAAAAACTTATTACTGCCACCTTTTTATTTTGTACAAACCACTAAAAAATTTTGACTCTAAAAGCGATAATACTAATGTATAGAATTTTTGTTTGCAAACAAATAAACATAAATATCGTCACCTAAAATGCAAAAGGGCGTAACGACACTTTTTATTTTGTTACAGGAAAAGCAAAAAACTTTACAAAATCAATAACAACAAGGTATAGCCATTTTTGATCTAAAATTTTTTTTTAATAAACGAACAAAACTCAATCAAAAACTCTTATTTCAAATTTTTTTTTGTTGCTATGCCCTTTTGCATTTTAGGTGACAATATATAACTTACATTTTATTTGGGTATGATAAATGATCTGATGCATCCTTCAAGTGTCGTCGACTCAATTTTTCAACGGAATGTTAATTCAGTACCTCTATTGCTGCAACATTGCATATGCCGGACATATATTGTTTACTTATCCAGCACAAAAATATTTTTCAAATGTCGCTTTATTTGCATTTTTGTTTACAACAATCGTATCGTTGCTATATTTAATGCAAAAAAATAATATTTTCATTTTACTATTTAAAAGATTAAAACAAAAATAACTATTTGCAAAGTAGGAAATAATCTGTCTCCAAAGGAATTTTTATTTCAAAAACCTTTTTCCAATAATATTCTGCCTTCAAATTACTATGAAGCTTAAATTTTTCAAAATTTAAGAGTGCATGTTGTCGCGAAAATATTCTTGAAACTCCTTAAGTTTTATCTGCAAAGCATTACTTCTAATATTACAAAGTAAAACTTTCAAATATGAATGAATTATACTGTCCAAATATAGCATAAGCTCTATCTGATGCAAATCCAACTAGATTTTCAAATAGAATCCCTTTTTCTATAATTGTGCTTTTCATAATAAAAAAAGAATAATGTACCCAGGATGTTTTCGTTATAAAAAATTGTGGCAAAAGCTATCCAAGTGCCAAATGGTTAGTAGTTAATGATCCAACCATTTTTAGTTCAGCTCTTTTAACGCTTCCATTCTTTTAATAAGTTTTGCTAAGAATGATAAACCTTTTTCCTTCTTGTGAAAAAATAATAACAGAAATCAGTGCAACAAAACGTTAAAATTTTAAATTACACATGAATTACACATGGGCTACACATGAAAAAAGAAATTACACATGATATGTGTAATTACACGTGAGGTGGCAACACTGGTGTATGGTATGTTTTGGGGATTTTAGGGAATACCTTAGTAGGGAAATTTTTGTATTTGTAGCAGCTCTGGTACAAAAAAACACGAAGAGTAAATGTAAAAACCCGAAAAACTTCGTAATCCAGGCAAACCAGCGCCCACCGCTGATATAGATTGTTATACTGTGTACAATGCACACAAGCACATAATATCTTTGTGTACGTGCGTTCGGGTCTTGGTTAACACTGCTGTAAAGGAGGGGTGCTCAAAAATGTTTTGCATTTGTATTGCGAGAGAATACGCAAAATAAAACGCACAATTTTTATTATTATTTTTAATAATATTTTTTTTATTATATTTTAATTTAATGAAATTTATAATAGTACAGTGGAATTAATTGAATGTGATAAACTTTTTTTGATTAGGGTCATCTGTAGAGTTGGTGATTAAGGAGAAATTAAAAAAATCGAATTATTTTCCTTTTGCTTAGATGAAAGTACTGACATAAGTGATCTCTGTCAGCTTGTTATTTGTATTCGTTCCGTTGATAGTGAATACAAAGTTTTCGAAACAATGTTTTCTCTAGAGACTTTTTACGGAAATGTCACAGGTAAGTTGTTGTTCGATGTTGTATGTGATAAAGTTCTGTCGATTGTAGATTCGAAAAGATGTGTTGGTTTTGGTGTTAGTACCTTTTATTGTGTTTTTCATCAGGCTGCTCTAGAATAACTATTTATAATCGATAAACCCGCAATGAAGACAGCAGAGCAAATAATAAATAAGATAAGAGGAGGATATCACCCGCTTACACATATAAAGTTTGCTAGTTTTTAAAAACAAAAAATGCCTTACACAAAGATTAATTAGAACTGATAAATGCTTATTAAAGTCTCTTAAAAACTACCAGTTTATTTCAGATTTAGCATTTTTGTCGGACACCACTAAATTTCTAAATGATTTTAATTTAGAGTTACAAGGAAAAGAATAGAATTTATATGATTTGTCCAAAATACTATTTAATTTCAAAACCGAGTTATATATATTAATATCACAAATTCTGTTGGGCGATTACACGAACTTTTCGAAACTCAAATTAACTCTTCTAAATTTATGCTTTTATGACAGTTTCGTAAAAGCAAAATATTTTTTAAAAGAACTGGATTTAATTTATTACGCTGTTTTGAACATATGAAGTTTAAGTCCGAAAAAATTTTTTCGCAAAGGTATGTTGACGGGAAAAATGAAAAATGAAAGAATTTTTTTTGAGTTCGGGATAGGCTGTCATCCAAAGTTCTCCAAAACAATAGTCTATCAATTTTCGGTAGAACTTCTACTTCGCTTCGTAAGATAATGAGTTCTGATTGTATTTTAAACTCATACTTAGTAACGTCGACACTTAAAGGGTTTTCGAAAAGCTCAAGAAGAGGGCTAATGTAATTGAAATCTTTAAACCTATCTTCAAAGTTCAAAAACAGCGTTTCAAATATATTAATATATTCTGATGTATTAACGTTCCTTTGTTGGTTAAAAATTAAAGACGTTTTCGAAAAGTTCGTGTAATCGCCCAACTGAATTTGTGTTAACAATAAATATAACTTGGTTTTGAAATTAAATAGTATTTTGGACAAATCGTATAAATTCTTATCTTTTCCTTGTATGTAACTCTAAATTAAAATCATTAAGAAATTTAGTGGTGTCCGACAAAAATGCTAAATCTGAAATAAACTGATAGTCTTTAAGAGACTTT
Organism: Pollenia griseotomentosa; assembly: GCA_963931875.1. Classification (NCBI taxonomy): domain Eukaryota; kingdom Metazoa; phylum Arthropoda; class Insecta; order Diptera; family Polleniidae; genus Pollenia; species Pollenia griseotomentosa. The sequence continues at coordinate 165,977,957 of OZ007560.1, read as the reverse complement.
AATAAGCATTTATCAGTTTTTTCTATTTCCAGAAATTGAAGAACTTCTTCCCTTAAATCAAATAATCTGTTAAGACAGTCGCCTCTGCTTAACCAACGAACCTCGGTAAACATTATTAAGTCATTGTGTAAGGCATTTTTTGTTTTTAAAAAACTAACAAACTTCCTATGTGTAAGCGAGTGATGTCCTCCTCTTATCTTATTTATTATTTGCTCTGCAGTCTTCATTGCGGGGCAATCGCTTATAAATTTTGATGCTAGAGCAGCCTGATGAATAACACAATGAAAAGTATTAACATCAAAACCGTGTTTTCTCAACTGCCCGATGAACCCTTCATACCTACCTGACATAACATTTGCACCATCTGTGCAGACCCCAACACATTTTTTAGGATCTACAATCGATAGAAGCTTATCACATACAACATCGAACAACAACTTACCTGTGACATTTCCGTAAAAAGTCTCTAGAGAAAACATTGTTTCGAAAACGTTGTATTCACTATCAACGGAACGAACACAAATAACAAGCTGACAGAGATCACTTATGTCAGTACTTTCATCTAAGCAAAAGGAAAAAAATACACAATTTCTTAATTTTTCCTTAATCGCCAACTCTAGAGCTGTTCCTAATTGCGCAGTACGTCGCGCAAAAGTACTGCGGGACAAGGGCACAGATTCTATCAAATTAATATTGTAGTTGAGCATCTGAAAAATTTTGCTAAGCAATTTTTTAATAAAAACACCGTCAACAAACGGTCTACCCTGCCTGACAATATTTAAAGCGACCACCCCTGAAATGGCTTTTTTTAAAATAAAATCCGATTTTTTTTCGTTATTTTCTTCTCCTGATAGCCATGCCTTTAATTTTTCCAAAAAAATCTTTTTATTTCTAATAAAAAGTATTTTTTTTTCCTCAACAGTATACCCAGTCAAATAGCTGTGAAAAGAATCAAAATGCCTTTTAATAACATTTTCCCAATGTCCTTTAAATGTTTTATAACATAAAATACATTGGGCATTACCAAAGGCATTTTTTATTATAAAATACTTATTAAAGTCCATAGCATTTATAGTACACACTGTATTTGAACAAGTATCAACAAAGCGTCCGTACATGTGCATTCGTTGCTGTCTGACGAACAACTAAATTGATGAGCGTAAAAAACAAAGGGGTGGGGCCAGGGCTGCCAGATTTGACGATTTATCGTCATTTTGACGATTTATCGTCATTTTGACGATTTTTCGTTCCGGAATTAGCAAAGTGCCGATTTGCTGATTTTGTTCTAAAAAGTGACGATTTTTTTCAGTCGTACCTTAACAAGAGCGGAAGGCGGAACGTTTTCTTTCGCTTAGCTTTTACGCTGATATGTGTCACGAACAGTAGTGATAGCTTTCTTATTTAATAAAACCCACAAATTATAAATAAAAATAGAGATAAAAACGCTAGATTGACCAAAAAATAGCTAAATTGCTATTATTAATTAACAAAAGCGGCAAACTTCACTATTTAACGAGCTGTCAAAATCGGTTTTTCCAATTGCAAAGCGTTGAGGCCGCTCTATTCAAAAACTAAAAAACGCGTGCCGGTTTTGTTTAGGTATGGCTGTAATATGCAAGTCTTAAGAAAATCTTTAAATGATTATGATTATTAATGTAACACTTTGTTTATCTTTCGTCAAACCATCATCGAAAGAACCTTTTACGACTCTCTGTATAAGATACTTTCTACATGCGTCTCATACGATTCTTGACATGAAAGACTCGTTAGATAATCTTCACCCACGTCTTAAACGATTGAAGAAGCGCCGTTCGCTCTGCTGTAGAAGAATCTCAGTCGTTTTTCCAGTTTTTCCCGTGTGAGGAATCTTATACGATTAAAAAATGCGGTCATCGACGATCAAAGACGCTCTTCATGAGACTCCCAGTATCTCTTACACGATTGAAATTTATAGGTGGGTATGAAGTAATTATGTTTTTGTTTGAATGTTTTTTTTACAAAAGTCGAGCAAAAATTGTTTTAAAAAAAAAACTAAATTTAAGTTGTCTGATTTTTTGACGATTTTTCGAAACGTAAACGACGATTTTTTTATTTTTTCTCAGGAAATTGACGATTTCCTCACAAATTTATCTGGCAGCCCTGGGTGGGGCTTATAAACAATTGTTTGCTTGAATGAGCATCACTGCTGTAAAGAATCAGAAAACTTACAGGAATAAATAGCTTCTACCGCGAACGTGGCTATAATTCGCGACAAATTACAAACTTGGAGAGAAGCACTAAAATTTATTTGAAATCGCTAAATCGGTTAAAAAAAAACAACATTTCGGAAAATAACAAAAAAAAAAAAATATTTCCAAAAATAGCGAAAATTCGCGAAATTTTATAATACTTCAAGCAAACCATAAAATTGATTTGAAGTCACTAAAACTATAAGGAATGGCAAAAATTCATTAAAAATTACTAAATTAGCGGAAGTTCGCAAAAATTTGCTAACAGCGGCATGATTGGAAAGTCTACCACTTATTTTTTGTGTAGAAAAAAAACACTATTAGTGATTTCCATAAACTGCATCTAAAATATAATATTTTTAATGATTAATTTTGATTTTTTTAGTTGAACTGTTAATTTTTGATATTCTTTAATTAGGCTCGAGTTCATCAAATTTAATTTTCATTAAATTATTTTCACTGAGGGAAGGAATTTTACAACTTGGAATTTTTATTAAAATTTATTGATAATTTTTCTTGGCTGAGCTTTCCCTCAGTGAAAATAATTTAATGAAAATTAAATTTGATGAACTCGAGCCTAATTAAAGAATATCAAAAATTTTTAATGATTTTTATAAATTCCCAAAAAAAAAAATTTTTTAATATTATTTTTGCAAAATGTATGTAAATGACGTGAATTTTAAAAATGTTAATGTGGCTTTTATTTGCCAAAATTTTTGTTTGTTTGTTTTTTTTTTTTTTTGAAAAAACTACGAATTTACAAATAAACAATGAAAAATATTTTGCCGTTAAGATAACTTAAATACCTGACGTTAAGATAGAACATAGCAGTAAACGTTATTGTTAAAAAAGTTACTGAATAAAATTTACGTTAACTTTCCTGTTAAATATTTTTAACAATTTGAATTATGTTAAAATTGAATAGAGAATCACACTAAGGATTTTTTTGGAGTGTTATCCTTGTATTATAATGCCCCTTTTGCGGTTTACAACTCAACTTTTGTTCAGTGGAAATTTTGCAGTTTTTGTATTATGGTTTACACCTCTGGTATAGTGTGCTTAAAAAAAACAAAAAATTACAACTCATCACTAGCAGTTGTTTTAATTTCAACTCGACCGAGTTGAGTTGCAAGACGTAATAGGGGTATTAATTGCAGCAACAATATTCTATTTTTTTCAATTAACTGGTAAACTACAGACTACTGAATATATAGCATTAAAGTTTTGATGTTATTAATTATTTTATATAAGTTTTGCAAAACAAATTAAAATTTCAGCATAAATTTTAATATTTTAATTTATATAAATATTTCTTTTATTAGCGGAATTCACGCTGGATAGTAGTTTCAGATAAACTAGGATTTTTAACTACAAAGTGTGATCGCCTTTTTGTAGGTATACTAAACAAATCAAAAAGCTTATTATGTTTTCTTTTTTCCACTAATTTCACTGTGCTAGTTGCAAAATTAGACAAGCCGGGCACATGGCGTATTCGGGCTGCGTTTTCCAAATTTTTATGAATTTTTAAGAAACACAAATTTCGAAATTTTGATAATAAAATTATTTGAATAAACTGAACCGTTTTTGAGTTACGCGAATACATGTTGTGGAACCTCCTCCATTTTCGAAATACCGGTATGTCTCGAAAACAAGAGCTAAAAACGGTGGGCACCACTGGATTCAGCGTACACGAATTATGCTAAAACGCCATGTGCACAGTGTTTTTATTGTAGGTATTTATTTTTTATACCTAAAATCACTGTTATGTTTTTTTTTCAAAACTTTGCTTTATGTGTGGTTTATAGAACACGAGCGCAAAACTCGTCCGTTCAACTTACATTTAAAACAAAAACAAATTTCGAAATTTTGTTTTCTTTTATAAACATACTTATATGCCAAAGTTTATGTTCCTAGTTTTTAACAAATTTAACCTATAATTTTGTGTTTCTAAGTTCAATAGAATAAAAATTAAAAAAGTACCACTTGTAGAACACAAAAGCAAATGAAAGAAAGTAAATTTCCCGTATTATTTCAAAATATGTACAGGTTATACGCGTTTACTTTCTCAGGACATTGCATCTTGAATTTTATGTTTCTAGGTCCAATACTTACGAAAATTCAAAAAGTAACAGTTAAAAAACAAAAAAGTACCAAAAAGTTCCCTCATAGATTCGTATCCACTCAGGACATTGCATGTTAAATTTTTGGTTTTAAGGTCCAATATCAACGATTATTAAAAAATACCAGTTATAGAACCAAAAAGCTGAAGAAAGATATTAAATTTCCCGTATTTCCGGTTTTGGTAATATTTTTCACCCGCATTAAAGTTTTCACCCTAAAAGAGACGAATTTCAAAAAAGAACCAGACACCTGTCCACATATTTTTTAAAAGAACAACGATAAGTGTTACAGTTTTTTGTATCTCCTTAGTTTTGGAGATAAAAGGTTTCCGAATTTACCCTTTTTTACCTCCTAAACATTCGAATTTCCCGTCTAAGTGGACCGATTTGGGAAGAGACCCACCTCCGGTTTTTAGCTTCAGGTGTTTGGGCTGTGCGATGAGGATTCAGTGAGTCAGTAACGTTACAATTTTATATATATATATGGATAAAGATTAAAAAAATTACACAGTTCTTGCCCAACGTATTTTAAGTCTCCTCACAACTCATTTTTCTACAGTTTAAAAAAGCCGCTAAAATGCGTTGACGTTACAAATTTCAATATCAGACCATTTGTTTCGAAGTGAATTTAACAATAAAAATCGCGCAAGCCACTAGCATGCTCTTATTGGGCCACATTACTCGGGTCGCTCGCACGTGTCAGTGATTGATGTATCTCCACTGGTGAGTTGTATTCGCTTGTTATTTGTGGTTAAAGTTTGTTTGTAATATTTATTTATTGTAATTTCAGTATAATTTACTGTGTTAGTTTGTTTTTTTTTTTTTCGTTACAATACATATTTGTCTCATTATACTGCCGTATTTCCTCTGCTTCATTAGATGCCAGGGTAGAGGTTTAGCGTCCAGGGTAGATAAGGAAGTGAGATATTACTTCTTTCTTAGTATTTCACGTATATTAGTTAACGTTTAACCAACACATATCCACTATACACGTTATACGTGTTTTAACGCTTTAAAAATGTATGTATGCCTTATTTAATATGAATTTTGTTTTAAGTTTGTTTTATACTATGTACATACTTACACACAAATGTAGCATTATACAGTTCTTTTTTTCGTCGCCATATAAACGTTCTGACATTCAAGAGTTATGTTTTATGCACTGGCAACAAAGTTCAAGAATTTTACCTAAATTTAACAAAATTTACGTGGAATTACCACGAAGCTGGTTTTGACAAGGTCGCGCCTGATGGCGTAGATGCGACGCGCAAAAGGACTGCAGATAGACTCGTTGGAGCTGGGAATGACATTTCGTCGCTGGAAGATTTAACGAACGCCCTCCAGAAAAATTGTCCTAATATAAAAGTGTTCCCCATTGATGACGAAGACATTTCAAACAAAGAAGAGGAACGTAATGAAAAAGATGCAAAAAGTTTCTCAGGCACTATGAATTTCCATCAAATTACTCGATGTGTATTTTTTCCCAATAAATTGACAATGAAAAGCTTAAGCTCTTTCTGTGATCTTGAAGTATGCAATCATTAAGCCTTAATGTTGATAATGTATATGGGCCTGAAAATGAATCTGACGACGAACCACTAAGAAATTATATAGACCCCTATTGTGCGTTTCGATTCGGATCGAAATTTTCTCCGTTTTTGGCAACTTTGGTATTCTGTGCCCATATTCTGTAACTCCCGCGTTGAAAAACTTTTCGATTGAAATGTGAGAACTGAAACAAAAATACCATAAATTGAAACAAACATGTTTTTCTCACTAAACTGTTACTGTATCATTTTTGGTGTGTAATAGCTGTAACGTAAGGAAATTACTCGCCAAAAATGTTTCAGTAACAGTTAAGTGAGAAAAACATGTTTGTTTCAATTTGTGGTATTTCTGTTTCAGTTCTCACATTTCAATCGAAAAGTTTTTCAACGCGGGAGTTACAGAATATGGGCACAGAATACCAAAGTTGCCAAAAACGGAGAAAATTTCGATCCGAATCGAAACGCAGAATAGGGGTCATAAAGTCAAAGCAGCTTAAAGTATCTTCTCAGTCTTGTTCTCAAGCAGTTTCCGAGAAGGCATGCCAACTTGTAAACAAACAACATAACAGCCCCCAATTAGAAAATTAAAGGACAAAGAATTTTTTTGTTTATTCTTATGAAAATTAGGGTTTTTTCAATTTATCTTTCACCTGTAAAGTAAGGTATCATGTCCTGGCCTTCATTTCTTTACCCTGTGTAGAGTATCTCCCCTGGTCACTTAAAACACCGGGAAAAGTAGATTACTTGACTGACCATTATTAAACATGCATTCAAACTACCTGATTTAATACGATTTAATTGAAAAAAGTTATTATTTTAAATATTTTTATCACACCGCCATTCCTAATATCAGATAACTGTTAACGTAGAATAACCCATTTACTAAAGCTATGTTCACACCTAATAAATATTTGACGTCCTACACGTAACCACGAAACGTTTGACTATATCAAACAACATTTAACAGTTTCTTAATTACATTCAACAATTATCTTGCTATAAATAAAGATTACACAGTGCAACACGAAAAAAATAACCATATACGGACAGTAAATAACAAAAAGGACAAAAAAAAAAGACCCGTGTCACCCAGTTTTGCCCAAAGTCATGCACTTTTTGTTATGGGCCCTTAAAGATTTAGGGCCTCGGTGTCATTTTTACAAAAAAGTGATCATCTTCTCAGGCTCATATCTTGCAAACCGTTCGGAATTTTGATTAACCCTCCTAGACAAAGCTGTAGCTCTTGCCATAAAGAACAAAAATTGTGAACATATAAAATTAAAAACACTTCATCTTCAAGATCAAAATCGCAAAAAACTTAAAAAAATTAGATTTTTTTTACCTTTTTTCCGCTGTTCAGGTCCATAGTTAGCAAACCGTTCAAAATTCAAGGAAACAATCAACTACAAAAATGTATCTAAGATCTCAATAAACAGCTTTCTAGAGCATATGAACTTCCTAGGAATGTTTCTTAGCACTGTTTAGGTAGCCGCAATAGTAAAAATTTTCCCGAAAGCAAAGCGTTCAAAATTCAAGGAAACAATCAACTACAAAAATGTACTTAAGATCTCAATAAACAACTTTCTAGAACATATGAACTTCCTAAGAATGATTCCTAACACCGTTTAGGTAGCGCATAGGTAGCCGTAAAAGTGAAAAATTTCCCGAAATTTTTTTTTACCTTTTTCCATTGTTCAGGTCCATAGGTAGCAAACCGTTAAAAATTCAAGGAAACAATCAACTACAAAAATGTATCTAAGGTCTCAACATACAATTCAACTTTTGTTCAGTGGAAATTTTGCAGTTTTTGTATTATGGTTTACACCTCTGGTATAGTGTGCTTAAAAAAAAACAAAAAATTACAACTCATCACTAGCAGTTGTTTTAATTTCAACTCGACCGAGTTGAGTTGCAAGACGCAATAGGGGTATTAATTGCAGCAACAATATTCTATTTTTTTCAATTAACTGGTAAACTACAGACTACTGAATATATAGCATTAAAGTTTTGATGTTATTAATTATTTTATATAAGTTTTGCAAAACAAATTAAAATTCCAGCATAAATTTTAATATTTTAATTTATATAAATATTTCTTTTATTAGCGAAATTCACGCTGGATAGTAGTTTCAGATAAACTAGGATTTTTAACTACAAAGTGTGACCGCCTTTTTGTAGGTATACTAAACAAATCAAAAAGCTTATTATGTTTTCTTTTTTCCACTAATTTCACTGTGCTAGTTGCAAAATTAGACAAGCCGGGCACATGGCGTATTCGGGCTGCGTTTTCCAAATTTTTATGAATTTTTAAGAAACACAAATTTCGAAATTTTGATAATTAAATTATTTGTTTTCCAAAAAAAAAAATTATGTTTCTTAAACGACTGCTCATATTAAAAAAAGGCAATTTTATTGCGGAATTTCGGTTTTTTTAGTAATTTGAATAAACTGAACCGTTTTTGAGTTACGCGAATACATGTTGTGGAACCTCCTCCATTTTCGAAATACCGGTATGTCTCGAAAACAAGAGCTAAAAACGGTGGGCACCACTGGATTCAGCGTACACGAATTATGCTAAAACGCCATGTGCACAGTGTTTTTATTGTAGGTATTTATTTTTTATACCTAAAATCACTGTTATGTTTTTTTTTCAAAACTTTGCTTTATGTGTGGTTTATAGAACACGAGCGCAAAACTCGTCCGTTCAACTTACATTTAAAACAAAAACAAATTTCGAAATTTTGTTTTCTTTTATAAACATACTTATATGCCAAAGTTTATGTTCCTAGTTTTTAACAAATTTAACCTATAATTTTGTGTTTCTAAGTTCAATAGAATAAAAATTAAAAAAGTACCACTTGTAGAACACAAAAGCAAATGAAAGAAAGTAAATTTCCCGTATTATTTCAAAATATGTACAGGTTATACGCGTTTACTTTCTCAGGACATTGCATCTTGAATTTTATGTTTCTAGGTCCAATACTTACGAAAATTCAAAAAGTAACAGTTAAAAAACAAAAAAGTACCAAAAAGTTCCCTCATAGATTCGTATCCACTCAGGACATTGCATGTTAAATTTTTGGTTTTAAGGTCCAATATCAACGATTATTAAAAAATACCAGTTATAGAACCAAAAAGCTGAAGAAAGATATTAAATTTCCCGTATTTCCGGTTTTGGTAATATTTTTCACCCGCATTAAAGTTTTCACCCTAAAAGAGACGAATTTCAAAAAAGAACCAGACACCTGTCCACATATTTTTTAAAAGAACAACGATAAGTGTTACAGTTTTTTGTATCTCCTTAGTTTTGGAGATAAAAGGTTTCCGAATTTACCCTTTTTTACCTCCTAAACATTCGAATTTCCCGTCTAAGTGGACCGATTTGGGAAGAGACCCACCTCCGGTTTTTAGCTTCAGGTGTTTGGGCTGTGCGATGAGGATTCAGTGAGTCAGTAACGTTACAATTTTATATATATATATGGATAAAGATTAAAAAAATTACACAGTTCTTGCCCAACGTATTTTAAGTCTCCTCACAACTCATTTTTCTACAGTTTAAAAAAGCCGCTAAAATGCGTTGACGCTACAAATTTCAATATCAGACCATTTGTTTCGAAGTGAATTTAACAATAAAAATCGCGCAAGCCACTAGCATGCTCTTATTGGGCCACATTACTCGGGTCGCTCGCACGTGTCAGTGATTGATGTATCTCCACTGGTGAGTTGTATTCGCTTGTTATTTGTGGTTAAAGTTTGTTTGTAATATTTATTTATTGTAATTTCAGTATAATTTACTGTGTTAGTTTGTTTTTTTTTTTTTTCGTTACAATACATATTTGTCTCATTGTACTGCCGTATTTCCTCTGCTTCATTAGATGCCAGGGTAGAGGTTTAGCGTCCAGGGTAGATAAGGAAGTGAGATATTACTTCTTTCTTAGTATTTCACGTATATTAGTTAACGTTTAACCAACACATATCCACTATACACGTTATACGTGTTTTAACGCTTTAAAAATGTATGTATGCCTTATTTAATATGAATTTTGTTTTAAGTTTGTTTTATACTATGTACATACTTACACACAAATGTAGCATTATACAGTTCTTTTTTTCGTCGCCATATAAACGTTCTGACATTCAAGAGTTATGTTTTATGCACTGGCAACAAAGTTCAAGAATTTTACCTAAATTTAACAAAATTTACGTGGAATTACCACGAAGCTGGTTTTGACAAGGTCGCGCCTGATGGCGTAGATGCGACGCGCAAAAGGACTGCAGATAGACTCGTTGGAGCTGGGAATGACATTTCGTCGCTGGAAGATTTAACGAACGCCCTCCAGAAAAATTGTCCTAATATAAAAGTGTTCCCCATTGATGACGAAGACATTTCAAACAAAGAAGAGGAACGTAATGAAAAAGATGCAAAAAGTTTCTCAGGCACTATGAATTTCCATCAAATTACTCGATGTGTATTTTTTCCCAATAAATTGACAATGAAAAGCTTAAGCTCTTTCTGTGATCTTGAAGTATGCAATCATTAAGCCTTAATGTTGATAATGTATATGGGCCTGAAAATGAATCTGACGACGAACCACTAAGAAATTATATAGACCCCTATTGTGCGTTTCGATTCGGATCGAAATTTTCTCCGTTTTTGGCAACTTTGGTATTCTGTGCCCATATTCTGTAACTCCCGCGTTGAAAAACTTTTCGATTGAAATGTGAGAACTGAAACAAAAATACCATAAATTGAAACAAACATGTTTTTCTCACTAAACTGTTACTGTATCATTTTTGGTGTGTAATAGCTGTAACGTAAGGAAATTACTCGCCAAAAATGTTTCAGTAACAGTTAAGTGAGAAAAACATGTTTGTTTCAATTTGTGGTATTTCTGTTTCAGTTCTCACATTTCAATCGAAAAGTTTTTCAACGCGGGAGTTACAGAATATGGGCACAGAATACCAAAGTTGCCAAAAACGGAGAAAATTTCGATCCGAATCGAAACGCAGAATAGGGTTCATAAAGTCAAAGCAGCTTAAAGTATCTTCTCAGTCTTGTTCTCAAGCAGTTTCCGAGAAGGCATGCCAACTTGTAAACAAACAACATAACAGCCCCCAATTAGAAAATTAAAGGACAAAGAATTTTTTTTTGTTTATTCTTATGAAAATTAGGGTTTTTTTCAATTTATCTTTCACCTGTAAAGTAAGGTATCATGTCCTGGCCTTCATTTCTTTACCCTGTGTAGAGCATCTCCCCTGGTCACTTAAAACACCGGGAAAAGTAGATTACTTGACTGACCATTATTAAACATGCATTCAAACTACCTGATTTAATACGATTTAATTGAAAAAAGTTATTATTTTAAATATTTTTATCACACCGCCATTCCTAATATCAGATAACTGTTAACGTAGAATAACCCATTTACTAAAGCTATGTTCACACCTAATAAATATTTGACGTCCTACACGTAACCACAAAACGTTTGACTATATCAAACAACATTTAACAGTTTCTTAATTACATTCAACAATTATCTTGCTATAAATAAAGATTACACAGTGCAACACGAAAAAAATAACCATATACGGACAGTAAATAACAAAAAGGACAAAAAAAAAAAGACCCGTGTCACCCAGTTTTGCCCAAAGTCATGCACTTTTTGTTATGGGCCCTTAAAGATTTAGGGCCTCGGTGTCATTTTTACAAAAAAGTGATCATCTTCTCAGGCTCATATCTTGCAAACCGTTCGGAATTTTGATTAACCCTCCTAGACAAAGCTGTAGCTCTTGCCATAAAGAACAAAAATTGTGAACATATAAAATTAAAAACACTTCATCTTCAAGATCAAAATCGCAAAAAACTTAAAAAAATTAGATTTTTTTTACCTTTTTTCCGCTGTTCAGGTCCATAGTTAGCAAACCGTTCAAAATTCAAGGAAACAATCAACTACAAAAATGTATCTAAGATCTCAATAAACAGCTTTCTAGAGCATATGAACTTCCTAGGAATGTTTCTTAGCACTGTTTAGGTAGCCGCAATAGTAAAAATTTTCCCGAAAGCAAAGCGTTCAAAATTCAAGGAAACAATCAACTACAAAAATGTACTTAAGATCTCAATAAACAACTTTCTAGAACATATGAACTTCCTAAGAATGATTCCTAACACCGTTTAGGTAGCGCATAGGTAGCCGTAAAAGTGAAAAATTTCCCGAAATTTTTTTTTACCTTTTTCCATTGTTCAGGTCCATAGGTAGCAAACCGTTAAAAATTCAAGGAAACAATCAACTACAAAAATGTATCTAAGGTCTCAACATACAATTCACGCGATCACGCACCGACCGCGACATCACAGGCAAAGCAGTAAGCACAGCACACGCATCAAGGGACGCAGCCCACAGTATAAAAGCAACACGACGCTCACATCGAGGCATTACACAGCGCGAAGTTAACGAGAGCTCAGCGGTGGAAGTTATAGAGAAAGTGCTACAGCATAATTCGCACACAACATTGGCAACTGACAATTTCAATATGCAGTGTGAAAAAATTGATTCGTTTTGCTACGTTTGCGGTCATCAAATCAGAAAAAAAAAAATTCTACAAGATTTCTAAAGGAAAAGAATCTTTTAACTGGTGAATTCAATAGAGCATATAAGTTGTTTTTCGACGGAGTAGACTTGACAGGCGAAAATTCACACCTAATACAGTGTGTTGCCAATGTTATAACAATCCCATGGCATGGTTGAGTGGAGGCAAAAATAAGTATTGTAAGCCAGTAAACTGGATTAATCGGCCAGGTGATCATGATGTAACCAGTTGCTATGCATTAGACTCATGTCGTCTAAATCGATATGCTAAGAAGAACAAAATTCATAAAGCAACTGTAACATCCACACTACCACTGCTTGCACCTGAAAATTTTGTATCACCAAGGCCGCCAACTCCAGATCGTAGGACAGAATTTACAGAAATGAATACAGCAAGTGATGTTACTTATGAAGATCCATTTGATACCGATTACGAGCCCCAAGCGATAGACCACAACTAATAACACAAATGGAAATGGATTTCATTGTGGCCATATTGGGACTATCGCAGCGACTTGCCATATTTTTGACAGCGTTTTTAAAGCAAAGAAAACTCACACATGCTAATTTGAACTCTACGGCGCACAGTAGCGCCCGTAGAGCAAACGAGGTTGCAAAAATCAAAATTTCCATGAGCGCCGACGAAGTTTTGAATAAACCCATGTTATAGGAAACTTTTCAACGATTTCAAATCTGCCACTCTTAATAATATCACATTTTTAGTTTAGAAGATATAGCCGTTCAAAGTTGACCGACTTTCGGTTTTCAAAAAAAACACACAATTTTTAGTAAATTTGTTGCGATTTCAGGTGTAATATCACGAAAAATAGGTAACGAATCGCCTTATTTTTTGTTTGTATTGATTGATGTATTTATTAAATGTATAATAATAAAAAAAAATTAACTGTTTGCTTTGTGTTTCTCCTGGCAAATCACTATTTAAAAACTATCCGTTTTTTCACTATTTTTCAACTTTGACGGAAAATAAAAAAATCTATATTTTTCTATATTTGCCATATTTGCAAAACCTGTTCATTGATTATTTCTTTACATAATTCAAAAATTTTATCTGCTCGTCAAGAACAATATTGACTTATGGTCCCTACAAGTAGGCACAAATCTTATTTGGACACGTGCATAATATCAAAATTGCATTATTCAGCCTAAATCCATATGTATGCAGGGAACAGGTAAATTTTTCGGCATGCTAGCATAAGCCTATATATTGCAATGTTAATTGTACAAACGCATTCGACTATTTGAAAAGCTTTTTCCCAAAGCGTAGCGATGACAAAATTAAAAAAGGTATTGTAGTAAATTTAAAACGAATTTTTGTTCTCCTCATTGTACTATTTACACTATGTTAATATTTTATTTTCTGTCTTTATTTTTTGTCTTCATTTAACAGGCGTACTTATGGGTCCTGACATTAGAAAGCTATTCAGGAGCAACTTTGATTCATCGCTTGTTGAAAATCATTTAATGGCATGGATTTACCTTCAGCGTGTATGCACCAGAGTCTTGGGAGGGGATCGAGACGCGGAAGCGGAAGCAAAAGAATGGGTGAAAGAAATTTTATTTTATTTTTTATTTTATTTTATTTTATTTATATATTTGTGTCTTTCCTATGCAACAAGATTAAATCTTATTATTACAGCATAGAAATTTTAATTAGAATAAACATGTTGATTATAAATTATTCTAGAGAGTTTACATATAAATACTTATAAATTAATTAGTTTAAAGATAAAAAGATTATTATTCAAAAGGGATGTGAAATTGAAGAATTAAAATGCAGAATCTTTGTCTAAATACACGAAGAATATGATAAATAACAATATAAAAGTACAAACAAAATATAAACACACAAATGCAAATGGACTTGAATAAGTTTGTTATAAACGACCAAATGCGAAGTGTAACTGCCCGTATATAACGGAGATAAATATTGCAACATATGTATATTGCTGTAAATGTCAAAATTATGTTATCTTTAATGTAGACAGCACTTTTTTGTACATATTTGTAGCCGGAAATTTATGTTGCAATAATTGTTGATCAATTTTCGTAGACAATTATTGCTAACATACAACGTCAAATTTGGTTGTCGATTGAAAAAAAAGGAGCAAAAATAAAAAAATAGAAGCAAATTGTGTGGGAAAGAAATTAAGTTTGTGAAATGGTAGCAAATTATAATTGAAGTAAATGGGTCGCGTGAGTAAAAAGGTAGCTATTGCTAATACTTGAAATTTTGAAGTTAAAACTAGTTTTGAGGTGAATAAAAGTTTGAGTTAAAGCTACTACTTTAAACTAAGTAGTAGAAACTAGTTTTTCCAGTGCTGCCTCAAAAAATGTGTGAATAAAAACGAGTTCATGCCTTAAAATACTACTTTTTGCTTAATTTTTATTAAGCTTATGATTGGGGTGCTTGAATTTTGTGTTTTGTTACAATATTTAAAAAAAAGTTAATTTTTATTTAAATATTAGTATTGTATGTTTAATTTTATGAACGTTGGCCAAATAAAAGAATATCTCCTAAAGCTTCGTAGAGACGGTTGTCAGATCTTACAATGTTGTCATTTTTCTGACAATTGTGCCATTGTCAGATGCATTAATTTTACAAATCTGCCAAATGAAAATGAGCTTAAAACGCTCACACAGTTGCAAGAATTTTTTTAAGCAATTTTATTGACAACATTGTAAGATCTGACAACCGTCTGTACGAAGCTTAGGGACAAATCCTGTAGTGCGATTCACTAACTTTTAACACTTTAAAAAAATTTAACTATAAATACACATTTTGATGTTTGCACTAACCACTATGTGATTCTCTAACTTATTTATAACCATGGTAAACAGTTTTATATTTCTCTCTATTCAAATTGATATATCGTGGCAACTCTACCAAATGAAACATCAAAATAGGATAAAATAACAAAGAAGAATAACAAAAAACAAGTAAGAGAGATTTTTTTTTTTTCATTATTTATTTATTGAATCTTCATATATTAAATATGAACTAACAATAGTTAATCAAATCTTAACCTAATACGTTATTTTATGTCCTGCCGGTGCCAGACAAAAATTTTCTTCATCACGGGTTCTGTTCACTTATATATCACTCATCTAATTGGATAAGTGCTGCAGTGTCTCTTCTTCTTAAGCGAGTGTGGGCGCTATCATTTAAAATATTTCGTGCTAGTGGGTTCGGATGCAATTCGAGCCTTTTTAAGTATTTTACTGCATATTTCGTAATCATAGTTTTGACTAATGGAACATTGAGATCCTTGTGATTATTTGAGTTTTTACATACCAAGGGGCAGCTGTGATTATTCGAAGAATTTTATTTTGGCGCCTTTGAATTTTTTCCATATTAGAGGCCGAGGCAGTGCCCCATAACTGAATACCATAGCACCATATTGGCTTTAAGATGGAGTTGTAAAGAAGAAGTTTGCAGTCGAGACTAAGGACAGAGTTTCTTCCAATAAGCCAATGAATTTGAATCGCTTTTAGTTTCATTTGAATTAATTTTGCCTCTATATGGCATTTCCACGTTAATCGCCGATCCAGATGTATACCGAGATATTTAACATGTGAATGTTGAGGAATTATTTGATTATTGATTGTAATAGGGGGGCATGATTCCCGACGCAAGGTGAATGTTATATGTACGCATTTTTGCTCCTTGATCTTTATCCTCCATTGCTTTAACCATAGTTCGAGTTGAAATATATGATCCTGTATGTATCGAGATGCTTCTTGACTGTTTTCGTACACGCTTAGAAAAGCTGTATCATAGCAAATGTTGAAGTTTGGGTGTAGTTGTTTGTTGGCATATCCGAGGTATATATTAAGTATAAAAGTGGGCCCAGGATGCTTTCCTGAGGGACTCCAGCGTCAATTATCTGTGGAGAGCATAAATAATCGCCTTTTAAACTTTCGACCGACTAAGTAGATTTCTAACAGCTTGTGTGTGTTTACTGGTAAGTTAAGCTTCAATTTGTGTAATAAGCCTTCATGCCAGACTTTATCAAAAGCTTAAGAAACATCGATGAAGAGAGCGGAACAATATTTTCTTTCTTCAAAGGCTTTTCTTATTGCGTTAACTATACGATGGGTTTGTTCAATTGTGCTGTGTTCTCTTCTAAAGCCGAATTGGTGGTTAGGAATACATCTATTATCATTTATAATTGGGGTTAATTTTGACGCTAACAGCTTCTCAAACAGCTTTGATATATTAGAAAGTAAGCTTATAGGCCTATATGACTCAACTTTTGTGTGATCCTTTCCTGGTTTAGGTATCATGGTGACTAAGGAAACCTTCCACTTTTGAGGATAGTATTGAAGACGTAAGATAGCATTGAAAATTAATAGAATAATTTTCTTTGCTGTGCTGGGTAGCTCAAAAGCATTTTGTTGCTCATCTTATCAAAACCAGGGGCTTTTTTGGGGTTTAATTCACAAACAGCCTTTTCGATTTCTCTTATCTCAAATCTTAGGGGAACAGCTGCTCCAGCAGGAACAGGTGGTAACTCGACCGCAGTATCGTGAGATATATTTGGGGTAAATACGTTTTTGAAATGATTAACAAACAGATTTCCCTTTTCGTTATCATTTCTTGCCCAACTTCCGTTCAAGTTTCTTAATGGTGGCTTAGAGACAACTGGCCTTTTTAGATTTTTAGGTGCACGCCATAATGAGTAGTCTGATTGCGGAGTTGCATCAAGTTCCTTAAGATATTTTTGCAGAGAATCCGTTTTCTGTGTCTGTAGTAACTTTCTTAGCCTTCTTGTACACTCTTTTAACAAGCTCTTAAGTTGAGGGGATCTGTGCAATTGCCACTCTCTTCGAGCTCTTCTTTTTTCAGACAGGAGACGCTCAACATCTGTGGAATAAATTTTAATATTTTTAGTTTTTTTTTTTGGGTAATACTGGAATGTTGCACAGCTAGCTTCAGAAAACTGTCAAAATTAAGAATAGCGCGATCTACGTATTCCGGTGTACTAAGCGGAGTATTTTCTGTGCAATGGGTGCTGCGATATTTTTTATATTTTAGCCAATTGATTTGTGTAGCTGGCGTCGCTAAGTAACCAGTTGGAGATACAATTCTATTGGGGTTCATTAAAGTAACAATTGTTGGTGTGCGGTCGAAAGATAATTCTAAGGAAGCTTCAACATAAATAGTTTCTAAGGGGATGTTTTTAACCACGCCAAAATCGATGACATCTGGTATTTTTTGCTGATCAGTAGGCCAATATGTTGGTTGTCCGCTCGCTATCACATTCAAATCCATTTTAGAAATAGTATTAAATAGAACACGACCCTTTGGTGTTATAAGTCGGGACCCCCAGAAGGTATGTTTAGCGTTATAATCGCCAGCGGCCAGGAAACAGGGTCCTAATGATTTAAAATATTTATAATATTGAATATCTAGGTGGGGAGTATAACGATGAGATTACTACGTTTCTATTTAATTCTTCAACGCAAATTTTTGTTGCTTGAAGATAATCTTCACCATGATCACCCATTAGGTAGTGTTTGACTCTGCTTTTTATTAAAATGGCAGAACCTCCACAAGCTCTATCTCGAGGGTCCTTTGTATCATATAGTATATAACCATTTATTTTAAACGTATTTTTTGAGGTCAAATGAGTTTCAGAAACCGTCATGACATCAATTTGTTTATTTTTAAGAAAGTATTCTAGTTCATTTTTATGTTCGCGGATGCCGTTTGCGTTCCAAAAACAAATTTTTATACAGTTCATGGCTTGTTAAGTACAGCTTGCAATAACATTGATTGCATTCTAAGAATTTTCTGCATCATATTACCCATTGTGTTCGTAAAATTATTTACTGCTTGCACTAATGTTTCCATGGTTTTTTCTAAACGACTTAAATTAGAAACTGGAGTTTCATCATTACTTGGCGAGGCACCTTGCATTGGCTCATGGTTTGATTTTAGGACGTTAGCGTAAGAAGTTCTGTTATTACTAGGCTGGGGGGCTTGAATTGCATTTGTGTTAACTTGATTTGCAACCTGCATTTGAGGGGTAGTTGTTTTCGGTCCAACCGTCTGCTTGAAGATATTATATACAGGGCATCCTCTATAATTGGCAGTGTGATTACCGCCACAGTTGCTATATTTTTTACGTTGGGATCGGTTTTAGACTTATCGCAAGAAACTGTACCGTGTAGTTCACCACATACTACGCAAACAGGGGGTAAGTAGCAGTATGCCTTTGTATGGCCAAATTCTTGGCAGTTTAAGCACTGAACAGGTCCATTTTTTATTATATTATATTATTATAGAATATATTTCACACTATAAATGGGATGCGTTTCTTTTTTTTTTTTTAATTTAATGTCGTCGGGCTCTAATTCTACTCGAAAAAGTGGTTGTGGATTTTTGTCTCTATTTCTTATATTTACCACATGTTTTATCTTGAAGCCTTTTTCTTCCAAGAAAGTTTTAACGAATGAATCAATTCCCTTAATCACCACCTGGAGACCTTTACTGCTCTTGAGTTAGTATGTATAAAAACTTTTTTTAAGTGCCTCAAATTTTCATGATCCACTTGAATTTTCGTTTCATTTATGGTACCTCGCTTTATTGCGGCTACATAAAACGAATTTTCACCAATCAACGAAATTAAACTCTTTATATGATCATTTGAGTTATGCTCCCTAAGATATATCGGGGGAGGCTTGGACGATTTTATGACGTTTGGTGCTTCAGAGGATTCATCCACCAGAATTGCAAAGCGATTTTGGGAATTTATTTTGTCAAAAGATGGCACTTTTGATGCCGAAGCAACAGCTGAAGAGGTAGGGCTGCGACCCCGTTTAAGGACTGTTATATACCTGTCCATACCAACTTTGTCTTGAGGCTTTTGACAACTTTTTACAGGGGGGTTTTCCATTGCATTTGTGTTTTGGTTCATGGTATCATTTCCCACTAAATTTGTTTTTGACGTCGGGGCAATACTTGCTGGCCTGGCAACACTTGTCACCAGGTCTAGTTTTAGTTTTTTTTAATGAGTCACTATTCACCGTTTGTGTAAATAAAGAGGGTGAGAGGGAACGTGTACGAATAATTGGCTTAGCCGTTAGGTAGTTAATATTGTTTTGTTTTGTTTTATTTATTTCAACATTATTTTCGTTAGCATGCACTGTCACATAAACATTTCTCTCATTTAATTTTATTGTTCTTTCATTGTTTTTACTCATGCATTAAATTGTTTTTGTTTTTCACCGTTTTACTGTGATTTTAATATTTTTATTATTTATTGTATTTTACAACAACGCCAAAAATAAGAAATTTAAACTAAAATGTTTGTTCACTTTTATGTTAAATAATTTAAATAAAAAATATCAAATATTTTCTAGCGTCCATTCGCTTAATATTTATATTCCAAAATCAAATTTAATTAATAATTAATTAAAATCGTATGCGGGGTTGAAAATACACGTCCGTTTCACAACAAAGCACAAAATTTATAATTAATGTGAAAAAGAACTTACGACTATGACATATTGTATTGAGGTCTTTTTTATAAAAAAATATTAATTTTTATTAAATTAATTTTTTTTTTCAAAGTTTTTCTTGGGATTCAAAAAATTAATTAAAAAGGTTTCGTTTAAATGTGCTTAATTCCCATTTCGTACTGTGGATAAACTGAAATTTATTGTTGATGGGATAAGCTATTCCTATGCGCATTTCACTGGTTGCTTAGGCCAGATCGTCAGGAAACTTCATCCAAACATTTAAGAAAAACTAAAGATATTAAACCAAATAAAACTGTTAAGCGAATAAGAATTATAAGCCCCAGTTTCACTTGTAACAATATCAAAACTTAAAAAAAAACAACAACAATAAACAGTGAGTTTATCTTTTTCAACTTCATTTCTTGCCCAACTTCCATTTAAGTTTCTTAATGGTGGCTTAGAGCCAACTGGCCTTTTTAGATTTCTAGCTGCACGTAGTCTGATTGTGGGGTTGCATCAAGTTCCTTAAGATATTTTTCCAGAGAAGCCGTTTTCTGAGTCTGCAATAATTTTCTTAGTCTTTTTGTACACTCTTTTAGTAATTTCTTAAGTTGAGGGGATCTGTGCAATTGCCACTCTCTTCGAGCCCTCCTTTTTTCAGACAAGAGACGCTCGACATCTGTGGAATATATTTTAATAGTTTTTGTTTTTTTGGGGGCAAAATTGGAATGTTGAACAGCTAGTTTCAGAAAACTGTCAAAATTGTCAATAGAGCGATCTAAGTACTCCGGTGTATGATGAGATAAGATAAGAACAAAAAGTTATATATATAAATAACGTTCTTTAGATAGGTATAAATGAATATTAATTGAGCCACGCCAACTTTTCATTTCGCCATGCCGAAGAATATAAAAAAAACCAAAAAGTTTATATATGTACCTAAGCCCGTTTCCTCTTTTGCCAAAGTTGATGTTTGAAATTCGTTTTATTTATTTTTTTTTTTTTCATTATTTATTTATTGAATCTTCATATATTAAATATGAACTAACAATAATTAATCAAATCTTATCCTAATAATTTATTTTATGTCCTGCCAGTGCCAGACAAAAATTTTCTTCATACGGGTTCTGTTCACATATGTAGGTGTCTATCGCTCATCTTAATGGGTAAGTGCTGCAGTGTCTCTTCTTCTTAAGCGAGTGTGGCCACTATCATTTAAAATATTTCGAGCTAGTGGATTAGGGTGCAACTCTAGCCTTTTTAAATATTTTACCGCATACTTCGTAATAATAGTCCTTACCAGTGGCACATTGAGATCCTTGTGGATATTTGAGTTTTTAACATACCAAGGGGCAGCTGTGATTATTCGAAGAAGTTTATTTTGGCGCCTTTGAATTTTTTCGATATTTGAAGCCGAGGCAGTGCCCCATAGTTGAATACCGTAGCACCATATTGGCTCTAAAATAGAGTTGTAAAGTAGTAGTTTGCAATCGAGACTAAGAACAGAATTTCTTCCAATAAGCCAGTTAATTTGAATTGCTGTTAGTTTCATTTGGGTTAATTTTGCTTCTATATGGCATTTCCATGTTAAACGACGATCTAGATTAATACCGAGATATTTGACATGCGATTGTTGAGGCACTAGTTGATTATTGATTTTAATAGGGGGGCAAGTTTCCCGACGCAAGGTGAATGTTATATGTACGCATTTTTGCTCATTGACCTTTATTCTTCATTGTTTTAACCACAGTTCTAGTTGAAATATATGATCCTGCAGGTATCGAGATGCTTCTCGACTGTTCTCGTGTACGCTTAGAAAAGCTGTATCATCAGCAAATGTTGAGGTTAGGGTGTAATTATTTGTTGGCATGTCCGAGGTATATATAAGGTAAAAAAGTGGGCCCAGGATGCTTCCCTGAGGCACTCCAGCTTCAATTGGCTGAGGAGAACTTAAAAAATCACCTTCTTTAATAATAAATTTTCGACCGACCAAGTAGCTTTCTAGCAGCTTGTGTGTGTTAACCGGTAGGTTTAGCTTCAATTTATGTAACAAGCCTACATGCCAGACTTTATCAAAAGCTTGAGAAACATCGATGAAGAGAGCGGAGCAATATTTTCTTTCTTCAAAGGCTTTTCTTATGGCGTTTACTATTCGATGGGTTTGTTGAATTGTGCTATGTTCTCTTCTGAAGCCGAATTGATGGTTAGGTATACACCCATTATCATTTAGAATTGGGGTTAATTTTGACGCTAAGAGCTTCTCAAATAGCTTTGATATATTAGACAATAAGCTAATAGGCCTATATGACTCAACTTTTGTGTGATCTTTTCCTGGCTTTGGTATCATCTTTACTAAGGAGACCTTCCATTCTTGAGGGTAGTATTCAAGGCGTAAAATAGCATTAAAAATATAAAGAATAATTTTCTTTGCTATGCGAGGTAGCTCCAAAAGCATTTTGTTGCTTATCTTATCAAAACCAGGGGCTTTCTTGGGGTTTAAGTTACAAATAGCCTTTTCGATTTCTCTCATCTCAAATCTTAGGGGAACAGCTGCTCTAGCAGCAACAGGTGGTAACTCGTCCGCTATGTCGTCAGATATGTTTGGGGTAAATACGTTTTTCAAATGATTTACAAACAGGTTTCCTTTCTCATTATCATTTCTTGCCCAACTTCCATTTAGTAGCTCGTTTCTATATTTCTCGCATCGTAAAATTTCTTACATGAAGTTTGAAACAAAAAATTCCATCGTTTCTCGATTTATGAGATAAAAGTGTTTCTGTATTTGAATGCGAAAACAGACACAACAAATTCTGTTTATACTGGAATATTTCCAGTACTTAAGTGTCAAATAAAAGCGAAACGTCAACAAAAGAAATAAATATAATAAAAACAGCGCTGCCAGATTTGACGAGTTATCGTCATCTTGACGATTTTTTGTTCCGATATTAACAAAGTGACGTTTTGATGATTTTTTCTAAAAAAGTGACGAAAGCAAAAACAAAATCAAAAATATTTTATAATTTTGTTGTTACTTTCTATAGAAATTCATCTTGAATTTTTAAATTTCAAACACTTCTATTTTGTGGCGTTGAAAATTGAAAAAAAAAATAATATGAATGTCTGTAGAAAGCAACAACAAATTTATAAAATATTTTTGATTTTATTTTTGCTTTTAATGAAATTGTTGGCGTTGCGTTTTGCACTATAAGCCCCTTAGTCTTCGAAATAAGATAATTGTAAATATTTTTATATGTTTGTTTATTAGAAAAAAAGATATCTTTAGAAACAAGGCTGCTTAAATTTTTATAGTTATCGGCAAAAGCAAAATTTCGAGGGAAAGTAATGGACCGACTTGGCTTATTTTGAACATTTAATACTTCTTATATGCATATACAAAATATGATTGATATTTTATATTCTTCCATTATTCCGGCAAGAAAGAAATTTGTTTGTCTCCCAGTAAAAACTTTTTCATAATGGATAGCTTCTTTCACTCGTTATTAAGTAGCTTTCTTCCATAAGAACTTCGATAACTACTTTTTTCTGGATGTATTAAGATAAAAAAATGACTTACTTTTGAATTTGTTCTTTTTGGCACAGCCCTTGTAAAATTCATTAGTTTTTCAGTAGAATTGTATGTAGTGCTTTTATGTGTTTCTGATTACTTAACATATTATTTTGTAGGCGAAGATTTAACTGGGTCTTTAACCCGTTTATTTATGAACCGATTTTTTTAATTTTAACTACAAGGTATTCTACTAAGTCTATTTCAGGTAAAAAAGATAAAGATTATAGGAATAGGTAAATTAAAGATTTATATCTCAATTATTAAATAATAATTTTTAAATACCCATGAACTTAAACTATGTTTTTGTTTGATTATTTTTTAATAAAAGTCGAAACAAATTTGTTTAAAATTGATTTTAAATTGCACGATTTTTAAAACAAAAAAGACGATCTTTTTTATTTTTTCTCAGGAAATTGACGATTTTGACACAAATTTATCTGGCAGCACTGATTAAAACCAAAACAAGAAAAGGCTAACAAAAATTTAAACTAACAAAATATATCAATTGTTTTTTGTTTATTTTCATCATATAAATTATGCATTTATCATTTATATTCCTTCTATTTTTTTATTTATTTAAAAAAAATAGTATATAAACATATTTTAAATTCAAAATATCTACATTTTGTTTTTCTCGCCACCAATTTCAAATGTGACTTATTTTGACAGTTCTTAAAAGAAACTTTTCGAAAATATTGTTATAGAAACACTTTTTCTCGCATCCTTCCAATAATTGCTAGAAAATTATTCAAATGACAGATAATTCTCGCAAAAAAAAGATACAGAAACACTTGTGTGAGAAAAACCATTTTTTGTTTCATTTCACACTATTTTTGTTGCAATTCACACGTTTCATGCGAAGAGTTTTACGATGTGAGATATACAGAAACGGGCTACAGGTTTCTTAATGGTGGTTTCATGATAACTGGCCTTTTTAGATTTCTGGCTGCACGCCATAATGAGTATTCTGATTGTGGTGTTGCATCCAGGTCATTAAGATATTTTTCCACGGAAGCCGTTTTCCGGGACTGCAGTAATTTTCTTAGCTTTTTTGTGCACTCTTTTAATAAGTTCTTAAGTTGGGGGGATCTGTGCAATTGCCACTCCCTTCTCACTCTCCTTTTTTCATTCAAGAGGCGCTCGACATCTGTAGAATATATATTATTATTATAAGTTTTTTTGAGGGTATTGCAGGAATGTTGAACCGCTAGTTTAATATAACTGTCAAAATTGGCAATAGAAAGATCCACATTCTCCGGTGTGCTAAGCGGAATATTTTCTGTGCAATGAGTACTGAGATATTTTTTATGTTTTAGCCAATTTATTTGTGTAGCTGACGTCGCTATGTAACTAGAGGGAGATACAATTCTATTGGTGTTTGTTATAGTAACAATTGTAGGTGTGTGATCAGATGATAATTCTAATGAGGCTTCAACGTGAATCGTTTCTGTGGGGATGTTTTTAACCACGCCGAAATCGATGACATCTGGAATTTTTTGTGGATCAGCAGGCCAATATGTTGGTTGTCCGCTCGCGACAACATTTAAATTCATTTTAGAGATTGTATTAAACAAAACACGACCCTTTGGTGTTATAAGTCGTGACCCCCAGAAGGTATGTTTAGCGTTATAATCGCCAGCGGCCAGGAAACAGGGTCCTAGGGATTTATAATATTCACAATATTGGCTTTCTGATATTGAAAATCTAGGTGGAGAGTATAAAGATGAAATTACTATGTTTCGATTAAGCTCTTCAACACTAATATTTGTTGCTTGCAGATAATCCTCACGATGATCACACATTAAGTAGTGTTTGACTCGGGTTTTTATCAAAACGGCAGAACCTCCACAAGCTCTATCTCGAGGGTCCTTGGTATCATATAGTATATAACCATTGATTTTAAACGTATTTCTTGAGGTCAGATGAGTTTCAGAAACCATTATAACATCAATTTGATTATTTTTGAGAAAGTATTCTAGTTCATTTTTATGTTGGCGGATGCCGTTTGCGTTCCAAAAACAAATTTTTAAACAGTTCATGGCTTGTTAAGTACAGCTTGCAATAACATCGATTGCATTCTTAGAATTTCCTGTAACATATTACCCATTGTGTTTGTAAAATTATTAACTGTTTGCACTAATGTTTCCATTGTTTTTTCTAGCCGACTAAGATTAGAAACTGGAGTTTCGTCATTACTTGTCGAAGGGCCTTGCATTGGTACATTGTTTGATTTTAAGACGTTAGCATTCGCCACATACTACGCAAACAGGGGGTAAGTAGCAGTATGCCTTAGTATGGCCAAATTCTTGGCAGTTCAGACATTGAACGGGACCACCTCTTTTGTGCGGCTCCTCTATAGTTACTTTTCTGTACAGAATGTATTTTAAGTTATAGATGGGATGCGTTTCATTTTTTTTAAGTTTAACGTCGCCGGGTTCAAACTCCACTCGAAAAAGTGGTTGGGGAATTTTTTCTCTATTTTTAATGTTCAATACATGTTTTACCTTGAAGCCTTTTTCTACAAGGAATGTTTTTACCTCTTCTGGGTCCACACATGAGTCAATACCCTTAATCACTACCTGAAGGCCTTTACTGCTTTTCAGTTGGTATGTATAAAAATTTTTTTTGAGTGCCTCAAAGTTGCTTACAATTTTTCGAAAATCATTCTCATGATTGATTTGTATTTTTGTTTCGTTTCGTTTATACTACCACGCTTGATAGCAGCTACGTAAAACGAATTTTCACCAATAACCGATATCAAACTCTTTATGAGCTCATTAGAATTTTGCTCCCTCAGATATATCGGGGGAGGCTTGGACGATTTTATGACGTTTTGTGCTTCAGAGGATTCATCCTCCAGAATTGCAAAACGGTTTTGAGAATTTATTTTATCAAAAGATGGTACTTTTGAGGCCGAAGCAACTGCTGCAGAGGTAGGGCTGCGTCCCCGTTTAAGCACTGTTATGTACCTGTCCATACCAACTTGTACTGTAGGCTTTTGAGAAGTTTTTACTTGAGTTATTGAGTTGTCCATAGCGGCTGTTTTAGGGTTAACCGTTTCATCACTTATTAAAGTTTTTTTTAAATTTGTTATTGTATTACGATCGACCGTATTTTTAAACAAAGAGGGTGAGAGGGAACGCGTTCGAGTAATAGGTTTAGCCGTTAAATAATTGCTATCATCGATTCTTTTTTCTACGTTTGTTTCGTCAACACTCAATGTAACATACGCATTTCTTTCGTTATGTTTTATTGTTTTTGCATTATATGCATTCATAAGAGTTTTTTTTATATATTACTGTTTGTTTAATTGTGCTCTTCTTTTTATTTGTGGTTTAAAAACCCCGAGAATAAAAAAAAAGAATAAAGAAAACAAGAAATGTTTTTGGTTAAAATGTATGTATGTATATGTATGTGTGTACATACATATATTTTTGTTAATTGTAATTTTTAATATTTGTATTAAAAATTTTATGTTCACTTATTAAAAATTATTTTAAAGCGTCTATTCATTCGCTGATCTTATATTATTAAAAAAAAAATAATATTATTATATCATAAATATACACTTATTTATGTTAAAAAAAAAAAAAAAACCGTAAGCCGAGTTAAAAAAAAACACGTCTGCATTCAACGAGCACGCACGCAAAATTGGAATGTTGAACAGCTAGTTTCAGAAAACTGTCAAAATTGTCAATAGAGCGATCTAAGTACTCCGGTGTATGATGAGATAAGATAAGAACAAAAAGTTATATATATAAATAACGTTCTTTAGATAGGTATAAATGAATATTAATTGAGCCACGCCAACTTTTCATTTCGCCATGCCGAAGAATATAAAAAAAACAAAAAGTTTATATATGTACCTAAGCCCGTTTCCTCTTTTGCCAAAGTTGATGTTTGAAATTCGTTTTTTAGAACATAAAAAAATTAAATAAAAAAAATGAAAAAAAAAAAATTTTTTTTGGGATTCGAACTGGCAATATCATCAGTCTCAGGAGAGAACTGAACAACTCGGCTACGAATGCTTTTACTGAAGAAGCGTTTAATTAAAATATATTGAGTCTATTAGTTTGTTTCTTTATTTGAGCGGCATATCATATACATGCATTCATGTGTATGTGGATGCGTAAAATTAAACACATTACAAATTAAAATCCACCACTTGTAGTGAAGGGTATAAAACACAACAAAAAAACCACATTACCAACACTGTATTACCATAGCGACTGTATGACCGTAAATTGAATTGGTTTGTATGGTATGCTTTTACTGAAGAAGCGTTTAATTAAAATATATTTGAAAGTACAATCCTTCCGGTTAATAATGGAAAATAATTTTATTAAAATGGCTGCCTCGGCTGGCCATGCAGTAGCCTACACGATCGGTCCAATTTTTAAGCACATTATCGATTGTGTGCAGCTGTATTTCACCAATGGCTTCACAAATATTGTCCTTTAAAGCGTCAATTGTCTCTGAGTTTTTTTCGTTGCAAAAATCATATCTTTTGAACCGAATAAGATAATTGAACAGTTTAAACAGCATATGATAGATAACTGTTCAGCCTATGAAATGAGCGTTTGGAAAGGGTGCTACGCTCTGTAGGGGCCTAAGTATGGGTTATCAAAGTTAAAATTAGTAGAAAAATCAATTTTATGGTAACTAAAAAAAATAATTTTTACATTTTTAGATTGTTTTTATTTTTTTCTTTAGGGTTTTATGTTTTAAATTATTACCCAACAAATTAAAAAAAAAATTATTTTTTTTTTTTAAATTTATTTTTTTAATTTTCTGTAAAATATTCATCACAGTTCGTAAGAGAAGGTATATCTAAAAGACTAACCATTTCTAAACTATAATTATTTTCTAACTCTATTCTTGACTTCACATGCCGCAGGGAAGAAATAATTGGATCGGAAGATGCTGCCAACATGTTGAAGAGGTCCTCATTTTGCCTTACCCTTGATGCTTTGAATGTGTTCTGCAATCTATATTTCTTATAAAATTTGTTAAGAGACTCACTCCTGTGCTTCTTCAGAAAGCTCTCCAATTGGCAAAGACTGGTACTCAATTATATCTTTGCCATGCGCCAATATTTTATGGACGGTCGGGGTCAACTTCTTCTGTGGATACATTTCTGCTAAAAGAGATGCAGTTTTCGACGCATATTCTCCATATTTTGTAGATTTGACATTTTCTTTGCAGTTTAAAACATCTAAGATCGTTCCGAATCTTTTCACGATTTGATTGTCAATTCCAGTGATTCTAGTTACTGCCTCATCATTTTCAAAAAATCTCCTAGAAGTGTTTCCATCGTTTGAGTTACCGTATCCGTGCTTGGGACAGTCTACTTTTAGTCCAACTTGTTTAAAAAAAGCATCCTGTATTTGCTTCTTTCTGATCTTTTCCTTATCCTTTATTGATGTATTTTCATCGAAGTTTTCCTCCTCTTGTGGTAGGGTATACGCCAGTTTTAGCAAGAATTCCATACACCTTATCCTTGCGTGCAATGGTGACATTCCATATTCGTAATTCTCCTCATTTGTAGAATCGTTTAAATTACCAAAGTTCTTCTGACTCTTTTTGCAAATCGGGCATGACATTGTTGAGGTTGTTCCTGTCAGTTCGTTTACGACTTTTCCGTCAACCATGGTCAGATGGAACTCGTAATTGCATTCAATATATTTTCCTTCTCCAATTTGCAGCTTTGTAGACTTAATCTTGCTTATTTGTTCTTCAATGTCCTTCACCGTGGTCCTTATGAGTTCTGCCGATTCCCTTGCAAACTGAAACATTATTGGTCGGCAATAATGCACTGATGACGGACGTGGATTTTTCCAGTGTAGGGAAACATCAGATTTAAGCCGCAAAGGAACAACAGATGCCATAAACATATTTCCGTCCGATATTGTAGCGTCATCGGAAGATATCCTTTGCTTATAAACGCTTTGTCCGGATGATCCATCGCAGCCCCATTTGCTGATCAATGTCAACTTCTCAGAAAGAATTTTCACCTCATTTTCAGGAAGACTCTTCAGCAACCGTTTTGCTGTATGGCCCATGAGATCCTGCAGATTGGCTTTCGCAGAGACTTCCGTAAACTCCGTATGCAGTGGTCGTGAATTTATTTTGGCTTGCGTAATATGCTTGTATCCGGGTAAAACGTCAGCGCCGTGTCGCGTTAAAGATGCCCGTAGTTTCTCATATTTCTCTTTGAAAAGTTCTTAGTCCATAAACAAGGCCAAGGCTTCTTCGGATCCATACTTTTTAATGTGTGCGTTTGTGGACGTGGGAATGCTTTCCTTAATCCTTTTTAGTCGCAGTGGGCTTGCATCAGCAACAGATTTGGTTATCTGCGACCTAACTCTTTCACTATCCTTTGTAAATTTAATAGACAGCGCGTCCGATAATTGCTTCGTGGTCAAGTCATTGGTGGCATCGGCAAATTTCCTCTTCCTTGTGAAAATTGAACACTCCTCAATACTTTTTTTTGGCCTTCCTTTTGCTCCTCTGGTTGATGTGGTGGGTTTATCTACTGCCAATATATCCAGGATGGTGTCTTCATTAAGCCAGTCCCCGTATTTGGAGTTGAAGTTCTGAATGGTTCGATTAGATTTCACCCATTTTGCCTTAATATTTGCATATATCAGATAAAAATTATTTTTTATAATTTCGCTTCTCACAATATTTCCGTATAAGCTATCAAGTTCTTCTAAAGCAGCTTCCGTGAAAAAATTTGGTGTGGTTGACTTTCTAAGCAGTTCAAATAATTTAAAATTGTTCAACGCCATGTTTTCAGTACTTAAATTGTTTAATGGTTTCAGTAATTGTTGCGCCAACTTTCAGTCGTAGACTAATCCAGGCATTATGCTTATTTTGCAATATATAGGCTTATGCTACCATGCCTAAAAACTTACGTGTTCCCTGCATACATATGGATTTAGGCTGAATAATGCATTTTGATATTATGCACGTGTCCAAATAAGATTTGTGCCTGCCTGTAGGGACCATAAGTCAATATTGTTCTTGACCATTTGTACGCCAAAGTATTGTTTAAGTGAGGTACGTACCTGCTAATTTCAATGAGTAGTTTTTTCAAACTATTAGATCAAACTACTGTCAGTCAAAACATATGTCTTTTTAACCTTTTTTACCTCTAGAAGCCAAACGGGCACGTACGGGCAGATACAATTTTTGAATTATGTAAAGAAATAATCAATGAACAGGTTTTGCATATAGAAAAATATAGATTTTTTTTATTTTCCGTCAAAGTTGAAAAATAGTGAAAAAACGGATAGTTTTTAAATAGTGATTTACCAAGAGAAACACAAAGCAAACAGTTAATTTTTTTTTTATCATTATACATTTAACAAATACATTAATCAATACAAACAAAAAATAAGGCGATTCGTTACCTATTTTTCGTGATATTACACATGAAATCGCAACAAATTTACTAAAAATTGTGTGTTTTTTTGAAAACCGAAAGTCGGTCAACTTTGAACGGCTATATCTTCTAAACTAAAAATGTGATATTATTAAGAGTGGCAGATTTGAAATCGTTGAAAAGTTTCCTATAACATGGGTTTATTCAAAACTTCGTCGGCGCTCATGAAAATTTTGATTTTTGCAACCTCGTTTGCTCTACGGGCGCTACTGTGCGGCGTAACACTTATCTTTGACGGCACCCTACAAATAATAGTCCAACGGTGTCAAATCGCAGCTCCGAGGTGGCCAAACGACATCAGCTCTGCGGCTGATAATGCGATCTTCAAAAAAAAGGGCGCAAAACATCGAGTGTAGCTTCGGCTGTGTGGCACGTAGCGCCGTCCTGTTGAAACCAAATTTTGCCAATATCCTCCTCTTAAATTTTTGTGAACAAAAATTCGTTCAACTTGGCCCGATAACGATCGCCATCGACTGTAACGGCCACCCCTTGCTTATTTTCGAAGAAAAATGGCCCAATTATGCCTCTGGACCAAAATCCGCACCAAACAGTGACTCGTTTTTGGTGCATCGACTTTTCAATGTATGCGTGCGGGTTTTTTGTGCTCCAAATGCGACAATTTTGCTTGTTTACATACCCGCCCAGATCAAAATGAGCTTCATCTGAAAAGATGATTTTTTTTTGGCAAAATCGGCATCTTCTGTAAGTCGATGGCAGGCCCACTTGGCGAAGCGAAAACGCATTAGATGGTCAGTTGGCTTCAACTCCTGAACCAATTGGACTTTGTATGGCATCATACCAAGGTCTTTATGCAAAGTTCGTCTCAATGATGTCTCCGAAATGTTCAATTGTTGAGATCGACGGTGTATTGACGTTGATGGCGCTTCACGCACACTTTCTGCCACAGCAGCAATATTCTCGGGTGTACGCACTGTTTTTGGCTTTTCACGCTTTGGTTTATCAATGAGGATGCCAGTTTCTTTCACTTTTTTCACAAGATAACGAACATACGGTGCTTCTCTTCTTCCAAAATCCGTACGCAATTTTCGCACACATTCTGCAACATTACCATGATTTTCAAAGTAATGTCGCAATATTTCCCAGCGTTGTTCAAGCGTATACACAACCATATTCGTTCAGCGGAAGGATAAAACTAATTATCTGTCAAATCAGAAATAAGCTAAGTGTAACCATTCACGAAATAAGCACTAGTTGGAAAAAAAACGTTAGATGGCGGACCCGTTACATGCATTAATGTGTATGTGTATGCGTAAAATTAAACACATTACAAATTAAATCCACCACTTGTAGTGAAGGGTATAAAAAAACCACACAAAAACCACATTACCAACACTGTATTACCATAACCACTGTATGACCGTAGAAACCAAATTGAATTGGTTTGTATGGTATGCTTTTACTGAAGAAGAGTTAAATTAAAATACATTGAGTCTATGAGTTTGTTTCTTTATTTGAGCGGCATGTCATATACATGCATTAATGTGTATGTGTATGCGTAAAATTAAACACATTACAAATAAAATCCACCACTTGTAGTGAAGGGTATAAAAACCAACAAAAAAAAAACACACTACCAACACTGTATTACCATAGCTACTGTATGACCGTAGAAACCAAAATTGAATTGGTTTGTATGGTATGTTTATGTCGTTTAAAGGAAAAAATTTGAGGCAGTCGTGGTTTTTTACTTATATCCCAGCCATTTGTGGACCGATCTTGCTAAATTTCAATAGCAAACAATCCGGACCATATGTGACATAAATGTATAATAACCTGGCCCCCATCATATATGGGGTCTTCGGAAAATCCATTTCAACGGACAGACGGACATCGTTAAATCAACTTCGCTCCTCATAAGGACCCAGAATATAACTTTATAGGGTCTAACATCAATATTATAGAAATTACAAACGGAATGACAAACTTATATATACCCTATTCACCACCTGTGGTGAAGGGTATAACAAAACAAAAACCTTAAAATTTACAGGTTTCAAATAGTATTGTACAATATGCGTTTAACATTACTAATTTTGATTATTTTATTATTTATTTTATTTTATAATTTTATTTGAGTCAAATGGTTAGCTTTAGGATAAATAAATAAGAAGCTTCACGGAAATTGGTGTGTGACAAGTGTAGGCTGAATACCTCAAAGCCGTATTATTCATCGACCATATAGTAAAAACGATAAATAAATAAACACTTTCCTAAGCGGATTTAACCACACCAAAAATTTTGGTTTTAATAATTCACAATTTGTTTTGTTAAAAATAACAGCTGACTAAAACAGCTGGCTTTAAACACCAGCAGATATCGTTCAAAGTGTTAGTGAATAGCAAAATGGTTAATTTTGTGGTTAACATTTTTAAACGAAACAATTGTGGTTTAAAAAGCATAGTGAATCGCACTACTGAAGATTATTTCAAATTGTACATTTTTCTGAAAAATACCTAAAATGGTAAAATCTCTGTAAATGTCTCAAAAACATTCAAATATGTACACATTTTACAGTTTACCAAAGTAATTTTACTTACTTTTTAAAATATTTTATAAATTTTGTAAAACAAGTTAAACAATAATAAATAACAATCATTGATATTACCACTTATTTTTTTTTATGACATACCCCATAGGGGTCGGTACAGTCTTTTGCCATAGAAAGTCTGTGTTGCATTTTTTAAATTAAATAAAAAAATTTGTTTAAAAGAAATATGTATAAAAAAAAGATAGATATACAAAAATATATTTATTTATGTTCGGATACAAACTAAAACATTTACTGGGAATTTTTTTTAAATATCAATACACAGTACTTGTTCAACCCTTCAGGACATAAAGGAAATGAACATTTTTTTTCTTATATTCTTATATTTTTTAAATAAGTTTGAAAAATTTTAATTTTTGACATTTTTTCATTTTGTAGAAGGTAAAGTGTTGAGTTTTATTTACACTGCCACATGCCCACCTACAACTACATTTAGAGTTGACAAAAAATCAATCAATTGTAGTTGGGACTGTAAGAAAAGATAAACTCACTTGTTGTTGTTTTTGTTTAAGCTTTGATATTGTTACAAGTGAAACTGGGGCTTATAATTCTTATTCGCTTAACAGTTTTATTTGGTTTAATATCTGTAGTTTTTCTAAAATGTTTGGATGAAGTTTCCTGACGATCTGGCCTAAGCAACCAGTGAAATGCGCATAGGAATAGCTTATCCCATCAACAATAAATTTCAGTTTATCCACAGTACGAAATGGGAATTAAGCACATTTAAACGAAACCTTTTTAATTAATTTTTTGAATCCCAAGAAAAACTTTGAAAAAAAAAATTAATTTAATAAAAATTAATATTTTTTTATAAAAAAGACCTCAATACAATATGTCATAGTCGTAAGTTCTTTTTCACATTAATTATAAATTTTGTGCTTTGTTGTGAAACGGACGTGTATTTTCAACCCCGCATACGATTTTAATTAATTATTAATTAAATTTGATTTTGGAATATAAATATTAAGCGAATGGAAGCTAGAAAATATTTGATATTTTTTATTTAAATTATTTAACATAAAAGTGAACAATTAAAACGAAAAATTAAATAAAGATAAATAAAAATAAAGTAAAAATATATACATATGTACGTATGAATGTTCATACATGTGTATGTATACATATTCTGTGCACAAACATTTAAGTTTAAATTTCTTATTTTTGGCGTTGTTGTAAAATACAATAAATAATAAAAATATTAAAATCACAGTAAAACGGTGAAAAACAAAAACAATTTATTGCATGAGTAAAAAAAATGAAAGAACAATAAAATTAAATGAGAGAAATGTTTATGTGACAGTGCATGCTAACGAAAATAATGTTGAAATAAATAAAACAAAACAAAACAATATTAACTACCTAACGGCTAAAGCTACGGTCAGACTTATCAAATATTTGACGAAAAAAACGGGACCAACAACCAAACTTAAAAATCATTTTGCTTAATATCAATATTTATTTTGATTAAAATACCACATCTTACAAAAAACTGTTTTTTGCTATATCTAGTAGTATAATTAGTTTATTTTGTAATATTAAGACCATTTTAAATCTCTCTAACTATTAACAAAAGTAGGGGTTACGCTTATTTGATCAAATATTTAATAAGTGTGACCGTAGCTTAAGCCAATTATTCGTACACGTTCCCTCTCACCCTCTTTATTTACACAAACGGTGGATAGTGACTCATTAAAAAAACTAAAACTAGACCTGGTGACAAGTGTTGCCAGGCCAGCAAGTATTGCCGCGACGTCAAAAACAAATTTAGTGGGAAATGATACCATGAACCAAAACACAAATGCAATGGAAAACCCCCCTGTAAAAAGTTGTCAAAAGCCTCAAGACAAAGTTGGTATGGACAGGTATATAACAGTCCTTAAACGGGGTCGCAGCCCTACCTCTTCAGCTGTTGCTTCGGCATCAAAAGTGCCATCTTTTGACAAAATAAATTCCCAAAATCGCTTTGCAATTCTGGTGGATGAATCCTCTGAAGCACCAAACGTCATAAAATCGTCCAAGCCTCCCCCGATATATCTTAGGGAGCATAACTCAAATGATCATATAAAGAGTTTAATTTCGTTGATTGGTGAAAATTCGTTTTATGTAGCCGCAATAAAGCGAGGTACCATAAATGAAACGAAAATTCAAGTGAATCATGAAAATTTGAGGCACTTAAAAAAAGTTTTTATACATACCAACTCAAGAGCAGTAAAGGTCTCCAGGTGGTGATTAAGGGAATTGATTCATTCGTTAAAACTTTCTTGGAAGAAAGTAGTATAAATATGGGGATTTTGTATATGATTTTTGCTCCCTACGTGATTCCCATAAGGAGGAATTTTTAAATTTCAATTTGCTCCCTACGTGTTTTCCCATAAGGAGGAATTTTTTCTTCCCATAGGGAGGAATTTTTAAATTGAAATGTTACTTTAAAGTTGATTTTAGTTAATTTTGAATTTTTTTGCTCCAATGGATTTTTCCATAAGGAGGAGTTTTAAATATAAACAAAATAAAATAATATCTTCAAGCAGACGGTTGGACCGAAAACAACTACCCCTCAAATGCAGGTTGCAAATCAAGTTAACACAAATGCAATTCAAGCCCCCCAGCCTAGTAATAACAGAACTTCTTACGCTAACGTCCTAAAATCAAACCATGAGCCAATGCAAGGTGCCTCGCCAAGTAATGATGAAACTCCAGTTTCTAATTTAAGTCGTTTAGAAAAAACCATGGAAACATTAGTGCAAACAGTAAATAATTTTACGAACACAATGGGTAATATGATGCAGGAAATTCTTAGAATGCAATCGATGTTATTGCAAACTGAACTTAACAAGCCATGAACTGTATAAAAATTTGTTTTTGGAACGCAAACGGCATCCGCCAACCTAAAAGTGAATTAGAATACTTTCTTAAAAACAAAGAAATTGATGTCATGATGGTTTCTGAAACTCATTTGACCTCAAAAAATACGTTTAAAATAAATGGTTATATACTATATGATACAAAGGACCCTCGAGATAGAGCTTGTGGAGGTTCTGCCATTTTAATAAAAACCAGAGTCAAACACTACCTAATGGGTGATCATCGTGAAGATTATCTTCAAGCAACAAACATTTGCGTTGAAGAATTAAATAGAAACGTAGTAATCTCATCGTTATACTCCCCACCTAGATATTCAATATCAGAAGGCCAATATTATAAATATTTTAAATCATTAGGACCCTGTTTCCTGGCCGCTGGCGATTATAACGCTAAACATACCTTCTGGGGGTCCCGACTTATAACACCAAAGGGTCGTGTTCTATTTAATACTATTTCTAAAATGGATTTGAATGTGATAGCGAGCGGACAACCAACATATTGGCCTACTGATCAGCAAAAAATACCAGATGTCATCGATTTTGGCGTGGTTAAAAACATCCCCTTAGAAACTATTTATGTTGAAGCTTCCTTAGAATTATCTTCCGACCACACACCAACAATTGTTACTTTAATGAACCCCAATAGAATTGTATCTCCAACTGGTTACTTAGCGACGCCAGCTACACAAATCAATTGGCTAAAATATAAAAAATATCGCAGCACCCATTGCACAGAAAATACTCCGCTTAGTACACCGGAATACGTAGATCGCGCTATTCTTAATTTTGACAGTTTTCTGAAGCTAGCTGTGCAACATTCCAGTATTACCCCAAAAAAAACTAAAAATATTAAAATTTATTCCACAGATGTTGAGCGTCTCCTGTCTGAAAAAAAAGAGCTCGAAGAGAGTGGCAATTGCACAGATCCCCTCAACTTAAGAGCTTGTTAAGAGAGTGTACATGAAGGCTAAGAAAGTTACTACAGACACAGAAAACGGATTCTCTGCAAAAATATCTTAAGGAACTTGATGCAACTCCGCAATCAGACTTCTCATTATGGCGTGCAGCTAAAAATCTAAAAAGGCCAGTTGTGTCTAAGCCACCATTAAGAAACTTGAACGGAAGTTGGGCAAGAAATGATAACGAAAAGGGAAATCTGTTTGTTAATCATTTCAAAAACGTATTTACCCCAAATATATCTCACGATACTGCGGTCGAGTTACCACCTGTTCCTGCTAGAGCAGCTGCAGCTAAGATTTGAGATAAGAGAAATCGAAAAGGCTGTTTGTGAATTAAACCCCAAAAAAGCCCCTGGTTTTGATAAGATCAGCAACAAAATGCTTTTGAGCTACCCAGCACAGCAAAGAAAATTATTCTATTAATTTTCAATGCTATCTTACGTCTTCAATACTTTCCTCAAAAGTGGAAGGTTTCCTTAGTCACCATGATACCTAAACCAGGAAAGGATCACACAAAAGTTGAGTCATATAGGCCTTTAAGCTTACATTCTAATATATCAAAGCTGTTTGAGAGGCTGTTAGTGTCAAAATTAACTCCAATTTTAAGTGAAAATAGATGTATTCCTAATCACCAATTCGGCTTTAGAAGAGAACACAGCACAATTGAACAAACCCATCGTATACGCCATAAGAAAAGCCTTTGAAGAAAGAAAATATTTTTCCGCACTCTTCATCGATGTTTCTTAAGCTTTTGATAAAGTCTGGCTGAAGGCTTATTACATAAATTGAAGCAAAATTTACCAGCAAACACACACAAGCTGCTAGAAAGCTACTTAGTCGGTCGTCAATTTATTATTAAAGAAGGAAATTTCTTTAGTTCACCTCAGCCAATTGGCGCTGGAGTCCCACAGGGCAGCATTCTGGGGCCCCTATTATACTTAATTTATACTTTGGACATGCCAACAAACAACTACACACAAACTTCGACATTTGCGGACGACACAGCTTTTCTAAGCGTGTACAAAAATCGTCATGAAGCATCACGTTACTTACAGGATCATTTATTTCAACTAGAAATATGGTTAAACCAATGGAGGATAAAAGTCAATGATTTTAATAGGGGGAATCATGTCCCCCTATTAAAATCAATAATCAAATAATACCTCAAAATTCGAATGTAAAATAACTCGGTATACATTTAGATCGCCTTTTGACGTGGAAAAGCCATATAGAGGCAAAATTAACTCAAATGAAACTAAAAGCCATACAAATTCATTGGCTTATTGGAAGAAACTCTGTTCTTAGTCTCGACTACAAACTCCTTATTTACAACTCTATTCTAAAGCCAATCTGGTGCTATGGTATTCAGTTATGGGGCACTGCCTCGGCTTCTAATATCGAAAAAATTCAAAGGCGCCAAAATAAACTTCTTCGAATAATCACGGCTGCCCCTTGGTATGTTAAAAATTCAAATATTCACCAGGATCTTAATGTTCCTTTAGTAAAAACTATGATTACGAAATATTCAGTAAAATACTTAAAAAGGCTCGAATCGCATCCGAACCCACTAGCTCGAAATATTTTATATGATAGCGGCCACACTCGCTTAAGAAGAAGAGACACTGCAGCACTTATCCAATTAGATGAGCGATAAACACCTAGATAAGTGAACAGAACCCGTGATGAAGAAAATTTTTGTCTGGCACTGGCAGGACATAAAATAACGTATTAGGTTAAGATTTGATTAATTATTGTTAGTTCATATTTAATGTATGAAGATTCAATAAATAATATTGCAAAAACAAAAAAAAAAAAAAAAATAT
Source organism: Pollenia griseotomentosa (assembly GCA_963931875.1). Classification (NCBI taxonomy): domain Eukaryota; kingdom Metazoa; phylum Arthropoda; class Insecta; order Diptera; family Polleniidae; genus Pollenia; species Pollenia griseotomentosa. Next base: position 165,938,763 of record OZ007560.1, on the reverse strand, counting down.
AGTACTTATTGTATTTTTTGTCTTTTTGAAAAAATAAGGAACAACTAACTAACTAAAAACCCCTCAAGCTCAACAAATTGATATACATTTAAAAAATAAAGTCGACTAAGAATGAATGAATAAGAATGAAAATCTTCCTTGATTTTTTTTTAAATTATGAGTTAACATAAATACGTGTTCCCATGCCTTTAACATAAGCTGAGCGATTAGAAATATTGCTCTGTTATTCTGCCGACGTTATTGCCAACTAGCTGAGATATTTATCTTTAGTGTAAACTTGGGGTAAAGAGCAAGAAAGCAATACAAATTACACTAACTACACCAAATTACACAAACACACCAAACAAAAGTAGCAAAATATGTGAAATGAAATATCTTATTTTATTTAGGTCTGAGTTTATTTACCCAGTAAACACAAAGTCAATCATTTGAAATATGATGATGCATTGAATATACATTCACACATATTTTCTTAGGTAATGGTGGCTATTCTGAAATACGCGTCGAATAAGTGAACACAACAAAACAAAATTTACGAAAATTGTTTTTGTTATCTATACACTTCTAAAATTAAATTAACGCGAGAGGTATAACGCGTTTCTTTTTCTTTTAAAAACTGTAAATTTTGTATGATAAACAAAAACAATTTTTGTCAATTTGGTTTTGTTTTGTTTTTGTTTTCATGTAAATGTTCACTTATTCGACAGAATACCCACCAATATTTTAAGCCTCCAACTAAAAAAAAAAAAATAAACATATCGTCGCGATTAGGAGCAATATCATAAAAATTATAATTTTTTATTTTCCAACCTATGAGTCTCATACGCTTAACAGTTTTATTTGGTTTAATATCTTTAGTTTTTCTAAAATATTTATGGATGAAGTTTCCTGATGATCTGGCCTAAGCAACCAGTGAAATGCGCATAGGAATAGCTTATCCCATCAACAATAAATTTCAAGTGTTTTTATCAATAATAAAAACTGGGAATTAAGCACGAATAACAAAATCTTTTGAAATTTATTTTCCAACTTTTATTTTTTGCTTGCCGAATAAAAAATTCTTACATACACGAAATAAAAACCGTGACCATCGTAACTTTTTTAATATGTTATATATAATCAGTGAAGCCAATAGTAGCGAATTTTCCCTTTTTGTAGGGAATTTTTCGGAAATATTCAACCATAGGGGAAAAGGAGAGATATTTTATTTTAAGGCAAAATATTATCTCATTTTCAATATATGTGACCTTCTCCAAGAAAAGGGACCTAGTGTGTGAAAATGAAGTTTAGAGAAAAACGCATTTAGAGTTTCATAACGCATTACCTCTGGGAACACACCTTAAGTTGGGAGATGCGATTTGGTATGGTAAGTAATGATTGGGTGACGACTTTGGTGACGTCATGCCTATGTGCTGACGTATTTTTTTGCTTTTAGTGTGACAATACCTTTGCTTTTGTTGCAGCTCTGTTTGTTATGATCTCGATACTTGATTCTTAAGACACAACCAGTGACCGACACAACAACTCCGCTCTCTGTTCGCTCTCAGCAGGCTATATGTTCGCTCTCAACAAAGGGTTGAGCGGATGTTTTATAAAAATGGATATTTCTGACAGTTTTGATGATGCTTGAAAAAGACTAGACTCGGTTTATGGCGATGATGAAAGCTTGTTGTTCGCAAGAATGTAATAAGATAATTCCAGAAAATCTTGCTATACAAAGCCGGCAATTTTTCCAAAAATTAAGTAAACCAGAACAAAATTTAGTTCATTTGAGCCATTTGGAATTTCATCGAAAACATTTATCGCTCGAAACGTTTATAACACTAAAAGTAAGAAGAATATGTCCAAAGGGTAAAAAATAAATCCAGAGTTCATACAATGTACTTATTTCTTGGCATTCATATTTCTAGAAAGATGTTTTGTTTTATTTACGATGTTGGTTTAAAACGTTATAAAATTTTAATTCGACGTAGTGATAACGTTGGCTTTTCTGAACGAAAACATAAACTAAGTGGCAAGTCTTCAAAACGGCAATCGCGTGAGTTACGTATATACTTCCACAATCACACCTCGTAGACATTAGCTCAATCATAGCTAAATACAATAAACAAAATACGAACTAAGTCAATGACACTTTCAGAGTGTCTTTGGCACAAGTAAAAATAAAATGTTTATTTTTTTTAAATTAATTTTTTGAAATTTGATTCTCTTCCGTTCCAAATTAATTCAATACATTTTTACAATTAAAGAAAGGGCAACGACAATTGAAATACAAAAATGATGAATCAATAAACAAAAACCAATTTGTATTTACAATTCCCGTTGACCAGAAAAAAAATAAATGACCAAACAAAATTGACATAAAGAAATTTTACGATCAAATTTGTTTGATCAACATTTTTTTTACCATAGAAATAAGTTTTAGATTTTAAGAAAAATTGTACTTAAAATTAAGATGGAATTAATAAAGAATTCAGTTGAATATCAGAACTCCTAAAACAAAGATTTATTTTCTTTAATACGTAATTGGCGCAGTCGAGGGGTAAAATTCTTAAGAATTTTTACCAAGAAAGAACCTCTAATTAAAACTTAAGTTTTAATAAAGTGAAACAAAGTGAACTATTTAAACTAAAGTTAAATTTTTCAAAAGAAACTGTATTTAAAACTGAAGTTTTAATAAAACAAATTTTAAAAGTCGAACTAAAGTTAAAAAACACATTTGTTCTAAAGAATAAAACGTTAAAAAATTTAAGTGAAAATAATATACATAAGTTAAAAAGTGAAGTGAAATAATAAGCGAAAGAACAATTTACCAGAAGTGAATAATAAAAACAAAAGCCTACAAAAATGAGCAGATTTGACGCAAACAGAGATTTGGCACAGCCAGCCAATGAAACACAAATGGCACAAGTAATTGGGGCCCAGGAGGAGATAATAAATCAGTTGAGGGCACAACTGGGAATATTGCAACGGCAGGAAGTTCATGAATACCTGTTAACCCCTAAAGAATTTATAACACAGTTCAGGTAACTGAAAGTTTTGGACAACAACCATGACGTCAATGCCTTTATAAAATCAGTGGAAGCAGTATTCGCTTTATGCCCAGAGAATAATCTTTAGCTAATGAATTTAATAATGGCAATCATAATTAACGAGAAAATAAGTGGTCAAGTCGGAAGTTACATCAGAGAATTGGGTTCGAACACAACATGGAGTGGTTGAGTGCCTCGGTAGGCTAGCTGGTAGCGAGCTAGTCTATCAGCGCCGAGGTTGCGGGTTCGATTCCAGCCAGAGACTCTGGTTTCTTTCCTGCAGACAAGCATAGAGCTTCGCGGGATTAGCTTAGGAAAATTAAAAAAAAAAAAAAAATTAAAGCCAAGCTAATGAAGTACTACAAGCCAAGAACAACGTACAGCGGCGTCTTCAACAGATGCAGAAACATAGAAGTAAGCAATTAAAGAGAATTATTTAATTATTTTGATAAAGCTAAGTATGAATTAAGCCAAACATATTTATTTGATGAAGATCAACCAGATATTTATAGACCGGATAGAGTAGATGTAGATTTAGCAAATATACTTGTAGAAAAAATAGATATCCCAATGAGAGTACATTTCGACCTTAACGCTACTCTAAATAACATTGTGTTGAGATATTCACAAATGACCCCAGGGCTATTCACCTAAACCATAAGAAAACTCCAAATACTAATAGAAACCAAACAAAATTATACAACAACAAGTACTAATAGATACAATCAAAATAACACATTTCCAAATCAAATCGAATACACTCAAAATTATACAACAACAAATACTAATAGATACAATCAAAAATAACAACCATTCAAACAGAAATGAATACAACCAAAATACTAATAGATACAATAACAGGCAAAATTTCCGTGAAGATAACGACACAAAACAAACAAGGACAAGTCATATGAGCACCGAAAAACGTTTTCCCACTCAGAAACCTATGGAAATAGGAACAATTAATTAGACTCAAACTCATAAAGAGAAATAAATTTTTTAATATCGCCTCAAAATCCACCTTACCAATAGTTACGATTTCCATAGGAAATCAGTCAATCAGATGTCTTATAGACACAGGTTCCACCACTAGTATTCTTTCAGAAGGAATACTAACGGAACAATATATAAAGGTTAAACCTGAGAAACCCTTATATTTCAAGGCACTGAACGGCTCGAATGAAATTAAATATGTAGTAACTACAAGGATATTCATTCGGTTAACCGTCGATCGGTTAACCGATTAATTACTACCCGATTAACTGATCGGTTAATTTAAAATTTTATTTTTTCGATTAACGATTAAACCGGTTAATTTCAGTCGATTAACCGATGTACAAAGTTTTTAATTTTTAGTAGTGTTATAAAATATTGTTTGTGTTTTTTATTATTTGTTTCGTCTCATATACAAAAGGAACGCGTTTAGAAATATTTTTTCATACTATAGATTTCCTTCCAGCAATACATTTTTAAAATACAGTACAAAAACAGAAACTATGGAATTCGGACATAAACTTTTTTGCAGAATGTTCGGTGCTGAGCTTTGTCAGGTCAGTCAGATGATGGCGTAACAACAACAGAAACTCTCGATAGTAACACAAACAGTTTTTTTTAACAGAATTAATCGAAACAATTAGAAGTGTAAACAATTTTAAAAAGTTAAAACAAAACTCTAATGGCATAAAGCTTAGTTTACAATAGGCAGCAACATTTTCACTGGTCTTCATAATAGAGCACCAATTTTTTCGCGAACACACACATTTAAAATAAAGAACCCGTTTACAAATTTTGCGCAGAACAATATAACGTATTTATTATTATTATTTGTTTGAACATTTTGTTAAAATTTTCATTCAAAATTAAATAAAATTAATATAAACGTCATAAACAATTTCATACAAATTGTTGCTGAAGTAGAAGTTGACTCAACTTTTTAAAAAAAAACTTTAGTTACATTTTAGTTTGAAAAATTAAAGGAAAATGTATGAAATACTTTGGGAAGAAATAAGATAGAAGAATAAACGAAATTGTTGCTCAGGTTGTGAACAAAGCATAAGGAAGATTTTATATGTTTCGAGAAATCCAGAAAAAGGACTGCGAAATTAGATATTCTGAATTATGGGTTGCTTTCGATTTCTCCAACATTTACGATAATCGCTTAAATCCTAAACATTTAAACCAAATTATTTTTCTAAAGATTATTTTTTAAGATCATCTCAAACTATTAATAGTAAATAATCTGAAAATAATCTGAGTTTATTTTTTAATAAATATTAAAATAAAAAATATATATAAAATTTTTTGAATTATTTTTTTGTTTGCTCGTTTTAGTATAAGAATTGTTATGTTTGGTATGTTATTGTTGTTTTTCATTAACTTATACATCTTTATTTTTTGAAAATACTTAATTTATTGAAAAACTTTATTAATCGGTTAACCGATCAAAAACAAAGTTAACCGATTATTAACCGATTAAACCAAAACCTCGGTTAATTAATCGAGCGATTAACCGATTAATGCAAAAACCCGATTAAATGAATACCCTACACTGAAAGAATTTTCTTCAGAATACCAATGAATTTTGACATTAATCCCATGAAAAATTGTATTAAAAAGGAACCTATGCAGCGCTTCGTTGGATCAATGAAACCTGTTTCATTAAAATGTATTTAATGAAACATTACATTAGATCTATGAATGTTATTCATTGGATGAATACTTTCAGAAAAGTAAAAAAAAAATTTTTTTATTTTATTTTTTAATTTTTTTTAATCAAAGTTGTTCTTATTTAACTTTTTTTTTTTAACCAGAGTCGCTGGCGGGAATCGATCACGCAACCTCGGCGCTGATAGACTTTTTTTATTTTATTTTTTTTTTATAATCAAAGTTATTCTTATTCAAATTTTTTTTTTTTTAACCAGAGTCGCTGGCGAGAATCGATCCCGCAACCTCGACGCTGATAGACTAGCTCACTACCAGGTAGCCTACTAGGGCAGTGTAGTTTTTGAATATAAAAACTATATTTTTTGCCACTACTCAATTAAGAGCGTAAATATGAGATTAAATTGCCCATGACAACAAAAAAATGTTGATTTTTTTGCTAACGCATAATAAAAAAAAGACCACATAAAGAGAGAACAAAGAAAACTAAAAACATACCTATTTAGGGATTGAAAGTTTTTGTTTCATTACTATAATGACATTTTCATTGTCATAATGAAAATTTAAATTTATGAAGGCATGCTTTTTCGAAATATTTTTATACTTTTAATTATTGAGACTGTAGTTATTTGAAAGTTAAAAATAATTTTTTTTTCTAATTATTAAAATATGTTGCTTTTATAAAAAAAATTTTTGATTTCATAAATTTAATGGCATATTACATTAGATGTGTGATATAATTAAATCTTACATTTTTTAATTAACAATTAAACATATTTTGAAGGAAACTACAATTTTGTATTAATTTATGAATATAGTTATGTTTGTATATAGTTTTTTATGTTCCCAATTAAAATTTTTTGTTTAACTTGGACAAACTTTAGTTTTCATATATTCAATGAAAATTTTTAACGTAATTACGAAATCCAAGGAATCGATTTTAACGAAAATATTTCATTATAACTATGAAATTCCATTTGGACAATGAAAATTTTCGTTTAACCAGTGAAGTTTTTTTTTATGAAAACGATTCATTAAATATATGAAGCATTTTTCTTTCAGTGTAGTAACTACACCATTCCCAAAAGAATTTGGTTGCCATGGTACACTCCAATTGAAAATTATTAATTTTTTAAATGAAAATTTCTCAGGTATAATAGGACAGAACACAGGCTCTTAAAGCAATAATTAACACTGGCCAATAATACATAAAAATATTAGATAATAAGTTCTATTTCGAAGATTACAATTACCCTACTTATTTTCAAAACGTCTGCAGTCTACAACACATAGAAAATATTGATATTAAAGATAGTTTTGATTTTTCCTTTATGAACGAAGAAGAACGTCAGGCAACCCTAAGGCTGCTTACTGAATTCGGAGATTTGTTTTTTAGAGAGGGAGATATTCTGTCATGCACAAATATGGTTAATCACGATTGTAATATATATAGATATCCTCAGGTGCATGAGGAGGAAATTAAAAGACAGATTAAGAATATGATTAGACAAAATATAATACGTGAAAGCAACCATTGTGGATCGTCAATAAAAAACTCGATAATTCAGGGACAAAGAAGTACAGAATTGTTATCGACTATAGGAAATTAAACGAATGTACAGTAGATGAAAAATATCCAATTTCAAACCTGAACTCACTACTAGATAAATTAGGAAGGGCTCAGTACTCCACAACCTTAGATCTAGCTAAGGGCTTCCACCAAATTATGGTTAGAGAAGAAGATAGAAAGAAAACCGCGTTTTCTACACCTTTCGGGCATTATGAATTTATCCGTATGCCTTTTGGTCTGAAGAATGCCCCATCAACATTCCAAAGGCTGATGAACAAGGTTCTCCACCAATGGTTGAAATACAAAATGTTTATTGGTACCCATTGTTCGGAGAATATACCGCTAAGAATACCAAACGATATAGACATTTCGGTAAAAAATCTAAAACTAAAAATCAAACTGGCAACTCAATTTTTTGTAAACTGTTGCTTTATAGCTATATTATTAAACCCATATGGTGCTCTGGGGTACATCCTCAGCATCTTATATAGAAAAAATACAAAGACGTCAAAACAGGCTTCTAAGAATGTTTACGTTTGCACATTGGTATATTAGAAGCTCCAACATACACAAGGATATAAACGTTGCCAAAACTATTTAAAGCAATTAAGAAAGTATAGTCGGTCAAGCCCGACCATATGATACCCTACACCATAGTATTTAAAAACACATCATGCTTGTGTCCATATTAATATGGATTTATCTATGTTTATAAACACAATTAAAATCGGTTTGAAAGTTTGCGAGAGGCACAAGTTGCCCCCTACCTTCCTTATGGTCCTATTTTTGAAAAACTGCATAGCTTATGCGTCCATATAAATATGTTTCAAGCTATGATTTAAATTTCATTAAAATCGGTTTGATAGTTTCTGAGAAGCAAACATTTTCCCCTATCTTCCCTCGTGGTCCTACGATTCGTCCCATTTTCAATAGGCTTGGTCCTTGTGCCAATAAGAACCTATGTCCCAAATTTTTATCAAATTATCTCCAAAATTGCGACCTGTACTCCGCGCACAAGGTTACGTGGACAGCCAGCCACCCGGACGGACATCGTTAGTTCGACTCAGAAAGTGATTCTAAGCCGATCGGTATATCGGTATCGGTGGGTCTAGGACAAATATTTTAAGGTGTTACACACATCAGCACAAATGCATAATACCCTCTACACTATTGTGGTGTGGGTATACAAATTCGAAACCCATCCAAATATTCTAGCCCTAAATTTACTAAATAGCATTGTCCACCAGAGGTTAAGAAGGAGGCACACTGCCGACTTGGCCCACTTAATACTTTTATTTAGTCTTAAGATTTGAATACTTATTGTTAGTTCACAATTATAAAGTGAAGATTCAATAAATAAATAAAATGTAAAAAAAAAAAATTATGATTTACCAATTCCTTTTGACGTGCGCTCCGCAGAAAGGAAGTTCCGGAAAATCGTCCTGGCAGCAGCCGCTTGTTTTCATTCCTGCCGGAAGGATCCCGGTCGTAAGACCTAATTTCCCAGCGTCAGCGGCGATACTCGCGGAAGAGCGGGACGAAATTCGCAGAGTCAATCCGAGTGATCCCAGAATCAGGCAACTCAACAGGAACATCAGCAAGTTGTTAAACGAATATAGACGGAAAAAATGGTTACATCATTTAAATACATGCAACCTAACCTCCGGAGCCAGCAAGCTATAAGCGACTGTCAGATCTTTAACTAGTCCGCAGAAGCGAGAAGATAGATGTCAGATCTTTAACTAGTCCGCAGAAGCGTGAAGAACCCCAAAAGGTGCACGGTCTTCGAGTTATTGACACACCATATGTATTTTCGCCGAGTGAGGTTGCAAAGGTCATCAGGGCCGCTAAATCATCCAAAGCCCTTGGCCACGACAAAATATCCATGCTTATGCTTAAAAATCTGGATGAGCCCGGAATAGAGTATTTAACAAACGTCCGCAATTTATCACTAACCCCCTTAATAATACCCGAGGCCTCGAAAGTGGGTAGTGGCTCCCTGCCGGAGCTAGTGGAACATCTCCAATTGGCGAACCATCAGCATGGATTCCGCAAGCAGTACATCACAACAACTGCTTTTATTGCCATCTTCACACACATCAGCCACGGCCTTAATCAAGCAAGACCGTGTGAAAGAACGGTCCTAGTGGGTCTTGTGTAATTAAAAGACTTTTGTTATTTTATTTTGTTTAATAATTGAATTCTTTATTTAATGCGGCTAGTACGCACTGTTTTGTACTTGGTATCAGAATTGATTTTCTTTAATAATTGTGTCGAGTTTTATACACAATAAATGCTTATTCAGCATTTTCATTACAGTGGAAGGTATAGCGGTTTGCTTAGCATTTTCTTACAATCTCGCAGACACTTGTCCAATAGCAAGAGTGGTGATAGTATTACTATTGACGACCGTGTGTACTGCTAGTATTGTATTCATACACACACACACAGCGCACAACACTCAAGTGGCTTATTCGTATTACATTAAACATGCGCCTGGTTCATTGCATGTAACGTATACTAAAATTATGTGTGTAAGCAATGTCAATATAAAAGACACGCTACACCTCCCTTTTACGGAAGAATGTTCATATGACTGAAAGTTTTATGGACATTCTTTAACAATTATGTATTATACTTAATTATGTGGAAACAATTTGTTACTTGAATACCAATAACATTTATTATAATTAGGTGAATTTAATATTTTATTCATTATGGTAAGATTTAAGTCTATTCTTATGTACTATATGTTCTTTATTATTTTTCTTATCAACTATGGTTACATTATTTCTTAAATCTATATTTTTAATTTCATAAGGACCTTTATACCTATTATCTAATTTGTGCCCTACTTCATTTTTAATTAAAACTAAGTCTCCTACTCTGAAATCTACTTCTAATAATGACCTATCATAATTTAATTTTTGTTTAAGTTTAGACCTATCTATCATAGCGCGCGCTCTCTTATGTGCTATTTCTAACCTAAATTTAACTTCCTTAGCATAATTTTCTATATTATATAATGGTGTTATTTCTTGAATACTATTGAACTGTTGAAACCCATTTGGAAGTCTACCAAAAACTAACTCATAAGGACAATAGTCATGAACGGAAGATGGCGTAGTGTTAAAACAGTACGTGAAATACTTAAGCCATTCATCCCAATCGGTTTTGTCAACGAATATGTATGATCTAACATATTCGTTAAAAGTTCTGTGACTTCTTTCCACAGTTCCTAGAGTCTGGTGATGGTAAGCTGTTGATGTTATTTTTTCAATATTCAAAAGGTTACACAATTCAGTTAGTATTGAGTTTTTGTATTCTGTACCCATGTCTGAAATGAACGTCTTCATTGGACCATAGGTAAGAATAAAATTTTCAAATATTGCTTTCGCAATGGATTTTGCGCTTTTATCTTGTATAGGTACCGTTACAAGATATTTTGTCATGTCACATATTATGGTGACGGCATATTCATTTCCGAAATATGATTTTGGTAGTGGACCTATAGTATCCACAATTACCGTATCAAAAGGTTTATTTGGTGTATTTGTCAATGTCAGTGGTATTTTTGTATGTTTTGTTATTTTAGCCGTTTGGCATTTTTGGCACATTTTAACGTATTTTGTTATATCTCGAGTCATATTTTTCCAATAGTAGTATCTTTTTATTTTATTTAGAGTTCTTGAAACACCGGAATGTCCTCCCTCTGCGGGGTCATCGTGGTATCGTTTCATTATCTCTGTTATTAATTTGGCATTTGTTACGTGGATCACCTCATTAAGTAGCGCTACTTTTAATAATTTTAATAATTTATTGCCCATTTCTTTAAATTCATTAATAGAGATAAATTCGAAAATTTTCTCACTTGGTGCCACTTGTACTTTATGAATATTTAATTTACCGGCCACTTTTTCGAGCCTAGGGAAAAATTGTCCTAAGTCAAATTTCCCGTTAGTAAACAATTCATCTATATTTATACATGCTATTATAGATTTGCCACGTTTAATATAAACTTTTTGTGGTGTAATCTTTAGCTTACAAAATTTTCTGACGTCAGAATTAATAATTGGTTCAAATACATTGGGCTTCTCATTTTCATTATTTAAATGCCGTTTATTTGGTGTAATTGGATATTTCTTTTTGAGTGCATTGTTTGTCATTGCTCGAGTTGTTACTTTGTATACATTGTTGTTTTTATTATTTATTTCTTTTAAATCATTTATTGTAATGCGCGACAAAGCGTCGGCCACATAATTATCTTTTCCCCTAAGATATTCTACAGTGAAATCATATTCTTCCAAGTCCAGTCTCTTTCTAGTTAGTTTTGAGCTTGGATTTTTCATGGAAAAGAGGTATGACAGAGGTCTGTGATCAGTGCGGACACGATCGAAGGCTTTCGATACGGTCAACCATGCCATCCTCTTCAGAGACATAGCAATTTCTAGCCTCTCGGACAACACGAATAGGTGGCTTGTGAAATTTTTGTGTGGAAGACAGTCGTTTGTGGAGTTTAGAAACAAGTAGTCGAAGTGCCGTAGAACTAAACAGGGATTTCCCCAGGGTGGAGTTTTATTCCCGATCCTGTTTAACTTCTATATGTCTAAACTCCCGACACCTCCCCAAGGTGTCAAAATAATATCGTACGCAGACGAATGTACTATCATGTGTAACGATTTTTACCAACCATTTTTTCAACAACAACTTGAAAGATTTTCAATTAGAGAAGTGAATTTTTAAAAGTCTTAGAATTCTCCAGATAATAATTATATTAAAACTTAACTATTTGTGTAAAATTAGTTTGCTACGAGACATACTCGTACATAATTTACATTTTGAGAAATACTGCTAATTATGCTCACTACAAATAGTTATGATAAGGGAATGCCTATAATAGGTTTTGCTAAAAAAAGGTGCCGTCACTTACAAGGAGAGTAAAATTGATCATTACATTACTATAAGCCAGGGATGGAACAAGTAGTACCATAGTTTTTTTTTCAGTACTTCTTAAGTGAGAAAATACTGCAAGGCTTCTGCGATATATAAGAAAATTGCTTTATGACTTTAAACTCTTTAATTTAAATGGTTTCCTTTAGAATGATGAAGTAATATAGTGGTTAAATCAGAAGCGAAATGTTATATTTGTTGAAACAAAGTAAGGATTTGGGATAAAGTGAAGTACGTGTTGTATGCCTGCATTGGCATAGGTATGTATATTCTATATACATATGTAACTGGGTGTATACATACTGATTTAAAGAGATACTCCTCAAACTTCCAATTCAATAAATATAGCTTTTTGTTGTAATTTTTATTTTTTTGTGTTTAGTGAGAAATTATCTTTCCATTGTCTTTTAATTCTCCTTGGATAATTTAACTGCGTAATTTCATTAACATGATGCTTCTGATTAATGCAGATTTTGTCAAATTTCATTCATTCTTATATTAAGTGCAGTTAAGAGAAGTTAAAAGCTTAAAAAGTTCGGAAAAGTAACTTGAAATTTTTTATAAAAATAAAGTGATATTTTGTGTGAATTTATATATTATTATAACTAACAAAACAAAGGTTTTGCCACAATTTCTTTTTATAAAAATCTACAATTAATTAAAATTAATAGGCGTTTTGAAAACGTTTGCAAGCTATTTACATTAATACCAAAATATGTTAAGGTTTATTCTGGCGTAATTGAACTCACTATTTTGCCGAAACCTTTTTGAGAACAAACCCTGATTTGTATGGATGGTACAGTACACAATTCCTATGAAAACCTCATATTTCGAAGAATAATAGCACGGGGACCAGGAATTTTATTTAACCCACGTGGCCACCTGTAGATCCTCTAGTCTACAATTGCAATTACAGTAAGCCAACGTTTGTAATTCAGAATGCATTTAAAATTTGTATAAAATACTCGTATGCAAAACCATAACCTAATTTCATCACACTAACGTAAAGTTTGTATTTAAATCAAGTTATATTCTAAATTAAAACGAAGTGTGTTCAGAAATTATATATTTTAAATATTAACCCTTTCAGTGTCAAAAATAGTTTGTGTCGAGATAAAAATCTGAAAATTTGTATTTAAGGTAATGTGATGGCGCTGAAGCCAGGAAAAAATATTAGTTTTCGTCTCTTGTAGCCCCCCTGGTTTTTAGGGAATGTCAAATTTATTCGACATTGACCTTCAGAGGTACCTATTGTTGTAACGTATATCTGTTTCTTTTTGTACCAAAATAAAAGAAAATATTGATTTTTTACCATTTATTTAAATGTTTTTGGTTGAAAAAAAAATAAAATACATGTACAACTAGTAATAACCACAAATTTAATATTTTATTTTGTATTAACTTTATGAAAATTTTCGAAGCAATTTGAATTTCTTTTCACGCAAAGAAAAACATTGCATTTTTTGCAGACAATAAAAGAGCTTTTATCGCAACCTTGCGCCTTGCACCGACCAGCGCACAAAAATGTGTATGTGGAGCCGCTCATCATGTCGGACCTCTTGCGGTGGAATTTTTTTGAATATTTTTTTCTTTTCTGAGGTGGTGTTAACATAGAATCGGTTCCGTCTGAGCCGTCGCGGCTTTCCAAGTCTGTAGTCAAAGCTGTTGTTGGCTTCTCTTTGCAACTTTCTTTTGATGGCCGTCCTCGTTGTCGTGGCGTTTCTGTCTGCGGTACATATTCTTGTTGAGCGGCGACCAGAGTTTGGGAAACATGTATCCGAAAATTCATAGAATCTAGAATTTTTTTTTTTAGGGCCACCTTTTGTGATGCAGTCTCGACGATATTGCAGCAGTTAAAGCCAAATCAACGAAGTGCATAATGACTCGTAGTGTCCACTTGATGGTGCGAATATTTATTCTATGATATTGTATCATTTGATCTAACAAATCTGCTCCGCCCATACTTTCGTTGTACATTCGAACAACTTCAGGCCGGTCAATGACTACAAAATCATTTTTATTCTTATCCCAACGCTTGGCTTTATCTTCATACCAGCCTGCCATACCAGCGAGTGATAATAACATTTCCATCGGCACTTATACATTCAGCAGATGATCCTCGTCCTTTTTGTTTAATTTCTTTTTCACTCGGTAGACGTGGGTTGGCTGCATTAGACGCTTTCGGACTAGTTCAATGATCGGTGACACTTTAAAAAGTCGATCTTTGCATCCAGTTTTCCTTGTACCTATATCTACCAGATGCAAATTATTTCGTATAGCCAAGAATCGCTTACGCGACTACCGAACATTGCTTGTACGACAGTTGTCCTGTACTTTGTGCATACTTATTTGTGTAGTGCACCGTTTGTGAAAAAAATCATCTGTTAAATATTTATTAAAATACGAAAACGGTGTAGCAATTTCACACCTATAATTGTTTTGTGACAGTGGCACAAAAGTAATGCCTCCATGATTTTCGGGTGTTCGAACAGTACGCCAACTCACCGGGCACAATATCCTTTGCCTGCACTTGCGGGACTTCAAATATGACGTCATCATCTTCAATTACGCCCTCAGCATCCGAATAAGCTTCAAGCATGCCCATTATCTGTTCATAATTTAATTTTTCCATTGTCTATGAAAATCCCCAAAGAAAATGTTATAAGTTCTAAATAAAAACACTATTTTGTAGTGCTTACAAATGAAAAAAATACACCCTCTTGAGGTAAATGTCGATTATATTCGACAACCGAAAAAGGTCAACAAAAGAACCTACAATATATTTTTTCAATTTTTTTTATCAAGTAAACACTTATTTAAGCCCTTATGACACTACATTTTTAATGCATTGTTCAAGTTTTGGTGAACAGTACAAATATAATGTAATACAAAAATTTATCAAGTGCAAAGAGTTAAGCTGTATTAAGATAAATGGCAAACTGTCAAAAATTTTACTAAAGTTATCGATAAAAAATGAAGTTATGTCAAAAAAAATGTAAAATTGTTTAACTTAAAATTGACATTTCCAGCTTGAAATATTAAAAGTGTTGCTGAATCAGCGGTTTATAAGCAAATTCAGCGATTTACCGCTTTTTGTTTTTAGGTTTCTCATAAACAAAAAGTTGGCAACATTTAAGAAAATAAACAAAACAGGGATGGCTAAGTTGTTTCAATTGTACTTTTTTGTTGATACTTTTTAAACTAAGATTTATAATACCTTTTTGTGGTGTTTTTTATGAACAAAAATAAAATTAATTTCAACTAAAAAATCTTTTAGTACAATTAGGGTAAAAAAGTAAAATTCTTAAAGGTTGTTGGTACAATTTTAAAAATTCTCAACCCCATCCCTGAAACAAAACCATAACAAGAGAAAAAAAAACTTTGTTTACATTTTATAGTTTGCTCTTTCTAACATTTACTGTTTCTTTCTATCAATTCTATATCAATTAATGAATAAAAAATGTAGTGTCATAAGGGCTTTAGGCATGTATCAATACTTACAATTTTTTTTAATATCGCCCGATCACCGAAATTATTATTTTTTGATTCCTATATAGGTATGACCTTTTTACAAATTTTCTGAGTAGTGTACGAAAATGCGCACAATAAAAAGAAAAGAAAATCAATACCTACTATAATAACATTTTAAAAAAGAAAAAGTATATCTCTTTCAAATAAAACAAAAAAAATATAATTAACTGTACATCTTTATACAGTAAAAGGGCATAGAAACAGAGTACAATGTAATGTTGAATATATTCGACAAATACACTGAAAGGGTTAATTTACAAAACCCGAAATTGTTATACATAATGTAAATTTCATAATTTCATTGCGTGATTGCTAACCCTGCTTTTTTTTAAATAACTTAAACTATTGTTCATGCGTTTGTTCCTAATTATATAATACTCAAATAATCAAAACGAAAATGCTTAACTAAAGAAAAATGAATTGTAAAATCATAGATTCATTTTATTAAAAAGCGTAAAATATTAACTTACTAAGAATAATATTATTCTCATTAAAAAGGTATAACCTTAACTTCACTTTCTATATTATCGTAGTATAGCTTAAAAAAAAAATTTTTTTGAATACATAACAGCAATAATTTAGATACTAATTTAATTTATTTTTAGAAAGAGTTAATTTACTCAAAACTCCAAACATACAGCCTGTTCAACGATTTCGAACCTTAACGTTCGCATAGAAAATTACATTTAAAACAAAAACAAAATTCGACAAATTGTTTTTGTTTTTAATGTAATTTTCTATGCGAACGTTAACGTTCGAAATCGTTGAACAGGCTGTTAATATTAAAAATTATTTGTAATGTGAAGTAAAATTTGATTTGAATACATAATTTTTAAATATAGCTACTATAATTTTTTTTTAATGTAAGTTATTTCACATATTATATTTTTATTTTATATCCCACTAACCATTTTCTTCGGGTGTAATCCAATCAATCTACAATATCTTTTACATATTTAAATAATTATTCTTTTTTTTAATTACTTGATTATATAATAATATTTCATTCATACTCTCTTCATTTATAAAAGAGTAGATTCATCAATAAAAGAAATTTAAGACAATTATGTTAGTAAACGAAAACATGTCTTCAAGGGACAGATAGTAAACGTAGGGTAACAAATCTGTCGTAGGTGTCCGATTTTTCATTTGGGAGGGAAAATTGTACCCTGTGTGGAATACCATCTTTCCACTCTGTATCGAAGTTTACTTATTCTTGATGAGTTTTCATTCTTTGTATTTTGCATACTCTTTGGGTATGAAGAGTATGCTATATGCTTACGCGACCAAAACGGGTAAGAACCAAAGCTGCCTAAAGTAGAGCTAGCGGGAAGATCTGTGTTCATACCTCTTAACAAATGTTTTTTTTCTTTGGTTTAGGTGTTTCTTCTTTTAAATAAGAAACAATTTTTATTATTCGACAATATACGGGCCACAACATCAATGACCTTTGTAGTTTGGTAAACGGTTACATTCAAGATCTGGCGAACTTCTTCCACGCGAGGAATATAAACATCTCTCCCGCAAAATCCTCGGCATCTCTATTCACGACATGGACAAAGGAAGTGAGGTTACAGTTAAATGTGACTGTCGACGGCGCCATAATTCCGACCAAACACCACCCAAAGATATTGGGAGTCACATTTGACAGCCTGTTCATGTCATCAGCGCGTGCCACTGCAATCTGCGATGCAATGCGGAGTAGAAACAAGGTCCTCAAGTCTCTTGTCGGCAGCACTTGGAGCATGGAAAAGGAAACCTTGTAAGATACATACAAAACGATTGGCCGGTCAGTGGTTACCTACGCAGCGCATGCGTGGACCCCAAGAGTCAGCGATACTCAGTGGAAGAAGCTTCAGAGCTGTCTAAATGCCTCCTTAAGGACCGTAACAGGCTGTGTTCAGATGAGCTCAATAGAACACCTGCATGATGAAGCAAATATGATAACGGTTAGGAAAAATAATATAATGCTGACAAAGCAGTTCCTTCTGAGATGTCATAGGAGGGGACATACGAACTACCATCTGACGGAATTAGATCTCCCCCCGAGACGTGTCAGGAAAGATCTTCGCTGGTATGAGAGTGAAGGCCAACAACACCTGGACTCTATGACAGACCACCTCATACAGGACATCTCTGAATGCAATTCATAGGGAGTCGGTGGAGAGTGCGATGAACAGCCACCGAGATGATATCGTCTTAGGAGGTCGTCCCCCACCAGTTGCCAACGAAGAGCGGGACTTGCCACGACGGACGAGAGTGACATTGGCGCAATTGATGATGCTGGTCTGGATGATGCGCACGTTAAAGCTCATACTGGTCCAGAATAAATAGCACCATTCTGACCTTTGCCCTGCATGTGGAATAGGTCCACACGATAAATAATAATAACTGCAGTGCAAACCCAACCCAGCTAGAACCAGTGTCCTTATGGACCCGCCCACGTGAGGTAGCACAGCTACTAGGCCTTAATTTAGCTGTGTTGGATGGACAGAGCGAAGAAGAACAAGAATAAAAAATAAATTACATATGTACTTGTTTTTCAGGTCGAGCTGTTACAAAACAACTAGTTGCACCGTCCAAACTTAAAATAAAAACAAACATCTTTTTAATTATTACAATACTTTAGGGCCAATATTTAAAGTTGTGACACACATCAGCACAAATGCATAATTCCCTTTCCACTCTTGTGGTGCGGATATAATTCCCTTTCCACTCTTGTGGTGTGGCTTATTCGTATTACATTAAACATGCACCTGGTTCATTGCATGTAACGTATACTAAAATTATGTGTGTAAGCAATGTCAATATAAAAGACACGCTACACCTCCCTTTTACGGAAGAATGTTCATATGACTGAAAGTTTTATGGACATTCTTTAACAATTATGTATTATACTTAATTATGTGGAAACAATTTGTTACTTGAATACCAATAACATTTATTATAATTAGGTGAATTTAATATTTTATTCATTATGGTAAGATTTAAGTCTATTCTTATGTACTATATGTTCTTTATTATTTTTCTTATCAACTATGGTTACATTATTTCTTAAATCTATATTTTTAATTTCATAAGGACCTTTATACCTATTATCTAATTTGTGCCCTACTTCATTTTTAATTAAAACTAAGTCTCCTACTCTGAAATCTACTTCTAATAATGACCTATCATAATTTAATTTTTGTTTAAGTTTAGACCTATCTATCATAGCGCGCGCTCTCTTATGTGCTATTTCTAACCTAAATTTAACTTCCTTAGCATAATTTTCTATATTATATAATGGTGTTATTTCTTGAATACTATTGAACTGTTGAAACCCATTTGGAAGTCTACCAAAAACTAACTCATAAGGACAATAGTCATGAACGGAAGATGGCGTAGTGTTAAAACAGTACGTGAAATACTTAAGCCATTCATCCCAATCGGTTTTGTCAACGAATATGTATGATCTAACATATTCGTTAAAAGTTCTGTGACTTCTTTCCACAGTTCCTAGAGTCTGGTGATGGTAAGCTGTTGATGTTATTTTTTCAATATTCAAAAGGTTACACAATTCAGTTAGTATTGAGTTTTTGTATTCTGTACCCATGTCTGAAATGAACGTCTTCATTGGACCATAGGTAAGAATAAAATTTTCAAATATTGCTTTCGCAATGGATTTTGCGCTTTTATCTTGTATAGGTACCGTTACAAGATATTTTGTCATGTCACATATTATGGTGACGGCATATTCATTTCCGAAATATGATTTTGGTAGTGGACCTATAGTATCCACAATTACCGTATCAAAAGGTTTATTTGGTGTATTTGTCAATATCAGTGGTATTTTTGTATGTTTTGTTATTTTAGCCGTTTGGCATTTTTGGCACATTTTAACGTATTTTGTTATATCTCGAGTCATATTTTTCCAATAGTAGTATCTTTTTATTTTATTTAGAGTTCTTGAAACACCGGAATGTCCTCCCTCTGCGGGGTCATCGTGGTATCGTTTCATTATCTCTGTTATTAATTTGGCATTTGTTACGTGGATCACCTCATTAAGTAGCGCTACTTTTAATAATTTTAATAATTTATTGCCCATTTCTTTAAATTCATTAATAGAGATAAATTCGAAAATTTTCTCACTTGGTGCCACTTGTACTTTATGAATATTTAATTTACCGGCCACTTCTTCGAGCCTAGGGAAAAATTGTCCTAAGTCAAATTTCCCGTTAGTAAACAATTCATCCATATTTATACATGCTATTATAGATTTGCCACGTTTAATATAAACTTTTTGTGGTGTAATCTTTAGCTTACAAAATTTTCTGACGTCAGAATTAATAATTGGTTCAAATACATTGGGCTTCTCATTTTCATTATTTAAATGCCGTTTATTTGGTGTAATTGGATATTTCTTTTTGAGTGCATTGTTTGTCATTGCTCGAGTTGTTACTTTGTATACATTGTTGTTTTTATTATTTATTTCTTTTAAATCATTTATTGTAATGCGCGACAAAGCGTCGGCCACATAATTATCTTTTCCCCTAAGATATTCTACAGTGAAATCATATTCTTCCAAGTCCAGTCTCATTCTAGTTAGTTTTGAGCTTGAATTTTTCATGGAAAAGAGGTATGACAGAGGTCTGTGATCAGTGCGGACACGATCGAAGGCTTTCGATACGGTCAACCATGCCATCCTCTTCAGAGACATAGCAATTTCTAGCCTCTCGGACAACACGAATAGGTGGCTTGTGAAATTTTTGTGTGGAAGACAGTCGTTTGTGGAGTTTAGAAACAAGTAGTCGAAGTGCCGTAGAACTAAACAGGGATTTCCCCAGGGTGGAGTTTTATTCCCGATCCTGTTTAACTTCTATATGTCTAAACTCCCGACACCTCCCCAAGGTGTCAAAATAATATCGTAAGCAGACGAATGTACTATCATGTGTAACGATTTTTACCAACCACTTTTTCAACAACAACTTGAAAGATTTTCAATTAGAGAAGTGAATTTTTAAAAGACTTAGAATTCTCCAGATAATAATTAAATTAAAACTTAACTATTTGTGTAAAATTAGTTTGCTACGAGACATACTCGTACATAATTTACATTTTGAGAAATACTGCTAATTATGCTCACTACAAATAGTTATGATAAGGGAATGCCTATAATAGGTTTTGCTAAAAAAAGGTGTCGTCACTTACAAGGAGAGTAAAATTGATCATTACATTACTATAAGCCAGGGATGGAACAAGTATTACCATAGTTTTTTTTTTCAGTACTTCTTAAGTGAGAAAATACTGCAAGGCTTCTGCGATATATAAGAAAATTGCTTTATGACTTTAAACTCTTTAATTTAAATGGTTTCCTTTAGAATGATGAAGTAATATAGTGGTTAAATCAGAAGCGAAATGTTATATTTGTTGAAACAACGTAAGGATTTGGGATAAAGTGAAGTACGTGTTGTATGCCTGCATTAGCATAGGTATGTATATTCTATATACATATGTAACTGGGTGTATACATACTGATTTAAAGAGATACTCCTCAAACTTCCAATTCAATAAATATAGCTTTTTGTTGTAATTTTTATTTTTTTGTGTTTAGTGAGAAATTATCTTTCCATTGTCTTTTAATTCTCCTTGGATAATTTAACTGCGTAATTTCATTAACATGATGCTTCTGATTAATGCAGATTTTGTCAAATTTCATTCATTCTTATACCAAGTGCAGTTAAGAGAAGTTAAAAGCTTAAAAAGTTCGGAAAAGTAACTTGAAATTTTTTATAAAAATAAAGTGATATTTTGTGTGAATTTATATATTATTATAACTAACAAAACAAAGGTTTTGCCACAATTTCTTTTTATAAAAATCTACAATTAATTAAAATTAATAGGCGTTTTGAAAACGTTTGCAAGCTATTTACATTAATACCAAAATATGTTAAGGTTTATTCTGGCGTAATTGAACTCACTATTTTGCCGAAACCTTTTTGAGAACAAACCCTGATTTGTATGGATGGTACAGTACATAATTCCTATGAAAACCTCATATTTCGAAGAATAATAGCACGGGGACCAGGAATTTTATTTAACCCACGTGGCCACCTGTAGATCCTCTAGTCTACAATTGCAATTACAGTAAGCCAACGTTTGTAATTCAGAATGCATTTAAAATTTGTATAAAATACTCGTATGCAAAACCATAACCTAATTTCATCACACTAACGTGAAGTTTGTATTTAAATCAAGTTATATTCTAAATTAAAACGAAGTGTGTTCAGAAATTATATATTTTAAATATTAACCCTTTCAGTGTCAAAAATAGTTTGTGTCGAGATAAAAATCTGAAAATTTGTATTTAAGGTAATGTGATGGCGCTGAAGCCAGGAAAAAATATTAGTTTTCGTCTCTTGTAGCCCCCCTGGTTTTTAGGGAATGTCAAATTTATTCGACATTGACCTTCAGAGGTACCTATTGTTGTAACGTATATCTGTTTCTTTTTGTACCAAAATAAAAGAAAATATTGATTTTTTACCATTTATTTAAATGTTTTTGGTTGAAAAAAAAAATAAAATACATGTACAACTAGTAATAACCACAAATTTAATATTTTATTTTGTATTAACTTTATGAAAATTTTCGAAGCAATTTGAATTTCTTTTCACGCAAAGAAAAACATTGCATTTTTTGCAGACAATAAAAGAGCTTTTATCGCAACCTTGCGCCTTGCACCGACCAGCGCACAAAAATGTGTATGTGGAGCCGCTCATCATGTCGGACCTCTTGCGGTGGAATTTTTTTGAATATTTTTTTCTTTTCTGAGGTGGTGTTAACATAGAATCGGTTCCGTCTGAGCCGTCGCGGCTTTCCAAGTCTGTAGTCAAAGCTGTTGTTGGCTTCTCTTTGCAACTTTCTTTTGATGGCCGTCCTCGTTGTCGTGGCGTTTCTGTCTGCGGTACATATTCTTGTTGAGCGGCGACCAGAGTTTGGGAAACATGTATCCGAAAATTCATAGAATCTAGAATTTTTTTTTTTAGGGCCACCTTTTGTGATGCAGTCTCGACGATATTGCAGCAGTTAAAGCCAAATCAACGAAGTGCATAATGACTCGTAGTGTCCACTTGATGGTGCGAATATTTATTCTATGATATTGTATCATTTGATCTAACAAATCTACTCCGCCCATACTTTCGTTGTACATTCGAACAACTTCAGGCCGGTCAATGACTACAAAATCATTTTTATTCTTATCCCAACGCTTGGCTTTATCTTCATACCAGCCTGCCATACCAGCGAGTGATAATAACATTTCCATCGGCACTTATACATTCAGCAGATGATCCTCGTCCTTTTTGTTTAATTTCTTTTTCACTCGGTAGACGTGGGTTGGCTGCATTAGACGCTTTCGGACTAGTTCAATGATCGGTGACACTTTAAAAAGTCGATCTTTGCATCCAGTTTTCCTTGTACCTATATCTACCAGATGCAAATTATTTCGTATAGCCAAGAATCGCTTACGCGACTACCGAACATTGCTTGTACGACAGTTGTCCTGTACTTTGTGCATACTTATTTGTGTAGTGCACCGTTTGTGAAAAAAAATCATCTGTTAAATATTTATTAAAATACGAAAACGGTGTAGCAATTTCACACCTATAATTGTTTTGTGACAGTGGCACAAAAGTAATGCCTCCATGATTTTCGGGTGTTCGAACAGTACGCCAACTTATACTGCTTTTAGGAGTCCATACAAGTGGAATCTTCGGAGCTGCTTCAGCTTCGTCTTGATCAGTGGACGTATTGACCGGGCCTATATCTGCATTATCGTCGATAATCTATTCTAACATAACGTCGTGCTCACCGGGCACAATATCCTTTGCCTGCACTTGCGGGACTTCAAATATGACGTCATCATCTTCAATTACGTCCTCAGCATCCGAATAAGCTTCAAGCATGCCCATTATCTGTTCATAATTTAATTTTTCCATTGTCTATGAAAATCCCCAAAGAAAATGTTATAAGTTCTAAATAAAAACACTATTTTGTAGTGCTTACAAATGAAAAAAATACACCCTCTTGAGGTAAATGTCGATTATATTCGACAACCGAAAAAGGTCAACAAAAGAACCTACAATATATTTTTTCAATTTTTTTTATCAAGTAAACACTTATTTAAGCCCTTATGACACTACATTTTTAATGCATTGTTCAAGTTTTGGTGAACAGTACAAATATAATGTAATACAAAAATTTATCAAGTGCAAAGAGTTAAGCTGTATTAAGATAAATGGCAAACTGTCAAAAATTTTACTAAAGTTATCGATAAAAAATGAAGTTATGTCAAAAAAAATGTAAAATTGTTTAACTTAAAATTGACATTTCCAGCTTGAAATATTAAAAGTGTTGCTGAATCAGCGGTTTATAAGCAAATTCAGCGATTTACCGCTTTTTGTTTTTAGGTTTCTCATAAACAAAAAGTTGGCAACATTTAAGAAAATAAACAAAACAGGGATGGCTAAGTTGTTTCAATTGTACTTTTTTGTTGATACTTTTTAAACTAAGATTTATAATACCTTTTTGTGGTGTTTTTTATGAACAAAAATAAAATTAATTTCAACTAAAAAATCTTTTAGTACAATTAGGGTAAAAAAGTAAAATTCTTAAAGGTTGTTGGTACAATTTTAAAAATTCTCAACCCCATCCCTGAAACAAAACCATAACAAGAGAAAAAAAAACTTTGTTTACATTTTATAGTTTGCTCTTTCTAACATTTACTGTTTCTTTCTATCAATTCTATATCAATTAATGAATAAAAAATGTAGTGTCATAAGGGCTTTAGGCATGTATCAATACTTACAATTTTTTTTAATATCGCCCGATCACCGAAATTATTATTTTTTGATTCCTATATAGGTATGACCTTTTTACAAATTTTCTGAGTAGTGTACGAAAATGCGCACAATAAAAAGAAAAGAAAATCAATACCTACTATAATAACATTTTAAAAAACAGAGTACAATGTAATGTTGAATATATTCGACAAATACACTGAAAGGGTTAATTTACAAAACCCGAAATTGTTATACATAATGTAAATTTCATAATTTCATTGCGTGATTGCTAACCCTGCTTTTTTTTAAATAACTTAAACTATTGTTCATGCGTTTGTTCCTAATTATATAATACTCAAATAATCAAAACGAAAATGCTTAACTAAAGAAAAATGAATTGTAAAATCATAGATTCATTTTATTAAAAAGCGTAAAATATTAACTTACTAAGAATAATATTATTCTCATTAAAAAGGTATAACCTTAACTTCACTTTCTATATTATCGTAGTATAGCTTAAAAAAAAATTTTTTTTGAATACATAACAGCAATAATTTAGATACTAATTTAATTTATTTTTAGAAAGAGTTAATTTACTCAAAACTCCAAACTTAATATTAAAAATTATTTGTAATGTGAAGTAAAATTTGATTTGAATACATAATTTTTAAATATAGCTACTATAATTTTTTTTTAATGTAAGTTATTTCACATATTATATTTTTATTTTATATCCCACTAACCATTTTCTTCGGGTGTAATCCAATCAATCTACAATATCTTTTACATATTTAAATAATTATTCTTTTTTTTAATTACTTGATTATATAATAATATTTCATTCATACTCTCTTCATTTATAAAAGAGCAGATTCATCAATAAAAGAAATTTAAGACAATTATGTTAGTAAACGAAAACATGTCTTCAAGGGACAGATAGTAAACGCAGAGTAACAAATCTGTCGTAGGTGTCCGATTTTTCATTTGGGAGGGAAAATTGTACCCTGTGTGGAATACCATCTTTCCACTCTGTATCGAAGTTTACTTATTCTTGATGAGTTTTCATTCTTTGTATTTTGCATACTCTTTGGGTATGAAGAGTATGCTATATGCTTACGCGACCAAAACGGGTAAGAACCAAAGCTGCCTAAAGTAGAGCTAGCGGGAAGATCTGTGTTCATACCTCTTAACAAATGTTTTTTTTCTTTGGTTTAGGTGTTTCTTCTTTTAAATAAGAAACAATTTTTATTATTCGACAATATACGGGCCACAACATCAATGACCTTTGTAGTTTGGTAAACGGTTACATTCAAGATCTGGCGAACTTCTTCCACGCGAGGAATATAAACATCTCTCCCGCAAAATCCTCGGCATCTCTATTCACGACATGGACAAAGGAAGTGAGGTTACAGTTAAATGTGACTGTCGACGGCGCCATAATTCCGACCAAACACCACCCAAAGATATTGGGAGTCACATTTGACAGCCTGTTCATGTCATCAGCGCGTGCCACTGCAATCTGCGATGCAATGCGGAGTAGAAACAAGGTCCTCAAGTCTCTTGTCGGCAGCACTTGGAGCATGGAAAAGGAAACCTTGTAAGATACATACAAAACGATTGGCCGGTCAGTGGTTACCTACGCAGCGCATGCGTGGACCCCAAGAGTCAGCGATACTCAGTGGAAGAAGCTTCAGAGCTGTCTAAATGCCTCCTTAAGGACCGTAACAGGCTGTGTTCAGATGAGCTCAATAGAACACCTGCATGATGAAGCAAATATGATAACGGTTAGGAAAAATAATATAATGCTGACAAAGCAGTTCCTTCTGAGATGTCATAGGAGGGGACATACGAACTACCATCTGACGGAATTAGATCTCCCCCCGAGACGTGTCAGGAAAGATCTTCGCTGGTATGAGAGTGAAGGCCAACAACACCTGGACTCTATGACAGACCACCTCATACAGGACATCTCTGAATGCAATTCATAGGGAGTCGGTGGAGAGTGCGATGAACAGCCACCGAGATGATATCGTCTTAGGAGGTCGTCCCCCACCAGTTGCCAACGAAGAGCGGGACTTGCCACGACGGACGAGAGTGACATTGGCGCAATTGATGATGCTGGTCTGGATGATGCGCACGTTAAAGCTCATACTGGTCCAGAATAAATAGCACCATTCTGACCTTTGCCCTGCATGTGGAATAGGTCCACACGATAAATAATAATAACTGCAGTGCAAACCCAACCCAGCTAGAACCAGTGTCCTTATGGACCCGCCCACGTGAGGTAGCACAGCTACTAGGCCTTAATTTAGCTGTGTTGGATGGACAGAGCGAAGAAGAACAAGAATAAAAAATAAATTACATATGTACTTGTTTTTCAGGTCGAGCTGTTACAAAACAACTAGTTGCACCGTCCAAACTTAAAATAAAAACAAACATCTTTTTAATTATTACAATACGTTAAACTTAAAAAAAATGAAACGCATCCAATCTATAACTTAAAATATATTCTGTACAGAAAAGTAACTATAGAGGAGCCGCACAAAAGAGGTGGTCCCGTTCAATGTCTGAACTGCCAAGAATTTGGCCATACTAAGGCATACTGCCACTTACCCCCTGTTTGCGTAGTATGTGGCGAATTACATGGTACAGTTCTTTGCGACAAGTCTAAAACCGACCCCAACGTTAAAAAATGTAGCAACTGTGGTGGCAATCACACTGCCAATTATAGAGGATGCCCTGTATATACTTTCGTCAAGCAGTCGGTTGGACCGAAAACTAATCCCCCTCAGGTAACAAATCAAGTAAACAGTAATGACCTTCAGGCCCCCCAGCCTAGTAGTAACAGAATCTCTTATGCCAACGTCTTAAAATCAAACAATGTACCAATGCAAGGCGCTTCGACAAGTAATGCCGAAACTCCAGTTTCTAATCTAAGTCGGCTAGAAAAAACAATGGAAACATTAGTGCAAACAGTAAATAATTTTACAAACACAATGGGTAATATGATGCAGGAAATTCTTAGAATGCAATCGATGTTATTGCAAGCTGTACTTAACAAGCCATGAACTGTTTAAAAATTTGTTTTTGGAACGCAAACGGCATCCGCCAACATAAAAATGAATTAGAATACTTTCTTAAAAATAAACAAATTGATGTCATGATGGTTTCTGAAACTCATTTGACCTCAAGAAATACGTTCAAAATCAATGGTTATACTCTATATGATACCAAGGACCCTCGAGATAGAGCTTGTGGAGGTTCTGCCATTTTAATAAAAAACAGAATTAAACACTACCCAATGTGTGATCATCGTGAAGATTATCTCCAAGCAACGAACATTTGTGTTGAAGAGATAAATCGAAACATAGTAATTTCATCTTTATATTCACCACCTAGGTTTTCAATATCGGAAAGCCAATATTATAAATATTATAAGTCATTGGGGCCCTGTTTCCTGGCTGCTGGCGATTATAACGCTAAACATACCTTCTGGGGGTCACGACTAATAACACCAAAGGGTCGTGTTTTGTTTAATACAATCTCTAAAATGAATTTAAATGTTGTCGCGAGTGGCCAACCAACATATTGGCCTGCTGATGCGCAAAAAATTCCAGATGTCATCGATTTTGGCGTTGTTAAAAACATCCCCACAAAAACGATTCACGTTGAAGCCTCCTTAGAATTATCCTCTGATCACACACCTACAATAGTTACTATAATAAACACCAATAGAATTGAATCTCCCTCTGGATACATAGCGACGTCAGCTACACATATAAATTGGTTAAAATATAAAAAATATCTTAGTACCCATTGCACAGAAAATATTCCGCTTAACACACCGGAGTATATAGATCGCTCTATTGTCAATTTTGACAGTTTTCTAAAACTAGCTGTACAACATTCCAGTATTGCCCCCAAAAAAACTAAAAATAATAAAATATATTCCTCAGATGTCGAGCGTCTTTTGTCTGAAAAAAGGAGAGCTCGTAGAGAGTGGCAATTGCACAGATCACCTCAACTTAAGAAATTACTAAAAGACTGTACAAAAAGGCTGAGAATGTTACTGCAGACTCAGAAAACGGCTTCACTGGAAAAATATCTCAAGGAACTTGATGCAACTCCACAATCAGACTACTCATTGTGGCGTGCAGCTAGAAATCTCAAAAGGCCAGTTGTCTCTAAGCCACCATTAAGAAACTTAAATGGAAGTTGGGCAAGAAATGATGCTGAAAAAGGAAACCTGTTTGTCGATCATTTAAAAAACGTATTTACACCAAATATATCTCACAATATTGCGGTCGAGTTACCACCTGTTGCTGCTAGAGCAGCTATACCCTTCAGATTTGAGATGGGAGAAATCGAAAAGGCTATTTGTGACTTAAACACTAAGAAGGCACCTGGTATTGATAAGATCAGTAATAAAATGCTTTTAGAGCTACCTCGCATAGCAAAGAAAATTATTCTCTTTATTTTTAATGCTATTTTACGCCTCGAATACTATCCTCAAAAATGGAAGGTTTCCTTAGTTACCATGATACCAAAGCCAGGTAAAGATCATACAAAAGTTGAGTCTTATAGGCCTATTAGCTTATTATCAAATATGTCAAAGCTGTTTGAGAAATTATTAGTTTCAAAATTAACACCTATTCTAAGTGAAAATAGATGTATTCCAAACCATCAGTTTGGATTTAGAAGAAAACACAGCACAATCGAACAGACTCATCGAATAGTAAATGTCATAAGAAAAGCATTTGAAGAAAAGAAATATTGCTCAGCACTCTTCATCGATGTTTCGCAAGCTTTTGATAAAGTCTGGCATGAAGGCTTATTACATAAATTGAAGCAAAATTTACCAGCAAACACACACAAGCTGCTAGAAAGCTACTTAGTCGGTCGTCAATTTATTATTAAAGAAGGAAATTTCTTAAGTTCACCTCAGCCCATTGACGCTGGAGTCCCACAAGGCAGCATCCTGGGCCCCCTATTATACTTAATTTATACTTCGGACATGCCAACAAGCAACTATACACAAACTTCAACATTTGCAGACGATACAGCTTTTCTAAGCGTCCACGAAAACCGTTATGAAGCATCTCGTTACTTACAGGATCATATATTTCAACTCGAACTGTGGCTAAAGCAATGGAGGATAAAGGTCAATGAGCAAAAATGCGTACATGTAACATTTACCTTGCGTCGGGAAACATGCCCCCCTATTAAAATCAATAATCATTTAGTGCCTCAAAATTCGCATGTAAAATACCTTGGTATTCATCTAGATCGCCGTTTAACGTGGAAAAGCCATATAGAGGCAAAATTATCTCAAATGAAACTAAAAGCCATCCAAATTCATTGGCTTATTGGAAGAAACTCTGTCCTAAGTCTCGACTGCAAACTTTTACTTTACAACTCCATCTTAAAGCCAATCTGGTGCTACGGTATTCAACTATGGGGCACTGCCTCGGCCTCTAATATCGAAAAAATTCAAAGGCGCCAAAATAAACTTCTTCGAATAATCACAGCTGCCCCTTGGTATGTTAAAAACTCAAATATTCACAAGGATCTCAATGTTCCATTAGTAAAAACTATGATTACAAAATATGCAGTAAAATATTTAAAAAGGCTTGAACAACACCCAAATCCACTAGCTCGAAATATTTTAAACCATGGCGGCCACACTCGCTTAAGAAGAAGAGACACTGCAGCACTTACCCAATTAGATGAGCAATAAACACCTATATAAGTGAACACAACCCGTGATGAAGAAAATTTTTGTCTGGCACTGGCAGGACATAAAATAACGTTTTAGGTTAAGATTTGATTAATTATTGTTAGTTCATATTTAATATATGAAGATTCAATAAAAAAATAATGAGAAAAAAAAAAAAAAAAAAAAAAAAATTATTACAATACTTTAGGGCCAATATTTAAAGTTGTGACACACATCAGCACAAATGCATAATTCCCTTTCCACTCTTGTGGTGCGGGTATAATTCCCTTTCCACTCTTGTGGTGTGGGTATAATAGCCTCTCCACTCTTGTGGTGTGGGTATAATAACATACAGAGATAATATAGGCTGTTGGGATGATATTGCACAAGGGAAACTCAAAATATTACCATAGTGTTGAACGATTTTTTTTAACCAGAGTTGTTACAGCACAAAAAGGATAAAAAAAACAATAACGATTTTTGAAAAAATTAATTAAACAAATTTTGTTTGTATGGAAAAATTATCTTAAAATGGCAAAAAAGTAAAAAAAAAAATTTAAAAAAAAACGATATTGCCAAATATCTCATTTTTTTATGATCGGAATTTGTTTTCAATCAAAAAGATTCTATCTTGTTGACCAAAAAATAAGCATTTGCTTTGTTTTGGTTGGCATAACAATTCGTTGTATGCAGTGGAACAAAAAGTAGAATATCTGGGTATTTTGCTCGATCCGAAATTAAGTTTAAAGATATAAATATACCTTAGGTGATAATAAACCTTAATATATATTTTTATTTTAATATAAAAAAAAATGATGCAATATTAGAGCAAAGACTTCAAAACATGTAGTTAAAAAATCCGGACCACAATATACAGCCTACCTTGACTGGAGGAGTGTCGTCATTTTTCAACAACAAAATCAGGGAGTTTAATTTTTGATATTTGTATTTTTTAATCAGATCAGTTTCGTGCTCGTTGAATGCAGACGTGTTTTTATAAAAATATTTGTTTTATTTTATCCGATATTTCGTCACGCCTTTGTGTAGCTTCTTCAGGGAAAATTAACGATTTCAAATTTCTTAAATTATTTTGGAAAAAAAATTTCAAACTGACATACAAATTTTAAAATAAACAGCAAATTCTTAACGTTGTTGGTACTTTTATTATATCATTTAACGTAGTTATATTTTAGAAATGTTAAAAATAATAAAAGTACCAACAACGTTAAGAATTAACTTTAAATCAGATACAGATAATGTAGCAAAAAATTAAAGACACTTAGGCCCGTTTTCACAACTTACCGATAGCTAAAAGTAGACTTTAACCGGCCTTGTAAAAAGTGTTCCACTACTAAAACTTTTCTTTAACCGAAATTGAGCGATAAAGTAAATAAAGGTTCATCGTACCTGGTAGGTTAAAGTTAAGTTGTAATAATGGAACACTTTTTTCCGGCCGATAAAATCCTACGTTTAGCTATCGGTAAGTAGTGAAAACATGAACAGAAGTTAAAAATATTTTATACTGTAATAAATTTTTTTTTATATTTGAAAAATTGTTGTTTGGTTTGAAAATTAGCTTTTTATTTGAAAATTTGTGTGACAGTTTGAAAATAGTTTTCCATTATTATTTAAGAAATTTTAAATTGTTAATTTTCACTGAAGTCACACAAAAGCGTGACGAAATTTCGGATAAACTAAAACAATTATTTTTATAAAAAAAATTAAACCTCAAGTTTAATAAATAAATATAATTTTAAATAAAGGTCGAACAATAGACAATTTTTAGTATGGGCTCAACTAAATGATTGTTGTCGTGCACGAATAATTGTCTTTTTACGCTGAATGGATTTCGACGGCTTCTCTTGGAAGTAATGCAAGCTCCTGCTACAAAAAAGGCTTCCTCCGATGAGGTGGACGTAGCAGGAATTCCAAAACAGAATCCTGCTAATTTAGACAATTTTGGAAACATCTTTAATGATACACAAAAGTAAAAAATTAATTTTATAAAAAATACCTCTTCATTTTTTTTCCACCAATCCAAACAATCAATTTTCTCCTCAAAATATCAAAATATTCTAGTAAATGCCACAAAATCTATAATTTTTTTTCCTTAGGTGATAGTTTCTAAAATAATGAAAGCTATCCAAGATTTCTGGATAATAGCTAACCAATCTTTTAAATAATCAGTATTCAAAATTATGTTTAAGTGCTACCCGTTAAGCTATGCATTGATAATGTTGGTTGGAATATTTTTATTACATATAATAAAAAAAAAATTTATAAAAAGTCATAATTGTTACAGTGTCTGACAATAACAATTAAATTTAATATAAAAAAGTTTCGTTAAAATTCTTCAAATCTTTTCACACCAAACTAAAATTAAGATGAATATTTGTATATGGTAACAGTGCCACTTAATTTATTAAATACCGATTTTCGCAAGTATTCGCTAACTTAAATAATATTAAAAAATAACAATTATTTTTAAAAAAAATAATATAATATCAGCGGATGGGCGCTTTAAAATAATTCTTAATTAGTGAACATAAAAGTCAATAATAAAAATATTAAAAATTCCAATTAAAAAAAAAAAAAAATATGTATGCACACACATACATTTACATACATACAAACATTTTAAGCAAAAACATTTCTTGTTTTTTTTTATTCTCAGGGTTTTAAACAACAAATAAAAAGAAGAGCACAATTAAACAAACAGTAAGATTTTTTTTTTTTTTTTTCTCATTATTTTTTTTTATTGAATCTTCATATATTAAATATGAACTAACAATAATTAATCAAATCTTAACCTAATACGTTATTTTATGTCCTGCCAGTGCCAGACAAAAATTTTCTTCATCACGGGTTCTGTTCACTTATATAGGTGTTTATCGCTCATCTAATTGGGTAAGTGCTGCAGTGTCTCTTCTTCTTAAGCGAGTGTGGCCGCCATGGTTTAAAATATTTCGAGCTAGTGGATTTGGGTGTTGTTCAAGCCTTTTTAAATATTTTACTGCATATTTTGTAATCATAGTTTTTACTAAAGGAACATTGAGATCCTTGTGAATATTTGAGTTTTTAACATACCAAGGGGCAGCTGTGATTATTCGAAGAAGTTTATTTTGGCGCCTTTGAATTTTTTCGATATTAGAGGCCGAGGCAGTGCCCCATAGTTGAATACCGTAGCACCAGATTGGCTTTAAGATGGAGTTGTATAGTAAAAGTTTGCAGTCGAGACTTAGGACAGAGTTTCTTCCAATAAGCCAATGAATTTGGATGGCTTTTAGTTTCATTTGAGATAATTTTGCCTCTATATGGCTTTTCCACGTTAAACGGCGATCTAGATGAATAACGAGGTATTTTACATGCGAATTTTGAGGCACTAAATGATTATTGATTTTAATAGGGGGGCATGTTTCCCGACGCAAGGTAAATGTTACATGTACGCATTTTTGCTCATTGACCTTTATCCTCCATTGCTTCAGCCACAGTTCGAGTTGAAATATATGATCCTGTAGGTATCGAGATGCTTCTTGACTGTTTTCGTGCACGCTTAGAAAAGCTGTGTCATCAGCAAATGTTGAAGTTTGGGTGTAGTTGTTTATTGGCATATCCGAAGTATATATTAAGTATAAAAGTGGGCCTAGGATGCTTCCCTGAGGGACTCCAGCTTCAATTGGTTGAGGAGAGCTTAAATAATCACCTTCTTTAATAATAAACTTTCGACCGACTAAGTAGCTTTCTAACAGCTTGTGTGTGTTAACTGGTAAGTTTAGCTTCAATTTATGTAATAAGCCTTCATGCCAGACTTTGTCAAAAGCTTGAGAAACATCGATGAAGAGAGCGGAACAATATTTTCTTTCTTCAAAGGCTTTTCTTATTGCGTTTACTATACGATGGGTTTGCTCAATTGTGCTGTGTTCTCTTCTAAAGCCGAATTGGTGGTTAGGAATACATCTGTTTTCATTTAGAATTGGGGTTAATTTTGACGCTAACGGCTTCTCAAACAGCTTTGATATATTTGAAAGTAAGCTTATAGGCCTATATGACTCAACTTTTGTGTGATCCTTTCCTGGTTTAGGTATCATGATGACTAAGGAAACCTTCCACTTTTGAGGATAGTATTCCAGGCGTAAAATAGCATTAAAAATTAAAAGAATAATTCTCCTTGCTATGCTGGGTAGCTCCAAAAGCATTTTGTTGCTAATCTTATCAAAACCAGGAGCCTTCTTGGGGTTTACATCACAAATAGCCTTTTCGATTTCTCTTATCTCAAATCTTAGGGGAACAGCTGCTTTAGCAGCAACAGGTGGTAACTCGACCGCCATATCGTGAGATATGTTTGGGGTAAATACGTGTTTTAAATGATTAACAAACAGATTTCCTTTTTCAACATCATTTCTTGCCCAACTTCCATTCAAGTTTCTTAATGGTGGCTTAGAGACAACTGGCCTTTTGAGATTTCTAGCTGCACGCCATAATGAGTAGTCTGATTGTGGAGTTGCATCAAGTTCCTTAAGATATTTTTCCAGAGAAGCCGTTTTCTGAGTCTGCAGTAACTTTCTCAGCCTTTTTGTACAGTCTTTTAGTAAGTTCTTAAGTTGAGGGGATCTGTGCAATTGCCACTCTCTACGAGCTCTCCTTTTTTCAGACAAGAGACGCTCGACATCTGAAGAATATATTTTATTATTTTTGGTTTTTTTGGGGGCAATACTGGAATGTTGAACAGCTAGTTGTAGAAAACTGTCAAGATTGACAATAGAGCGATCTATATACTCCGGTGTGCTAAGCGGAATATTTTCTGTGCAATGGGTACTGAGATATTTTTTATATTATAACCAATTTATATGTGTAGCTGACGTCGCTATGTGACCAGAGGGAGATTCAATTCTATTGGTGTTTTTTATAGTAACAATTGTAGGTGTGTGATCAGAGGATAATTCTATGGAAGCTTCAACGTAAATCGTTTCTGTGGGGATGTTTTTAACCACGCCAAAATCGCTGACATCTGGAATTTAATGCGGATCAGCAGGCCAATATGTTGGTTGTCCGCTCGCGACAACATTTAAATTCATTTAAGAGATTGTATTAAACAAAACACGACCCTTTGGTGTTATAAGTCGTGAGCCCCAGAAGGTATGTTTTGCGTTGTAATCGCCAGCAGCCAGGAAACAGGGCCCCAGTGACTTATAATATTTGTAATATTGGCTTTCTGATATTGCAAATCTAGGTGGTGAATATAGAGATGAAATTACTATGCTTCGATTTAGCTCTTCGACACAAATGTTCGTAGCTTGGAGATAATCTTCACGATGATCACACATTGGGTAGTGTTTGATTCGGTTTTTTATTAATATAGCAGAACCTCCACAAGCTCTATCTCGAGGGTCCTTGGTATCATATAGAGTATAACCATTAATTTTAAACGTATTTCTTGAGGTCAAATGAGTTTCAGAAACCATCATGACATCAATTTGTTTATTTTTAAGAAAGTATTCTAATTCATTTTTATGTTGGCAGATGCCGTTTGCGTTCCAAAAACAAATTTTTAAACAGTTCATGGCTTGTTAAGAATAGCTTGCAATAACATCGATTGCATTCTAAGAATTTCCTGCATCATATTATCCATTGTGTTTGTAAAATTATTTACTGTTTGCACTAATGTTTCCATGGTTTTTTCTAGACGACTTAGATTAGAAACTGGAGTTTCGTCATTACTTGACGAAGCGCCTTGCATTGGTACATTGTTTGATTTTAAAACGTTAGCATAAGAGGTTCTGTTACTACTAGGCTGCGGAGCCTGAAGATCATTACTGTTTACTTGATTCGTTACCTGCATTTGAGGGGGATTAGTTTTCGGTCCAACCGACTGCTTGACGATAGTATATACAGGGCATCCTCTATAATTGGCAGTGTGATTACCACCACAGTTGCTGCATTTTTTTACGTTGGGGTCGGTTTAAGACTTATCGCAAAGAACTGTACCGTGTAGCTCACCACATACTACGCAAACAGGGGTAAATAGCAGTATGCCTTAGTATGGCCAAATTCTTGGCAGTTCAAACATTGAACGGGACCACCTCTTTTGTGCGGCTCCTCTATAGTTACTTTTCTGTACAGAATGTATTTTAAATCATAGATGGGATGCGTTTCATTTTTTTTAAGCTTAACGTCGCCGGGTTCAAACTCTACTCGAAAAAGTGGTTGGGGAATTTTTTCTCTATTTTTAATGTTTACTACATGTTTTACCTTGAAGCCTTTTTCTTCTAGGAATGTTTTTACCTCTTCTGGGTCCACACATGAGTCAATACCCTTAATCACTACCTGAAGACCTTTACTGCTTTTCAGTTGGTATGTATAAAAGTTTTTTTTTAGTGCTTCAAAGTTGTTTATTACTTTGCGAAAATCATTCTCATGATTGACTTGTATTTTAGTCTCGTTTATACTACCACGCTTGATAGCCGCTACGTAAAACGAATTTTCACCTATCACTGATATCAAACTCTTTATGAGCTCATTTGAATTTTGTTCCCTAAGATATATCGGGGGAGGCTTTGACGATTTTATGACGTTTGGTGCTTCAGAGGATTCATCCTCCAGAATTGCAAAACGATTTTGAGTATTTATTTTATCAAAAGTTGGTACTTTTGAGGCCGAAGCAACTGCTGCAGAGGTAGGGCTGCGTCCCCGTTTGAGCACTGTTATATACCATCCATACCAACTTGTACTGTAGGCTTTTGAGAAATTTTTCCTTGAGTTACTGAGTTGTCCATAGCGGCTGTTTTGGGGTTAACCGTATCATCACTTATTAAAGTTTTTTTTGGCTCTGCGGCAGCGCTTGCAGTTAACAAACTTGTTATTGTAATACGATCGACCGTATTTGTAAACAAAGAAGGTGAGAGGGAACGCGTTCGAGTAATAGGTTTAGCCGTTAAGTAATTGCTATCATCGATTCTTTTTTTTGTTTCTACTTTTGTTTCGTCGACACTCACTGTAACATACGCATTTCTTTCATTATGTTTAATTGTTTTTGCATTATACGCATTCATAAGAGTTTTTTTATTTTTTTATTTTACAGTTTGTTTAATTGTGCTCTTCTTGTTATTTGTTGTTAAACACCCCGATAATAAAAAAGAAGAATAAACAAAAACAAGAAATGTTTTTGCTTAAAATGTATGTATGTATGTTTATGTATGTATGTTCATACATACATTTTTTTTATTAAATTGTAACTTTTATTATTTTAATTATTGACGTTTATGTTCACAAATTAAAAATTATTTTCAAGTGTCCAATTCGCTGATATTATATTATTTATTTAATAAATAATATTATGATTTTATAACAACTTATTTAAGTATGTTAAAAGAAAACAAAAACCGTATGCCGAGTTAAAAAAAAAACACGTCTGCATTCAACGAGCACTGTGATTACAGTAAGATAAAATAAAAAAAATCTTATGAATGCGTATAATGCAAAAACAATAAAACATAATGAAAGAAATGCTTATATAAAGCCTATAGTACACGGAATGTAAAAAGCCACATTCGTATGTGGTTCTGACGTAATTTTGTCGTCACCACACATCACGAACTTGCTATTGTGGCTTTGTAGTGACGTCAAAATTACGTCAGAACCACATGCGCATGTGACTTTTTACATTCCGTGTACTGTAGGCTTTACTGTGAGTGTTGACGAAACAAATGTAAAAACAAAACAAAGGATCGATGATAGCAATTACTTAACGGCTAAGCCTATTACTCGAACGCGTTCCCTCTCACCCTCTTTGTTTACAAATACGTTTGATCGTAATACAATAACAAATCTGTTAACTGCAAGTGTTGCCGCAGTGCCAAAAACTACTTTAATAAGTGATGCTACGGTTAACCCCAAAACAGCCGCTATGGAAAACTCAGTAACTCATTGATGGCATTGACAAATATATAACAATGCTTAAACGGGGACGTAGCTCTACCTCCTCAGCAGTGGCTTCGGCACCGAAAGTTTTAAAAGATGGTACAGCTGACACAATAAATTCCCAAAATCGTTTTGCAATTCTGGAGGATGAATCCCTTGAAGCACCAAACGTGATAAAGTCGTCCAAGCCTCCCCCGATATATCTTAGGGAGCAAAACTCAAATGAGCTAATAAAGAGTTTGATCTCGGTGATAGGAGAAAATTCGTTTTATGAAGCTGCAGTCAAGCGTGGTAGTAGACAAACATACAAGTTAATCATGAGGATGATTTTCGTAAAATTATTTACAAATTTGAAGAACTTAAAAAAAGCTTTTATACATACCAACTGAAGAGCAGTAAAGGTCTTCAGGTAGTGATTAAGGGAATTGACTCATGTGTGGGCCCTGCAGATATAAAAACATTCCTAGAACAGAAAGGCTTCAAAATAAAACATGTAGTTAATATTAAAAATAGGGAAAAAATTCCCCAACCACTATTTCGAGTGGAGTTAGAGTCCGGTGACGTTATGCTTAAAAAACGAAACTCATCCTATTTACAGCTTGAAATATATCCTGTACAGGAAAATCACGATAGAGGAGCCGCACAAAAGAAATGGACCCGTTCAGTCTTAAAACTGCCAAGAATTTGGTCATACTAAGGCATACTGCTACTTACCACCTGTTTGGGTAGTATGTGGCGAATTACATGGTACAGCACATTGCGATAAGTCTAAAACCGACCCCAACGTAAAAAATGCAGCAACTGTGGTGGTATTCACACTGCCAATTATAGAGGATGCCCTGTATACACTATCGTCAAGCAGTCGTCTGGACCGAAAATGAATCCCCTTCAAACGCAGGTAACAAATCAAGTAAACACCAATTACATTCAGGCTACGCAGGCTATTAATAATAGAACCTCTTATGCTAACGTCTTAAAATCAAACCATGTGCCAATTAGAGTTGGGTAGTTCATGAACGAACTAGTTCAATTGAACTAGTCAGTCAGATGAACGTTGAACTGTCATTCAGTCTGACAGTTCCTTTTAGTTCAACAGTTCACTTTTCGTCACTTTGTCTTTTGCGTCAGCAGTCTTTTGAGAGGGTTCATTTAGTTCAATTCATTTAGTTCAATTCATTTAGTTCACAGGTTCATTTACTTCAGTTGCTTGTCCACTTGATTTCTTTGTCTTTTGCGTCAGCAGTCTTTTGAGAGGGTTCATTTAGTTCAATTCATTTAGTTCAATTCATTTAGTTCACAGGTTCATTTACTTCAGTTGCTTGTCCACTTGATTTCTATACTTTACCGCACTGATTGAAAAGAAACAACAATAGTATTAGTGTGTCTATGTTTAACATTATATTGTTTCTTTTACTCATTGCCAGATAGCTTTAAACATTTTCATAATAAAATCAAGGCTGCCATACTTAGAGATGTCTAGCTGCGATTTTTTCGGCAATTTATAAAATATTTTGTATTATTAATAAAGGGTCACATAGACACATACTTCTCATGATCATGCAATCAGCATGTGTTTGTAAATTTGAAATTTTTATTTATGTATGCGTCACACAGACAATGCAGTATGAAAAACCAAAATAGCAAGGCGAATTCATGTAAAAGGTGGTGTCGATACTACAACAAGTAACAACACCAAAAACACAACAATGTATTTTTTTTGTGCTTTCGTTGATCCATATGTCAAAATCACAAGGAACTTTTGACATTTCGCTCTCTAATTAAGAAAAAAAAGTAGCACAGCTGTGCTTTCAACGCCACCTGAAAACTGAATTCGCCTTGCAAAATAGGTTTGATTTCAAAATGAACTCATACTGCTGACAGTTGTTCAATGAACAATAAAAAAAATTATTAATTTTATGATATATTTTTCTTTCAATTTAAATTAAAACAAATTTAAAATAGTTTCTGAGAAAAAAACGTGTGAAGAAAGTAGGGGTTCTCTTGAATTTCACGATATGACATTTATTTTAAAATGATGATTGATAGGTGTGTAGTAAAATATCAATCACACACGTATACGAAGGATTCATCGGCAGTAGGTGTCAGCAGTATGTGTCTATGGGCCGCTTAAGATTTCCGTAGGACATGCTGAAATTTATTGTTGAGGTGATTTTGTCGGCATTAACATAGCGTTTTCACCAGACAATTTTTTGTCATCGCAAATATTTTGGGAGTAAAAATTTATATTGTGCATTATTTGTCAGTGCTTTATAAACAAATGTCTCTATTGTGAATAAATTGTCAGTGCTTGTATTCTGAAAGAAAAATATACAAAATAAAACACTAATAATTATATGATAAAATAAATAATGAATAATGTTTATCTTAATTTTTCTAATTAATACTCCTTCAATAAAAGAAAAAAGTAATTTAATTGAGCCCTACCTTAAAATACAAATTAAAACTTACATGTTCCCTACATGTTTTTAGTTTGGGAATTCGTTCCCATAAAATTTGTTATAGGAATCATTCACAATACGAAATAAAAAAAATATAGGAATATTTTCATGGGAGTAGTTTTTTGAGGTAGGGGTGCTTATTTTGAGCAAAACGTGTCAGAGTGTTTCCATTATGTAATAGTATTTCACTTAAGCGGCTCATACACTTAGAATAAAATTGTTAAATTTTACGTATAGTACAATTATATCGCCAATGTGTATGTGATATTCGAAGGTGGAACAATATATTGGCAACAATCAAAAGACTTGATTTTTATTGCACAACGAAAAGAAAGAGAAGTTTGTTGGCAACATTATACAATGCTGTTTATATTATTCCTATAGGTTATGTTCGCCTTTTTATTGAATGAAGGAAACTATTGTGCGACTTATTGTAAAATATAGGACAAAATGGAAATGATATGGCGAATATCATATACAATAATATTGCAAGTGTATGGGCCGCTTTACATTTTTTGGGCCACAAAACTACATTTGCAGCAAAACAAGTGTTCTGCTACTTGTTTTCCCATACAGTTTTCATGTTCGAAAAACTCAAATAAATACTAGTCTTGCTCCAAAAAATGTCGAAAACCATGAAAAAACTCAGCAGAGTTTTCCATTATTGGTGATTAACAATTTCGAAAAAAATTACAGATTTACCAAAATAACAAGACTTATTAAATTATATGTATAATGTGTATTAAAAAACATATAAGAAAATATTTATTATTTTACAAAAATATATTTTGCTTTCATGTTTGTAAACATTATTAATGCCAAATTGATTTCGAAAACCAAAACCAGTTTTACATAATGGAAGCACTCTGACACGTTTTGCTCAAAACAAGTTGACAACAAGCTGATAGTGGAAACATAGTATAAGAGTCTTAAAATAAATTAATAGCTTATCTAACTTCAGTGTATATATCAAAAATAATAATTGGAAATTTAGCACGTCATACGGAAATCTTTTTAATAATAAAAAAATCGCCATATATTTTATAAGTCGCAGTGTTAGTCAAAATGTTTGAAAATTGCCACATGTGGCGAGACATCTCTTAATATGGCAGCCCTGATTATATTATGAACATATTTTAGTAATCTGGCAATGAGTAAAAGAAACAAGTATATTATAACATATAGAAACTAATAATATTGTTGTCTCTTTTCTATCAATTCGGTAAAGAACATGAAAAATACTATGCATTTTGTTTTTGTAAAATGAGGAATGTCAAATTTATTTGTTGAAAAACAAAGAAAAGGAAATTTTATAAAAAATTCACAATTGTGTTTTTGAACTTGATTAAAAATTTATATTTATTACATTATATTTATTATATTTAAATATTTATTAAAAATTTAAATAAGTTTTTTTAAGTATTTAAATTTTTATTAATTTTTTCAAAGCTTGACACACACAAAAATAAACAACAACAGAATAAGAAATCAAAACAAGCAACTGAAGTAAATGAACCTTTAAACTACATACATGAACTGACTTAAATGAACTGACTGACGAAATATACAGCTGGCTCAAAAGACTGACTGACTAAAAGTGAACTACTGAACTGGAAGAACGAACTAGTTCACTTTTTTTAAATGAACTCTATTGACAAGTCACCCAAATGAACGATTAAGCCCAAGACTAGTGCCAATGCAAGGTGCTTCGTCAAGTAATGATGAAACTTCAGTTTCAAATTTAAGCCGTTTAGAAAAAACCATGGAAACATTAGTGCAAACAGTTAATAATTTTACGAACACAATGGGTAATATGATGCAGGAAATTCTTAGAATGCAATCGATGTTACTGCTAGCTGTAATTAACAAGCCATGAACTGTTTAAAAATTTGTTTTTGGAACGCAAACGGCACCTGCCAACATAAAAATTAATTAGAATACTTTCTCAAAAATAATCAAATTGATGTCATGATGGTTTTTGAAACTCATTTGACCGCAAGAAATACGTTTAAAATCAATGGTTATATACTATATGATACGAAGGACCCTCGCGATAGAGCTTGTGGAGGTTTTTCCATTTTGATAAAAATCCGAGTCAAA
Organism: Pollenia griseotomentosa; assembly: GCA_963931875.1. NCBI lineage: Eukaryota > Metazoa > Arthropoda > Insecta > Diptera > Polleniidae > Pollenia > Pollenia griseotomentosa. Next base: position 165,896,008 of record OZ007560.1, on the reverse strand, counting down.
CACTACTTAATGTGTGATCATCGTGAAGACTATCTCCAAGCAACGAACAGTTGCGTTGAGGAATTAAATAGAAACATAGTAATTTCATCGTTATACTCCCCGGCTAGATTTCTAATATCAGAAACCCAATATTATAAATATTTTAAATCATTTGGACCTTGTTTCCTGGGCGCTGGCAATTATATCGGCAAACATACCTTCTGGGGGTCACGACTTATAACACCAAAGGGTCGTGTTATGTTCCAGATGTCATCGATTTCGGCGTGGTTAAAAACATCCCCATAGAAACGATTCATGTTGAAGCTTCCTTGGAATTATCTTCCGACCACACACCTACAATTGTTACTATAATGAACCCCAATAGTATTGTATCTCCGACTAATTACTTAGCGACGTCAGCTACACAAATTAATTGGTTAAAATATAAAAAAATATCTCAGTACGCACTGCACAGAAAATATTCCACTTAGTACACCGGAGAATGTAGATCGCTCTATTGTTAATTTTGACAGTTTTCTAAAATAGCTGTTCAACATTCCAATATTGCCCCCAAAAAAACCAAAAATATTAAAATATATTCCACAGATATCGAGCGTCTCTTGTCTGAAAAATGGACAGCTCGAAGAGAGATCCCCGCAACTTAAGAACTTACTTAACTTAAATTGGAAAAGTATCTTAAGGAACTTGATGCAACTCCACAATCAGAATTCTCATTATGGCGTGCAGCTTGAAATCTTAAAAGGCCAGTTGTCTCTAAGCCACCATTAAGAAACTTGAATGGAAGTTGGGCAAGAAATGATGTTGAAAAAGGAAATCCATTTGTTAATAATTTGAAAAACGCATTTCCTCAAATATATCTCAAGATATTGCGGTCGAGTTACCACCTATTACAGCTAGAGCAGCTGTTCCCATAAGATTTGAGATAAGAGAGATCGAAAAGGCTATTTGCGATTTAAGCCCCTGGTTTGGATAAGATCAGCAACAAAATGCTTTTGGAACTACCTAGCATAGCAAAGAAAATGATTCTTTAAATTTTTAATGCTATTTTACGTCTTGAATACTATCCTCAAAATTGGAAGGTTTCCTTAGTTACCATGATACCAAAGCCAGGTAAAGATCATACAAAAGTTGAGTCATATAGGCCTATTAGCTTATTATCAATTATGTCAAAGCTGTTTGAGAAATTACTAGTTTCAAAACTAACACCGATTTTAAGTGAAAATAGATGTATTCAAAACCATCAATTCGGATTTAGAAGAAAACACAGCACAGTTGAACAAACTCATCGAATAGTAAATGTCATAAGAAAAGCATTTGAAGAAAAAAAATATTGCTCAGCACTCTTCATCGATGTTTCACAAGCTTTTGATAAAGTCTGGCATGAAGGCTTAGTACATAAATTGAAACAAAATTTACCAGCAAACACACACAAACTGTTAGAAAGCTACTTAGTCGGTCGTCAATTTATTATTAAAGAAGGAAATTTTTTAAGTTCACCTCAGCCAATTGGCGCTGGAGTCCCACAAGGCAGCATCCTGGGCTCTCTATTATACTGAATTTATACTTCGGATATGCCAACAAACAACCACAACCAAACTTCAACATTTGCAGACGATACAGCTTTTCTAAGCGTGCACGAAAATGTTATGAAGCATCTCGTTACTTACAGCATCATATATTTCAACTTGAAACATGGTTAAGACAATGGAAGATAATGGCCAATGAGCAAAAATGCGTACATATCACATTTACCTTGCGTCGGGACTCATGCTCCCCTATTAAAATCAATAATCAAACAATTCCTCAAAACTCGTAAAATATCTCGGTATACATCTGGATCGGCGATTAACGTGGAAATGCCATATAGAGGCAAAATTAAATCAAATGAAACTAAAAGCCATTTAAATTCATTGGCTTATTGGAAGAAATTCTGTCCTAAGTCTCGATTGCAAGCTTCTACTTTACAACTCTATCTTAAAGCCAATCTGGTGCTATGGTATTCAGTTATGGAGCACTGCCTCGGCCTCTAATATAGAAAAAATTCAAAGGCGCCAAAATAAACTTCTTCGAATAATCACAGCCGCTCCCTGGGATGTTAAAAATTCAAACATTCATAAGGATCTCAATGTGCCATAAGTAAAAACTATGACAACAAAAAAGCAGTAAAATATTTAAAAAGGCTTGTACAACATCCAAATCCACTAGCTCGAAATATTTTAAATCATGGTGGCCACACTCGCTTAAGAAGAAGAGACACTGCAGCACTTACCCAATAAGATGAGCGATAAACACCTGTATATGTGAACAGAACCCGTAATGAAAAGAATTTTTGTCTGGCACTGGCAGGACATAAATAAAGTATTAGAATAAGATTTGATTAATTATTGTTAGTTCATATTTAATATATGAAGATTCAATAAATAAATAATGATAAAAAAAAAAATTAATATTAATTTAAAATATTCTTATCTTACGCTTTTTTTAGCACAAAAAAATAACTAACTTGAGTTTTGTAAATTTAAACTTGAACTAAAATTTGGTATGCGTATCGGTTTCGCCGATATTTCTTTTTGAGTATCGGTATCGTATCGGCACATAGGCGCAATATAAAAATGTTATTCCACTTACCCGTCAGTTTTATCTTGATATTTTTTCCGATATTCTTTTTCACGGCGTGTATCTGAAATTTTGTAAAAATATAAAAAGTCGTTAAAAGTTAATTTAATATATTTTAAAAATTTCATATCAAAATCCTGCACGAGTAAGTATACACCAGAATTTTATCTGTTACTACTAGGGATGCAAACATTCATAAACATCGATGTTTTGATGGACGATACATCGGCGTCAAAACTAAAAAACATCGACATCGACCATTTAATATTTTTATTTATTCAAATTTTTTTAATAATATTTTTACCATTTTTAATTTTTTAAATTAAACCCTTTATATGAAAATAAAAAAAAGTGTATTTGAAAGCATAGAGCGGTGTTCTGGAAATCCAAAACGCAAGAATTTTAAACGTCGTTTTTTAATAAGATTTTTGTAATAAAAGAATTTTATGACAAATATTATACAAATGTTTTTCTATTAAATAGAATTTTATTATAAAAATTAGAATAAAGGTGTATTTAAAACAACTTCCAAATTCTTTCGTTTTGCGTCTTCGATTTCCAGAACACCCCTGTATGTCGTACAAAGTACGTACATACATACATATTATGCATTGCATAACTATATGTAATAAAAGGGTAACCCCTTTTATAAACTAAAGAAATGTTAAAGCAATTTAGGAGACTGTGCAATAAGTGCGGCTTTTTTTTTGTTCTCTGTTTTCTTGAAGCGGCTTTTTTCTGAATCAGTATTATTACCAGCCAGGGAAGAATTTGATTTTTAAATTGTTTAGTTTTGTCTTTTTTAACTAGCTCTTCTTTAAGGACAAAGTAAAAAAAGGAAAAGGCGAAGAAATTATTTTGAGCTTTTGCTTTTTAGGTGGCTAGCACTTCTTGTTGTTAGCTGGTAAAAAAGCAATTGTCAAAAAATTAAAATACACAAAATAAGGGATTTCCTTTTTTGCACAAACGAAAAACAAAACATTGGCTATTGATAAAAAAAAAATTAAAAATTTCAATGGCAAAAGCAAAAAATAAAAAGCATCTAGTTGATGGGTGCTTTTAAAAACTGGTATTTTTTTTTTTTTTTAAATTATTGTTTAACCAGCCAAAGGGTAGGCCTTTTTTGTTGAAAAATAATTCAAAATAACGGCATCGTACAATAAGCAACTTATTGCATTCCATCTGTATTTACTAGTATCTGCTTTTGCGAAACAGATATCAGTATTCCACGGACAATTACCTCGCTAAAAATGCCAATATTTTTGGGTAATTAACCGGGGTAGTTATGAGGTAGTTATAATAATACGTTAAACCACCTTATTGAGGTAATTAAGCGAATACGTTTAAATACCTCAGTGTGGTAATTTAACGCATTTATTTACAAGATACCTTAACTTTGATGTATGAAAAAAAGTTAAGACATAGGAATTTGTGAATGCATCAGCTAAATCAAAAGAGATAGCAATCAAAAACAATGGGATTTGCTGTCTTAAATTCTGTCTGTAATGCTTTTTGAGATGTCCTGTCATATCCTACTAACAAAAGCGTACTCATACATACAAGCTTGTGATCAGGGAAACCTTAAAAATATGCAATTGCATGGTTTTTCTTGTGCAACCAATACAGGCAGAAGCAATATATTTATTCGTTTAAGAGCTTTTTATGAATTTTGGTATCGATTTTTTGTGAATAATTTGCTTATTTTATATATTGCTGCATTTTTATTGCGCACATACGTTTTTGAAGCATATTTTAATACATTTTCAATAAAATTCTGGTTAACAGATGAATTTTTTGTTGCTTTAATTTCGCCATCTACATTTAAATTCCACTCTACAATTGCAAGCCAAAGCAAGTTTTCGTTGAAGATAAATGTTATTTCAAACTGTAAAGTTTTATATATATGCAAAAATTAAGAAAAAAGCATCGTTTAGTAAACCAATAGAATCAGAAACACTTTTTTAAGTGATCTTTTCGTGTCCGTATGTCCCTCTGGCTGGTTGTCTGTCCATGTATTTAGATAATTTGATAAGATTTGGTAAATATGTTTTAATTGCCATAAGAATAGAGTTTTTTTTCCCGGACTTTTTCGATTCCCGGGAAAGCGGGAAATTTTTTAAATTTCCCGGGATCCCGGGATCCCGCTCCATATAAATAATACAAAGTAAATTTTGGTAATTATTAATGAAAAAAAACTTTTATAAAAAAAACGTAAGGGAACTTGTTTACAAAGAAAGTAAATGAAATGGTTCAATACTAAAAAATTAATTGAAGATTGAAATAGGAACTTAAATTATTATTACCTCACGCCTTTATTCCCTATTATTATGCTTTTATTCAGTATTATTATGCTCTGGATAATTCATAAAACAATAATAAAAACAAAATAAAAATTGAGGTACTCAAGATATGAAATCAAAAAGTTAATTAATAAAATAGATAAAATGAAATATGATGAATTTCATGTAAAAATCGAGATGCATTGAACCCGACCCCCTCAGATATCGATGAAATTTTGTTCATAGCTAAATTTGATCAATACTGTTACGGGAATTTGCCCGAGCGCCCAGTTTTTACGAGATTATAAACAACAAATACAAGTTTTGGTAAATTCAGATTTTATTGCATTTGTATGTTGAAATTCCTAGGTAAATTATAGTTTTCATAAATAAATACAAATTAGTAAGTGCAAATAAATACATACTTTTAGCGTGCGTGCTCGTTGAATGCAGACGTGTTTTTTTAACTCGGCTTACGGTTTTTTTTAACATAAATAAGTGTATATTTATGATATAATAATATTATTTTTTTTTTTAATAATATAAGATCAGCGAATGAATAGACGCTTTAAAATAATTTTTAATAAGTGAACATAAAATTTTTAATACAAATATTAAAAATTACAATTAACAAAAATATATGTATGTACACACATACATATACGTACATACATTTTAAGCAAAAACATTTCTTGTTTTCTTTATTCTTTTTTTTTTATTCTCGGGGTTTTTAAACAACAAATAAAAAGAAGAGCACAATTAAACAAACAGTAATATATAAAAAAAAACTCTTATGAATGCATATAATGCAAAAACAATAAAACATAACGAAAGAAATGCGTATGTTACATTGAGTGTTGACGAAACAAACGTAGGAAAAAGAATCGATGATAGCAATTATTTAACGGCTAAACCTATTACTCGAACGCGTTCTCTCTCACCCTCTTTGTTTAAAAATACGGTCGATCGTAATACAATAACAAATTTATTAACTGCAAGCGTTGCCACAGAGCAAAAAAAAACTTTAATAAGTGATGAAACGGTTAACCCAAAAACAGCCGCTATGGACAACTCAATAACTCAAGTAAAAACTTCTCAAAAGCCTACAGTACAAGTTGGTATGGACAGGTACATAACAGTGCTTAAACGGGGACGCAGCCCTACCTCTGCAGCAGTTGCTTCGGCCTCAAAAGTACCATCTTTTGATAAAATAAATTCTCAAAATCGTTTTGCAATTCTGGAGGATGAATCCTCTGAAGCACAAAACGTCATAAAATCGTCCAAGCCTCCCCCGATATATCTGAGGGAGCGAAATTCTAATGAGCTCATAAAGAGTTTGATATCGGTTATTGGTGAAAATTCGTTTTACGTAGCTGCTATCAAGCGTGGTAGTATAAACGAAACAAAAATACAAATCAATCATGAGAATGATTTTCGAAAAATTGTAAGCAACTTTGAGGCACTCAAAAAAAATTTTTATACATACCAACTGAAAAGCAGTAAAGGCCTTCAGGTAGTGATTAAGGGTATTGACTCATGTGTGGACCCAGAAGAGGTAAAAACATTCCTTGAAGAAAAAGGCTTCAAGGTAAAACATGTATTAAACATTAAAAATAGAGAAAAAATTCCCCAACCACTTTTTCGAGTGGAGTTTGAACCCGGCGACGTTAAACTTAAAAAAAATGAAACGCATCCCATCTATAACTTAAAATACATTCTGTACAGAAAAGTAACTATAGAGGAGCCGCACAAAAGAGGTGGTCCCGTTCAATGTCTGAACTGCCAAGAATTTGGCCATACTAAGGCATACTGCTACTTACCCCCTGTTTGCGTAGTATGTGGCGAATTACATGGTACAGTTCTTTGCGACAAGTCTAAAACCGACCCCAACGTAAAAAAATGCTGCAACTGTGGTGGCAATCACACTGCCAATTATAGAGGATGCCCTGTATATACTATCGTCAAGCAGTCGGTTGGACCGAAAACTAATCCCCCTCAGGTAACAAATCAAGTAAACAGTAATGACCATCAGGCCCCCCAGCCTAGTAGTAACATAATTTCTTATGCTAACGTCTTAAAATCAAACAATATACCAATGCAAGGCCCTTCGACAAGTAATGACGAAACTCCAGTTTCTAATCTTAGTCGGCTAGAAAAAACAATGGAAACATTAGTGCAAACAGTAAATAATTTTACAAACACAATGGGTAATATGTTACAGGAAATTCTAAGAATGCAATCGATGTTATTGCAAGCTGTACTTAACAAGCCATGAACTGTTTAAAAATTTGTTTTTGGAACGCAAACGGCATCCGCCAACATAAAAATGAACTAGAATACTTTCTCAAAAATAATCAAATTGATGTTATGATGGTTTCTGAAACTCATCTGACCTCAAGAAATACGTTTAAAATCAATGGTTATATACTATATGATACCAAGGACCCTCGAGATAGAGCTTGTGGAGGTTCTGCCATTTTGATAAAAACCCGAGTCAAACACTACTTAATGTGTGATCATCGTGAGGATTATCTGCAAGCAACAAATATTCGTGTTGAAGAGCTTAATCGAAACATAGTAATTTCATCTTTATACTCTCCACCTAGATTTTCAATATCAGAAAGCCAATATTGTGAATATTATAAATCCCTAGGACCCTGTTTCCTGGCCGCTGGCGATTATAACGCTAAACATACCTTCTGGGGGTCACGACTTATAACACCAAAGGGTCGTGTTTTGTTTAATACAATCTCTAAAATGAATTTAAATGTTGTCGCGAGCGGACAACCAACATATTGGCCTGCTGATCCACAAAAAATTCCAGATGTCATCGATTTCGGCGTGGTTAAAAACATCCCCACAGAAACGATTCACGTTGAAGCCTCATTAGAATTATCCTCTGATCACACACCTACAATTGTTACTATAACAAACACCAATAGAATTGTATCTCCCTCTAGTTACATAGCGACGTCAGCTACACAAATAAATTGGCTAAAATATAAAAAATATCTCAGTACTCATTGCACAGAAAATATTCCGCTTAGCACACCGGAGAATGTGGATCTTTCTATTGCCAATTTTGACAGTTATATTAAACTAGCGGTTCAACATTCCTGCAATACCCGCAAAAAAACTTATAATAATAATATATATTCTACAGATGTCGAGCGCCTCTTGAATGAAAAAAGGAGAGTGAGAAGGGAGTGGCAATTGCACAGATCCCCCCAACTTAAGAACTTATTAAAAGAGTGCACAAAAAAGCTAAGAAAATTACTGCAGTCCCGGAAAACGGCTTCCGTGGAAAAATATCTTAAGGACCTGGATGCAACACCACAATCAGAATACTCATTATGGCGTGCAGCCAGAAATCTAAAAAGGCCAGTTATCATGAAACCACCATTAAGAAACCTGAATGGAAGTTGGGCAAGAAATGATAATGAGAAAGGAAACCTGTTTGTAAATCATTTGAAAAACGTATTTACCCCAAACATATCTGACGACATAGCGGACGAGTTACCACCTGTTGCTGCTAGAGCAGCTGTTCCCCTAAGATTTGAGATGAGAGAAATCGAAAAGGCTATTTGTAACTTAAACCCCAAGAAAGCCCCTGGTTTTGATAAGATAAGCAACAAAATGCTTTTGGAGCTACCTCGCATAGCAAAGAAAATTATTCTTTATATTTTTAATGCTATTTTACGCCTTGAATACTACCCTCAAGAATGGAAGGTCTCCTTAGTAAAGATGATACCAAAGCCAGGAAAAGATCACACAAAAGTTGAGTCATATAGGCCTATTAGCTTATTGTCTAATATATCAAAGCTATTTGAGAAGCTCTTAGCGTCAAAATTAACCCCAATTCTAAATGATAATGGGTGTATACCTAACCATCAATTCGGCTTCAGAAGAGAACATAGCACAATTGAACAAACCCATCGAATAGTAAACGCCATAAGAAAAGCCTTTGAAGAAAGAAAATATTGCTCCGCTCTCTTCATCGATGTTTCTCAAGCTTTTGATAAAGTCTGGCATGTAGGCTTGTTACATAAATTGAAGCTAAACCTACCGGTTAACACACACAAGCTGCTAGAAAGCTACTTGGTCGGTCGAAAATTTATTATTAAAGAAGGTGATTTTTTAAGTTCTCCTCAGCCAATTGAAGCTGGAGTGCCTCAGGGAAGCATCCTGGGCCCACTTTTTTACCTTATATATACCTCGGACATGCCAACAAATAATTACACCCTAACCTCAACTTTTGCTGATGATACAGCTTTTCTAAGCGTACACGAGAACAGTCGAGAAGCATCTCGATACCTGCAGGATCATATATTTCAACTAGAACTGTGGTTAAAACAATGGAGAATAAAGGTCAATGAGCAAAAATGCGTACATATAACATTCACCTTGCGTCGGGAAACTTGCCCCCCTATTAAAATCAATAATCAACTAGTGCCTCAACAATCGCATGTCAAATATCTCGGTATTCATCTAGATCGTCGTTTAACATGGAAATGCCATATAGAAGCAAAATTAACCCAAATGAAACTAACAGCAATTCAAATTAACTGGCTTATTGGAAGAAATTCTGTTCTTAGTCTCGATTGCAAACTACTACTTTACAACTCTATTTTAAAGCCAATATGGTGCTACGGTATTCAACTTTGGGGCACTGCCTCGGCTTCAAATATCGAAAAAATTCAAAGGCGCCAAAATAAACTTCTTCGAATAATCACAGCTGCCCCTTGGTATGTTAAAAACTCAAATATCCACAAGGATCTCAATGTGCCACTGGTAAGGACTATTATTACGAAGTATGCGGTAAAATATTTAAAAAGGCTAGAGTTGCACCCTAATCCACTAGCTCGAAATATTTTAAATGATAGTGGCCACACTCGCTTAAGAAGAAGAGACACTGCAGCACTTACCCATTAAGATGAGCGATAGACACCTGCATATGTGAACAGAACCCGTATGAAGAAAATTTTTGTCTGGCACTGGCAGGACATAAAATAAATTATTAGGATAAGATTTGATTAATTATTGTTAGTTCATATTTAATATATGAAGATTCAATAAATAAATAATGAAAAAAAAAAAAAAAAAAAAATACTTTTTAGTATAAAAACAAAGCGCGACAAATAGGTTTGTACCCGTTTTATGAATAACGTTTTTAAACAAATTAGCCTTTAACACGGTGAGTTAAAGTTTAATTTCACGGCTACCAATCACTTTGAATACTATTTGAAAATGTGTTTCTTTACTTTAAACTTTCAATAGCTTTACAATAGCTTTTACAATTACAAAAGAAAAAAAAAAAATGTGCGCTTTTTCAAGGCTTGGGATTTTTACATGTTTTTTAGTTTTTGACAGATTGAGATTGCACTGTCTCGATAAATGAGTAACCGATCGATAAACGGTTAAGTAATTGAACGACAGTGGCGCTAACACCCCACCGCAGTATGGCAAGAAGGGCATTCGCCGCCCTACTCCCTATTTGAAGCCACGTCGAGTAAGGCCAGCTTTGTAACCGGTCGTTCTAGCACACCACGGCACGTTATAATCCTTGCCCTGCGAACCTGGCCATCAGCTGCAACTGTAGTCTCCAGTACCTTTCCTCTGGGCCACACATTACGCGGCAACGAAGGGTCAACCACAACAACTAAATCGCCTTTACTTAAGGGCTTAGAGTTTTCAAACCATTTTGTTCTGCATGTAAGCGTCGGTAAATATTCTGTCAGCCATCGCTTCCAGAAATGCTGGGCATACACCTGCGATTGTAACCAAATATGTTTGACAGCCACGCCGGAGTCATCGTAATCTGCTAGTGGTTTCATGCCATTTGAACTTCCTAACAGTAAGTGGTTAGGAGTTAACGCCTCCTGATTTTCATCGTCTATTGGCACATATGTTAGTGGGCGTGAATTTATAATATTTTCCACTTCAGCCATCATACTGCGAATGGTTTCATCATTAGGCGATCTCGACGGCATTATTTTATACAAAACGGTTTTGATAGAACGAACCATACGTTCCCATGCTCCGCCCATATGTGGGGCAGCGGGTGGATTGAAATTCCACTTGGTAGTAGCAGTTGTGAAAGTGCGAACGAATTCATTAGAATCAACCTCTTTTATAGAGTCGCGTAACTCTCTTTCTGCTCCAACAAAATTGGTCGCGTTATCGCTGAAAAACTCCCTAGGCGTACCGCGTCTGGCCATAAAATTTCGGATGGCTAAAATACATGAGCTTGTGGTTAACGAATGCACTATCTCAATGTGCACGGCTCGGATAGTTAGACAGGTGAACAAGGCTCCGTACCTTTTCTCCTTGTGTCGATTGACGGTAACCAAAATTGGGCCAAAAAAATCAAGTCCAGTAAATGCAAAGGGTGCGGTGTGTGCCGATAACCGTGCTCTGGGAAGTTTGGCCATTTGTGGATATGCTGGTTCACATTTACTTATTTTACACATTTGACACTTTCGGATTACTTTCTTAAAAGTTGTTCTTAAGCGAGTCACATAATATTTCTGTCGAATTTCGTTTATGGCAGTTTCGTGGTTTCCGTGGTGGTATTTTGCATGAAAATGCAGTATTATAAGTTCGGTGGTGTAACTCTGTTTTGGCATAATAGCTGGGTGTTTCATTTCATCTGGCACATTAGCGTAATCTATTCGCCCATTAATGCGTAATACGTCATCGCTGTCTAAATAAACAGATAGCTTATAAAGAGAGCTACTTTTACTAATTTTGCCACTATCTTTTAGAGTTGTTATTTCGCCAAAATACTCCTCCGTTTGAGCTTGCTTGAGAAGAATGACTTCCGCCTTTTTAAGCTCGTCTTGGGATATGTTATTAAGGGTCGTACTATTTTTCAGTTTATTTAAATAATGTATAACATAGGCTACCGACCTAAGTGCTCTACGCCACTGTGAAAAACGTTTGATTTGAACGAGTTGGTGAATTTCTTTTATATGAAGTATATGTTGTTTAAGTTCACAATCAATGTTGGCATTTATGCCATTATCTAACGGCCACAAACTTGGATGTTGTTTCAAGAAACCAGGACCATTTTGCCAACGACTGTTATTTGACAGATCGGGGCCACCTTTGGACCACTTTGTTGCCTCGTCCGCTACATTTAATTTACCGGAAATCCATCGCCATTCCTCTAACTCAGTAGTGTCGAGAATTTCACTTACGCGATATGCTACGAATTGGTGATACCTTTTCTGATCTGACTTTAGCCAACTGATGACAGTTTTGGAATCAGACCAGAAAACCATTTGGCTGATTTTTATTGTTGTACTTTTTACGATACTATTAGCGAACCGTGACGCAATTACTGCGGCCATCAGTTCCAAGCGGGGAATAGAGGCTACTCTTAGTGGGGCAACTCTAGTTTTCGAACCAACAAGAGACACAACAACATCATTGCCTTTCGAAATTCTCAAATAGGATGTATGCAGCTGCACATCTACTTCGTTGTAGCTACTAAACGTTTGAAGATAACATCGTGGTATTGCGATGTTTCTAATTTCTGGCAAGAATGACAACCACTTAGCCCACTTAGCCATGTGATAGGGTTGGATTTCTTCGTCCCATGTCACTCCACTTCTCCATACATCTTGTAGTATTATTTTTAAGTACATTAAATAATTACCAATAAGGCCCAAAGGGTCATATATTGACATTAAAAACTTTAATAATTCGCGTTTTGAGGGGATCTTGTTTTCCGCTAGTATGTTATTGGCGATATTTGGCGAGATTTTAAACGTAAAAGAATCGTCGGGTGACTTCCAGAAAACACCAAGCACCTTCTCTGCTTCTATTTCACTTCCGAGATTAAGACTCTTATGTTGGGGACTATCGCTGTCATTTATTGCAGCTAAAACATCTTTGTTATTACATATCCAGTTTCTGATATTAAATCCGGCTTTTCCATGAATATATTTAACTTCTTGAGCTAAGGTAATTGCCTCTTCAATAGTGTCTACTGAATCTAAGTAGTCATCCACATAATGATTATTTTTTATCGCCGCTGCCGCCATGGGATATTTGCCAATAAATTTGTCGGCATTAGTATTTTTAACGTACTGCGAAATGCATGGTGAGCAAGAGGCTCCGAAAATCATCACGTTCATAACATATACATCTAGCTCTTTGTCGCTTTTACTACGCCATAGAAACCGCTGGGCATTACGATCTTCTTTTCTTATAAAAACTTGGTGAAACATCTGCTCTATATCGCCACAAATGGCTATGGCCTTTTGACGAAAACGAATGAGAATAGACGGTAGGGAGCATAGCATATCTGGACCTTTAATCAGCATATCATTTAACGATAGTCCATGAGCTCTGGCAGCTGCATCCCACACGATTCTGGTTTTTCCTGGTTTATTTTTATTAAAAACGGGAAAAATCGGTAAATACCAAACCTTTTCTTCTTTGTTTGGCGCTAGACAGTCTTCTTCTATTTTGGTTGTATACCCTTTTAATACATATTCAGAAATGGTTTTGTTAAAAATGTCGTTTAAATTACCATCTTTTCTCAACTTTTTGTCCAGGCACCTATACCTCTTTAGGGCCATATCGTAACTATTTGGCATTTCTACGTTTTCATTTCGCCACAAAAGTGAAGTTTCATAATGTCCATCTAGACGTTGTCTAGTATACTTTTTTAAAATAGACATAGCCTTTTCATCGTCTTTGCTCATTATAGTTGTTGCCTTGTCAATACAAGCGGTTTCTAAACTGTAAAATTTTTTCATTAAATCAGATAATATCTTATTACTGCATTCGTCTACATGACAATGATGGTGTTCTATAAACTTATTTCTCATTGCACCGTATACCAACCAGCCAAGACGAGTACGAATTGCTACAGGTTCGCTGACCTTACCTTCTCTAATATTGTTGTAAACGCATAGGCTTGAATTATTTAAGCCAATTAATAATCGCGGCGTAGCACCAATATAACTCTTCACAGGTAACCCTGTTAAATAAGGAAAATCATGTACAAGCTTTTCAATGTCCATAGTTTGTTTTGGTAATGAAAGCTGTTTTACTGTACGAACATCTATTGTGTGAATTTTGTTATTAGGGCCAGCTACGTTTATACAAAGACGACGAGAATTGTCCTCATTTCGTTCAACGCTACCAGTCCATTTAAGGCACAAAGGTTCAGCAGTGCCAGACAGATTTAAATCATTGATGATTTGTTCGTCTATTAAACTTGTTGAAGATCCGTCGTCAATAAACGCAAACGTTTCTATAAATTTGTTTTCATTCCCATAGATTGTTATAGGGATAATTTTAAACAAATTGTTGCACCCCGTAGCACTGTGGGTATTACAGCTCTGTGTTTGATTATTTTGCATTGAAACTTTATTTTGGTTTGAATCAGCAACATTTTGCGTTTCCCTTTTATCAACTTGTTTCTTATGTAAAAGGTTATGATGTTTAAATTGGCAATTATCTATACCACAAACATTGTTGTTATTGCATTTACCAAAATGTTTACGTAAACATTGTTTACACAGATTAAGTTCTCTCACAATATTCCATCTGTTTGTTCTATCTTGCTTTTTAAATTTCTGGCAGTTAGCAACATTGCTGCAGTCACCACCACAAACGATACAAGTTTGTTTACTTTGTGCTGTGTGAGTATGTATATAAACATTTTTCTGCCTACTACGTGAGAGAGTCTCTGCGGCAGAACTAGAACTGCTGTCTATATTGACGCTGCTTGCAGAGACACCAATGTCAAAGATCCACGCTGCAAATTCTGACAGATTCACATTTTTGTTTTGTTTTGCTAAGTTCAACTTGTACGTTCCCCAATTAATCTGGAAATATGAAGGCAATTTAGAAATTAATTCTTGTAACAACGACGGATTATTGAGTTCATCAAGAAGACCACAGGCTTCTATTGTTGCTTGAAGACCTTTTACTTGTACAGCAAATGAGGTAATTGTCTCCAACTTATTAACATTAACTGTTGGTAATGCCCGTATTTTTAGTTTCAGTGAATGCAGAATTTTTTCTGGTTGTCCATACAATAATTTCAGTGTTGAGATTGCGGCTGGAACACACGATGGATGGATTAAAATGTGTTGAACAGACTTCAGAGCATCTCCTCGCAGGGCTTTTTGTAGGCGAATTAAATTTTCAGCATCTGTCAAGCCACATACTTCCGTGGACCAATCAAAGGTTGAGCTAAACAGTGGCCATTCTTCTGGACTGCCAGTAAATATCGGTAAATCCTTGGGGACTGTTTGTCTCGAGTTTATTTGCTGATGGGTAAGGTTTGACGTTATGGTGTTGTGAGGCAAAGACGAGAATGTTGGATGAAAAGTGTAATTAGCTGGTGCCGGTAAAGAGACGTTGGGTGGTACAGCTGTTGTTGTTTGTGTTGTTGCAGCTTCTGCTTTATTAATAAATGTGGTTGTGTTATTATATGCCGTTGAATTTACGTAGGCATGTGGTGTTTTATTTTGAATGTTTGTACTGGTGTGGTTTGTTGGCATATTATTTTGTGAATATTGTGCTGCTACATGACGTTGGCCTGACATTGAGGTTGTAACATCTACATTATTACGCTCTGTAGAGGAACTCTGCACATTAATGTTAAGAGGTTGTACGCAAGGTAGGACTGTTTCTGATAAATCTGTAGGATTGGGTTGATTGTTAAGCCACTCATGTACGGAGTGGATATCTACGGAACTACAATCATCGATCTCTTCCTCTTCTTGTTGTAACAATTGATATTTTTGTTTTAAGAATTCGGTGTCTCGTTCTTTAGCAAGCTGTCTTTCTTCTTCGAGACGCTGAAGTTCTAAATTTTTCCTTCGAATGGTTGAGCCTGTCGAAATGTTGGAGGCTTTGCTCCGATGACTGCGTATAGATTTTGTTGAGCCCGGAGTTCGAATGTTATTGGTGCAATTATCGCATGTAAAAGTTTGTTTGTTACTGTCTAAATTAACACAATTTAAGTGGTAATTTTTTTGGCACCCGTAGGTGGTTCATTACAAACAGAACAATTTTGTGCAGATGGCGATTTGGCGGCAAGTTGGTTTTGTTGTGGCGGTTGACCCTGAAAAGAAAATTTATCCATTTTTTGGGACTTACAGTTTTAGCCAGGTGGATGTGGGTTTTCTTTGGGTGTTGTTTAACCGTAGCTGCGGATCTTCCGACTATTTCCAGGTTATGATTGGCAATACTTGATCCGGTACCATAAAAAGAATTTCAAATTTGTTACGGGAATTTGCCCGAGCGCCCAGTTTTTACGAGATTATAAACAACAAATACAAGTTTTGGTAAATTCAGATTTTATTGCATTTGTATGTTGAAATTCCTAGGTAAATTATAGTTTTCATAAATAAATACAAATTAGTAAGTGCAAATAAATACATACTTTTTAGTATAAAAACAAAGCGCGACAAATAGGTTTGTACCCGTTTTATGAATAACGTTTTTAAACAAATTAGCCTTTAACACGGTGAGTTAAAGTTTAATTTCACGGCTACCAATCACTTTGAATACTATTTGAAAATGTGTTTCTTTACTTTAAACTTTCAATAGCTTTACAATAGCTTTTACAATTACAAAAGAAAAAAAAAAAATGTGCGCTTTTTCAAGGCTTGGGATTTTTACATGTTTTTTAGTTTTTGACAGATTGAGATTGCACTGTCTCGATAAATGAGTAACCGATCGATAAACGGTTAAGTAATTGAACGACAGTGGCGCTAACAAATACAAACAAACTCTCATTTTTAGAAATGACTGTTTTGCGATTTTTTGGGCGTGACACAGTGGGAACGTTTTCGAAAAAACGCGAAAATGGTCGAAAAGAGCTCCATTTAAACTACAATAACTCAGAATCGGCTAAACCGATTTCCATGATCTTGGTATCATTAAAAAGATATTTTAACAGGCTTTATGACACGTTTAAAAAAAAAAAAGAAATACACTGTAAAAAAATTTATAACAAAAAAAATTTTAACTGACGAAAAAACCAAAAAGATCAAGGGTTTTTTTACAGTGTATTAATTTTTTAGAAAGGTTTATCCTTCATCTATACCATATCAAAAAATAAAAATGGGTTCTTTTTTAGTTTTTTTTATATAATTTTTTAAGTAGTGTCACTTCTAGTAATTGCCCTTATATTTTATAAAAAAAAAAAATTTAGGTAACGAAAAACCAAAAAAGATCAAGGATTTTTTACAGTGTATTACTTTTTTAGACAGGTATTTCCTTCACCTATAACATATCCAAAAAGTAAAATGGGTTCTTTTTTATTTTTTTTTATATAATTTTTTAAGTAGTGTCACTTCTAGTAATTGCCCTTATATTTTAAAACAAAAAAAAATTTTAGGTAACGAAAAACCAAAAAAGATCAAGGATTTTTTGCAGTGTATTACTTTTTTAGACAGGTATTTCCTTCACCTATAACATATCCAAAAAGTAAAATGGGTTCTTTTTTATTTTTTTTTTAAATAATTTTTTAAGTAGTGTCACTTCTAGTAATTGCCCTTATATTTTATAAAAAAAAAAAATTTAGGTAACGAAAAACCAAAAAAGATCAAGGATTTTTTACAGTGTATTACTTTTTTAGACAGGTATTTCCTTCACCTATAACATATCCAAAAAGTAAAATGGGTTCTTTTTTATTTTTTTTTTATATAATTTTTTAAGTAGTGTCACTTCTAGTAATACGTACCGAAAGTCTTTTTTGAACTTTTTCACGTAAGTTTCCTTGTTTAACAGTAATTGAATCTTGCGATCCAGGCATCATTCGGCTAATTTCATCATCTTCATAAAATAACTTGACTGTGCTTAGAGTTTCGGTTGGTAAACTACGTCTGCTCATTTTAAAAAGATTGATATCTGCAAAATTCGTTTTATTCCTTTGGATATCTTTACTTTTTTTGATACAATCGTGAGATATATCATCCCCAAAACGATCTTTAATTTCTGCGTGACTCATATTGATTGGTAAGAGAGATAAAAGTTTTTGCTTTTCCAAAAGATTTGAGCTGTTCTCTATTTGATATTTGATGTTTTCCAAAATTTCTTCGTAAATGGCTTTGACGTTTTCAAGTTGCGCTGACAAATCAGATAATGGATCAGCTCCAAGTGAATCTGCTATATTTTCGAAAATTTGCAGTGATTTTCTATTTCTGTATGCATCTTGTTTCATATATTTCCTTTTAAGAGGCGACATTTGGTTTGGTAGATGAGGAATAATATGATCATTTATATTTTCAATGACTTCCGTCCTTTCGATGTTTGCATTACAAGTTGGAAGTTCATTCAATTCTTCGCTAACTTCATCGCTGGGCGTTGTTGGTAAATAATTTGAGACTTCATTCTGCTCCACGTTGGATTCATTACGACTGCGCGCTTTTCTCAGTGTATTCCGGCAAGTTTCGCAAATACGGCTACAATGAATGTTGGCGACAGCTGGAAAATATTCAATTATATTTGCAGCTTCGTTTTCACTTATTTTACGAAGCGAAGCGCAACACTTATTAGATATTTTTATGCATCTGTACTTATTGTTTGAATTCATATTCACTCAAATTTTTAAAATATACGCGTAAAAATTGTAATGGGATATCTTGGCTTCTCGAAACTGTTTATAATTATGAATTATGAATTTTTTGTTCTATATATATTTCTCTTTATTATGGGTAAAGTAATAAATGTTTATGACAAAATAGAAAATTATTATGAAGAATACATTGATTTTTTTATTCAGAATTTTGCGGAATTACTAGAAGTGACACTACTTAAAAAATTATTTAAAAAAAAATAAAAAAGAACCCATTTTACTTTTTGGATATGTTATAGGTGAAGGAAATACCTGTCTAAAAAAGTAATACACTGTAAAAAATCCTTGATCTTTTTTGGTTTTTCGTTACCTAAATTTTTTTTTTTTATAAAATATAAGGGCAATTACTAGAAGTGACACTACTTAAAAAATTATTTTAAAAAAAAATAAAAAAGAACCCATTTTACTTTTTGGATATGTTATAGGTGAAGGAAATACCTGTCTAAAAAAGTAATACACTGTAAAAAATCTTTGATCTTTTTTGGTTTTTCGTTACCTAAATTTTTTTTTTTTATAAAATATAAGGGCAATTACTAGAAGTGACACTACTTAAAAAATTATTTAAAAAAAAAATAAAAAAGAACCCATTTTACTTTTTGGATATGTTATAGGTGAAGGAAATACCTGTCTAAAAAAGTAATACACTGTAAAAAATCCTTGATCTTTTTTGGTTTTTCGTTACCTAAATTTTTTTTTTTTATAAAATATAAGGGCAATTACTAGAAGTGACACTACTTAAAAAATTATATAAAAAAAACTAAAAAAGAACCCATTTTTATTTTTTGATATGGTATAGATGAAGGATAAACCTTTCTAAAAAATTAATACACTGTAAAAAAACCCTTGATCTTTTTGGTTTTTTCGTCAGTTAAAATTTTTTTTTGTTATAAATTTTTTTACAGTGTATTTCTTTTTTTGTTTTTTTAACGTGTCATAAAGCCTGTTAAAATATCTTTTTAATGATACCAAGATCATGGAAATCGGTTTAGCCGATTCTGAGTTATTGTAGTTTAAATGGAGCTCTTTTCGACCATTTTCGCGTTTTTTCGAAAACGTTCCCACTGTGTCACGCCCAAAAAATCGCAAAACAGTCATTTCTAAAAATGAGAGTTTGTTTGTATTGATCAAATTTAGCTATGAACAAAATTTCATCGATATCTGAGGGGGTCGGGTTCAAAATTTCAGTTTTATCTCGATTTTTAAATGAAATTCATCATATATAACATTTTTTAATGGCTTAGGAAATAACTTTCTGACACACTCAAAACGCTTTGTAAGTCGTCAAAAAGTATATTCCCGATTTTATTTAGTAATTATCATATTTCCGAAAAATTTCGTTCATTTTTTACCGAGGTTGGACAAATAGTGAAATGTGCACCGTTGTAGCATGCTTCGGATTCACAATCAGAAGCAATTTTTAATTTTTTTTAAACAACGTCTATATCAGTCAAATGTATGTCCAGGTTGATGAAAAAATAGCATCAACCGGACTGCTTCTTACAAACCTTTTCATTTCAATAGGTCCATATGTAATCTTTAGGACAATGTGTTTTTCAAGTTGTATGTTGTAGTATCTTACACGAGTTTCCAAAATGTTATTTTATTTCGGTTTCCCCGCACTTCACGGGTATATAAACCAACACAAATTGAAATTGAAAATTTGTGTTTATCACCTAATAAACATATCGCCCCTTCATTGCATCATAGTCATATCTCAAAAGTTTAAGTAACTTTAGCAAAGTTTTCTTTCATACCTTCTCGTATTATATCTCAAACTGAACCGAAGTTATAGCAAAATATATCTTTAAATCGGTACATTTTTAAAACTTTTATCGCATTTTGCCAAGATCGTTTGTTTTTGTAGATATGACTATGTTGCAATAAAGGAGCGATATGTTTAGGTATCTCCTATTTTTAAGACTTGTTCATGGACAATGAAACTTTACTGCCTGCATCTTATTTGTAATTAATGTACTTTATTAACTCTTCACTTCACTAAATGTATAAATAATTATCAACTGTTGCACTGCCCATTCTGCTTTTAGTAGATTTATTGCATCAGGAGATATTGATTTAAATACATGTACTCACTTCTTGCAATTGATCTAATCCCCAACTCATCCACAGATGCTAATTTTTAGAGAATAGGAAACTAAATTTCAAAGTATAAATAGCTATTTTCTGAAATTATGAAGAATTTTTTATTTCCCGGGATCCCGCAAGAAAAATCCCGGGAAATCGGGAAATAAAATAATGGAAATTCCCGGGAATTCCCGGGACGGGAAATCCCGGGAAAAACCCTACATAAGAATGAAACCTTTGTTAGTTGTGACATACTCCCCATGCAAACTTCTTTTTTATGGCCATTAAATTTGGCCCAAAATATCTTACTGCAAATTAAACATGGTTAAATCGGTTCAGATTAAAAAAAAAGCTTCCATTCATATTTCAATCCCTAAAATATTCATACTATTTTATGCTTTTAAATGTTAATATAATTTAAAATTTTGCGACCTTTCCTTTAATCCTCTTATGACAAAATATGGGCATTTCCTTAGAATGGTCAACCATGGTCAACTGTTTTACTTGAAGAAATTGGGCTGGAAACTGGAAAATTTTATATTTTCTCTTATTTTCTACTTCTAAAGACATTTTTATATAATTATATTAAAAAATATGTTATGCTTGCACTCTTTCTTCATAAACTCTACATTACAATCAATTGTAAATTGAGTATTAAGTTGTTTGTTAGCCCTTTCGCTACAAGTTTTTACTGGGTTACTAAAAAAATCCAATTTTTTGGATTTTTATTATAATTGGCCCTAACAACAACAATCAATACTCACTTTTGAAAAAAATGTACCCTAAATGTGTTTTTTGGACTGTATCCATATGGATACATATTTCGGTCATGGTAAAAAAATTTTGTAAAAAAAAACTAACATAAATAGTGGAATAATGCACGGAATGCCATAAGATTTCGCAATCGTGCGATCGTGGTGGTCGGACCATAATTTACTTTTAGACCCATATAAGTCATACTCCCGGAAAACAGTTTATTACGCCTAAAACCGTTATAAATAATGCTATCAGAATAAAATTTAATACTTCACAGTTTTATAAGACTAGAAATCGAACTAATAAATTTTGTGATGATCGGTCCATAATTTGCAATAGTCCCCATATAAAAACCACTCAGCAGCATCAAACGTAAAATTATTTTATATGTTTTGTTTGAATATAATTCAACACCATTACTTGCGTTTGTATCCATATGGATACCAGAGAACGGCTTTGTGCGATTGCAAAAAAATCGCATTTAATGAATACCAACAAATACACTCGCTTTCGGTCATACAATTAAACTTGCGCAACTGCACACATTCGCTGATGCTTTGCAGTCATTCAAATAATGCACATCGTGCTTTGTTATTTATACCATCGTTAAGCTTCGTTTTGTAATTAAGATGTTTGTGTGTTGGGTGCGACAATGATTGTTTTGGTAAAGAAAAAAAAATACAAACAAAAAAGCCAGAAATCAAGCAATCATTACTCATGTAGGCATTCAGCAGTTGCTATGTAGTACAAGAAAAAAAAATTGAAATGAAACGCAAACGCACTAGGTAAAAACAATTTCCATTGAAATAGAAGGCTGTTTTTATTTTTTATCATTTCTTATTGTTGTTGCTATTGTTGTTATTGCTGTTAATGTTAATGTAACAAAGCGACTCGTACTTATACCAATTTAGTTCGTCGTTGTCTCATCGAGTGGACAATGACTACGTGAATGCAAAAGCATAAGAATGTTTGCCTTTTGACTTAGAGGAATTGTGTTATTGCGTGCGCAATAATAAATGCAAACAAAGCACTTTAAATAAAAAACTCACACATGCACAAATCAAATGTGTACAAAACGATGTCAAAATAACCAAAGTTGAACTTTGTTTTGCAGGCATAGAGTTAATGTTAATTTTAGCGTATGAATAAATCAACAAAAATAGTAGATTTTGCAGTTCTCTAATGGATACATACAATGTTTAAAACATCTGCACAGCTTTTTTCCGGCTTAAAACAAAAAACTATTGATGCAAAAAGTTAAAATAAACCCTTTTCTTTATGTTGGATGTTTTTTTTTAAACATGGTATATATGTTATTTGAAATATATATGTATTTGAAAGATAAAAAAAAAACAGAGTTCAGAGAAATTCATATGTGATCGCTCTTATTTAACCATTCTGGAATTTTTTTCATAAATGAAATATGTAAAATATACTTTTTTCAGTCATAAATGAATTGTAAATATTTCGCCAAATTCATTTATGTTTTTGAGGAAAAATATATTTTTGCCTTTCTTCAGTCATGAAGAAAAAAAGTTTTAGTAACGCTCCTCACTAGTAATGTTGTTGTTGCTCGACAGCTTGCATGACCACAGAATGAAATGCCTTCACACAGAAAAATAATCAAATGTAAAATTAACATGGAAAAATGTTGATTGGAATCATATAAAATTTCGACAAAAATAATGACCTAGTTCAAAATTAACATTGAATCACATTGATTTCAAACGAAAAATTTTTAATATTACCTTAAAACAAATTAATTCAATTTTTTTTTTTTAGTAAAAATAACATCACACAATGTTAAATACGCAAAATCTCGGTTTTTATAAAATTTAAAATGTTTCATGTAAAAACAACATTGATACATATTAAATCGTTACAAAAAAATCAAGAAAACGTTGATATTGCTGTCAGCCACACACCTCCTACAAACAAACATTCTTATACACATACATACTTCCATATGCCCATAACAATACAGCTTCAGTATTTATTGTGCATGCGTTTGTCAGCAAAACAACTTTACAAGCACACATTATACACACGCTGAGTGTTGTTTCAATAAAAAAAGTGCCGCTATTTTGCAGCTTCAGTAGTTCTTGTGCATGCGTTTGTCGGCAAAAAAAAAAACTTTACAAGCACACATTATGTGGAATATACTTATGAAAACGCACAATATATACATTCATACACACACGCTGAGTGTTGTTTGACCAAAATTTAAAAAAAATGGCGCTATTTTGCATGAGTAAAAGACACTGTTGCCAATTTGACGGTTTTACCGCGAATCTAGCGGGTTTTTAGTGTCAAAAGCGGGGGAAAAAAAAAAACAACAATGCAAAAAAACACAAATTCTTTATAGCAGTTTTGGAAATAAGTCACTAACGTAATTTTACCATAGTAACAAAATATACAACCAATATATAACGGTTAATAGAAAATATCAAGAAAAAAGAAAAGTAAAAAAGTTATGCGTGCAAACCAATAAAGGCTCTGGAGCAAACAAATATAAGTTTTATATAAAACAAACTTAAAAGTAATAAATTAAGTGAACGTGTGTTTGTGTTTTTAAAAAGTTTTTTTAAAATACAGAGCAGTAAGTTCTAAATATTATACAAAAAGTTTTTAGAAAATGCATGTTTTTTTCTTATGAAAAGGTAATGGCGCCCAAATATCCAAAATGGCTGGATCATTTTAAAAAGAAAATATATTCTTAAAACTTCAAATTTCAAATTAAATAATTTAATTTAATGGAACAAATGAATAAATAAACTTAAGAACTAACCCCCTAAGTTATAATAAAAATAAAACAGGTTTATTAAGGGCTTATGAAACGGATTTTCTATGAAAATTCCAAAAATGTTTGAAGACATTTGTGTTGATGCAATACATCAGAATCAATAAAAGTCGATTTTTAATTTTTGGTTATTTAGGGCCTTTTGTGTTTCAGGTAACGATATATATATATATATATATCAATGTGAATATGTTTGTATGTAAAACTTGTTTAGATTGAAATAAAATAACGTGCAATTGTATCACACACACATATTTATGATAGAAATTACTACTAATATTAGCTTTTTGTTATTAATTTAAAGATTTTTTAAATTTTAGCGATTATTTCTAATTTTTTCCCGCTAAATGAAAATTTTAGCGGTTTCTAGCGATTTCTATGGTATGATTTAGCGGGAAGTCATGCGAAAAAGTTGGCAACATTGGTAAAAGACAAAACAGATTATAATTTTAGTATAGTTTTGTCATTTGTCGTGTGTGGTGGATTAGCTGCAGTAAGTTTATTGAAATAATAATTTTGTTTTTAAATACATACTATGTATGTCGGAAAATATTGAAAGTGGTATAACTAATGTTACAGCTTACAGTAGTTGTGAAAAATTTCAATTGGATGAATTGCTAAAAAACTTTGATTTGGTGGAAGTTGGACCCTACTTGGAAAGTAAGAAAATATAACATATGTACATGCATATCGCGCTCCAAATCAATCGCATCAACAGTTTTTTTTTTATTGGAAATGGTTTTGATTAGTGCGCCATATCTATGTATACATTATTAAAACCATTTTTAAAACAGTTAAATACATTTTAAAATCTACCACATTATAATTATTTAGAAGCTGATATAACGTTTGGAAGTTTAAAGTATTTAACAAAAGATGACATAAAGGAGGCTGTACCACCAATTGGACTGCGCGCGTGCTTTAGGGAAAAATTGTTTTGTTGGAGAAAAAGTGAGGTAAGAAAGAAATATCAATAATAAGATATACCACAATTTTTATTGATACAATTTTTTTTTTAACAGTACGGAATCGATGAAGAAAATCAACACATAAGCCAAAAAGAAGTTTCATGGTTACAAAATAACTCTCTTGATGTAATATCTACGCCATCGTCTTCAAATTCAATATCTTTTGGAAAATCTAAACTGTCCCAGGTAAAGTTTTGTACGAATCTTTTATGTGCATATAAATTCTGTCGCATTTTGACACAACATCTTAAGTCGAGATTAGATAGCAAAAAAGTGGAAAAAAAATCGGTGTAAATAAAATGTTTGTCAAATAATAAAATAAACCTAAATTAAAGAAAATTTTTTTATAATACATAACTTTAAAAGCGTATACAAACATGTTTTTTGAATAAAAATTCGTATGATTAACAACTTTGTTTCAACTCTTTAAATTTTACTTAAGATGTTTTGTCAAAATGCCACAGAATTTTTTATTTGTATATTGTGTTATTAAAATTTAATAATTATGATTTATACTCAATATATAAAAACTTTTTTAATTGTATGAAAAATTGTAATTATATTCAAGGAATAAATATTTGTAACTAAATGTATCATTTGTCAATTAATAAATAAATAAATAAACAATGTAATAAAACCGTCTTTTATTAACTTAAAAGGACTTAGCAACTAACTTCAAAAGTAAGTAATTGTGAAATAATATTGAAATCGTATTAAATTAACATTAAATTCGTATTCAATCAACATTTAAATGACGTTGAATCAACATTAAAATGGTATTGAATCAACATAAAAATCATTTGTAATCAACAATTAAATAGTATTGAATTAATATTAAATTCGTGTTGAATCAACATTTAAATGTCATTGAATCAACATTAAAATGGTATTGAATCAATATTAAAATCATTTTTATTCAGCAATTAAATAGTATAGAATTAATATTAAAATCGTTTTAAATCAACATTTAATTGATATTGAATCAATATTAAAATTGTATTAAATTAATATTAAAATCGTATTAAATCAACATTAAAATCATATTCATTCAACATTAAAATCCATTTTTTTTAAATTGTTTTCATTTGTTTTAACATAACAACAATATTAATTTAAAAATATTTCCATGTTGAATGAAATTGAAATCATATTGATTCAACATGAACGTGAGGTTGCTTCAACTGGAAATGACTTTGATTGTTTTATGTTAATAAAAAATCAGGTTGAATTAACATGAAAAACGTATAAAGCAAAATCACCACCGATAAATTTTAAATCAACCTTGTTTTCGACGTTTTTAACTTGATTTTTTTCTGTGTGTTTGTGTGTATTTTTTTTGGTAAAGGCTTTTTTGTAGAAAAAAATTATTGAAAAAAAATTAAAAGAAATACACATGTCGTCATCTTAAATGCAGAATAATGTTACATCACATTTCATAAGCAAAAAACTTTGTAAAATGTTAAATATTTTAAATATTTCAGCTAAAAATGCGATAGCCGATATATTTTTAAGGAAAAAATATTATTTTGATTATTATTTTTAAGAGTTGTGTGTGTTACGTTTTATTAATTTGTAATTTTCAGAAACAAAAAAGCGTATTATCGACGAAGGTATATTTGTATTAAGTGCAACAAACATTTTAAATATTAAATAATTAAATATTTGTGTTAAATAACCGGAAAAATAGAATATATATATATATATATATATATATATATATATATATATATATATATATCTGTGGTCCCAAGCGATAACCGCCCAAGTCGACTTAAGAAACAGTTGAGTTTATACAGGGTGTTTTTTTTACATGTTTGTTTTTCGAATAGAGATAAAACTGGCATTTTGTGGTCAAATCTGGCAACTCTAATGTCATTTATGTTCAGTTTTGTTTGCCATTTCATCATGAACAGGTTGACAAAAGAACAACGCTTGCAAATCGTGCAAATTTATTTCGAAAATAACGGTTCAGTTCGCGAAGTTTACCGCAAGCTCCGTCCATTTTATGGTCGACATAATCGTCCATCAGAGCAATTAATTCGGTTAACCATGGATCGTTTTCGCACTACGTTTACTCTATGTGATAATACGCATCCGCAGAGACGTCGAACAGTGCGCACCGAAGAAACAATTGCCGCTGTAGAGCAAAGTGTTGAAGAGGACCCGAATGAATCGATTCGCCACCGTGCACAGCAATTGGAGCTTTGTCCATCAACTTTATGGAAGATTTTGCGCAAAGATCTTGGCTTGCGACCTTACAAGATCCAACTTGTGCAAGAATTAAAGCCGCGAGACCATGCAATGCGTCGTGATTTTGGTGTATGGGCCGAAAATGAGATTGATCTCGATGCTGATTTTCATCGCAAAATTTTGTTCAGTGATGAGGCTCATTTTTGGATGAATGGCTACGTCAACAAGCAAAATTGCCGCATTTGGAGTGAAGAGAATCCACATGAGACCCTTGAGACGCCATTACATCCACAAAAACTGACTGTTTGGTGTGCTCTATGGGCTGGTGGAGTCATTGGGCCATACTTCTTCCGAAATAATGCTGGAGAGGCAGTTACCGTTAATGGAGACCGGTATAGAGCCATGATAACCGACTATTTTGTTCTCGAATTGGATGGCATGAATGTGGATGAGTTGTGGTTCCAACAAGACGGCGCTACATGCTACACAGCGCACGCCACAATCGATTTATTGAAGGAAACATTCGATGAGCGCATAATTTCGCGGAATGGACCTGTCAATTGGCCACCAAGATCGTGTGATTTGACACCATTGGATTATTTTCTTTGGGGATATGTGAAGTCGCTCGTCTACGCCAACAAACCAGAAACGTTAGGGGAATTGGAAGCCAACATTCGTGGCGTTATTGCCGACATACGGCCCCATATGCTCGAAAAAGTGGTTGAAAATTGGACCTGTAGAATTGGCTTTATTCGAGCCAGCCGCGGCGGCCACATGCCTGAAATCATATTTAAACATTAATGGCATAAAATTATCCTTCCAATAAAGCCAAATTGATGGCCATTAAAACGATTTTCTTGTGTTTTATTTCAATTCGAAGTTCTATACCACTGAAAAAAACACCCGATATTTGTTTTTATTAAATATTTTTGAATGAAATACAACTTTCGTTATAATTTTTTATCTTAGCATTGCGGGGGTATGAATCTTTGATCCTGAATTACTTATTTTCTAATGCAATTAATTTTGTTTGAAACGCAAGCATAAATATAAACTGCCTTTTCTCAAAAACTATTTCGACTTAGACGGTTATTTCTTGTGACCACAGACATATGATAATCACACATTACATGGTAAAATAAATTTGCTTTTCTGATGCAGCGCAGGCAGTACTGCATTTAACAATGTGGAGAATTTATATTATTATAGATATTATGACATAGCTTTTATGTAAATTTTTTTTTTTTGATTTTAATTAATAACACTACGTGACAAAATTTCAACAAAGTCGTGACCAAATGAATCTGACAGCTAATCTTTATGTAAAAATTGTCAAAAGTAGAACAGTTTTTCAGATATTCCAAAATAACCGTTATTTGTGTTTTTAAAAAAGATGATGTGACTGAAATGCAAATATCTTAAAAAATTTTAAACGAATTATGTATTTCTTTCATTTTAGTAAAAGGTTATAAAATTTCTAAAATAACCATGGATTGCTTGTGAAGATTGGTCAAGAAATGACAGAGTTACAGGGGACAAAAGTTCAAGCTTCATTGAAAATTTTATGATTTTGTTCAATTTTGCCCTTTTAATGTTATTTTTTTTAAACCAATCATTTAAAAATCCTAATGTTTTATTGCATGCGACGTTAGATTATTTTAGTATGAACATTTTGCGCCCAACAAGACATAGATTGGAACAAAAATGACAAAGCTACAGAAGATTTAGTAAATTAACCCACATAGAAATTCAAAACTTTCAAGCAACTTTTAATATTTATTGTTACTAAAAATTTAGATTTGTATATTTATTTGTTGTGGGTTAATTCAATTAATCTTCTGTAACTTTGTCATTTTTGCACCGATCTGGATCCTATTGGGCACAAAATGTTCGTATTGAAATAGGCTAAAATTTTATTTTTTGGATATTTGCATATCAGTCACATCATCTTTTTTAAAAACACAAATAACGGTTATTTTGGAATATTTCAAAAACTGTTCTACTTTTGACAATTCTGACTTCATATTCGGATTCAGCGGAAAATTTTACATAAGGATTACGTTTCAAATACATTTGGTCAAAAAATTGTTACGTAGTGTAATAAGTAGTGGTTTAAACTAAAAAATGTACTTCATCAAATTAAGCTATAAATTGAATTTTAAAAATCCATCTTTTTCATTATAATTTAAAAGTATTTTGATCTGCTTAAAAAGAATTATCTTAATGAATTTTTGTTTACAATGAACAAATTTTGCAAATTAAAATTTGACATACATATTTGTTTCCATATAACGAATTATTTCAAAAGAACTCTGCATCGCATACTTACAACGCTATGTACGAAGCAAAAAGTAAATTTTAATTAGGTGATTTCTGAAAAATAAAACTAAGAGTAGTGTTGATAGCAGCTCTCGTATTAAATAAACGTAAATAATGGACAAAGAAGTACTTCTCCAAAGAAAGATATTAATTCAATTCAATTCAATTCAATTCAATTTATTGTTTTTAAGTGAGATTTACAAAATTTACTTACAATAGTATATATGTATGTACATATTTACAAAGAGTTTAAGGATTTTTCCTTTTTCTACTTAATAATTCAATTTCGTTTTATGGCATATATAATTTTTAATATAGTATTTAAGTTAAGGTGAAAATTTTCAAAAAACCTTGTGAAATTTTTGTTATGATAAAACTTAAAACTACTTAACTGACTAATCTAAAGCGGGGGCTAGCTCAGCTATATGGATATGTTCAGAATATAAACATCTAGTATTGAAATTTTCATACAATCTATATATCTTAACTTCAACCAAATCAACATTTGCGATTTGGTGGAGTCTTGCTGTGGAATAATGCCTGGGAAGATTATAAATTAACTTTTGAAGTTTGTTTTGAAGAATTTGTAGCCTTTTTATGTGGCATTTAGCACTTTTTGCCCAAACGGGAACTGCATAAAATATAATTGCCTGAAATATAAGTTTAAATATTAACATTTTATTGTCAATACTTAAAGTTGACTTTCTATTTATTAAAGGGTAAAGGGTTCTTATAAGTACGTAACATTTATTAACGATGTAAGATACGTGATCTCTATAAGTTAATTTAGGGTCTAGAACTACACCTAGATACTTTACATTGTCTTCCCATTCAATTTCGGTATTGTTTACAAATATACCATTTTGGGGAATAAAACATGGTCTCTTTTTCTGGTAAAATAAATTGCTTGACTTTTGTTATAATTTAATACTATTTTCCATTTTGTAAAATATTTAATTAATATTTCAATCGCCGATTGCAAGTTTGCTAATATTTCAGATGAAAATTTACCTGAGCATAAGACTGCCGTGTCGTCTGCAAACATGGATATAACACAGTGGTTTATAGTAGGTATATCCGCTGTGTATATATTATACAAAATTGGTGATAAACAGGATCCCTGAGGACATCCTGCATTTATTTGAAAGATGTTTGAACATTTCGAGCCTATGTACACTCTAAATGACCTTGAAGATAAATAACTTTGAATTATTTTAATAATATTTGGTGGGAAATTAAACTGTATTAATTTAAATATTAAGCCATCGTGCCATACGTTGTCGAATGCAGCCTTTATATCCATCAATATCATTCCAGTCGAATTTTTTTGATTAAAGTTAGACTTAACAATGTTCCTTATGCGTACACTCACAATATTCTGTACGTAAAATTAACTGAAATTGTAATATAAAATAAATGAAAGTTCAATTAAAAACCGGTCTACCTATTTTTCATTTATTTTTAACAAAAAGTTCATTTAATTTTTACTGTCAAAAATTCAACACCATATTCCGTAAAATCAAATAAATATTCTGTAATTTTGTAAAATTTTACTGTCAAAAATTCAACAATAAAAACGATTAAATATTCAGTTATTTATTAAAAATTTACTGTCAAAAAATTGACCCCATATTCAGTAAAAACAATTAAATATTCAGTTATTTTATTAAATTTTCGTTTACTCCACAAAAGAGCCGAATTTCTAAAAAATACCAGACAGACACCTGTCCGCTTGTTTTTCTTATAAGCGAGAGAGGGAGAATATTTTTATTTACTTACCCAGTTACACACGTTTGTTTTACTTTTGTTGTACTGACCACGTTGTTTACAGAAGAACTCTCAATTATAAGACACCAGCAGCATGACCGATATGGCTTCGCAATTATTTTACCTTTAAAATTTGATGTATTTAACTAAATTATTTTAACAAATAGAAAATGGGAATTGCTTACACAAAACAAGCAATTCATTTTTTATAGATAAGTAAAAATTAATTTTTAGTAGTAAAATTATATAAAATAACTGAATATTTAATTGTTTTTACTGAATATGGTGTTGAATTTTTGACAGTAAAATTTTATAAAATAACTCCATATTTATTTGTTTTTACGGAATATGGAGTTAATTTTTTGACAGTTAATTCATTGAATATTGATTTGTTTTTACGGAATTCGCGGTTGAATTTTTGACAGTAAAAATTAAATGAACTTTTCGTTGCTTTAAATTACATTTTTATTTACTTTAACATAAAGAAGAATTTAACTCAATCAACGGACAATATTAACTGCAACTGAAAATCCGTATTAATATGCACTTAGTTTTTTGAATAACTGTTAGAATCAGTTAAAAATAAATTTGCTTGGAATTTTAAATGTTTATTTATTTAAAAATGACTGAACGGAATATTTCTTAAATAAACTACAGTCCGTTACTGTAATAATATTGTGAGTGTACTAACGGGTGTACGGTATTATGTGCTTTGCAAAACCCAAATTGTTGGGGAGGTAAAATATCTCTACAGTCTAGGAAATTAATAATTATATCTTTTATAACTCTTTCTAAAATTTTACTTATAGAAGATAATAAGCTGATTGGTCGGTAAGAAGATGGAGAATCAGCAGGTTTGTTAGGTTTTTTAATTGCAATAACCTTTGCTTCTTTGAATTAATCTGGGAAATAACTTAATTTGAGGCAGCTGTTTATAAGAAGTGTCAGGAACTTTATACCTTTTCTTGGGAGAGCTTTGAGAATTGTGTTATTGATGCCATCCGCACCCGGTGACTTTTTATTTTTCAAAACCTTTACTGTATCAGACACTTTTTATACGTAACAACACAATTTTCTGTGGACACAAAATTAGAATTGAATTCATTAATTCTATTCTTAACCAAATTTTCGATTTCAATATCACTTCCCAGTAAAAACTTCGCTTACTTTTTCAAAATGAATAGCTTCTTTAACTCATTATTTAGTAGCTTTCTTCTATAACTACATCTATAACAACTTCTACAACTACTTCTTTCTGGATGTATGTAGGAAAAAAAATAATTACTTACTTTTGAATGCGTTCATTTTGGGACATCCCATGTAAAATTCATTGGTTCTTTCAGTAGAATTGTAAGTAGTGCTCTTATGTTTTTCTGATTACTCAACACATTATTTTGTAAGCGAAGTTTTTACTGGGTTATAATAGATGAATATAAATGATTCTGACAAAAAGCACTAGCTAATAATTTACATATTTCTTCGGTCGAAGAAAATCGTGAATTATTATGCTTTAACATTGAAATATTTTTGGATCTCTTTCTTAAAATTTTTGTTAAATTCCAAAAAGGCGAAGAGTTTTTGTCTAATGTAGACAATACCTGATTCCATGAATTGTTTCTGAATTTAATAATTTCGGATTTAATTACAGAATTTATGGTTTTATACTCATAATAGTCACAAACATCTCTATAACGAAGCCATTTCCGACGGAAGTGGTTTCGGTTTCTAATTAACAATTTGATGTTATTTGGCAACGTTTTTCTTACACATCTCTTTTGTTTTTGTGGCACACTATGCATAACTGCATCGTTTAGGGTATCAATAAATTGGTGAAGTGCAGAGTCAACCATTTCTTTGCTTGAATATATGTTATTATCAGGCAAGGAAATATTTATGTTTATGAATTTAGAAAACAGTTTCCAATTCGCATTTTTAAAGTCAAAATAGTTTAAATTATTGTTCACATAATCAGTTTTCAGAGTAAGTCTAACGGGAAGATGATCGGAACTTAGATCATTGATAACTTCCGGAGAAGATAAATTATTTGTAAAATTTGTTACAAAAAGATCAAGTGTTGAACTTTGACGGTTTAATTGGTAAGGTATGCTATTATAGCTACGCCCCCTCCTCTTTTTAACTCTCTATCATTTCTATGTGTAAGAAATTCTTGGTGACTAAGGGCTATATTTGGTTTAAGCCAACTTTCAGTTAATAAACATATGTGATGTTATTATTTAATAAGAACTGAAACAGTTCAGTACTTTTGTTTTGAAGCCTTGTGCGTTCCAAGTTACTATATTCAGTACATTGCTAGCCATTATGAAAGAAATTTTGTGGCGAGGTTTGTTATCACCTCAAATTGATCTAACTTAGTTCTACAATTCCTGAGATTAGTGATTAATTCAATTGTAATTGCTTGTATTTCTTGAATAGAGAACAATTGTCCGGAGTTGTTAAGAGATTTTGCGGTTTGATTGTTGTTGCTATTACCACTGCTCTGAAAATTTCTCGATGTTTGCCATACGCCCGATGGCTGTGGAACATTTTGCTGGAGAGCATTAGGAAAGTTCTGGTTGTTCACGATGAAAGGATTGTTCACAATTTGCCGTTTGTTCACTGGCTTGTTACGCTGCTTGACCAGTAAGTAGTTTGTTTTGCTGGGGCAATTATTATCAGTTGATTGATGGGGCCCATTGCAATTTGCGCATTTTACAACCTCCTCTTTGCAATTAGCGGTTGGATGACTTCCAGCACATTTTGCGCAAAATGTTTTTACCTTACAGTAGCTTGAGCCATGTCTATACATTTGACAGTTGCGACACTGTGTAACTCTGGACTTATTAGTCTTTTGGAAATCCCATTTGACTTTAACATAGTCAATTACAGAGAAGTTTTGTCTTTATTCTCTGATAGTGATAGTCTTGCGTTGAAAGTAGACTACGAAAATAACATATACGCCATATTGTGTTTTCTTGTTTACAATTTTTACGTCTAGACATTTCAGTCCCTTGGAGATTAATTTGTTTTTTAGCACGACTGGATCTTGGGTTTCCAAACCAAATAATAATGCTTTATAAGGCTTTTCTTCTTTTGAAGCATACGAAAAAAATTCATATTTTCCACTAAGGGTATTGCAAATTAAATCAAAGTCTTCTTTAGTATTACAAAAAACTTTGTGTCCAATTGAAATTTTTCGTATGGCATAATCATTTATTTTAGAAATTTTACAAATCTCATGAATTTCTTCTAACTTGCATTTTAGAATGGTTATTGGTGGAATATGTTTTTTACCTTTATTTGGTATTATATCGTCTTCAATATCATTATCATCATCAATGGTTTGTAACAGAGAATGACAAAAGTATAATTTTAAGTACTCTTTCAATATTAGTGAAAAAACATGTATGGACATGCATGAGTAAAGATCAAAACCATACACACACATACCAATACCTATAACAAGCTAAAGTTGAATATGTATAGGTATACGCTGCCAATGTGTTTTTGCATATTCATTCTTCTTTTTGAATGTACATGCAGATATAAATAAAATTTCTGTTAGCTATCTGCAATACCCATATAAGTATGTGTATTACCGTAAGTATAACGTAAATATACAGAGCGCGAGAGAGAGCAGAGATGGCAAATGCAATTTTAAAAATTTAGAAACTAGGCAAAAGTTTTTGTGTGTTGGTATTCAGAAAAATATCAAGATTATTTTAAAGCATTTTAAGATTTGACTAAGCTGTTTTATAGCTCGAGAACTACTCAACCTATTTACAAACCAATACATGCGTCGGAAAAGGGTACTTTTACCGAGGAAACTATCTAACAGATCTTTATGAAATTTAAAACATAGATAGATCCATATTTACATAGACACATAAGCTATGTATTTTTTAAAAAATATCATCACGAAGGGAAATAGGGGGCAATTTATGCCTCTCCAAAACTATCTAACAGATTTAAATGAAATTTAAAACATTGATAGATCCATATTTATATGGACCTATAAGCTATATATTTTTTAAAAAATAGGACCACAAGGGAAGCTCGGGGGTATTTTCTGCCTCTCGAAAACTATCCAACAGATTTTAATGAAATTTAAAACATTGATAGATCCATATTTATATGGATTATATTATATGGACCAGGGAAAAAATACTTATAAAAAACGGCTATTTTTATTTTTGTAAATTAAATTTTAATTCAATCATGTTTTTAATAATGTGTAGTGAAGATAGTAATACATTCATTTATTATTCCTAAAACTAAACAACATTTATTGCAAAATAAAAAATAAAAGTAATTAAAAAAAAAAACAAAGTTATCAATATTCTTCTTATAACTAAAGTTAATTTATTGCAAAGTAAAAAATAATTTAAAAAACAAACAAAACTTCATTATCATTTCTTATAGTATATACATAAATTAATTAAAAACACATTTTACCAAATGTTCTTTTTATACAAAGAATTTAAAAATAAAATGCTGTCCACTGTCTTGGGTTCTAATCGATTTCTTTTCTCGGATATAACATTACCAGCTAGGGAAAAAACGCGTTCGGACGCTGCGCTGCTGGCAGGAATGTTCAAGATTTTCATAGCTAATTTGGATAACTTTGGATATTTGCAGACATTGTTTTCCCACCATAGCATTACATTAAAATGTTCTGTAAGTTTTACGGTTTCATTACAATAACGTTCGACTTCACTTCTTCCTGTTTCCAAAATGGGCTCTGGCTCGCTTGTTAAAGTGGGGAAAAAGAAACTTTCTTGTGCAGTGGCTGGCGGTGATATAGTTAACGATGAGCTGCTTGGTAATATTATTGAGCAAAGTTGTTGGTGCGCTTGTGGGGAAAGGGAACTACTCGGTGAACTATATACTGTTGACGGCTCGATGTCTTGAAGACTACTTGCATTGCTTGTTTCTGTTAATTTTGTGATGCAAAACTCTTTTAGATCATTTAGTTCGTTCATCTGTAAAGGTATTGCGGGAGGATATAAAAATAATGCAACTTTATGCAAGACACTCAAATTTGAATTCCACTTCTCCAAATGTATCAAAATATTCGTTTTCAAAGCCGCAATATCGGGTTCTTCGTTATTCTGAATAGAGCAAATAGATTTAACTTTTGTGATCGAAGGAACAACAAAACAAAGTGAAGGAGATTGACTGGATTGGAGCTTTTTGAAAATTTTTTCAAAGTCGTTGCATATCTCAACTAAGCTTTGCAGGACAGACATACTGAAGTTTAACAAATTTCGTCTTTCCGCATTGCCAGCAATAATTTCATTAATTTTTCCATAATTGTCCAAAATCGACTTGAACATTGCGAAATTCGAATTCCACCTTGTTGGACAATGGTTTTTTAAAGTTGTATCGAGCATATGCTAAATATTAGCCTTTTTAAAGTATCTAACAATTTTTTTGCAAGCACTTATTATTCCTTTTAATTCGTCTGTGGCTTCGAAAGCATCTTTCAAGGTATTAGAAAAGCGGTTTTTTTCGTTTTTATTGTAAATATTCAGATTTTGACAATTTAGTCTAACCAAATACAAAGTAAAAAGGGGAATCCCATTTTAATAGATGATTTACAGATCTTATTGTTGTTGTTAGAGTTTAAAAGTCAGTTTTTTGGTGGTTGTATTATAAATACTTAAATGAACTGAATTGCTATTTTTTGTTATATTTCGTTAAGTTTTTTTTAAAGTTTTTATGTTAATAAACTAAAATTAACAAGAAACAAAGTTTTTTATATCTTTATGGTCAAATTTACCTAAATTTTTTTATAAAAATACCGTCCCGAAATTCGGAAATTCGAATCGCCCTAAAAACAAAGAGGTTCGAATTTACGAGCGTGTACTGTAATGTATATTTTATTCATTTACCTCTGGTAATTAAAAATAAAATAAAGTAATTAAATTGAGCAAACTACCAAATAGTCCCATTTCATCATAGTTTGTTAGAAAAAAATGTGTAATTACGCGGTTTTGCATTAAGAAAATAAACACACTTGTAGTTACGTCCCTTTGTTTTTTGTTAATAAAAGCGTCACTTTTGATCGAAGAAGTGTCCAGACATGTATTTTAATGGCATTCATAATAATCAATCAAAAAGCTGATTTTTAATTTTTTGTTAGTAACGACTTTTTGCGTTTTAGCTAACGATATACACATGCTTGTGTAATTGTGTTTTTGCTTAATGTTTAACGGTAAAACAAACAAGTGTGAGTATAACATGGGCATGCAACAATTTCTATAGAATCTACAACATTGATGTCAAAAAAATTTTGCAACTGTACTGATCAGAGAATTTTAAAGTACAGCAAACACAAAAAACTAAGCGCAAATATTTTTATTAACATTTAATCACAATAAATGGTTTTGGCTGGAAATAAATTTAAAACATATTAAATTTTCATACCTAATTTTTTAAACTGATTTAAAACTTTGACTTTAAAAATTTTTTAAAAACAATATGTATTAAAAATTTCCTCATTTTAGGTAAATCAATTAAAAAAATAATTTAATTCAGTGTGAACTGCTATAATGTTTTGCAAATTAAAGCAAGAATTGTATCAAAGAAAACTCAAATAAAATCTTCTACATGTATGCTTTTATGACAGTTTCGTAAAGCCAATAAAATTATTTTTTTTTTAATTTTACCATAATTTATTTTACACACTGTAGTTGTTAAAATATAAACGCAGTTACCATACACATGCACTTGTCGCTGTCACACCCGCAAAGCATAGATAAGTGGCACGAGAAGGCATACATGGCTTTTTATGTATGCTTGTAAGTATGGATTTGTATGTTGTGCTTATAAGAAAGAGTGAAGCAACCACTCAATACATTTATTTACATTGGTTTTTATAGCGTTTGCGACATGTTTTTTACATCTGACTTGTCAACTTTTTAGGTCACATGTTATTCTGCATGTGTGTCAAAATTGCTGTTTAACAAAATTTTTTTAATATTCGATCCAAAACGTACATGTAATTTGCTCCTCGTGGTCTTAGTTTGAAAAAAAAAAAAAAAATACATAGCTACTGTGTATCTATATTTTTAATTTCATTCAAATTTTTAAGAAAGTTTTGGGGAGGCAGAAAATACCCCATATCTCCCTCCTAGTTCTATTTTTTAAAAAACTATATAGCTTATGTGTCCATATAAGTAGGCCCCTTTCTATGTTTTAAATTTAATTAAAATCTGTTGGATGGTTTTGCAGAGGCAGAAAATACCCCCGAGCTTCCCTCCTAGTCCTATTTTCTAAAAAATACAAAGCTTATGTGTCCATATAAATATGGATCTATCAATGTTTTAAATTTCAATAAAATCAGTTAGATAGCTTCGGAGAGCAGAAATTGCCCCTTTCCACCCCTCGTGGTCCTATTTTTTATAAAAATATAGAGCTTATGTGTAGTTTTACATAGGCAATGCTGATGACAAATTTATTTTATGTATCATAAAAAATATTTACATAGTCCCATACCTGCCAAGTGATTAAAGCACAATTTTGCTAAAAAAAAATTTTTTCATTTTTACACAGAAGTGCCAAAAATACTGAAGGTATTTTTTTTAACATGGATATTTTAAATGTATGGCAGATACCCAAAACACATTCATGGTTATTGAATAATATCTGCATAACATTCATGTATTTTTGTTTACTGAATATGGTTGCGTGAAGATATTGCCGTGCATAAGTATAAGTAATAACCATACTTTTTGCGTTATAAATATGTGCATACACAATAACGCAAAGC
The DNA here is from genome assembly GCA_963931875.1 of Pollenia griseotomentosa. Lineage (NCBI taxonomy): Eukaryota > Metazoa > Arthropoda > Insecta > Diptera > Polleniidae > Pollenia > Pollenia griseotomentosa. Next base: position 165,856,848 of record OZ007560.1, on the reverse strand, counting down.
GTGGGTAAATACCTCTGTATATTATTCTTATGGGTACTTGTTGTCATTCTCTGGTTTGTAACGGTGAAAAATAATTATTTTTGTCTGCATTTGCTGCAGAGTTATTGTTTTTATGTTTTTTATTCGGATTCATTGAAGTAAGATGTGCTTGCACATCATCACTTTTATATGTTCGCTTTATTTTGTTTTAACAATAATGTACGTTATTGTTTTTGTTAATTTAACTTATATTTGTGTAAATATATATGTTTTAGAACAATGTTTATTATCACACAAAAAAGAGTAAAGATAATGAGCGTAAACACGTCTGTCGTTGGAGAGAACAAATCAATGACTGGAAGATATTAATAGAATTTAATAAATCTAAAGCATTAACACAAAATTTAGCTAAACAGTCTATATTCCACTACTTTATAAAAAATTAAAAAAGGCAATTATTCTAAAAATTAAGAATAACTATATTTTTATATGATGAAGAAATTTTGTGGTCCCATACAGATTCATTTTAAGATATTTATGGGGAAGTTCGACTGTATTTAAATTTATTAAAAAGGAAATACATACATTAATTTAACTCAAAAATCTAAGGGTCTGCAGATGTTGCCATTTATTCTGGAAATTCCTAGCGTTTGGGAGTGCAAATTTCAAAATTTCTAACAGTCCTATGTGGAAGAAGCTGATAGTCACACTTATTATAGGTTTTATTTTACATACGTATGTAAAGTAATATTATAATATTATAAATACTTATTTATATTAAAAGAAAAAAACCGTATGCCGAGTTAAAAAAAAACACGTCTGCATTCAACCAGCACGAAACACCGACTCTGAAGCATAAATATAAACTGCCTTTTCTCAAAAACTATTTCCACTATTAGACGGTTATTGCTTGTGACCACTGATATATGATTATCACTAGGGATGCAACATCGCTCTGAAAAACATCGATGTTTGAAGACATCGATGTTTCCACGATAAGCATCGATGTTAAAAAACATCGGTAAAAAACACGATACATCGATGTTTAACATCGATGTTTAAAACTACTTTGCAATTATACTTATGGACTGCTTTAGTTCTTCTTTGCTACTGAAAATCTTAAAGCCCAACTGTCATATGCATATGCTTGCATAAGCTTTTGTCAAAAATTTACAAAAAGCCTGTCAAATGCATTCAAAAACACAAAAACAAAGTGCAATCAGTTTCGCATTTTGCTTAAGCAAATGACAGATTCATAAAATTAAACAAAATGTTTCCAGAAGTGCAATATGGTTTGACAAATATGATTTTTATGTATTCGCACAGTTGCTTGAGCTAACTTAATATATACATATAGTTATGCAATGCACAATATGCATGCATGTACATACATATGTACGCACTTTTTATGACTTTCAGGGGTGTTCTGGAAAACGGAAACGTAAAACGCAGGAATTTGGAAGTTAATAAAATATATTTTAATAAAATATTTATCTTTATATTTGTTGTTTAGCCAATGTGATTGTTCATTAGATTAGATATTATTTTAGCTTATACAGCCTAAAGATCTTTATGTAATTAAAAATGCATTTAATCCATATTTTCCAAACGTTTCGTGAATGTTATGTTCACTTTATCAAGGGATTCGTAATAAGAGAAATTAATTTTTTATTACATTGAGCAATAATTTGTTGTAGACAAACATAAAAAACATTAAACACAATTTTAAAAATTATATCACAGGTTAGTTGTTTTTTGATATTGCAACAAAGTAACTAGCATCAATGCTTAAGCTTCGTTCACAATCAGAGCAACTATTTTGTGTTGTCTTCTATCTTATTTCTTCCCACAGTATTTTATATATTTTCCTTTCATTTTATAATTAAAAATGTAACTAAAGCTACGGTCACACTTATTAAATATTTGATTAAATAAGCGTAACCCCTACTTTTGTTAATAGTTAGTGAGATTTAAAATGGTCTTAATATTACAAAATAAACTAATTATACTACTAGACATAGCAAAAAAAAAACAGTTTTCTGTAAGATGTGGTATTTTAATCGAAATAAATATTGATATTTAGCGAAATGATTTTTTAGTTTGGTTGTTGGTCCCGTTTTTTTCGTCAAATATTTGATAAGTCTGACCGTAGCTTAAGTTTTTTTTTTTAAAATTTGAGTTAACTAGAACTTCAGCAACAATTTGTATGAATTTGTTTCTTACGTTTAAAATAATTTTATTTAGTTTTGAATGAAAATTTTAACATAATTTTGTAAAAAATAATAATAAATGCATAATATTGTTGTAGCTAAAATTTGCAAGCGGTTTCTTAATGCTAAATTTGTGTGGTAGCAAAAGAAATTGTTGCTCTATTATGAACACCAAGTGAAAATGTTTTTTTGATTGTGAACGAAGCTTTAACATTGGGAAAATATGGATTAAATGAATATTTAATTACATATAGAACTTTAGGCCATATTAGCTAAAATAAAATCTAATTTAATAAATATTTTTAATATTTGTCATAAAATTCTTATATTACAGAAATCTTATTAAAAACTGACATATAAAATTCTTGAGTTTAACGTATGCTTTGAAAAACACTTCTTTATATTTTTAAATAAAAGCTTTAATTGAAAAATAAAAATTAAAATTTGTAAAAATATTATAAAAAATATTAAATTAATGAAAATATTGAATGGACGATGTCGATGTTTTTTAGTTTTGACGACGATGTATCGTAAATCAAAACATCGATGTTAACATCGATGTTTATGAACAATACATCGATGTTTTCTAAACATGGATGTATCGTTTGCATCCCTAATTATCACACGATAATAATATGTAGCATCATTAGGTTTGCGTCAACTGTAGGGCGCTTGTAGCGAGGAAAATGTTTTATTCAAATTCGATTTTTACATAGGTCAAAAAAATCTACTTTGATATTATTTTTACTATATATATTTTCTTTGCATTTCAAATTATGAACCGTTGTAGTTATTTAATTACATATGTTTTTTTTACATTTTACCCTTAGGAAAAACGAAAAAAAAAAATCTTCTTATTTTTTTTATTTCTTCTCTGTTTTGTTTTTAAGGGATTCCCTAGATATGTATATGTATATGTATATGTATATGTATATGTATATGTATATGTATATGTATATGTATATGTATATGTATATGTATATGTATATGTATATGTATATGTATATGTATATGTATATGTATATGTATATGTATATGTATATGTATATGTATATGTATATGTATATGTATATGTATATGTATATGTATATGTATATGTATATGTATATGTATATGTATATGTATATGTATATGTATATGTATATGTATATGTATATGTATATGTATATGTATATGTATATGTATATGTATATGTATATGTATATGTATATGTATATGTATATGTATATGTATATGTATATGTATATGTATATGTATATGTATATGTATATGTATATGTATATGTATATGTATATGTATATGTATATGTATATGTAT